>JARHVA010000448.1:2930000-5442425 GCA_037957365.1 Torreya grandis
ATTTTATACTCCCATTCATAGGTTACATGTGGCAATGAATGTTTGAAAATGCTTCTCAGGTTTGAGACCTCATTTTGTGAGCTTGAGAAGGCATAAAATAGTGATTCATGCACTTTCCTTTCAAATTTTAACCTAAAAATTTATGATAATTTCTATAAAAAATTATATCATCCATTTCCATGCTCAAATTTTCATATTTACTTTTAAATATGATCTTCATACCTCATTAGGCTAGGCAGGGTCTAAGATAGGTATTGGTGCAAACATAAAATAAAGGTCCTACCCCTATAGTCTCAGCCTAAAACTCTAATGAATGATTTAATGCCTTGATATCAAGCTCAAATAGTGCCAAAAAATATTTACATGCATGTGTTAATTCATTTTCCATGCACATACCTCTTCATGTCATGACTAGGATTTTTATGCATTTAACATCAATGACTTATACCTTTATCAAAACATAAGAAATTAGTTGCCTTAAAATTATCTCTTTCTCATTCTATTAGGACAACACTCTCTCAATAAACATTATCACATCACATAATTCCAAATAGGATTAGTCATATTTAACATCAACCTTCACAAGATGCATCTTTGACATCAATGACATTACTCAATAATCTCCCCCTTTGTTATTGATGGCAAGCACGCTCAGATCCTTATCTCAATAGTCAAATTTTCCCTCATTTTGAACTTTCTCCCCCTTTTACATAAATGATAAATATATGTCTAAAACTTCTTGTATCACACCTTTTGTAGCCAAAATACTCAACATTCAGGATTACGAGTTTATGAGGCACCATACAAACATGTTCCCCATATCTCCATGCATACCTTCATGGCACTACTCACCTAATCTTGGAGATAATTAACCACATTATTATCTCCCCTTAAGCACTTGACTTCCTTAATGACTGCTAAGGGTAAGAACTACACCTAATTCCTATCTTAGATGTTCAAATGTTGCCTTTGAAAGTAGTTTGGTCAAAATGTCTGCAATCTAATCCTATGTAGAAACATATTCAAGTTTAACACTTTGTTTACGTACCTTCTGTCTTAGGAAATATACTTTATGGGAATATTCTTAGTTCTTTAGTGCATTATAGGATTCTCCACCTTGTAGTCTTTTAAGGTCTGTATCATCCATAGGACTTGAGTACAACATGAAGCTATTGTAATGTATCATGGATAAGCAAGAAGAATCCATATATGAAATTATCTAATTGTGAAGTTGAATACATTACAACAGCTTCATCCATTATAACTACGCCCAATTCATATCTTAGATGTTCAAATGTTTCCTTTAAAAGTATTTTGGTTAAAATATTCTATAATCTAATCCTGTGTAGAAACATATTCAAGTTTAACACTTTGTTTACTTACCTTTTGTCTTAGGAAATTATACTTTATGGGAATATGCTTAGTTCTTGAGTGAATTATAGGATTATTTGAGACACTTATGGCACTTATATTGTTAAAATATATAGGGCTATGACTATCATACTCCACCTTATAGTATTTTAAGTTTTGTATTATCTGTAGGACTTGAGTAAAACATGCAGCTGTTGTAACGTATCATGTATAAGCAAGAAGAATCCATATATGAAATTATATAATTATGAAGTTAAATATATTATAATAGCTTCATCCATTATATAATTTCATGTATTATATAATTTCATATATGGATTCTTCTTGCTTATCCATGATACTAGGCATTCCCCTAAAAATAAATTTCCTCCACTAGTGTTCTTTCTATCATCTAGACTCTCTACCCAATCTACATCTATATAAACTATTAATTTAAAATAATTTTCCCTAGGATACCACAAGACAAATTCTATAGTCCCCTTAAGATACCTAAGTATCCTTTTCATTGATTATAGATGGTTTTCCTTTGGGTGTGATTGAAATCTTCCCACAAGGTCTACTGCTTGCATGATGTCAAGTCTAGAGGTAGTAGTGTATAGAGAACTTCGAATCATTGACGTATATTATGTTTGATTTAACTTTGTATACCCATCCTCCTTGATTAACTTACATATTATGATCATAGGTGAGCTAACTTCCTTGAAATTTTCCATCTCAAATTTCTTCGGTATCTCTCTTATGTACTTAGCTTATGAGATGAATATACCTCTTTCTAATTGATTGATTTGTAGCCTAAGAAAGAATGATATTTTTCCCAGCATGGACATCTCAAACTTTTTCTTCATCACATATGAAAAAGTCTTAGTCATATTATCACTATTTTTACCAAATATGATGTCATCCACATAGACAACTACTATCAATTAATGGTCACCTTCTATCTTTATGTACATATTACTATCTACAACTCTTCTTTTGAATCCTTGGTCTAATAGATACCTATCCAATCTGGTGTACCAAGCTCTAAGAGATTATTTTAGAATATAAAGAGCCTTTTTCAATTTACAAACATAGTCCTTATTACCTGATAGTGATAAAAACTTAGGTTGCTCTATGTACACCTTCTTTTCCAAGTTCCCATTAAAAAAACATGACTGACACTCATCTAATACACCTTGAATCCTTTGAATCTTGCATATGCTAGAAACAACCTGATGGCCTCCAAACTTGGTATTGGATCAAAGGTATCCTCTAAATCTACCCCTTTAAATTTTTCATACACATTTCATACCAATATATCCTTGTTCCTAGTGACTTTTCCATCTTCATTCAACTTGTTTCTAAACACCCATTTTGTGCCAATGACATTCTTGTCTTTAGGCCTCAGAACTAATTCCTAAGTCTCATTTTTTTCTATTTGGTCTAACTCCTCATTCATAAAACTTATACAAAACTTGTCTTTGCTTGATTATACAAGGTTATTAGGTTCAATAGTAGACAACAGAGAAAAAATATCATGACTTAGGTTATTTACCAGTCTTCTCCTTATTTTCATACCTACATCCTTGTTACCAATGATTTGTGATTCAAGATGGTCTCTCTAAATATATCTTGAAGGACCTTTTGAATCTTGTCTTCCTCAATTTCTTTTTATTCCTCATCAATATCTATTATTTCCTCTTAATTATTGAAATCTATATTCTCTAATGTATCCTTTGATTATGAGTGTGACTTATTAGAACTTGTCTCATCAATCTTCACATTGGTGATTTCCACTATCTTATTCAACCTCTTATTATAAAATATATAATTTGAGCTCATTGATGAGTATCCCAAGAATATACCTTCATCAGACCTAGAATAAAACTTACTTAAGTCTTCCTCATCTCTTTTGATGAAGCATTTTCTTCCAAACACTCTGAAGTGTTCCACATTAGCAGGTTTACCTGTCCATAGTCTATAAGGAGTTTTATTTCCATTAGTTCTTATCTGAACTTTATTCAAAATGTAGACTATAGTGATCATTGTCTCTCTCTATTATTTATCATAGTTATTAGAACCTTTTGAACTATCCTATTATTTCTTTCCACTACCCCATTTTACTGAGGTGTCTTAGCTGCTGAGAACTATCTCATTATCCTATGGACATCACATAAGTCACAAAATTCATTAGGTGAAAACTCTCCCCATATGTCATATATTAATCATTTGATCTTTTCATTCTTCTCATTCTCAATAAGATCCTTGAATGCATTGAACTTATCAACAACTTCTAACTTTTCTTTCAAGAATGCTACCCAAGTCATTATTGTCTAGTCATCTATGAGTAACATGAAGTATATATCTCCTTGAATACTTTAGATTCTTTTAGGCTCATAGATATCAATGTGTATTGACTCCAAAAGTATTTTATTAGATTACTCCTTAGACTTGAACCTTATTATAGTCTTCTTACCATGTTGACATGACTTGCAAAGTGTGTTTATAGGTTTGGTGATTTTAGACATGTTCTTCAAAAACTTATAAATCTTATCTTTACTAGATTATTAAAGTTTAGGTTGCCCAACTATATGTGCCATATCCAACATTAATTCATCTTGATCATAAATCATCTCTCCTTGATCTCATTCAATACATAAAAATTGAACTCTCCTCTTAGTATTGACAATTAATCTTCCTAATTTATCTCTCCTTATATCACACCCTTTGTCATGAAAGGTTAGTGTGTGTTTTTGGTTACACATTTGACTTACACTAAGCAAGTTATGTTTCAAACCTTCCATATACAACACATTCTATGTCTTGGTCTTCCTATTATCCAAACTCAATATACCCTTGACAACTATATTGGTAGGTGTTTTATCTCTAAATATCAATGTTCCTATAACATTATTCTTCAATGAGATTAAATTTCTCTTATCCCCTATCATGTGGGTTGAGAATCCACTATCTATATACCATTTCATGCCTTCATCTTGAATATGAAAGGTAGTCTGAACTAGCATAGATTCTTCTCCTTTATTCTTCTTCTCCTCCTTCATCTTGTCCACAAGGTTTAATTTCATGATTCACTTCTCAGTGATATGACCATATATCCTTTTGTCTTGAATGATATTCCTCATATGCCTTATCTTGTAATCCCTTAAAATATGTCCTCTATGATCACAATTATAGCATATAATTCTTCTTATACTATTGAAATAGACATTCACCTTATTCCTCCATGATGAAGTAATTCTAGTATGATGTCTACAATCCATAACTCTATGTCCATATTGATTACATGAGAAATAGTATTGAAAGTACTCACATACCTTGTCTATCTGATGTTAAGTGATGAACCTCTACAATTTTTATTTCTTAAAGGAGTCACATTCTTCTTGACTTATTGATAACCAATTTTAGTCTCAGATTTGAGAGCTATTATATAGGTCTTTACTCTATTAGTACAATCACTTCTTGATAGTCCATTGTCCTTTGAGGTTTGACTCTCCTTATTTCCTTTTGATATTATTTTAAACCAAGACCTATGTTATCATGTGGAGACCTTTGAATGTTAAAAATATCACCAAATACTTTAGTTCTCTTTTCAAAATTTTGATGTCTTCAATTTGACTATTGCCTAATCCAATTCTACCTTTAAGGACTCCATTTCTATTCCAAACTTGATGCATTCTTCTTCCTTGGTCTTAAGACTTGTAGTGACAATCTCAATATAAGTTTCTAACTATTTGATGATCTCCTCATGTTCATTTGTGTTGCTACTTAGTCTCTCTTCAAAGATATTGATTTGTTCCTCATAAATCTTAACCAATGATCTTAGTTTATGAGTATTCCTTCTTTGAAAATTTAACTTCTCTAGAGCACTCACCAATTCTACCTCAAGGTTCACTTCAACCTCTTCTTCATTTTTTTCTTCATTATCCATAAGACTTTCATCTTTTGAACAAACCTTAGTGTTTGTTTATATACCTAAGAATAAGTTTTCATTGTTATCATGATTATTACTATCATCATCACTATCAGATGTACATATGTCACTCACATCAGATGAGCTACTATCTTCTTTGATCTCTTGTTCTTGAATGACCCTTTCTTGTCTTCATACTTACTGAAACTCTTTTTATTCTTATCAGGCTTATAGAACTTCTTATCATCACTATGATGTTCATCATGTTATCTATAATGCTCATTATTATCTTTGTTGGGACATTTAGATGTAAAATTACTAATATTACTATAGTTAAATCACTTGAATGGAAACTTGCCCTTATACTTCCTTGATCCTTTCCTTATTTTTTTGAAAAACATGGATTATATCTTGTCATCATTAATGTTTATATCAACTTCATCATTGAAATTTTTACCTTGTGAATTTTTCTCAACTTTGAATATAGTTTTGTTTTTGGAAGGTTTTTCATCACTTGTTCTCATTTTATAGGTAGTCAATATGCCATGAAGCTCATCCATCTATAGTATGTTAAGATCTTTGTCTCCTCCACAATAGACACCTTTTAATAAAACTTAGATGCCAAGGATATTAGTATATTTTGTATTACTATTGATTCTTACAACTTCTCCTTTAGAACTCTGATTATATTACCACTTCATCTACTCTTAACAGATAAGATGCAATGTTTTCATCCTCCTTCATTCTCAAACTTTCAAACTATCTTCGGTGGGTCTACAAATTTTCTAACTTGACTTTGGTGTCTCCTTCATATATGGTTTTAAAATTTTCCCAAATCCCTTTGGTTGTATTAAAATTCATGACCTTTAAAAATTCTACCTCTAAAAGACCACACATGATTGTATTCATTACCTTGGATTTGTTCTCAATTGCCTTCTTTCCTGTTGCATCAGTTGGTGGTGTATAAGGTGGAGTGAATCCATCAATAATATATTTCCATATGTCATATCCTAAGGAAATTAGATAGGTCCTCATTATGATGTTGCAAAATTAATAGTTATTCCCACTGAAGATATGAGCCTTTTTGGTTGAGAAACCTCCTTATACTTGATGACTAGACATGCATGTGCTTCTAGGATCTTCTTTAAGATGTTAGGATTTATTCAAAGGACTAGGATTTGATACCAATTGTTAGAATAAAAATCAATAAGAGGGGGGTGAATAAGTATTTGAAAACTTTCAATAAATTATCCTTTAACATTCCTTGAAATATAAAATCAATACAGTGACATAATAATGCATAAAGAACCATTCACATGAGCATAATAAAATAAAATACATATATGAGTGGGAAACCCTCAAGGGGAAGAAAACCCACTATGATATTTTCAAATGGAATATAGTCCTATAAAACAAAATACCAATTTTTTTTATTTCCAAATCAACTTGGAATACTAATCCCAATAAAGTCAAGCACTTACTTGGCTATGTTTTAACAAGCACCTACTTGTAAGGAAGCACAAAATCGCTAAGTGAATTAGTACAAACTTAGCCACCTCATGAATTTTTATCACCATACATTTGTTCTTATGTTATGGTCTCATTTCAAGACCTTCTTCATCTCAACCATGCAATATTTTATTTACTTATGTTGCATACATTGAAATAGGCCTACACTACCTTGTATATATACTATTATCATGGTCACACACCACTTGGTTGACAACACACCTTTAATCTCTTAGGTAGGACAAATAATAGGTCTTATGACATCTTATGATCATGATTAAAATGTAATTATAACTATTTTTTGTCTACAACAACTCAATTAGGCCTCATTTTTCCTTTAGGTCTTATGGAGACCTAAATGCATTAAGTCTATCCTAGTAGCACCAAAAATTGATCCTCTTGGGCCCAGATGATTCTATAAAAAAATAAAAAAAACCATTAAATCACTTAGAAAATTACCTATAATTACCTCCTCCATTCTTTTTTTGACATGTATATTTTGTTCATACCATGAAATCTCCTTTTGAATAGACTGCCTTATTAGGCTTGTATACCTCAAAAGTCTCTCTTGAAAAAATGAAGCTTAACCACCTTTAAGCTACTAAAATATGAAAAATTAAATATTTATAAATATTATCGATAACCTTATGGTCATCAAAATATTACTGGAACACTTTCAATTAGGAGATAAAGGCTCAAGAACATCTTTGCAACTCACTCACTCAAAACTATTAATTCACCTCAATAATGAGTCATGGTGAATTAGACCTCTAACACCTGTGTAGCACTTGTCATGACTCCTAATGCATTTAAATGGTCTTTTTATATCTCAAAAACATCCTTAAATAGAAAATTCATATATTTTAATGGAAAATATTGGTCTTGTAAACCAATTTCTTAACTCTATGTTTCACAGTCCTGTTTGAACTAGACAAGGGATTTTATGAACAACTTTTTCACCACATATACTAAACTAAAAAGCTTATCAAAGCATGAAAATGAGTTAAAATTAATGAATACATTCTACATGTACTTTTTTTTACCAAATTATCACTCACATACCTTCAAATCTATATTTCCATTTCTACTTGGGTTTTATATTATTCACACCATTAGGTCTATCTATGACTGGCTAACTTGGATGACAAAATAAGATCATTTAAATACTAAAACCCATATATAAATCATCATGGAAATGTAAAATGAGTCTCTATATTATTCTACCATCCATTTTATTTTCTTGACTAATATAACTTTTGAGATCTACAATAATTTCTTGACAAATAAGCCTATATCTATGCAGTTTCTCTCTCATCTAACTAACCACCACAACCTATAGCTACTTGGGAGAGTTGGATACATGTTCCAATAGATTATATTTTAATTTTAATCAATTATAATCTGATTTTAACAATATGTTTTACATTAGGTCCTTATTAGGGTTTTAGGGAGGTTTAACATAGGTTTTGGTGTTAATGATTGTTCATAAAGAATCACCCCTTAAATCCAAAACCAATGCCTAGAGATATTATCTAAGACCCTTAACCATCTATAATTAACATATTAAAATCCAATTTATAGGTTACACATGCCAATGAATGTTTTAAAATGCTTCTCGAGTTTGAGAGCTCATTCTGTGAGCTCGAGAAGGCCTAAAATAGTGATTCATGCACTTTCCTTTCAAATTTTAACCTCAAATTTTGTGATCATGTCTAAAATAAATTATCTCACCTCTTTACATTCTCACATGTTCATATTTAATTTTAAATATGATCTTCATACCTCAATAGGCTAGGTAGGGTCAAAGAGAGGTCTAGGTGTAGACATAAAATAAAGCTCCTACCCCTATAGGCTCACCCTGAGCCTCTAATGAATGATTAAATGCCTATATATAATTCTCAAACATTGAAAAACAACATTCACATGCCTATGTTCATTCATTTTCCATGCACATACCTCTTCATTTCATGACTAGCCTTCCTATTCACTTTGACATCAATGACTTGTACCTTTATGAAAACATAAGACATTAATTTCTTTAAAATTATCTCTTTTTATTTCTCTCATGACAACACACTCTCAATGCACATTGTCACATCACACACTGCCAACTAGGCTTAGTCACCTTTGAGATCAACCTTCACAAGATGCACCTTTGACATCAATGACAATACTCAATAGAAACAATGGAAGTCATTTATCAACTCAACTCTAAGTCTATGTTGGAGTGGACCATAATTGAGGATATGTTTATATAGGATCAAATGCATGAAGAATAACCTATATGGAGTATTAAAATTTGAATAACAACTCAAAAGAGAAGAAGCTCGTCTTCATAAATAAAAGTAACATTAACATTCATTAGCTAGAAAGTACATATTAAGATACATTTTATAGTGAGGAATTAGGTTACCTTGTAGACACAAAAAATATGCACACCATGATTTAAAATGTTGAAGTTACCTTAGACTACCTTAGGATTCCCTTAGGACCAATCTAACCTTTCAACTCCTAACCAAGCCTAACCTATGGTCAGTTTGCCCAACTAATTTAACCTAGCTTTTACCCAGTTTCTTACCTTCATCCTTGACCATCGATGGTTAGGATAACCACCAATGGTCACCTTGACTTTTGATGGTTATGGTGCACCTCCTTAACCACTAATATGCAAGTCAGCTCACCTCAATTTTCTAAAAATAGTTCATCTAAATCTATGTGTAAGCCATTACATGCATGAGTTATAATAAGAAGTCCTAGTTAACATCTTGTTTTAACTCTCTTACCTTTTCTATAAGAAGAGAGGATCAAGGAGATGAAAACCATCTGCAATTGTTATCAAGAGCTTGTGCATCTAAAGTTCCTTTTTTTTAGGTCAATCATTATCAATAATCTAGCATTCTAACCATCACATTAGATAGCTAACTTTCCATCATCATTTCACTAAAGCATCAAATACTAGTACTCTATCAAAATCATGTTAGACTCCATCAATGAGTCAACCACCTCAAGAACCCACTCGATCAACCTCCTATAAGACAAGTATTTATTTTTTAGTATTCAATTACTTTATTTACATTTTGCACTTAGTCCAACACTAACCCATCTCTTAGAATCCAAATTTGTGATCCTATCAATTACCCATTTACCAACCTAGATCTACACATAGTATCTATTGATGGTTGTCTCAACCAGCAATGGTCTGTCCAACCATCGATGATCACTTTAACCATCGATGGTCACCTTAACTATTAATGGTCACCTCAATGACTAACATTTATTGTGGTAAGAAATAATAACATTTTATTTTCACCTACCTACATTCAGAACAATCTAGCTTCCTATGTCTCTGCTTATTCATAGACCCCTACTTGATTTTTCGAAATAGACCCGAGCTATTTAACACTAGTATTGATTTTCTTATCATTTTATTCATCATTTATAGTCTATTTCTTTATCAAACATTTCTTATGTTCAATTTTAGTACATTTTGATTATTAATGAAAGTACTTTCTATTCTATTTTATTAACTTAATTATTTATAATGTGTAGATTGATAGCCCCTAAGGAATTTCTTGCTTTCAAGATCTAGCTAATGCTAGGCAATCCACTCAGCTATCTATCTATCCAACCATTTGCTTTAGTGTTGTCTTATTTGTAGGTCATCCTCCCAAGCCAAAGAGGATTTCTTCACAATCATCTAATTCAATTCGTGCACAATCAAACAATTTTTTAAACCATACCCACATTTAGTTTCTTCTTCTTCCTTTTTGAAATATAAGTTAAAATTCATTGAAACATTTTGGCACACTTGGTGGGACCTTGAGTGTTTACTTTGGGTTTATTTCCTTTGCATATATATACACTTCTCTCTATTTATGTTCATAAATTATTGAAATCTCTTTTAGGTTTAAAATCAAGTGCATACATTTATTGCTTGCAAGTTTACCTCACATAGTGTAACTTAAAACAAATTAATTCTATTGTAGCATCACTTTTATTTCACACACTAAACCAAACCACTTTTATCAATTAAATATGAAAAACAATTGAGACAAGACCTGACTAGGATTTCATAGGCTAGTGGTCACCTTACCCTTTCTCAACAATCCTACTTGGAGGTCATTACCAAGGAGAGAACCAACTCATCTCTCTGGTTGAGTATAAACTCTAGAAATTAGTATATATTAGCTAAGCACCTGACACCCTTATCATTATAGTGTGTGAAGTGAGGGGGTAGGCCTCAATACCAAGCCACATAATAATTCCTAATATAGATCTTTTTGAGCACCTAAAAAACTTGAAACTAACCCTAGATTCTTTTATAGCACCTAATCTACAATCCAACTTATATCCACATGTTCTCATAACTTAAGGTGTAAGCCAAAAGTGAGATTAAAATTAACCACATGATTTTAACATAATTTAGTGTGTGTTGGATTTCCTTGATCATTTTCTTGCTTTTTTCTCTATTTGAATTGTAATATTATTTGTGTTTTCTTCTCATCCTACTTGTATGGTTTTTACACGTCAACAATGAAGAGACTTAGCAAGTTAGGACCCATCTATAGATTATCCAATCTCCTCCACCTTCTCATCTATGGTGTATATCTCAGATACTGAGAGTTATCCTCATCATTCTGACACTTTTAGTGTGCCTCAAATAGTCTCCCAAGGTGACCTAGACTTTGTTATCTTTTTGGATAATAACCTGGTAGCTTTTAAACATTATCTTGGCATAGTAGCTCACCATACACCCATTTAGGCACCACCTATTGATTTACCTTATGGCAAGCAATTGTGATTTTTAGTAAACTCTTATATTACCACTATCACCACCCAACCATTAAATACTCAAGCATCTGCATCAATGGGCAACCCATCTAAAAAAACCATGTAGAACCAACTATCTCAACCTTCTAACACCCCAAAACCTCCTATATTGAATAATAACTCTTCCAACATGGCCACCACCCAACCTTTACCTACCCATAACCTTATTATTAGAGTACCCACTACCACTATCACTACCATTCCCATGGCCAACCCCACTACACTTCAAAATGTATTAACTCCAATAATTTCTACCTTACCACCTATCATTACTAGGGTTACCACTTATCCCTTACCTCTGACTTAACCATCTACACTCGCTCAATAGTACTTACCCTCTGCCCAACCACTAGTGACCACATATTCATATATGGCTTTGACTCAGCCACCTCTAACCACTTACCCATATGTGGTAACTTATCAACCTTAGATGTACCTTACAAAACTTTAGGTGCACCACCCCAAATAGACCTAATGAAGATGCTCATAGATAAGATGACAACTATAGAATCATCCATCTCTGGGGTTCATAATCTCCTATCCTATAACTAGATTTGTAATGAACCCATCTATGCTTATTAGGCCATATCATCCTCAATGGGAACTTCCCAAGTTCTCTAGGTTTCAAAGTAAGGAAGATCCCCAATAGCACCTTAGGGTATTTAAGCATTCATGTTTTTTGATTACCTATAATTATGCCCTCCTTCACACTTTTCCTATGTTTTTGTTAGGACTGGCATTGGATTGGTATAGTTGGTCTCCTTCACCCAACTAGATCAAACTTTCTTAGATCAATTTTTAATAAATATCTCCAAGAAGGTTTTTATCACTGACCCCTATTCTATCTAGTATATTTATGATGAATATATTACCTATTTTGTAGCTCATTGGAAGAGCCTAATCAACCAACTCTCTTTTTCCTTACCCCAACCTGAGTTGATCAAATTATTTTCTTAGGCATGTGTTAAGCACATCTCCTATACACTACATGTTTAGATATTATGAACTTTTGATGAATATTTTACCATGGCAAGCAAATTAGAAAATAGAGACATTGACGAAGGAAATCTAAACTTGAAAAACATGAACTCTACCAACAAAACCAATGAGGCTTCCTCCTCCAAACCAAACAACCAAACTAATACCAAGACCAAAAGTAAGGGAAATTTAATTGTAGTTATACTTAAAACCACCTCCCCATCATTTTCCAACTAACTAAATTCATTTGGTTCCTTAAATCAAAACATGAGAAACCAAAACCGAAACACCCAAAATCAATTTACTCAACTTTGGAGAGTCTTATGCTTCAATCTTGGGGAAGCTATTAAAAGCTAATATCATAGCAATTCCTCCTATCAGACAACCTCAGTAATTTAATTTGTTTCATCCTACACTTAGTTGGTATAACGAGAATGATGTATGTGCCTTCCATTGAGTAATAGAGCATAATTTTAGTAGGTGTAACATCTTCAAGAGAGTTGTCCAATCTCTTATTGACAAGGGGGAGCTTGTATTGGATAACCCTAATGCACCTCAAAACTAGGCCCTTGAAATCTTTAGGTAGCCTTTCCCTAATAATTCACCTACGAAGAATAATAGCAACATAGTTGAGTGCTTTCAAAATGCCCATACTATTAACATGGTTCTTGGCACACTCATTGCTGAAGAACCTACTGACCAACCTATCTGTTCCTCACCCTCTATACTTATTGAGATAGCAGAGTTACCTTCTCCTCTTTTGGAGACCCAAACTGAGGAATCATCCCTTACTTTTTCTCCACTTATTAAGGTAGTGGATCCATCAACCTCTCCCATGACTGACATTTTATAACAAGCACCCATCTTACTGTTGATGGTTAAAATTGTGCTTGTTTCTAACACCAACAATGGGAAGTTTCAAGATGTAGGACTTGCAACTTGAAACAACCTCCAGATTTTTAAGAAGTTGGTCTCTTCTTTATATCAAGTGTATATTGAGAAAAGGGATAGGAATTTTAACAAAAACACAAATGCAAGAAAGAAAATCTAACTATGGTGATGCACCTGAATGTAATTCGACCTTAATCTTGAGCACAATGAGACTATATGTAAGGTTCAATTACATTTAAGAGAAAACAAGGCATGATCAATGTAAAATATGAAAACAATAGAAATAAAGGCTCACAGCTTATACTACTTTTGTAGCAATACATAAAATATCATCAAAGGCACAAGATTCAATGTTCTTATTTGAATTCTCTAGTCACATAAGAGGCATAGAAACATGCACAGTTATATAAACCTTCCAACTCAAGAAAATAGAACAAAGGCAAATGATATTACTAATCATAGCTCTAGAAAGTCCAAAACTCTTGATAATATAACCTAGACTACTTTTTCAATGACACAAAAAATATCAACAAAGGCACATGATTCAATCTTCTTATTAATTCTCTAGTCACATAAGAGGCATAGAAACATGCACAGTTACATAAACCTTCCAACTCAAGAAAATAGAACAAAGGCAAATGATATTCCTAGTCACAACTCTAGAAAGTCTAAAACTCTTGACAATTTCTCTAAGAAAATTCTCTCTGGTATCTGATGATTATCATCTTTCTGGTGATCTCTACACCCTTATTTATAGCCTTGGATTCACTCCAAATTGTCTACTTGTTCCCAATCTAATGGCCCAACTGAAATCTAACCAAACTAGAAGTGTCTAACAGAAGATATTTCTTAGATTCTAAAATGCTTTATCTTTTAGCAGTTCATTGGCTGAAATAGATCACAGGACACTCCCTTCTCTTAAACAGAAGAGGACACTTAGTCAATTCCTTGAAAACCTTCTTATTACTTTAGGAGACACCAGAGGATGACACTTGGTGGGTTTTGCAACCTTACTGAGGACACACGGTGCTCTCCGCTTTACCAATACTCTTACTATATCTTTGCTTAGGAACGTTCCACCTTTGACACCTATCACAATCCACTTCTTCAACACTTTAACAACTTAATATAAATAATACCCACAACGTTTCTTGCTCGAGAAAAAAATACATGGGGACGGGTGGCAATCTCCACTTGCCTCAACAAAGGACACGTGGCAATCTTCGCTTTACTTAATTGGGGATATGTGGTGATCTCCACTACTTTTAGCTACCTTTTGAGAAACTTGTGGAAGGTGACATGTGCTGGTCTCCACTTTACTCTATTTATATTATAGAAATAATCAAGCCTCATTTCATATTTACATGGATAATGACACTTGGAAACTTCCACTTGTTTCAGAAACAAAACCTGAGACCCACCACAATTTTTGCTATATCAGTGAAGTAAAATGAATTTAATTTAGATGTCGACATGTGGTGGCTTTTGCTCTCTTCAGCTGGGATATGTGGCAGCTTTTGTCACTTTTATAAAAGTAAATTGAGACCTTCTGTGATTGCCACTTAGTGCTTACTACCTAATTCTGATACTTAACTTGTTGAAACCTTCCACTGAAAAGAGATTTGAAATGTGGATGCTGATATGAAAAGTAGATGCTGACACTTGTCATGTTCTACTGAGTTTTTATGAGATACATGGAACATTCCATAGCCTTATTGAAATTATGAAAAGTGCCTCAGAAAATGACACTTGGTAGCTTCTGCTTGACTTCAACACTTAGAGAAAAATAAATCAAAAAGAAATTAGAGCCCGTGCTCTAATTCAAAACTTCACCATCTTAAACCAAAGTGTGTGGGGATAGTGATTTGGATCATGCTACTAAAATGTAGAGTATTTTTACTCTACAGTTATTGGTGACCCCAAGGACTTTTGAGCCTGCTCAAAAAGAATCTACAACTCTCACATGATCAATAATCTTTAAAAAACACCATTTAACTAAAATGTTTCAAATAGATTCCATTCATATGAATCTCTTCAAGTTTTCCTTCCATTGTTTCTAACTCAAATGAATTTTGTTGTTTACACATGAATTCTATAAGGGCCAGTCCATAATGCTTCAAACTTAGTGTGTTGACCCGGCTTGGCGGCTCTTGCATCCCATTTCAAAACAATTAAGCCTGTTGTGAACTAAGGATTGGAAGTTCTTTTATCAAAAGAGCCTTTGACTATTTTCTAATGTTTTACCAATGAATCATGGGTTGCATCCCTCTTTTCTTGAACTTCTAGAAGTTCTATGAGTCTGACCTGCATGGGGCCATTTTCTTCAATTTCAATCTGTTTGATCAGCTGGAGAGCAGGAATTTCCAAGCTAAGGGGTATTACAGTAGGATTTCCATAGACCAATTCATATGGGTAAATTTTGATCACCTATTTAGGCATGATTTTATCAGCCCATAGTGCTAAATTAAGCACTTTATGCCACTCTTTTTGATGATCAGGCCCTATTCTTTTGATGAGTCTGATCAGGTTCTTATTAGTTGATTCTGCCAAACCATTACCTTGAGGGTAATAATTAGAGGAATTTTTTAGATATATTCCATGATTTAATGCAAAGTCAGATATTTTAGACCCTAAAAATGCTTTAGCATTATCTGAAATTATGGTGTGAGGAGCCCCAAAATAAGTAGTGATACTCCCTAGAAAATCTAGGGTCACATTTTCTATTGCTTCTTTGAGTGGCACTACCTCAGTCCATCTGGTGAAATAATCTATGGCTGTTAAGATCCATTTATGACCCATGCTAGACACTAGATTTATAATTCCAATGAAGTCAAGACCCCATTGAGTAAAAGGTTCATCCACAATTATAAGACTAAGAGGCATTGTTGCATTCCTTCTCATCCCCACATACTATTGACAAGATTGACATTTTTTAACCAGTTGATAACAATCTATAAATAAAGTAGGCTAGAAATAACCTACCTCACTTATCTTTATAGCTATGGTCTTTGCAGAAAAATGTCCACTTGATACTCCATGATGCATTTCATGTAGTATTTTTTGAGCCTCATTCTTTCTACACATCTTAACAATTTGCCATCAAAATTTCTTTTGAAAAGAACCTATTCAATTAAAACAAAATGAACTCCTTGCATCTTATAATATATTCTCTTATTTTGAGGGATTTCTCTTGGGTAAATCCCATTTTTCATAAAATGAATCATGCTTGTGACCCAGGATTCTTGATCAACTTCTTATATTCTCAATACAATTTATTCTTCTGTTCCTAAATTTGTTTCTTCAGGTATCATCTTTTCAAGCTCTTGAGTCATATATTGGCACAGACCCCTACCTCTAACTAATTTAGTGGGTTTGACTTCCACATCATATTCAATAATCTTAGTTATCCAATTTGCTCTTTTTTTAGTAATTTCACCCTCCATGATATATTCTCTAACACTTGGATGAGCTACAAGTATCAAAATTTTACTTCCTGATACTATATGCCTAAAATTTTTGAGGGATTTTACCATAGCATATGCTTGTTTTTCCACAAAGTTGTATCTAGTTTCATATTCCCTAAGAGTCCTTGAGAAAAAGGCTATTGGATGCTCTCCCTCTTGTCTATCATCTTTCTGTGTTAGGATAGCAACAATACTGAGTTCTCCATAAACATACATTATAAAAGGCTTAGAAAAGTCTGGGTTTCTAAGTACTAGAGCTATTGAGATAGCTTTATTGACCTCTTTAAAGGCTTGCCTTCCTTCTGTAGTCCACTTGAAAATTAGGTCTTTTTTTAGCAAGAGTGTCACTAGTCTTACTAAGCCTACAAAGTCAGATATGAACCGACTGACAAAATTAATCTTTCCTAAGAAAGATTGAATTGATTTCTTATTTAATGGAAGAGGTAAGTTCATTATCGCTACCACTCTTTCTGGGTCTATGGAGACTCCTTCTTTAGATACTATATGTCCCAATAATTTGCCTTGAGGGATAGCAAAGATACATTTCTTAAGATTCAAGGATATTCCAAATTCTTGACATTTTTTAAACACAGCTTCTAAATGATCGAAACGATCAGTAGAATTCTTTGAAAAAATAGTAAGATCATCAAGATAAATCAAGATTATTTTATTTATAAGTTCCCCAAACACTACATCCATAGCTCTTTGAAAAGTGGCTCCAGCATTTCATAGACAAAATGGCATCTTAGCATATGCAAATTTTCCCCATTTGGTAGTAAAAGCAATTTTATATTGGTCTTCTTTAGCCAACCAAATCTGATTGTATCCAAAGAAAATATCTAGCAAAGAAAACCTCTTAGATCTGGCCACAATCTATAAAATTTGTTCCATGGAAGGCAAAAGGTAGTGATCTTTTAGAGATGCTTTATTTAGATCCTTGAAATCTACACAAAGTCTTATATCACCATTCTTTTTTCTAACTGGTATTAGATTTGATACCCAGGTTGAGTGTTTGATTGGAAAAATTATTTTAGAATCTAAAAGTTTCTGCAACTCATCTACCATTAGAGGCTCAATCCTTGGATTCACTGGCCTCTATTTTTGTTTGACAGGCTTAGATCCTTCAGTCAGTTCTATTGTGTGTTTAATGATGTCTCTATTATATCCATGAAGGTCTTCATAGCTTTAGGCTATGACTCTATCATATTTTTTGCATAATTCAATTAACCTTTCCTTTTCTACTTGATTTGTAGAATTTCCAACTTTTATTTTTTTCCCTTCACTCACCTCTATTTTAGAATAATCTGCTTTGTTTGCTTAGAACCTTTTCTTCTCCAAGCTTACATCTTCTGGATCAAAAAGGTTCTCTAATGTGATTAAACCTTTGGAAAGCTTATTATTCTTTAATTGTATAATTTGATCTCCATATACCTCTTCAATCTTTGGTTGAAATTGATCAGCAAATTCCCCTAATTGTTGCAAGAATGAGAGTACTTGAAAATCATTCTCAAAGAATTGCCAATTATCATCATTATCTGGGATAGTTGGCCTTACTATAACTTTTACTGATTCATTATTAACTAATAGGCTAGTTGCTGGATCAAATTGTGAACCAATCTGTGCCATCCTATCAGATTCAAAATTTTGAATCCTGAAAACTACTTCAATATTGAAAGCTTCAAAATATTCTATTAAGTCCCAAATTTTGTGCTTATAGGATTTCATCCTTACATTCTTTACTATTGCCTTTTCTCTAATTTGCTTTACTACTAGTTCTGAATCTCCTTTTACTATTAGATTCTTTATCCCCTTTTTCTTGGCTAATAGGAGCCCATGTACTAAAGATTCATACTCGACATCATTATTAGTACAAGCAAATTGAAAATAGATAGCCCTTAAAAAAAATTCACCATTTGGAGCAGTAAGACAAATTCCTGCTCCAACACCATTTTTACTTCTAGCCCCATCAAAATTTAATGTCTAAATTTTTGAATCTTTTTCATTTTTGATTAGTTGGCATTTCTTCCCTTAAAACATTTGGGATTTCATGATCTTCATCAAAAATAACATAAGTGCCCAGACTAGTAGAGTCATAATTTCCATATGGGTCACTTTGCATTGTAGCTAACAACTAGTTATTTTTTCCTTGATCATGCTTAGTCTAGTCACCTAACTTTTCCACAAAAACCCTTGCTTCCTTATTTATCATATCATGATCTGCCTCTAATTTTGATGTTGGTTCATTGGTGATGGGATCTTTTGATAGTGGTTCAGATAGAATTTTCATCTTTGAACCATATTTAGTTTTTATAATTAAGTGAGACCAATCAAGAGACATATCTCCTCCTATCTTGGCTATAAAATCTCTTGATAAGCATAAGCCAAATATAGGTGGTATATCTATAAATACTACATCTTGATTTACAATTATATTTGGACAAGTATATAATTACAATTGTAGTTGTTTAATTCTCCCTATTATTTGCACTGATTTGCCATCTAACTGCATAACTCCTTTAGTGAGTGGCTCATATTTTATCTTTAAAGCATATGTTATTTGCTTTGGCATTACTATAGTACTAGCCTCTGAATCTATCATTGCATTATGTAGCAGTTTCTTTTCAACTATCAAAGTTAAATAGAATGGATCCGGTTTGGATTTGCTTACCTCTGGTGCATTGTTCACTAAGGCTATTGTCTGTAGATGCACTGTGTCTTTGAGCTTTCTTTTATCAGTAGATCCTTCTTTGATATCAGTACATTTGGGCATTGCTTGGCCTTGAAGAGCTTCTTGTAACAGTGTCATTTGTTCAAGAATAGCTAATATGTCCCAAATTGATACTTGTGATGGAGTCATCTTCAATTGATCAACCACATTCATTGATCCCAAAGTTTGAATTCTTGGAAGACTAGGATACCTTGTCTTTTCTTGAACTTGTCTAGGAACTTCTTCATTCTACACTGGATGAAGCATTTCTTGTCTAATAGCTATGTTTCGATGACATTGAAATGAAGGATTCTCCATAACTTCAATGTTTATAACTTCAGGCTGTTCCATCATTCTTCTCTTTGATCTAGTATAGTAGTCTATTTGCACCACTAGTTCCTTAAAAGTAGAAACTTCATTCAAGAATACTGATTCTTCCTCTTCAACCCATGAGAACAAATTATATTCTAGGGCTATTTTTTCTTCTTATTGTAAAGACATTCCTTGCATCTGAGCCATTAAGACTAAATTTTGCATACCAGAATATTGGTAGGCTTGATTGTCACTAGAACTTGCAAACTGACCATCCATTCTTCTTTGCTCTACCACCTTTTGTTGTAGATTACCCATGGGACAATCTCAAGGTGTATGAGCATTATTACAATGGAAACACTAGGCATTAGTGTTATCCACATAATTATTTTGCCCTGGAACAATCTCTCTATTTGAATTGGGAGGAATAGTCTGTGAGGGTGTAGGGACTGCAACTAATTAGTTTGTTGGCTGAGGGTTATTTTGCCTTGGAGGACCCTGGTATTGGTTTCACTATGATGAAAATATATATCCTTGATAGCCCTAGTATTAGGGTTTAGTATAATTATTTTTCTATCTTTTTATATTAATCAGTTCATTAGAAAATGTCCTTAAGATATTCTTGATATCATCCGACTCAGATGATTGGACAGGGATAATTTCTTTAGCAGGTGGTTGAGGATATGTGTACATAGACATAGGTGGGGTTATGGATTTATGGGCTTCTTGAGGTAATGGCAAGGAGATCTCTGGGAACATGAGCATGGGAGGCCTTAGAGGCAATTTTCCAACATCTATCAAATTATTTTTAGCTCTGACTGCATAGTCATAAGCCTCTGGCAGAGTATGACCTCCAAGTGACTGAATCATAACAAATATATCTGAATTCAAAGCTTTAAGATAAAACACTATGGCCATACCTGGTAATGGTCTAGCTATAGTAGGGATTCTTTCCCAAGTCTTTTGAAATCTAGAATTGAAGTCAGTCATTGCTTCTTGTGGTGCCCTTTGGATGGTAATCAATTGTTGTAATAAAGAAGACTTATCACCCTTCTCTTTGAATCTTTCAACGAAAAGATCTCTGAGCTGATCCCATGGAGAAATGGTATTTGGGGTAATAGATCGATACCATTCTAGAGCCTTCCCTTTAAAAGAAGCTTCTAATAATCTTATGGCCACATTTTCTTCAGATACATCATGCAGATATTGTTCAGGTGTTTTGAAGTCTTGCCCACTGAATTTGGGCTGAGATTTTAGGGCATTCACTGGGATAGGGTCCCAAGTGGTTGGTGGTATTGGAATAATAAATGGACTACCAATGTTCCAACTTGAATAATTTGTTGGGGGTATAGGGGCTCCCATATTTGCTCTTGGTATTGGTATAAACTAGTTGACTCTTCTTCTTGGACTAGTTACCAAAGGGGGAAAAAGAATACCTAGATTTATATTTGATTGTGATCTGGTTATTGGTCCATAGCTCTGACTCCTTATAGCTCTCTGGTTCATATGATCTTGAAAGAAACTTTAAGATTTGTCCCACTAGGTGTGCCAAAAATTGTTGATGGTTAAAATTGCACTTGTTTCTAACACCAACAATGGGAAGTTTCAAGATGTGGGACTTGTGACTTGAAACAACCTCCAAATTTTTAAGAATTTGGTCTCTTCTTTATATCAAGTGTATACTGAGAAAAGGGATAGGAATTTTAACAAAAACATAAATGCAAGAAATAAAATCTAACTATGGTGATGCGCTTGAATGTAATTTGACCTTAATCCTGAGCATAGTGAGACTATATGTAAGATTCAATTACATTTACGAGTAATCAAGCATGATCAATGTAAAAGATGAAAACAATAGAAATAGAGGCTCATAACTTAGACTACTTTTGTAGCAATATAGAAAATATCAACAAAGGCATAGGATTCAATCTTCTCATTTGAATTCTCCAGTCACATAAGAGGCACAAAAACACGCATAGTTACATAAACCTTCCAACTCAAGAAAATAGAACAAAGGCAAATGTTATTCTTAATCACAGCTCTAGAAAGTCCAAAACTCTTAATAATATAGCCTAGACTACTTTTGCAATGATGTAGAAAATATCAACAAAGGCATAAGATTCAATCTTCTTATTAATTCTCTAGTCACATAAGAGGCATAGTTACATAAACCTTCCAACTCAAGAAAATAGAACAAAGGCAAATGATAATCCTAGTCACAACTCTAGAAAGTCTAAAACTCTTGACAATTTTTCTCAAAAAATTCTCTCTAATATCTAATGATTATCATCTTTTTATTGATCTCTGCACCCTTATTTATAGCCTTGGATTCACTCTAGATTGTCTGCTTGTTCCCAATCTAACGGCCCAACTAAAATCTAATCAAACTAGAAGTGTCTAACAGAAGATATTTCTTATATTTTGAAATGTTTTGTCTTCCAGCAGTTCATTGGCTGAAACAGATTACAGGATGCTCCCTTCTCTTAAATGGAAGAGGACACTTAGTCAATTCCTTGAAAACCTTCTTATTACTTTAGGAGACACCAGAGGATGACACTTGGTGGGTTCCAAAACCTTACCGAGGACACACGGTGTTGAGTTGTGGAGCTAAAAGCTTCACTGAATGTGCAAATGTGGAGGTTGTTGGGTTACACAATAATCGACATCAGTCAGGCCAACTGACATCAGTTATCTTCAGCTACATAGTAACCAGCATCGATTAGGAATCGGCTGGCATCAGTCACCTTCAGACCGACATCAGTCATCTGTGCGTTTCCAAAACTGTTCTAATTTTAGGAGAACAGTTAGTTTGCATGTAAAGACTAATTTTAGTCTTGAGTCTGCGATTCTAATTATTGTTTGGTTTGGGATCTATTTAAGAGACCCATGGGGCTGTATTGTAATATAAGAAAGATAAATTAGATCTGCAAAGTGCAAGATCAAGAAGATCTACTGAGAGTAGGCAACAACGGTTAAGTTGATTGTCACTTGGAAGGTAGGCAACAACAACCATTGGGTTGATTGTCACTGGAGGGAACAACAACTCGGTATTGAGTTGATTGTTAATTGTAATTGAGAGAGAGAGAACTCTTGAGGGAGAATTATTGTACACCCAAGGGGTGTGGGAAGAAGATATTTTTTCATTGTATTTTCTTCTGGAAGAGTGTAATACAAGATTGTATTGTTTCTCATATCTCTTATTCTTTGTTGTTTCTGATTTTTAGTTACTTATTACTTCTGGTTTAATTCTATGTTTAGTTACTTATACAAAGGTAATCAATTGTACTCTAAGGAGGATCCTAACAATTGGTATCAGAGCTAGGTTCACTAACAAGTGGTAGAGTAGGTTAGTGTTTGTTGATTAAAGGTTCACTCACAGGGGTTTTCGTTTGAGTGGGAGTAAAGTAATGGCAGAAGAAAGTAAACTAAGAATGGAGAAATTTAATGGCAAGAATTATCAATCATAGAGGATGTAGATTAAAGATTATCTGTATCAAAAAGATCTGTACTTACCATTGGGTGGGGTTTCAAGTAAGCCCACATATATGCAAGATGAAGAATGGAATGTTCTTGATAGAAAGGCTCTGGGATCTATAAGGTGGAGCCCGGCATCGTCTATGATTTCCAACTTATCACAGGCAAAGACAATAGTAGAGTTAATGGATACTTTGGCAAATTTATATGAAAAACCCTCAGCTTCGAATAAGGTATTTCTTATGAAACAATTATTTAATTTGCAAATGCAAGAAGGTGGATTGGTATATAGTCATCTTAGTGATTTCCATGGATTATTAAATCAGTTAATTTTAGTCAAAATAGTTTTTGATGACGAAATTAAGGCTCTCTTAATCTTATGTTCTTTACCTGAAAGTTGGGATAGCTTGGTAATGGTAGTTAGTAATACTGCATCTGCTTCAAATATCTTGAAAGTTGATGATGTTGTTAGTGTAATCTTGAATGAAGAAATTTGTAGGAAAAGCATAAGGGAAACATCAGGTAATGCTTTAAGTTTTGAAATTAGGGGAAAGCTAAGAGAGAAGGGCAAGCAAGGGAAATCAAGGTCAAAGATAGGCAGTAGATCCAAATCTAGAAATGGAGGTATAACATACTAGAATTGTGGAAAGAAAGGACACGCAAAGAAAGATTGTTGGTTGAAAGAAGATCAACATGAAGGTAATAAAGAAGCAAATGATGTAGGTATTGTTGCACAGGATGATCTTATATTTTCTTTGGATAGTCAGGTAGAATCATGGGTTTTAGATTTTGGTGTTTCTTTCCATGAAACCCTAAATAGATAATTTTTCAATGATTATGTCCATGGAGACTTTGGAAAAGTTTATTTAGGGGATGGTGAGCCTTGTCAAATTGTTGGCAAAGGAAAAGTGTAGCTGAAATTATAGAATGGCAACACATGGGTGTTGAAAGATGTCACGCATGTACCCATCCTGAAGAGGAATCTAATTTTTGCAAGAATGTTGGGTGATGAGGGTTGCATAGTAACTCTCACAGCTAAATCTTGGAAAGTTTCCAAGGGTGCATTTGTATTAGCAAGAGATAAGAAAGTAGGTACACTTTATCTATCTACTTGTATTACTGATTCTCCTTTTGTTTTATCTACTTCAGCTGTAGATGCAAAGATGTGGCAATGTAGGCTTGGTCACATGAGTGAGAATGGAATGGATGTTCTTAAGTCAAATGGTAAGCTTTCAGATTTGATAGATCTAGATTTTTGTCAGCACTATATTTTTGGGAAATAGGAGAAAGTGAGGTTTCTCAAAACTAGGTCAACAAAGAAGAAGCACAAGTTAGAGCTTATTCACACAAACATGTGGGGACCAGCTTAGGGAGCTTCTATTAGAGGATCACAGTGTTATGTTTCTTTCATTGATGATGCTACAAGAAAGGTATGGATTTATTGCATAAAGAGGAAATATGATGTTTTTGACACATTTAAGAAATGGAAAGCCTTGGTTTTCAAGGAGAAGGTGATGGATAGTGATCAGCTCAAGAGGCTGAATAATTCTGAGCAGGGCAATGTTGATTTAGACAAGGTTATGATCCAAAATGAGCTCATGGGTAAAAATCATCACTCACAAGAAAACACAGACACCGACATCGGTCAAGCAGAGATCGACATCGATTAGACAAGAATTGGCGTCAGTCAGGTGGAGACTAAAGTCAGTGATGTCAGGCAAGTGGAAACCAATGTTGGTCAAATGGAAATCGACGTTGGTCAGGTCAATTAGGTGGAACTAACATTGGTCAGGTTTAGACTGAGAGATGACCGAGATCGGTCACTGTTAGAATGAAATTTGGGTGGACAGCAAGCTGTCAATGAGTCTCAAATGCCCATGAGGAGGTCCAAAAGGGTAAGTAAAGCTCAAATTCATTATTCTCCTTCTTTATACTACTTGTTGCTCATTGATGGTGGAAAACCAAGAAGTTTTGAAGAGGTAATGTAGGTAGAATCTAGGAAATAGTGGGAGCATGGCATGAATGAGGAAATTGATTCCTTGGAAGAGAACCAAATGTGGGATTTGGTAGAATTGTCAGGCGGAAAGAAAGCACTGAAAAATGAATGGATTTATAGGTTAAATAAAGGAGAGAATGGACAAGTGAGACATAAGGCCATGTTATATGGTCTTGAGCAAGCTCCGAGATAGTGGTATTTGAGGTTTGACAGGTTTATGACAGAGCATGGCTTTAGTCAATGTTAATGTGACCATTGTGTTTATTTTACCAGATTGGATAATAGTAGCTACATTATCTTATTACTATATGTAGATGATATGCTTGTTTCAGGTTCATACATGCAGGGAATTACTAAGTTAAAGGTAAAATTAGCTCACACATTTACCATCAAGGATTTTGGAGCAGCAATCCTTGGCATGAGTATTTCTAGAGACAGGAAAAATCACAGGTTGATTTTGTCTCAAGAGGATTATGTGAATAAGGTAGTGGAGAGGTTTAATATGCAGGATGCAAAATTGGTAAGCACACCTATGGTTGGACAGTTCAAGCTTAGTAAAGAACAATGTCCTAAATCACATGATGAGGTTGAGTACATGGTATGTACTAGACCTGATATTGCCCAAGCAGTGGGAGTTGTCAACAAGTTTATGGCCAATCTAGGAAAGAAGCACTGGAAAGTAGTTCAGTGGATTCTTAGATATCTGAGAGGGACCAGCAGTAGGCATTTATGTTATGGAGGGTCAAACACTTCTCTACATGGGTATGTAGATTCAGATATGGCAGGTGACTTGGATGGTAGGAGAAGCACCACATGATATGTGTTCGCTATTGGTGGAATGGCGGTTAGCTAGATTTCAAAGTTGCAGAAGTTTGTTGCCCTGTATACTAGAGAGGCAGAATACATTACAGTCACATAGGCTAGCAAGGAAATGATATGGATGACTCAGTTCATGGAAGAGTTGGGAAAGGAGCAAGAGAGTTATAGATTGTACAGTGATAGTCAAAGAGCAATTCATTTGGCAAAGGATTCAGCCTTTCATTCAAGAACCAAACATATACAGCTTAGATACCACTTCATTAGATAGGTATTGGAGGATGGTCAGTTGAAGCTAGAAAAGATCCATATGGATGAGAACCCTATAGATATGCTAACAAATCTAGGGACAAAGGAGAAGTTGAATCTTCATTCAACTTTATTGGTCTTCAAGATTGAACTTGAAGATGGAGAAACAAGCCAGAAAAAAATTAGAGGATGTTGTTGTACATGTGCAGTTGTTTATCTCCAAGTGGGAGATTGTTGAGTTGTGGAGCTAAAAGCTTCACTGAATGTGCAAATGTGGAGGTTGTTGGGTTATATAGTAATTGACATTGGTTAGGCTAATTGACATCGATTATCTCTAGCTACACAGTAACTGGCATCGATTAAAGATCGGTTAACATCGGTCACCTTCAATCCGACATCGGTCATCTGTGCATTTCCAGAACTATTATAATTTTAGTCTTGAGTCTATATTTCTAATTATTGTTTGGTTTGGGATCTATTTAAGAGACCTATGGGGCTATATTGTAATGTAAGCAAGATTAATTAGATCTGCAAGGTGCAAGATCAAGAAGATCTGCTGAGAGTAGGCAACAATGGTTGAGTTGATTGTCACTTGGAAGGTAGGCAACAACAACCATTGGGTTGACTATCACTGGAGGGAACAATAACTCGGTATTGAGTTGATTTTTGATTGTAATTGAGAGAGAGAGAACTCTTGAGGGAGAATTACTGTACACCCAAGAGGTGTGGGAAGAAGAGATTTCTTCATTGTATTTCCTTCTAGAAGAGTGTAATACAAGATTGTATTGTTCTCGTATCTCCTATTCTTTGTTGTTTCTGATTTCTAGTTACTTATTACTTCTGGTTTAATTCTATTTTTAGTTGCTTATACAAAGGTAATCAATTGTACTCTAAAGAGGATCCTAACACACGACGCTCTCTGCTTTACCTATACTCTTACTATATTTTTGCTCAGGAATGTTCCACCTTTGACACTTGTCACAATCTGCTTCTTTGACACTTTAACAACTTAACAGAAATAAGATCCACAACATTTCTTGCCTCAGCAAAAAAGACATGGGGACAGGTGGTAATCTCCACTTGCTTCAACAAAGCACATGTGGCAATCTCCGCTTTACTTAACTGGGGATATATGGTGATCTCCACTACTTTTAGCTACCTTTTGAGAAACCTATAGAAGGTGACACGTGTTGGTCTCCACTTTACTCTATTTATATTATAGAAACAATCAGGTCTCATTTCATATTTACACAGACAATGACACTTGGCAGCTTTCGCTTATTTTAGAAACAAAACCTAAGACCCACCACAGTCTTTGCTATATCGATGAAGCAAAATGAAGATAATTTGGATCTTGACACGTGGTGGCTTCCGCTCTCTTTAGTTGGGATACGTGGTGTCTTCTGTCACTTTTAGAAAAGCAAATTGAGACCTTCAGCAATTACCACTTGGTGCTTTTCACCTGATTCTGATCCTTAGCTTGTTAAAACCTTCCACTGAAAAGAGATTTGAAATGTGGATGTCGATATGAAAATTGGATGATGACACTTGTCACATTCTACTGAGTTGTTATGATATACGTGGCACATTCCACAGCTTTATTGAAATTATGAAAAGTGTCTCAAAAATGACACTTGGTAGCTTTTGCTTGACTTCAACACTTAGAGAAAAATGAATCAAAAGGAAATTAGAGCCCACGCTCTAATTCAAAACTTCACCATCTCGAACCAAAGTGTGAGGGGACAGTGATTTGGATCATGCTACTGAAACATAGAGTATTTTTACCCTACACTTACCTTCTCCATCAACCACCAAGTAACTTACTGCTCCTTTGGAAATCATTCCTAAAGAGGAAGCCCCCATGTCTGCACCTCTTATAGAGTAGTTATCTACTCAAACCTTACATCCTTTGATTGAGGAAAAGGATGAGGTCAACACCTATCAATCTCAACCTATGGGATTATCTTTTAGGTCCACTATCCAGGGAATAAAATTAGCCTATAAACTATTCTCTAGGTTAGTGAAAAAATTGAAATTTGTCTCCAACCCTGATATGGATCAAGCCACCTTTTGGGAATAATTAGGGATACCTTATATCAGTAAGCAAGAACCTCCAACCATTCCTTTAGCATACCAAACTACCACTTCTATTATCTAAACTCCTACGCTATCAACCAAACTAATGGAAACTTTTACCAACCCAATAATTCCTAAGCCATCCAAAGCACCTAAACCCCATGCAACCAAATCACCTTCTCCAACCAAGATAACCAAACCAACCAATAACCTTGGCACCTTCCCTAATATAATCTTAACCACCCATCTGTAGATACCTAAATCTAGCCACCAATAACCTCTAACTAGGCTTTTGATCAATTTTCACCTAAAGTACACAATTTGGCCTAAAAACACTAAAACATGATAAATGGTGTGAAATTGACATATTAAAATACCAATTTTGGCTAAGGTATCACTAAATGGGTCAATATAATTTATGGGCTAGTTAAATTTGATCAGTTCATTTTGAGTCAAAATGTCAATTTCGCACCTAAGTGCTTTGGATTGATCTTTCTTATCAAATCTCCTTCACAAGACATGTCCATTTGCTATTTTCTATTGGTAACATCCTAAATAGGATAACACATCCAATGCATCTAACAGTGACTTCCAATTTCAATCTAGCAAAATTTGAGACCAATAACAAGGCATTCTAATAAATTTGAGTAATTTGTGCATAAAGTGCTTAAACATGCTTAAGAGATAATTAATCAAAATCAAGTCCTAATTAATAATTCCATGAAAACTTACTGAAATACTTATTTTTGAAAATGAATATTGAATATTTGCATCATCAGATGACCTCATTTCTTGGGAAGACATCCCTAAGCCATAAATGGCACAAATATCAAGATTCATGCCCTCTATGCCTCATCAATGCCTTCCATGATGCCCTCCATGCCTCTTAATTTCCCCTTCTTCTAATTTCATGATGAGGATAATTATAAACTTAATTCCAAAAATTGAATTAATCCTTAACCACACATCTTAATCTCAGGATGGACTGTTCAAGTTGATTCTAGACATTCTCAAAAATCTATAAATAGAGAGGCCATGAACATCGTTTCTAAGCTATTTTGGTGAAAAGTCATAATGCACAAATATATTTAATAAGCCATTATAATTAGTGTTACCATGCCAAATTGATTCCAAGACAAGCCAAGCCACAAGCCAAAGGTGCCAAGGAGAGATGGAAGTAGCCAAGCTTCCATTGCCAAGCACTTCATTAGCACAAACCGAGCAAGCCACTACTACAAAGGCATTTGGAGCATCCAAGGAAGGTGAAGGAATTATTTTATTTTATTTCTTACTTTTTAGTTGTGTTTATCATTTTTTTGTTAACTAAACTCTCCTTAGTGTCTAGGCTTAGATATGTTATGCTATTAGTGTGTTTTTTTCATTTTGTTTTTATCTTGGAAATAACACCATACTAACCATCCTCTCTTGAGTCAAATTTTTAGATCAAATATGGCACACTTGATGGGACTAGATGTAGCTCACACCTAAATAGGATCATTTTGCAACTCTAAAATATTTATTTTGACCCTTAAAACTCTTGAAAATTGATTTTCTAACTTTATTTTGCCATTTTTGTTTACCACAATTTTACACAATAACCAATGTCAGTAAATAATATTGACATTAGTTGCATATCTTAACTGATGTCAACTTTGTAACTGACATCAGTTAGCAAAAGTAACTGTCATTGGTTTTAATAACCAACGTCGGTCACTATGTTTTTCTAAAAACATAGACCTGAGAGCTATTTTTCCAAAGTTTATTATTTCAAACCAAAAATATCTTCAAATCTAAAGGACATGATAAAATTTTTGTTGTAGGACCAAGCTAGATATTTTCTCAAAACATGTTTAAATTACCTTTTTTCATGCTTAAAAATCAATTAGGAACCTTGTTTTGGGTGTTTAACAAAGAATTTAGATGTTTTTGGTGAATTTTTTCAAAGTTTTCAACTAATATCAAGGGGTCATATGAACACCACCTCATTTTAATTTGGGCTTAAAAATGAACTCATCCTTTTAAGATTTTTGTCTTCAAAAGTTACTTGATCTAATTTTTGTTTGGTAAGAAGGATGGTGTGTGTATGATCTTCCATTTGTCCCCTTTAGGGAACCCTTATAATCAAAAGTGCCATTACTATTGCAAATAACCTAGTCCAAGGCTTAGAAAGAAATTCATCTAAAGCACTCCCCAAAACCATGTCAAAGTTTGGGTGACCTTGAAAATGACCCTAAATTCTTTCTACTTTCATGCTTTCTTTATTTTTATGAAAACTTGGCTTACGAGGGGACATCATTACCTCCCATGAGTTCTTTAGGGAAGCTTTGACTCTAGATTTCATCTCCTAGCATTGACTTTACATACTCCTTTGGAATTTCACATGGGACATATCTACATTTGGACATCGCACTACATTGAGTGAACAGTAAGATGTAGTGGTTGTAAAAAGGACTAGACCTTTTTACAACTAGCCATTGATGTGGTCACCCAATTTTTGTATGTGTCTTTTACATTGTTTGACATGAAATTCATTATGAAATTGATTCCCATAGAGAGGTTTAAAAATTGATAGTTTAGTCAACCCCACATGCCATACCCTTGTTAGCATTTGGATGATTATACTTAGTATTTTTTGGTTAATTTTGCTTGGTATGTTTTGAGACTAAAACTTGTTTGTTTATGTATAGACCATGTAAAAACCAATTTGTCTATAAGTCACTCTTTTATTGAAAGAGGCGTTATGCTGGCCATTTTACACCACACTTGTGCCTTGAATTTTTTTAAAACTTATTTTTGTATGTCATTTTAGTTATGGAGGGTAGTGTTATGCTGCCCAAATCATGTCAAACCATTTTAGATCACATCATTCGAGCATGCTTACATCAATAGGCCACTCAATTTATTTCAACACTCGTTTCACCTTATATAAAAAACTATTTGTTTCAAACCATGTCATGTATACCATTTGGACCTTTGTCTTGTGTCATCATTCTATCCAATATTGTCTAGCTTGTTTAGTCCAATCCTATTTTTCAATGTTGAGTTTTCAATTAGCTTTGTCAATTTTGGATTCAAACATTTATTGATTTTTATTTAGGACTCAATTCATAGGGCCGATACATAGATCTTTCTCTTTTGGGTTGCATAACTTCAGTTATTTAATTACCCAAATTTGAAAACTATTGATGGTTTGTTTGTTTAATGCCTATCCTCATCAATGTTTGTGCCTTTATTTGGAAGAACACATCCTTTCTCAAAGATCCTTTTGTCTTATGCTTTATGCTAATTGATCATGTTTATGTTTGATTCCTTATGCCAGGACTGTGTCAAAGTTGTTTCCACACTTGTAAGATTAAATCAAATCATATCAACCTTTGTTTCAAGTCGAGCTTTTGATGTTATATGGACAAAAGTCATAGAATATGCCTATTTGTTTGAGCTTAGATTTTGACTCTGTGTTTGGAAGAAATACTTAGCAACTCAACTTTTGCCTTTCCTAGTTTAGACCTTGTTTGGATCACTTTGACCTTGACCTTTGACATGTTGGTTTTTATTTAGATGCTTGACCTTTTATGTGTATGACATTTGATGTTAGACTATTTTATGACAAGTATTAGCACAAACCATTTTGGAATAAAACTCCACTTTCAAACCACATTGGAGATATAATTTAACCCCTTTAGACCAAGTTATACCAAGCTTGAACCATTTGTCCTTTGGACATAGTTTTCTAGAGTTTGTAGAACTCTAAGCCTTTTTGTTTCAAAGCTTTCATCATTTACATGGATATGTATTTCTACACTTATGGTGGAGTCACTTACAATATTAATTATGATATAATGTCCACATAAAATGACTTTTATGGATTTATTCAAGACCCCAATGATGCTAATATGGTTTTTGAGACAGATTTGTATCTGCCTCATATTAATCATTCATGGGAATAAAGTCACAAAATAACTTACGATCTAACTCGAGACCTTGATTGGTATGAAGAGACTTGTGAAGAAGAATTTGAAGACCCAAATATAGATAATGTTATTTGGGATATGAATCCATACCCTCTTTTCAATAATCAGTATGTGGAGCATAGTTAAGAACCAGCTTATGAGCCAACTCACCACTTGGATGATATGGTTTATAAGGAAGAATTGGATGCTTTGGCTTGTGTAAAAAGATAAAATTTCATGATGTCCTTTTTTTGTCCAATCCTCAACTTCCCTTAACCCTCCTTTAGATTATACAAGCTATTAATCTCCATAATATCCAAAGAATACCATTACCATTCCTAGACCTCATCCTTTGGCTTCTGTGAGCAATCAAGCTCCACAATGCCCCTTCATCATTCCAAGACTTAGTCCTTTATCTTGTGTGAGAAATAAATCCCAAAAATTCCCTATTTTTACCATTTCAAGACTTTTTCTTTTGGCTCATGCGAGTAATCATGCTCCCCAAGGCCCTACCATTATCCAATCATAAGTCATTCATCATCCAGTACCAATACCAACTAAACCTCAAATGATCCAATATTTTGAAGACCAAGTTGTGTTCAAAATTAGTATCTTATAACTCATTGGAAACCAAGGCCAAAGTAATCAATCAATCCAAGATGTTTTTGTTGAATCAACCATTTGTGATAAGCCAACTTATGATAAATTGCCTATTGATCCTATACTAGTTGTTGAGGAATCTCACTCTGACGAGCTAGCCTTTACTGAGTCACTTCTTAGTGATTATAACTACCTTTATGAAAATCATTACCTCAACCACATTCTTATTTTTCAAGATCCTCCTATTGACAAGCCAGTCTCTAAAGAGTTATCTCTTGACCTATTTCCCATCTTAGAGGAGTCTCACTTTGACAAACCAGTCTTTGTGGAGCCCATCATGCAATTACAGGTTGTTACTTATCTAATAAAAAATATTCAAAAAGACATCATTATAAAAAAGTACCCATAAGATGAAGAATTAGAGTTAGAGTCAGATTTTACTCTTGGACTGACATTAGATTTAGGATCAGAATCTAAATTTGAGTCAAAATTAGTCTCAACATTAGATTTAGAGTCTCTTGAGTTAGAATCAAATTTAGAAGAATAATATGTTCATGGTTGTTACAAAATTGGTTACACATGCCTCGTAGATCAATTTGAATACATTTGTGATCTTTCTATGGTTTTTGAGGATGAGTAATTCAGCTTCAACGCAAGTTATCATAGTATCTTTTATGAGGATTATGTAGCCTCTCCCCATTCCATTACCATTCCATAGGCCATTACCATTAACCAAAATAGCCATATCATTGACATTCCATCTCCTATAAGTTTCTATCAGGATCAACAGAATCACATTTTGTTGAAATACATCCATGATGACATAGTAGTTGATGAAGAGCAAGGAGGCTAAGACAACATTCATGTAGCAGAAGAACACTCTCCTAGTAAAACTTTTTTTGGAAGTGTTATAAGACAATCAAAGTCAAATCCAATGTTTATTAGTGAAACATTCTCAAAGGCACTATGAGACAATCAAGATAACTTCATTGGTGAAAACCTCATTGAGGCACCAATAGCTAAGCCAAAAATTTCTTTACTAATTGATAAAGATAAAATCAAAATAGCTTCCAATCTGCAGCCTAATCAAATGGTAACTACTCTCAAGGTTAAACAATAGAAAAATATAGTGGTCCTATTGAGAGAAAAAGTCTTTGACCCTATCACAACCAAAGTTATGTTGAATCTAGCATCAACAACATTACATGTGACTAAAAGTATCGATCTTCATTTGTTTCCCCACTATTACCCTTTCTATTATCATTTTCCATTCCATTTCACAATCAAACCTATCATCCATTATTTATCCTTGTTTACCATCCATGGCCACACTTTCCTTTGTAGATGCTACAAAGATACCTTGTCTTGATGTTTGAAGGAATTAGAATTGATGACCATTGAAGATCACAACAAAATTCTCAAAATCCAAATATATAGGCCATTTTTGATAGAGCATCTATTCAAATGATGTGTGGGTTAGAAATTAACATAATCAAGTATTTTATATGTACCATTTATTTATTAAGACATGCATCTCCACATCAACAAGAACAATAGAATCAAAAAACACACCCACGCCAAAAACATGTATTATATCATTTCACATTGCCATTTCCATTATTTCATATCCATTTTCCATTGTCGTAGATTCCAACCATTCACCCCACCACTTGGGGGAAAATCCTCTTACCATTTTATCCATCCTATTATTCCATTCCTATCTAAACCAAAGCCTATTTTTAGTCATCCTACCCAATCTTATTTTGATCTTGGCTTCTTTGGTTCTTCCTACACCTTTTGTGAGAGGATTCCAATCAAGTTTCAACAATCAATCTAGTCTATGTTTATAATGATAGTCTATGAAAGTAGTGTGATAGTTGATCTAGTAAAATATCTTTCATCCCATCAAGTTTGTTTTTGTGACCCTAATTATAACTGCCTATGGGAAAATCAATGTTTCACTAGTCTTGCTACTAATTATAACTACCTATGGGAAAATTAGTATCATTGACCTATGTCATTGTATCATATTTATAATCACTTGTGGGAAAACTAGGGGAAACACTTGTTTATCATGCATTGCCACATCACCTTGCCATTGTTGTTTTCATTTGACTGGCTATTTGCTAGATTTGAGAACTTGTTGGGACCTAGTTAGTTTTTACTCACCTTTTGTGTGGATAGAATTACTATGACTTGAGGTTATTTTAGGACCATTTGGGTCATGCTCAATTCATGTTGAGGTCACCTCAGTCCCCCTTTCTATATACTCTCACCATTTTACGAGCAAATATCTTATCATTATCTAACAAGTTAAGATACCTAAAATTTATAAAAACATTCATAACATTTCAAAAATTGAAAAACATTTATCCTATCTAAGCCTAGTCAATTATCCTTGATCTACCTTATTGGGGCATGGTCATTGTTAGGATGATTTCTTTTGCTTTTGTTTTCAAGCTTTATATTTATTTATTTATATCAAGTTTTTTGTTTATTTGTTTTCTATTTGTTTGTCTTTTTCTTTTTCTTTTTTTATTTTATTCACTTACATGTTTGTTTGTTTCTAGCACTCTTGCCTTGACTCAGTCTATATGTGTTCATTGGGTGATTCCTCAAGCACATTAATCTTGAGTCCATCCATATTCATCCACTAACATTTTCATCATGGTTTTTATTATTGGTGCATTATTTTCGAGTGTTTCTTGGATCAGGAGTTAGTCCTTATGCATATTTTGGCCAAGTCTTCATGGTGTTCTATCATGAAGCCTACTGTTACATGCTATATAAAAAATTAGCTTCAAGAAGGTCTACAATCAATGGAGCCTAAAAAAACTCTCCTTGGCACCTTGGCAAATCCTTCCATCTCACCCTTGATCAATATAACTCATTTGACCATTCTAGTTATATCATTGTTAATCAAGATGCGCATCTCCTCCTTTATAGGTACAATTGAATCATTCTATTTATCAATCTCATTCTTATATCCATATTTTTCATCATTTTGTGCTCACTCATCTTTAATCTATATTCTAGACTATGTCCTTGAGTTATGCTTGCTAAACAACCCTAATTGGGGCACCATCATCTTTAGCTAATTTAGGTCCTCATAATGATTATAACCACCTATGGGAAAATCATTATTTTGACTTTTATTCTTGATTATAACTACCTTTGGGAAAATCAATATATTTTTCAAATCAATGCATGTAAGCAATTTCTTATTTGGATTAATCTCAACCATGGGTTAATTACACCTTTCTTCTTGTTTCTTTTTGAGGGAACGCCCATCAACAAATGTAAGGACCACTCCTTCGAGGGGGCATCATCATAGGCTTCCCAAAACCATTTGGAGATTTGTTCTTTAACCATCATCTTCTTTTTGGCATAAAAGCCATTTCTCATTCTTTGAGAAGACATTGCTTTGCCTACGGTTTGCAACATCTTCCCAAACAAGGGAAAATTATAGATACCTATATCTGGCCACTAATAACCTCCAACTAGGCTTTTGACCAATTTCCATCTAAAGCATATAATTTGGCCTAAAAAACATTAAAACATGCCATATGATGTAAAAATGACATATTCAAATGCTAATTTTGGCCAGGGTATCACTAAATGGGGAAATGCAATTTATGGGCTAGCTAACTTTGATTAGTTCATTTCAAGTCAAAATGCCAATTTTGCACCTAGGTGCTCTAGATTGATCTTTCTTATCAAATATCTTACACAAGACATGTGCCTTTGTTATTTTATATTGGTAACATCCTAAATGGGATAACACATCTAATGCATTTGATAGTGACTTTAAATTCCAATCCAGTCAAAATTTAGACCAATAACAAGGCATTCTGATCAATTTGAGTAATTTATGCACAAAGTGCTTAAACATGCTTAAGAGATAATTAATCTAAATGAAGGCCAAATTAAGAATTCCATGGAAACTTGTTGAAATACTTATTTTTTAAAATGAATATTGAATATCTACATCATCAAGTGACCTCATTTCTTGGGAAGACATCCCTAGGCCATAAATGCCACAAATATCAAGATTTATACCCTCCATGCCTCTTAATTACCCCTTCTTCCAATGTCATGATGAGGATAATTATAAACTTAATTAAAAAATTTGAATTAATCCTCAACCACACATCTCAATCTTAGGATGGATGGTTTAGGTTGATTATAGGCATTCTCAAAAATCTATAAATAGAGAGGCCATGAACATCATTTCTAAGCTATTTTGGTGTAAAGTTATAATAAACAAATATCTTCAAGAAGCCATTAAAATTAGTGTTACCATGCCAAATTGAATCCAAGTAAAGCTAAGCCACAAGACAAAGGTGCAAAGGAGAGATGAAAGTAGTGAAGCTTCCATTGCCAAGGATCATGAGCATAAAACTAAGCAAGCCACTACTATAAAGGCATTTGGAGTATCCAAGGAAGGTGAAGGACTTTTTGTGTTTTATTCCTTACTTTTTAGTTGTGTTTGTCATTTGTTTTTATTAACTAAGATCTCCCTAGTGTCTAATCTTAGAGATGTTATGCTATTAGTGTGTTTCTTTCATTTTGTTTTCATATTGGAATTAACACCATACTAACCATTCTATTTTGAGTCAAGTTCTTATATCACACCATCTGTGAAGGTGAAACTTACCTCACCAAACCTAACAACCAAACACCAACCTAAATTAACCAAGGGAGTAAAATTACCAAAAGATAGAGAGCCAAACTCCTACCTCCCTCCACCTTGTCCTCTATCTTGGGGCTTCATCCCTTCACTCTGATTAGAAATCTAGTTGTCCCAACTAAGACCCAATTATTTTTATTGTTTACACGAGCACACTTGTTTTTTGACACACATATTTTTATTAAACCATAAATAAACAAGATACCTATCCTAAAACCTCTTACTTTCACTTTCTTAACCACCACCTTGCTAAAATAAAAACCACCAACCAAATGTAGTACCTTACCCAAACCTTCTATCACCACACCCACTAACAAAAGGATCTCTACCTTACCAACCAAGACCAAAACCCCTAAATCCTTTCCACATTTAGCTGAATCCTACTTCACCATTTTTCAATAGTTACTAAAAGCTTCTTACTTTACCTTACCCCCTATCAGGTCATTCAACCCTCTCATTTTAAAAACCCACCTAGTATAACAACCACCATGTGTGATCTTATCATAGGACACTAGGGTGTGAAAAGAACTAAAAATCTCTCCAAATAGTTATTCATTATCTTTATGATGAGGATGATCTATTAAAATTTGAACCTCCCATGGACCCACTACCAATCCAATAACCAATAACCACTAGTCGCAACCTACGTATTCCCCCACTCTCTTCTCAAAGTGATGAAGAGCCTTACCATTTTCCTACCCTAATTCCTCCCTATATCTACACCATTAATGTGGTTAAAAGAGCATATAAAAGGGATAAATGGAAGTCCAAAGCATCTATCTCATGGACATATCCATCTTCTACTTCTCAAAAATACCCTACCAGACATCTTTACCTTCACCCAGACCTAGGGTATCTATCTTAGGTGTATCCCAATCTAACCCCTCTAAGTCCATCAAGAGAGTGGTTTTTAAAAAGTTTAACCAAAACTTGGTGAATATAATCTTATATGATCTGATTACCACTTTACCTCATCATTAAAAATCAATAATGGAGGCATTACAATCAGTAGAGGTCCAACTTGAAGACCCTCAACCTCTGGTGGCCTTTGTCAACGCTCTCCAAATTTCCAACCTTGTCACCTTTAAGGACTTAGAAATACCTTATATCTATCTGGATGACCTAGATCCCCCTATTTTTATGACTACTTACATCAACCAAACCCATATTACATAGGTCATGATTGATATGGGAGCTAGTATTAACATTATCTCCTCCCATGCTTATAACTAACTTAACCTTCCAAATAATGTCATGTCTAAAACCTTTATCATCCTTTGATATTTTAATGACACCATGACCACTACCCTAGGAATATTTGTCCTTCATATATATGTAGGGCCTCACATGCTTCCCAAACTCTTCTATGTAATGGAAGGTAAATTTTAATACAATATTTTGCTAGGATGACCTTAGATCCATTACACGGGTTGTGTCCCCTCTACCTTGAATCATTACATTAAATTTAAATACAAATGTTAGGTCATCACCATCAAAACTAACCCAAGTCCCTTATCAACATGCAACATGACCTACCAACCCAATGATGTCCTCTTACATCCATCTAGCACACCCTCCTTAACCAAAGATAATACCTCCATCACGAAAGGGGAAGTCATTCCTCCTTCTACCAATGATGCATCAATTAGGTCATCCATCCCCTTTAATCATATCCCCAACTCAAACCATTTGGAATCAAAATTCCACCACCTTTCATTAGGGGAATACTGCCTCCTTACCCTTGACACTTTCCCTACTCCCCAAGAGTATGGGAAAATTGATCACCAACCTGAGTATGACCCTAATGTTGAGGCAATTATTTCCTTTAGACCTTCAAATTATCCAACCCATTTCATTTATAGGTGACTTGACAAACCACTTATCACTTCCACCACCTCCCCTTCACCTCAACCATTTACTACTAGTTCTCCTACCTAGAGAAACTAAGCTTTGCTAAAACATAGCTTCACAGGTGTGCTTGGAAATGATTTGGTCTTGGGAAATATGAGTATGGAACATATGAGTTTATTTACATTGAGACTATAAATATTCATGAGAATCATAGCCTTAATTTCATCCTACCCAACAAGAAGCAAACCACACCACCTACCGTCACCCCTTCCTCACCAGCCTTTCCTCTACTTGCATGTGAGGATGATGACATCATCCCACCTAAATTTTTTCGTCAACATGATCAACCTTAGACCCTTGAATTATCAAAAGGAAGGGGAAATTTTAACCATCCCTTTGACCCATCCTAAGATGATAAGAGATGACTCCTCTACCATTAGCACTATTTGATACCAAGATGATGATTCCATCCTCACCTACCTTGGTGCCTCATTTTTCCATCCACAAATCCATTCCTCCTAAGACTTTGACCATGTTGAATGAATCCACTTGTAATAGTGACTTAGGCACTTTGAATAAGCCCCATATTTTAAAAATTTACCAATTTTTGAATGCTAAGGAACTGCAATATTTCCCCTCTTTCCCCCAAGATCATAGCATAGCATTCACTTGGTCTTATGGTGACATGCCTGGAATCGACCCCACCATAACTACCCATAACATAGTCACCCACCATGATGTTAAGCTCATCAAGTAGAATCTTTGATGCATGCACCCTCATAAAGCCTTTCTCATCAAAGAAGAGCTTCAACATCTTCTATCTATGAATTTCATTCAACCCATTGACTATCCCCAATAGATCTCAAATGTTATGCCTATCACCAAAACCATAGGGGGACTAAATATTTGTGTGGACTTTCATGACCTCAACCTCACTTTTCCCAAAGATGACTTTCTTTTAATGAGCATCAACTAGGTAGTTGATCTTACATCTGGCCATGAGATGTTATCCTTCATGGATAGATTCTCAAGTTACAATCAGATCCTAATTTCCCTCAAAGATCAGCACAAGACCACCTTTACCACCCCATGGGTAACCTTCTACTATAAAGTCATGCCTTTTAGGTTAAATAATACTGGTTTAACCTACCAACATGCCATGACTTACATCTTCCATGACCTTATATATAAGACTATCAAGGACTATGTGGATGACTTTCTCAAAAAATCCAAACTTCTAAAGGATCACTTGGCAGTTCTTAAGATCATTTTTAAATGCTTCATCCACTATCATGTCTACCTTAACCCCAAGAAGTGAATTTTTGGGGTCTTGTCAAGAAATATTTTGGGTTTTATTATCTCCCTTTAGGGAATCAAAGTCAATTTCACCAAGATCAAAGCAATCTTTGACATGCTTCCTCTAGTCAACCTTAAGTAACTCCATAATTTACATGGAAAGATTTAATCCATTCATCACTTTATCTCCCAGATTTTGGATTGATTCCAACCCCTTCACCAAATTCTAAATACAGATGTCTCTTTTAGGTGGAATAGCTTTTGATTCACTCAAAAAGTACCTTTTATCTCCACCTATCCTCACCCCTCCCAAGGATGACCAACCTTTCTACCTTTATATCTCTACTATTGATCACCCCTAGGGGCAATGCTTACTCACCAAGATGAACAACATAGAGAGCAATCCATATACTACATTAGTTGCATGCTTGTAGAGTAAGAGACTTAGTATACCCATACCAAAAATATTTACTTAGCTTTAGTCTTCATGGCCACCAAACTTCACCACTACATCCTTAACCACAAACCCTATGTCATAACCAATATTGACTCAAGTACATTCACTCCAAGCCATACCAAAATCAATGTATGGCTAAATATATCATGTTCTTAGTGGATTTTGACCTTGATTTTTTTCAATAAAATTCAATTAAGGGGCAAGTCATTGCCAACCAATTGGCTAAAGCACTATTAGTAGACAATCAACCTCCTCCTCTGGAGTTCCTTGATTAGTCCATCATGACCCTCTCTCAGGTAGACTTTACCTATCAAGTCATCATATTATCTGATGGATCAAAGTGTCAACATGGTGAGAGAGCTGGTATTATCCTTATCCCCTTTGATAGTGAGCCCCTTCCTTTGTCATTCAAGCTTGATTTTGAATGTACCAGCAATATGGTTGAGTATGAAGCCCTAGTGATAGTCTTTAGATGGCCTTAGCCTTAAGAGTTAGAAAAATCAACATTTTTTGTGATTCCCAACTTGTGGTCAATCAAATAAATGGCTCTTATCACTGTAAGAATAATGTTCTACAATAGTACAAAAAACTAGTTGGCAAAATCTTAGCATCATTTAAACACTACCACATCCAGTCAGCCCCTTGATTTACTAACAAGTTCATCAAAACTATGGATTCTTTCACTTCCCAAATATTATTTTCACCCTCTAACTCCAAGCTATCTATCATCATCCATAAAATTACCCAACCTTCCTATGTCAAACTAGATTCTCCCACCATTTTCAATGTGGAGGAGACCCAACTTGACCTTTGGTATCAGTAGACCTTCGACTACCTCAACCTTACCATAATCCTTTCTAGCCTTTCCAAGAATGCTCAAAGAGCATTTATCTAGAGAAACTCACACTACACCATTATGGGAGTAGTTATTTATAAATTTGGCTTTGATGGCCTCCTCTTCTATTGCCTATATAGTCACAAAGCCTCTCACACTATCAAGAAAACACATGATGGTATCTATGAAGGAAACTTTAGTGGCCTTATTGTAGCTAAGTGCATCCTTTAACTCAACTATTATTGGCTTACCCTTAACCAAGTCTATTGTGATTATGTAAAAAAGTGTGTTTAATACTAACAACATGCCAATTTTCATCATGCACCTAGCCGTAGTCTTCATGTTTCCACCAATTTTTGGCCCTTCTCACAATGGGGTCTATACCTTATTGGTGAAATTAATTTCCATTCCTTATAGCAACACCATTCTATCACCACTATAGCTGAATATTTTACCAAGTGGGTAGAGGTTATTCCTCTAGTCTTCACCAAGGCTGAAAAGATTGTCAACTTTATCAACAATCACATCATTTACCATTTCGGTGTTCCTCATAAGATTATCACTAAAAATGGTAAATATTTTAAGAAAAAGCAAGTCCAAGGTATATGTGATGCTTTTGAAATTAATTTAATCTTCTCATCACCCTATCACCCTTAAGTTAATGGACAGGTAAAGGCTTCTAACAAAACTCTTAATAACATGCTAACTAAAATGATTAATACATCTAGTCAAGATTGTCATTTGCACATCCCCTTCGCATTATGGGCATATCACACTAGCATTGGAACCCCTATGGGTGCTACACCCTTTTCTCTTGTATTTAGAGTGGAGGTAGTCTTACCTCTTGAGGTCTAAATCCCATTACTTCATATATATTTACACAATCTTGTTACTAAGGATAATTATCATCAACAACATTTAGCCCAGTTTGAGCTACTTGATGAGGATCATTTATAATCCCTTATCCATCTCCATATCTATCAAGAGTATGTCAAGTGTGCCTATAACAAAGATCTTAAAGTGCATGAATTCAGCATTAGATACCTCATCCTAAAGGAAAATTAGAATGTAACCAATATGGAAGAAAACAAGAGGGACAAGTTTGCTTTCAATTGGCTTAAACCCTATATCATAACCCATAATTATGGATTAGGATCTTTCAACCATATTCATCTCCCTAGTTTAGGGGAAACTGATTAAAATTGAATCATGTGATTATCCATCATAGTCATATCCTAATCTAGGATAATGGCCATGATAAATCTACCCATGGCATGATTCTCATGGTACTTTCTACCCCTTTATTAGGATATATTCTCATGATTATTTTCACCTAACCCTATTTACACCTAATCAACCTTTTTATTCTTTTATTTTTTCCTTCATAAACGTGAGCCCTTAATCCTATATAAATATGTCTATGTCAATAAAAAATCAAATAATCAAAAATAAAAATCCAAACCAATAGCAATCATGGGTCATTATTAGTATTCATAGACTACTCCCTTAAAGGATAACTACATAATAATCATAAAATTGTAAAAATATAAGGTAGACCACTCCTTTGAGGGACAACTATCACAAAGCCTTGAACAAAGCAAATAAACTTAGACCACTCCCTTGAAGGATGGTTGAGTAAAGCATTTGTTAAAATCACAACAATTTCTTAGAAGCAACGTGCATAGATTAGCTTCCCATATATAAAAATAAAGAAAAAGACCCATTTTTAAATTCACAACAAAATCAAACTAATTTTGAAATCCATAATCATCTCTCACACAACATAATAAGGTGTAAACCACAATCAATTTTCACAAGTATACTTCTTGCATCAATTAGTCTATACTTTGTATGACATAGACTTGTTTATACTGACTCTCTAGACACATATAGAAGAGGCATGCTAGTCTTACATGAAGGTTCCATTTTCATCCATCTCCCCTATAAGCAAGGTATTTTGATCTTACTTAACATTATGTGGTCCATATACCTTTTTACCAACTAATGAATGCTAATGTAAATCTTTGAAGGGATTGTGTTTATTAAGCTAACCCAACTTCGGTTTTATTCTAGTCCTTGTTAAATAAGAAGCATCATGTCCTCTTCTTATCCTATCATGACTAGTTGATATTTTCATTATAATGTTTATCTCTTGATTATATTCTCTATCTTCCCATCTAGTGTTGTTAATTAACTTACCTCATGTGTTTTACCTTGAAACAAATTAACAACAAAGCATATAAAAATGTGTCATAAGAAAATGCATAACCATAACCATAATCATAAACCATATCAAACATGATCACATTATATAATCCATGAGCAATAAAGAAACCAACCATTTTTCAATACATGCCTAAATCTAAATAATGGCACATATACTCATTAAAACTCAACATGTCATAAGCATAACCACAAATCAAAATCATCTCTTACCTATCTAGCTAAGTCTACATCAATGTCTAGTAACCATAACATAAGCATAATCCATAAGCAATATAAACATCACATCATAAGCATTAAATATCAATGCAAATTATACACCATAAGCATAAGCAATAAGAAAAGATCATATATATCTCATGAGTCAAATAACACCATAATGTGTACAAGAAGATATATATGTCTCTCTCTAAAAATATATATCTCACCACATCACCTTGTAGGTTAGAATCAAAATGATATATGTAAATAGATAAATATGTATATATCTAATCTATGTCATAGATTTTCCCCTAGCACACCACTCTCTCTTGGTGCAATAATAGGTCTTAGTACCTATCCACTTATAGCACCTATCTACCCACCTATATATGTTGCCCATTATTGTAGTGTCACCACACTATCATCACCTTACAAGCTTATTCTATACTCTCCCCAACATGGCTCATCAAGGTACTAACTCAAAACTATAGCCTCATAATACGATAGCTCCTCTACTGTAGCTAGGTATCATGCCATGGGGATGGTGTCTGATGGTCCTACCTATGCTACTACCCCTCTTCTTCTCTACCTCAAGGAATCCCTCTCCTATGTAATCAAGGCTAGTAAAATCCTCACCTAGTCTCTATTACATGTATGCATCATAACTTGACCCTGTAGACTAGCCACCTAACCTTGTATTACTATGACCTATGCCTGTACATTGACTAGTTCCACTCCTTCCATCCATCAGGGCCCACCCCCTGTGTTTGTGCCCTTTGGCCCCTTCTCCCAGTTGGGTCCACATCTATAGGCCCCCTACCACCATCACCATCACCAATATCTATTTCCACATATAATGCCTAGTACCATGCCATACACCCATTTATAAATTTGGCATCATCTATCTATGCCCTAGTTGGTATCTCTTTAAGATCTAGTAATGTCAACATAGGATGTGGCTCTAGCAATAAGATCTCTGAATCCTCATGCCTATAATTGGAAAATACACCTAGAATGCCCTGTATGAGCCCAATCATCCTTACACCCTATCAAATGGGATGAGATCCACCTCTCTATCCCTCTTATAAAGAATCCCCTTGTAGCTCTGTAAGGATAAGGTCTACCTCTTGTAGCCAAGACATACTATAAATTGGACATAGGACCTCTAAACAATGTCACAAATCACTAGTAAACCCAATGTACCTCTAAACCAATCAACTTCATGGACTCCTCCACCTGCACTTGAAGTGATGAAGTCACCTTTCCACCACATGAACTTGATTAGGAATTTAATCTATGTGTATCCTGCCCATGATAATCCCACTAGCCTTAGCACTCGAATGTGCTCATAGGCCCATCAATATAGAACAAGGTTGACACTGATACCATACCTCCTATGGAACCTAAACCCCCATAGCTTCCTATATATCTATACCAATAGAATAGGTACCTAGCTGAACATAGTATGCCCTAATAGCAACTCAACCAACACCCCTAGTAGTAAATATGGGAACCTCTCACTTCTTGAGTTGGGAAAAGAAAAGTAGGATATAGCCATCATAAGCATTATTATGAGTCTCCTCTCACTTGGAGCCCTCTGGTATAGTGTGCTCTAGATGATCCCACTAGCATGTCATTGAACTTGATCACTATCAATTTCATATAAAATCTCAATGTGCTCCTCCTACTCCTCTCACTCTATGTGATAGATTGGATCACTCTAGACGAGAAGCTATGTGATCTTATGTACATCCTCAAGAAAGATCATCATCTCACTAGTTGGTAGTAAGAAGGTGTTTATAGCAAGATCCCATCTCTCAATGAGTGTTATGATCATAAAGGTATCCTAAGGTACATGTTGATAATGCCTCATCACCCCCAACCCAACCTCTTCCATGTGGGCCTAGTTGGTTGGGCTCATCCCATGGTGGATCTCTACAAAGATGAGTGGTACTCGGTCATGCATCTATATTTACTCCCTAGCCTTTACCAATTTAGAAACAAAAATTATCTTCCTCTACCATTCACTAGCTTTGCCTACCTTAGCTTATTTTTACCATTACCCTTCCTAACATCACCCATCTCCAAAACCCAACATTTTTTCCACCCAAATTAAGGTAAAACACTTTTGTAGAATCTAAACAAAAAATCAGATGATTCGATCACTAATGGTCAGGTATTCTTTGCTTTATGGGTATTGACCATCAATGGTCACACTCGACCATTGATGATCATTATGGATGTTTTGCTAGTGGAACACCCAAAACCCTAACTACCAAAGAACCCTCCAAACTAACTCAATATTTCCTAAATGTCAAAGTTATCAAAACTCTCACCCAAGATCTCTATAATATTCCATCACCATATCCATGGTTCTAATACATTACACAAAAAACATAATAAGCTATAAATTAATAGAAATGATAGATTACAATGCAAAGACCACTTCTCCTCTATCTTATATATCTTTATATGCAATATGCACTACTAAAGTGCCTATAAATAAGAGAGAGAGTGTGGGTGATTGGGAGTAGGTATGTCAACATGATGACAATATAATGTTGACATACCCCGAGTAATCTTAACATAAGTAATTAACCCACATTAATTACTCTAACACCCTCCCTTAAGCACAACTTAGGGAGTATTGAAAACTAAAAAAGTGTAAGACTCCTCAGAAGATAGGTCCTGACAACTATGCCATGTTGGGTACCTATGTACAATGTCAATAGAATCCTATAAATAAGCTAAGTGTCTTAATGGATGCTAATCCATCTTACCAAAATACATGGATGCCAATCATTATAATCACCAAGTAAAATAGGAACTAGTGTTGAATATAAGAATCAACTGGAAGAAACATTGATCTCCAAAAGACTGGTTAAAAGAAGAAACCTGATGAAGCATTTCAAAACATCCCCCATCAATTTTGAACACTGGGTTAAAATACTCATAATATCTACATTAGTGTTCTAAATCCACTACTCGATCACAAAACAATTGACACTAGGCTTCACTAGAATAGCTTCAATAAAGAAGACTATTAGTGGTGACAAAAATGCAAAAGAGTACACCAAAGAAGGCCAACAAATGATGAGACATTATATAATCCTCATATGGGTTCTAGAAAACAAAGTGCCTGATAAGAGACCTATGTACAATAGAGGAAGCCAAACTCATTATTGTGCTAAAAACATGAAAGCACACATCCACATAAAAGGTGAAAAATACATAACTCTCAAAAAGTGGAGAAAAGAGAGAAAACCCATAGGAAAAATACCCCCCAAAAGAGAGAAAAGAATAATAGAGAGATAAACACCCCCCAAAGATGATGTTGAAGAAGTCCACACTCTACCTACTCATAAATCACAAAATAAGTCAATCTTTACGAGTGGTTTGAATCCACTACTAGATCACAAAAATAACTGACACTAGGCCTCACTAGAATAGCTTCAATAAAGAAGACTGTTAGTGGTGATGAAAGTACAAAAAATTACTATATGTGCAAAGAATACTCAACACCAAGAAGCAAAATGTACATCACACCCCTCATACTACTGAATGGATAGAGTGAAAAAACAAAGGTCTACAAGAGTGGTCCAAATCCACTACTCGAACACTAAATAATTTAACACTATATGCACCAGAATAGCTCCAAGTTATGTTAAATGAGACTGTTGAACTATCGAAGAAGATAAGAAGATTCACCGAAATAGCTATAATCAAGATATGAGAGACTATCAATTTTCAAAAAAATAGTGTCAAAAATGTATAATATTCTCCAAAAATAAGGGAGTGAAAAAGGTATCTCCATAGAAGAAGGTGAGGTGCTAAGAAAGGTGCCTCAAGGAAATAAGACACAACTACCAGTGTGTCAATTTACTAATTCATGTTGTGGGCTAATGTAATAGTGTGGAAAATGGAAAAAATAGCCATAATGTATGCAAACACATAGAATAATAAGTAGCCAAGAATGATAAAATGTAAATCACATGTAAAAAGACATCGAGCTCAGCCAAAAATATGTCCTAGATAGTGCACATGTAAAGTGCAATGTATGGCCCATAACATATAAACCCCATAGTAGTGACAATGTACACTCAAGAATAGGACATTAGACTTAGCCAAAAATGTGTCCATGAGGGCAATAAAAGATGACAATGCAAATAAAGATCAAGAAGGAAGTTTGTGTTGTATGTGAGGGGGTTTGACCTCCTACCAGACCGGACCTCCCCCTCTAATATTCATCAAGTGAAAGAGATATGGAACATGCAAAACAAATAATAATCCCTCTAAAAATTCTCAAAACATATCAAAATACATCACCACTAAAAAATTGTCACCACAAATTATAAGCAAAGGCAGCACAACCAATCTGAAGAGACCCCTCAGAATGTGGCACTTTATAAAATAGTGTATTTTACAATGTAAAGAGGACCATTTCATGGGAAATTTAAAACATTAAATTTTGAAAAAGATGGTGCTCAATTTTGAGCTACCGATCAAAAGTTATTAAACAAATAATTTCTTGTAAAATGAAGCCTATTTAATAAAATTTGCACTAAATGATTAAAAGAAATACCACAGCAAAGGATAACCTAGCCTTCCAACCACTCATTGAAATCAACTTGAAAGCAGGAATTCAAAGGTTTTATTTGCAAGTTAGAATTGGCCTCCTGCCAACCCAGGCCTCATTTTCCATCTTTAATAGGTGAGAGAAGAGGGTAAAATAAAAACCATTAAACTAGTTTCTTACAAAATATTGTTTTTGAAAAAAATAATCAAAAAATTAATATGCCCTCACACCATGTGAGAACACAAAAGAGCCCACAAATCACCACCAATATTTTTTGCCTCCCCACCATTAAAATAATCCACCTCCTTTTACAAAAGTCTTCCCATAATGTGTGCCACTCCAAATATAAGCAAGGCTTTACAATTTGTCATAATTCCCAAGAAACCATGTCTAAATCCAAACATTTGACACAGCAAAGAAGATAGCTCAAGTGTGAATGGAAATAGTCTAGAGGAGCAGGTGGATGATAATAGTCTCAAAGATCAAGTGGTAGGGTTAGAAGTGGTGGTTTCAGGACAAACAAGGGTGTAGCCAAGGCCAACATTTGAATGGGAAGGTACCTATTGGCTAGGTGTAGAAAGGGAAACGTAGAAGGTTGAATGGAACAGAGTAGGAATTTTGAAGTTCCACTTCAGGAACCATTAGAATAGGCCAAAATAAAAGTGGTAAGCAGTGGATAGATCCAATAATTTTAGAGAACAACTTTGGGAATAATAAAAAAAGCCAAAATACATGTCATAAATTTTGTTACTTCACCCAACTTCACCAGCTTAGCCCATATCTAAAGATGAGAGTAAGAATTAAACAATATAATGCAACATTGTATAATTAATATGCCTAAGGTTTATTTTTAGAGAGAAGACAAAATACTTATCTTTTTCTAGTGCCAAGGCTTCAAACCATGACACCTTAGCTAGATCTTTGTGAAAGTAGAGTTCAACACCATATCTGAAAATCAGTAGGATAACTCCCCATCAAGAAAAAAAATGCCAAAGGGATATGATGTAGATCTAGAAGATGATGCCAAAAACCAATGCAATCCATTTCTCCATACTATAAATCAATGGTGTTTAGGATCTCCTTACAGAATTCTAAGAGATCAACATAGCCCAAATAATAGATGATGCCAATAATTCTTCTAACTTAGAGCCAAAATCAAAAGAAAAAAATGTGCCACCTCTAATGTCCTTACCAAATGAAGAGAATGGAAGATGTTAGTCTTCTTCCAATGCACCAATAAGATCAACCATTGTGCATGATTGGAACCCATCAAACTAGATCATGTAGAAGTATACATAAGTTGATATGTTAAAACTACTTGGCCATGTTCAACCTCATCAAGTCAAGGTCTTGGAAAAGCTAGAATAAAATGCTTATAGATTTGCCATTAATGATCAGATTTGAGATAGTTTTGAAGGAGAAATATCCTTAATAGATTAGCAATAAAATTTTTGCAAACCATATCTACAACAAGCAAGCTTTTGACAAAATCATGCATGTATGCACATTCATTATCATTCTAAATGAATCAAAACCTTTAGATCTACACAAACATAGTAGTAGGAAATAAGAAGAAGACCGCTACTAGATAAAAAATAATATGATCCAAAATACAATAGCATTAATTAAAAATATTACACCTTGCAAGCCTCCAAACATGAATCATCTCAAAGATCCATATCCCAAGATGTAAAAAATTAACAATCAATTAATGTAGATCTACAAAATAGAGACTAAAATAAAAAATTGGTGAGTAATGGATATTAGAGGGTGGCTCTGATACTATATTGGATTTATCAAAACACTCATCCAAAATCTCTCTAAGACTCCATCACCACGTCCATGGTTCTAATTCATTGCACAAAAAAACACAATAAGCTATCTATTAACATTAATTATAGATTACAATGCAATTACCACTTCTTCTATATCTCCATATGCAAGATACACTACTAGACTGCCTATAAGTGTGTAAGCGTGTGTGTGTGTGTGTGTGTGTGTGTGTGTGTGTGTGTGTGTGTGTGTGTGTGTGTGTGTGTGTGTGTGTGTGTGTGTGTGTGTGTGTGTGTGTGTGTGTGTGTGTGTCTGTGTGTGTGAGAGAGAGAGAGAGAGGGTGAGTGGGGGTATGTATGTTAACATAATGTTGACATACCCTAAGTAATATTAACATAAGTAATTAACCCACATTAATTACTGTAACACTAAATTCTAACCTAATACCTACCCCCACCCTAGTTCACCTAACCCACCCTATCAATTTCAAATTTTACTAAAAAAATTCATACAAAACCTACCTAGGGCAAAAACCTACAACCCACCCCAGAAAAAAAATTGAAAAATCAATTACACCAACATTTTCCAAATCAATCTAATATAATAATTTGAATAACATCCCCTACCTCATTTTTTGACTGCCAACATGGCCACATCCATAGACCTGCCCATCCTTGTCCATGTTTGTGTGCTCCCTACATCCTCCCTGGTCCCCTAGGTCCACTCAGTCTAGCTAAGCAACCTCTCACCCCTGAGTAATCACTATCATCACTATTTTTGGTTTCAATATGATAAAATCCAAAACTTCAACATCTAAACAACAAAATTTAAAATGAGTTAAAAGTAATTCAATTTTCACTTTTAACCACCAAACATTTTAGGGTTTTCCCCTTAACCATTGATGGTTAGGGTAACCATCAATGGTCACCCTTGAACAACCTAACCATCAACATTCAGGTCGCCCAAATTTTTTCTCTTCCTAAGAACATCTATCTTTAACTATAACCAAATCAACTCACCCACCTTAACCACTGCATCACCTTACCATTGGACCACTTTGACCCAACTCGCATGCATTTTGTGATGACTTTTATCTGGTCATTTTAACCACAAAGAAAACATTTCCATGTTGACCCTCTTGAACTTGCACCACCTCATGCTTACCTAACCCACTTATGTCTTATTGGGATCACTTCTTACCTCATATAACCATGACACTTGACCCATTTATTTTTTCATCAGGAGCACTTCCTACCTTGGATACCCACCAAATCATAGACATTTCTTAGGAGACTTGTGTTTATGAGTGTACCCAGCTACCATGCCTAAATGCAATAATGAAATCCACTTGTCATTTATTCTTATAAGCACTAACATTTATTTTTACCAACTATGGTAACCTTTTCAATGCATGATCTTGGCTATCGTACTTCTTATTTCTCTTTATGTATTTATTTGCACTTTAGTGCCCAACCTATCATTCACCTTATCAAACCTACACTTGATTTCATTTTACCTTACTAGCTCCTAGTTTTAGGGGGAACACCTCCTCCCATACTTGGGGAAATCAGACCTTCAACTAGCAATCTATTTTTGCTTTACAGCTTGTTGATTCAAAACCACATAACATAAAGGGGCACTAGAAATCTGCACACTATAATTTCAAATGTCAAAGTTTCCCTAGACCACCCTAGGACCCCCTTGGGACCAATCTAACCCTTTGAATCCTAAGTAATTCTTAGCCATAGTCAATTTTCCCAATGGACTTAACCTAGTTTTTTACCTACTTTCTTACCTTCACCCTTGATCACCGACGGTTAGGATGACCACCGACAGTCAGAGTGCACCTCCTCAACCACCAATATGCAAGTCACCCCACTTTTATTTTCTAAAAATAGATCATCTAAAAACATGTGTGAGCCATTATATGTGTGATTTATAATTATAAGTCTTAGTTAACATCTTGTTGTAACTCTCTTTCCTTGCTTATAAGAAGAGAGGAGTAGGGAAGTGGAAACCATTTGTAATTGCTATCAAGATCTTGTGTATCTAGAGTTATTTTATTTTATAGTTTAATCAAAATCAACAATATAGTGATCCATCCATCACATCAAGAGATAAATTAACATCACTACTCTACCAAAGTCTCTCAAAATCCAAATTTGTGATCCCATCAATCAGTTATTTACCAACCCAGATTCACACACAGTAAGTGTTGATGGTTGTCTCAACCACTAACGATCTTCCCAACTACGAATGGTCACCTTAATCATTGATGGTCACATTAATTATCAATGGTCACTATGATAGGAAATAATAGCAAGTTATTTACACCTACCTACCTTTAACCTAAGCTAAATTTTTGTATCCCTACCTATTCACATACCCCTACCTGTTTTTTTGAAATAGACTCAAGCCATTTAGCATTAGTATTGATTTGTTTATCATTGTATTAGTCATTTCTAGTCTATTTATGTAGCAAGATTTTCTTGTGTTAATATTTAGTATATTTTGATTATTTATTCAAGTACTTTATATTCTATTTTATAAACTTATTTATTTAAAATGTGTGGATTGACAACCCATGAGGAAGCTCTTGATTTTGGGATTTAGCTAATGCTAGGCAATCCACTTAGTTATCTATCTAACTAACCATTTGCTTTAGTGTTGTCTTATTTGTAGATCATCCTCCCAAGACAAAGAGGAGTTCTTCACAATCATCTAATTTAATACATGTACAATCAAATAGGTTTTTCAACCATACCCATATTTATTTTCTTCTTCTTCCTTTTCAAAATATAAGCTGAAATTCACTAAAACACACCCAAAAATGTAATTAACTCAACTCATAATTACAAAATGGCTTAAATTAATTTCCCTTAATGAAATATTATCAACCTAAGAAATCTAATTACACCATGCAGGTGAAACTAAATAGTGGGAAAATTTTACACTAATAGGTTCTATTATAGGAACATTTCAGAGATTACTAGAGTAACTCTGAGCTCACCATTGCATCCAAAGTGTCTGAGAAAGTTAGAATCACCTCTTTTTTCATCCCAATTGGTTATTAGAGGCCATATCTTAAAGGTTTTTTTTTAAATTTAACCATTGATATGAGCTAAGTTTTATATAAGAACCTATGCATTAACATTTTTCTACATACTACACCATTATTCTCCATATATGCATCATTTTGCCTACTACATCTTATGTAAAAGCTCAAAACATAGATCCATTTTTGGCCACACAACCAATTGATATAAGTTTTATTGTATATTTATTTTTCCAAAAAAAAAAGGAAAAAACCATATATTAAAAAAATAAAAAATTAAGGCCTGTGACTTGTTGGGTTGAGCCGTACAAGGCTCATGGCGTCCTTTTAAGTTGTACCCTATGACTAAAGTCCAATACATTAGTGGGTCATAACCTCCACTCCAAGGGTGATATCCTTGGGTGGGGATTTCCCACTCTACCATAGTTGATATATATGGTGAGAGTCTTAGCCTCCATCGAATCCATTTGGCCTCTCATCCATTTAAACCATTGTGTGTGTGTGTGTGTGTGTGTGTGTGTGTGTGTGTGTGTGTGTGTGTGTGTGTGTGTGTGTGTGTGTGTGTGTGTGTGTGTGTGTGTGTGTGTGTGTGTGTGTGTGTGTGTGTGTGTGTGTGTGTGTGTGTGTGTGTGTGTGTGTGTGTGTGACCAAATCACTTTTTAATATTTATTTTGATCATAAAAAACAAAAATATGATTTGATAAAAGATTCCTTTCCACACTTGGAGGGTACTCTATTTCTATTTGGTATAATTTAAATTTATAATCCCTCCAAAATTTACAGTAGTTATAATAAATTTGGCAACAAAGATCTAATCAGTTAGACCCCATCTCTAATGCAGTATTTAAATTTACAATTCAACTTTAATGACTGATATCTTGGGCTCCTAACCTTAATTTTCAATGTGTTTTTTTATTTTTACACACTAAACATGGTAATGCAAATGGTTCCTTATCTTGAAGTATGGAACTTTCAAAAAATATAATTTGTCATGGGCAATACGGTGGCATTCTCTATTTTAGATTATCTAGGACTCAATCTGGGGTCATCTAAGCTCCTTTTAATGTGCAATTTTTTAAAAGTGCATGATTTTTTGTGTACTTCATAGTGGTGCTATTTGTTTTTATTAATTATAATAAATAATTATACTTTTTTAATTATAGCATCATTTTGGAAATTGTAAAGCATTGAGATCACAACCACTTTGTTATTTTTTGCAAGTAGAAATTATAACTGCACAAAAATATAAAGTGCCAAATCATATTTACTTTGGGGGGTTATTTCATAGAGTATTTTTTTATTTTTATTTTCAAGGGGGGATTGTGGTGTGTGATTGTGCTTCTTTTCTTTGAGTTATCTCTTATGCTCTTAGACATTTACGATGGGTAATCCTAAATTTCCTCTCTTAACTTCATATAACTATACAACTTGGAAATCACATGCATGGAGTGATCTAATGGGTAAAGGATATTATCACTACATAGAGAAATAAATTTTAGAACCAAGAAATGCTAAGGAAAAATTGGCTTGGTTCATTGAAAATACTAAAACTCTTGAATATTTGCATACATTTCTTTATCTTAATCTTATTTTCCATATTGATCAGTGTAAAACACCTAAGGAGCTCAACACAAAATTCAATAATTATATGGTTAAATTAATGAGGTTAGGGGGTATAAAATTGATAATGACCTCACTAATATAGATCCAATCAGTTTTGAAAACATCCAAGACTATGTCACTAAAGTCAACGTAATAAGAGCACAACTCAAAGAATGTGGTATTGAGAAGAAGAATTTACAACTGGGATCACTCAATCTTCTTCTAGGGTTAGTCTTGATTCTATATGGATGATTTTAATCTTGCACTGACTCCCTTTTTGATAAGAGTCAATCTTGAGACAAACTATTCCACTCTACTAGTTGATGCCACCTTATATTGTCAAATCATTGGGAGCCTCATCTATTTGATACACAGTTGTCTTGACATTTACTTTGGGGATTGCATGATTTCATTAATTATGTATGAACCATATAAGATTCATTATAAATTGACAAAACACATTTTGAATTACATCTAGTCCATTCCTTGACATGGAATTCACTATGCAATAGGCACTAGTCTAGACTTTATCAAATATATAGATTCTAATTGTGCTAGCGATAATAAGGATTGTAAGAACACATCTAGTTACAAATTTCATCTTGGTTTAACTTAAATTAGGTAGCAGATCAAGAAACAACAATATATTTACTCATGTCTCCATGGGGTATTAATAACATACTAATGTTAATTATTTATTTTTAGTATAGTGGTTGTTTGATATAATTTTGGTTTAATCATTTTTAATACAATCAAATTTTGAATCAATAATATGATGTTTATGTTGATTTATTAAATATATATATGCTTGTTTGTAATATATTTATATATAGTCTTCTTTTTAAATAATTATTATTTGAAGTATTGTTTAAAATTGAATTTTCCTTATTAATATTTAAATAGAATTTATTTAATCATCATTGGTTGCCCAAACACAAATATAATTTTATCTCTAGTTGTTTGTCATTTTGGGTCATCTTTTCAAGATTCAAATTAAGATTCGTGTCATCAAGGTTATTGTTCTCAAAAAACATGTAATCAGATGCATTATCACTTGTACGCAATGTCTAGATTGTGGGGGGTCATAATGGATAAATTAGGTCATATTGAAAATTTTGAAACAAAATAATTTCATACATGGAAAGTTTAAACTAAATTATTATTAATTAAAAATATTTGTGGGAAATTGTAGATGTTAAAATACCAAAAATAATTGATGTAGATGAAGCCATGAAATGGGAAAGCAAGGATAAAAAAGTGACAATAAGTATTATTCAAGGTTATTTGATGCCTACTTGAATCAAATATACCTATCAAAAATTTTAAATGTCATTTAGACTACATTAAAAAAACTATTTGGATATTAAACATGAATCACAGTAGTGACCCTCAAACAAAAATTGTTTGGACTCAATATGGAGGAAGGAGACAACATGGTACAACACATAAGTAGATTTCTATCCATTTTAAATCAATTAACAATAATAAAAGTAGACATGCTTATTAATGATGTAAAATTTGTATTGTTTAATATCATATCAGTCAGCTATTCCAATATCCCATCCCTTCATCTATCCATTGCATCCCACCCCTCATTTCCTCTTTCGAGTGGCCATCCATCTCATTCTTCCTCGCATGTCCCCTCGAAGGGGCATCATATCCCCTAACATCATCTAATAAAATTCATCCATGACATGGTTTTTCTTTGAAATACAATTACTCCTTCCACTTTACTTCACTCACAATGCCCTTTCAAAAATGTATGCATCTAAATTTGCTCACCTATATTATTGTCACTAATATTCCTATTAGTCGACATTAATTCCACTTATCTAATTTATCCCCTTTAATCCCATTACTATCCACCTTTTATTAATCATTTGTCTAATATCCCCCCTCATCATCCTTCATCCACTAACCTTATTCTGTCCCATCTCATCTTTGATTCTTATAAAAACTCCACTTATCTATTATTTGGGATTTTTAAATTCCCATGACCCACCTAACCACATACTAAGCCTATTCCTAGGCTCTCCTACACCCCTAGTCCCTAATTATCCAACTAATTCCCATGTAATCATCATTAGTCCCTCATAAGGATTTGAGAACTCTTCAAATCTATAACCTTCCCTATTCCTACCCCTCCTCTCTATGAGCCTCTAAATCTAGAGGCTTCTAAATAATTTTAAATTCTTTAGATAATTCCCATCCATTGATCTCCCTCAACCAAGTTTTAACCTCAAGCATTGATCTTTCCCTCCTTCTTATATTTAACCAAGGCCACTCCTCTATTGGATCTAACTAGAATATTCATAGAAAATACATGCCAATCTAATCCTTCATTAAAAACCCTTTGATCAAGCATCCATGTCAAAAATCCAAGTCAAGGTAATCCATATCTCAATCAATTTATTTTGATTATGTTGAATCATGCTGTAGATATTTTAGCTTTACAATTGTAATGTTGTTTTGAATTATGAATTCATTAGTTGGAATTAGGTTCTAATAGATCTATCACTTTAACTAGGTAGCTGGTTATTTGGGTTGATTGAATTGCATGATTTAATCCATAGAGCTCAAAATTCATCTATATTTTGGTGACCACGATGGGACAATCCCTCCCAAACTAATAATTTAGCATCCTAGAAGTGTTTTTGATAGCTTTTAGCCCTGATTAGATCAAGAAAAACCTCAAAATTTTGAAATTTTGTGTGCACAAGTCCAAGTTGTGATATTTCTCTAGTATTCATGACTTTGCAGTCGTGATTTTACCCCATAAGTGGTGATTTTGTCTAAACCACTAGATGTGACCACTAACCATTTTCTTGATCATGATAGGTTTTGGCCTTTTGATAATACTATAACTAGTGAGTTATAAATTTTCATATAGAGTCATGATTTTGTCTAACAAGTAATGAATTTGTTTAACTACTAGTGGTCTATTTGTATGTTTATTACAAAATTTTGAATTTTTGAATTATGTTTTTGCCCTATAAGTTATGATTTTGCACTATTGAATTGTAGTTTTACAGGTCCTAATTGCAAGCATTAAAATAATTGTTGTATCTATTGATCATCCATTTTATCTAACCTTAAGTGCTTTTATTATGTTTTCTCATGTGTTTTTGAAGGTTTTTAATTCCTTGTGTGAAGGACAGGTAGCCTTGGTCAGGGTTCAAGTACTTTCCCACTAAGACACAATATCATAATTTTGTTATATTTGACCTTGCCTTGATAATTGTAGAATTACTATCATGAGTTGTGACATTATAATTTTGGATAAATCCCTAACATTTGTTGTCTTTTGGCCTACAGGTTTCATTCTAACATCTTCTATTTTGAAAAAAAATCTATCATTTCATTATCCATAAACCCTTTTTACCTTTATATTTTGATTCAAGGGGATTTTGACCTAAATGCATATTTGTTATTAACCCCCTTTCTATAAAAGGAGATTTTTATCTATGTGATCTTTTAAATTTTTAGGTGTAGAAGGAAGGAGATTAGACTAGAGGATCATATATAGATAAAACAAATACACATCCCTTAAAACTTTTTACCATAAAACCTCATATCATGAAACTTTAATAGTCGTGACTTTGCCCTATGAAATCGTAGTATTGTGATTAGAGTAGGGATTTTGTAATCTATCCATTTTTACCATTCTATCTATTGGCTATTTTTTCTAATATCATAAGATAGACTTAGGGTAAAATTTGCTTGAAAAATACTTTATGTTTGAATAGGGTTTTATCCATTTTCATAAGCATTTTACCATTTATTCATAAATTCTTTAAGTACATCATAAAATGAGTTTTAATCAGTCATAACCCTATGTAAATAAACATTTTGACATCTAGACATCTGTTATCACCTATATAGGTATATTGTTTGGGATCAAATTGTCAAAATCAAGAGGTTTTTTAGTTTATCACAAAACCACATATATCAATTTATAGTCAGTAACAATTTTGTCATTTTTGATCATGGTTTTTTCTAACTATCATGATTTTTTGGTCTAAACATCATGATCAATTAACCATTACAAAATCGTAACTCATAATATATGATTTTGACCCCCCCAATTGTGATTTTTCACTCTCTAGTTGTGATTTTGCACTATGTAGTTTTGATTTTGTGTTGATTTTTTTTGTCTTTTTTTAGTACATTTTCAAAGTCATTTTTTGTGATTTTTTAGTCATTACAGGTCTCCCACAAGGTCTTAATTACATATGGAATTAGGGGATCTACCCCTCAACCCTAGACCCATAAGGGGCACTTCCCCTTAACCCCAACTAGGGGATACTTTTCCCATACCCCCATATAGTGGCTTTCTCACCCTAAAGAAATTATAGAGCCAAATTGCTATTTTTTAGGGCATTTTTCTTAAGGCACATTGGACTAACATCTTGTTTCTTATAGGGGTGAATTTAGAGGATTATTTTGTCTTTCTAATATGATCTATTAGTCTAATGTTTTGTCTTACATGTTTCCCCTCAAGATTGATTATCAAAAACTACTAATCATTTTCTTATAGGTTACCTTCTTTTGGAGTGCCAAAGTCAAACTACTAACTGTGTGCTTACAAGCCGCTAGTCAAAGATTCTATTTGGCACTTTAAAAATTATTTTTGAATCATCTTGTCTTGTATATATCATTTTTTATCACTTTGTTTTGTATATATCATTTTCATCTTTGTCTTGTATATTCTTGTCTATCTTATCATCTTGTAAATATATAACACTTAGTCTTAATTGGTTAATTAACCTTTTGGCCTAATTATTTGTATCTTGAGGGCTATGATTATTTTATGCTCTCCCCCTTACATCCTTACAATGATTCCTAAGGGATCAAAAACTACCTATTAACCCTCCATCCTTTTTCTTTTCTATGGGGATAATGACCATGGATTTCACCACCATGCATTATTCCAAACTCCATGTTCTGATGGAGTTTAAAAATCATGAGAGCTATCATTACGCGCCTAAGAGAATTACCTATAAAGTGTTCCATGGAGTGAGGGGTGGTTAAGCTCTAAGATACAAGGTGGTTAGATAGCATCCTATACAGACCTGGGCCCCATTTTACCTTCATATATATAGGGGATGCACCTAGAAACCTTTGTGTATACCTAGATTAAGAGCCTTTAGGCATAATAGGTGTACCATTGTAAGAGTTAGTATTAGCTCCAAAGTATCCATCAAGTGTGAGTGGGATTGATAAGGTTTAGTCAATACCATAATGGGTCATCATCCTACAACCTCACTTGTGAAGCCATTGGATGTTGTGGGAATTAGGTTACACACCCTTAAGTTTACTAATCATAGGTTTTCAACTTGTTTTCTTGGGTGTGTGTTGTGTTAAACCCATGTTTTTTGTGAGTTGAGTCAACCTTATACTCCAAACCTATACACACATATATAGGTCTTTACATAATCCATCAGCTTGTATATACTTGCCTCATCATTTTATCATCATCCTTTTATACATAACAACTTGTATATCCTTGCATTATCCTATCTCTCATCTTGTCTTCATCTCATCCTAGTATAGTCATCTCCACTCACTATTGATCATACTCCATTACTCACATATCCTAATCACCTCTAGTCCTCCATACCTTATCCCAAGACCACCTTGTCTATCCTTGTCTTTTATACATATCATTTCATATGTATCTCATCATCCTCTTATTACCTTTATCCTATCTTATCTCCCATCTTGTCCTCATCCCATTCATCATTGATCATATCCATTCATCATTAATCATTACCTCATCGCTTGCATATCACAGTCATCATCTTATATATCCTTGTATTACCCTCTTGTACATATCATTGTTATCTTGTACATAATTTTATCCCCTCTTATCATTAGACCCACTCATCATTAGTCACACCCCCATCACTAACATGTCATTTTTTACATCTTAGACATCATCTTGTACATATTATCCTTTTGTCTTACTCTCATCCTAGTCTACCCATATCCACCCATCCTTGATCATACTCCATCACCTATATATTATAATCACATCTTTCACATCCTTATCATCATTCCACTAAATATATTATCCTTTTGTACATATTTTTACACATCCCATACTATCTTCCATCACCATCTTGTCTTAATTTTCTACCTAGTCTCACTACATCTATCTATCATTAGTCATATCCCATTATCACATATCTGAGTCACACAATGTCATCTACATATTATCCTACATAATATTAATCATCCCTATATAATCTTGTCTCATTCCTTCCATCCCCTTATATATCCTTGTCTTAAGCTCCTATATATATCTTTATTCTCTAGTGCATCTTTCTAATCACATCCTATCACTAGATCCACCTATCATTAGATCATCCCCCCATCACCTACATATCTTAATCATATCTTATCCTCTATATATTTTCATAAGTCTATACCTAATCACTTGTCTTGACTTTGTCCTCATCACCCATCTAGTCTAGCCTCATCCTATCTTATACTAGTTTGATCCTTAGGTCAAATCATATCCAAACCATCGCATATTACCCATCTATCATATTATCCTCACCTATCATTGTACTTGTCATTATCCTATCATCTCCATCACATAATCCTATCCTATCCTTATTTGAGAAAAATCAATCCAATTTTTTGATTTAGTCCTATCATCGACATCATCCCAATCCACTATCATTCATATGTCTCATACCCTAGTCAGTATACTTCTAACATCTTATCACTTTATTGGTTTCAATATAGTAATCCATCATCATAAATCTAGTCTTTATCATCCTTGCATATTCATAAATAACACCCATCATATCATTTTATTGATATTTTAAATATAGGCACCCATCAAACCCTCAATCCTTTTGCTAGCTTGAACACTAGGCATTGTTAATAGGTTATTATCACCTATTATACTATCAATATAAGATCTGATTATAGTATTTCATACATTAGTCTATCTCTTCCTCATCTATAATACCAACTTGGTCCTTCTAACCTATTTTATTCAATAACCCATCCCCAATCCTTAGCCTACTTTCATCATCCATCATTCCTCATCCATCACCATGAATCTAGACCCTACTTTTATATATCAATATATAACTACCTAGAAGGATGAAATCCTCTTGTAGTTTCTTATGATGGTTGTTATTATCCCCAAAGGTTTTTATCCCTTTAAAATCATTGCATATCCCATCCAAGCCCCTTCATGTGAGTCCCATACCAATCCTCCATCTGCTAGCCATAAACCTCTATCTACCCATTCCTATACTATCAAAGGGAATCCAATATTGGCTACTTTGACTCCTCCCACCCCCTCGCATCAACAATCATCTTAACACAAATCTAATGCTTCCACGTCTAAGTCACAAAGATAAGTGGGTTATTATATTTGCATTCCTATCTCCTTATAATACATTTATAAACAACTAGACACCACTAAAATGATGGTCTATCCACCTATCTAACATAATGATCCCACTAAGCCTAAGCTATCATGGTATAAAGATAATCAATATTGTGAATATCACCAAAATTGGGGGAATATCATTAATTTATGTCAACCTCTTTAATACTATTTCCAAGACCTCATTGACCATGGAGACATAATAATCAAGGATGAACCAGATGAGTCTCCATCCCTAGGTGCACAAAAATAGGAATGCCAAGATAACATTCCTAATCAAGCCCTTCCCCTTCCAATCCAAGGTCAAAACACTATACCCCTCCTCCATGATCCCCCCATCCTTGACTAATCCTCCATTGAAGATGAATCTTTTCCCCATAAGCCTAGTCCTTCTATCTCTCATGACTCCTTCTATGGGCCTATCATCAATCTATCATCTCCCTCTCCACCATCACATCAAATACCCCTTATTGAGAGGTCAATCATGTATAATGAATCTCATACTAGTATTATTACATCTTGTACATCAGAGTTAACATCAAAAGTCTTATCTTCATTAGGATCATGTTTAACACCAACATCTGAATCAGATTGCTAATTAGAAACATCATCCCTGATTGATGTTAATAATGCCTATCCTTTTAAGGATATCACTAATCTAGGTACCTCTAATACATCACCAATCATACCTTTAGATCTTAATCAGGATGATGAATTCATAATAGAGTTCATACAAGCTTTATCTATTGAATATTATATAAATGAATCTGATCCTACTTGGGATGCACCAACTATAGCTAGTCTTTATGATCCTTTATTGATCTTAAGGAGATAATCTCTAATGTTGAAATTAAGACACCTAGGAACCCCTATGAATAACATTATTCCCCATCACCACTCATTGACCTCATCATATCATTTCCACCACCTTCATCCATCATAGACCCCTTTCTTCCCATCAATGATCATTTAATCACCTCCCTCCATAAGGATGAACAAGAACATACATCATTGAGAAATATAATGTGTGCCAAAAATATAAAGGTCCAAAACCATATTATAGAAGTTAATCATGATAATCACATCATCTTTGATCCCATTAAATAAAATCAAGAAGAGTCAAATCATCAACTTAATCTAGATATGTCTTCCCCTAGTTAAGCCCAATATCAGGCACTAAAGGAATGTCAAAGTCAAAATCATCATTTATTAAGTCAAAAATCCATCTACCTTAGTGAAGCCCAAAATTAGGTACTAAGAGGTAGTTAAAATACAAATAATGTGAAAATCATGGCTGATCATCCATCAAGTGATGAAATCAAAGATGAATCACAAATTTAAAATGTCTTGGATCTCCTACAATCTTTTGTTAATTGACACAAATAAAATGAAACATGTCCCACATCTATAATTATGTATGCAACTACCATACCTAATCCTCCATCACCCATCATACCATCATATCCTAATCCTATCATCCATCAAAATAAATCTCTACTCAAATCCATACCTCACATCACCTCCCTAGGTAGTATCATCTCTCCTAGGGGCAATGAAGACACCTGGTCTAGATATCTAGAGGGGTCTCCATAAAGCATCAATGAAGGCCACTAAGACATTAATATCTCTAGTAGTGATAACATGATCCTCCCATGACATATCCCTAGAATAGGTGTTGGCTAAAATATCCATAAATGTCTACATTTTGAATCTTGTACCCACGTCTAATAAATTGAGATGCCATCCAATGTCAAAAATATCAAAAAAAACATTCATCTAATGGTAAAAACTAGTCTTCTGGTGCTTTGGGCATGTATCATGGTAAAAACTAGTTTTTAGCATCATGGTAAAATAATTTATTATCCACATTATACCTTAACACTTAGGGGTAAAATATGTCAATCCTTTATCAATCCATCCATACTTGTCTCATCCCTCATCAGTCCTATATATGCCATATACCTTTGAAAATTGTTCCTATCCATCATCTACCATCATGACCTCTATCCTATCTATCATTTTTCTTATATTTACCTTCATAAGGAAGTGGAAGGTATCTTGAGACATGTTCTCAAATCATCTTAGCATATTCTCCAATAGACACTCAGGTAACCAAAACATCTAGTTCCTTCATGATGTGGTCATTGATAATCCCTAGTCCATTATTCCTTCATCTTCATCCCTATTTTGACATCACCCTCATCCATTTGTCATCTCATCCATCATTCCATCCATAATTATCCTAGTTTCTAGGCTTGGTATTACCTTTACTAGTAACCCAATTTGTATAGTGTATATACATATTCCAAAAAGCCATAAAAGTGTAAAATTTCTAAAACCCTAAAAATCATACAATTTGAAAAAGCCAAAAATCCTAGTCTATGATGTCTTATCTTATGCCTAATCCCATAGTTGCATCCATCTCCACTTATCTCATATTTTCCCATATTTAGATGAAATCAGAGTGGTCACCCATTCCCCCATATCTTCCTTATCCTTTTGACTAAGTGTTATTAACACACATATCCTTATCAAAGAATTTAATATGGCACCCATCACTTTCCTTATCATTGCCTCTTCATACTTATCACCCATCAAATCACATCTTTGCTAGTATAGAGTAAATTTGATCCCATCATCTCCTAGTCTCCTTTCTAGATTGGACTCTTCCAAGGCCTTATCTATTGGTAATCCTTGGTCATCAATTTTCTAAATCACCTTTCTTGGGCACTTTTCATTTCAATTTTAAGACCAAATCAATATTCAAAGACCTTATCCCATCCCACATCCCTCTATCCTTAACTAGGGATAACATCTTAGCTTAATCCTAATCATAATCACCCAATCCAAATCTAATTCCATCCGAAGTCCACAATCACATCATGATCATCTAACCCATCACCTAGTCACTCATCCCATCAATAGATAAGACATTAGGACACTGCGTGTAGATACTCATATGTGTTACTTATTTTCTATATTTGTCTTGTTTACATGTATTTTATCGTGTATATATCCTATGTGTCATTTCTTTTTTTCATCATGTCTTTTTGTCTATTGGGTAATGAATAAGAATGCTAAGAGGACACAAAAAGTGTCATTGAGGATGCAGAGTTCACTACTTACCCATGCACTTTGGAACAACATCTTCTTGGTTATGTCTATGTCATGTGGCCTACTACCAAGTGCCTTATTTAATGGATTGATTAGATAATGATGAGTTTTATGAAATTTGTGATGGCTTGATCATCTACACTTTCATCACTTATCTAATCATCCTTATTCCCATCACTAAGCTAATCCTCTCGACTCATCCAACTAACATCCCATATTTTATCCTTATCATCTTCATCTCATCATCTAAATCATATCCTTGAATAACTAACAAGTCTAATCATCTTCATAATTATGACTTTGTAATAACTAATCATCATCATCATCATCATCATCATCATCATCTCCTAGTCATAACTACACTAGCCTAAGGTCTTTTTAGACTATGTAGGCAGTAATTAGCCACTTTTAAGTGCCCAAGGATCACTCAACCACTATCTCTCTCATCCATCATCATCTTCTAATCCTACATTATTCAAATCCTTGAGATATAATCTTTAAATATATTGATCAATCACCATCATCATCTCCTTAATATTTTATATCAATCGCATGCACCTATCAATTATTCCTAACAAAATCACCACATCCATATTTTCTTTCATCAATCACTGATTGATTATTGTTCCCTTGCATGTGTCCTTATTAGGGGCATCATCACATTATGAATAATTAATTATATGTAATTCAATATTTTGTTCACTCAACTCTATCATTCCTCTCTATCATCACCTACATCATATTAAGTGAACTTAGCTTTGAGCTACACCCATCATCAATATTATCTAATCCTCAACCCATATCTATCCATTATATGCATATTTCTTGGGATACATCTAAATCTTTTAGAATTTTAATCCTATCATTATAAAGTTATGGTTGATTCCCCTTGGGATGTGTCAACAACCATGACACCCATCATCTCTAATCCCTATGAATGTGGTTTTGCTAGGGGAATCATCAATTTTCATCTCATTACTCAAGATGAATCTATCTCAACACCTTGCATCCCATACCCTCATATATCCATCACACACCACCCCTGTTTTCCTCTTTTGAGTGTCCATACATCTCATTCTTCCTCACATGTCCCCTCGAGGGGGAATCATATCCCCTAACATCATCTACTAACTTTAATCCTTGACATGGTTTTTATTTGAAATACCATCACTCCTTCCACTTTTATTCACTCATAATGCCCTTTTAAATAGGGGTAAAATGTATTCATCTAAATTCTTTTACCTAAATTTTTATCACTAATATTCCTATTAGTTGACATTAATTATACTTATCTAATTTATCCCCTTTAATCCTAATAATATCCCCCTTTTCTTAATCATTTATCTAGTACTCCCCCCATCATCCTTAATCTACTAACCTTATTCTATCACATCTCATCATTAATTCTTCTAAAACACCCACTTATCTATTTGGGAATTATAAATTCCCATGACCCACCTAACCACCTACTAAGCCTATTCAATAGTCCCTAATAAGGATTATATAACCATCCAAATCTATAACCTTCCCTATTCTTACCCCTCCTCTCTAGAATCCTCTAAATCTAGAGGCTTACAAAAAACGTTAAATCCCTTGGATAATTCTCATCCATTGATCTTTCTCTCCTTCCTCTATTTAACTAAGGCCAATCCTCCATTAGAGATAACTACAATATTTATAACAAATCCATGCCAATATAATCCTTCATCAACAATCCTTTGATCAAGAATCCATGTCAAAAAATTGAGTCAATGTAGTCCATATCCTAATCATTTTTTTTTAATTCTATTTAATCATGGTGTAGAGAATTTAGCTTTAGAATCTTCATGTTATTTTGAATTGTGAATTCATTAGTTGGAATTAGGTTTTAATGGATCTATCATTTTAACTAAGTAGTTGGTTATTTGAGTTGATTGAATTACATGATTTAATCCATAGAGCTCAAAAATCATCTACAGATTTTAGGATAATCAAAATAAATCCTATGTTAGAAGATCTAATTTATTCATTGATATATGAAAGAAAATAAGAATATTGATCTAGAATAAAGTGTAGTGTATATTAAAAATAAATAAGATAAATCATATGATAAAATAATATCTAAATATTCTTTCAAGCAAGAATGAACTTCCAAGGATTCAAATAAATGAATTATCTACTACTATTGTAAACAACCTATATATATTGTTTTAAACTACAAACTAAGAGATCAATACATGCATTATGGGAAACTACAAGAGATTGTCATGGTTATTATGAATAAAAATATAATGATGTTGATACAAATAATTTAAGTGATGAATATTACCTATATTAGGTGAAAATTTACATGAGGATAGAGGCAATAGAGGAAGGATGAAAAACAATATATTTTTGCAATCCACTAGCAATAGGGACACCTCTATTATAATGGTATGTGTTTATTTTTTAATTCTTATTTGTGAAAAAATAAGTGGTGTATTTCCTATTTTCACAATTGTTTTACTTCATAAAAATTCTATGTTTTGGAGATAGATGAGTGAAGGTTGAACATAGGAGAATTCATGTTAGTAGATCCCACACTAACTAGGTTGATGAGTTCCCATTAGTGAATGGTTTATGAGAGGTGTATGCTTCCTATTCATAGTTGCCACATTGATTCACTATATTAATTCCCAATAATTAATGGTTGGTGATAGGTAGAATATTGGTTGTTCCCTCTTTGTCTTCATGTAGTCTTGTAAAACACAAATTTCCATGTAAGTACTAAGGGAGGAATGTTAAGAAAATTAGCACTCACATTATGATTTATAGTAAGTTAGTGGGTTAATTATATTAATTCATGTGTGACTAGTGAATAAAAATTACATATATATCTCTTATGAGAGAGTATTAAGGGAGAAATTGATAGATATTAGGGAGGGTTTGAGAGATATAAGGGATTTTTTATTGATGTTGACTCCTAATATTAATAAGTCATCCTCATATATAATGTAATATCTCATGATAAATAATTAATCTCATATGATTCAAATTGAATATTACTATTAGAGTAATGTGAAGGTTTATTTCATGTTAAATTTATGCAATTTTTTCCAAAAAATATCATCAGTCACATGTCATGTTATGAAACATTAAGAAATTTTATTGCATCTAAGTAAATCATATAATAAATGAATTGAATAACCGAGGTAAGTATATTTGGGCATGTGTCTAATTTTTACATAACTAAATAAAATTTATAAAAAGAGGTGATATTTTTATCAACTAGACATATGACAAACATCTAAAGGAGATGCTAGATAAATATTTGGTATGAGACATCCTTGGTATGACCTAGCAATGAAAAATCCTTTGAAATAATTACTATAAAACTAACAAACAAGATAAGGCATCAAAAATTATTGAGCCATTTCTAACAAAAAAGAGTGTGAGATTTAGCTATGGAGATAACCAATAGGGATATAAAGGCCTAATGGAAGCACTCAAAAATTAAAGATAAAAAATTATAATAATAAATTGTATTCTTATCAAGGCTACAAGATATTAGTGAAATAACAATTATAAATGAATAAATTGATCTCTAAATGATCTTTAAAATGGGTATTTATGGAAATACCAGTCACCAACCATTCATAGGATTTTAAAAAATCTCATAATCATATGAGGTGAGACATAAGTAAAAAAAACTAAGTAAATTTAAGTGAAAGGGTGTGCAAGGGACCTAAGAGTGTAACTATTTGAGTAAATAATCATGTTCACACTAACACCCCCCTTAAGTACAACTTAGTGGGAAAAAAATTAAAGATGTAATAAATGGATCTTAATAATAAGGATTACTAAGGTACCTATGTACAAAATTATCCCCTTGGAATAGAAGAGAAGAAAAAACTCCATAGGAAAAAATATCCTATGAGAGGATGATGAAAGAAGGTCAAGTGTCCCTTGTGAAGTAGTGTCTTACACATTCAAGAGAGTTTGAAAGTGATGGTACTTACTCTAAATAAATGGTTTGGTTAAAATATTTACAACCTACTCAATTTTAGGACAATACTAAATATCAATAACATATTCTTGAATTAGCTCCTTGACATAGTGCATGTGGATCTTGATGTGTTTATTTTGTTAATGGTGAACTATGTTCTTTGAGATCTAGATGACACTTTGGTTTTCAAAAAATATGATATATGGTCAAGGAATAGTCATGCCAAACTTAGTCAGAATATTATAAACTTAGTGATATTAAGATCCCCATGATACTCATCCTTCGTTGAAGAGAGAGAAATGACATGTTGCTTCTTAATTTTCTAGTTAATGGACTAAACCAAGATGGAATTTGTAATTGGATATGGACTTATGATCCTTAGTATTGCTAGCCCAATCAAAATCTTTATATCTTATAAATTATAGACTAGTCCTTATTGCGTAGTGAATTTCATGTCAAGGAGTGTGTTGGATGTAATCAAAGATGTGTTTGGCCACTTTCTAATGAAGTTCATGTGGTTACTACTTAAAAAGTGAAAGCATGCCAACTAAAAATGAAATTTTAGGGTAAGTTTTCATCAAATAGATGAGGCTCCTAATAAGCAATAGTACAAGGTACCATCAACTAGTGGAGTGAAACACTTTACCTCAAACTTTACTCTTGTCAAAAAGGGAGTCATTACAGGCTTACAATAAACCATATGAAATCAAGATAGAAGACCAAGAGCATACATGGGCTGAGCAAGAGTGATCTTATAATAATACTAAGTGATCTTGATCTTGAAAAATTAGTGAAAAATCCCAAAGTAATCCATAGCAAACTGATTGTGTAAAGTAAATTTGACTTGGCTAATGATGGATGAAGAGCTTTTAGTAAGAATCAAGTCATCAACATAGATAACTATAATTAAATGGGAATCATATTAGCATATAATGTAGACATTCATATCTGAGTGGCATCTCAAGAATCTAATCGAGAGAAGAAAGGATTCCATCTTGGCATACCAATCCTAATAAGCCTATTTGAGGCCATGTTAGGTCCCATTTTGTACTAAGTAGTACATCTATGATTTTGTACAGACTAATTACCCAATGATTACCAGATTCACCAGTCTGATTAAACATTAATTTTTAACCCTAGGTGCATAAGTTTCTCAACAATGTCAGCACACTATATGCATTACTGATTCAAAAATCAACTTGCTTTTCCAATTTTAGTACAATGAATTTATTTTGAATTTACTATATATATATATTATGAAATTATTGTGATAGAAATATAGAACTATTCCACACTTATGTATCATACATGCATCACACTTATATAATCAAACTTAATAGTAAAATCAACTTACATAACATACAAATAATTAAAGATGGTCAAGATCTTCATAGTAGCTCATTTTGAGGGGGGGCTTCCTTATTCATAATTGAGCTTTAATCCTTCTCTAAGAGAATTCACAAACTTCTTAAAAATTCAACTTTCTCATTACTCAATTATGAATACAAAAGCTATAGTTATAAAATTCTGCTATTATTTCCTCAAAATTATCTAACTCTTAGTCTAAACTAGGTTCTATCTTTAAATACAAAAGGCAATTAATTGACTCTTAACCAAAAACACCAAACTAGGAAAAATACAAATACTTAGAAACTACCCCAGTCAACTTTCAAGTAGTTAGTAACTGAAGTTACTTAATTTAGGTTTGATTGAGTTAGACACAAGGCATACTATTTTTTTCTTTTATTTCCTTTTATCTTTTCTCATTATCCTTGTCTTTACCATCTTTGGTAGCACATATAATGTCTCTTTACATGCAAAAAATCCATACAACTATGATTCTTCCCAATCATTCAGTTGGTTCCCAAAATATCTAGATGTGTCTACAATATCTCTTCAATAATGACTACTTTGTATAGTGGCTATAGGCACTCTATAGTAGCTATAGGTAACCTATAGGTGAAACCTTCAGTTTTTGTAGGAATTCTATAGTGGTTGCAATAAACCTATAGGTGAAGCCTATAGTTGTTATGGGTATTGTATTGGGGCTACAAGAAACCTGTAGGTGAAGCCTACAGTTGTTATGGGCACTCTATAATGGCTACGGGTAACCTATAGGTGAAGCTTATAGTTGGTATGGGCACTTTATAGTGGCTATGTGCAACCTGTAGGTGAAGCCTGTGGTTGATACGAGTAGCCTATAGTAGCTATGGCTTAGCAAGATTCTATAGCTTTACATGACCCTTCAATTACTTGTTAGATAAAGTCACACCAACATAATTTAATCAAAGAAAAGTATCAATAATTCATAACATAACACATATATATTAATGAACATACAAGATCATGACTTCATTGATTTGTATTAGTGATGGATAGTTATGGGATTTACATAGAAAAAACATAGACTAAGCATGGATGAGGCTATAAAAGTAAGCAATTGGTGGCCTCATCACTCCCCCTATTTACCCTCTTGTTTGACCTCAAGCAAGCCTTGGTTACATTCTTAAACCCAAAAAATTTGTAAAGTCTAGGGTTCAGGATAGCTTAACCCTTCCAAGATATAAAAACCTTTAGCATTCTCAATGTGTTTCCATCCTCTCTTCTCCACCTCTATGTCAGCTAGAACATTTCCTTCCTATTCAAGGATTGGGAACTAAAATATAGGGGGTTAAAACATCAATCCCAACCATTATACTCTCCATTTCCTAACAAGTTCAATATACAAGTATACTCTATGGATGGCCTCCCTAAGGTTTTAAGGGGATTATGGTTCCTTCTTTTTCAAGGCATCTGAGAGTTCTACCCATCTGTGAGAGTAGGCAACAAAAATTTGTCTTCCATCTCCTTCTATGAGACTCAAATAGTGGTTCTAGACTTCCACCTATTTTTCGACAACCCATTCATATGGATCATTTATGTTCATAAATGAGATCCATTCTTCTACTATAGTATTTGAATCTTTGGATTCACTCCTAATCATCAGGGTGGATTATTTCTCCTTTCCTTGATATTATTCCATTTATTTTATTCTTTTAATTTAATTCAAAACATATGAAGAAAATGCATTTAATAGGGCATCCCCCAAATAAATGTCGAGATTCTATTTTATATCAGTAGGAATAGCATATTGGTGAACATAGAATTCACTTAGTTGGGCTTGATGATTAGGATCAGCATGTCTATAATCATTAAAGAAATATCTTGGGTCACAGACCATATAAGATTGATCATTATAAATCCTATCATCCCTAAATTTTAACCATTTTTCTTCCAAGTATATAACATACACTCTAGAAGGGGGTCTACACTCCATTAATAGCTCAGTAGTTTCATGTAATTTGCCAATCTTTTCCTTTAGATATTTGATCCTAGTTTCAACAAATTCTAATTTTTCTTGTAATTCATCATGTTGTTATTTTGATTCAATATATCCCTTGGATCTCTACACTAATTCTTTGTGGTAGGCTTCAATATTACTAAATTTTTCCACCAAGAAAAGAAAAAGATCATTAGTCTTACTAGAGTGGTGGTTGAGAAATCCACATCAATAACTTCATTTATAGTGATTTTTGATGTAGTGGGAAATGGAGGAGAAAATCCTTGATAGAAGGGTACCAAACCTAGATCATACTCTACTACAGAGGATTTTGTGGCCAAGGTGGAAGAGGATGCTAAAAGTTCCTCCACTTTCTTATTTTTGTCCCTAGAGGGTTCTACAAACTCTATTTCTCCCATAAGTGTTTCAATTCCTCATTTTCCTTTTAGTTTTGTTATCTTATTTTTGAGTCTATATATTTCCTCCATAGCTTGTTCTAATGTTTGGAACTCTTGATCATGAGAAAAAATTTCTTGTTCTCTTCCTTTTTCTATAACCTCTTCTTCAACCAATTTTCATTCTCCTATATGCTTCTCTACCTCTCTCAATTTTTCCTTTGTGTATCTAATTTTTTTTAGGAGATCAATGTCCTCCTCAATGAATCTATATGGGAAAGGTGATCATTCTTCTTCTTCTACCTTATTAGATCCTTCATTAGTAGACCATTCTTCTATTTCAAATCCATCAAGAGCTTTCTTAAGCCTAGGTTATTTCCTTGGTTCTTCATCGTTACTGATGGCTATGGTTGAGGTTTTAGTGGTCTTTTATTTCTTCATCCTTTGAGATCTCCTAAGAAGAGGTCTCCTTATTTTTGACACTGTGGGTTTCTTCCCCTTGGTTTTCATTTTCATTATAGGAGGGGTTACTGATGGAGTTTGTATGTCTTGTTCATCAATTGACAAGGGAAATTTTTCTTGTCCAATAAGAGATAGTGTGGAAGAATAAACCTAAGGTAAGGACTTAATGGGAGAAGGGATATGTTGTTGTGGGCTTTTCACTTCTATATCAGAAGGAGATAATACTAGTCTTTTCCTCTTCTTCTTTCTCATAAAAGTTTCACATGGACCTACATTGGCTACTGACTGAATATAAGCACTTGTGCCCTCAACATCTTCTTGAATAGTTTATTGGGGTTGCTCCTTAGGGGATTCCCTCTCATCAGTGCCTTCTTCTTGCTAGGGTGCAATATTTTCTAGGGCTAAAAATTACTCCTAAGTGAGGTCAGGTATAATATAAGCTATTTTTTGTTTAATTATGAGCCATATGAGGTAGTGGTAAAATTGTTAGGTTGTGGAGCTAAAAGCTTCAACTATTTGCAGACATGGAGGAGGTTGTTGAGTTCTAGACAAACCGGCATTGGTAGTGCAACCAATGTCAGTCAGGGGTGAACAGAAGGGAAACTGACATCGACAGGAGTTGGCTGACGTTGGTCATCTCCAGGCAGATAGGGACCGATGTCAGTCGCCTATGCAGTTTCAAAACTGTTCATTACACGAATAGTTAGTTTGTTGAACTGATTGTTTGCATGTAAAGGCTATTTTGAGTCTTAAGTTGCATGTCTAAATTAAGAGTCTAAGTTGTGGTTTAGTTTGGGATCTATTTATAGACCCATTGGCATGTATTGTAATTATGATCAAATAGAAGAAGGCAAGGTAGATCCTTCCAATTGTAAGAACAGGGTGATCTGCAGGTTGTTGCAAGATCAGGGAGAAGTTCTACATGTGTAAGTAAGATCATTTGAGTTGCAGGTTGTTGCAAGTTCATGGGAGATCTACTTGAATTACTTTGAGTACTTGTGTATTGTTAGGGTTATTACTGACTGGTTGGAGGTGAACACCAATTCTGTGTTTGAGTTGTGTGTTGGGACCATTTTTGGTAGGAGAGTGAACTCTTGATTGAGAATTACTGGGAGCCCTTGAGGTGTGGGAAGCCTCATAGAGGTGGAAGAAGAAGTGTCATCTTATTTATTGTATTTTCTTTATGGATGAGTATTAATACAAGATTGTGTATTGTCTCTCATATTTTATGCTATTTGTGAATTCTAGTTACTTGTTAATTCTAGTATAATTCTGTGTTTAGTTGCTTATACAAGGTAATCATATTGTGTTCTTATTGAAGAACAAGATCCTGACAAGTGGAATCATAGTTTTTTGTTCTTGATTCCCCATCAATTGGTATCAGAGCTTTTGGTTGGGTTACTAACAGGTTGTATCAGATCTGGTTAGTGTTTGTTGATTACAGGTCACTCATAGGGGTTTCTATTTGAGTGGGAGTATAGCAATGGCAGAAGAAAGTAAGCTACGAATGGAGAAGTTTAATGGAAAGAACTATCAATTATGGAGGATGTAGATTGAAGATTATCTGTATCAAAAAGATTTGTACTTACCGTTGGGTGGGGTTGCATGCAAGCCCCTGGATATGAAGGATGAAGAATGGAATGTTCTTGATCAAAAGGCTCTGGGATCTATAAGGTTGAGTCTTGCATCATCTATGATTTCCAACTTATCTTAGGCTAAGACAATGGTAGAATTGATGGAATCTTTGGCAAATTTATATGAAAAACCCTCAGCTTTGAATAAGGTATTTCTTATGAAGCAATTATTTAATTTGCAAATGTTGGAAGGTGGATCTATACATAGTCATCTTAGTGATTTCCATGGTTTGGTAAACCAGTTAAATTCAGTCAATATTGTTTTTGATGATGAAATTAAGGCTCTCTTAATCTTATGTTCATTACCTGAAAGTTGAGAGTTTGGTAATGGTAGTTAGTAATACTGTGTCTGCTTCAAAAATCTTAAAAGTGGATGATGTTGTGAGTGTAATCTTGAATGAATAAATTTGCAAGAAAAGCACAGGTGAATCATCAGGGAATGCTTTGAGTGTTGAAAGCAGGGGAAGGCAAAGAGATAAGATCGAGCATGGGAGATCAAGGTCAAAGATAGGCAAGAGATCCAAGTCTAGGTATGGCAGAATAACCTGCTGGAAATGTGGAAAGCAAGGGCATCTAAAGAGAGATTATTGGGTGAATGAAGATCAGCATGAACGATATGAAGAAGCAGATGTTGTAGATTTTGTTGCACAGGATGCTCTGGTATGTTCCTTAGATTTAGTTGCCTCTTTCCATGCATCCCCAAATAGGGAATTTTTTCATGAATATGTCTAGGGAGACTTTGGAGAAATTTATTTAGGGGATGGTAAGCCTTGTCAAATGGTTGGCAAAGGGAAAGTGAAGCTGAAATTGCAGACAGGTAACACATGGGTGTTGAAGAAGGTCATGCATGTCCCAATCCCGAAGTAGAATTTGATTTCTGTTGGAAAGTTGGGTGATGAGGGTTGCACAATAACTCTCACAGTGGACTCTTGGAAGGTTACCAAGGGTGCACTTGTTGTAGCAAGAGGTAAGAAAGTAGGTACGCTTTATCTATCTACTTGTATTACTGATTCTCCTTCTAGTTTATCTACTTCAACTTTAGATTCAAAGATGTGGCTTAATAGGCTTGGTCACATGAATAAGAAGGGGATGCATGTTCTTGAGTCAAAGGGTATGCTTTCAGATTTGAAAAGCATGGATCGAGGTTTCTGTAAGCAAAGGAAGAAAGTGACGTTTCTTGAGAAATCCAATGTTTGTGACAAGAACAGGAAAGCCTTGGTTTTCAAGGAGAAGATGACGAATAGAGATCAGTTCAAGGGGCTAAAGAATTATGAGTAGAGCAAGGTTGATTTGGACAGGGTTTTGATCCAAAAGGAGCTCATGGGCTCATAAGTAAAACATAGAGACCGACGTCGGTTAGAAAATTAGTGTCAACATCCAGACAAGGACCGATGTTGCCTATTGCAGCCTGACATTGGTGACTCAAGATAGATAAACACCGGCTTTAGTCAGGGGAAACTGACATCAGTGATGAGGCAGTCGCATGAAACCAATGTCGATCAGGTGCAAACTGAGATGTGACTGGCATCGATCACTGAGATAGATTTTAGGTAGATAGCAAGCTGTCAAGGAGTCTCAAGCACCCATATAGAGGACTTAAAGGGTAAGTAAGCCTCAAATTCATCATTTCCCTTCTTTACACTACTTGTTGCTCACTGATGGTCAAGAACTAGGAAGTTATTAAAGAAGTAGAGCAGGTAGATCTAGGAAACAATGAGAGCTTGGCATGGATGAGGATGTGATTCCTAAGAGAAGAACCAAACGAGAGTTTTTTGGTAGAGTTGCCAGCTGGAAGAAAGCACTGAGAGACGAATGGATGTTCAAGATAAAGAAGAGCAGGAATGGACACATGAGATGAAAGGCCAGGGTATATGGTCTTGAGTAAGCTGTAGGACAATGGAGGTTTGATCATTGTGTTTCTCTTTACCAGGTTGGATAATATTAGCTACATTATCTTGTTTTTGTATGTTGTTCTTGTAGCAACGTCACATATGCAGGGAGTTGTTGAACTAAAGGTAAAGTTAGTTTAGAGGTGTGTCATGAGGAATTTGGGAGCAGCAAGATTCTTTGGCATGAGTGTGTTCTAGGGACATGGAAGGTCACAGGTTGATTTTGTCTCCAGATGATTGTGTGAAACCGGTTAGCACGCCGATGGTTGGATAGTTTTATGAACAGTGTCCTGATTCACATAATGAGGTTAAGTGCATAGTATGTACTAGACCTGAGTTTTCCCAAGCAGTGGGAGCTGTCAGAAAGTTTAGAGCTAATCTGGGAAAGAAGCACTTGAGGGCAGTTTAGTGGATTCTCGATATTTGAGAGGGACCAGTAGCAGGTGCACATGCTATGCAAGGTCAAGTTCTTTTCTACATAGGTTTGTAGATACAAATGTGGTAGGTGATTTGGATGACAGGAGGTGCACCACAGGTTTTATGGTGGTTGGTCTTTAAGAGTGATCTTGAAGAGGGATACAATGCTAGGAAACAAACTAGATGATGTATGGGTATAGTTTCAACTATTTATCTCCAATTGGGAGATTTTTAGGTTATGGAGCTAAAAACTTCAACTATTTATAGACATGGAGGAGGTTGCTGAGTTCCAGACAAACCAGCATCGACAGTGCAACTGACATCAGTTAGGGGTGAACAAAAGGGCAACCGACATCGATAAGAGTCATCCAACGTTGGTCATCTCTAGGTAGATAGGGACCGACGTCGGTCGCCTATGTGGTTCCAAAACTATTCATTGCACGAATAGTTAGTTTGTTGAATTGATTGTTTGCATGTAAAGGCTATTTCGAGTCTTGAGCTGTGTGTCTAAATTAAGATTCTAAGTTGTGGTTTAGTCTGGGATCTATTTATAGACCCATTGGCATGTATTGTAATTATGAGCAAATAGAGGAAGGCAAGGTAGATCCTTCCAATTGTAAGAACAGGGTGATTTGTAGGTTATTGCAAGATCAGGGAGAAGTTCTACATGTGTAAGTAAGATCATTTGAGTTGCAGGTTGTTGCAAGTTCATGGGAGATCTACTTGAATTACTTTGAGTACTTGTGTACTTGCAAGGTTATTACTGACTGGTTGGAGGTGAACACCAATTTTGTGTTTGAGTTGTGTGTTGGGACCATTTTTGGTAGGAGAGTGAACTCTTGATTGAGAATTACTGGGAGCCCTTGAGGTGTGGGAAGCCTCATAGAGGTGGAAGAAGAAGTGGCATCTTCTTTAATGTACTTTCTTTCTGGATGAGTATTAATACAAGATTGTGTATTGTCTCTCATATTTTGTGTTATTTGTGAATTCTAGTTACTTGTTAATTCTAGTATAATTCTGTGTTTAGTTGTTTATACAAGGTAATCATATTGTTTTCTTATTGAAGAGCAAGATCCTGACAAGTGGAATCATAGTTTGTTGTTCTTCATTCCCCATCAAAGATAGGGTTATTTCAGTGCCCTTTTGATATTCTTTGAAAATTATTTTCAAGATAATCTATAAGAAATTGGGAACAGTAATGACTCTATTATGTCTTAAATGATTTTAAAATTTGAACTAGAGAGTGTAAATGAGGCAATACCTCCCCTCACAGGTTATTTACCTAATAATATAGGATGTTATCTCTCTCCATTCTATAGGTGGACTAAGTATTTGCATACCTCCTTTCTTTAATACTAATATTTTATTTACCTGGCAAAAGTGTTGCCTGGCCTCCTAGCCATTAGGTCTATCATGTCAATTTTCCCCCATGCTTGGTAGCCCAGTTGCTTAGATCACTAAGTTCTTAGTAATAGGAAATGTGATGCCATATATAGTGGCTTGGTTTCAATCAAAAGAACCTATAAATGCCTTGGAAAAAGGATCTAAAAAATGTTACAACCATTCAAAATAGGTAGTACAACCAGTTCTATGGAAGACATCCCAACTGGCTTGGTATTCCCATAAGTTCCTATGGTATGAGGGCTCTCACCACATGAATGACCCTCCCATTTATCTTCTCTATCAGTCCCTCCAACCAATAGTCAGCTACACACTCTTTCAACGTATATAAATCTACCTACAATAGGTTTGGTCTAAAATGGCAACTATTGGGTTTGTAGGTTTCAAGGTTTGGTTCAATAATGGTGGATATGAGGTTGTAGGTTGAAAATTATGGAATATCAAGGGTTCCCATGGAGCATAAGGTTTAACCCGTAGCATTTTCCCCCCACTTGAGTTGTCATGTGCCCTTAAGTGGTGTGGACTGAGTACAAAGTATGGGATAAGATGGGTCATTATGAGGAATATAAGTGTGAGTTTAGTAGTGATGTGATAGACTTTTTAATGAATGATTAACTTCATAATTATATATGATTTATTAATACCACAAATTTTATATTATAATAATGAATGACATTTTTAATGATGAAAGATATGACATACCTTTTCATAACAGTGTTCTAGATGTGATGTTTGGGGAGATGCATGTGTGTTGGAAAGCAAATATTTGCATGTGAATGATTAACAAGCATAATAATTGGGTTGGTATTTGGAACTAGAGTGAAGTTAACCCTTTGTGAATTTATTGGGAGATCACCGGTGGTGAGACATTGATGATGCCTATAGCTCACATGCATGTGATGTAGGATAGTCTACATGGAATAAGGGTCTAAGACTTAACATCTAAATGATTGTTGTCATACCCTAAAGTGGTAATTAAAAATATAAGTGATTAAAGTGATGGATTAGAATATATTGAGTAGGTAGCTAAGGGTATTCTACATAGTGACCTTCATCTAGATGAACCAACTGATAGGATTCTAGATGCTACTTATGGCTTGGAGGTTTTGTGCTGAGGGCTTAGCTATAGTAATCAGTAGGGTCTTCAACATATAACTTATGTGCCAAATAAATTTGAGATCTCACTGGTCGACACAGTGAGATGATCTTCATAAAATGACCAAAATTGAAAATAAATCATTAGTGTCACTATAGACAAAAATTTTGGTCTACAACATTTTCACATGAAAAGGGAAGTTGTATTCTTTGTTATGGCTATGTAACTTGGTATTTAAAGGTAGTTTTAGGCAATATATATGACATTTTTTGCCCCAATATTCTTTCATTCTTCCATGAGGTTGTTTGATGACTTTGATGCAATGCCCAAAAGCCAATAGCCAAGCCATTGATGAGATCTGAAGGAGGATCTATCGTGTATTCTCTATATAAAGGTGAGAATAGGAATGATAGGGTACCTATTGTAGCTATAGAAGTACCCATAGTAAGCTAAAAATTGATGGCCAACTATGTAGAAGGTGCCCTTAGTAGCTTTAGAAATACTCATAGTAATTAGAGAAAACTTGTGTGAACAATTGGGATTTGAGGGATTACTTTCTCTTTAGTTCCTTCTTCACATTCCTTTATTTATTTTTTATTTTTTATTTTTACCCCTAAATAGTGAGAAAGTTATTTTTCTAATTAGGCCCTTTTTACAGATCTAGGTAGCTAGTAAGCTAGTTTTCTACCTAGAAGCTACCAACAACACCCAAAAATGGGTTTTCATTATTGGATTTTTTTACTTTAACTACTATTTGTAGTAGAATGTTTATGCAGGGTCCTGGCCAAGTTACCTATAAATGTGCCTTGTTAAGGACCAATGGAAGGTATCATTCATCATGCTAGAGGAGGGTAAGGATTTCCTCCTCTCCTTCTCAACTAAGTGTGGACTAGTGCTCTCATTATCTAGTGGGACAACATGCCTATCCAAGACATCATTTTATCCACATTGTAACTTTTGGCATATATGACTAATAAATTCTTCCTGAGTAAGTGAATTTTTTTACAACTTGATTTTGTGGTCATTGACCAACATATGGAATCTCACTGGATTAATGGTTTAGATTTGAACTACTTCATTGTCAAAAGCATGCTCAATCTCAAAAGGACCAAGCCATTTGGTCTAGGGTTTAGCCTTGTGGTCCTTATATTTAGAGTCAAAAAGAAGGGCTCAATATTAGGTATGGAATTACCTGGTCTTAATGTGCCTATCATGCCATCTAATCCATTTTTTTTACAATTTATATGTTTTTTAATGCTTATTATCCATATTCATCTAAGGCATTCAATTGCAAAAGCCTTTCTTTCTAAGCTTCAGGTATATCCATCCATAGTTCTAGTGATGTTCATAAGCCCTTGTGCTCAAATGCAATGCATAAGATAGGTTTCTTTCCATATACCAACTCATATAGAGTGAAGCCTATGGTGGTCTTCCATGTGATTATATAAGCTCACATAGCTTTATGAAGACTAGTCCCCAATTCCTTACAAGATAGACTAAAAGTCTTTGTTAGAATATTGTATAACTCCGTATTGGTGGCTTCCACCTATCCATTAGACTATGGATGATATGGATTTAATTTCTTATGCCTAATCTCATATTTCTAGACAAAGGTAGTAATTAAATTAGTAATGAATTGGGGTCCCTGATCAATGACTATTTCACATGGCACACCACATCAAGTAAATATTTCTTCATAGAGGAAAGCTACCACCTTCTCATCCCTGATGTGTGTAAGAGCCTTGACTTCCACCCATTTAGTGACATATTCAGTACAAGCAAGGAAGTACTCTTTGTTGTTAAATTTTGGATTAAAAGGTCCTACAAAAACTAGCCCCACTTTTTAAATGGTTTAAGCACCATCTAAGGCTGTAAAGGCATTTCATCTAAACTTATGGGTCTCCCCATATGCTGACATTTGTCACAATGTGTAGTATATCTTATTACATCTTTATGGAGTAAGGGCCAATAATATTTTGTATTCAAAATTTTAACTATTTTACGCATGGTTACAAAGTGTCTTCCTTAGGGTTCATCATGGCAGGCTTTGAGGAAATCTAGAACTTCATCTTCTCTAAGACATCTTCTGATGATAGAGTCAAGCCCAGTATAGAAAAGGAATCTAGACAACCATAAATGTCTGGTACTTTTATGAATCAATTTTCTCCTTTGTTTAGGGAGGAAGTGTTGTAGAAGTAACCATATTACAAGGTAGTTAGTAATATCAACATACCAAGATGTGGTAAGGGTAGAGAGAATAGGTGATCATCTAGAAATGAGTCATCTGCTATGGTATCCTCTTCAAGGGTTTTTAGGAGTGATAAAAATTCAGCCACTTTATTGTTCTTACCGGGCTTATCTACAATGGCGATATCAAATTCCTATAATAAGAGCAACCATCTTATCACTCTAGCTAGAATAGTTGGTTTGTTCATAAGGTACCGAATGGTTTCATGGTCTATATGAACAAAGACTTGATACCCTATGATTTAGTGATGGAACTTATTGATAGCATAGACTACTACCAAAAACTGTGTAGTTTAATTATGTTTCTTGCAAGTTTTTGCTTTTAAAATAGATGGCACAATTGAATGCTTCATATTTTTGGCCAAGCATACCTCTGAGGGTAGTGTCTAAAGCATCTATGTGAATGTAGAAGGGAATATTCCAATCAATACCATGTATAATAGGGGTATCGTTCAATAATTCCTTTAATTATTTGAAGGTTGCATCACAAGCAGGAGTCCATAGAAATTTAGCATCTTTAGCTAGAAGGGTGAATAATGGTACTACTACTTTATTGAAATTATTGATGAATATCCTATAGTAAATAGCATGGCTTAAAAACCTCCTAACATATTTCTATTTTTAAGGAACAGGTAGGTTTTTGATGATGCTAATTTTTACAAGGTCAACATTAATTCTTACAGCAGAAATGTGGTGGCCTAAGACAATAACTTCTCTCATAAAAATGTAACATTTATTATGGTTGAGAGATAAATGATGCTCATAATAGTGTTGCAACACTTTTTATAGGTTTTTGAGGCATCCATCAAATGTCTCTCCATATATATTGAAGCCATCTATATATATTTCTACACATTCATTAGCCATATCTATAAAGATACTCAAGACATCCCTTTAGAATGTAGCCAAAGCATTACATACCCAGAAGGGTAATACAACATAAACATAAGTACCCTAGGGACAAGTAAAGGTGGTCTTTTGTTGGTCCTCAAGAGAAATTCTAATTTTGTTGTAACTACTGAAGCCATCTAGAAAGGCAAAATATTTCTTCACTACTAGTGTGTCCAACACTTGGTCAATGAAGGGTAGAGGAAAGTGATCCTTCTTGGTTGTTATGTTGAGTTCCCTATAATCAATGCATGCATGTCATTCTCAATTTTTATTTGTTATAATTACCAAAAGTGACATCCACTCACTGTTAGAGATAGGATATATAAATCTATCAGTCAAGAGTTTTTGTAATTCATATTTGACTATTTCTCGAAGAGTTGGATTCATCCTACGTTGTGGTTGTATGATTGGTTGGCACTTTTATTTAATGTAAATATGATGTGTACATATTTATGGTTTGATTCTTTGCATATCCTAATAATCCCATGAAAATTCATATTGGTTGGCATGCAACATGCTAACTAAGTGCTTTTTCTCATTTAAATCCAACTTGTTATTAATAAGGAATGTTTTCCCTAGAGAGATTTCAATTTTTTGTGAGAGTGCTTTCATTATTTTCATATTGCTAATGGATTTGATTTGGATGTAGCTATGAGGTAGCAACTGGTGTAATGTTATCTATATAGATGCATTAGAATTATCCAATTCCTAGAAGCTATAAAATGGGCACTCAACACATTATAAGTGGTTGAGATCTATATAAGTAGTTTGGTAATTATGATAAAGAAAATTGGAGAGAATGATATCTTATCAGCCAATGTGCATGCATGGTCTTTGGAAAATATAAGAATCAAGGAAGGCTAATCTACCTCATCTTTTTTATCCCATAATGTAAGCTCTGTTGTAAAAACTGACTATGTTGGGGGATAAAGAACCAACTGCTTAGTGTGGTAGCCATTAGATATCATCATGCTACCTATTCTATAGTTGATGAAGGTTATCCACTCAAATTGGACTTAGGTTATAGTAAAATGAAATCTGCAAGATACTCCCAAAAATATATAGTGATGACAAGATCTTTAATGATTCCCTCTAGTCTAACTATAGACTTGTCAGCGATTTGTAGTAGTATAAATGTGAGATAAATATTATTCAACTATAGTTTGTGCATAGTTTCAGTTATAATTACATTTACTATAGCCCTTAGGTTGATTAATGTGTTGGATAGCTACTAGTCATAGATATAGACTATTACTATGGGGCATCTAGGATCTAAATATGTCTTTGGTAAGGTGTTCCCTAACATGATGTATGTTATCTAGCCAATCACATGCACAATATTGGGATCTTTTTTCTTCCTTCCTGGTTTCCATAAATAGAGGTCTCTAAAAAATTTAGAATATATGGGTACATCTTTGATAGATTGGAATAGATGGATTTTGATGTAAATGTTCTTAAGCTATTCTATGAAATTAAACTCAGGTTCAATTTTATGGTGTTGAAGGTTGAGACATTTTAGAAATGGGGGGGCTATTTCATCAATAGCTTTATTTTCTAGTTCAGAGAGTTCTTGAGGTGATGGAGGTGGGTTAGCATGTTCTTCTGGGGTTTCATCATCTGAGTCCCTTATTATGGGTGGTATTAGGGTTGGTATAACCTTCCTTGAATAGAGGTGAACTTCATTAATATTCACTATGTATGCCAGGTATTGAATAGGCTCAATACAAAATATGGATTACACTAGCTTATTTTTAAGATTCTACATGGGTTAGGTAGGTATCTAGCTAGGCTTAGGTGTAGCTTATGTGTTGGGCATAAGAGCATGAGGTTATTTTTGTTATTGTGGAAAACATCTTCTTGGAGAGATACCACATGGTTGGTTAGGTCTCTAGGACTATTGTCACTAGTTTTTGAAGGGTGGGCCTAGAGGTGGTTACCAATCTTACATCCAAGATGGGGATACATTTTGTAGAGGCTACCAAGAGGTAGTGGGGTAGCTTGCTTGAGGTGGCTACCAACTAGAATTAGGTGGAATGTTCATCCAAGGACTAGTCCAATTATGAGTAGCATTTAAAAATTGTGAATTAAAGGAGGTAGAATTTGAAAAAGGCATATTTTGTCCCATACCTTGATAAGGTGGTCATTCAACCCATGACTTTCTTTGTGAAACATATAAAACCTAGTCACTATCTCTTCCTATAGCATGTAGCTCTACTATTTCTGGTTCCTCAGCTGTGATATGAGTTACTTTAGCCCAAACATCATGAAATCTATAATCAACTTTTTTTCTTCTTATAGTATAGATAGTAAATGGTCAAGGCTTGATCCAAAGTTGCTTGCTTTTTTTTTAGTGAAAGTTTTCTAGTTGGGTCATCAAATGGCTAATGATATCCTATTTCATGTCCTATAATAGGTTACTAACCTCAATTTTTGATAGGCCATTTGTAGCTATCAATGGAATTTTGCTACTCCTAACTTTGTTTATGGTAGATATAGAATAATTCTTTCTTAACTCTTTGATATCTAAGAATGGTAGGTGAGAAATATCTCCTCCACTCATCAAGTCTAACGCTTCCAGACAATCTTCTCTGACTCCTTTTAGGAAGATGAGTTTTAAATGTTTTTCTCCAACTGTAATTTACTTGAATTTTTATATACTAAACATGAAATTTTCAACATAATCCTCTAAGGATTCATCCCCCTCCTAAGTCATTCTAAATATGTCATTTATTCTATAACTTCTTACTCTTCCATATTCTTGATACTTGGCCAAAAAAAAAATCATGTCCTCCCATGTGTGGACCGAATTACTACCCAGTCCCATAAAATGGAAAAGTACTGAGTCTTTGAGAGTAGCTAGAAAAAGTTTCAAATTTTCTGCATCCTACCTATAGTCATAGCTTCTACAAAGGATATCAAATTCAAACAAGAATGTGTTTAGGTCTTCTGATAATGTACTTATAAAATTGGACAAGGCTGAGGGTGAGATGTTTTTCATTTGTGTTACGCATATTGCATCTAGAATAGGAAATTCAAAAGTAATTATATCTAGAGTCCCATTGTCCTCTACAAAGTCTCCTCTACTCATGATGGATCTTCTTGTGATATGGATACCAAATTTACTCAAGATCTCATCCTCAAACTCTTATGCCAATCCCTTGGTTAGCATGATAATAAATGTTTATCTACTGATCTTCAATATTTTTACTAGATGAAGGGTCTAAAGATTCTCCTGAGCTTCTTTTGATTCGATCAAGAAAGCCTTATTGAAATTTTATAAATATGTTACTCTCTAGAGTGTCTGGTTCATGTAGTTCCTCTCCATTTTTTCTTACAAGATCAGCCAATGCTTCTTTTACTTTTATTTCCTTTCTCAAAGCCAATAGTGATTCTTTTACAAGCTACCTCCTTCAGTTGTAGTTTTCTTTTCTTCAAGATCCTTCTGGCTTATGGTATATTCTTCAACTGGATTCTTAGTTACTACAGGTATTTTTGGTTCTTTCCCAGTAGTAACTTGTAGCTTTTTTGGTAGGAATATCCTTTGAGAATCTCTTTCTCTTTGCATAAATGTTATGCCACTCCTTCAGCGATTATATCCCTTCCTGCACAGAGTTAGTTTTTTTTTTCATTTTTGTGTGTTTCAATGGGGTTGTTTCAGACCAATTTTTTTTTTTTTAAATATATAAATAAAGGAATGCTAAAATCAAAACAATAGGAATTGAAATTATACTTCTATAAAGCAATAAAAATTAACTACTGAAAGTAGTGAAATTTATTCTATAAAATAAGAAATGAAAGTAGGAAAATTTATTTTAGAAAATAGGAAATGAAAGTAGGAAATTTTATTCTAGAAAGTAGGAAATGAAAGCAGAAAAATTTATTCTAGAAAACAGAAAAGGAAAGAAAGAAAATTTATTCTAGAAATTAGTAAATAAAAGTATGAAAATTTAAAAGCACACTTTGCCGAAAATAAATCACTTTTGTAAGAAATAAATTATAGAAATAAGAATTAAGTAAATTATGCACAATTTACTTCCAAAAAATTACACATTGGCATAAGACACTATAGTGCCCTCACTCAACTTGCCCAGATGGATCTATTTGTCCAAGAACTTAGATATCTGGCATAAGACATTGTAGTGTCCTCACTTAACTTACCCGATTGGGTAGAATAATGAATTAACCAAAAATAAAATTTTAATGATTGATTTAAAAAATAATAATTAATACCCTCACTAGAAATAGTGCTAAAATGTTTTGCAAAATAATTACCTAGTGATTACCAGATTCACCAATCTGATTAAACATTAATTATCAACCCTAGGTGTGTAAGCTTTTCAAGAGTGTCAAAACTATCTATGCATTACTGATTTAGAAATCAACTTTCTTTTCTAGTTAAAGTACAATGAATTATGCTAAATTTACCATATAGATATATTATAAAATTTATGTGATAGAATTCCATAACTATTCCACACTTATGTATCATACATACATCACACTTATATAATCAAAATTAATAGTAAAATCAACTTACACAATACATTAATAATTAAAGAGGGTCAGGATCTTCACAATAGATCATTTTGAGGGGGGCCTTCCTTGTTCATAATTGAGCTCCAATCCCTATCTGAGAGAATTCACAAACTTCTTACAAATTCAACTTCATCATTACTCAATTCTAAATACAAATATTATAGTTCAAAAACTTTTCCTATTATTTCTTCAAAATTATCTAACTCTTAGTCTGATCTAGGTTTTGCCTTTAAATACAAAAGGCAGTTTATTGACTCTTAACCAAAAACACCAAACTAGGAAAAATATAAATACTTAGAAACTACCCCAATCAACCTTCAAGTAGTTAGTAACCGAAGTTACTTGTTTTAGTTTGACTAGGTTAGAGATAGTTACTTTTGAATTTCCTATTCGAGATGTAACAGGCGTAACACTTACTCAATTTATACGGATTATGTATCTATTATTTTTTAACATATTAATGAATAATGCTTTATGTAAATGGTTAATAAGCTAAATATTTAAGTCTTAGAATGTTTATTGGGTGCATACTTCATTCTATAAAATGTGTGTATTGAGTCCTCACAAGATTCTAACCTGGTTTTCTCATGGATGACCTATGGATGACAATGAGACTCATGCCTAGAATAGGAATTATACTAAGTGTGGGTAAGACCCTATGCCCTAAATGATATCCATGCCTAAGCACAAGACCACACCTAAGTCCCTTAATCTAACACCTAATTAGTTGTCAAGTTCTTAAATGCCATTGAGCCTATGAAACCTAAGACTTACACCTATGAATGCCCAACCATCATTATACTAGCCCAATCCCCTATATAATAGAGTTGCACCATGGCACAACCAACCCAAAAAAAACCCCAATCCCTTCTCTATTATGCTTTGAGTGAGAACATAAGGCTTGATCCTTAATTATATTAATGTCAACATCATCGAGTGTTAAATGTTGAGTGCCATAAGAAGCTTCAAGGTCTACACCCCTCTAAATTAAGCCTAGATATGACCTAGATAGCTAGGAGGGCACATGACTAGGCCCATGACTACATAGCATAATTTTATATAACATTTTGATTCTATTTTTAGGACCTATTGAATTTTGTTATTGTAATTATACACTAGGATAGTGTTCTGACTCTCCCTTGAGAACATTAAACACTAGATGGAACGGGTGAAAGATAGATTTACACTAAAGCATCTAACTTGTAGAGGGTAGAACCTGAGAAATAGGGTCTAGAACCACTTGTGTATGCAATCAGAAATGCATCATGTCTATAAATCAATTTTGAATTGGATAAGATAGAGCATACCTACACTTTTGATTGGGGATACACTTGTTAAGTGGGAGCATGACCAATATGGATATCTACTAAACCTGATTAGGGGATCACTTGTATCACTTGTCAAAACATATCATGCTAGGAAGGGTTTCAAATCCTATAGTCTAACACAATCACACAACAAACCTAATGGATTCCTAAGGTTTAAAACATTCACTCTACTCTAATATCAACAAATTAAAATCTAATCTAGTGCACACTAAAGCTTGTGGCATAAATAGGGGGTTAGGAACAATAAAACAAACATGTATAGGGAACTTTAATTAAATTAAGTATGATTAACACCCTAATACATAAAATATGAAATATAGTTGTGTACCACAATTTGGATTCAATAAATATTATCAAAATGAAAAGAAAATACAAAACCTTAATTAACACCAATAGGAAAAGATAGAGAAGATAAATCATAACCAGTATAACATTCTTACCACATTGTTTACCTTTTCATGCCTCCATTCTAGGATTCAAATGCATGTGATTAGACTTAGATTGACAAAGTGATAGCTTGATGTTAGATACTTGATAATGGATTATTTGATGGTTGATTATGGATTGGCTATAGGATTTCTAGAATAATTTTGGCATGGTTTCCCTATCATTCTTCTTCATTCCTTGAGAGTGGAGGGAGAGGTTAGTTAAATATAGGAAAGGAGGGAAGACCAAGAGCTTAGATTTGAATTTAGGAGAATGAGATCAATGGTTGAGTAATTTCTATGGAGTTTTTAATTCCATAGAAATATCTAAAATAGGATAATTATAGAGGGAAAGGGGCTAAAATTGAAGAGATTTCTAGAATTCTCTAATTCTATAAATTTCTCTATAGGATTTAGGGGTTTAGGTAAGGCTAGTGTAGGGTGGTGGGTGGGTAGTTAGGATTTTATTGAATTTAAAATTGGTTAGTAGGATTAGGGAGTAGGTTAGTAGGTGATTAGGGTTTATTAAGGGCTAAAATAGGATTAGGCTTCCTAGGGAAGTAGGGATACCTAGGAGGTAGGCTAGTAGGTTATGTGGGGTTATGGGAATTAAAAATTCCCATATAATAGATAAACATGATTAAGTTAAGATAATGGGAGATTAGAGAAAATTAATAAAGAGATGGGATGAATAAGATTATTGAATGTATATTAATGGAAGGGGATATTAGATTAATGGAATAGGAATGGGATAAATTAGTGGGATAAAATAGGATAAGTGGAATTAGAGTTGACTAATAAGAATATTAGTTGACTATAATAAAGTGATCAATTTTAGGTGTAGACATTTTTCCCCTCTTTGAGAGGGCATTGTGAGTGGATGAAGTGTAAGGAGTAATGGTCTTTCAAATAAAAACCAAGTCATGGATGAATGCTAGTAGATGATAATTAATGGGTATGATGCCCCCTCGAGGGGACATGCAGATAAGAATGAGTCAGATGGCCACTCGAAATAAGAAATAATGGGTGGGATGAGATGGGTAGACGAGGGAATGGGATGTTAGATGTGGGATATATGATGAAGAAGAAGAAAGATTCAACTTGATCAATGAGATACAAATTGATAATGATGCCCCTAGTAAGGACACATGCATAGAGAATAGAGATAATGGGTGTCATGGTTGTAGACACATACAAGGGGGAATAAATTACAAAAATATGATAATAAGATTAAAGGGCCATAAGATTTAGAATTATCCCAAGTAAGGACACATGCAAGGGAAAGATATTGGCTAAGATAAGACTGATGAGTTGATAAGATTAGTGATTGGTGTAGCATAAAGATAAATCAATCAATATGATATAGGTGATGATAGAGAAGAAATGATATGATAAAGTGACCAAAAAGATTGGGGGATGAGGATATATGATATAGATAGTGGCCGAGCTATCTTTAGACATGAAATGTGGCCAAGTGATACCTACATAATCTGAAAAGACCTTAGGTTGATGTATTTCTGACTAGATGATAAAGATGATGATGAGGATGATGATTAGTGATTAGAAAGGGATGATGATAAGGAAAATTAGGCTTGTTAGTGATTAAAGGATATGAATCAAAGGATGAGATGAAGGTAAAGGATTATATTTTATTGGGAAGGTTTATGATGGGGAGAAGGATGATGAGATCAAGCCATCAAAAATGTCATAAAACTCATCATAGTCTAAGTAATCTAAAAATATGGCACTTGGTAGTATGCCCCATGATATGGATATGACCAAGAGGAAATTATGCCAAAGTGCATGGGAAAGTATCAAATTTTTAATCCTCAAGGGAATTTTGGGTTTCCTCATAGCATCTTATTCATTGCCTAATAGACAAAAAGAGACATGACAAACATAAGACAAACATGATATATACATGACATGCAAATAAGCCAAACAGATCAAGCAAGTAACACACACACAAGTATCGGCATGCAGTGTCATAATTTATTATCTAATGATGAAATAAGTGTTTGGGTGATGGGTTTGATTAGGATAATCATGATGTGATGGGGATGGAGGGTAGACTTGGATTTGGATAGGATGATGATGATGATTAGGATGAATTTGAGGTATTGCCCCTAGTTTAGGATATAAAGATGGATGACATGATAAGGTGTTTGAATACTAACTTGGTCTTGAGATCAGATCTAAAATTAGATAAGGAAGGTGATTAGATAAGTTATAACCAAGGATTACCAATAGACAAGGCCTTATAAGGATCCTATCAATCAAAGAGACTAGGAAATGATGGGATCATATACCTTTCATGCTAGCAAAATTGATTGGATGGGTACTAGACATGAATAGGAAATGATAAGGATAGTGATGGTATCAAGTACATTTCATACTGGCAATGGGTAGTTGGATGGGTGCTAGGCATGAAAAGTCCCTGATAAGAAGTGATGGGTGCTAGATTAAGATTTTTGAAAAGATGAAGTATGTTGATAAGACCTGGCCAAAAGGATGATGAAATGATGGGTGACCACTCTTATTTAGTTGCAAGACTAAATTTGGTATCCAAATATGAGACAATATGAGATGGATGGAGATGGATACGACTAGGGGATTAGGTAGAAGATAAGACTTGATGGACTTTTTTTGTCTTTTTCAAATTTTATGATTTTTAGGATTTTTAACATTTTTCAATTTTTAGGGATTTGTAGGATATGTCTATACACTGTAAAAATGGGGTTACTAGCAAAGGGAATACCAAGACTATCAACTAGGAGAAGAATGGAGGGATTATGGATGGGGTGACAAAGGATGACAATGATGGGGGTCGAGGATAAATGGACTAGGGAAAGCCAATGACCATGTCATGAAGGAATCAAATGTTTATGGGTTTGAGTTTTCATTAGAGGGTAGTTCTCAAGACACATTCTATTTCCTTACGAAGGTTAATATGGGAAGGAAGAAGAGATAGGATGTATGATATGATGTGGATAGAGGGATAATAGGTCAAGGGATAAGATGGGTCATATAGACAAGGTGGAAGAGGGATGTGATAAGTAGGATTGATGGATTTTCCCCCAAGTATTGAGGAACGATGCAAAAAATGGATTATTTTACCATAATGTTGGAAACTAGTTTTCATCATGGTACTTGCCCAAGGTGCCAAAAGACTAGTTTTCACCATTGGACGAATGCTTTTTAATATATTTATTATTATTATTATTATTATTATTATTATTATTATTATTATTATTATTATTATTATTATTATTATTATTACTATTATTATTATTATTATTATTATTATTATTATTATTATTATTATATTTTTTAGATGGACATATTGATTTATTAGTAGATGGGTGAGATGGAAGGTGAGGACACTTGATGGATCATTTAGCCAACACCTATTTTGGGAATGTGTGATGTTAGGAACATGTGATGGTGACCTTTATTGACTCTTGATTTAACATCCTCTAAATTTTTCAACTAGGCATCTTTATGACCTGTAGGAGGGTCAATTCTACCTAGGGATTTGAGATATGGTATGGATGTGATGATGTCATGATTTTAAGGATGGGATATAGGATGGGAATAAAGGATGTGATTATGAATGATATGATAGGATGGGGAGCATAAATGGAGTTCAATAGTTGCACACACCATTGGATATGGTGGAGAGGATTATTGAGATTGGTGCTATGAGACTATGGGATCCAAGACCTTTTGACTTGTTGATTTTATGATCCAAGAATTAAGAGGATGATCAACCATATAATTTTTGACTTTCTTGCCTCCTAGTGCCAATTTTTGGGCTTCACCAAAGGGGATTGATTTTTGACTTGATAGATAATTATTTTGACTTTGATATGCCCCTAGTACCTAATATTAGGATTCACTAGGGGAGACATTATTCGATTAGGTTGATGATTTGACTTTGCTTGACTTGGATTTAGGGGATCAAAGATGCCTTGATCATGATTTATGGATTTTGGAATATGCTCTTGGATATTTGGATGTATGACACTTGATATGGAATGCAAAGGGGAATTAAATGATGCATATCCCTATTCATTCCCTTCATGGAGTGGGATATAGGAATTATGGAGATGAGGTAGATAGTGAATGTTGGGTGATGGATTAAGGGCATAATGGGTACCATAGTCCTCATAAAGGTCATGAGGAGCCCTAGCCTTAACATTGGAGAAAATGTCCTCAAGAATCTCAAAATGATCATTAAGAATCATATCCAAGGTAGGATCAGATCCACTCTAAAAATCTTCAACAGATAAAGCATTTAAAAATTTAGTTATGACTTCATCATCATGATTAGGATCTTAAAAAAAGTAGGAATTATTATCATTTATTGTAATATCCATAAGGGATGATGATTTTGATGAGGAATTTGATTTTGATGTTGGTGTAGAACATGATCCAGATCTAGATAAAGCTTGTTCTAGCTCTGATGCTAACTTTGATATACATGACTTTATACGTCTAGTAGAGGACAGTTTCTCTATGATTGTCCTTTAAATAGGGGGTATTTGATGTGATGGGTGAGAGGGAGATGATGGATGAATAATGGGTGAATGAAAGATATGTCCATGAAATGGATTATGGGATATAAAAGGACTAGGTTTATGGGAAGTAGACTTGTTTTGAAAGGATGGGTGGTTGAAGATGGGGGGATCATGGAGGATGGATAGGATGTCTTAACCCTGGCTTGGAAGGGGAGTATTTTGATCATGATAGGGAATGGAATCTTGGCATTCCTCTTATTATTAAACTAGAGATTTAAATTCATCTAATTTATCCTTGATTATTATGTCACCATGATTGATGAGGTCTTGGACATAATCTTGAAAGTTTTGACATCATTTAATGGAATACCCCTAAGTTTGATGACATAGACAATATCAATTTACTTTATACCAAGAGGGCTTAGGCTTAGTGGGATCGAGATGTGGTATGGGTGGATAGACCATCATGTTGGTGGTGACCAATTATTAGAAAAGGGATTCCAAGGATATAGGAAAGGGAGAATAAGGACCTTCTTCACTCTTAGATGTGAAAATATTAGAGTTTAGATCAGATGGTGTTTGATGGGGTTAGGTGGATGGATGGGTGGATAATATTGGATTAAATTTGTGAGTAGGGGAAGGGGTGGATGGTTGGCTATGACTAGTTGATGAGGGATTGGAAGGAGACTTACATTAAGGGGTTTGTGTTGGGGGTGAAATGAGTGAAAGGGGATCAATGAATTTAGGAAGTGGGGAATCTATCATAATAAACTACTAGAGGATCTCATCCTTATTGGTAGTTATGTATTTGTCTATGAGAGAGGGGCCTATTTTCATACTAGTGGGTGATAAAGGTGATGGATTATGATTAGTAGGTGAAGGATTTGACTATGGATGGGTATAAATTGGGGCTAAGGGGTTTTAAATAGGGATAGTGGAGGACAGAGGGGGATGGGATAAGGTTTGATGTTGGGCTTGTTTGGGAGGTGATTTAGGGCTCATGAGGTCAAAATCATTGTAAAAATAGGCACCCATATTCCTTAATCATAAAAGGAATTCATCTTTATTCTTTGTGATGTATTGATTGATTAGGGTGACCACATCAAAGAAGATCAAGGGTGATTTTGACATGCAATGGGATTATGGATGGGATGTTGGTTAAAGGCAAATGGGATCAAGGCTAGAAGGTAGGTGGGCATTCATCTCTAGTGCTCTCAAAAGGACTTCATCCTTATGGGCTAAGATGTATTGGTCTACAAGGACTGGAACCAAATCCATGGGGAAAGATGGATGATGATGCAAAGGTTGACTAAATATTGTTTAAACCAAGTAAGGCCAAAAGAATGAGCTAGAAAGATGAATGATGATGATTATGGGATAGACTAATGGATTAGAGACTATGATCAAATTTCAAATTGATGGTGTAATAGGTGTGAACAACCTATAAACAATGTCTAGTGGCCAAGCTAGCAAAAGTATTGGAGATGTGATAGGTGCCTAGATTCAAACTAGTAAGAGGATGATATGATGGGTGCTAGTAATTAATGAGGCAAGATGATTGTATGAGATTAGATTGATGTTTTTTCTAGATTGAGGATGGCAAGGTGAAAATATGCTAACAAGATGTTGACTAGGTATGAAATTTGACCAAGTAGATTAGGATGATAAGTTAGTGATAAGACAATATGATGATAAGGGGATTAAGATGATAGGATGATATGGATGATAGAGCTAACTCAAAACCTTAGACTAATTTTCTTAAGATTAGATGGGGTAAGATTAGGTGATTAGGATAATGGAATAAGGATAAGTATGATGATGAAATGATAAAGTGGTAATGAAAGGTGGATGGATTAGACCCGTATATGGCCTAGAAGCCATCTAGGATAAGATGAGGTGATGACTAGATGGGTGATGAAGGAAAGGTCAAGACTAGTGATCAGGGATAAATTTAAGATAAGATGTGGATGATGAGGTATAATTAGGATGTGATTAGGTGATGACTAATGATGTATGGGTCTAGTGATAAGATGTGATTAAAAGGATGCATAAGAGAATGAGTTAGGCATAAAAAGGAAAAAAATAATATACAAGGCTAAAGGATAATGAGACAAGATGATATGGGGATGATTAAGACTATGGATGAGGTGGACTTGGGATAGAATGTGGATGGTGAGATAATATTGGATTAGGATAGGTGATGGGTTATGATTAAATATATAATGGGGTGGTGTCAATAAAATGATATGGGAATGATCAAGACTATGGTGTGATTGATGGATAAGGTAAGGTCAAAGTAAGATGTGATTGATTATGGATGAGGTGGTCTTATGACAAGATGTGACTAGGATGATGGAAGAATATGACTAGTATGGGTGTTTAGTAAAATTTATAAGAGAATAAATGATGTATAAGAGGATGAGGCTAGGATACAAAATATGTGACTAGGATTGGGTGTATATGACTAGGAATGACATAAAAATGGTGATGATGATAGGAATGATGGTCAAAATAAGATGAAGGTGATAGGGGGTATGATGAATGATAAGTGGATATAGTTAGGCTAGGATGGGATGAAGACAAGATGGGGAAAGGGAGATGGATGTGTAATAAAATAATGTAAGTGAGTAGGATAGGATAGGATATGACTAATAAGATGTACAAGGGAATAAAATCATATACAAGGGGGGTGAGACAAGGATATACAGGATGTGATTGAAATATGAAACAAGATAATATGGGATGATGATGACTATTGATGAGCTGGACTTAGGATAGGGTATAGATGATGAGATAAGATGTGATTAAGATAGGTGATGGATGGAAAGATGAATGATACGTGGGACTAGGATGGGATATGACTAAGAGGATTTACAAGAAAATAAGATATTTACAAGGGGATAAGACTAGGATATACAATATGATGATTAGGATGATCAATGATAGGGGGATATGATTAGACTAAGATGAGATAAAGATGATATGGTAGATGGCATTATAGAATAGATAAAAAATGGTGATTAATATATGTGAGTGGATGAGGTGATGGGTAGATATGGTTAGATTAGGAGGGGATGGACAAGAGAGTGATTAGGCATAGATGTAGAAGGTAATGGGGTGATGACCAAGGATAATGGGGTATGGTGAGACTAAGAAAGGATGGGGTAACTATGATAAGTGGGTGATGATGTGGAATTGGGATAAGGATGTAAGATGTAAATGGATAAGGATGAGTAGTTATGACAAAGAGAAAAGTATTCAAAGATATTATATACAATGATGACTAGGATGTACAAGATTAGATATAAGTGATGTAAGATGAGGATAATGACAAGGATGATGATTTAGAATGTACACTAAAAGGATAGTGGGAGAGATATGCACAAGATTATAGAATTATGAGGATAGAATATATAATATGATATGTACAAAGGACCTAGATGGGCTTAGATAGGTAAAAGGCTGACTCAGCTCAAAAATAGAATGGGTCTAACACAACACACACACAAATAAGCAAACCATAACCTATGATTAGTAAAATGATAGGTGTGTAACCTAATGTCCACACCATCTAATGGATACACAAGTGAGGATATAGGCTAGTGACCCATTATGGAATCAACCAAACCCTCTTGACCTTGATTGCACTTGATGGTCACTTGGGCAATGTTACTGACACTGGTGGTAGAAAAACTATTGTGATCGAAAGGTCCTATGCTAGGCTAAATGGGATCTTTAAGGGAATCCCATATATACATGATAGTACATTGGGTCCCAAGTCTATATATGGTGTTGTCTAATGCCTGGTTCAAAGAGGTAACTCTTCCCCTTCATGGATGACATGTATAGGATCAACTGCTTATCCTAACAATAGTTATCCTTGATTATTATACTTTACCTAAACATAGAGTTTCATTAGCGTGTGGTGATGAAATCCATAACACTAGCCCCTATAGACTAAGAATGTGCATGGGCATAAATTCCACATCATGTGTTATCCTATGGGAGGGGGTAAAAAATAGTCAATCAAAAGATATGATTAATTAACTAATCTAATTACCTATGTGTGTTTTTATAAGATATGATAATTACTTATAAGTTAACACACACACACACACAAATATACACAAGGAATTATTTTTCAAAAGAAAAGAAACATATACAATATATATATAAAAGAAAAGATGATTAAAAGTGATATTTATAATACAAAAATGATGTGAAAAAGTGGCACTCAAGAGAGGTAACCTAAAAACAAAAATGTTAGACCCAAAATATGTCTCACAAGATGATGTCTAGAAAATATGACCCCTATAAGAAATAAGATGTTATCAAAATATGCCTTAATAAAACACCCATAAAAAATCATGGTTTGGCTTTATAACTTCTTTGGAGTGAGTGGGACATGACGCAGGGGTCTAGGGGAAACAGCGCCCAGTGGGGTCAAGGGGAAGCACCCCTTATAGGGTCTGGGGGTAGCGCCCCTATTACACTACTTTAATTTGAGATTTATGGGAGGCTTAGAGTGACTCAAAACTCACAAAAATTTATCAAAGGACCAAATTAATGGCAAAAAATGACTACAAACCCATGACCATACAGTGCAAAATTATGACTTACAAGACAATCCTGTGATTAGAAGAGTTGTGAGATTGTAGATGTTAGCTAATTATGATAGTTAACCATAAAAACCATGGTAGTATGACAACCTAATGATTGAAAATAATAATCCCATGACTAAGAGTAGATAAATAGTAGAAATTTTGTCATAAACCATAAAACTGCAACTCAAACTGATAAACCTGCTACTCTAATCAACAAAGCTACAATTGACAGAAAAATTCAAGTAGCAATATTGTAGTCCAAGACTAAATTAATATATATATATGTGTGTGTGTGTGTGTGTGTGCTAAGTAAAGATAAGTCCAAAAAATTAAATAATTATAGGGATTTTGTTTAAATACAATTATTTGATGATCAAAATGCTACTAGATCCTAATGCTAGACTAAACTATAAATCTACTACTAGAATGACAATCTTGCTATTTACAAGGCAAACCCATGACTTTTCCAGTCATGGTATTGTCGAATGATGTTGGAATAGTCTAGATAGTGGGTTTTTAGATAAGTTTCTCTCTTCTTAGACACCTTGTTAACCCTATAGGATGAAACACACCTTGTCAATAGTTGTGTTCAGATATGGATGAAGAAATGTTGATATAGAGGTATGTTAAAATTTTCAATAAAGAGACAAAACCTCTAGTTTGCCACTTAAAAACCCTTATCAACCTCCTAACAGAACATTGGAATACTAAAATGATATTTCAAAAGTGGTAGGGGTAGTGTTTTACCAATTTTAGATGAAAACACAATGACGTGACTAAGAATGGAGATCCCATTATTACCAGGGCAATCCCACTACTAAGATAGTTGTGAGATTGTCAAAAAGATGTGGGGAGTTGATTTTTGAGGAGATTCTCTCTTTGACCTGCACACATAATCAACAATAGCAAACAAATAACCTATATGTGCAAAAGGGTTAGTAGAAATAGGATATATTATGGATCCAACTATTGGTTTTAAAAATACCACTATTGAAAATGACAACCCCATGATTATCAAGGTAATATCATTACTGGGGAAGTGGAAAGATTATCAAACATGACTTGTAAGACAAAATATTAATGGTTTATAATATCACAACTAGGATTCATAATCCATTAATTTACAAGGTAATCTCTCTATTGATAGAGTAGTAGGATTATCAAAATGCTAAGTCATCCTAAAGCTTTAAAAACTAATAGCTAAGTCACAATAACACTACTAGATTTGACAATCTCATGTCTAACAATACAGTACCATGACTAAGACATATATATGCAAAATTTTGAGATCTTCTTCACATAATCAGACTTGAAAGCTAGTTAAAACCACACTAACAAGTAAAAATGGTTAAATTGGAGAAAGAGGGTCCCACCGTGGTTGCCAAAAAATGTGTACTAAAATTTGGATTCAAGAAATATTGCTAAAATGACAATAAAATATAAATACTTGATAAACACCGATAAGAAAGGATAGAGAAGATAAATCAAAACTAGTATAACATTCTTACCATTCTCTTTACCTTCTCATGCCTCCATTTCAGGATTTGAATGCATGTGATTAGACTCATATTGACAAAGCAATAGCTTGATTTTGGATGGTTGATAATGGATGCTTTGATGGTTGATTATGGATTCGCTATAAGGTTTCTAGAATTATTTTGGCATGGTTTCCCTATCATTCTTCTTCATTCCTTGAGAGTTGAGGGAGAGGTTAGTTAAATAGAGGAAAGGAGGGAAGATCAAGGGCTTAGATTTGAATTTAGGAGAATGAGATCAATAGTTGAGGAATTTCCATGGAATTTTTAATTTCATAGAAATCTATAGAATAGGATAATTCTAGAGGGAAAGGGGATAAATTGAAGAGATTTCTAGAATTATCTAATTCTAGAAATATCTCTTTAGGATTTAGGGGTTTAGGGAAGGCTAGTGTAGGGTGGTGGGTGGGTAGTTAGGATTTTCTTGAATTGAGAATTGGTTAGTAGGATTAGGGAATAGGTTAGTAGGTGATTAGGTTTTATTAAGGGCTAAATGAGGATTAGGCTTCCTAGGGATGTAGGAATACCTAAGGGTAGGCTAGTAGGTAGTTAGGTGGGGTTATGGGAATTAGAAATTCCCATATAATAGATAAACATGATTAAGTTAGGATAATGGGAGATTAGGGAAAATTAATAAAGAGATGGGATGAATAAGATTAGTGAATGTAGATTAATGGAAGGAGATATTAGATTAATGGAACAAGAATAGGATAAATTAGTGGGATGAAATAAGATAAATGGAATTAGTTTGACTAATAGGAATATTAGTTGACTATAATTAAGCGAGTGATTTTAAGTGCATATAATAGTATTATTCGATCCAATACTTATGCTACTTATATCTACTAAAAGAGAGGATAACGAAGTTATAATATAGATACTTGAATTTAAACCCATCAAGACTCAATCTCTCCTTTGGCCAAAGGGGATTTGAAAAAGATTGTTACGGTTTGTAAGGATGGCTAAGAAAGGCCAAAGCATCCAAGACTTATCCAAAAGACTATATTCTCCAAATAAGAAGCCTAAGATAAGTCTTCTCAATTAGAATGGTGAAAGAGCATATTGTTAATAATCATGGAGGAATAATAACTCTTGATTACACATATGAATAATGACTGAAATGATCTTGTATATATAAGTGGATCTTACCCGAAATCCTTCTAAGAATGTTGACTGTATGGGGTTAACCCAGTCAACCCAGTGTGTTTTTGGGGATAAATTATTAGGTCTAAGTTGGGTCAAGCAAAATTATAACAAGATAAGAAATTAAAGAATACCCCTAAATTATACTAGGTCGACCCAATATAATTGATAATCAAAAAGGAGTTTAAGATAAGAAAAGGAGAATGGAAAGAAGAAAAGACTAGAGGAATAGTCAAGGAAGGATAAGTAGATTAGGGAATGATTTTGAGATCTAGTTAGATTGGTAATAATTTGGTAATAAGGGACAACTATCCTACAAATCACCAAAGGTCTACCCACCCCTTTTTTGGTGCACCCTTAGGGTATGCACTCAGAAAGATTGAGTCTCGATGGGTTCATGCAAGATGTAAATCATCAATATTTGATAAAATTTTAAAAATATTATGTTTATACATATGCCCCACTCAACAAATCTCATCATGTGTCACTAAGGTGTAATATGGGATGGTGCTTTGAGAAAGAATATAGTAAAACAAAGATTTTATGTTAAAAAGAAGTTACAGTATTTTAAAGCAAAAATAACTGAAAGTAGATGATTGAAAGAGAAACTAATACAAGAATAAATAACTAAAAATTAAATGTGATGTGTAATTTGACTTACCTTTATCATGGGATGGTTGTATGTTGTGTTGTTAGTTTTAATTATGTAGGGTGCAGAGACTGCTTTCAATAAACCCAAGAATACAAAACTAAAGAGAAAAAATAAACAAATGCAAAAAAAACCAAGATAGTTGGTATTATGAGGATGGGACGTACTTGGGAATTTTGGAAAGCTAGGGTGATATGTGTTATTTTATACCAAATGACTAAGTAAAAAATAAGAGTAAATTGGGTAACCAAAAATCCAAGGCTATGAAAGACCAAAAAACTCAAACAAGTTATCCTTAAGTAAGAAAGGAAAACTCACCAAGTCTAACCAAGGATATATATCAAATAAGATGGTAAATCAAATAAATAAATGGTAAAAGAAGAAACAAAAAGGTAAAATAACATTGATGAGTGAGCAATAATAATCCACATCTCAATCATCAATGGAAAAACAATGCATAAAAAGGAAAACAACATTGTTGAGTAAGGAGTAATAAGCCAACCTCACTCAATAAGGGAAAAAGGGTACAAACTCAGGTTTCTGTAATAGAAAGATAGAAAAATCATGATAAATGTTAAAAGGAAAGTAAAGTAAGTTTATTAAATGTAAATTTATGGTGTAAATAAATAAAATTCCATAGTTTCTCAAACATGTTGTTTTTCTCTAAGGATAGATAAAACTGAAATAAAGTAGTGTTAGCATGCTTTTAAGAGGTGAAGAATAAGGAATTAATGAAGAAGGGAAAATATATTTGGAATAAAAATTTGTCTATCAAAGGGGTAAAATTAAATGGGTGGTGGGGATAATGAAGCAAAAACCAAGGTAGAGGAGATCTTTATCGAAGTCAAGACACTCAAATTAGGTTTGTCAAAACAAGAGGACTTTCAACATTAAGGAATATGAAGACATTCTCTTAAAAACACAAGTCTTAGGTTAAAAAATGGAGTATATAGATCATTCTATGAAGGCTATATGCATGAAAATTAAAATAGACCTACCTCCCCATGATGTGTTCCCCATTCTTCAAGACCCCTTACAGAGTCGGCAGTCTACTGCAAAGATTGGGTACTTGTGTGAGAAAGTAGGTAGTACCATAGATTTTTTTGAAATCCCCTATTCCAATCTACTGGCCTACTGCACCCCAAAGGACCTTGGCTCTATATGAGGCTGACTATGGATTTTGAGCTTCAAGTGGAGATAGGAAATGTGATTGTAATCATGTCTTTTGGTGTGAATTTAATTTTTGAGAATTATATATTGCCTTTTATATAGCATTGCCTTTTGTTTAAATGATTTATATTTTAACTTTGTTGATGGTTTTTTCTATTCCTCCTCCATATGGATTTGGAAAAACAAATATGGGTGCTAAATATGACTTTTATTTCAATACTTTGGATAAGGTTGCTAAGAGAGAGAAACTTCAAACTTCATGGGGTCTAAGAATCTCATAAATCTAGGTGAAATAAAAGTGCTATCTTGACTTTGACCTTGTTGTATTCAATGTAGAGATGAAAGGAAGGGTAAATCAAGAGGAATGACACATGAAACAATTTAAATTGCTTCAAATTTTGAAAAATGTGACAAAGGGAAAAGAGGGATACAATGATAGTAAAGTGTGATTCCTTGTTATAAGAAAGAGGGAAATAGAGGAAAACATGCTAATATATATTATTACGTGGATTTCATCTAACAAAAAAAAGCTAAAGCTAAAGTTGAGATCAAGGATCATTAACATGAAAAGGAGGTAATTTTATGAGGAGGGATAGGTCCTATCCATAGTCTTATAAAGCAACTCATAAAAGAGAAACCCATGAGGGTGTCGACAAACAAGAGAAAATTAAAATGAGGGAGCCTTCTTATAAAGTAACTCACAAAAGAAAAACCCAAAGGATGCCAAAATAGCATTGGTAAGCAACAATAATGAAAGATAAATAGATAAAATATGGTGGTTTTGTGAGGAATGTCAGGTCCTATCCATGGTCTTATAAAGTAACTCACAAAATAAAACCCAAGGGGTGTGAAAGACAAGAGAAAATGCAAAAAGATAAAGAATATTATGGTACATCAAGAAACCAAAAGACCAAAAAGGGAGGACTAAAGTTTTTTAAAAGTAATGAAACTACTATAGAGGGAGAGGCTCATGCTTAAGTAACCTATAAAAATAGTTAGATAGATATATATAGAAAAAATGACAAGAAGTAAATGTTTAGGAAAATTAATTTTTAACAAATTGAGCATTGGTGGGATCTTTGAAAACATGATCTTCATTGGTTTGAAGATGGTAGGTACTTAGACTAGGAATGTCTTTAACTAAATATGGGCCCCACCATTTTGGATATATTTACCTTATTTATCATGGGTGTAATCTAATTTAAGGACAAAATCACCAACATTAAAATTTCATATTTTAACACTTTTGTTATGATGTCAGGGGATATGAGCCTTGTATTGGCGATTACGTTACAAGGCAGAAAGATGACATTCATCAAGAATATCAAGGGAATGAAGGCAAGATTCATGTAATTATTCATTGGGAATAATTCCATGAAGAGATATATGAAGAGAGGGAATCTCAACTTCTAAAGTAAGAGCTGATTAATAACCATAGACTAGATAAAATGGAGTTGCCCTTGTGGCATTGTGTATGCTAGTCTAATAGGCCCAAAGTGTAGGGTAAAGATGAATATGCTAATATGTAAGGGTTTCAAGAATTATCTTTTGGATAATTTTGTTTAGAATTTTATTGGTGGCCTCAGCTTGACCATTGCATTATAGATGATAAGGCATGGAAAATTTGTGATTGATCTTGAATTTGTTACAAATTTTTTAACATGTTTATTTTTGAAGTTACTAGCATTGTCAAAAGTGATGGTATGAGGAAAAAAGTATAAAATAATTTAGTTAAGAATAAATTTGGAATGGTAGAACCAATGATGTTAATGAGGGTCAAGGCTTCTACCCACTTGGTAAAATATTTGGTAGTAGTGATGATAAAGATATGCCCATCTTGGGAGCAAGGAAGTTTACCAATGAGATCGAATCCCCATGTGGAAAAGGGCCATGAAGACTTGATAGTTTAAAGTTAGGAAATAGGTGAATAGATAATATCATCATGAAGCTGATAAGGAGTACACTTTTTAGCATATTCAATTGCATCCTTGTCAAGAGTAGGCCAAAAGTAACCCATACATAGGCATTTTTGTCTTGTAGCATGTCTGCTACAATGACCAACACAAATTCCTTCAAGTGATTGTTCAAGAAGAGGAGGGACCTTAAATTTCATAATATAATGGAGCAAGGTACCTTTAGCATTATGATAATAAAGGATGTGTCAAAATACATACTTGAAAGCTTGCTTATGAATGTATGTCTTTTCACAAAGGTCTAAATTATGAGGATAAGTTTATTGTTATAATAATTGAATGATGTCTTTAAACCAAGGGCTTTTTATAATGGTAACATCCTCAATATGATAGATAATTGAATCCAGTGGTTGATTTGAATATGGGTATTTTCTTATTTGTATAAGAAAAGAAGGATCTGAAACAACTTGATGTGAATGAAATAGAGAAGTTGAAGAGGCAAGAGAATCAACAATGGAATTTTGATCTCTAGGAATTGGCTCAATAGTGAGGGAGATAAAATCCCTAAAAAGAGTGTTGTAATTTGATGATAGGTAATAAGGGTCTCACTTTTACATTGATGTCACCACTAAATTGATTGCAAATAATCTGAGAATCAAATAAAACATGAAGTTATTAAATGTCTAAATCAAGAGTAGCTCGCCTAGGATAAGAGCTTCATACTCGACCATATTATTGATGACATCAAAGGTGAAACAAAGAGCTTCATAATTGAGAAGACTTGTGAGAATACAACTTTCCCCAGCTCCTTGAAGGAATTTAACACCATCAAAGTGAAGGGTAAAGGTATCCTCATGCAAGTCAACATTGATTTTAGGAAGCTCCTTAATAATTACATTTGGTTTAGTAGTAGTGGAGGGAGGAGAAGATTATTCAAGATTATTGGCTTCAAGATCAGTGGTAAAGCTATGAAAATAATCTTTAAGAGAGATAACTTGATTAAGATATTCAATATAAAGAATATTGTCACCTAGAAGGTCATCTTGAAAGGAAGAAGTGGTTGGAATGGGAGTTATGGCAAGTTGATCAGCTTTGACTTTCCCTTTAACAACTTTTTTAGTGATGATGTAAAGATCAAATTCCATAAGGTTTATCATTGTAAGGATGACAAAATGTAGGTGGATGAAGCAAAGACTCTTTCATGTTATCAAAGGCTTTTTGACATGGATCCATCCATTCTAAAGTAGTAATTTTCTTGATAAGGGAATTGATGGAGTGAATTCAATATGCCATTTTGGGAATGAATCATCTAATTTCCCCAATATTTCCTAAATAAGTATGAATGTCAAGAATAGAATGAGGAATAGTCATGTTGATGGTAGCATAAATTTTGACAAGATCAATGTTAATGCCATAGAGAGAGACTAAGAATCCAAAGAATTTTCTATATGTTACTTCAAAGACACATTTGTAAGGATTAATTTTAACTTTATATTTAAGAAGATGGTCAAAGATGATAGCAAGATTGGAAAGATGATTTTTATGATGTTTGGATTTAGTAATGAGATCATCCACACATGTTTCAAAAAAATTGTGAATGAGATCATGATAGATGTTAGTCATTGCACATTGGTAAGTGGCTCTAACATTCTCAAGACCAAAGGGCATGCTTACATAGTAATAGGTGCCCCATTCTATGGTGAAAGTAGTCTTATGTTGGTCTTCAGGAGCAATATGATTCTGATTGTATCCTGAGAAACCATCTATAAGAGATAACATTTTGTAACCAATCATGGAATCAAAAATGGCATATATTGAAGGTAAAGGTAATTTGTATTTAGGATAAGCAAGATTAATATTATAGAAATCAATACAAATGCAAATAACCATAGTGAATTTCTTTTGAATGGGAATAATGTTGGAAACCCACTTAGAATAATCCACCAATGTAATAAATTTAGCATTGAGTAATTTGATGATTTCCTTATGACATAAGGTTAAAACTTCAGGCAAAAAAATTCATTATTTTTGATGCACAGCTTGGCATTAGGATAAGTAATGATGTTATGCACCACTATGCTAGGGTCAATTCCAGGCATGTCCTCATGGGACCAAGCAAAAGCTTCATGATATTTTTCAAATAATAAGTTAAAATTATCATGTTTGATAGGTAAAAGCTCTCGATAGATTATAATTAGTTGAGGACAATATGGGGTACCATATTTGATGCTATTGGTTTCTTAAATAAGCATGGCATTACCATATTGAAAGTGGTATGGTTTGTTATGCAAGTCTGAAATTAGATTTGTTTTAGGATCAATGTTATCAATGAAGTTATTGAAGTAAGGAGTTTTAGTTTTAAAGTTTCCAAGTTTATGATGTTTTTGAGGAAGTTAAGGAAGTTGGGCATGAATTAACTCAATAATAGCTTCATCATTAGGAAGGGTAGGAAGAGGACCATTATATTTAACATCTACTTAAAGATCAAAAAATTTATTTCCATGGTTATCAAACTCAAAATAAATTTGATGAACATTCGTTACCTTCACATCAAGTGTAATTTTGGGAGTATAAGAAGTAGATGGAGTAGAAGAAACTGGTATATTGGTGGATTCAATGAGAGGAAAAGGATCAGATGGGATGATATGATCCAAAGGTGTAGAAACTTTTGGAGTTTCAAAAGGCATAATTTGCTCTACCACCCAAGGAAAATCAATAAGAGGAGGATTTATAGGAGGTACATGAACTTCAATATCTAAGGTATGATCCACAGAAATGGTATGCATAACCTGATTAAAAGTATAGATTTGGGATAAAAAAATTTGGTAATATTGGACATTCAAATCTCTAGATTGATCTTGGGCCATGATATAATTATCATATGTTAGATAAATCATACAAGCTAGAGAATCAGGGGGGTTTAGAAGGTGAAATCCCAATATTATTAAATGTATGAGGAGACATGATGAGAGGATATTGAGATAATTTAGCCACTCAAATATAATTAAAAGTGAAGGCATTTTCTAGTAGAGAAGGTTATTGAGCATTGCATGGAGGTGAAATTTAGTAATATCATCAATAAGAGGAATGGTGCAGTCTCTTGGTAATAGAGAAGGAGGAAGCCATTGTAAAATATATGGAGGTAACTTGGTAGTATTGCAAGTGTGTTGTAATTCATTGGAGTCATCATTGTCAAAATATATAAGAGTAACTTGTAGATCAGGACTCATGTTAATGAACTCAAGTAAAGAAGCATTATTAATTTTAGGATTTATAGGAATATGATATTGAGTTTTAGGATTAGGAAGCTAGATACTCCATGAATTGGGATTAGCTTTATGTTGGTACCATTTTCCATTATGTAATAATTTAATACATTGATTACTAGGAGAAGCAATGGCCCTCATTTGATGGACCCATGGAAGACCAAGAAGGATATTTTAAGATAAAGGGAGATCAAGGACCATAAACTTGGTTTGAACAATTTTAGGTCCTATGATTAATGAAATCCAGATACAACCAAGTGGATTTTGATTAGTCTTATCAAAACCATGACAAGTAAAATGAGTTTGCTTGAGATGGTCCTTGTTATAACCAAGTTGTTGTATAATCCACAAGGAAGTCACATTAATACCAGAGCCTTCATGAACTAAGAATTTTTGGATAATATTGGTATTAATGTCTATTTTAATAAAGAGTGGCAAATCATTAGTACAAAAAATAATTTCATTATTGATCATGTCCTCCTCAAAGAATTAAATAGAGGGCTTGGAGGAAGGAAATAAGGTTTCAATGATATTGACATTAGTAGGTTGAGAATCAATAGAAGGTGGTTGTTCATCAATGGAGGATGGATCTTCAATTTCTTGAAGTTGTTGCATAAGGAATTTATGATGATAGGTTGAAGTGCAAACCAAATCCATAAGATAAATTTTACAAGGCATAGAGTTGAGTTATTCAAGAAAATTCCAATGATATTTAGAAGAACCAACATGATTTTTAGAAGGTAAATTATTCTTGGAAGGTATAGATGTGGTTAGAGGATAGGAAGGAGGAAGTTGTGCCTCAGGTGCTTCCAGATCAACATTAGAGGTGGTAGTATCTTTAAGATATTATTGTTTTAAAGATGGATTTTTAAGCTTGGTGATATGATCTTTGTGAGCCATTTTACAATGATAATTGACCTTGGAAGTGTTGACATATTGAGAATTGTTATAATATTGCTCATAATCAGCATTGATGGAATAAACATCCTTAACATTTGCTTGATTACTAGAAGAATAGTTTTGGTTATTGGTGTAGGGTGTGAAGCATGATTGTCTTTCAGGATCAGAGGTTAAAATTCTGATTTCATTTCAGCTATTTTGGATCCCATTGTTTGAATCCTTGATGGCATGGGGTGTTGAAAGGGATTTAGGTTGCACTAGGAGGTGGTTGGTGTTTATATGATAAATTCCCAAATTGTATTAAGGAGAGGATTTCTAGAAGTATTACTAGTGGGATTGTTAAGAAAACTTGTATCAATCACTCCCACATTAGTTTGAATATTTTGAGAAGTTTATTGGTAAGTATAGAAAGGATCATATCCATCAACTTTATCTTGAGGTGTTATTTGCACCATATTATAGTTCATAGATGAAGGAGTAAAAGAGGTTCCCCAAGAGTGATGGTGCTCTTGAGAAGAAAAGAGAGGAACAAATGAACATCAAATATAGTACCTAAATGGATTCAAGATATACAATAAGATTCTAATAGGATATTTCATTCTAACTGAAGAGAGATGAACAAAATGCAAAATTAGAAGGGTAGGGAATTAGATTGACAAACAAGGAAAGTAGAAGATGGTATAGGGTCAATTAGGTCAATCTAGTATAGAAAATAGGGCTTATAAATTGTACAGGGTCAACTAGGTTAATCCAATATAGTGAATAGAGGTAGGAAAAAGATGGAAAAGGAACTATAGATTGTACAGGGTCAACTAGGTTGATCCAGTACAATGAACAGGGGCCAAAAAAGATACAAGGTCAACTAGGTTGATCTAATATAACAGACAAGGAGAAAGAGAAAGATGATAACAAGTTATGATCTAAAACAAGATAATTTATATAGTTAATCTAGGAAAGAAAGATTTGAAAGGAAACAAATAGTCAATTGGATCAATGTTGGCCAATCTAATTGAGGCACACAAAACAAAACCTTATACTAATGCTAGATAATGCAAGTTTTTGTACACACAATTGAGAAAATAACAATCAATCAAATTTAAAAGTAAAGAGAAAACTAATTGGTCAACCTAATTATTTATCAGATTATTAAGAAATGATTTTAATGTGATAGGAAGTTGGTTGTAAGCAAGGTATGAGATAGAAATCTAAGGATGGTTTTAGGTAGTTTGGACTAAAAGGGACTATAGTGGTAATGATACAGGATTGGTATTGGGGCCTACCCCCTCACTTCACACATTGTAGTGATAAATAGTTTAGGTTCTTAGCCATAATATACCATTAACCATGCTTTATACTTGACTAGAGCATCAAGTCAGCTTCCCCCTTGGTGATTAAATCTAAGTAGGTTGGCTTAGGGTAGATAAAATGTTAAAGTGCTTATTTATGTTTTTGTGATTTGGCTATGTGTGCATAATATATAAATAGTGAAATTAAGAGATTGATTTAAAATCCCCTAATTAGACTATGTGCACTATTTTAAGCATGTAAACAACAAGAAAAAAATGTAAATTAATTACTAGCAGATATGAGGTTAACTCCAAATTTGAAACAAGGTATAGTGTTAACACTATATGAAAAAATATAAAATAGTTTCAACAGGGTCTAACCTATACTATGGAATTAAATTTTGAAAATTAACTGGGTTTGTAGGGGTGATCCATTTATTTTAGATATCACACAGAACATAGAACTAAGTCTGTAGTGTTGATCTAATTGACTATGCAAGGGCAATTTTAAAGACTACAAACTATGAAAGAAAAGATATAAAAGAGAGAAATAGAGAAATATAAAGGAACCTTGGTGGATCAAAGATGCAATGAAGAAATATTTTTTATGAAGAACCTTGAAGTATACTTGAGAAACCTATAAATTAGGTTGACAGGGTCGATCAAGTTGTACAAGAACCTGCTAAAAAAGTGTTAAAACTATAAGGGGTCAATTGGGTTGACCTAGTAGGCTAAAGTGAGTGTCTAAAAGGATACAAACCTATACTTGGTCAACTGGGTTGATCCAATTACTTGTTCTTATAAATCTGCACATAGTTAAAAATAGCTAGGTCGATAGAATCAATCTAGTAAGTTAAAATATATGATCAAAATGATGATAAAAAGAATGACTAAAAGAATGAAAAAGTGAAAGAAATATTATAAATTTTAGTTTCATTTTGGGTTCTCCAAAATGTATGCAATCATAAATGCATCATGTCTATAAATCAATCCTGGCTCAGAGAAGATAAAGCATACTTACACTTTTGATTGGGGATACACTTGTTAAGCAAGAACATGACTAATATGGGTATCCATTAGACATAATTAGGGGATTGATTGTATCACTTGTTAAAACATATCATGTTAGGAAGGGTTACAAGCCTACAGTCTAAAAAAATTACATAATAACCCTAATAGATTCTAAAGATTTAAAACATTCACTATATTCTAATAGCAAGAAAGTAAAATCTAATCTAGTGCACACCAAAGCTTGTGACATAAACTGAGGGTTAGAAATAATAAAATAAATATGTATAGATAAATTAAATTAAATTAAGTATGAGTAAAACCCTAACAAATAAAATATGAAAGATAGTATTATTTCAGCCAACACTTATGCTACTTCTATCTACTAAAAGAGAAGAGAACAAAGTTAGAATATACTTACCTGAATGTGAACCCGTCGAGACTCAATCTCTCCTTTGGACAAAGGGGATTTAAAAGAGGTTATTATGATTTTTAAGGATCACTAAGAAAGGCCAAATCATCCAAGACTTATCCACAAGAATAGATTCTTCAAATAAGAATCCTAAGCTAAGTCTCCTCAAGTAGAATGGTGGAAGAGCATATTGTGAAGAAGCATGAGCGAATAATAACTCTTGATTACACATATGAATAATGATCAAAATGATATTATATATATAGGTGGATATTTCCCTAAAACCTTCTAGAAACATTAGTTTTATAGGGTCAACCCAGTTAACCTAGTGTGTTTTTGGGGACAAATTACTAGGTCTAAGTTAGTTCAGCCGAAAGGCTAACAAGATAAGAAAGTAAAGAATACCCTAAATAGTATTGGGTCGACCCAGTTGACCTAGTATAAATGATAGTCAAAAAGGATTTTAAGATAAGAAAAAGAGGAATGGAAAGAGGAAAATACTATAGGAATACTCAAGATAGGAGAAGTAGCTTAAGGAATGGTTTTGGGATTTGGTTGGATTGGTAATAATGTGGTAATAAGGAAAAACAATCCTAAAAAACACCAAAGGTATTCCCACCCCTTTCTTAGTGAGTCCCTTAGGGCCTTCACTCAAATATATTGAGTATTGATGGGTTCTTATAAGATGTAAAGCATCATTATTTGATAAAAGGTTAAAAATATTATGTGTATATAACTTGTATGGTGCCCTATGTGAGGTTTTATTTTGTGAATTGCTAGAGTATGTGTATTTTTAGTTGGCTTCTTATGTTACCCATAGAAACTAAAGCTATGGATAATTTCATGAGTGGATGGAAGAGTTCCTAGAGAGGATTAAGAACTTAGATGCCACCTAGACTAGAGCTATATATAGATGGCAGTAAGGGGTGTTGAATAGCTATATGCTTGAGTTTGTGGTATCATTATACTCCTACCCTAAAGAAATAAATAACCAGTTCTTACATGAGTTTAGAGGTATATTTGTGAAATAAATTGGCACTAAACTCAAAAATATGATGATAGATTATGGCTTCAAAATAGTGAGGATGGAAGGCTAAAGTCCTCTTGCATATGAGTAGCACAATGAGGAATAAAGGGACATGTGTGTGAGTTATAATATAAGGAGATAAGTAGATTAAAAACTATGAGCTTAGGTGATAGGCTTATAATAAGAAGAGGCATACACTAATAGAATATCTAGAACCTAAAATTGTTGAGAGGACCCATAGCAATAAGGAAGGGCATGGGGAAGGATCTCTTGAAAGGAAACCATGCCTAGAGGAATGAACCCTCAAAGCCTTAGAACAAGATCCACCATTGATAGGTGAATCCTTGGGGTCTCCTTAGAACTTGACCATTGGATATGCACTAGATACACCTAACCCTTTTAAACCTATGGCATGAGCTCATTCATAAGATTCCCCAAAGGAAAATAGAAGATTGACAATTGACCTCATTATTGGCATAGACTTTGATCATTTTGTAAGTTTATACCAAAAATTTGTGATTAAATAAGTTATCATGTATGAAAGGGTAAGTGAAGATACCTCTAGAATTTAAGGTGCTAGCATGACTAGATAGAACATAAGTGTCAATACCCTAGTTTAGCTAATGTTAGTATTATATCCTAAGTAACAGACCATAAAAAGTGGCCCTATGCTATTAGTGGGTAGTACAACACCATCATTTTCTATAGCACCAAAAGTAACCATAAAATTAGTGCCTAGCCTAGTGGCTAGAGGTATTAGAGTACCAACACCAAGACAAGCATTGGGAGGACAAGCACATTAGGCACTCATTGCCCCCAGCCCCAGATCTATTATGAGATGGGCATGTGCTTGCTAGAGTACTGAGGCATGGAAAACACCATAGAACATGTACTCAAGTATGATTTATAATGGTGTGCTTTTGGAATAACTTAATATAAGTGAAAGGAAACTCAATTTATGACAACCTTACTAGATTGTACCCATACTTGGTATGGGAATTTTGATCCTAATCAGGCTATGGTTGATTATGACACCTTGAAGGGAGCCTTCTTGAAGGATTTTGGCATACCTTAGTTTGAACAATAGAGCATTGTCATGATCAAGAAGATCAACTAGGGATTATTAGAAAGCATGCACTTATATGACACTAGATTCAAGACACTCCTCTCCAAACTCCCTTAAAACATTCACCCCTCCTAACATGTGTAATGATTCATTGGAAGACTGCTAGTACCTTTCAGATGGGCAATATCCATGAAAAATTTCACAAACCCTTGAGAAGCACTTGAAGTTATGCTCAGAGATAAGATGGTTAGGAGTATTGATAGAAGCATTAGCCCATTCATAGAGCTGTAAATTATGTTCATTGTCTCCCAACTATAGAATCTAACTAATAGTTCATCACAAGATGCTCAAAGTAGGTTATGGTGTATTTACTATGAGATGGAGGGTAACAGTAGAAATAAATACCCTTGATAGAATGTGTATGCATTGCTTCTCATCTTTGAAGTTTGTCATAAAGTCCATGATGTTTATAATTTTCCCTTATTGTAATGCACCATTCAAGCTAGCACAACCATCTACTACAAGTTGTGTGATTCTTATACTCACAACATAGTGAACTATTGAGTAATTAATAAAATACACCAAAATATGGAGAGATGCAAATGATAGGTAACTAAAACTACTGAAGGGTAGGAAAACAAAGGAAATAAGGGTTATATCCAACAAAATGTTGGCTATGAAAACCAAAGAGTTGCTAGGGACAAGGTGGAGGATGTGGTAGAGGAAGATTCCCACCATGATCATGTTATAAGTGTAGGTGGAGGATGTGGTAGAGGAAGATTCCCACCATGATCATGCTAAAAGTGCAAGTTAACTAAACATTATTGCCATGACTGCTCAATGCATTCAACGTGAAGGTATTGTTGAAGACTACATGTGGTCAAAGAGTGCCTTAACTTGTACAAAAAGTTAACCCAAGGCAAAATGGGTATTGACAAGGGCACAAGGATGATAAGGCATGATCCTAGAGATACAAAGTGGGATCCAAAAGTTTATCTAGCATAAATAAATATAATCAAGGTAAAATCAACCACGTAAAGTAGGTTTACCACTTAGCCATTAATTGTACCAACATAAGAGCTACACCTAGAATATGGTGAACCAAACTGCACCAAGTGCATAGCACAGCTTGAGACAAATTTTGTGCCCTACCCTAACCCAGAATGTCAAAAGGATGTCTTAAAATAAGAAATGAGTGTAATACAATTTTTTTAAGGATAACTCTAACTGGCCAAAGATCTTGAAGTGTAGGATATCACCTTACATAGAAATAAAGATAGATAAGAGGCTAAAGTGCAAAAGCTAATAGAGATCTTGTACCTCCTATAAATAGATGGGATGTTTCCCCTATTGAAAAAATTTCTCTTAGAGCATGCAGGGAAGAATAAAATAGAATTTTTTTAGCCCCATGCAATTGAATGTATTATACTGCATATGGAGTAGGCGTGTGAAGTAAGTCATACTCAGAATATAGATTATGACCAAGAGTTGCTAGTAAATGCCACCATCGATGGTTGGTTTGTCTACGAGGTGTTGATAAAAACTAGAATAGAGGTCAATATATTGACCAAGAATGTATGGGAAAATATGGGTAGGCTAGCCTTAAGACCTTCTCCCCATGTTCTCTTCATGGCCAACAAGAACTAAGCATAGCTGATCAAAATTATTCAAGGTACCATTTTAGATATTATGGGCACTAAATTCCACACTAACTTTGAGGTTATTAAGTTGGATAAATAGGATAACTACCTAGCACTTTTAGGGAGACCTTGGGGTTATGCCAATAATTTAGATATGCACCTCAAGAAGTGATACATGACTTTAAAGAATGGTAAGGAAAGGGTAGTGATCCCCTTTTCAAGTGAGAAAGGACCCCACTATGTGGATATCATTGATCTGGAGGATGAGATCAACCATATTTATAACATCATGGTGTAAGGTGTCAAGAATATCCATCCTTCTGATCAAAGAGTGCTTTCTTGGGAAGATGGGCAATCATCTCAAACACCATCAAAATTACTTATGGCCAATGGATTGAAGAGGCATATGAGGCCACTACTTGTAAATGTCACTTAGTGTGTATAAAGATGCTAATGCCCATAAGCATTGGCTAGGTCTTAATTGATCACACTCTAAAATAATGGATCCTACACCATGAGAAGAAATAAAATAGGGTACTCCACCTAAGTAAAGGTAAGTTTGTAGTGCTCCCAAAATTTGAGGGGAAAAACCCAATGGAAAGGTATATCAGTGACCTTAAAGCATGCATCCGCAAGGAGGTAGATAGACTGGGTGCACTTATGTAAACCTTGAGGATCACTACCACACATTGGTGGGAAGTGAAAAGGTCTACCTTGCCAACTTGGCTAGAGGTAAAGGTGTCCATGTACACTAGCTTTAGGAAGAGTAATGAGAACTTAGATATCTCAATGTACTCTAACCATGTGGCACATGTGTGCCTATGTGAAGAGACATGGACTAAATGTGACACGATAGCCCCAAAGAACTTATGGGTACACACTTTTTATAAGACTCTAAATACATGAGCATGGGCATGGTACATGGTTAACAAGATGCATCAAGAGATAACCAATTGGGAGGTTCTTAAAGAGAAGTTTGTGCATACCTTTTCCTTTTCCTTGTTGAAATTGGAACTAGTTGAGATGTTACAAGTGATTCAAATGGCATTGTTTGAAGACATCACAATCCTTGAGGAGTGCTTGAAATAAATGTTTGGATAAAAAGGGTTTGTACTCCAAACCTTATTTTAGGAATAAACACTCAAAAACAACTCTAGCAAGGAGGATGATGAAACTTAAAAGGAGCACTATTAGAAAATACTGACCACCAAAAGAAAACTCATGTGCCAAGTAGATGATAGCATTCTTGGTGAAGAAGACCCCATTTATCTTCATGTTGAGATAATAGAGGGAACCTGACAAGTCAAGGATTCTCACCAAGAGAGGAATAAGCCATACCATGCACCACTCAAGACTGTCAAAGTGGATATCAGCACAGGAGAACCAAATATGGCTACTCCAAGTTCCTATTGGTCTGACGTAAAGTTGGCATGAATCATAGACCTCCTGAAGGAATTCTAATATTTGTTCCTTAGGACTTATCAGGATATGAAGGGAATCCACCCATGCCTAGGAAAGATGATCATAAATCTAATTTATTGCACAAGACTGGTCAAAAATCACCCCTATTAGATAAATCCAAACCTTTACACTAAGGTGAAAATATATATCAATGTTATGTTATCCATAGGGATCATTTACCCTATGCAGGAGTCTGAGTGGGTGAGCCCAATGGTAAAAAGCATCAATACGGATGAGCACATTCACATTTGTGTTGACTACAAAATGTTGAATACCACCTACATCAATGACTCCTTGCCAACTTCATTCATTGATGAATCCTTGGAAGGCATCATAGGTTATGAAATATATACCTTCACTAATGGGTTATTTGACTATCACTAAGTCTAGATTGAGGAGGAGGATAAGCCTAAATCAACCTTTGTGACTAAATGGGGTTATTTTGTTTATAATATGATGCCTTTTAGACTCAATAATGTGTCAACCATATTCTCTAAGGTGGTGATCACCGTGTTCAAAGAATTCATCCATAGGTTCCTCCAAGTTACCTTATCAAGGACCATTATGATAACCTATGCCTAATGTTTGAGAGGTGCAGGTAGCTTTAGATATCCCTGAACCTGAAGAAGTGTATATTTGTAACATCATTCATAACCCTAGTCAAGAACATCCTCTATAAGGATGGTTTACTCATTGATCTAGTGAAAATTTCCATAATCATTTAGTAGCAAACTCCTTCCACATAAAAAGACATTCATGCCTTTTTTGGCAACTATGGATATTATACAAAATTTATTAGGATTTATGCAAAGATTGTGGTGCTATTAGAAGAGCTTATATGCAGCGATGGACCATTCTACTTAGGAGAGGTATAAGAGGATGCCTTCAAAACCCTAAAGCTTAGATTGGGTAGCATTCTTAGCTTACAATTCCCTGACTAGACAACACCTTTTCATGTCCATGTCAATGCTTCTAGATCAGTTCTTGTCACAATCTTGACATAGCCTAGAGAAAGCAAAATGGATCATTCCATCTCTTTCACTAGTATAAATTTGACCTCAACAGATCATAATTACATAACCATAGAGTATGAGGTACTTGCCATGGTCTATGCCTTATAAAAATTTAGACAATATTTTTTGGCAACCCCATTCATTTTTTTCACTAATCATGAGGCACTCAAGTACCTCATGAAAAAGCCTATTTTACATGGGTGCATATGTAGATGGAGAGTTCTATTTAAGGAGTTCCAATTTTCTATTATGGTTAAGCCTAAAAGTAAAATTTAGGGCTAGACCATTTGTCTCACATTAATTCTAGTGATGTGATAATGCCTATTGAGGAAAACATGCTAGATTCATAACATTATAGAGTCTAGTGCATCCTCAAGGATTTGGCAGAGATTTCCACCTTTCTAACATCTAGAGTTGTACCCCACACTATGATAAATAAGGAGAATAAACAACTAGCAATTTATGTTACCCCCTTTCAACTCATCAACAAAGAACTATATTAGCTAAGTAGAGATGAAGTGTTACATCGATGTGTCTTGGGGCATGAAATAACTTCCATATTACAAGAAATGCATGAAGGCATAGCAAGAGGACATTATGTTGGAGATGTAATGGAAAGAAAAATGTTGTAGTTAGGATTGTGATGTCCAAGCTTATTCTAAGATGAGAAGACCTATGCCAAGGCATGTGATATATACCAATGCATGGGGAATCTAAACCATTGGGATGAGATGTCTTTCATCCCCATTCTTGCCTAGGTGTCATTCAATAAATGGGCCATTAATTTTGTTGGGTTGATAACTCTCATAGCATGATGCACAGGTATAAGGTATATCCTAGTGGCCACATATTACTTCACCAAGTGGGCTAAGGCCATGCTAACCAAAGACTACATAGCTACCACAAACATAACAAGCTAGTATAGGTGCCCACTCAGTCTAACTAGTGATAGGGGCACTCACTTTATAAATGAAATGGTGTACATATTATTGGCTAAGAATATGGTGGCACACCACAAAATAACGCCCTTATCATCCATAATAAAATGACATAATTGAGGCATTTAACAAAATTTTAGGAATATGCCTCAAAACAATATGTGACATTGGTCACAAATATTGGGATGATCAAGTATCGATAGTGGTATGGGCATATCGCATAACCTATAAGTACCTGAACAAGGCTATACCATTTCAACTAATGTTTGGTACTAAGGCAATCCTATCAATGGAGTTCTTAGTGTCATCATTGTGCATCATATGCATTAGCCATTTAGATTACCTAGAGTCAATGAATACAAGGATGGAGGGCTTGGAGTGCCTAGATGAGACACATACCCAAGCAAAGTGGACCCAATGGATAGAAAAATATTATCATAAACTCTGGCATGACAAGCATATAAACAAGGTAATAAAAAAGAAGAATTTGTTTTACTATATGAATCCAAGTATTTAAATCAGCCAGGTAAACTACAGATAAGGTGGATGGGCCCCTATATCATCTACCACATATTGGAGATAGGTGCATGTAATTTATGCACTTTGATTGGTGAAATATTCCCTAGGTATTTAAATGGAAATGGGTTGAAGCCATATAAGTAATAATATGACTCTTGCACCATAAGAACACCAAATTATTAATCACCTATTAATTTGAGTTGAGATGATTGAAATAACATTTGACACAAGCTAAATAGTTTTGTTTTATTTTATTCCTTAGGCATTAGTGTAAAGAATCAAGAAGCAGTGCTTTGAATCCCATCAAGATAATTTGCTAACACATCACTCATAATTCTAACCAAGTAAGTTGAGCACTTGCACTTTCTAAGCACCTAAGACTATACACCTAAGTTTTGGGTAAGTGAGGATTGCTAGCATTAGACAAGGAAAGTGCACCAAATTTCAAGCCCCCAGGTAAATTTTTATCTACCTTTTCACACATAAATCCAATCATATGAGTTGAGCCCTCATGCTTTCTAAGGAACCTAAGACTAGACATCTAAGTGGTGGGAAATTAAAACTCACCAAACTCAAGAAAACGATGCACAAACTCCAAGTTCACAACAGATAGATTACAGGGATGTGGAGGTCCAAGGGAGATATACTCTGGTGCATTTATACATAATTCTAATTGGGTGAGTCAAACCCACTTAATTTCTAAGAACCTAGGGCTAGACACAAGCTTTTGGGAAGAGATAGGTTTTTAGACTTAGATAAAATAAGAGCCAAGTGAAGATGCACAACTTGATCATGTGCAAGAAAGGCAGTGAAGATGTACCATATGATCATGCATAAGAGAACTAGAAAAGGAGGATCAAGAATTAGAGGGCCAGCATAATGGATTTTTATTGGGTAAGATAGGCCAAGGCAAGATGAAGCATAATAAATTGACTAAGATAGATAAGCATGCTTAAAATATAAGTGTAACAAGAAGAGGTGGAACTGATGAGATTGAATCATGTGCATGTGAGGTGTTACACCTAGGTTACCATGTTTAAGGTGAAGGTCACACTAAGAGAACAAAGTGAAAAAGGAGAATCATCATAGATAGTTGGCACCCACCTAGAGTTGAGTAGGAAGTGACCATTTGAACCACAAGTCACTTCATTAAAATACTATTAGGATCATTAAATATAGTGATGGTAGAGGCACAAAGATCTAAAATAAATAAGTTAGTGGCAGAGGATTTTCATATATTTCATAGAATTTTATTGGGTTCAATAAATATAAACACTACCACACCATTAAAGTACATGCATTAAAGATGATAGATGGAAAAAGGGTATAAAACATCACATGGCTAACTAGTTTCTATTACAAACTTTGTGCAAACTTGACATATAAAACAAACTAGAGTGAACCAATGAACCAGAGAGTCAAAGTAGTAGGAACCCTACTATAACAATAATCTTATCACCCCTAGGCACTTAGAGTGAATGATTATGAAGTTAGATAAATTACACTCACAGTTAGATTAGTGTAGAGAGATGTGGAAAAACATTTGAGTAGGAACCGGTTGGCAAAAAAGTGAATTACTACCAAAGATGCCATTAATGACCTATTAAGCTCATAATCAAAGGTACAGTTGTAGATCTCATGACTATGAATCACTAATAATAATTTAAGTTCTTAATATACCCAACCTACCATGATTCAATACCTATTGGTGTAGGATGGGCAAGAAGCAGAAGGGATCAAGTCTTCAATAATAAAGTTCAAAATGGGTGCATGTGGTGGTAGAATAAGCCCCTATAAGAATATAAATGTTGTCAATATAAGGGGTCAATGTAGCACAATTTTACCTTGAGGCACTAAAAAAAATGTACTATCAAGTAATGAAATTTCCCATAGAGGTCTTGGTGGTGGAAAATTGGCATTCATTTGTGCACACCTATCAGCTAAAGGAGTAAAACCATCATACTTCCAAATATGTGCAATACATAGCATCATATTGGATGGTATATATGGGGAGTAAGACAAAGTAAGGCATATCATTATTTGACATCTCCATTTGAGATAGATTTACATCTTCTAATGCAACTTAGTTGTATCAGTTTCCATGCTTTGTAAAGATAGAGGAGCTAGTGAAATTCTTTTTAGTGTGCATCCATAGTGACCACATATACTTCATGGTGAGGATTATGAGGATATCAGTGTGGCTCATTAGAATGATAACTGAGCTCTTAGACATTTGGAAAGACATCTATGAGATGATGGGTGATGATGAAGAGGTGGAATGTGTGGTAAATCTCCTAAGTTACTACAAGGGGGATTCACATTCCCCATCAAAGATTATGAGAACCCCAGAATGAGGGAAACCTCATGCCTCATGAGCTCAAAACTCTTCCCCAATGATCATTAGACTAAAATAACAAAAACTTACCTATGCATCACATATCATATGGTGTAGGGCATAAAGTTCAAAATTGTCAAATTTATTGTTGAGGAACTTGTGAAGAACATGCTAGAATGCCATATAACAAAGGGGACCTTTATGTGGGGTTCCATTCTCACCCTAATAGTCATGGAAGAAATTGGCATACTAGATGGGGATGAGGATAATCTCTAGGTTTTTCAAGAGCATAATGACTCACTGGCATAGAAATACAAAGACATCACTTTCCCTAGTTCCTTCTATGCAAAATATAAAGCATACATGATGAGGTGGTGAAAAAATTACATAGATGCATTCAGGATCGAGTGGCACATCCCCTAGGAACTCCCTACAAGTATGTATGGGATGGTAACATTTTTCATTTTAAGCACTTTTGCATAGTTCACCTCATATTGGTTGATGGTAACAAGTTCAGCTAGTTAAATCTCCTATATGTTTTCTTAGCCAAGTATTTCAAGGATGCACTTAGGAGGATCCACAGTGCACAACAATTAGATATTCTAGTGATGGAAATGGATATGGAAATGAATAGGTTATGGTGTCAGTTCATTCACCCAAATGAAAGAGCAACAAGGGTTGAAGAGGATGAATTAGATCACACTGACATCTACCCTCTTCAATAAGTAACTATACTTGAGTACATCCATAGGATTTATTATGAGATGAAGCCTAAGAAGAAGGGCCCCAAATCCAATGCTAAGTATATCGATGGCCCTCCCATTAGGATCGATGATGAAGGCATGTCAGTGCCAACTAAACTAAAGAAGTCTCCCAAGAAGAAGAAAGGTGAGACACTAGAAGAGATAGAAGAGAGCATAAAGTTTAAAATCACCTCAAGAAATAAAGCCTCTCCATCAACTGCAATAAAAAATCTTATGAAGTTCATATTAAAGACTTCTCTTATCATAAAGGAGAAGTAAAAGCAGCTAAAGTTCCCATTTTTGATGGCCATTATCACCTTAGTAGACATAGAATTGAAGGAAGAGTTGGGGAAAGGGGTGTATATCATGCCCAAAGAGGACTCCTCATATAACAAGGCAACTTCCCTACCACCCCAAAGTGAAGAGGTGAGGCAAGAAAAAGCATAAAGGAAGCTTGGCCTTAGTGAAGTGGACATCCAAAAGGCATAGGAGTTACAAAGGAAGAAAGAAGAAATGAGAAAGATCAGAATGATGGATATAAGTATGAAATCCAAGGTTGAAGAAAAGTGCAAGGCAGAAGTAGAATCAGAGGAAGAAACCAGTGTGGTGGAAATACATGAAGCTCTCCAAGGTGGTACTGATGTTGTGCTTAGAGAAGTAGGACCATTAAGTGTACCAACCAAATATCCCATAACATAACCTCTATAAGATGAAGAGGAATTGAGGCATAAATTGGAGAAGATGGGACTTGATCAAGATCACATTGAAGTGGCATTGGAATTGCATCACAAGAGAGAGGCCATGAGGGCCAAGGGTATGACCTAAGTAGAAATTGATAAAGTGGAGGCTAAGGAGATAAGGGTCAAAGAGGAGAAAACCATCATAATCATCAAGAAGAGGAAGGTCAAAATAAAGAAGGCCCAAAAGAAGAATGCCAAAAAGGATGAAGAAGATAAGAGGGTTACCGCATGTGTTAAACCCATTAAAACCAAAATAGTAGAGGCCTAACACCCACACCAGCCCAGTAAATGAAGCTATATAATAGGATTTCCCTAGTACTGAAAGGGTGACTATAGATAAATAAGGTGATGGTATTGCCTCAAATAAACAAATAGAGAAGGGAGAAAAAGAACAGGTTGGTTCTGAGAAGGAAACTATAGAGGTTCATGACAAGGAACCACAAGAATAAGAGGTGGATGAAGGGAAAAAATTTGAATAATAAGAACCCCTATAGGAAGGAGAAGAAGAAGAAGGCACTGAATAAGGGAGAAATGCTAGCAAAGAGGAGTAGGAGTATAAGGAGCTAGATATTGAGAAAAGGTAATTTAAGATAAGCTACTAGGAAAAGGCATAAAAGGTGTTTATCATAGATGAGGACTTCTAAATGTTGGAGTACATGCCCTTTGGAGATGTAATAACAATGATGTGCAATCGAGTGTCCTTTTCACTTGATTTCTATATGGATGAGCCTCATTTCAAGGTTCTAACCACATAAACATGGATCATCGAGAAATGAAAAGAGGGGCATGACTACCAACTAGTCAACCCTCAAGACATGAACCTAGTGAGGTCAGCTAATGCCCTCTTTAAGATGGCCTCTGAGGTGGCATGTAATAACATCATTAATGATTTTCATGCCACTAAATGGAAATATATATCACTTAAGTTAGAGGAAGAACTTAACACTATAAAGCTCAAACTCCATTAGTTAATTGAGCATGTGGAAGAGGCAAAGCCATCCCTTTTGGATGGTGTTGACACTTTCAATATTTCAAAAGTAGATAAGGTGTGCACACTAGTAGAATAGATTCTCCCTTAGATGAATCTACCATAGGAAGAATAAAAAGACCCTTATGAAGCCCTAAAGAAAGAGCTCAATAAAAAGCTAGATAAGGTTGAGGACCACTTTTAAAAGCCAAAGGAGCATGCAAATGATGTTGATGTCATATTTTGTAATTTTTATACCCAAGCATTAGTCATTGACATGCACCTCCAAAAGGTGAAGGGGGTGAAGGATACATTGATAAAACAATCCTTCAGTGTCAACAGGTTCAAGCACATGTAAATAATGGTGTACATTAACACATTGAGTGCCCAAATTTAGACTCAAGAGTAAGACCTGGAGGAACTTTTTTGCACCTTCTAAACAAAGGTAAACAAGCAAAGAGCTATCTTATATGGTATGGTCTGAAAGGCAAAGGAAAGGCTAGAATCCTTCTGTAAGGAACTAGATAACACTGGCATGCTCACACTTGAGGTTGCCTCTATAGAGATTAATAGCACCATTGAATAAATCAAGCTCACAATCTAGGGCTTTGATGATTTCAAGGTGGAACTATAGTAGAGTGCATCTAAATTTTTCATAGCTAAGATGGTAGAAGGATAGTCTGAGGGTGGAATAAAAAAATTATATGGGGTAATGTCAGGACCCATTTCATGCTAAGTAGTAGATATGTGCCAACTCAATAAACACCTAAACATGAGGCAACTATGTGGATGGTTGTTTTTTTTATCTTCTAATAGTGCCAGCTAGCTGATGGATGTATCAAGAACTGAGCGTACAGGATAAAAACCAACCATTAAAGACAAGCAACTCATTTTGAATCATGTAGCATTAAGAAGTAGGTATATAAAATAGTGACTACACATTAAAGATAAAGCATAATGGGGGTGGTATAATGTGTACCTCTAATTATATCTTAGTATCCAGCATACCCCTATTCCCTATAAACCTATGATGCTTCGAAGCTTATAAAAATAAGTTGATTTTAGTTGAAGAAGGAGAGGTGAACTGGAGTAGAAAAGCTCTATAAAATTATTGATAGAAGATTATCTTAAGCTTAAAATTTAGCTTGAGATTAATTTTGATGCTCCCCTTTGTAACACCAATCTCGCTTGTGAGCTTGGGCCTTAGTAGTTTACGTTGAGCACTTGTTCAATTTATATAAACTATGTATGTATTATTGTTTAACATATTCATGAAGAATGCTTTACACAAATAGTTAATGAGCTAAAGATTTAAGTCTTTGAATGTTTATTGGGTGCATACTTTATTCTTTTGAATGTGTGTATTGAGTCCTCATGAGCTTCCAACCTAGTTCATTCTTGGTGGCCCTGTAGATGAAAATGAGCCTCATACCCAGAATAGGAATTACATTAAGTGTGGTTAAGACCCTATACCCTAAATGATATATTTGTGTAAGTGTAAGACCATGCCTAAGTCCCTTGACCTAACACCTAGTTGGCCCTCAAACACCTGAATGCCATTGAGCGTATGAAACCCAATACTTGTGCCTATGAATGTCTAACCAATGTTTCACTAACCCAATCCCCTGAACAATAGAGTTACACCATGGCACAATTATCCCAACACAGACCTCAATCCCTTCTCTACTGCACTTAGGGTGAGAACATAAGGCTTTCACCTTATGTATATTGATGCTAGCACCTTTGGGAATTAAATGTTGAGCTCCATAAGAATCATCAAGGTTTTCACCCCTGTATAACAAGCCTAGATCCAACCGGATAGCTAAGTAGGCACATGACTAGGCCCATGATTAGAAAGCCTATTTTTTTATAATAGGCCATAGAAGACTTCCTATATCTGCAAACCAAATAACAATCATGCATAAACCCATATGGATTCTCCATATAAACTTCCTCTTGAATATCCCCATTAATAAATGTACTCTTCACATCCATCTGATGGATAACCTAACCATGTGTTGTACCAATAATAAGATTCAAGTAAATGAAGGTCATCTTAGCAATGGGTAAAAGGTCTTAGTGAAGTCAACACTAAAAACCTATGAAGACCCTTTGGATACAACCTATGCTTTGAATTTTTTAATAATTAATTTTGTTACATATTTTGTTCAACAAATCCACTTACATTGAACCATTTTCCTTCCCTTAGGAAGAGAGACTAGGTCCCAAGTGTGGTTCCTCAACAAGAAACTCTACTTTTCCTCCATTTTTGAATCCTATTTAGCAATACATGATGCTTCATAAAAATATTATGGATATAAAACAAGGATTATGTACATATATGGAAGATGTTTGTATTGTTATTGTGTCCTTCGACTGTCAAAAGGGTTCTTGATAAAGGTGTCAACTAACTATAAAGTCTTACAAACCCATTGATGTGATGAATAATATGGGGATGAAGGAGTAGATTTTACAAGTGTGTAATATGAACCCTACATATATGGAGGTTAATAATAGTCCTATGAGTCACTCTCATTAGAGTCCATTATGGAGGGAGGATGGGAAGTATGACAAGCTAAGGGAGGAAATGTTTCCTAAAACTAAACACTTGTATCAATTAAAAGTTGCTTTGTCTCTAGATCAAAAATATGATACCCCTTGACACCATCAAGATATCCAACAAAGATTAAAGTTATAAATCTTTAGATTTATTTGATGAATGTGTGTCAAAGTAGGGGAACTAAAAACTCAAAAAAAATTACACAACTAGTTTCCATCCACACCAAGCTTCAAAATGGTTCATGCCTTTCAAGGTCTTGTGAGGAACTTAATTTTGAATTTAAGGAACATATTTAATGGCTTCAGCCTAAAACTATTGATTAAGAGAATGAACATGAATCATGTAATTTGCCATTTCCTTTATGGTCTTATTCTTCCATTTAAAAACATCATTTTATTATGGTGTGTATATAATTGAATGTTGGAGTTTAATCCCTTCAAGAGTGAAAAATTGTCCAAGGTGATGACTCACATATTATTATCCATTATTTGTGTAGATAATTTTGACATATTTCATAGATTGCCTCTTAGCATGAGCCTTGAAGTCTTGAAACTAGTCAAAGACTTCATTATTTTTATGAGGGAAGTAAACCCAAGTATAGCATGAATAGTTATCAATTAACGTGATGACATAGCAGGTATTGTTAAAATACAAGGTAGGAAAGGGGCCCATGAGATCACTATGAACCAACTCAAGGACATGTGAAACTCTTTAAGACATCCCTTTGTTGAATTTATCCTCTAGATGTTTATCTATAGTACAACCTTAAATAGACCATCATAAAATTATAAATGAGGGACTCATGTGACCATATCATGTGAGTTGAAGTACTAAATATAGTGGTAGTTAAGATGGCCAAACCATTCTTGTCATAGTTTACTCAACAAATTTAAATGAGTAAAGTGGTACAGGGAGAATGAGACATAAAGTGGGAGGATGCATATATTTGAGACTCATGATTGGCCTGTCAAATTGTAACTGAGGCATTATCCTTGAGATCTTGAATCTCCACTAAATTATAGAAAACTCAAATTTTATACCATTCCCAAGATGATCAATTTGGTTGATAAAAATAAGGTTGGCACATAAACTAGGAACACAAAGAACATTCTCAAATGATCCATCATGTATGTCAACGAAACCTTCCCAACAACATCTACCAATGTATCATCACCTATAATAATATGAGGCAACAAAAAAGGTTTTAAAGAAGATATTTTTTCTCGATCAAAGACCACATGATGTGTAGTCCCTGAGTCAAGCATCCACTATTATGAATATTTTCATGTTGTTACTACTCCTTGTCTCTTCCCTTTATCTAATTTGGAATAAGTGGAATGAGCTAAATCCTTTACGTATGATGATAAAAAAATGAATTAATTCTTCTTATAAAGATGGGTCAGCTCATTAATTTACTTAGCATAACAATGATGTTCATCATGACCAATTTTATTTCCATATGAACAAGTTTGTCTCTCATTTTATAAACCCTTTTCAAAGAGGAAGAGAAGGTTGTGCATGATATTTTTATTGATTCTGCATTGGTTAATGTTTCTTCTTATTTTGATCAAGGATTTAACATATATGGAAGGTTAGTATCATGTTAGTCTCATAAACCAATGAAATGAACACACTAAAATTCTAACACCTCTATCCTAGACACGAGGGAGAGCTTAGGTAACAAAACTAAATGAAAACACAACAAAAACATAAAAGAAACAAGTCTTTTACCTTCCTTGGAGCTCCAAATGATTTTTTTTAATGGCTTTTTTGGCTTGTGTATCAAGAAGTCTTAGATAATAGAGGTTGTTTTTCTCCTTCTCTCCTTGGAACCTTGGCTTTGATGTTGCTTGGCTTAAGATTTGGATATGGTAACACTATTTACATAAGTCTTATGGAGCAAATCCTACATAATAACTCTACAATATCAAATCTTAGAAATGAAGGGGTATGGCCCTGTATATATAGCCTTAGAATTTAAATCTCAACCAAGGTGAGTTAAAGTTGAGTTTAAACATGGAATGGGTTCAAACTAACCCTAGATGAGTTAAAAATAACTCTAGTTAATTTAATAGTTATCAAGTAATTATGATTTACAATTAATAGGCATGGCTCTCAAATTAGATGTTTTAGGATATTTTCAAAGATCTTGACAACAGATAAAGGCAATGATGAAGGGATTTGCTATTTTGAATTTTGGAAATTCCATTTTTAGATATTGATTAATTTTAAATGGATAATTCAAATAGACATTTTATATTTTTTAACTTGTTAATTTATTTTGATTAGACTTTTATCTCTTTTAATATTTTATCAAGTGTGCAAGTGCCCCACTTAATAGGTCCATAGGATAAATTGATAGTTATTATGTTACAGGGTGATTAGGGATGAATCTATGAGAGGTTATTGTTGCATATGAGATGGTATTCCAAATAGGGATGCCTCAACATGGTTATGAGTGTTGATATAAGAAAATTTTGATGTTTAGTAGTTTCTAAGCTTAATTTTCAATGGTTGGTAGGAATTAGTCTAAAACCTAGTTGGGAGCCAGGTGTGTCTAGTTTCAGGTGTCTACACTTATTAGACCCTTTTTCATGTTTTGGGTGACCCACCACCAAGGATTGTGACTGAGATGGATTGAGAATTCCTATTGTGATAAACTATATCTATTTAAGTATCAATATTTATAAAAATAAATCAAAAGAAGGCATAGTGTAAGCCTTTCCCATAGTTAGCTAATGAGTCTGAAAGCTATGAATAAATGTTACATATTCATAAAGAATTTTAACTAACACATTGAATACCAATTTTACATCCTTATTCTCAATATCACATTCTTTGAGTTGTTCTCTTAATTCATTTACTTTAGTGGCATAGTCTTGTATTTTATCAAAACTAGTTAGATCTAGATTAGTGAGGTCATTATCAATTTAATACCCCCTAACATCATCAGTTTGACCTTAAAACTATGTAATTTTATCTCAATCTTCCTTAGGTGTTTTACACTGATCAATATGGAAAAAAAATCAAGAGAAACAAATATGCAAATATCCAAGATTTTTAGTATTTTTAATAAGCCATGTTAATTTTTACTTTGCATTGGTTGGTTTTGAAATTGATTCCTATATGTAGTGATATTTACCCATTTAATCAATCCATACATGTGATAATATCCTTTACCAAAAATTACTCAATGAAATAACCCCCAAATAAAATATGATTTGGCACTTTATATTTTAGTGTGGTTATTATTGATAATTTGGCCTCCCAAGCTAATTTTCAACCTCGTATAATCAAAAAATTATCATGAGACCCATTAAATCTTATACATGGTGATCTCCATGAATTTTGATGTATTCTTTGGTCTCCTTTGTAATCCTTTTATCATTTGTTAAGGTGTCATTGCATTTTCTAGAACTTGCTTGAAAGATCCTCATGGCATATCTATTTTGGACCTTTGGATGATGTGCTAAGTTGTCATGGTGGTCCTTGAATGAGTGGAGGAGTGTCAAATGTATTTTTTAAGCCTAGATGATGGTATTTTATTTATTTTATAAATTTAAGGTTGCTTAGCAAAATTTAAGGTAATTTGGAGAGTTTAAGGTTTCTAGTCCTCATAGTGATTATGTTTATTTTAAGCCAATTCTTGTGGTAGGACCTTTGTTATCATGGTATAGCAGTGAAAAAGATTCATTTGAGTCATAACCTAAAGTATAATGATATATTAAAGGTTATTATCCATGGTTTATTTATTCAAATTTGTTTCAATCCTTAGTTATCCTTCCAACTCATCAAATAACCCTTCAAACATCTCATATGAGTTAAAATGCATTGTAAACCTTTGGAAAAGGGTATGTTTTGATTTCATGCTGAAATGAGGAGTCTTAAAAGGTGTCATAAAAATTATAAGTCATAACAAGGTGGTTTCATGTGCCAAAGGTCTATTTTTAGAAGCCAAACATATCTTTTTTTCATCAAATGGGCCCCACATACTTGAAAATGTGACCTTTCAACTTCCCCACCCATACTATCTAATTTGAAATCATGTCTAGACTCTATTTTACATACTCTTACCCTCTAATGACATTTTAAGGAACTAAATCATGAAAATACAAAAATAAGGGATTTTTAAAGTGTTTCAAGTTTGTACAGACATGTTAGGGTTAGATAAATTCAAAAATATTCAGAGGAGAATTAGTGTCAACATCAAACAAGGAGATCTTTGAGTTTCAAATTAAAAAAGGCAAAAAACTAACCTCTTCCTTCCATTGTGCTCCTTGGTGGCTCGTAAAAGATTTTAGGTTTTAGCTCAGTTCATACAGGAGAGAGAAGATGGTGAGATAATATTTTGGATAGAGGAAGGGGGTCTCATGACCTTTCCATTTTGGGAATTATTTTGTAGTTTCATAACCTATGCTTTATAAATAATGGATAAGAATATGAGCAGTCAAAGTTATCTTATTCATTTTTGTAGGGGTTAACTTTATAAAGGTTTTAGTGCATTCTTGAAATGTTTTACAAATTGGTGATTGTATGTGTCTTCCAGCAGTTTACACAGTCCATCTCCACCATTATCCACTGTTGGTTCACATGTGTGAGCCCTAAAGAGTAAGTAAACCTCTAGGTTATAATATGTGCATGTTATAAGCAGTGTTACTTCATGTTGTAGAGTCTTCAAGGTATGAAATTGGAAGTGAATGATGTTTTTATGTTGGTTTATGGTTTCTTAGAGTCCACTCAAGTCTTATTTTCCTCCCCAACACAATTGAGTCACCAAATGATCAAATAACTCCATCAAGTTCTACTCTAATGTATTTGTCATGTATGTTGTGTAACCTCCTTTGCAAATGAGAGAAGAACAACTATAAAGATTCATTAGTTTGTTTTAAATATACACATAATATCTATATTTGATTCATGATCTATACTATTATATCATACTCCTCACTTCCCTACACTCATGGCCCATTCCCATCCTTGGCCCAAGAAAGACAAGCTCTCACAATCTTGATAGTAATGGCCTATTATGTAGACTAAGAAAGTGAATAACTAATGGGATCGGATATTGAATACACTTAGTATCCTTGAGGAGTCACAAATACCTATGAATAATTATGGGATATTAAGGGAGAAGGATTAAATAGATACCAACATCATCAACTCCTCTTTAAGCCCTTGAGAGACAAGCCCTTATTTAATCACCTATAGGCCTATTTGGGAGGAGTAATAAAATTAAGTGTTGGACATTGTGATGGGGTGTAGGAGATATCAAGGGTTTAATTATAATCATAAATTCCATGACTAAGTATGGAGGATTGAGAAATAGAGCCAAGAAAAGGCCAGACCACCCCAAGATAAGAGCTTAGTCATATTTCAATGCAAATAGGGTTATGAATGCAAAGTAAAAGGAAAACTAAAGGTATGAGGAGGTTTATAAGGCTAAAATTAGTAGTTATGGGTCATAAACATGTTGTTTTAGTCTTAGGGATCAATTAAAAACCTAATCATCTCTCAAATGAGCACTTGCAGTCAACATGCCTAGAATTACCACATGTAGGCCTGATTGTAGACAAAGAGAAAGTTAAGCATTAACCATGTTTCAAGGTGTATTAAAGGTGAGAATAATTTATTTACATGTGAGAAACCATAGAGGTATTAATGATAATAATAACCTCATAAGCTAACAAAAAGATGCTCACCTTCTCACAAAGTTGGAAAAATAGAATTACCACCTACAAGAAGAATCATGAGCAAGAAGAGTGAAAGACAAATATGAGGACCTAATATTTGTTTTATAAATAATTCTCAACCTTCAGTGAATCCTTGGTTCATTTATATAGGAAAGAGAGGGATTAATATCCTAATTAGGCCTATTAGGAAAAAAACTGACTTCTTAGGCCTGTTCATATAAATTGAAGACATCTACATGTTTGATGGCTATTTGATATTTTAAATAATAATAGAGAGAAGTAAATAAGTCATAAAAATATTTTATATGATGATAAGTTTCTTAATTTGATGCAAAATGGCACTAAATCAAGCCATTAGGGCTATATTGGCCTAATTACTCATAAACCCTAGGCAACTTATGAGAGATATACAGATTAGAATTGAAGGGGAGCCCAATTTAAAGGGGTTTTATCAAACCCTAAAAACATATTACATGAATATTAAAACCTCATAAACATTTTATAAGGAGATAATAGCCTACTTTAAGTCTCCAACACTAACTATTTCAAGCACTTTCACTGAATAGTGATGGTTAGAGAAGACCTACATGAGTGAGAGACAAAAATGGTGGTTTGGACAGATGAGGTTAAGTAAATAAGGTGGATAATAGGTGGAAGAAGATTATGTGGTGATATTTATTCCATAAATATCTACCTATATGGGACTTGGGGTCCTGAAATTTAGTCTAAGCCTATAAAACCTAAGGCCATCCTTGACCCTCAAGACCCCATCTCCACCTTAGTGGAAAATCAGAACCCACAAGCAAACTTAATGTTCTGAGAAGATTTATTGTGGTTATTTAGGTCATAAGGAGTTTTTATAGGTATAAGTAAGAAAAAAGTGCCCATTTTGGTCCCATCACCCCTCTTAAGCTACACTACCCCATCCTACCATGTCAAGTTGCCAACTCCAATGCTCATATCTTAGATAGAAGGATAACACAAACCTAATTATCTTATGTGGAGTTGGGAAAACTTATATAATTAATATACATGAAATAAATAGTGGGATTCATGAGCCCAAATATATGAACAATCCATAATATTATCAATGTACATAAAATTCTTAGTAGGGAATTGAGGTCTGTAAACTTTCACTCACATATCATCATATAAATTACATGGTAATATGAGTTATTAAAGAGTTTTTAGGGGTTATATGGGATAAATATCCATGGAAAAAGGTTTTGGTTTTGAGGTATGTGCTTTATGACCCATCGTTAAGATAATAAGCCATTAAAACCCTGCATATACCCTAAAAGAGACCTAATGAAATAAAACCTAAAAATGTTTCACTCAAATTCCATAGATTATTTTTGGGAACACATTAATCACATGATTAACTCTGATTATGTCCCATCCATGGCACTGGTCTGTATGGATATTTGTATGGACATCCATGAAACTCTATTTTTACAAGGTTTTGTGGTATGTTCAAGATACAGAGTTATATGAAAGATTAAGTATCATCAAGGAAGGTAGTATGATATTTATTATAAATTTTGAATCCACAAAATTCTCACAATTATTCCTATAAATACTCCTACATGTTTGCACCAAACATGCAGTCCAAATAATCTAGTAAAAGGTGTCTTAGTCACCTATATGAGAAAAGATGTAAGTGTATACTATTGGGAAAGAACATATCATGATGTAAAATTTTCATTCATATATAATTAATTATCATTTACATATTATTAATGTTCTATTTATGTTTCATTTAAATGTAAGTAGCTAACACTAAGAGACTAGGCCTAGTTGCCTAGTAGGCCTATTTTGGTAACAAGAGAAAATGTTTTTTAGGCATAGAAGGATGATAAAGGAGTCATTTAAGGGTCATAAAACCATGTAAATACCTTATTAAGGTGATAATTCACACTTCTAATATCCATTATGGATAATTTGGGTAGCTTCTTAAGCCTAGTAAACATGCACAAGAGGAAGGAGGCTACTTAATGACCCATGAAGGTAAACTAGACCCTGAGGTCACCTTCATAACTAAAATGAGGAGATTAAATTGACTAATTTTTCATACACATGATATTTATGGGGTAACCTAAGGATAAATTATCCTCCACCACTCCATCTTTATGCGACACTCTTCATTGAAGACCACTAACCATGAAGACAACACATGAAGGGAGTTATGGGGGCTATTGTAACTATTGTTTGAGTGGATTATGTTCATTCATTACCTCTACATGTCACATCCATTATATATTTTACCATTTCACCTTCTCATGGTTATATTTATTGAGGCTCTAAGGCCATTATTCTTATCCCTCAGCTGGGTATGAGGAAACTCTACCTAAGTCTGTACCTTTGTCACCTCTTAGACTAATGTAAAGACTATTTCAGCTTCTCCATGTTAGTCTCTAGTGTGTTATATGATTTTTTTTATTTTCATAAGTGGTAGGTTTTCTCTTTTTGTATGTGCATGCCTTACTTATATGTTATTATATGTTCTATGTAGGTCACATAGTGTGTAAAAGTGTTGATGATTAAACCTGGAGTGGAATCTGACTAGTAAGTGTCTTGAATTAGACCTTTTACTCATGACCCTCAAGTTCTGATAATCTAGTATAGCCTCTATATGAAACATTATTTCATATATTCTCTTGGAGATAGTGATTCAATTATATGTATTTTTCATTAGTGTTGTTTAAGGATAGATAGAGTGGATAAATCATATTGGTGCATCACCTCCAATAGTATAGATTTAAAATTCATTCATTTATTTATCCCTTTTCACCCAAACAAGAAAATAGGCTTAGTGATTTGATCTTAATTGATGTACCATGGGAGTTATCCCCATAAACTATAGGTTTAGCCCATCCATATGTCACCCACAACCTTGGGCTAATCCCATGTTACCCAAAACTTGGAGAGATCTAAAAAATCCCCTCCTAAGGGTGCAGTTTGGTAAGTTAATAGTTCTAGCATGCCCATCTATCATAAAACCTTCATCTAAGGATAAGAATAATTTTTTTTATTAGTGCACTTTATTCTTATGTTGTCTCATGATGTGTAATGGTTGGTTATGAAGGTAAATTCTACTTTATAGCTCCCTATTAACCCTATCATGACACATATAATCCCTATATTCTTTACCACCAAAAACATGTTGACCCTTATCAGTCTTATGATCCTTTTTACTACCAAGAATACCACCCTTACCCTCCTTGTGAACCTTATCAACATACTTGGTATCCCACCTATCCTCCTAATCAATCTTGGAAAGAACATAATACTCTTAGTCAGCATGGCCATATTCCAAATCAATCCTTCTCAGGCCTTAAAAAAAATTGATGGGTTATGAGAAATACATGGTTGGGGTTGATACACAAAGGCAATATGGCCATGAGGTCCCTAGCCACCTAATTAGGAATGTGAATAAATCATTATAATAAATCAATAGAGAATGGGCATCTATTATGAGGGATAATTAGTCAAGGCCAACTAGTGATATGTTAAACATAGGTGGTCTAATCTCAATTATATAGGATAAGCTAGTGTTCCATGAGGGGAAAAAAGTCCAATTTTACTAGCCTAATGTACCCTCCCCTACTCCATATCAGTCCTCTATTGAATAACCCATCCCTCCTCAAAATACCCAAGCAAGTGAGTTCCAAAACATCTCAAGTCCCTCACAAGTTCCTCAAGCCTTTCCTCCTTAGAAGTCTATTCAGTAAAGTGTGCAAAAAAGGGAAGAAGTGTGTGTTAAAATGACTAAATGTCATAGTTTAGATCAGACTTGGAAAATCCTTCCCCTTCCTAATCAGCCTGAGGAAATTGGTGATCAGATCAAACTTGACTTTGAATCCCACCTAGCTCGAGAGGTTGAACTTGAAAATGAACACTTGTCTCACTCAATATAAATAGAAAGAGTAATGCAATCTTAGAATAAGGTTCCTTCATTCATTCTCCAAGTTATAACACATTTAATAGAATAAGCTCTTAAATCCAAGGTTTTAACTTAGAAACAAGTAGTGGAGTCATGGGGAAAGGAAGGTGAGTCAATCCTACACCAAGATGTTGAAGCTAAAGATAAATATGAAACCATTAAATCCCCATACCTCTCTCCTCAAGAGTTCAAAGCATTTTCATAGAGTTCCATTCAAGAGAATATACAAAAGGATAATGAGGTGTTGGTTGTCAAAAGTGAGCAGCTTAACGAGAAGAGTGAAACATCTATAACACAACTAGACTTGAACTTTATTTTATAATTAACTTAATAATCTCTCATTCCACTCCTTTAAAATGATCCTATCCTTGGCAAGGCAAGTGAATAAGGTCAATATGTGGTGATAGTTGATGAAGGAAATTCAAGTTAACTCAAAGAAGAGATTGTGATTGGGACACCTTTTGGTGAAGAAAGGTACAACTCAACCTTCAATAATGAAGAAGAAGATAGACTTCAAGATCAAGGTGAGTCACAAGAGGAAGACATACTCATTGGCCAAGTAGAAGATGACATTGAAGATTTCCTTGATGACATGGTAGTTAATATTTTCCCTGATAGTACTAAAGAGTATGAAAATGGGGTATTTTTCCAACTTGTATTAATTTCAAAACAAGGAGACATCCCTCAAGAGGTTTCAAGTGGCCAAGAAAGATGTAAACCATCTTGTGAGCTTGAAGAAGAAGGTGACCTTGATGTCATGTGATCTGATCAAATTATGGTGATGGATAAATAAGCTTATAATGGTCTATTATACGTGGTATAAATTGGTTTAGATTTCCATGAGCATGGTCAAGGAGTTATGATTTTCAAATATCTATCAATATGTGTTATGTCTACTCCTACATCATCTCCTATGAAGCAAGAAATCCCAATCAAACTAGAACTATGTGAGGATCAAGAAAAAGACTTATTTGAAATTATAGGATCAGGTTACTCTCTTATTTAAACATGTTATGGTCCTATTCCAATTGAATAAGATAGTCTTACCAAATAAGAGAAAGGCATCCCTCCAAACATGTCATTTCAAGAGGCCATCTCATTAGAAGGTGACTTGTTTGAGATCTTCAATCAATGTTATCATCCCCTCACTCAATTTATAGATGCCTCTTTATTCATGGGGAATGAAACTAAACTTCCTTGGCCTCAAGATTTAATGAATCAAGACTCATCTCTCTTGTAAGCAACCCTGCAAGCATGCGACAAGATCTACCTCAAATTATTTTGCTTGATTAGGAGCAACCTATGGGTGAGGCATAAATCAAACTATCCATGAAAATTAGGCAAGTTTGGAATGAATATGATTGGGTATTGGATTCACATATCCAACTTATACACTTGTTAATGGATTAATAAGGTCTAATTGCTATCCTAGGAGACTATGAGCATGCCAATATCTTTAGATATAAGTGGAAGTTCTCATTAAATAAACAATACTTAATTGGACTCTAGTCAACACATGATTATCTGACCTCATGGTGCCATGGTGATCAAATAAGCTTCAAATAAGCTTCCCATTTGATCCTAAAATTGAAACAAGTTATGTACAAGTTAGTTGTTTGCATTAGGTTGGTGTCTTGTTTCCAATAAGTATGTTAACACAAGTGTAGTGTGTTAGACTTGGTTATTTTATTGTCTTTTCTTGTTTCCTTCTTAGGTGTTTAGGTGGGATTTTCCTTTCATGTCCTTGTGTGTGGTTGTCTTTAAAATCTTTGAGGGTGTTATAAGGTTCTATATCTAATTGATAGTCTAAGGAGATAGTCTTCCAAGTTATGTTTTTATGTATGAGTCTTTTGCCTATCATGATGAGATAGTTGGTTCTATTGACTACCAGGTTGGTTAACCCCTGTGAGTTACCAAATATGTTGATAATTTGGTCTCCCAGGCCAAATTTCAACCCCTATAATAAAAAAAAAATCTCATGAGACCCATTCAATCTTATACATGGTTATATCCATGCATTTTGATGTCTTCTTTTATCTCTTTTGTAAGCCTTTTAACATTGTTTAAGGTGTAATTACATGTGTTAGAACTTGCTTGAAGGATCCTCATGTCATAGTTGTTTTGGACCTTTGGATGATGTGTTAAGTTGTCATGGTGGTCCTTGAATGAGTGGAGGAATGTCAAATATATTTTTGAATCTTAGAGGATGGTTTTTCCCTTGTTTGATAAATTTAAGGTTTTTTAGAAAAATTTAAGGTAATTTGGAGAGTTTAAGGTTTCTAGTCCTTATAGTGAGTATGCTTGTTTTAATCCACTTCTTATGGTAGGGCCTTTTTTATCATGATATAGAGGTTAACAAACATCATTTGAGTCATAACCTAAAGTCCAATGATGTATTTAAGGTCATTCTCCATGGTTTACTTATTCAAATCTATTTCAAACCTTAGTTAGCCTTCCAAGTCATCAAATGACCCTTCAAACATCTCATATGAGTCAAATTACATTGTAAACCTGTGGAAAAAGGTCTGTTTTGATATCATGTTGAAATGAGGAGTCTTAAAAGGAGTCATAAACATTCCAAGTCATAACAAGGTGGTTTCATGTGCAAAAGGTCTCCTTTGAGAAGTCAAACACATCTTTCATTCATCAAATGGGCCCCACATGCTTTAAATGTGACCTTTTAGCTTCCCCACCCATACTATCTAATTTAAAATCATGTTTGACCTTTATTTTCCCTCTTCTCATCCTCTAATGACATTTTTAAAAATTAAATCATGAAAAAATGTAGAAAAGAAGGGGTTTTATAGGTGTTTCAAACTTATACAAACATGTCAATGTTAGATAAAGTTAAAAATATTCAAAAGAGAATTAGTTCAGGCATCATATCAGGATATCATTGAGTTTCAAAGTCAAAAAAGACAAAAACCAATGTATTCCTTTCATTATCCTCCTTGGTAGCTCAGAAAAGATTTCATGTTTTTGCTCAATCTATACAAGAGAGAGATGGTGAGATAATATTTTGGGTAGGATAAGGGGTTTTTGTGACCTTTCCATTTTTGACATTAGTTTACATATTCATAGCCCATGCTTTATGAACAATGGCTAAGAATCTAAGCAGTCAAAGTTGTCTTCTTCATCTATGCAGGGGTCAACTTTATAATGGTTTAGTGCATTATTAAAATATTTTACAAATTAGTGATTTTATGTGTCTTCCAAGGGTTTACACATTCCATATCCACCATTCTCCACTATTGGTTCACATGTGTGATCCCTGGGGAGCAAGAAAACCTCCAGGTTTTCCTATGTGCAGGTTACATGTAGTGTTTTCTCCTATTATAAAGTCTTCAAGGTATGAAAAAGGAAGTGAATGATGGTTTTATGTTGGTTAATTATTTCTTAGAGTCCACTAAAGTCTTCTTTGCCTCTCTAGCTTAGCTAAGCCACCAAATGATCAAACAACTCCATCAAGTTCTTGTCTAATGTAACTATCATGTATGTTGTGTAACCTCTTTTGCAAATGATAGTAGAGTAGCTATAAAGAATCATTAGGTTATTTTAAACATATGTATAAGCTCCATATTTTATTAATGCTCTATATTTTTACCTCATACTCCTTATTTCCCTATACTTAGGGCCCATTACCATCCTCATCCCTAAAAAGACAACCTTTCATAGTTCTGACTGTAGTGGCCTATTGTGCAAACTAAGCAAATGAAGGACTATTGGGATTGGGTATTGAAGACATTGAGGAGACTTTATGATTCATAAGGATAAATAAATAAGTATGGGAGATGAAGGTATCAGGGTCAAATAGAGACCAACATCATCAACTCATCCTTAAGCCCTTGAGAGACAAGTCCTCATTTAAGCACCTACAGGCCTATTTGGGAAGACCAAGAAAATGAAGTGTTTGATGTTGGGATGGGTTATGGAAGATGTTTAGGGATAAAATAGAATCATAAAGTTCATGAATAAGTATTAATTATTGATAAATAAATCCATAAAAAGGCCAGACTACCCTAAGATGAGAGCTCAATCAAGATTTCCATGTAAACAAGGCAATGACTATAGAGTAAGAGGAACACTGACGGTATGATGAGGTTTATAAAGTTAAAAGAAGTGAGAGGTAATCAAAATGTTTATGGAATTCAATGGAATAATGAAACACTTAATTATTTCTCAAATGAGCAATCACAGTCAACAAGCCTAGAATTGCCACATACATGCCTGACTGTAGACAGAGAGAAATTTGAGTATCAATATTGTTTTAGGGTGTATTCAAGGTGAGAAGAGTGTATTTAGATATGATAAACCATGGCAGATGTTTTCATGATAATAATAACCTCATATTCTAAAAAAAATACACTCACCTTCTCATATAGTCAAAAACATAAAACTACCACCTATAAGTAAAATCATGAGCAAGAAGAGTGAAAGATAGATAAGAGGGCCTAGGAATTTTTTTCTAAGTATTTGTTACCCTTCAGTGAATCCTTGGTCCTTTGATATAGGAAAGAAATGGATTAATATCCTAATTAGGCCTAAAATTGACTTCGTAAGCCTATTCATATAAATTGAATACATTTACATGTTTGATGGTTATTTGAGGTCTAAAATCAGAGAGAGAAGTAAATAAGGCATAAAAAGGGTTTTTAGGATGATAATAGTCTCAAATTTAGGCAAAATGGCACTAAGTCAATCCATTAGGGCTATACAGGCCTAATTACTCATAAACCCTAGGCAACATATGAGAGGTATGGAGATTAGAATTGAAGGGGAGCCCAGTTGAAAGGGGTGATATCAAACCATAAAATCATATTACATAAATATTCCAGCATAATTAGGGTTTTATGAGAGAATCTCCTACTTTAGGTCTCCAACACCAACTGTTTCAAGTATTTGCTCTGAATAGTGATGGTTAGATCATGCCTACATGAGTGAGAGACAAAAATAGTGGTCTAGACAAATGAGTTTAAGTAAAAAATGTGAATAATAGGTGGAAGAAGATAATGTGGTGATATTTAATCCATAAATATCTACCTATAAGTGACTCAGGGTCTTGAAGGTCAATCTAAGCCTATAAAACCTAAGGCCATCCTTGACCCTCAAGACCCCATCTCCACCTTACTGGTAGATCCAAACCCACAAATAAACTTAAGGCTATGAGAATATGTATGGTGATGATTTAGGTCTTGAAATAGTTTTTATAGGTAGAATAAATTATAAAAGTGGCCATTTTGGTCCCATCACCCCTCTCAACCTACACTACCCCAGCCTGCCATGTCACATTAACAACTCTAATGCTCATATATTACATGGTAGGATGACCCAAACCTAGTTCTCTTAGGGGGAGTTGGGGAAACTTATACACTTAATATACATGAAATAAAGAGTGGGATTTAGGATCCAAACTCTATGAACAATCCCTAATATTGTTGACCTACATAGAAAGCTTAGCAGGGAATCAAGGTCTACCAACTTTCACTCACATCTCATCGTATAAGTTACATGGGACTAGGAGCTCTTAAGGAGTTTTTAGGGGGTTTATAGGATAATCATCCATGGAAAAAGGTTTTGGCTTTGATCTCTTACTTTATGAACCATTGTTAAGATGGTAGGCCACTGAAACCCTGCATAAACCTTAATAGAGACCCGATGGAAGAAAACTTGAATAATTTGCACTCAAATTCTTTATATTGGATTGGGAAACACCTAAATCAAATTATGCACTCTAAAGAGGTCCCATCTATGGCATTGATCTATACAAATAGTTATATGAACCTTAATGAAACTTTATTTTTTCAAGGTTTTATGGTATTTTCAAGGTGTAAAGTTATATGAAAGGTTGAATATCATTAAGTAAGGTAGTATGAGATGTAATCTAACTTCCCAAGTTAAAAAATTCTCACAATTCTACTTGTAAATACTCCTACAAGTCTGCACCATACAAGTAGTCCAAATAATCTAGTAAAAGGTGACCTAGTCACCTTTATGGGTAAAGATATAGGTGTATACTATTGGTAAAGCACGTATCATGATGTAACATGTTCATTTATATCTAAGTCAAGTTCATTTACCTTTTATTAAGGTTTTATGGCCACCTAAGTAGCTAACACTAAGATACTAGGCCTAGTTGTCTAGTAGTGATCCAAAACATAGGAGCTTTAGTTGAAAGACAATTCAAGAAACAAGAATAACAAAATTGTAATAACGCTATCTTTGAGAAGAGATGTTGTTTTGATCAAATTTACAGATCCAAACATATGCCTATCTCTGAGAAGAGATGTCTGATTGCCTTTTCAGGCTACATTTATTTTTATACATACTTTAAAGGTAATAGGAGGATGTGTAAGGTCACCAATCTCAAGGGAGATGAAGTGGCTCAACTTCCACTATTTACAACATTACAAAATTTGAGAAATTATTATTTTTTATAAACTTACTATTTTTAGATTGCACTATTAAAATTGAAATTTAGGACACTTCTATTGCGATTTTTGGGGTCAAAACCATTAAGCATAGCTCCATGTCATTTCATCATGTTTTCCTCGTTCTTAAATTTCTAACAGTTTAGATGGGGAGTCACAGAGCTATGGTGCAAAAGTTATCACTTCCAGAAGTTATACCACTAATTTGGGTAGAATCATCAACTAAATTGTCCCCTAAAATGTTGCTTGGATCATTCCTCCCTCCTTGAGAAGTAATAGTCCCCATTACATCAATATTTGTCATCAAGTGTGGAAGTTATGTTTTGATTTGATTCCCAATGCATACTTGGAATAGATTGTGCTTTATGGAGTTATGCTTTGTTGAGCTGTGCAAGGCTTGATTATTTAGCATTTCTATCTGACCATCAATCTATGGATGGAAAGCCATGAACTTCCTTATCTTGGTATCTATTTGCTTCTATTGTTCTATTTTTTATGTAATTAGGACTGCAACATCAGCCCTTTTGGATTTATGTGGCGTAACCACCATAAGAATGAATTTCTTGTTACTAATCAAGGAGACATGTAGAAGGTGGTACCTATGGTACCCTGTAGTGTCATGTTTCAAGATTGAGGGTGATCCTTTGAGTTTTTGATCCATAGATGACATGTTGATCATACATGAATGGCTGACCAAGGAGTACATCACAAACATATAGATTGACCACATCACACAAGACCTCATCTTGGAAAGGTTTTATTGTATATGAGAGAAGACATTGGTGGGTGACACAGAGGTTTCTCCATGGACTCAACCATCTAATATTGTATGGATTTGGGTGAGGCTTCATGGATAGATTTAGTATTTTCATGACATTAGTAAAGATTAAATTCTTTTTGACCCCACTATTAAGAATGAAATGTAGAGGCTTACCTTTCACGCATAACTTAGAGTGAAACAACCTTTCCTTGTCATCTACCCTCTACTTATGGGTCTATGATGAAGTAATGATGGCATCAAGCTCAGCATCTACAATATCTTCTTCATCCTCTTTGAATTTAAGGTGTGTATGAGGTAGAGCAGTAGATGTTGAAGATTGTGACTCAAAAAGCAAGGACTTGATGGCTTGACATTCTTCTTTGGAGTGAGTTTTAGATTTGTGGTAATCACACAATTTCCTAGTCTTCCCTTCCTTTTGCTTCCAATTTTGGCCTCGTGTTTGACCTTCTTTTTCACTTTTCCATTTTGAAGGCTGACTCTTCGTATTCATTATTCCATGCTTCTACTCAATCTTCACTATGAACTTGTATGCCTCATCAAGGGTTTCAAAATTAAAGAGTTCCATTTCCCCCCATATATACCATTGTAATCCACCATGATATTTTAGAACCTTGTGTTTCTCATTTTCCTGGATGCCCAATCTCGTAGATAGAAAATGAAAAATGTCAGTGTAATCTTGAACAGATTGTTCCTTACCTTGGAGAAGTTGTTTCCAATCTATATATAGATAATCATATGCTCTAATGGGGTAGTATTATTCCTTTATAGCTTCTATGAACTCATCCCATGTAGGTTCTACTTCAAGGCCAATATCATTCATACTGAATCTCTTTTTGTACACTTCCCACCAATTTTTGACAAGCAATGATGCTTTCAAAAGAGCAAAAGTGATCTTCTCTTTATCAATGAATTTATTTAAATAAAAATAGGATGACAATTGATCCAACCAATTTTCTATTGCATCAGTATTGATTTTTCATTCAAATTTAGAGATATCAAAATTCACCTTCTTGAAGGGTGTTGGGGCATTAAAAAGATATGGAGTTGTAAATGAGGAGCCAAAATTTCCCATCAATATTTGTTGGAGAATTTGGGTGAATTATTGTAGAATCTATGTTTGTTGCTACTAGAGAGCTTCATTCACCATTTCCTTAAAATTATTGGATGTCTTGGTGTTGTCTACCATTTGAGGTCATTTGGAGTGAATAGGTGGATAGCCTACTGGTTTTATTTATTTTCATCCAAGCTTCCAATAATTTGACCTCATCCTTAGGATCATACACTCTAAATACAAACCACTTTGATACCACTGATCCAAAACTCAAGAGCTTTGGTTGAAAGATAATTCAAGAAATAAGAATAACATAATTTTAATAATTCTATCTCTAAGAAGATATGTTTTTTTATCAAATTTGTAGATCCAAACATATACTTATCTTTGAGAAGAGATGTTTGATTGCCTTTTTGGGCTACATCTATTTTTATACATACTTTGAAAAAAAGAAGAGGATGTGTAAGGTCATCAATATCAAGGGATATGAAGTGATTTGACTTTTACGATTTACAACATTATAGAATTCAATAAATTACTATTTTTTGGAAACTTACTATTTTTAGACTACACTATTAAAATTGAAATTTAAGACACTTTCATTGGGATTTTAGGGGTCAAAAACCATCAAGCATATATCCATGACATCTCATCATGTTCTCCTCATTATTATATTTCCAATGGTTCAAATGGGGAGTCAAATGGAGCTATGGTGTAAAAGTTATGGCTCCCAAAAGTTCTACCACCAATTGGGGTAGAACCATCACCTGAATTATCACCTGAAATGTTGCTCAGATCAATTAGTCCTATTTTAGTGATAATAAAATATGTTTTTTGGGTATATAGGGATGTTAAGGGAGTTATTAAAGGGTCATAACACTATGTAACTACCTCATGAAGGTAATCAGGCACGCTTTTCATATCCATTATGGAGAATTGGGGTAGTTTTTAAGCCTAGTTAACATGCACAAGAGGAAGGAGACTATGTAATGACCCATAAAGGCTAAATATACCATGATTTCACCTTTATAACCACCATAAGGAGAGGGAATTAAATAATTTTCCATACACATGATCTTCATGGGTTCAACTAAGGCTGAATTATCCTCCACCACTCCATCTCTATGCCACACTCTTCATTGAAGACCACCAAACATGAAGGAAATGCATGGAGAGAGTTATGGGGGTTATTTTAAATGTCATTTGAGTGGATCTGGTCATTCATGACCTATACAAGTCACCTCCATGACATATTTCCCCCTCCTATCTTCTTATGGTTCTATATATTGAGGCTTTAAGGTCATTGTTCTTATCCCTTAGCTATGTATAAGGAAACTATGCCTAATTTTTTACCTTTATCACCTCTTTGACTAATGCAAAGATTATTTTAGATTCTCCATGTTAGTCTCTAGTGTGTTATATGCTTTTTTTATTTGCATAAGTGGTAGGTTTTCTCCCTTTGCAGGTCCTTGCCTCACCTAGATGCTAGTAGATGTTTTATGCACGTCACATAGTGTGTAAAAGTGTTGGTGATTGAGCTTGGAGTGGAATCTGACTGGTAAGTGTCTTTAATTAGACCTTCTACTCATGAACCTCAAGTTATAATCATCTAGTATAGCCTCTATATGAAACATTGTTGCTTATAAGCTTTTGGAGATAGTGGTTCAATTATATGTATTATTCATTAGTGTTGTTTAAGGACAGATAGAGTGGATAAATCATATTGGTACATCATCTCCAGTAGTATATATTTCAATTTCATGAATTTATCTATCTCTTTTCACCCCAAAAAGTAAAGAGTATTATTTATTTGAGCTCAACTGATGCACCAGGGGAGCTAGCCCCATAAACTAGAGGTTTAGCCCATCCATAGGTCACCCACAGCTTTGGGTTAATCCTAATGTTACTCCAAACTTGGAGAAGTTTAAACAATCCTCTCTGAAGGGTGCAAATTGGTGAGTTAATAGTTACAATTTCCACTTGTAAAAAATAACAAAGTGGTTGTGATATCAATGTTTTACAATTATCAAAATGATGTTATAATTCAAAAAGCATAATTATTTATTATAATGAATACAAACCAATAGCACCACTATGAAGTAAATGAAAAATCATGCACTTTTAAAAAATACATGTTAAAATAGAGAACACCACCAAAAGAGCTTATATGAGCCTAGACTAAGTCTTGAATGATCTAAAATAGAGAACACCACCAAAATACCCATGACAAATTTTATTTTTTATAAGTTCCATGCATCAAGATAAGAAACCATTAGAACCATCGTGTAGAGTGTGGAAAAATAACCAAAATAAATAAAATATACTTGAAAAATGGATGTCAGGAGCCCAAGATATTAATCTTTTAAGTTTAATTATAAACTCAAATATTGTATTAAAGATGGGGTCTAAGTGGTCAAAGCTTTCCCACCAAATTTAATAGAACTACCATAAATTTTGGAGGTGTTTCAAATTTAACTTCTACCAAATGGAATTAGAGAACTCTCCAAGTGTGAAGAGGAATCTTTGACCCAATCATATTTTTGTTTTCTGTGATCAAAAATAATATTAAAATTTTGATTTGGTCATATATATTTTTTGTTTTTATATAAAAAATGGGTTGAATGGAAGAAAGGCCGAATGGCTTGGGTGGAGGCCAAGCCTCTCACCAGAGATATCAACTATGGTAGAGGGGAAAAACCCCAACTAAGGGTATCACCATTAGAGTGGTGACCATGCCCCACTAAGGGCTTGTCTCTTAGGCATAGGTTGCAACCTACAAGGATGCCACGAGCCTTGTAGGGCTCGACCCAACAAGCCTTAGGCCTTAATTTTTTATTTTTTTAATATATAGTTTTATTTTTTTATTATACATATATATTTTTTCATTTTTTGAAAATTAAATAATACAATAAAAACTTAGATTAGTTTTCTATATGGCTAAAATTGTATTTTTTTAGATTGGTTTGATATATGGCTAAAACTGGATTTGTTTTTTAAGATTTTACAAAAAAACTTAGATTTCTATTTTTATATTATACAAATCCTTTTTAAACAAACTATAATAAAATTTTAGATCTATTGGCTATTTGGCAAAAAAATTATATAATTTTTTGATAAAACAAACACAAATTTGTAGGTCAAATTGCTAAAAAAATGAATATTTTTTTAATATAAAATTGGGCCAAAAATATTTTTTTCAATAAAAAAATTTAAAATTATAAAGGAAACCTTGTACACAGCTTAACATTTATGATGTATTACATATTATTTTTACATAAGATGTAGTCGAAAAAGATGAAGCATACATGGATAGCACCGATGCAATTTTTAAAAAACATGTTAATGTATAGGTACAAGTATAAACTTAACTCATAGTAATGATGAAATTTTAAAAAACAAAAACTTTTATATTTGGCCTTTGATAACCAATTAGGATGAAATAAGAGATGGTTATAACTTTTTTAGATGCTTTGGATGTAATGGTGAACTCAAAGTTACTCTGGTAATCTCTATAATGTTCCTACAATAAAACCTGTTAGTGTAGGCTTTTTCCCACTATGTTGTTTTACCTACACAATCTAATTAGCTTGTTACGTTAATAATATGTCATTAGATAAAATTTACTTTAAGTCATTTTCTAATGTTGAGTTAATTTAATTACCTTTTTGGGTGATCTAATTCCTCATTATATAATGTACCTTCCTATGTAATTTTGGTTGATGAATGTTAATGCTACTTTTGATTGTAAAAACAAGCTTCTTCCCTTTTGAGTTGTTCTTTATATTTTACTACTCCTTATAGGGTACACTTCATACATTCGATCCTATCAAAATAGATCCTTGATTATGTCCCTCTTTGATATGGTATCAAAGTTAAGTTGATAAATAAATTCCATTGATTCTTTTGTGAGGTCTAACATTCTAACTTGTTTGAGATTTTTCATAGATTTTAGTTTTCTATGGTTTGGTGGGCTTTCTCTAAAATCTATATAAGTCTACATATTTCTAGTCTCTAAGTGAAAAATAGATAGTGTAGTTAGATTTAAAAAGTGGAAAAACCCTAAGATTGGTTGTAAACATGACCTAGTTTCATGATAGTTTATTTTAGCCATTGTAAAGGGTTTCAAGGCTATTTTTTAATTTATAAAAATCCATACATCTAGTGACTTTGAGTAAAAACCATTTTTGGGTTTTTCAAGAAACCAAGTGGGTCTTTGTTGGTTCTTGGAGTCACAACAAAAAATCTACAAATTTGAGGGTTTTATAGGTTGATAAAATTTTCAACCCTTGTAGGCACTTTTGACAATTGGAAAAAATTTCTTGGTTGAAAAAACAATTTTATATGGACTTATGGGTGGTTGAAAATAAACAAATTGGTACTTGACCCCTTTGTAAATAACTTGGTCGGAATCTGACCCTCCTATTAATAGTCCCAATAGACTCCAATGACCCTGACTATAAACCACTTTAACTCTGATGACCCCTACATGAACTCATGCTAGACTTTGATACTCTTGATCACACACTTGATGGACTCTAGTACCCTATTTGCACCAAATGTGGAACTTGATATACTTGCATGTAGCTTAGGTAAAACTCAACAGCCCTACATATAACCCCACTGGACTATAATGACCTTACTCGCATACTTATCAGATCCTGATAGCATTTTTTACATGTGCACTAAAATTTGATGCACTTGTAATTAACCTAGGTAAACTCCAACCCCTATCTAAGAACCCTCTAATCTTCCCTAATCAATTTACACCCAGTGACAACCATGAAGATGTCACATATAATTGAGTAGAAATTGACACTATTCATTTAAAAAGTGGAGCCATTTTAGGGGTGACATCACTCCCACATCAATCAAATCAATCATTGGGGGTGCCATCATCCTACCATTTATCCCCCTAGTCACATGGTAATTTAAGCCCTTGGTCACAACCAACCCAAGGGGGCTTAAATTTTCCTCACGAAAATTGACCAAACTTTTGCACACTTAATTTTTTTTAGGTAGACAACATTATTTATTGCAAACAAGAAACATTCAAAGTTCCATAACTTTCAGTTGACACCTTGAATATTTTTATATTCATGGGGGTTATATATCAATTCTTTTAACCACATGTAGTTTAGCACATACTTCCTTTCTACACCATGGATAAAAGTTAAGTTTAGCTTCTTATATCATTCAACTATCAAAAGTGGAAATTCAAAGTGTAAATCCTCTTGAGGATCAAAGGCTTACACTGAATCACAATGGATATAAAAAAATAATTAACACTTAATGTAGAGAAGGCAAAGTGGTTTAACAAAAGTGATGAAGCCTATAGTCTTCTATACCTGTCTACATCTCCAAACCTATTCATTTATATTGAATCTATAGCTACTCCTAATGAACTTTGGACCACATTGGAATAAATTTTTGATAATCAGAGCCTAATGAGAGGTAATGAGTTGGAAAATGAGCTCATCAGTTTGAGCCCAAACAACTTTGACACTATACATGACTTCTTCACAAAGTTTAAATCACTTAGATTACAATTGAAACTATGCAACATTGATTAAAATGATGATCAATTAATTCTTTCTATCCTTTCCAAATTAGGATTTGACTATTCTATCTTCATTTTTACCTTCTATGCCATTAAGCATGCCCTTAGAGCTACATAGACCATGTCATCCCTGGATGGCTTTGATGTTGACTTGAATCAGGAGCAAGACAAGCTTATTCAAATAGGCACACTGAAGTCATCTAAATTATATGTTGTAATTGTGAGTCATGACAAATAAAAGAATTTTGGTAGCAAGGAAAATAAAAATAATGAGGACCCAGAGTAAAGAAAGGGTTAGAAATCTGATGCTAAGTCAAAATCATTAAAAGAGTCCTCTTTAGATGGAAAACCTAAGAAAGAGTGACTCATATGTGCCTACTAGAATAAATCTAAGCATGATGAATCCAAATACATGAAAAAATAGATTGACCAACTAACTAAGATGTTTGACAAGCATAATATCAGTGTCTCTGATTCTTTCAATCAAAGTTCATCAGCATAGGAGTCTTTTAAGAACAAAGATAGTAAAAAGGGAAAAATTAAGGGAAAAACACTTGTAGTTCCATCTCAAAATTTCACATGGGTAATTGATTCTGGTGTCTCACACCACATGGATTCATCATAGGACATGTTCTCATCCTTAGATCCTTGTTATATGCCTTCCATATTATAGGGTGATGATACTTCCATAGAAGTTAGTGGGAGAGGATCTATTGAAATGAATGATGAGACATTTCAATATGTTTTGTGTTCCCTCATTATCTACCAATCCCTTTTTTGTTTAAAATATCACTCACATTAGTTCATGTAATAAAGTTGAATTCATACCAAATTCACTAGATTTTAGGGAAGCAAGCAATGACTCTATAGTTACATTTGGGAAATTAGATCACTAGTCATGATTGTATACTTTCTCACATTTTTCTCCTGATCAACCCTCTACTACACTACTTACTCACTCAAATGAGGTGAGTAAATTATGGCATGAGTGATTTGACCATCTCAACTATCACTACCTATAGAAATTCAGTCATCATGACATGGTTTTAGGGTTGTTACATGTTCATTTTTCAGACAATGTTTTCCAAAGTTTTATATTTTGTAAGCATCCTAAGGACAAGTATGACAAAGGCAAATCATGGAGAGTTTCACATATATTAGAAATAGTTCATAATGAAATTGTTAGACCATTTTTATCTCCTTCATTGAATAGGACAAAATACATGCTTACTTTCATTGATGACTTTTTAAGTTATACTTGGGTGTACTTTATTAAGTAAAAATCTAAGGTTTTTGATCATTTTCATGAATTCAAGGTGCTTGTAGAAAAATAGCTAGGTAAAGCTGTCAAGATTTTATGCACTGAAAATGGTGGTGAGCATGTCAGTAACTTTTTTGATTGATTATGCACTTTAGATAGGATTAAACTAAAATTTATAATTCCATATAATCTTCAATAGAATAGTGTTGCATAGTGCAAAAACAAGTCCTTGAAGTAAATGACTAACTATGTCTGTTATATCCATAACTAAGTTCCTCATAAAGCATTGAAGGGAGTCACTCCTTTTGAATCTTGGAGTAGTCAAAAAACCATAGTGAAACACTTATAAGTGTTTGGATCTCTTGATATGGCCCACATTCTGAAGAATAAACATAAGGAAATGCAACCTCAGAGTCAAGCTTACATCTTCATTGGATATCCTAAGGGTGTTAAGGGATACAGGATTCTCCATCCCACCACTCATAAGTTGTTCATTGAGAGGAGAATTCATTTTTTAGAGATTCATTCAGATTCTACACATGACACTCCTCCCTTTTCCTAGGATGCACTAGGATTTGATGATAGATATAATGATTTAGATCCACCTAAGTAGCTTCCTAATGATCTAGATTCTTTTTCTAGTTCTGATGATGAGATTAGTTATGATGACTCACATCCTGCTCCTAGAATATCTTCAGAGGTTGAGGAATATCTTCCTGACTCTCCAAATACTAGTCCTCTTTGTTATAGATAAACACTGTAAATTTTTAGCCAATGGGTTGGATATCCATCAAACACTAGGTTAACCTGTTCATAATTCTAGGATGTTTCACATTCCTTCATTTTATAGACCTTTGATCTATAATTGTTTCACAAGGCCAATTTTAGAATATGAAAAGGTTCCAATAGTAAAACCAATTAGATGAAAAATGAAAAGGTTTCCTTTATGAAATATGCCTCCTATAATTTTTTTGATAGATTCAAGATGCTATATGAAAATAGATATGTGTTGGGTGAATATTTTTTCATCAACTAACTGATGGTAAAATGGGTATATCAACCATAGCATAATGATATTTATATGGAAAAATGGGTGTAGTTACCACAGCATAATGAGATAAATCTCTCCTCTAAGTAAGGGGAGGTTCCCTATAAACTATAATATACTAATATAAATTGAAAATAGACTCAGGGGTGAAAACATACCATCCATCTCTCTTTTTTTAGAGATGATGTTCATAAAATAAAGGAGAATTATTATGTAATTACTAAAGGCATTTCTCTTCTTTCAGAAATGATGTTAAAAAAATAGCAAGAATTCTTCCTAGGTAGTAATTGGATCCACAAGAAACCCATGAAATCATAAAGTCTTTCGTTGTTTCTCCTACTGATTTAGGACAAAGTAACACAGTAGTATGAAGTGCAGCACAAAGTCTCTATCAAAAACTACAAAAAAGTAAAATACTACAAAGGATAAGGGGAGATCAAAGTCTCTCCAATATCTTGGAACATAAAACACATAGACTAAAGATAATTATGGTAGCACAAAGTCTCCCACAATCAACTTTAGGACATTTTCTAGATTACTTCTACTTGTTTTGCTTATTTGATTAAATGGAAAAGACTATATTTAGAAAAAAAGACATAAGAATGATTTCCTAGATAACACAAGCTATTTCAACACAAAGTCTGAAAGATCACTTGCTTTCTCATTCACTTGATAAAATATGATTAACAGTCTGAGCTCAAAGTCTCAAGAATGCCTTTCAATTTGGGCAAAGTTTCACTTATAATAAAAGAGAGATATCCTTCATTCAAAATGAGAGATTACAATATATAGCATCCAAAGAAAGACTTTGGTGCTTGTTTTCACAAAATGGCCCATGCTGCATTGAATGCATTGGAAAGAGGAAGTTCTATGCAAGGGTCATGTTGGAGTAGGTTACCAGTCCTAAATTTGGAATTTAACTCATATCAAATATCTTCTCCAAGGCATGGGTTGCCTGATCCTCTGAAAGGCAAGGCCACTCCTCTTTATGATACTTACATGACTGTCCACTCATCTTTACTCAAATGAGGAAAAATAGGCCACGCCATTGAATTCTTGCACTCTTTGATATCCATCTGGTGGAATATTCTACCCACTAGAATAACTCTTCTATCGACACTTCTAGATTCTCTATTTGATTCCCTCTTTTCTTGCTATATTTTGTCTCTTCTTGTTGATCTGAGCTCTTGGGGCTATCTTCTCACCTTCTGCTAGCTTCTTTGGCTCCTTTCTCAGTGGATCAATGAGTTTGTCCTCAGGTCTGAGTTATTTGAAAGTCAACAGTTATTCCATAATCCTAAATTTGATGTCTGTGGGGATGTCACTAGTCACTTGGACCATTTTGAACCTTAAACCATCTTTTTTAGAGTTCATCAGTTTAATGGTTCAACGGTTCAATGGTTCATCGATTCGGTGGCTCAATATTTTATGTTTTGCAAAGAGTCACATTCACTCAATCTTCTTATGAATTCAATTCAATGTATCATTTAACCAACTATTTGAACCTTTTTAAACCTTTAAACCATTTTGAACCTTTGAACTGTTTTGAACCTTTGAACCATTTTAAACCTTTGAACCATTTTAAAGTGGAGTTCAATGGTTCAATAGTTCAACGGTTCAATGGTTCGATGGTGTTCATTTCAAATCATTGAACCCCACCATTGAACCATATATCATTGAACCTCGGTGTCAAACCATCCTTATAAATTTTAGGAAATGCCTTCAAGTGTTTTGAATTATTCCTTGTTCATTTTCTCGATTGAAAAAACTTTTGAAAATGAGAGATTTCCTTTTGCTGAAAAGACTTGGGTAATTGGATAACTTGACTACTCAGAACATTTTTGAGAAGGAAGGAAACCATTTTTTGGCCTGTAAGACCAAAATGGTTAACATGTTGACTATAAAAATGAGTGGCTGATTTTGGGGACAATAGCAAGCTCCAGTTGGGGAACTTCCATCGGTTGTACTCTAAAATAATTGAAGGGAGTAGAATCTAGACTCTAAGTGCCTTAATCCATGCCATTGGGCCACAGAGTCAATCCACCCAAAAAGAGAAAGATTTCAAAAAAAAATGAACACAAAATGAATAAAGACTATACAAATGTACAATTGGACTTATCTGATACTTCAAGGATTGAAGTGCTTTAGATGTTGCCCACTACAAGGTATTGAGAATGGCATCCCATCTTTATATCTCAATAAGAAACTATTATCACCACTAAATTGATGGATGGTGAATGGACCTCTCCATAAGGAATCAAATTTTTTGTGTATTCCCTTTGGTTCTCTCCTCTTGTCCCATAACAAGACTTGATTTCCAATCTGAAACTCATGAATCCTTGATTTTAGGTCAAAAAGTTTCTTTACCTGATTTTGATGTTCATCAATGTAGTCCATTACTATATTTTGTTGCTCTTCTAACTCAGTCAAACACATGATTCTTTTGTCAATAGAACTTTCAGAAGTTAAATCTTCTACTGCCTTTGCCAAATTCAATGTGGGTAATTCTAAGGTAATGGGCATTTCTAAATTTAGACCATACAAAAGTTGGATTGGGGACATACATATTGCCCTCTTAGGAGTAATCATGTCTTCCCATAAAGCATCAAATAATGCTCTATGCCAAGTCCTCTGATTTTCATCAACTAGTTTCCTGATGATAGTAACTAGATTTTTGTTACTCGATTCTGCCTGGCCATTTCCTTGCGGATAATAGTCTGAGGAGTGGGAAAGAATAATTTTGTGATTGTAGCAAAATTCATTAATCTCCTGAGAAGAGAAACATGAAGAATTATCTGCTATAATCTTGGTTGGGACTCCAAATCGAGAAATAATATTTTCCTTAAGGAAATTACATACCACTTTTGAAATAGCATGCTTGACTAGAATGGCTTCCATCCACTTGGTAAAATAATCTGTGACTATGAGAACATAGTCATATCTAGCACTCAAGGATAGGTTTACAGTGCCAATGAAATCAATACCCCATTATTGAAATGGATATTCGATCGCCACCAGATTAAGAGCTAACGCGGCCAACTTGGGTTTCCTAATAAACTATTGACATAGCTCGCATCTATGTACCCAAGTGTATGAATCTTGAAACAGAGTAGGCCAATAGTACCTGGCTCATAGAATATTATGGGTAGTCACAAGTGTAGAAAAATTTCCTCCACAAGCCAAATTGTGGAAAGACTCTAAAAGTTTGCTATGTTGCACTTTATCCACGTAACAAATAAATACCCTATCAAGGCTCCTTTTATACAAACCATTGTCCCATAGGACAAAGTTAGCAGATTTCAACTTAACAGTCCTCTTTTCTTTATGAGACAGGTGGGTAGAATACTCACCATAGGTAAGGAAATGAACGATATTGGAATACCACTCATTCGTAGTGGTGACAAAGAGAACTATAGGCATGTCTTCAACCTCTATTTCTTCATGCCATACTTCCTCTGGTATATTATTAGTAATTAATTGGTAGAGACCTATTCCCCACACAAGCTTCATAGGTTTGATAACAAGATCAAACTCTTAGATTTTAGCAATCCAATTTCCCCTTTTAGTTCCAAACTCCTGTTGAGTTAAAATAGACTTTACTATTGTATAAGGAACTAGAGCAATAGTGTGTGAGTTCAAGATGTAAAAATAGAAGTGTTTTACCACCTAACCATAACATAAGCATGATTTTCCATGTTTGAATATTTTAGCTCATGAGCTTTGAGAGGACAACTCATGAAAGATATGGCAGACTCCACACCTTCTTTGTTCTACTGAACCAAAATGGTTGAAAGCATGTGTTCAGAAGCATAGCTATATATTATAAAGTATTTGGTATAATCCAGATAAACTAGGATTGGGGCATGGGCAATAGCTTCCTTGATATCTTGAAATGTTGACTTGCCTTCTTCAGTCTAGCGAAAAGTAGCTTTACCCTTCATCATGTTGACAATGTGGCCAATCTTCTCTACAAATTTAGGATTGAACCTTGGTAGAAAATTCACCTTTCCAAAGAAAGAATGGACTACAGTCTTACTAGTAGGAAGAGCAAGATCTTGGATGGATTTGACTCTTTTTGGGTCGATCTTTATGCCTTCTCAGGATATAGTGTGACCGAGAAGTTTCCCTTCTATAACCCCAAAAACTAATTTCTTAGGATTGAGATAAATGCCATTTTTTTGACATCATTCCAACACTTATTGTAAATGATGCACATGATCAAAATAATGTTTGGAAAAGATGGTTATGTCATCAAGATATACCACAATGAACTTCCCCATTTTGTTTCTGAAGGCAAGATCCATCACTCTCTGGAAGGTGGCACTAGCAGTGATCAAAGTAAAAGGCATTCTATGATATGCAAAGTTGCCCTAAGGTGTAGTGAAAGTGGTCTTATGTTGGTCTGCTTCACCAATTTTTACTTGATTATACCCTAAAAAACCATCTAACATTGATAACATCTCTGAGCTAGTTACTATCTTCAGTAGCTGATCCATGATGGGCAAAGGGTGTTGTCTTTTAAACAGGATTGATTTAAATTTTTGAAATCAACACAGAGGTGAATTTCTTCATTTTTTTTCTCACAGGGACTATGTTCGCAATCTAGGTGGAATGATAGATTGGAAAAATTATCCTTGCATTTAACATTTTTTGGATCTCAAAAAGAATAGCACCTGATATCCTAGGGTTGTAATGCCTTTGTTTCTACTTGCGAGGTAATGACCCAACCTTGAGAGGAATTTTGTACCAAAACTCTTTAGGCCTGAGAGATTTCAGATCATCATAAGAGTACACCAAAACATTAATGTAATGGTGAAGCAGAGTAATGAATTTGAGTTTTTCATCAGGAGTGCAACAATTCTCGATGTTGACCATTTTTGGATTATCTTCTGTACTCAAATTTATTTGATCAAAATCTTTGGAGGAACCTGAATCCATTTGTTGCTTCTTGATAAACCTATCGTGCTTATCAAATATCTTCTCAAGAGAAACTAACCTTTTGGAATTTTATTTCCTTTGAGCTGAAGGAACTCTTCACCCATTTTTAAATTTGTTTTGGGAGTTTATTCTTATGGTGGAGATTCACTGCTTTCAAAATAAAGCTCTTCAAAGCCATCCATCTATTCCAAAAAATTAATGATTTGGTTGTCACCATTAAACACCTAACAATGGTCAACATTATTAGGTACACTTGGTTGAAAGACCAACTCAATAGTGTACTTGTTCCCTTTAAAATCTTGGTGAGGAACTATGAGATTCGCAGAGACAACCAAGGAATCTGCTCGATCATTGAATTCTCTGGGCACCGCAGAAATACTGAAAGCCTTAAAACTTTCAAGGTAGTCCCACAATAGATTATGATAATGTCACAATCTTTCATTCTTGGTTTGATATAGGTTCTTCACCTGACAAACCACCAGTTCAACATCTCATCGAGCGTGAAGAAGCTTAACATCTTTAGCTTGAGCAGATTTCAATCTGAGCAATAAAGATTCATACTCGATGGTGTTGTTGGTATTTATGAACTACAACTTATACAAATAGGGAAAATATCTCCTTGTAGAGATATCAAAGCAATTTCAGCTCCAGAACTAGTAGAAGAGCAGCTGCCATCAAATTCTAGAATCCAAACATCATTAAAATATGATCTCCTTTCAGACTTCTCTTCATTAGAGAGGGAATATCCTTTTTCACCTAAAATGTGCTCTACCAATTCTTCTAATTTTCTATATAAATTCTTTGAATTATCACCCAATAAAATTTTGTTTGATGAAATAGAAACATCTTTAATGGACAAAAAGTAATTACCCATTCCTGAAGATTCAAACAAAATTTGAGCTTTAAGTTCTGATGTTTGGGTGACAATATATTTTGACTCCTTCTCAGGAACCAAATTTTGCATGATTCCCTTGATTGGTATCCTCACCTCAGATAGGTCCATGTTCAATTCTCCACCAACATCCTTGCAAAAAATTTATCCAAGCAGAATGCCATAGGAAGATGGAACATCGGCCACTAAAACTGTCATCTTAATCCTCTTATCTAGAAAAGTTGTAAATAAAAATTGGGCATCTTTGATCTATCCCAAAAGTGGCACTTACTTGTTTTTCATGGATAAACATCTCCCAAAACTTTTAGTCAGAGTGAGACCGAGAGATTCTGCCACCTTAACGGGCATCACATTGTCATAAGTGCCAGAGTCTATTATGTAGTTGTTCATCTTATGACCATTTGTCAATAGGGAAACATAGAAAGGTTCTATATTCCTAGGGAAAACAAGAGGAGTAATGATAAGATTGTTTTGAGTGGATGTGTTCTTTGGGAGATCATGAGTTACCTTTGAAACATCTTGTCCTATAGGGACGGTTTTGTTCTTGATGCATTCAACTAGTCTATCCAACTACTCAAGGTTGGCTTGTAAGTATTCAAACTCAGACATTTGGATCTTGGTCTCCTTATTATGATCAATTATGTCAAATAATTTAACTTAAATAGAAATAGAGGAAGGAATTCCATCATTTTAGGTTTTATTGGGTGTATTATTGGTCTGAGAAATTGAAGAAGAAGATGCAGGGTTATTTGAGGTACTTACTTTTTTATTGATCACCGGGTCCTTTGATTGGAAAGGCAGTGAAGTCCCCCATTTACAATTAAAATTAATGGTTGATATTATTCCCCTATTTTTCCCTTATTAGCGTGTTTAGTTGACTGGTTCTGGGACCTAGTAAAAATAGTGTATGATCCATCAAACATTTCTCTCTTACTTCTAGCTTCATCCTGGTAATTTAGGAAACCAATGTTGGAGTCGACAGCTAATTCTTTTTCACCTTCTACAAAGAGATCAGTGTCATCTTCTTTTTCCAACTTAGGTTGGAAAGAGAAATCATGTTTAGCTTCATGATAACCAACTGCTGAGTTAGTCAGTGTTGCTTCAATGGCAAGCCTCCTTTGTGGGGGAGGGAGATGATTTAGTTGCCCTTGATTCCTGGCAGTATTGCCTTTATATGATTGGTTGGGAAATTTTTTCCTTGGTATGTCCTAATAATGAGGGGCAGACATCCCTTATGCCATTTTATTTTTTAGAGCTAGCAATTCATTTGCTAGTTTTTGCACCATAAGATCAATGGTGCCTGTAGAGAAATTTTTAAAAAATGAAGAAGATTTATTTTTGTTAGGATCTCTTCTTATATTTTCTACCAAGATAAGATCATCTTCAACCTCAGTGGCCAAAATTTGAGCTGTAGCAAGATCTATGTGGCCATCCCACCTCAACAGGAAACTCACTTCAAGAAGCTGAGAATTGATGAAGAAGCACTTAAGATTTTCTAGCATCAGCTAAGCAATTATAGGAATCTTATTCCCCATCTTATCCAATTTAGTAATGAAGTATTGCATGGGTTCATGAGGCTCCTTCTTCATTTGCATAAGTTAGGCTAACAGTGCATGTGCATCTTCTACGAGTTTGAACCTAGCCTCAAACTTGGCCTTGAGAGTGTGCCAATCAGTTATTATTTGTGCTTATAGATGATAAAACTAGTATGTGGTAGCACATTGCAACATTTCCACAAATATCCTGACCACTATATCTTAAAATTCAATGCCTATCACACCACAGGCTATGTAAAAAGTTGTAATATGCTCATCAGGATGAACTCTCCCATCACCACAGAACTTGGGAAAATTCTTTCTTGAACTATAGGGTAGTTCATGTAAAGGTGGGGTTAGATTTAGGGGGCCAAAAGTGTTACCCCAAGGGCCTTGGGCTGCCATGATATGATGATTGAAAGGAGGGATAACGAACCTCTTTAGGGTATGTATAGATAAAGCTCTGTTAATAGAGAAAAGAGAAGCTTCACCGGGCATTGGGGACCTAATGTATGTAGGAGGAAAACTCCTGGTTCACTAAAGGTGAGATTGTGGAAGAGAAAGGTCAAAATTATTTTGCTGCACAAACTCAAACATAGGATCAACAATACCTTGAGCTCTCTATCTTTATGTATGCCATGGATCTGCTAGAGTGTAGAATGGAAAAGAACTGGAAATGCTTTAATTTGAAGCTTGAGGCTTCAAATTACATGTTCTTCCCCAGCAAAGTCACCAAAAATTGTTGGGTGAATATTTTTTTCATCAACTAACTGACAGTAAAATGGGTATATCAACCATAGCACAATGAGATTTATACGATAAAATGGGTGTGGTTACCACAGCATAATGAGATAAATCTCTCCTCTCGGTAAGGGTAGGTTCCCTATAAACTATAATATACTAATATAAACTGAAAATAGACTCAGGGGTGAAATCATACCATCTATCTCTCTTTTTTTAGAGATGATGTTCATAAAATAAAAGAGAATTATTATGTAATTACTGAAGGCATTTCTCTTCTTTCAGAAATGATGTTCAACAAATAGCAGGAATTCTTCTTGGGTAGTAATTGGATCCACAAAAAACCCATGAAATCACAAAGTCTTTTGTTATTTCTCCTATTGATTTAAGACAAAGTAACACAGTAGTATAAATTATAGCACAAAGTCTCTATCAAAAACTACAACAAAGTAAAATATTACGAAGGATAAGGGGAGATCAAAGTCTCTCCAATATCCTAGAACATAAAACACACAGACTAAATACAATTGTGGTAGCACAAAGTCTCCCACAGTTGACTTCAAGACACCTTCCAGATTATTTCTACTTGTTCTGTTTATTTGATTAAATGGACAAGACTATATTTAGGAAAAAGACATAAGATTGATTTCCTAGATAAAACAAGTTATTTCAACACAAAGTCTAAAATATCACTTGCTTTCTCATTCACTTGGTAAAATATGATTAACAGTCTGATTTCAAAGTCTCAGGAATACCTTTCAATTTGGTTAGAGTTTCACTTCTAATAACAGAGAGATCTCCTTCATTCAAAATGAGATATTACAATATATAGCATCCAAAGAAAGACTTTGGTGTTTGTTTTCACAAAATGGCCCATGTTGCATTGAATGCATTGGAAAGAGGAAGTTCTATGTAGGGGCCATGCTAGAGCAAGTTACCAGTCCTGACTTTGGCATTTAACTCATATCAAATGTCTTCTCTAAAGCATGGGTTGCCTGATCCTCTAAAAGGTAAGGCTGCTCCTCTTTATGATACTTACATGACTGTCCACTCATCTTTACTCAAATGAAGAAAAATAGGCCATGCCATTAAATGCTTACACTCTCTGATATTCACTTGGTGGACTGTTCCACCCACTGGAATAACTCTTCCACTAATTCTTCTAAATTCTTTGTTTGATTCCCTCTTTTCTTGCTATATTTTATCTCTTCCTACTGATCTGAGCTCTCGGGGCTATCTTCTCACCTTTTACTAGCTTCTTCAGCTCCTTTCTCAGTGGATCACTGAGTTTGTCCTTGGGTTTGAGTTATTTGAAAATCAATGGTTATTCTATAATCCTAAATTTGACATCCATGGGGACGTAACCTGTTGCTTAAACTATTTTAAACCTTGAACCATCTTTTATATAGTTTACCGGTTCAATGGTTCAGTGGCTCAATATTTTATGTTTTGCAAAGAGTCGCATTCGCTCAGTCTTCTTATGAATTCAATTCAATGTATCATTGAACCAACTGTTTGAACCTTTTTGAACCTTTGAATTGTTTTGAACCTTTGAACCATTTTGAACCTTTGAATCATTTTGAACCTTTGAACCATTTTAAAGCAGAGTTCAATGGTTCAATGGTTCAATGGTTTGGTGGTGTTCATTTCAAATCATTGAACCCCATCGTTGAATCATATATCATACAACCTTAGCATTGAACTATCCTTATCAATTTTAAGAAATGCCTTCAAGTGTTTTTAATTATTCCTTGTTCATTTTCCTGGCTGAAAAACCTTTTGAAAATGAGAGATTTCCTTTTGTCGAAAAGACTTGGGTAATTGGATAACTTGACTGCTTAGAACATTTTTGAGAAGGAAACCATTTTTTGGCCTATAGGACCAAAATGGTTAACATGTTGACTACAAAAATGAGTGGCTGATTTTGGGGACAAAAATATGGATACAAATATTTCCATATTAATGTTTAGTAACTATTTAACCTGAAAACCTAGATTAGGGAATATAAGGTTAAAGGGGTAGAGATAACCTAAGGCACATGATGTCGAGCTACCCCAAATACCCCTCTCTCAATGATCACTACATATATAGCCAATACTCCAAAAAGGGCCTTATATTTATGTAATTATTTCTTATGTGTTGGCTTATGTGTGCATAAGGATGTAGTGCATGATAAACAAGTACATAGAGTGACCTAACTTGTAAATTGGAAAATATGGCTCATGGGATGTTCTTTCAGTAATTTATACTTGTATATGTGTTGTCTCTATGGCTAATATGGAAATATGAGAAAAAAGGGAAGCTTTTCTCACTTGAATGTTGATTTAATGCTTTTGGTAAGTTGCTTGATATGTGCTAGGTTCAGAATGAATGAGGATTGATCTTTTATATATATCAATTCCTTTGAATAATATCTCACATTAAAACACTTATACCAACCATGGGAATACATTTTATTTGTAATTTGGATGACTTTAAGGCACTTGACACTTATGTTAGGATAGGACACTAGCATCAATGTAGGCATCTGATTGGGATGTAAGTGTCTTGAAAGCTAGAAAATAGGCAAAGGTCCAGATCTTTTAGAGATAGAAGATAATTAGGGTTATAACATTTTGTGCTTGATATAATTTATAAATCATCAAAATAAAATTTTTCAAACTAATATATAATCAATTTGACATAAAAAGATAGTGTATGTGATTCTTTCGATGGTGGGAAGTTCTAGAAGTTGAAGTTATAATATGTATTTACCAAGTTTACAAGACTGAGGTGTCATGTAATTTAGAAATGGCATCTATATTCTCCCCCTCTAATCTAGTTGTGAAATTATTAGTTTAAAGGAAAAGAAATGTGTACTTGGGTGTGTATAACACACCTTATCTTTGTGTGAGTCCAACTTGAGTTCTTTATTAGTAACTGAATTGAAACTAAGATAATGTTACAACATACAATCAGTGCATATAATACGAAAGTGAAAGCATTAAAATGATTGAAATTTAAATGGAGCAAGGTTTATGAGTACACTTGTGTATCGATGCAACTACCTTGCCTTTTGGCAATTTGATTTGAAAATATGAAAGATGTATCATTAAGAACCATTAGAGATAATACAAAGATAAATATAAATCTAGAAAGTGTATATATATATATATACATATATAAGGACAAAACTTTCCCCCAACCTTGGAGCTAAAGGTGATTTTCCACATAGTAATTGAAATTATCTCAACCATGTAACCCAATCATACAACCTAGTGAGCATGAGTGAACGAAGTCAATTCACTATAAATATAGTGAGGTTAGATGATGTAATCAAGTCCAACTTATAAAATTTACAAGATTAAGTTATTTAATCACATTAACCATACCAAAAATGAATCAACTATAGTAGTAGATTGACTCAATATAATATGTAAAAGTCTAACCTGATGGGTGATGACAGTCCATAAAAGTGTTTTGAAATCTAAAAATAATTTTGATTTTGTAATTTAGTTGCCTTTTTATAGCATATGCACCTCATATATGTCTCATGTATAAACCTAGGTATATTAATGGTACCAATGTATATAATTCTACCACAATTATGTATCTTAATCATGTAACTATGAAATTTGGCCAACTTCCAAACTATGTAAACATGTTGAACATGTTTCCATAACATGCCCCCAGTATATATCTAAATCTAATGAACTATGAAAAATATGAAATCCATGCCTCTATGGTATGCCCCCACTAATATGCCACCTAAAGTATAAATTGATAGTCACATTACCTCAAAAGTATAAGATAATTGTATAATATATGTATGAGCCATGTAACATATATAAGTAACATGTCTAGGTAGACATATCATTGAATCATGAATAATGTGATCACATCAAATACTAATATGCACTATGTAAATCATGGTAATGTATAGATAGTAATAGTAAAAATTCAACAAGCAATAAAACACACCCACAAGATAACTCAAAAGGAAATTAAAAGACAATGGTCCAAGGAGACCTCCAACAAGGGAAATTTTTTAATTCCACACAATCTAAGGGACATGGCTTAGTTAAATTTTGACAAATCAAGGAATGACATATTCAAATTTCAACATACAAAAAATCATGACATTTACAAATTTCACAATAAGGAAACATAGGCATGGGGGCCATAAACAATGGAGAATATTTAAACACTCAAACAAGCAAGAAAATAGCAAGACAAAACACTCAAATAAGTGCATAAATAAAGCCATAAACAACTAGCATAAACATAACACACTATTCTATGGGTCATATATGTTGGTATAAAATGTTAAGTACATAGCATATCAAGTACACTGTGAAATATATAAACATAGATAAAAGCATGTGTAAGTATATAAGCTCAATATGATAATGGAAAATGATTATAAAATGATATAAATTGGGCGTATCATGATCAAAGAAGTGTATGCCCCCAATATACACATAACATGAGTGAAGGTAAGGCTAAATTTTTGAAAGTGCATAAACCATGTATCTGTTTATGCCTAAATCACACTCAAAAAATGCGTGAGACACATGTGTATATAGAAATAAATAATATGTTATCTACCAACATGAAACCAACAACATATATGTCAAGGATCTAACATAACATGTAAATGCTGAAAATAGTTTTGGATTTTTGAAGCTTTTTATTTTTTGGTATTTTTGAAATATGTGAGATATCTCAAGAAATATACTTATGTAAGTGCATAGTATTCATTGGGTTTTTTATAGGATTTATTTCAAGTGTAGATAGGCATTACATGCCTTTTCCTAATTTTTATACAATTGTAAATGCTCCCAACCAATCTGGTTTGAACTTTCCTTTCTTGTCTTTTTTTGCATTGGTATTCTTTTAATTTTATTTTAGTATGAGGTCCTCCATAGTGAATTCATGTGGCCAATTTTTTGTTATATACATGTTTAATGCAATCTTGATAAACTTGTAAGTGTTTAGTATCCATTTTTTATTTTTTATTTAATTGTTCTAATTGGTGCAATTTATTTACATGGTATTTATTAGCTTTTATAATATCTTTGAGAGAAACACATAGGGAAGGTATCTCAAGTTCAGTCAATAGCACTGCCTCTATGCCATAAACCAAAGAATAAGGTGTAGCTTGGGTGGGTTTTTTCAAGTATTTTGACAATGGTTTTATTTATTTCCTTTGCTTTTCCATTACCCTATGGGTAGTAAGGTTTAGAAAATGTATGTTTTATTTTATACTTACTGAAAAAGCAATTTATTGTCTTATTTTTAATTATGATCCATTGTGAGTAATAATAGTTGAAGGTATGTCTAAATTAAAGATAATGTTGGTCATCAAAAACTTGCATATATCATCCCTCATGGTAAATTCAATTGGAATTACCACCACACATTTTGTAAAATATTTTGTAGCTATGATTATGAATTTATGTCCACCATCAGACATAGGATTCATCTTTCTAATAAAATCAAAACCCCATAAGGAGAATGGCCATGGTAAGATAATCAATTGTAACTCATGAGATGGTACATGGTTCAAATTATTATATTTTTTCATTGTAAGCATAATTTTTCATATTCAATACATTTTTATTCTATGTTAGGCCAATAATAAAGTTGGCATAATAATTTTTGAGACATGGCCTTACCATTGAAATGTCTGGCACACTCACTATCATGCATTTATATTAGGGTAGTGCATGCCTCATTTGTGTTTAATCATCAAATTATCTATCCATCAAAACCACGTTTGATAAATCATTTCCATTGATAACACAAAAAATTGCTTCTCATTATATTTGAATTTATCCTTCCATGTAAAATGGTCTGATATATAAACTCAGTAGAGGAAATGATAAATATCACTGTACCATTATATATTTGTAGAACTCGTCAGGTTGTAATAGAGCTATAGCTAATTGATCAACTACAACCTGACCTTTTATTGATTTTTTAGATACAAACTTGAGATCAAACTATGTAAGTTGCATCACCCATTTTTTAATGTGGCTAATGAGGTGTGTTTTGTTCATAAGGAACTTTAATGGATCTTATTTAATTGTAACATAGACCTCATTATTAGGCAAATAATGGCATAGTTTTTTGTGTATTAAAAACCAAAGCTAAACATATTTTTTCATTTTTATATATTTGAATTCATAATCTAACAATTGATGATTGATATAATAAATTGCCCGTTCTTTGTGAGGTAATGTATGAGGTCCTATGATGATGTTCAAGGATATTTTCCCCAATACTCATCATGAAATGTTATCAAATCCTTTGATGCTCATGTTGGAGGGTTCCAAGTCTTTAGGGTTAATTTCATGTAAATAAATAAAGGATATTTTACAAATGTTGAGTCCTAAATCATTATCCATGAGAACTCTTTTAACTAATTTATGGATCACACATACCTGAATGTATAGTGGTAAACAAGAATTTATGAGGTCTTGAGGTGGTAAGTCTTCTTTTTCAAAACAAAAATTATATTCAATCCATTTGATATATTTTCACATAGAATCCATACATGGAGGCTCTACACTAATTACTAAAAAGTTCATGCATAATGCATCCAAAAAAATATCCTTGTAATGTGAAGAATGATGTAATAATTCCAAGAGTAAATTTTCAACAGTAACATCATTGGAAGAGGTTATAATATGGTGGCAGGAGCAAGATTATTTCATACATTCTCTTTGGCATTTTTTGGTAATAGGTATAAGTTCATTGTAAACATTATGGTAGTAATAATTATGCAGGAATGCATTGGATTTGCAATGACCAGGTTTTGAACTCCTTAGATATTTTATTGAATTAACCATACATGAAACATAACAAGTAGCGACTACCATGTTGTACTGTAAAATGAAGTAGCTAAGAGATGTATCCATATTAAACATGTTGTAGAAAAGGGGAAATTCTAATGTTTAAATTTTAAACACTTTGAAATTAAAATTTATAAAATAGTAAATCAAGAAGAAGAAAAAAACTCAGATAAAAAAAATTGCATTCACATGGATAAGCTTTACTAAATGTTTAATCATAAAATCTAGATTAGAGAATGTAGGGTTGAATGATTAAAGATGGCCTAGGGCACACAATATTGAACTGCCCCAAAGACACCTCTATCAATGATCACTACCTACATAACCAATACTCTGAAGATGTACTCAAACTTATGTAGTTCTCCCCTACGTGTTAGCTTGTGTATGCATAAGGATGCATTATGTGATACATAAGTAAATAGAGTGGCCTAGCTTGTAACTTGGCAAATATAGATCATGGGATGTTCCTTTAGTAATTTAAACATATGGATGTGTTGTCCCTATTACTAATATGGAAATAGGAGAAAATAGGGAAGCTTTGCTAATTAAATGCTTGATTAAATGATTTTGGTAAGTTGTCTTATGAGTTTCTTGATTTGTGATAAGTTCAAAATGAATTAGGTTTTATCATGTATATATCGGTCCCTTTGGAGAATATCTAACAAAAAATCACTTAGGCCAACCAAAGGAATAAGTTCCATTTTTAAATTAGATGACTTTAGGGAACTTGAAACTTGCATTAGGGTAGACACTTTAGATGATATTTATGGATAATATAGCATCTCAGTCATGTACACTTGGAAAACTTAGACCTTGGTTGTTCCTCTCAGTTCTAGACTTTTCCCACTTTTAGAAGTCTCACATCTACTTTATCTTGTGCCCCTTGGACTTTCTCTTGGTCTGACAAATCTTATGTTGATGAATCAAACCTTTTATCTTATGTATAATTTTTAAAACCTACTTATCTTCCACCTCTACAAGTTATGAGTCTGTACCTACATTAGTGTTCCCTAGAAACTAGCATCCCAAACAGACACTTGCATCGACATGTGTCCTACTCTAACACAAGTGTATAGTTACCTAAAGTCATCTAATTTTAAAATGAAACATATCCTAATGGCCATCCTAATTGATTTAATGTTAATTCCTTATCCAAAGTATTGATATAAATAAAACATCAACCCTCATTCATTCCTCACCTAAAAAAGACCCAAGCCAACTTATCAAGCATTCAATCAAGCACTCGATAAATCAAAAGCTTTATTATTTTATCTTATTTTCATATTAGTCATAGGAAAAATGCATACATAGGTCTGAAGTACTGAAGGAGTATCCCAAGAACATGATTTGACAAGTTACAAGCTAGGTTATTATTGTACTTGCTTTCCACATATTACATGATTCACACACAAGCCAACATGTAAGAGAGACTTACATCAATCTGAGGTCTTCTTCAAAGTATTGGATATGTATTTAGCACTCATTAACAGAGGGGTATTTGGGGTTAGTTTGACATCATGTGCCCACTAACCCATTTTCCCCCAGAGTCGCTATGAAGATAGATAACTAGGGTTTTGTAATTTAATGAGTGACAATCCATGAACTAGATCTTAATTCACTAGAGTTAAGGCAAAGGCAAAACCAAAAACATTTGTGTGGTCACTTCTTTTTTATAAGATATTTTGTACAAGACACTTGCATTAAGTTTAGATATTAGCATCGACATAACCATCCTAAGTTGACACTAGTGTCCATAACTCCAAAGGCACACAAATTATAATCTGATGACTATTCCAAAATCTTCTTCCAAATTGCTTCCTGCTTATTCTATAACTAAAACTACATTAGCATTAAAACCAATTAAGTACATTACTTCTTTTTCAATTCCATATCTAGCATAGTTGTACTTACTATTTTTAGTCTATCTCAATTTAATGAGTTCAACATATGTTTATATATCAATTTAAAATTTAATTGGCCTACTATAGAGATAGTTTATCACCCTTATATCTTAGGCTCTCTCTATCCCCTTTAACCCTAGATACACCAATCTAGATTTTTAGGGTTAAACATTTGGTGAACTTGATCTTTGAACTCTAAACCCTAGGTCAATTAGGGTTTTCTAATTTTTTTTGTTGATCCCTAATAACTATACAATATGTGCAACATGGATGTAGTTGTCACCCATTTTGGGTTCTAATATGTCATATTTGGTATGGTTTCCTACATTAGTTTCCTTATCAAATCTAGGCCAATAATGAGAGGGTTTTTAATCAAAAAAACACTTGATATCTCTTTAAAATTCCTTTTAAAATGTTATAGAGATATTATATAGATGCCAACATGCATGCTCTCAAACCTTTGTTCTACCTAAGTCTTATTCAAATGATAGCTACCATCTATCACCCACTATTCACCCATAGTTTATATTAGATTCCATGATCCATGTTATTATTACTTTAAGAGTTAAGGTTGCTCAACCAATTTTGCCACCTCTTAATATACAACAATTTCCTCCTAAACCTAAGATTGTAATAAAATCCAAGGGATATGAAATTATTGACTAAGTAATAAATACACATGTTAAAATTTCAATCATTGACCTCCTAAAGCAATCTAATGTTTATAAGGATATCCTATACAAAGCAGTACATGAGACACAAGTTCCAAGTAATATTGATCCTACTTATTTTATGGGTATCATGAAATATTTCAAGAACAATGCTAAGATCATTACCTTTGATTTAATATATTTACCATCTAAAGATACTATTGACCAAAAATTTCCTTTATTCATACAAGTGACCATGTAAAATAAAGGCATCAAAAGGGTTATCATTGATAATGGATCAAGCCTAAACATTTGTAGCATAGAATTTCTAACCATTATGGGTATTAGCATCAATCTTATTTTAAAAATGGTTATGCACATAAAAGGATTTGAAAATTCACATATCCCTCTGGTTGGTCAAATCACATTGGATGTGACATTAGGACCAAAAATAGTTTCAACTACTTTTCAGGTAATGTCTCAATCATTACATTATAATTTACTTTTGGGTAGACCATGGATACATTCAATGGAAGCTATCCCATCTACACTTCACATATGTGTAAATTTCATACATGATGGGATCTTATTATCCATGCCTAATGATGATAAACCTTTCAAATTTTGCAAAATGATACAATTTGAAATTGAAGACATTCCTAAAGTGGTACCACTAAATAATGCATTCCTATTGAACATTTACACATGTATGAAATAGTTGAGTCAATTACAATAGTTCCTTTGTATCTAGATGTAAGGAAAAAAATACTGAGGTACACATATATTCCCATCAAGAGTAAGAACCATTAATAAAGGATCCAATAGAACCACATAAGCCCCAACCATTTGAGATTCCTTTATTGGTCAATATTGAGCAGAAAGATGGCCATGTTTCATATTACAATGATAGTGATAATGATACCACTTATGATATGATAGATAAGAAAATGTGAAAACTAAAATTTAATCCACTTGATCATCTTTTACATAACCTATTTGCACCTACATGTCATGGTACATATAAGTTAAATCCACTTTTAGAAGATGCAAAATTGAATCCAAATAAGGGAAAAACCAAAATAGTAGATGAACATGTAAATGCTTATTATTCCATACATCCCTCTTGGTTGAAAACATTGATTCAACCTTATAAGGGTCAAACACAAATTCATCATGTGAACAATTTGGATTATTCTCAAAAGGCTTCATAGTAAAGTTTTTAAATCATGACACATAAAGACACTCAAAATAACATATTATCTATGTTACTTGAACATAAAATTATTTCTTCACCTTCTACCAGGCACAAATCACACATTAGACTTCTACCTACAAAAGACAAGGTACCATATTATAAATATCATTAGATCATTAGACATAATACCAATCAATGTGAAGCATTAAAGAAACTAATTCAAAAATATAAGAATGAAGGACATATACACATTGTTTCTGACATGATAAAAAGGTAAAATCATTCATATCTTTCACAAAATAATTATCTCTCAAAATGATCAAAGTATGAAGTTTTAACCATTACTACAAATATTGATGGGGTATTTTGCCACCATCTCCAGTTTGATATTAACAAGTGGGACACAACTTGTGGCACCATATTTCTCACACAATTGGGACACACTAAAAATGAAATAATATACTCTCCATTGATTCTATAATATTTAGGATACATTTGTTTACCTATATCCTATGGCCCATGTGTGGAATATTCCATCATATGGATATTAGACCGAGAACCACATTTAAAACTAAAGTTTGGATGACATTGGATTATCGAGTAGAATGTTAAGTTGGATACTACAAACATGTATGTTATTTTTCTTGATATGGATACAAATATTTGTATATAGCATGATGGGTATGATTATTTTCCTAAACCATTGGATTTGGGTAAACCATTAGATAAAAATGTTGAAGAAGTGACATTACATCAATATAAACAAAGCTTGAAAAAAAATCTAGGTGGAATTCCTTGATTAGACATCTTCAAATATTCCAAAAATATAAAAAAATAAAAAATCATTCAAAAATCAAAAACATTATGGCACCTACATACTCTATTGGCTCCTTATAATATATGTGTTAGTTCCATGTTAATGGATGACATATCAGATACTCCTACATACACAGGTGTATCAAGCTTCTACTTGAGTGTGATACATGCATACACAAATACATGATATATTCCTATTTTAGATGTAGGACTTTCCTCTACTTATGTCATATGGACATTGGTGGCATCCACCTCTATGATCATGATACTTTCAGGTTATATCATTCTATGGTCCTTCTACACTATCATGTTTTGAGCTCATATATGTATTTGAACATGCCTTTATCCATGATTATATCTTTCATAGGGTACTTGATATGCTATGCACTTGATTATTTTTTATAACATATTTGATCCATGGGATACTATGACATGTCTATACTGGTAGTTTATGCTTCCCTTTATGCACTTCCTTAAGTGTCTTGCCTTACTATTATCTTCCTTGTTCAAACATTTGAATATGATCCTTTATTTGCATCTCCCATGCCTATGTATGGTTTTTTTTAAATTTAAATATGTCAATATTTATTGTATGGATATTTGAATATTTCATCCTTGTTTTTGTGGACATTTGATTAATTCATGTCCTTTTGATTGTGCAACATTTGAACATGCCCCTTGTTTGTGGTTTCCTATGACCATTATATGTTGACTTGATTTTGAGTCCTCTTGTGTGTGTGATTATTTTCTTATTGAGTTTGTAATTTTACTATCTATACATTTCCATGATATTTATCATGCATCTTAGGCCTTCATGTGATCACATTATTCTATGTGCTTCAATGCTACATTTATCTAGACATGTTTTTTTTTTATTCTACATGCTTACATTCACATATTATACAGTTGTCTTACCCTTTTGAGGTGAGGTAACTACTGGTTCTTATTATTCCGTCACCCCAAAATGGGTTTCATATTAGTTAGGGCATCTTATAGAGGCATGCTCTCCACATTTGGCACAATTTTTAAATTCAGTGGGGGCATGTCATATAGGCATGGCTTCCACACAATCACAATTTTCATTTCCAGTGGGGGGCATGTTTTGGAAGCATGTTCTCCACACTTATTCAATATTTGGAACTTATATCAATTTTAAAATTTAGTATGATCATGTCATATAGGCATGGATTCCACACATTCAAAGTTTCAGATTTAGTGGGGCATGCTTTAGAATCATGTTCTCCACACTTATTTAGTATTCAACATCTCCAGATTATAATGGGGGAATGTTTTGGAAGCATGTCCCCTACATTGTTACTTATTTCAATTTTCATATTTCCCCATATATAGTGGGGACATGTTTTAGAAGCATGTTCTCCACACTTGCATAGTTTCTTAATTGGCCAAAGCACACAATTATATAATTTAGATTTATAGTTATGGCATAATGATATACATTGGTAACATTTTATACATATTTTAAGCATGAGACATATCTAAGGTGCATATGATATGTAATGTGCACCTAATATTATAAAATCCAAATCAATTTTATATTTCAAAATACTCTTAGGGACTAACATCACCCACTAGGATATACTTTTATAGACTATAATGAGCTAATCTACTGCCATAATTTGTTTACTTTTGGTACGATTAATGTGATTAAATCACTTAATCTTACCAAGTTTTTAGGTTGGAATTTATTGTATCATCCAACATTACCAACTTGATAGTATGAGTTAATTTTTATGCTCTCATACTCATCAAGTTATAAGTATGATCGGGTTGCATGGTTGAGTTAATCTCAACTATCAAGTGAAAACTCACCTTTTCTCCAAGGTTGGGGGCATGTGCATTAAAATCTCTCTCTTTATCTCCTTAGATATATGTACCTTCTATATGTACACATATTTCTCCTAATCTCAATTTTATATCCTTACAATGATATATATTTTCAAATCAATTTGTCAATAGGAAAATCCATTACATTGATACATAGGTGTACTCCTAAACCTCACTCTTTCAATTTCAATATTTTCAATACTTTTAATTTTAGATTATATGCACTAATTATATACTATAACATGCTCTTCATTGTAGGTCAATCACCATTAAAACACTCTCAAGTTGTACTCAAATAAAGGCAAGGTGTGTTATACACTCCTATGTACATATTTATTCTCTTTTAAACCACCATTTTCATTAATAGATTAAAGGAATGAAATGTAGATGATTATTATGGATTATATAACACCTCAATGTTATACACATCTAAAACTCAGACCTTGGTTGTTTCTCTTAGTTTTAGACCTTTCCCACTTTTGAAAGTCTCACATTTGCTCTATATTATGCCTCTTAGACTATCTCTTGATAGGATCAGTATTATGTTGATGACCTAGACCTTTTATATTTTCTAGAATTCTTAAAAACTATTTATATTCCACCTCTACAAGTTTTGATAATGTATCTATTGTCTTGTTCCCTATACATGAGCATCCCAAATAGACACCTACATTAATGTATGTCTCCTACTCTGATGAAAGTGTCTAATGCCCTAAGGCCATTTAATTTATAAATGAAATGTATCCTAATGGTTTGAATAAGTGATTTAATGTGAGTTATTTCTCCAAAGGGATTGATATAAATATAATATCAACCCTCATTTATGCCTCACCTATAAAAGACCAAAGATAACTTATCAATGCATTCAATCAATCACACAATAAATCAAAAGCTTTCCTATTTTCTCATATTTTCATATAAGTCATAGTAACAACACATACATAGGTCTAAAGTACTAAAGGATCAACCCAAGAGCCCAATTTACCAAGTTTCAATCTAGTTCATTATTTTACTTTCTTTCCACATATTGTATGATTCACACACGATAAAATGTGTAAGGGAGAAATACATCAGTTTGAGTCCCTCTTTAGAGTATTGGATATGTAGGTAGATATCATTGATACAAGGGTCTTTGGGTTTAGCTCAACACTATGTGCCCACTAACCCATTTTTCCCTAAGATCATTATGAAGATGAAGAACTGAGGTTTTACAATTTCATGAGGAGTGATGGTCCATGACCCAAATCTGAATGCACCAGAGTGAAGGAAAAGACAAACTCAAAATCATATAGGTGGTCACACCATTTTATAATAGGTATTTCGTACAAGATACCTATGTCAAGTTCAGACAATAAGATTAACAGAACTATCTCAGGCTAAAACTAGTGTTCATGGATCTAGAGGCACTCAAATCAGAATCTGATGACTATTATAAAATATTCTTCTAGTTTACTTCTTGCATGTTCCAGATCTATAACTCCATTAGCATAAAAAAACTAAGTACATTACTTCTTTGTCATTTTCATATCTAGCATAGTTGTACTTACTATTTTTAGCCTATCTCAGTTTAATAAATTCAACACATATTAATATCTGAGTTTAGCATCTAATTGGCCTGTTATATAGATAATTTATCACCCTTATACATTAGGCTCTCTCTATCTCATTTAACCCTAAATAACTTAACATACATAATTTTAGGGTTAAATAGACACTAGCATTGACGTAGGCATTTGATTGGGATGCAAGTGTCCAAAAAGTTGGAAAATAGGCACAAGTCTAGAACTTACAAAGATAGAAGATAAATAGGTTTATAAAATTTTGAGCATGATAGAAGGTCTAAGCCATAATAATAACTTTGGTTAGACAAAGAAATAATCATTTTGGCACATAAAGATAGTGTATGCAAGTCTTTAAGTAGTGGGAAGGTCTAAAACTTGAAGGTACATTCATCATATGTATTTTCCAAGTGTACAAGATTGAGGTGTTAGATCATTCATAAATAATGTCTACAATAACATTGAAAACATCCATTTTATTCATAATAAAAGTTCTCATTTGTCTTTATTCAGTGAATGCATGAAAGGAATAATTGTTTCCAAGACCACAAGTGCTACCACGTTTGGGTAGTCTATTGGACTTGGGTTTGAATCCAAACCAATCTTTGCATACCCTATCCAAGCACTATAGTAGTTTGATGTGTCTTAAATTATGCACCAACATAATTATTATAGCTTTCTCTGTGGAGGTTGTAACTAGCATACTGAAGACTTATCATTTTAATATTTATAAGAGAATGAAGAATGTTAGATCTATAGTATATTTACTCTTGTTCGATAGAAATCATATTATTTAGTCTTCCAAATGGAAAAAATTATGAAATTTATGTGTTTTCCATCTATTAAAGCCCAATTTTTTGATGGATTGGTGGTAATCCATGTAATAAGAAATTGAATTATTTATTTTATCCATCTTTAGACATTAAGGTAAAAGTACATCTCTCAATACCAAATATTTTTGTAACGTCTTCACCTTTAATGTTATTAGACATATGACAATGAAGATGAGACTATTCATTGAAACTAATACAGAGGATACTATTCAGGGTTTTAGGTATTGATATCTAACAAAATCAACATAAATTCAAACAACTAATATGTTTTTTACACTCAGTAAACATCTAAGGCACATGCAAAATGTTAAACTAAGCATAAGATTGTTTAGAGATGAATAAGAATAAAATTACTCTAAATTTTTATTAGACAATGTATTAAATGAAAAAATGTAAAGGCTTCCTCAATGGAATATGCCTACGTACATTAGCACATAATATATATCCTTTATAATTCACATTGATGTATATGTTTATATAGTTTTGATTTCACCAAGATGTACACAAATAAGGTATATGCTTGAAAATAAAACTTTCTAGTGCATTCAATATCACATTAATATTTTATTGATTATAGTTATATGAATGATTCATGAAACAGAGAACTTTTGGGGAGTAATGATTTCACTTCTCATAATATTACTCTATCCTAATTAGACGTCATGAAATATTCCATGCTTATTTTGATTTAGATGACTATCATTCTATATGAACATAATAGAAAAAAAATGTAAGGCTTCTTACACAATTTGGAACATAAATTTAATCAAACGAGTTTATATATTGTGGATACTATATGCACTATCTTTTATATTTTTTACAACATTGGAAATAAAAATAAGATGATATGTAAAGGGCTTGCAATGTAGCTCAAACTTTAACAATCATTAATGCAATGTCAACTTTTGCATTCTAGAAGGGGTTACTACGTGATTTGCATACTAATAAATCAAAGTATATTTTCAAGGTGTTTTTGTTTGTGGCCACCATGATTTAAGGTAAGAATCAATATTTATAATGGAAAAAAACATAGGCAAGAAGATGTAATGGTTTTTCATCCTCTAAAAATAGATATAGAATACTAGTTAGGTAATTTTAAATATGTAATTGAAGATAATTGAAATAATAGCCTAAAAATTATTAAGTAGAAGATGAATACATAAAAATAGGTGTAATTTTTTATATAAGTGGCACCTTTATCATGTAAACAATCATTCTAGGTGTTAGCTGACATCCATCAACTACTACTTCAAAATTATTTGTTTGTCTTCCTATTCAATGACGGGGCAATCAATTCAACAACTAGCATACTAGAAGATATATTGATAATTTGAATGAGGCATAATGAATTTTGTTTATAAGGTTGGAATCCAAATCTTTCCAATGAAACTCTTAAAACACTTCACCCAAGGTTAAATTTCATAGTTACCCAACCCTTTAGATTTTTTTAATGGCAACCATCCATTTAGCATTTCCACTCAAAAGCTAGGATGGTTCATATTTAATAAGGAAACATTAAAATACTAAACATATATGTTATACCAATAATACGTCACAAATTAAATGATTCACTTGGCATCAAACCCATCACATGCTTCTTCACATTCTAAACTTATAACGCTAGTAAATAACTACATTCATGATTCCCTTCCTTTATTTGAATACATTATCCATGCCATCAAAAGAAAGTGGCAGAGGTAGATGCAATTTTATTATAGTTGGAATCATCAAAAGGGCTATAGATGGTCAAAGGATAAATTGGGTGTAATCATAAAAAATTTGGGCTTAAACTTAGGCCAAAATCATTTCTAAGGTATTGTTGTTTCAAAAATTAAGAATCCAAACTAAGGTTCATCTAGGTGGCTACAATAGAAAAAAAGAAACTATGGCCATGATTATAATCATGAGAATTGAACCATTTTATCAGGTCTTGGTACAAAGGTTGAATCTCATTGTTATTTTCCATGTACTTATGATACTAAGGATTATAATCAAGATAAAGATAAGGATTATACTTATGTTGCCTAAGTTACCACATGGTATTAACAAAAATGATGAAATAAAATTTTATGAAAATAATAGATCAATTCCATTAATAAAGTGAGATGAAAAGTAACATGTAGGAAGGTACAGTCGATTGTTAAGAAAATTAGTACTCACATATTGATTATTAGTAAGTTACTTGGTTAATAATATTAATGTGTGTGAGTAGTGAATAAAACTTATATAGATATCTCTTGTGAGAGAGTCTTAAAGGAAAAATTGAGAGATATTAGGGATGAGTTGAGAGATATAATAAATTTGTAATTGATGTTGACTCCTTGTATTAAGGATATCATCTTCGTATATAATCTAATCTCTCATGATGAATAAGTAATCACTTATAAATCAAATTAAATATTATTATTAGTGTAATGTGAAGGTTTATTGTGTGTTAAATTTATGCAAATATGTTTAAAAGATATCATCTCGTATAAGATCCATTATCCTCTAATCATGATAGTCCATATTGGGTGATTTTTTTGTTTCTTGGTCGTACATGTAAAGGTAGTTTGATATGCACCACAATCATGTGGCTCTTCTTATTCAAAAAGGTATTGTTATCAGGTATATGCCATTATAAAGTAGTGTTCTTATCAGCTCAACCATTTCTAATTGATCCAATCTATGACCTATCATTTTTTCATACGTGTATTGGTGACCTTGATAAATGTGATATGTTCCTTGGATAGTGCCAATGCCTTTTGTCAAACTCATCAACAAGCCATGCATAAATCTAAATATTTTTTTCATATTAAATGCTCAAATGCATCATGTATTATATACCTACTAATATTGCATTCATTGTTGTACATTTCTATTTGTTATACTACTTAGATTGGTCTCGTTGATCAGCATGCAATCCACGTACATCCTTTAGTCGACAACTTTCATGTCTCCATGGTGGTATTAATTACATAATAATGTTAATTATTTGTTTTTATTACAGTTATTGTTTGATCTAATTATGGTTTAATGTTTTTTAATAAAATCAAAATTTGAATCAATAGTATGATGTTTATATTGATCTAGTCAATATGTATAATCTTGATTTTAATAGCTTTAGATATAGTCTTATTTTTTAAATAATTGTTGTTTGAAGTATTATTTAAAAATTAATTTTCCTTTTTATTTTTAAATATAATTTGTTTAATTTTTATTGGTCATCGAATCATAAATCTAATTTTGTCTATATTATTTTGTCATTTTGGGTCATCTTTTTAAGATTTAAAGTAAGAGTCATGTCATCAAGGTTGTTGTTCTCAAAAAACATGTAATTGGATGCATTATCAATCATATTTGATGTCCATATTGTGGGGGGGTTATAATGGATAAATTAGGTCATAATGAAACTTTTGAAGGAAAATATTTTATACTTGGCAAGTTCAAACTAAATTATTGTTAATTAACAAGATTTATGTGAAATTACAATCTTGTTAAATACCAAACATGCAGATGAAGCCACCAAATGGGAAATCAAGGATACAAAAGTGATAATAATTATTAACCTAGGTTATCTAATGCCTACTTGCATCTTATAGACTTGTCAAAAAGTTCAAATGTCATTTGGACTACATTGAACAAACTATTTTGATCTTAAACAGGAAGTGCAATAGTGATCCTCAAACATAAGTTATATGGACTTAAGATAGAGGAAGGCGACAACATGGTGTTGCACATTAGTATCTCTCAATTTTAAATCAATTAACAAGAATAAAATTAGACATGCTTAATGATGATGCAAAATTTGTATTACTGAATATAATGCCAGTCAGTTATTCAAACATGGTTTTTACACTGATCAAACTAAATCCTAGCCTAGAATATCTAATTTATTCATCAATACATGAAAGAAATAAGAATATTTATCCAGAATAAAGTGTAATATATAATAAAAATAAATAGGATAAATCCTATGATAAAATAAGATCTAAATATTCTTTCAAGCAAGAATCAACTTCTAAGGATTTAAAAAAATAAATTATCTGTTACCATTGTAAACAACCTGGACATATGGTTGTAAATTGCAAACTGAGATATCAATACCTACTTGATGGGAAAGTAAAAAAGAATGCCATGTCTGTTGATGAATAAAAATAGAATGATGAGGATATTTTCCTTACAAACAATTTAAGTGATAAATATTACCTCTATTAGTGATAATTTACACGAGGATGGAGGCAACAAAGGAAGGAGGAAAAATAACATATTCTCGTGAGACACTAGTAATGGGGTTGATTATGCTATAGTGGCATGTGTTTCTTTTTTAATTCTTGTTTGTGTTAAAATAAGTGGTATAGTTCTTATTTTCCCAATTATTGTACTTCATAAAAATACCATGTTTTGGAGATACAAGAGTGAAGGTTGATCATAGGATAATTCTTGTCAGTAGATCCCACACTAACTAGGTTGGTGAGTTCCCATTGGTGAATGGTTGATGAGAGGGAGATGCTTCTTGTTTATATTTCCCACACTAATTTAGTATATGTGTTCTCTACAGTGAATGGTTGATGAGAGGTAGGAGATTGGTTTTTGCCTCTCTATCTTTATGTAGTCCTAGAAAACATAAATTACCATGTAAGCACTGGGGGGATTTGTTAGGAAAATTAGTACTCACATTATGATTGTTAGTAAGTTTATGGGTTAATAATATTAATGTGTGTGTGAGTAGTGAATGAAGCTCACGTAGATATCTCTTATGAGATATTCTTAAGGGATAAGTTGAGAGATATTAGGGAGGGATTGTGAGATATAATGGATTTGTGATTGATGTTGACTCATTTTATTAAGAATATCATCCTCCTATATAATGTAATATCTCATGATAAATAATTAATCCCATATGAATAAAATTGAAGATTATTAATAGGGTAATTTGAAGGTTTATTTTGTGTTATATTTATGCAAATTTTACCAAAAGATATCATTAGCCACATGTCATTTTGTGAAACATTAAAAAAAACTTTAATAATTTTTGTTGCATCCAAGACAATCATATACTAAACGAATTGAATATCTCAATAATTATATCTGGGCATGTATCTGATTTTTAAAGAACTAAATAAACTTTAAAAAAATAGGTGATATTTGCAGTAACCATACAATGCTAAATGAATATTTGGTATGAGATAAATCCTTGGTATGAGCTTAGCAACAAAAATACCTTTGGTATAATTACTATAAAACCAACAAATAAAACAAGGCATCAAAATTTCATGAGCCATTCGTAACATAAAAGAGAGTGAGATTTGGCTATGGAGATAGCCACTAGGGATCTAAAGGCCTAATGGAAGCACTCAAAAACAAAAGATCAAAATTGATAAAAATAAATTGTATTCTTATCAAGGATGTAAGATATCTTGTGAAACAATAATTTCAAATGAGTGAAGTGGTCTCAAAATAAGATTGCAAAGGGTTATTCTTATCATAGGATTTTAACAAATGTCATAATCATATGAGGTGAGACATAAGCCAATAAAAACTAAGTAAACTTAAGCGAAAGGGTGTTAAAGGGACCCAAGAGTGGAATTGGTTGAGGAAATAACCATGTTCACACCAACACCCTACCTTAAGTGCAACTTAGAAGGGAAATAAAATGCAAAGATGAAATAAATAGGTCTAACAACAATTCTTGATGAGGCACCCAAGCATAAAATGATCCCCTCAAAAAGAAGAGAAGGAAAAAACTCCCCCATGCGAGGATTATGGAAGAAGGTTGGGTGACCCCTTGAAGCAGTGTCCCATACCCCCATGAGAGTTTATAAGTGATGGTACTTATATTGAAGGGTTTGGTTAAAATATTTGCAACTTGAATTATTGTAGGACAATGTCAAATATCAATGGCTAGTTCCTAAATAAATGGATGGCACTTTGGTTGTCACAAAATAGGATATATGGCATAAGAATAGTAATACCAAATTCAGTCAAAATATTCTAAAAAAAATAGCCTCAGTTGTGGCATTAAGATCCCTAAAATACTTAGACTCAATTGAAGAGAGAAATAAAATGTTATTTCTTGCTATGCCAGCTAATGGGACCTAAACCAAGATGAAATTTATAACTAGATGTAGACTTACAATCCTTATAATCACTAGCTCAATCATAATTTGTATATCCAACCAAGTCTAGACTATTCCCTATTGCATAGTGAATCACATGTCAATGAATGGGTTGGATGTAATGCAAGATGTGTTTGGTCACTTTCCAATGAATCTCATGTGGTTCCTATATAAATCTTGAAACCATGAAGACCACAAAGTATATGTCAAGATGAGTGTGCATCAAATAAAAGAGGCTCCCAATAAGCTAACAATATAAGGAAAAATCAACCAATTGAGTGCAACACTTCACCTAAAGCTTGAATCCTATCAGAAAAGGAATTAGTGCAGGCTTATAATAAGCCATATTGAATTGAGCTAGAAGATCAAAAGAATACTTGGGCTAAGTAAGAGTGATTCTAAAATAATATTGAGTTATCTTGATCCCTAGAAAGTAGTGTAAAAGGCCAAAGTTAACCATATAAAATTGGTCATGTAAAGCATATTTGACTCAATAAGTGATGGAGGAAGAGATCCCAGTAAGAATCAAGTCATCATCATAGATGACCATAAGTAAATGAGAGTCATACTAATGCAGAATGTAGACATTCATATTTGAGTGGCATATTGATAATTTGACTAAGAAAAGAAAGGATTCCATCTTGGCATACCAATCTTGAGGGGCCTATTTGAGGCCATAGATATAATTCATATATCTTCAAACCAAAGAATAACCATGCACAAAACCCTATGGCTACTCCATATAGATCTCCTATTGAATATTCCCATGAAATAAATCACTTTTCACATCCATATGATGAACAACCTAACCATGAGATGCAACAATAACAAGAGTCAAGAATGGAGGTCATCTTAGTGATGGGGGAAAAGGTCTTAGTTTAGTCAACACTAAGAACCTATGAGAACCCTTTGGCTACAAGTTGTGCTTTAAATTTATCAACATTTCCTTCTTCTACATATTTGGTGTGGTAGATCCACTTACATTGAATCATTTTCCTTCCTTAGGAAGGGGGATTAGGTCCCAAGTGTGGTTCCTCATCAAGGAACTATACACTTCCTCCATTATTGAATTCAATCAATAATGCTTGATGCTTCATGAAAATATTATGGATTTGAAATAAGTATTATGTACACATGTGTAAGATCTCTATGTTTTTATCATGTCCTTTGAGTTTCTAAATGCTTCTTGACAAAGGTGTCAACTAACTATAGATTCCATTGAATCCATTGAGTTGATGAATAATATGGGGATGAATGAGTAGAGTCTATAGCTATGGAATATGACCCCTATAGAGGTGTAGGTGAAGAAGAGTCCTATGAGTCACTATCTTTGAAGTTCATTATAGAAGGAGGAGGTAAAGTATGATAGGCCAAGGGAGGAAATTTTTCCTCAAATTGAGCACTCCTATCAATGAAAATGTTCTTCATCTCTAGATTAAAGAGTCGATACCCCTTGACACCATCAGGATATCCAAGAAAGAGGAAAAACTAATTTTGAAGTTCAAAAACCTTGCATTTTTTGAAGGAATGCATGTCAAAGTAAAGGAACTAAAAAATCAAAAAATATACATAATTGGTTTTAAACTGCACCAAGCTTTAAAAGGATTCGTGTCTTTCAAAGCCTTGTGAGCAACTTGGTTCTAAATGTGAGCAACATAGTTAATGGTTTCAGTCTAAAATTATTGATCAAGAGAATGAACATGAATCATAAAAGTAGCCATCTACTTCAGGGTATTATTATTCCATTCAACAACATTGTTCTATTGTGGTGTGTATACAATTGAATGTTGAATTTCAATCCCTTTAAAATTGCCAATTTAGTCATGGTGATGGTTCACATATTCTTAGTCATTGTTTATGCATATAATTCGAACATATTTCATAGATTACTTCTCAGATAACCCTTGAAGTCTTGAAACCATTCAAACACTTCACTTTTCTAATGAAAGAAGTAGACCCAAGTATATCATGAATAGTTATCAATGAAGGTGATGACATAGCGAGTATTTCTAAAATATAAGGTAGGAAAGGGACCCATGAGATCACTATGAACCAACTCAAGGACATGTGAAGTTATCCAAGATATCCCTTTTTTGAATTTTTCCTCTAGATGCTTTACTATAGTATAACCTTAACATACACTATCAAAAAACTAGAAAGGAGGGAGTCATGTGACCATATCATGTGAATTAAGTTGTTAAAGATAGTGGTAGTTGAGATGGCCAAACCATTCATGCCATAGTTTACTCATCAAATTTAATTGAGTAAAGTAGTAGAGGGACAATGAGGAAAAAAGTGGGATGATGCATATAGTCAAGATTCATGATTGGTATGCCCCACTGTAATTAAATCATTATCCTCAAGATCTTGAATCTCTACTAAATCGATGAAAACTCAAATTTTGTACTGTTACCAAGTTGAGTGATTTGGTAAATGGAAATAAGGTTGGCATATAAACTAAGAATATAGGGAAAATTATCAAATGATCTATCATGCATGTCAACCAAACATTTCCCAATAACATCCATCGATGTATCATCACCTATAAGAATATGAGGCAATAAACGAGGTTTTAAAGAAGAAAATTGTTCTCGATTAGAACCCATACGATGTGTAGCCCTGAAGTCAAGTATTTACTATTTTGAATATTTTCCATTGTTATTAGTGCTTTTCTCTTCCCTTTATTGGATTTGGAATAAATGGAATGAGATGACTCCTTTATGTAGGATGCTAAAAAATTAGTTTGATTCTTCTTAAGAAGATGGGTCAACTCATCAATTTGCTTGTAATGACAATTATTATCATCATGACAAACTTTCTTTCTATATGAACAAGGTTTTCTCTCCTTATTCTGTAAATCTCTTTTCTTGAAAGAGGATTTAGAATTTTTTGGTGTAGGAAGAGATGATTCTGTGTGATCTTTCTTTGGATTGTACATTAGTTGTTTTTTATTCTTATTAGACCCTTTTACAAGTCATAGGTGACCCACCACCAAGTCTTGTGACTTAGATGGCTTGAGAATTCCTATTGAGATTAACTTCATCTATTCAAGCATGAATATTTATGAAAATGACTCAAATGAAGACATAGTATAGGGATTTCCCATAGTCAACTGATGAATCTAAAAACTAGAAACTAATGCTACATATTTAGAAGGAATCTTACTATTATATCTCAAATTTTCACCTTAGAGAAGTTGAGTAAACCTTATCAAATTTGGGATAACATAGAACTATCTTTGCAAATAAGTAAGCTACTACAAGAGATAGATCTCTATATTTGAAAGGGCTAGCTCCCTTGATCTATCTTTTAGGCTCACACACTACACTAGACTAATCACTACTAGGGGTGAAAAGGGAAGAAGGACATAAATTAACCTAAATTAATGAAGGTGATATAATAAAGATAAGTCCAAAAAACATGATTGCATCTGCACTAAGAAATAAGACTATTAAAATTGACCTCAACTCAATGTTTTTCTAGCATAAGTGTTTCTCATGGAGGCAAATTGCTATGCATATCCAAAGGTGGATGAAAAGGAGGTTTGATAGTAGACACTAATAGTCTCTCTCACACTTCAAAACACACTTAATAAACACATACACTTCATAATACCTATTAAAAAAGATATCACTCACACAAAACATGCAAGAGGAGAATGGAAGCAAGGAGAAGACATTCATCACTTGTCAACCACATAGACCACTTAACATATTTAGGAAAGATTTGTAGAGACAAAATCAACTTCAGAACTTTATTTGAGTGCAAATCAAGATGTCAAACCAATATGGCTTCACTATACCAATTATGGATTCCTTACAATGCCAAAATGGCTTGCATATATAGAGCATAAGAGAGGAGAGAGAAGAAGATAAATTAGATAGTCATAAGGCCAAGTGTCAAGACTTGGAAACTAGTTACATCATGAGAGGAGTTACAAAACATGCTATGAATCCCTCTATGATTAGTGTTCAACCCAAACATGACATCTTTCTCAAGTTGTTGTAAAGGCACTCTATGGTTCTTCTTGAAATTGACCTCATGATGATGAGTAGTCCATCTATCTTAAACTATATTATAAGGACTTGAAATGTATGATCTGAATTGAAAAGGTGGAGATATGATTGTGACAGTCATCTACACCTCTCCAATTGATGAACTTCTATTGGACACTTGTTATTCATTATTTGTAGTCATTCCTTAGCCCTCTAGACTTGAATCTTCACACTTGTCACTTAAGTGACCTATATTTATCCAAGAAAGCTCATTATAGGAATTTAGGACACATTTTCAAAATCTCTTTATCCTTTGGTCTATCAAATAGACCTCAAGAGACTTAGTATCACTCTTCTCACTATCACACTTTAACAGTCACATTTCTTCTCACTGTGTCATTCAAGATAGCCTATAATGACCAACCTATCAAAGGTAATTTCATGCATCACTGAGATAATATATGAGTGTGAGTAGTTATAACAAGTCCCCATACACCTTTTACAATGATTTTCGTTCAATAGTCTCCTACACTATAAAACAACTCAAATCTTGTAATAAAACCTGAATTAGGCATGTCTATACAAGTGATAGTACAAAATAATTGGATGTTAAGGAGCTTGGGATAGTGATAAACATGTCCAAAACACTTTAAAATCCAATTATCCACTTATAGATGCATATACCTTCATGTTTTCTCCATCGGGTTCATACAAGGGTTTAAGGAGAGTTTTTGGTGGTTTAGCTTCTTAATGTTGATTCATAAAATCTAGATGCTTAACCTTCAAAAAAATTCCACTGAGATCAAGTTAAGGACCCCCGTCAACTACCCCTATATTCTTTAGGCACCATGCACACCATCTGTATAAATATGATCAAATGAAATTATCCCTCAAGCTTCTACACCACATTTTGGATAGGCCTGAGAGAGAATCAGGCCAAAATGACCACTCTTGTGTTTTTCCCTGTTAGGATCCTACTCCACCAATAAGAGTATATATGATTACCTTGTATTAGCAACTAAACATGAAATTATACCAGAATGAACAAGTAACTAGAATTCACAAATAGCACAGAATATGAGAGACAATACACAATCTTGTATTAATACTCATCCAGAAAGAAAATACAATAAAGAAGATGCCACCTCTTCTCCACACCTCTTAGAAGCTTCCCACACCTCAAGTGTACACAGTAATTTTCTTCAAGAGTTCACTCTCCTACCAAAAATGGTCCCAACACACAACTCACATACAAAATTGGTGTTCACCTCTCCAACCAGTCAGTAATAACCCTGCCAGTACACAAGTACTCAAAGTACTTCAAGAAGATCTCAAAGTGATCTTACTTACCATGTAGATCTTCTCCCATGAGCTTGCAACAACCTGAAACTCAAATGATCTTACACTTGGAAGGATCTTCCTTGCCTTCCTCTATTTGCACTCATTACAATACATGCCAATGGGTCTATAAATAGATCCCAGACTTAAATAATAACTTAGACTCTTAATTTACAATAATTAGACATGCAGCTCGAGACTATAATTAGCCCTTAACATGCAAACACTTGGTTCAATGAACTAACTGTCCATGCAACGAATAGTTCTGGAACCGCCACAGGTGACCGACGTCGGTCCCTATCTGCCTGGAGGTGACCGACATCGGTCGACCTCCTGCCGATGTTGGTTTCCCATTTACACTGTAGATGATCGAATTCGGTCCCACTACCGACGCCAGTATCCCTGGAACTCAGCAACCTCCTCCATGTCTACAACAGTTGAAGCTTTTAGCTCCAAAACCTAACATTCCCTATAAACCAATGATTATTATGGACTCTCCACTCTCCCCTGAAGGCTCTCACATCTTTTGGTGAGATCATATGATCATGGAAGTGAAGTTAGGCATCTTGAGGGTTTGTGTTCAGTTCTAGGCCTAATAGGCCTAGACTGTATATTTGAGTTTGTGATCACTTGTGAGGGTTTACATTGACTATAGGTTCTATTATACACTTATTAATCTTTAGATAAACCTTTCACATCATTCTAAAGTTATTCCCTATTAGGCCAAAATGACCACTCTTATGTTGTTCCCTATAAACCAATGATTATTATGGACTCTCCACTCTCCCCTAAAGGCTCTCACATCTTTTGGTGAGATCATATGGTCATGGAAGTGAAGTTAGGCATCTTGAGGGTTTGTGTTCAGTTGTAGGCCTAATAGGCCTAGACTTTATATTTGAGTTTGTGACCACTTGTGAGGGTTTAAATTGAATTTATTTTCTCTTATACACTTATCAATATTTAGATAAACCTTTCACATCATTCTAAATTTATTCCAAGACACCTCATTCATCTTTTCAACATTCATGCACCAAGTCTACAAGTTGTGTTGCTCAGGGAGTGCCTCTAGTCTGAGATAAAATAGAGGGAACCTCCCCTATTTTTATGACTTAAAGGAGTCCATGGGGTATTTTTAAGGTCATTATTACCCTTTGTGTCAATTTTAAAGGTTTGGATATGCCTCATGATCTCTAAACACTTCAAACTGTCTAGACTAGCTTATAGGTTTGTGACTATATGCAGGGTCTAGAAACCTAGACTAAATGTGAAGTTATAAACTTGTGTGATAATCATATGAAGTTTATATTACCAATATGAGGGTGGTTTCAACATATTCATCTTAATATTATAGCACTTTTCAAACTCCCAAATGTAAAATCTCTATTGACTAGGCTAGTCTACAGACTGTCTCCAAACTATAAGTGTGTAATAGAGAATTCACAATGTTCCTGTAGGTGCTCATTTATGTGTTTCACAACTCTACTTACCTATAAGGTCAATAGGATCATATCTTATTTGAATTATATCATTTATGCTTTGTGACCATGTATCATTCTTTACCATCAACATAATAGGTGTTATTTGCAAGTTGTAGGTCCATTTGGTCTCAATTGCATTGTAGTTCACTGAGATATTCAGTATAATTTTGACTAAGTTGAGATCACCATAAACCATCATCTCTCTTAAAAAAAAACTTCCTCTCATGTTTAAGTGTTACATTTAGGTCTAGATTGCAAGGATAGAGCCATAGGGTTTACTCAGACCTCATCAACACTTACCAACAGATACTACTATGTAGAGTAGAGTCCCTTCTTCAGAAAAATTAAGGTAAATGTTCCCCTTTGCAAATTTTCAATAGGATAACTATGGGTATTATTTTAATTTATATTCCAAAACCTATTATGCCTTCTTACAGTCTTTAATCTTTACTAAAAAAACATTATCACTACATACCAAGATTCATAGTCTCCTCAAAACATGTCATTAGGCTCCTATACATTTGACTGCCTACACATACAACCCTGTAGGTCTTCATTAGGTTTGACCATGGGAAACAGTCTCACAGTCTTGAATACCTAACTCACTTCTTTGAGTTGAAAAGACATGTTATGATCCTTGAATATAATGGAAACCTATCATAGACCTTTGAAATCCATACAACTTAGTTCTCTCACAAATTAGTGACACTTCTAACTTCTGAGATACACATACTTAATGTATACTCTACATGTACATGACAATGAGAATGTTGGTATATGTGACCTCAAACTAGATGCATGTATGATCAAATGAGGTTTAAAATACACATTGCAATATGATTATTCATTTTAAGTAGATCTTCAAAACCTCCACTATAACCTTCACCTACAACTATCAAAACATGTTCTGTAGAACATCATTGTGTTTACTTCCTAGTACAAGGAGTGATTCTACTCATCCTTACATATTTGCACATGATAACTAGTTGAATTAAATCATGAAATGAGTGGACATCCTATTTAATTCCATATGCACTACTTGGTTTACTCAGATCAATGCAAACAGAGAAGAAAACTGAAGCCATTAGGGATGCACAAGTAGTTTAGAGTCACTAAAAGTCTTCGTGATTATTCATTTAGTATAGACCATCAAACCTAAGACTATGACCATGAATTAGAATCTCATATGTAGTAATAACACCCACTAAGTGCATCCATTCCAACTCTTCTCCTCCTATTTGTACTAACATAAAATTGTTGACCTATTTTGACTTGTCCAAGAGAGTGATGAGAGAGAGAGAGAGTTTAGGTTTTGCCATTTTTGGACCTATTTGAACCACCTGATCTTGGAAGTGATATGTGAGGATCTCAATAGACTTACCTAAATCCTTCCCATGTGTCAGTTGAGCCATGAAGTATGTATAACTAGCTAAAATTTCCCTATTTGTAGTTTATCTTCTTGGATAGACATTGAACCTACAAAATTCAATTTCAAAATTGGCATCTGACACCTTTCTAAAATGACACACGTTAGATTCCTTATTTACACCTTTGTCATAAGTGGAAAATTGTACATTTCACTCTAACATGACTAAAAGGTGGCAAAAAGGGAATATTAAGACAAGATGACAAGTATGACAAGGTTAGAACATGTTTTATGATCTTCAAACTATGACTTGACATTATTTATGACCTCGATGACCATGTTATGACTTAGTATGACCCTATAGAAAGTTTGAATATATATGGTGGTTGACCTAGTTTGACCTAGGGTCAAATTTTGTCAACACTTACCTAACACACTGAATACCAATTTTACATCCTTTTCAATACCACATTCTTTGAGTTGTGCTCTTAGTTCATTGGCCTTAGTAACATAGTCTTTGATGTTGTCAAAAATAGTTGGATCTAGATTAGTGAGGTCATTATTAATTTAATACCCCTAACCTCAATACTTTGACTGTAAAATTGTTGAAGTTTATCTCAAACCTCCTTAGGTGTTTTACACTAATCAATATGGAAAAGAAGATCAATAACAACAAATGTATGCAAATATACAGGAGTTTTAATATTTTCAATCAACCATGCCAATTTTCCTTAGCATTGATTGGTTTTGAAATTGATTCTTCTATGTAGTGAGAATATCTTTTACCCATTAAATCACTATATGCATGTGATTTCTAGGTTGTATAGTTGTATGGAGTTAAGAGAGGAAATTTTATAAAGAATGCAACTAAGTAGTCACAATCTAAGTGGGGAGATGTATACCCCCTTGCTCATAAGATGAATAAAATGGATGCCATAATCCATTTCTTAAACAAATTAGCCTGGAACAAGGATTATGATCACCTTAACCTAATAACTACTCTAGATGTAGCATGGGCCCCGAACTATGTAGCTACTAGGAGAGATAGCTTGATTAGGTGGCATCAAGAGATGTGAAATTTAGTACTACAACTCATCAGTGGTGAATAGTAGTCCATTACAATTTTATGGGAAATAAGGATCAATGGTGTGATTAACCAAAGCGGGTAATTGGTCCTTAGGTCCATCTTTTAAGACCTTCAGATAGTAGCAAATCTAGTAAGCAATCATACCTAAAAAAATGATGCTCAATAAATATAACTATACAACCTAAAAACTTGGAAAAAATGAAACTAGTATAATGTTCAATATACTAAACAAATGAAATCACTAATTACTATAATAATAGGAGATAACTGGTTAAACAAAAATATGAAAATCAAAGTGCATAGAACAGTAAAGAGACCTTCACACCTCTTCATTCCACAAACCCTCAAAATTACTCAATGAAATAACCACCCAAAGAAAATATGATTTACCACTTTATATATTAGTGTGGTTACAACTGTCACTTGTACAAAATAACAAATTGGTTATGATCTCAATGTTTTACAATTGAAAAACTCATGTTATAATACAAAAAAGTACAATTATTTATTATAATTAATACAAATCAATAGCATCACTATGAAGTACATGAAAAATATGCACTTTTGAAAAAAATACACATTAAAAGGAGCTTGGATGAGCACAGATCGAGTCTTGGATAATCTCAAATAGAGAGTACCACCGCAATACCTATGATAAATTGTATTTTTTAGAAGATCCATGCATCAAGATAAGAAACCATCTACACCACTGTGTAGAGTGTGGAAACATATCTAAAAAAATCATTTGGAAAATAGAGGTTAGTAGCCCAAGATATCATTCGTTGAAGTTGAATTGGAAATTCAAAGACTGCTTTAGAGATGGGGTCTAAGTGGTCAAAACTTTGCCACCAAATTTAGTAGAACTATTGTAAATTTTGGAGATCTTCCAAATTTAACTTCCACCAAATGGACTTAGAGCACTCTCTAAGTGTGGGGAAGAATATTTGACCAAATCATATTTTTTTGTTATGATCAAAAGAAATATTAGAAAGTCGATTTGGTCATACACACACGCACACACATATGGTTTGAATGGAGGAAAGGCCAAACGACTCAGGTAGAGGCTGAACCACTCACCAAAGGTCTTGGTTATGGTGGAGGGGGAAAGCCCCACCCAAGGGCATCACCCTTGGAGTGGATCCCATTCCCCTCCAAGGGCTTAGACCTTAGGCATAGATTGCGGCCTCCAAGGAGGCCAGGAACCTTGAAGGGCTCATCTTAACAAGTCATAGGCCTTAATATTTTTTTAAATATATATTTTTTCTTTTTTTCTTTTCTTTTTTTGCAAATCAAATAATACAATAAAAACATAGATCGATTGGCAGTATGGCCAAAATTGGATCTATTTTTTTAAATTTTACAAAAAACTTAAGAGTTCTATTTTGATCTTGTATAGATCTTTTTTTTACAAACTACAATAAAATTTTAGATCTATTGGTTGTAGAAAAACAATGATATATTTTTTTTATAAAACAAATGTAGATATGCAGGCTAAATGGCCAAAAGAACATTTTTTTTTAATATAGAACTGGGCCAAAAATATTTTTTTCAAGAAAAAAGTTTAAAACTGCAAAGGAAACCTTCCACACAGCTTGACATTGATGGTGTAGTATAGAAAAAATTGCACAGATTCTTCTTACAAAATATGCAACAATAAAAAATGATCATACATGGCGAGCATGGGTGCATTATGTAGAAAAAATGTTAATGCACATGGATAGGAGTAAAACTCAGCTCATAGCAATGATTAACTTTTGAAAAAACTCTTTTAGATATGGCCTTTGATAACTAATTAGGATCAAACAAGAGGTGGTTATGACTTTCTTAGACACCCTAGATGCAATGGTGAGCTTAGAGTTACTCCAATAATATCTAGAATTTTCTTGCAATAGAACCACACAAGGAGGACCCCCAAAAAAATTAGGCATTTCTTTCACACATTTTTTATTCTCATGATCATCCTCGAAAGGGTGCAAGAGAAGAGCATACTCAATGCTTCAAGGGAATACCAGATTTTGCAGTCCTAAATCTTCTAAGAGGCTACACAAGGCACTTCACCCGCTCTGATAACATGTGAGATTTGGCTATGGAGATTAAAAAAAATAGAGATCTAAAGTCTTAATGGAAGCACTCACAAACAAAAGATCAAAATTGGTAAGAATAAATTGTACTATTACCAAAGATGCAAGATATCATGTGTAACAACAATCGCAAATGAATAAATTGATTAAAAAATGAACTTGCAAATGGATATTTATGTAAATACCACTCACCAACCATTCATAATATTTGGACAAGTGTCTAATCATATGAGGTGAGACATAATCAAAAAATCCTAAGTAAACTTAAAGGAAAGGGTGTGAAAGGAACCCAAGAGTGGAACCAGTTGGGTAAATAACCATTTTCGTAACAGTTAAGATTTCTTTCAAATACTCACACCTAAACCTTAAGCTTTGAGATAAACAATTGATATTGTTATAAAAATAATAATGTTGGAGCTTTAAAATAGGTTTCATTGAAGAGATAAGACCTAACCTCAACACCCTATGAATCCCAAACCTTGACCCTAAATCCTACCAAGCCAACAATTCAAAAAAGATGCTCAATGTGCTAAATAGAAATATACAATAAATATTTATATATAATTAAAAGTGTTACATTCAGTAAAACCAAGAAAAATAACAAATCAAGACCCTGAGCGACTACATAGATCATCCAAATTGATAGGTGTTAAACTCTGAGATTATAATGAAAAAAAGCTACCACCATGTTCACAAAAAACCCAGGCTTGTCCTATACAAAGCCCTAAATCACTAATAACAAGCTCTAAATAAAAAAAGATTGCGCAATTTCTCCATCACCATCATAAGTTGTAACATGTGCTACCTTTGTTACAGCATCCACCACTATAACCAAACTCAGATTGTTCATGGTCACCTATGATTTTAATAGCCACCATTATCACCATTACCATAACCTTAGATGCCACCTCTACCCCTCCCTCAAGTATGAGCTTAGATTCAAAATCCTTTACATCTAGTTATTCAATGACACTCTTATTAATTGCTCATGCATAAAAGGTACAAATCTAATTCTACATGATCTTCCAGTCTCTCGGTCGCTCATAACTTGCACAACATTTTGAACAAAAAACCAAAAAGATTAAACCCCAATAATAATAGTTTTAAAGTGCATATATATAAAACAACAAAAATTAAAATAGCAACCTTGGAATCCATGATCATTCCAAATGACTTGAATGCGTCTTTATGCTTATGTCATCAGAGAACCAAGAGAGGCCATCGAAAAAAATTGGAATTCAACATCAGTGGCTATAATAATTGAATAAAATCCTACACTTAACGAATCTATCCTAAACCTTACTAACTAATTGAAACTAGAGTACTAGATAAAGGGTTTGATTCTATTTTTCAGGGGTAGCTCTATAACCATAGATGGGAGTGGATATAAATGATTTCATAGCACCCACCCACCATTAGATACAACGACATACATGGAAGGATATAAATGGCTTTGTATTTTGGTTTGCTGGGTAATAAGGATCGAAATGGGGGAAACTATTTGAGAGATCCAGTCTGTCCATATGTCACAAATCATATATGCAAACAAACAAAAATTTAGATGACACTTTTCCCAACTGTTGATACCCATCTATACATGTGTCAAGTAGTTTTGTTTGTGTCGAGGGCTTAAATTTGATGGTCGACCTTGCGTGTCATGATTTTTTTTTACGATGATTATCTTTTCAACATTACCCTTCAAATACTAATATAATTCATAATATAGGAAGGAAGCATTATAGAAAATATATCTATTTATTATAATCCTTTATAATTTTTAACAGTGTCCTTGAAATTTTATCTTTTATTTAATACAGTCTCTTAAAAAAATGATTGTATTTTATGGCTAAAAAATGTAAATACAACTACACAATAATTTAATTTAAGTTTCGTTTGTGTTCTACATGATTGAAATATTAATAAAATTTAAAAATACTCAAAACAAGAATCAACCTTTTCTATATATAAATAAGTTAATGACAAAAGATAAATAAATGAAGTAAATAAATGCAATACACGAGAATTCACAGAAACAAACCAAAAAAAAATCCTACAAAAATTTAAAATCAAGTGCATCACTATATATTATATTTAAGAGTAGTTATATGGTCCACAATCCAAGCCTTGGTATTCGCAAGCGACAGACTGTAGCCGAATTAATTATACTAAACTTCTCCCGATTCTTAGCACGCCACTTATTTTTCTCCGGCGAAGAGCACGACGATCTCATACTCAGCAACAACTTGCAGATGAGGCAGTTCATCTATGTCGGCCAATTAGCGCCCGAAATGCCTATTCCTGTTAACACAGGGGTTAAGCCTGTGCCGGGGAGGCACGCTTGCGTCGGAAACCCTGAAGATCTAGTCGCCATGCATTTGTCAAGTTTTCTGAACCACAATTCAGACACGCAAAGACTTAAACCCCCGACCTCAAAGTTCAAAACCAGAGAAGAAAATCAAAATAACAATCCGCCCCCTGTTCGAATCCCTCTGAGTCATTTACAGCTAAGCTTACAGAAACACTAAAGCAAAATCAGAACTCGCTTGAAATTTCTCTTTCTATAAACAACTCAAATGGCAGTCCAAAGATAATTACCAGGCCCTCCTCAACAAACGGCCGTTCGCTTCGTATTTCAAGGAGCTTTTTTTTTTATAAAATCGGTAACTTCAGCAAGAGAATTAAGTTAGTTAATTAATATAGTAGAATTCATTTACTTTTTATGTTTAAATTTTTTTGTGTTGATTTAAAATTTTCTATTTTATTTAATTTAACTATTCATTGTATTATAAATATAATCATGCAATTATTTATTTAAATTATTATTTTTTAAATGATTTTATTTAATTTTTGGGTCATATATATTTTTAATAAATTTATATAAAATATATTAAAAAATATCATTTTTAGGAATTTATCCCACTTATGTTACCAAAAGTTAAAAGTAAAATTCGTAAAAGTGTTCCTCACAAAATAACGTTTTTGAAGAGATTTGTCTCTATGAAAAACACTCCACTTTATATTTTGTTGACAAAGACAGGAACATGGAAAAAGTAAGAATTTATTTCTAAGAGAATCATTACATGTTAAAGACATGACTTGAAGGCCTTGAAAAACAAAACAACCACATAAAAATGGTATGAAGGTTTATACTAAAATTGAATAAATATTATATTTTCATAAAATATGTACTTTAATTTTTAATATAATAATATTTGTAATTTTCAAATTTATTCAAAATAATTAAAAATAATAAACAAATTTAAGTTGAGGACAATAAACAAATTTATGTTAGAAATGTTAGAGATAAAAGTAAGGGAAAAGAGGATCAATATATATTAAAGGTATGATTTGAAGGACCTAGAAAAAAACACATAAAAATGATATAATAGTCTATATTAAAATTGAATAAATATTATATTTTTATAAAATATATACTTCAATTTTTAATATAATAATTATTTATAATTCTCAAATTTATTCAAGATAATTAGAAGTAACAAACAAACTTAAGTAGAGAGCAATAAACAAATTTATGTTAAGACAAGAGCAATAGAAACGAAAATGTTACATCTATTTTAAATTGTATTAGTATTAATATAATATAAATAGTATTAGAAAAGAAATTAATATTAATATAGTTTAAATAGGTTTAAAAAAATAACACACTTTTAATTTAAGTAAGAGAAACAGGCTAGCTAATTAATATAATAGAATTGATTTATGTTGTGGATCTTTAAATTGTGTTGACTTTAACATTTTTATTTTATATGATTTATTTATTTAACCCTATTATTTATTGTAAAAAGAAATTATGTATTTTATTTATTTAAATTTAAAAAAGAGAATTAGGTTAGTTAATAAATATAATATTAATTTATTTAATTTTTATAATTATTTTTTATGTTTTGATTTAATTTTTTTAATTATTTATTTTATTTATTTAATTCAATTATTTATTGTAATATGAATATAGTAAGAAATTAGCTTATTTTTTATTTAAAATAAATTAAGAGATATCATTTTTGAGGTGATTATATTATATTGAATTTGTAACATAAATAAATATGTAACTTGAAAATAATATATTTTGATTTTTTTTTAACATAAATTTATCCAAAATAGATGTGATATATATATATATATATATATATATATATATATATAGAGAGAGAGAGAGAGAGAGAGAGAGAGTTAAAGCTTAAATATGTTTGAGGTCTAGTGGGTTAATATCTCAAAATAATAAAGGTGTTCAGTTTATGTTATGGTCATACTCTATAATTTTTAATGTGGTTGTGTGCATCCCACATTTCAAAAAAAGACAAATAAATAAATCATCATAGAATATGAAATGCTTGTCCCAAGTGTCACATAATGTCTACAACAAAATCATTGAGAGGCAAATTCAAACTTAAAATCCTACCTTGTTTGTCGTCCAATAGATCTCTACACATATTCTATGGCTTGAAAGCCTTTCCATATGATGAGCTTAACAAGTTGGAGCCGAACCTTAAGCATGTTTTTGTTTGCAATAAATTTGAAGGTTCGTATAACGGTTTAGTCAAGGTTTTTTAAATCCACCCAAATCTAAATCCCTTGTGTGCTCTGGTGTTGTTTTCAGAGGAGTCATATCTAATGGTCAGATTCCATCGTTGAGCTCTAAGAGCTTCCTTAGTCACCTTTAGGGATCTATTGTAGTAGTTGTTGGTTCTTCTAAAGATGATCTCCTTGATGTTGCATCTAAGGAACATTAGGTTTAACTTGGTTGCATGAATGCCCCAAACCCTTTTCACAACTGCTCAGATTTTTGTGTTTCTATGATCCCTTCCTCACCCCTTAGCACTCCTTTAGTTCAAGTTCCCAATAATTAGGACAACTCTTCTTCTTCACCTATAGAATCGGCTCAACCTGTTACAATGGCTCACTAGATGTAGTTCTAATCTAGTAAACTATCTTTCTTGGTAGGAGATATCCCTATCTATTTTTTTCTGAGTTCCCTGTTTTGTCCTTTCCTGAGTTTTATGTTCTTGATATGGAAGCCGACATTGGTAACTTCAAAATTTATTTGGTAAATGTGTGGCTTTCTTTCTTTCTTTGGTTGATCTTTCTTATTGGGCATCCTCCGAGTGGAGCTCCATTGATGCCCCATCTTTCTCTTCACTTGGAAAAGGTTTCTTTCAAGTCACTTTTAGGTGGTCTACAAACTTTGATTTCATAAGGACTTTTGGACCCTAGTTTTTTAACAGCCATGGGTTTTTCTTTTGCCCTTGGTTACCCTTTTTCGATGCAAAAAATGTTTCCATTTTTGTTGCTCCAATCTCACTGAGATGGTATAATTTGTTGCCTAATTATTTATAATGAGGATCATATCAAACTATTAACTAATATGGTGGGTTCCTTCATCAAATTGGATGAGAGTTTTAGGGGTAGCATAACTACGAGGATTTATGCTATCATTGATTTGTCCAAACCCATTTTTCAATCTCTCAAGGTGGAATCTTCTCAAGGTTTCTAGATTCAATTCTTCAACTATGAAGGCCTACCACTCAAGTGTTTTCATTGCAATCGTCTTGGACACTGTGTTGCTATTTGTTCTTCTCATGCCTTTTATTTTTGTCAATTATTTTAGGAGGAGCAACTTGACAAAGATTTTTTTTAGTAACCACAGTGTGTTCTTTGTCAAGCATTATGATCCTTCCTCTAATGTTTCTTCTATCCCTCTAAGTACTTCTCTTGAGAAGAGGGTTGTAGAGGAGAAATTTGGTCTAAAGTGGAGTTGGACTCCCTAAAATCATATTTTGGAGGTTTTCAAGATAGTTTGTTGGACCATGGCTTTTTGGAGAATTAATTGTCTTCCCCAAATGTCCATATTCCATCCCATTTTGGTTCCAAATGTGGGAAACCTAAGATTGATCTAGGTGTCTCGACTAAACGTATAGGTCGAAGATATGAGGCAAAAAGCTTGAGAATGGATGCTAAAGAATTGACTAGAGATGGTACTCAAAGGATGATGGAGGAACTCCTTACCAAGAGAAGGTTAATTCCTACCTGCTAGTGATTCTTTCAAGAGATTTTTCAAAACCCAATTTCATTCTCACTGTCAAATGACTATTTGTTTGTTGTGTGGTCATTATCCAATCATGGACGTTTTGTTGTGGGTTTGTTGTAGGTTCACAATTCTCTTTCAGTTTATTTGTCTAGTAGGTCTCTCTAGTAGATTTTCTTGCTTCTTTGCAGACTATATCTTATTGTTGAGACATGCACTCTCTTATTACCCTTTATCCTTTGTTTTCACAATTATATCCATTGGTATTGTTCATTGTGTGGTATTGGGGGACTAAACCTCTTGTTATATCCCAAACCAATTTTTAACTCCAATTTATGTAAAAATTATTTATTTTAATTCATATTTCCAATTAAAAATTGGATAAAAAAACTAGACAATAATTTTCAATTAAAACCAATTGTGCTATGATATAAGAGTAAGGCTCCACCTCACTAAATATTAAAAAAAATAGTCTCAGTGGTAACGAAATCATTGGTTTACCAACTCCTTGAAAGTGAATAAGCCATAATTGAGTAGGAATTTGATAGTGACATCTATTTAGAATTCAAATAATAAGCATAAATATTGTGTTCCCTCATTTTTTTAAATAAGAGATGAAAAAGAAGAGGGGAGAGGCAAAGGAAGTCTTACTTAAGTTGATAAAAATGTGTAATTATTTTCATTAGCAAATTAAATATAAAAATATTTTTTATTAAAAAATAATTGAGAGAAAAGAAATTACATTCTTAAAAGTTACATTAAATATTTTAAAACAATTAATTAATTAAAAAAAGTGTTTAAAATTATTTATTACTTTGACAAATGACTAAAACAATATTAATTATATAAATTAAGTAATTATTGCATTATAAATTGTTGATAGAGGAGGAGGCGAACGACTGTTAGAGTTATCATGCAACTCACAATTATATATAAATTTGTAATATTAAGATTTGGCTCATATATTCTTTGGTCATAATTTCTTCTTCTTACTCCTCAACATGTGGTATCTTAGGGAAAATGACCAAGGCTAAGCAAGAGAGGATGCCTTACTTAGCCATTCGATTTGTTGGTCCATATTTATCTATTAAAGAGAGCCAACCTCCAAATCTTTTATTAGTGATTTCTAGTAAGGGCAAGGGAGGACACACAATGCTTACAAGATTGGTACCGAACTTGTCATGTTCCCTTTGACATTGTCCTTGCTTAAGCAAACTATGTCGAGGGGAATTAGGGAGAACTCTTTAATCATGCTAAGAGACATTTCCCTATTGGCCAATTAAAAGGTATAGAAGTGATCAAGCTTTAGAGCCATTTTATTCACGTGAACTTGTACTTGTAACATAATGTCAGATAACATGACAATTATGTTAGCAATAGTAATAAAAATTCTAAATCATTATGATTAAAAACAACAAAATTATTGTCTCTCCATAATTTATAAGATAATTTCAAAGCAAAAAGCATGCCATATTTTCTATATCTTTTTTTTTAAGGAAAGGTAAAATCCCCTAATATGATTATGTTCTAAGAAAAGGACTCTAGTAGATGAAAGATTTATAGAAGTGAGTCCATATCCAAATCTATTGAGCACACACAAAATTATTTTTTTAAGAGACTTTCTTTCCATAAGTATGGTATTTGGGGTTGCAATCACTTATATGCAATAATTTATCACCTAGGTATGAAGCCTTTGGTAAGGAATATAGTAAGCAAAGCCCTTTTTGTCTAAATTTTAAAATGAATAATTATTAGGTTAGATATGTTTAATATATTTACTTAAAAATATCGAGATGTATCAATCTCGAGGTACTTTTCTTAGAATTGTTATATAGTTTTACTTATTGAAGGGTTCCACACTAATTGACGACTCCATTAGCTTCTCTACATTTTTTTGTTGGTTAGTGAAAAATACCCTCAATCTAGTTGCACCACTATGCGGATTAAAAAATATTTGGACATGAAAATTGGGCTCCAAACTCCACAATATGCTTGCAATATCAAGAATTTTTTATCACATTCTACAAGTACTAAAAACTATCTTATGATAGTCAAATAGATGTCAAATTTAAAGTCAACTATTTTTATAAATGTTAGGGTGTGGAGCTAAAAGCTTCAACTGTTTGCAGACACGAAGAAGGGAGGTTGCTGAAGATCCAAAAGTACCGGCATTGGCAGCATGATCGACGTCGATCAGATGCAGTGCAGAAGGCAACCGGCGTCGGTAGGGAGTCGGCCAGCGTCGACAGCACCAGACAGACAGGGACCGATGTCGGTCGCCTGTGGCGGTTCCAAAACTGCTGTTGACAAACAGTCAGTTAAGTGAAGCGAGTGTTTGCATGTTAAATGACTAATTATAGTCACGAGTTGCGTGTCTACTTATTGTAGTTAGAGTTCTATTTTTGTAAGCATGGGATCCTATTTAAAGACCCATAAGGCATGTATTGTAAATCAAGCAAGCAAGTAAAAGCATTGAAGCAAGTTGCAAGGTCAAGGAGATCTACAGGTGTAAGGTCAAGGAGATCAGCTGAAGCATTCAAGGAGGGGATAATAACTCAGGATGTAGAGTTGTTGTGGTTGAGCAAGAGAGAGAGGGAAGAAGGTCTTGAGGTGTGGCGAGCCTTTGAGGTGGAGGAAGAAGTGGCATCTTCCTTATTTTATTTTCTTCTAGTAATATTTAATACAAGAGTGTGTATTGTCTCTCAAATTATTTGTTGTCTCAAGTTTCTAGTTACTTAATCATTCTGGTATAATTCCGTGTTTAATTGCTTATAAGAAAGTAATCAATTGTGCTTCCGTTGGATAAGGGTTTCCTAACAGTTGGTATCAGAGCTACGATTTGCAGGGAGTAGGTTATTGTTTTTTGATTACAGGTCATTCACAGGGTTTTCTGATTGAGTGGGAGTTCAACAATGGCAGAAGAAAGTAAGCTACGAATGGAGAAGTTTAACAGCAAGAATTATCAACATTGGAGGATGCAGATAGAGGATTATCTGTATCAGAAGGATTTGTACTTACCGTTGGGTGGGGTTGCATGCAAGCCCATAGATATGAAGGATGAAGAATGGAATGTTCTTGATCAGAAGGCTCTAGGTTCCATAAGGATGAGCCTTGCATCGTCTATGATTTCCAACTTATCACAGTGCAAGACAACAGAAGAGTTGATAAAATCCTTGGCAAATTTATATGAAAAGCCCTCGGCTTCTAATAAGGTATTTCTTATGAAGCAGCTATTTACTTTGCAAATGCAGGAATGTGGATCGGTACATACTCATCTTAGTGATTTCCATGGTTTGGTAAACCAGTTAGCTTCAGTCAATATTGTTTTTGATGATGAGGTAAAGGCTGTCTTGATTTTATGTTCTTTGCCTGAAAGTTGGGATAGTTTGGTTATGGTAGTAAGTAATTCTGCATCTGCTTCTAAAATCTTAAAATTTAATGATGTTGTGAGTGTGATCTTGAATGAAGAAATACGCAGGAGAAGCACAGGTGAATCATCAAGTAATGCTCTAAGTGCAGAAAGTAGGGGAAGGCAAAGAGAGAAGATAGAGCAAGGGAAATCAAGGTCGAAGGTGGGAGGGAGATCCGAATCCAGAGGTGTTACCTGCTGGTTTTGTGGAAAGAGAGGACACACAAAGGAGTGTTGGTTGAGGGATAAAGAGAATCAACATGTAGGTAATGAAGAAGCAAAGGATGCAAATATTGTGGTACAGGACGCTCTCATACTTTCTTTGGATAGTCAGGTAGGATCTTGGATTTTAGATTCTGGTTCTTCTTTTCATGCATCCCCAAACAGAGATTTGTTCCATGAGTATGAACAGGGAGACTTTGGAGTGCTTTATTTAGGGGATGGTACGCCTTGTCAGATAGTTGGCAAAGGGAAAGTGCAGCTGAGATTACAGATTGACAACACATGGGTATTGAAGGAGGTCATGCATGTCCCAGTTCTGAAGCAGAGTTTGGTTTGTGTTGGAAGGTTGGGTGATGAGGGATGCACAATAACCCTCATAGCGGATTCTTGGAAGGTTACCAAGGGTGCACTTGTTCTAGCAAGAGGTAAGAAAATAAGTACTCTTTATCTATCTACTTGTATTGTTGATTCTACTTATGGTTTATCTACTTCAGCTGTAGATTCAAAGATGTGGCTTAATAGGCTTGGTCACATGAATAAGAAGGGAATGGAAGTTCTTGATTCAAAAGGTATGTGTTCAGATTCAGAAAGCATAGATAGATTTCATTGCAGAAAAAAGAAATTTGATGCTTTTGACAGGAACAAAGAAGCCTTGGTGTTTATGGAGGAGATGAAGGATAGAGATCAGTCACAGGGGCTGAATAAATCTGAGCAGGGCAGTATGGATAGGGGTTTGATCCAAGAAGAGCTCGCGGATGAAAAATTCATCACTTACAGGAACACACAATCACCGATGTCAGTCACATGGGACCGACATCGATCAGCCAGATACCGACATCGGTCATGTGCAGACCAGTAGGGTCGATAGAGTTAGGCAGGAGAAGTCTGACGTCGGTCAAAGGAGACACTGGCGTCAGACATGGAAATGACATCGACAGTCAGGGTCAGTGCAGGGAACCGACATCGATCGGGAGCAGACTGGGAGATGGCCGAGATTGATCACTGGAACGGATGTTGGGTGGACAGCAAGCTATCAAGGAGTCTCAAGCACCCATATGGAGGTCAGAAAGGGTAAGTGAACCTCATATTCATTGTTCACCTTATTTATATTGTTTACTGATGGTCAAGAACTAGGAAGATGGAAGAAGCAATGCAGGTAGAATCCAGAAACAGTGGGAGCTTGGCATGGATGAGGAGTGTGAGTCCTTGGAGAAGAACCAAATAGGTATTTGTTGGTGGAGTTGTCAGCTGGAAGGAAGCACTGGATGAGGGATAGATTCCCAAGTTAGAGAAGAGAGTGGATGGACACGTAAGACAAAAGGCTATGGTATATGGTCTTGATTAGGCTGCAGACAATGGAGGTTTGACCATTGTATTTTATCTTTACCAGGTTGGATAATATTAGCTACATTACCATGTTATTGTATTGTGTTGCTTGTTGCAGGGTTACATATATAGGGAGTTTTTTGAGCTAAGGGTAGAGTTGGTTTAGAGGTATGTCATGGAGAATTTGGGAGCATCAAATTCTTTTGGCATAAGTGACAGGTATAGCATCACAGGTTTGTGTGGTGGTTGGTCTTCAAGAGTGACTTTGAAGAGGGATACAAAGCCAAAGAAACAAAATAGATGATGTACAGGTACAGGTATAGTTGTAGTTGTTTATCTCCAAGTGGGAGATTGTTAGGGTGTGGAGCTAAAAGCTTCAACTGTTTGCAGACACGAAGAAGGGAGGTTGTTGAATATCCAAAAGTACCGGTGTCAGCAACATGATCGACATCGATCAGATGCATTGTAGAAGGCAACCGATGTCGGCAGGGAGTTGGCCAGCATCGGCAGCACCAGATAGACAGGGACCGATGCCGGTCGCCTGTGGCGGTTCCAGAACTGCAGTTGACAAACAGTCAGTTAAGTGAAGCGAGTGTTTGCATGTTAAATGACTAATTATAGTCACGATCTGCGTGTCTAATTATTGTAGTTAGAGTTCTATTTTTGTAAGCATGGGATCTTATTTAAAGACCCATAAGGCATGCATTGTAAATCAAGCAAGCAAGTAAAAGCATTGAAGCAAGTTGCAAGGTCAAGGAGATCTACATGTGTAAGGTCAAGGAGATCAGTTGAAGCATTCAAGGAGGGGATAATAACTCAGGCTGTAGAGTTGTTGTGGTTGAGCAAGAGAGAGAGGGAAGAAGGTCTTGAGATGTGGCGAGCCTTTGAGGTGGAGGAAGAAGTGGCATCTTCCTTATTGTATTTTCTTCTAGTAATATTTAATATAAGAGTGTGTATTGTCTCTCAAATTCTTTGCTGTCTCAAGTTTCTAGTTACTTAATCATTCTGGTATAATTCTGTGTTTAATTGCTTATAAGAAAGTAATCAATTGTACTTCCGTTGGATAAGGGGTTCCTAACAATAAACACACTCTCATAAATTACACTCCATCACCACCCTTGGTTGTCATTGTAAGTTATACTTTTCAATTAAAAAAAAATTAAATACGCAATTAAGGGTTCATATTATGAGAACTTAGAAAATTATTTTTAATTAATTTTTTAGACCAATTAAAAATCTAAAAATTTGGATAGAGTAATACACTAAAAAGCTTCATTGATAATTATTCAATAGGCAAGATATTATGCTCAAATGAAAAAATACTCTCAATGTTTCAAGTCTTAAGCAAGACCCATCATCAGGAGGAAGAAACCAGTGAGATCCATGCAAATAAACACTAGCAGAAGCACCATAAATATCCAACAAACACCAATATTCATGTTGGGTCAACTCAGTAGAAAAAACAAAATATTAATAATTTTTATTTTTTATTCTTTACCATGTGAATAACAGGTTTCAAACTATCACTAAGAACCCAACCGCTATCTCGATTTAATTTTTTCAAGTTTTTTCTCAATTTCTATTGCTTTACGAACCTTTCTACTCAAAAAATGATCATCTCTCGAGATAATGCCAACTTTATCTATGCAAATGTGATGACCCAAGGTAAAAGAATGTTCTGTTAAGGTAGATTTTTGGATCCAATTATGAGAAAGATCAACACAATGTTCTTTAATCCTCACTTGAAAGGAACAACCATTTTCACCGATGTAGACCTTACAACAACTACAGGGAATAAAATAGATCCCTTTATGACAAATAGGGTTGGTTTAATCTTTAGATTTATCCATCATTTTTTGAGATATAATTAGGAGGAGAGAAATAAACCTTAATGTTTCTCCTCCTAAGGATTCACACCAATTTGTCTGTAGTCCCTTCGATATAATTAAAAGTGACCATGCCAATATTTTCATCTTCGACCAAAATCTTACCCTTAATATGCTTAATGCCAAGATCCAATTGTGTTTTAAGGATGATATTATTAATTAGTCCCTCATCATAACCAATCTTCTTAAAAATCATAGAGAGATGTTCAATTTATTGACCAAGGTGATCTTTATCAGTGATTATCTTTGCATGAGTCACTAATGTGTTTATAATGCCATATTTTAGTGCAAGATGATGATGGGACTCTGCATGTAAGTAATTGTCCATATGAGTTTTCTTTCTATAGACCATGTGGGACAAAGAGCCATCATTATTTTTCATGATGAGAACGTCTAAAAAATAAATTTGATTTTTATCTTCCACTTCCATAGTGAACTTTATGTGGTTAGATTTATTATTCAAAAGGTCAAGAAACCTATCCAAATTCTCCCTACCATGGGGCCAACTAGCATTTGTGTCATCCACAAATCATTTCCACCATCTCAATTTTAAAATAACAAACTCATGAGCTAAGTTTTCATAATATTCCATGTATATGTTAGCCACGATAGGTGAGAGGGGAGATCCCATGGTGATACCTTCAAATTTTTCATAAATATTTCAAACAAATTTTAACTAAATTGATTGTCTCATCATCAGAATGCAACTTAATAATTTCAATGACATCAATGGGGAGAACAACTATTATTAAAGAGTCAATGATCCCATAAAATACTCACTTATCACTATATTAGTGTATTATTAAAACAACACACTAAATACAATAAGCTATAATGTTAATTGAGCTCAATTATTCAATACTAGACTTGAGTTCTAATGTTGTACCAAATCATACTCCAATGTATAGGGAGGTGAGTCAAAGCCAAGACAATTTACTACTTGACGATCACGTATATCTGAGCTTAATGACTCTAGTGCTAAAATCTTAACTCTTCACAAAACCAATGTTATTAAACCATATGGGTGAATAAAAATTAATGCCCCTTACAAATCAATTTAGAGTCTCATTATGCAAAGAATAAGAACATTTCTCTTTAAAAAAACCCACTTTGATACCAAATCTAAGAATTTAGATATAGTGATACAATAAACAGTTTTGTTAATAATTATTCAATAAATAAAACACACATTTATAATGGGGATAACTCCTATTATTAAGAAGCCAATGATTCCACAAAATACTCGTTTCTATATTAATGTATACTAATATATGTATTAAACATAAATATTCCAATATTAAAATGTTATAATCTTATGAAAATAAATTCACCATAAGAATGAACATTTAACACATTATTTTGAACTTCAAAATTTTATTTAACTATAGAGTTAAAAATAAAACCAAAATCTGTAATGAATTGGGATAATAAAAAATAGATGTCCTTACATAAACAATGTAAATATTTTAAAATGTCATTGTCTCTCATTCAAGAAGAAATATAAAAAACCTCATCATCAATCACCATAACAAGTTCAAAAGCGATTATGATGAATTTCCCATGGTATAATCTAAGGAAAAAGGGAGATAAAGGGGCATAATTGATGATCCTATGGTGATATCTCTTTAAAATGGTGATTCAGTGATAATAAATATCTATAATACATGATATAAAAGTATAAAAACTCATTTATTTTCATAAAATAATAATTTTAAATAAATATATAATTTTAAAATATTTTTATTTAGGTATGTTTATAATTTAGGATGTAATTTTTAGTTAAAAAATGTTTTACCTACTAAAAGGTTTTATATTGATTGATGACTTTATTACTTTTTTCGATAATTTTTTTGTTGGTTAGTGACCATTATGTAGATTAAAAATATATTTCTATGAAAAATAGGTTCCAAATTTTATAATATGTCTAAAATATCAAGAATTTACTATCACATTCTCCAAATAAAATAAAAATTGTCTTATGATAGTCAAATAAATGTCAAATTTAAAGTCAACTATTTTTATGAACACACTCTTAGAAATTACACTCCATCACCACCGTTAGTTGTCATTGGAAGTTATACCTCTCAATGTAAATATATTATACACACAATTAAGGGGTTGTATTATGAGAACTTATAAATTAATTTTTAATTATTTTTTTAGATCAATTAAAAATCTAAGAATTTGGAAAGAGTAATACAATAAAAAGCTTCATTAATAATTATTCAATAATAATACATACATGTATATAGTGGAGATAACTCCTATTATTATGGAGTCAATGATTCCACAAAATAGTCATTTATCGCTATATTAGTTTATTGTTAAAACAACACATTAGATACAATAAGCTACAATGTGAATTGAGCTCAATTATTCATTGCTGGACTTGAATTCTAATGTTGTACCAAATCACACTATAATGTATAGGGAGGTGAGCAAAAATCAAGACAATGCACAACGAGATGGCTGAGTATATCTGAGCTTAATGACCATGATCTTAAATATTAACTCTCCACAAAAGTAATGTTATTCATCCATAGGGGCGAATAACAATGAATGCCCCTTGTAAATCAATTTAGACTTCCATTATGCAGATAATCATAACCTTTCTCTTACAAGAAATCCACTTTGATACCAAATCTAAGAATTTGGATAGAGTAAAACACTAAAAAGCTTCATTAATAATTATTCAATAAATAGTCCACACATTTATACTGGAGAGAACTCCAATAATTGTGGAAAAGAATCTTTGACCAAATTATATTTTTTTGCTATGATAAAAAGAAATATTAAAAAGTCGATTTGGTCACACACACACACATGGTTTGAATGGAGAAAAGGCGAAACTACTCAGGTAGAGGCTGAAACACTCACCAGAGGTCTTGGCTATGATGGAGGGGGAAAGCCCCACCCAAGGGCATCGCCCATTCGCCACCAAGGCTTAGCCCTTAGGCATAGATTGTAGCCTACAAGGAGGCCAGGAGCCTTGAAGGGCTCAACGTAACAAGTCATAGGCTTAATATTTTTTTAAATATATATTTTTTTCTTTTTTTCTTTTCTTTTTTTGCAAATCAAATAATACAATAAAAACTTAGATCGGTTGGCAGTATGACCAAAATTGGATCTATTTTTTAATCTTTTACAAAAAACTTAAGAGTTATATTTTGATCTTGTACAGATCTTTTTTTTTTACAAACTACAATAAAATTTTAGATCTATTGGCCATAGCAAAACAATGATCTATTTTTAAAAAAAAACAAATGTAGATATGAAGGCTAAATGGCCAAAAGAACATTTTTTTCAAATATAGAACTGGGTCAAAAATATTTTTTGCAAGAAAAAAGTTTAAAATTGCAAAGGAAACCTTCCACACAGCTTGACGTTGATGGCGTAGTATAGAACAAATTGCACATATTCTTGTTACAAAAGATGCAACAAGAAAAAATGATTCATAAATGGTGAGTATGGGTGCAGTACATAGAAAAATTGTTAATGCACAGGGATAGGAGTAAAACTCAGCTCATAGCAATGATGAAATTTTGCAAAAACTCTTTCAAATATGGCCTCTGATAACTAATTAGGATCAAACAAGAGGTGGTTATGACTTTCTTAGACACCTTGGATGCAATGGTGAGCTCAAAGTTACTCCAAGAATATCTAGAATGTTCTTGCAATAGAACCACACAAGGAGGACCCCCAAAAAAATCAAACATTTCTTTCACACATTTTTTATTCTCATGATCATCCTCGAAAGGGTGCAAGAGAAGAGCATACTCAATGCTTCAAGGGAATACCATATTTTGCAGTCCTAAATCTTCTAAGAGGCTACACAAGGCACTTCACCCGCTCTAATAACATGTGAGATTTGGCTATGGAGATTTAAAAAAATAGAGATCTAAAGTCTTAATGGAAGCACTCACAAACAAAAGATCAAAATTGGTAAGAATAAATTGTACTATTACCAAAGATGCAAGATATCATGTGTAACAACAATCGCAAATGAATAAATTGATTAAAAAATGAACTTGCAAATGGATATTTATGTAAATACCACTCACCAACCATTCATAATATTTGGACAAGTGTCTAATCATATGAGGTGAGACATAATCAAAAAATCCTAAGTAAACTTAAAGGAAAGGGTGTGAAAGGAACCCAAGAGTGGAACCAGTTGGGTAAATAACCATTTTCGTAACAGTTAAGGTTTCTTTCAAATACTCACACCTAAACCTTAAGCTTTGAGATAAACAATTGATATTGTTATAAAAATAATAATGTTGGAGCTTTAAAATAGGTTTCATTGAAGAGATAAGACTTAACCTCAACACCCTATGAATCCCAAACCTTGACCCTAAATCCTACCAAGCCAACAATTCAAAATAGATGCTTAATGTGCTAAATAGAAATATACAATAAATATTTATATATAATTAAAAGTGTTACATTCAGTAAAAACCAAGAAAAATAACAAATCAAGACCCTGAGCGACTACATAGATCATCCAAATTGATAGGTGTTAAACTCTGAGATTATAATGAACAAAAGCTACCACCATGTTCACAACAAAACCAGGCTTGTCCTATACAAAGCCCTAAATCACTAATAACAAGCTCTAAATAAAAAAAGATTGCGTAATTTCTCCATCACCATCATAAGTTGTAACATGTGCTACCTTTGTTACAGCGTCCACCACTATAACCAAACTCAGATTGTTCATGGTCACCTATGATTTTAGTAGCCTCCATTATCACCATTACCATAACCTTAGATGCCACCTCTACCCCTCCCTCAAGTATGAGCTTAGATTCAAAATCCTTTACATTCAGTTATTCAATGACACTCTTATTAATTGCTCATGCATAAAAGGTACAAATATAATTCTACATGATCTTCTAGTCTCTCGGTCGCTCATAACCTGCACGACATTTTGAACAAAAAACCAAAAAGATTAAACCCCAATAATAATACTTTCAAAGTGCATATATATAAAACAACAAAAATTAAAATAACAACCTTGGAATCCATGATCATTCCAAATGACTTGAATGTGTCTTTATGCTTATGTCATCAGAGAACCAAGAGAGGCCATCGAAAAAAAATGGAATTCAACATCAGTGGCTATAATAATTGAATAAAATCCTACACTTAACGAATCTATCCTAAACCTTGCTAACTAATTGAAACTAGAGTACTAGATAAAGGGTTTGATTCTATTTTTCAGGGGTAGCTCTATAACCATAGATGGGCATGGATATAAATGATTTCATAGCACCCACCCACCATTAGATACAACAACATACATGAAAGGATATAAATGGCTTTGCATTTTGGCGTGCTAGGTAATAAGGATTGAAATGGGGGAGACTATTTGAGAGATCCAGTTTGTCAGTATGTCACAAATCATATATGTAAACAAACAAAAACTTTGACAACACTTTTCCCAACTGTTGATACCCATCTATACATATGTCAAGTAGTTTTGTTTGTGTCCAGGGCTTAAATTTGATGGTCGACCTTGCGTGTCATGATTTTTTTTACGACGATTATCTTTTCAACATTACCCTTCAAATGCTAATATAATTCATAGTATAGGAAGGAAGCATTATAGAAAATATATCTATGTATTATAATCCCTTATAATTTTTAAGAGTCTCCTTAAAATTTTACCTTTCATTTAAAACAATGTCTTTAAAAAAATGATTGTATTTTATAACTAAAAAATATAAATACAACTACACAATAATCAAATTTAGGTTTAGTTTGTGTTCCACTTGATTGAAATATTAATAAAATTTAAAAATACTCAAAACAAATTTAATGACAAAAGAGAAACAAGTGAAATAAATAAATGCAATACACGAGAATTCACAGGGAAAAAAAAAAAAAAAAAAAATCCTACAAAAATTTAAAATCAAGTGCATCAAAAGAAAAAAGAGTGTTATACCATCTATATATTATATTTAAAAGAGTAGTTATATGGTCCACAATCAAATCCTTAATTCATGGCTTCACAGGAGCAGTTTTATTGCCGGTAATAAATATTGTTCCGGTATTCGCAAGCGACAGGCTGTAGCCGAGTTAATTATACTAAAATTCTCCCGATTCCTAGCACGCCACTTATTTTTCTCCGGCGAAGAGCACGACGATCTCATACTCAGCAACAAATTGCAGATGAGGCAGTTCATCTATGTCGGCCAATTAGCGCCCGAAATGCCTATTCCTGTTAACACAGGGGTTAAGCCTGTGCCGGGGAGGCACGCTTGCGTCGGAAACCCTGAAGATCTAGTCGCCATGCATTTGTCAAGTTTTCTGAACCACAATTCAGACACGCAAAGACTTAAACCCCCGACCTCAAAGTTCAAAACCAGAGAAGAAAATCAAAATAACAATCCGCCCGTGTTCGAATCCCTCTGAGTCATTTACAGCTAAGCTTACAGAAACACTAAAGCAAAATCAGAACTCGCTTGAAATTTCTCTTTCTATAAACAACTCAAATGGCAGTCCAAAGATAATTACCAGGCCCTCCTCAACAGACCGTTCGCTTCGTATTTCAAGGAGCTTTTTTTTTATAAAATCGGTAACTTGGAGGCACCTGACGAGGAGCCAGAGCACGGCTCGAACCTCGGACGGTTGGTAGGCCCCAAGACCTACCACTGCACCCTGCCCCGTAGGCTTCTTGAAGGAGTATTTTACTGTAAATTCCTCAACAGCGTCAGCATAAACACCTGACATAGTTATCCAATAAATTAATTACTCGGAAACGCATTCAATGGGATTTTGTCCCGTAACAACTCGGGATTTACTCTTAAAAAATCTATTAGTGCAGATGTGATAGTGGGTAAGTAGTCATCGGTGTATTGCAGAAGGGCGATTTTCTCGCCATGATGGGTTTTGAACCAAACCCTATGACAGATTTAGAATAATGACGAGTTTCTTAGAAGAAATCAGAATGAAGTGGATTTTGAATTGATTTGAACCAAACCCTACAGAATTAGAAAAATAACCATTTTTTTTAATGAAAAGTCGTAATGAAATAGACTTTGAACCAAACTCTCTCGGATAGAATTAGAATAATAACTTTCTTATGAAAAATCCCACTGAAGTGGATTTTGAACTGATCATATTTTTATTAAATTTATTAGTTTCAATATTAAATTATGTTTTTATTTTTTATTTTTAAAGCAAAATTATATAATTATTTATTTAAATTAGTTTTATTTTTAAATATTTATAGTTAATTATTATGAATTAAGTTTAAATATATTTTAAATAAATTTATGTAAAAGATGTTAGAGATATTATTTTTGAGGTGATTATTTCATTTATATTAAGAAAAGTTAAAGTAAAATTCGTAAAACTATTTTTCATAAATTAACTTGTTTGAAGAGATTTGTTTTTAAAAAAACACTTTATTTTGTATGACGCACCTTTGTTAACAAGTGAGACATAGAAAAAATAAGAATCTATTTCTAATAAAGAGGATAATACATACTAAAGGCATGACTTGAAGGTGCTGAAAAATTAAACACAAATATGAAAATGGTATGATGGCGTATTTATAAGTTGAATAAATGTTCTATTTTCATAAAATATATACTTCAATTTTTAATATAACAATTATTTGTAATTTTCAAATTTAGATGATTGGAAGTAATAAACACATTTAAATTAAAGGTAAGAGCAAGGGAAACAAAAACATTACATCTCTATTAAATTTCATTAATATTAATATAATTTAAATAATATTAATATTAATGCGATTTAAGTAATATAGGAAAAATAATACACTTTTAATTTAAGCAAGAGAATTAGATTAACTAATTAATATAATAAAATTTATTTATTTATTTATTTTTAGTCTCTAAATTATGTGGACTTTAAAATTTCTATTTTATTTGTTCTATTTATTTAATTTTATTATTCTTTGTGAAAAAATATATTTTATTTGTTTTATTTATTTACTATGAACTTAAGCAAGAGAATTAAGTTAATTAATATAATAGAATTCATTTACTTTTTATGTTTAATTTTTTTGTGTTGACTTAAAATTTTCTATCTTATTTATTTAATTCAACTATTCATTCATAATCATGCAATTATTTATTTAAATTATTATTTTTTAAATAATTTTATTTAATTTTTTGATCATATATATTTTTAATAAATTTATATAAAATATATAAAAATATATCATTTTTAGGAACTTATCCCACTTATGTTACCAAAAGTTAAAAGTAGAATTCGTAAAAGTGTTCCTCACAAAATAATATTTCGAAGAGATTTGTCTCTATGAAAAACACTCCACTTTATACTTTGTTGACAAAGATAGGGACATGGAAAAAGTAAGAACTTATTTCTAAGAGAATCATTACATGTTAATGGCATGACTTGAAAGCCTTGAAAAACAAAACAACCACATAAAAATGGTATGACGGTTTATATTAAAATTGAATAAATATTATATTTTCATAAAATATGTACTTTAATTTTTAATATAATAATTATTTGTAATTTTCAAATTTATTTAAGACAATTAAAAATAATAAACAAATTTAAGTTGAGAACAATAAACAAATTTATATTAGAGATAAAAGTAAGATAAAAAAAGATCAATATATACTAAAGGTATAATTTGAAGGCTCTAGAAAAAAAACACATAAAAATGATATGATGGTCTATACTAAAATTGAATAAATATTATATTTTTATAAAATATATACTTCAATTTTTAATATAATAATTATTTATAATTTTCAAATTTATTCAAGATAATTGGAAGTAATAAACAAACTTAAGTTGAAAGCAATAAACAAATTTATCTTAAGACAAGAGCAATAGAAACAAAAATGTTACATCTATATTAAATTGTATTAGTATTAATGTAATTTAAGTAGTATTAGAAAAATATATATAGTTTAAATAGGTTTAAAAAAATAACACACTTTTAATTTAAGTAAGAGAAACATGCTATCTAATTAATATAATAGAATTGATTTATTTTGTGGATCTTTAAATTGTGTTGACTTTAACATATTTATTTTATATGATTTATTTATTTAATCCTATTAATTATTGTAAAAGGAAATCATTTATTTTATTTATTTAAATATAAATAAGAGAATTAGGTTAATTAATAAATATAATATTAATTTATTTAATTTTTATGTTTATTTTTTGTGTGTTGATTTAAATTTTTTAATTATTTATTCTATTTATTTAATTTAATTATTTATTGTAATATAAATATAATAAGAAATTAGTTTATTTTTTATGTAAAATAAATTAAGAGATATCATTTTTGAGGTGATTATATTATATTGAATTTGTGACATAAATAAATATGTATCTTGAAAATAATATATTTTGATGTTTTTTACATAAATTTATCCAAAATAGATATGTTAGTATTATAATATATATATTTAAAGCTTAAATATGTTTGAGGTCTAGTGGGTTAATATTTCAAAATAATAAAGGTGTTCAGTCTATGTTATGGTCATACTCTATAATTTTTAATGTGGTTATGTGCATCCCACATCTCAAAAAAAGATAAATAAATAAATCATCATAGAATATGAAATGCTTGTCCCAAGTGTCACATAATGTCTACAACAAAACCATTAAGAGGAAAATTCAAACTTGAAATCCTACCTTGTTTGTCGCCCAATAGATCTTTACACAGATTCTATGGCTTGAAAGCCTTTGCATTTGATAAGCTTGACGAGTTGGAGCCGAACCTTAAGCATGTTTTTGTTTGCAATATAAATTTGAAGGTTTGTATAATGGTTTAGTCAAGGTTTTTTAAATCCACCCAAATCTAAATCCCTTGTGTGCTCTGGTGTTGTTTTCAGAGGAGTCATATATGATGGTCAGATTCAATCATTGAACTCTAAGAGCTTCCTTAGTCACCTTTAGGGATCTGTTGTAGTAGTCGTTGGTTCTTCTAAAGATGATCTCCTTGATGTTGCATCTAAGGAACATTAGGTTTAACTTGGTTGCATGAATGCCCTAAACCCTTTTCACAACTGCTCAAATTTTTGTGTTTTCATGCTCTCTTCCTCACCCCTTAGCACTCCTTTGGTTCAAGTTCCCAATAATCAAGACAACTCTTCTTCTTCACCTATAGAATCAGCTCAACCTGTTACAATGGCTCACTAGATGTAGTTCTAATCTAGTCAGCTATCTTTGTTGGTAGGAGATATCCCTGTCTATTTTTTTATGAGTTCCTTGTTCTGTCCTTTCTCGAGTCTTATGTTCTTGATATGGAAGCCAACATTGGTAACTTAGAAATTTATTTGTTAAATATGTGGCTTTCTTTCTTTCTTTGGTTGAGCTTTCTTATTGGGCATCCTCCAAGTGGAGCTCCATTAATTCCCCATCTTTCTCTTCACTTAGAAAAGGTTTCTTTCAAGTCACTTTTAGGTGGTCTACAAACTTTGATTTCATAAGGACTTTTGGACCCTAGTTTTTTAACAACCATGGGTTTTTCTTTTGCCCTTGGTTACCCTTTTTCGATGCAAAAAATGTTTCCATTTTTGTTACTCCAATCTCACTGAGATGGCATAATTTGTTGCCTACTTTTTTATAATGAGGATCATATCAAACTATTGACTAATATGGTGGGTTCCTTCATCAAATTGGATGAGAGTTTTAGGGGTAGCAGAACTATGAGGATTATGCTATCGTTGATTTGTCCAAACCCATTTTTCAATCTCTCAAGGTGGAATCTTCTCGAGGTTTCTAGATTTAATTCCTCAACTATGAAGGCCTACCACTCAAGTGTTTTCATTGCAATCGTCTTGGACATTGTGTTGCTATTTGTTCTTCTCATGCCTTTTATTTTTGTCAATTATTTTAGGAGGGGCAACCTGACAAGGATTTTTTTTTAGTAGCCACAGTGTGTTCTTTGTCAAGCGTTATGATCCTTCCTCTAATGTTTCTTCTATCCCTCCAAGTACTTCTCTTGAGAAGAGGGTTGTAGAGGAGAAATTTGGTCTAAAGTGGAGTTAGACTCCCTAAAATCATATTTTGGAGGTTTCGAAGATAGTTTGTTGGACCATGGCTTTTTGGAAAATTAATTAGCTTCCCCAAATGCCCATCCCATTTTGGTTCCAAATGTGGGAAACCTAAGATTGATCTAAGTGTCTCGTCTAAATGTATAGATCGAATATATGAGGCAGAAAGCTTGAGAATGAATGCTAAATAATTGATTAGAGATGGTACTCAAAGGATGATGGAGGAACTCCTTACCAAGAGAAGGTTAATTCCTACTTGTTGGTGATTCTTTTAGGAGATTTTTCAAAACCCAATTTCATTCTCACTATCAAATGCTATTTGTTTGTTGTGTGGTCATTATCCAATCATGGAAGTTTTGTTGTGAGTTTGTTGTAGGTTCACAATTCTCTTTCAGTTTATTTGTCTAGTAGGTCTCTCTGGTAGATTTTCTTGCTTCTTTGCAGACTATATCTTATTGTTGAGACATGGACTCTCTTATTACCCTTTATCCTTTGTTTTCATAATTATATTCATTGGTATTGTTCATTGTGTGGTATTGGGGGACTAAACCTCTCGTTATATCCCAAACCAATTTTTAACTCCAATTTATGTAAAAATTATTTATTTTAATTCATAATTCCAATTAAAAATTGGATAAAAAAACTAGACAACAATTTTCAATTAAAACCAAATGTGTTATGTTATAAGAGTAAGGCTCCACCTCACTAAATATTAAAAAAAAGGTCTCAGTGTTAACGAAATCATTGGTTTACAAACTCTTTGAAAGTGAATAAGCCATAATTGAGTAGGAATTTGATAGTGACATCTATTTATAAATCAAATTAATAAGCATAAATATTATGTGTTCCCTCATTTTTTTAAATAAGAGATGAAAAAGAAGAGGGAAGAGGCAAAGGAAGTCTTACTTAAGTTGATAAAAATGTGTAATTATTTTCATTAGCAAATTAAATATAAAAATATTTTTTATTAAAAAATAATTAAACGACAAGAAATTACATTCTTAAATGTTAAATTACATATTTTAAAATAATTAATTAATTAAAAAAGTGTTTAAAATTATTTATTACTTTGACAAATGACTAAAACAATATTAATTATATAAATTAAGTAATTATTGCATTTAAAATTGTTGATAGAGGAGGAGGCGAATGACTGTCAGACTTATCATGCAACTCACAATTATCTATGAATTTGTAATATTAAGATTTGGCACATATATTCTTTGGTCATAATTTCTTCTTCTTACTCCTCAACATGTAGTATTTTAGGGAAAATGACCAAGGCTAAGCAAGAGAAGATGCCTTATTGAGCCATCCAATTTGTTGGTCCATATTTATCTTTTAAAGAGAGCCAACCTCCAACTCTTTTATTAGTGATTTCTAGTAAGGGCAAGGGAGGAAGACACACAATGATTACAAGATTGCTATTGAACTTGTCATGCTCCCTTTGACGTTGTCCTTGCTTAAGCAAACTAAGTCGAGGGGAATCAGGAAGAACTCTTTAATCATGCTAAGAGACATTTCCCTAATGGCCAATTAAAAGGTATAAAAGTGATCAAGCTTTAGAGCCATTTTCTTCACGTAAACTTGTACTTGTAGCATAATGTTAGATAACATGAAAATTATGTTAGCAATAGTAATAAAAATTATAAATCATTATGATTAAAAACAACAAAATTATTGTCTCTCCATAATTTATAAGATAATTTCAAATCAAAAAGCATGCCATATTTTCTTTATTTTTTTTCAAGTAAAGGTAAAATCCCCTAATATGATTATGTTCTAAGAAAAGGAATCTAGTAGATGAAATATTTGAAGAAGTGAATCCATATCCAAATCTATTGAGCACACACAAAATTATTTTTTTAAGAGACTTTCTTTCCATAAGTATGGTATTTGGGGTTGCAATCACTTATATGCAATAATTTATCACCTAGGTATGAAGCCTTTGGTAAGGAATATAGTAAATAAAGCCCTTTCTGTCTAAATTGTAAAATGAATAATTATTAGGTTAGATATGTTTAATATATTTACTTAAAAATATCAAGATGTATCAATCTCGAGGTACCTTTCTTAGAATTATTACATAGTTTTACTTATTGAAGGGTTCCACACTAATTGATGACTTGATTAGCTTCTCTACATTTTTTTGTTGGTTAGTAACAAATACCCTCAATCTAGTTGCACCACTATGTGGATTAAAAAATATTTAGACATGAAAATTGGGCTCCAAAATCCACAATATGCCTGCAATATCAAGAATTTTTTATCACATTCTCCAAGTAATAAAAAATTATCTTATGATAGTCAAATAGATGTCAAATTTGAAGTCAACTATTTTTATAAACACACTCTCATAAATTACACTCCATCACCACCCTTGGTTGTCATTGGAAGTTATACTTTTCAATAAAAATATATTAAATACGCAATTAAGGGTTCATATTATGAGAACTTAGAAAATTATTTTTAATTAATTTTTTAGACCAATTAAAAATCTAAAAATTTGGATAGAGTAATACACTAAAAAGATTCGCTGATAATTATTCAGTAGGCAAGATATTATGCTCAAATGAAAAAATACTCTCAATGTTTCAAGTCTTAAGCAAGACCCATCATCAGGAGGAAGAGACCAGTGAGATCCATGCAAATAAACACTAACAGAAGCACCATAAATATCCAACAAACACCAATATTCATGTTGGGTCGACTCAGTAGAAAAAACAAAATATTAATAATTTTTATTTTTTATTCTTTACCATGTGAATAACATGTTTCCAACTATCACTAAACCGCTATCTCGATTCAATTTTATCAGGTTTTTTCTCGATTTCTATTGCTTCACGAACCTTTCTACTCAAAAAATGATCATATCTTGAGATAATGCCAACTTTATCTATGCAAATGTGATGACCCAAGGTAAAAGAATGTTCTGTTAAGGTAGATTTTTGGATCCAGTTATGAGAAAGATCAACACAATGTTCTTTAATCCTCACTTGAAAGGAACAACCATTTTCACTGATGTAGACATTACAACAACTGTACGGAATAAAATAGATCCCTTAATGACAAATAGGGTTGGTTTAATCTTTAGATTTATCCATCATTTTTTGAGATATAATTAGGAGAGAAATAAACCTTAATGTTTCTTCTCCTAAGGATTCACGCCAACTTGTCTATAGTCCCTTTGATATAAGTAAAAGTGACCATGCCAATATTTTCATCCTCGACCAAAATCTTACCCTTAATATGCTTAATGCCAAGATCCAATTGTGTTTTAAGGATGATCTTATTAATTAGTCCCTCATCATAACCAATCTTCTAAAAAATCATAGAGAGATATTCAATTTCTTGACCAAGGTGATCTTTATCAGTGATTCTCTTTGCATGAGTCACTAATATGTTTATAATGCCATATTTTAGTGCAGGATGATGATGGGACTCTTCATGTAAGTAATTGTCCATATGATTTTTATTTCTATAGACCATGTGGGACAAAGAGCCATCATTATTTTTCATGATGAGAACATCTAAAAAAGAAATTTGATTTTTATCTTCCACTTCCATAGTAAACTTTATGTGGCTAGATTTATTATTCAAAAGGTCAAGAAACCTATCCAAATTCTCTCTACCATGGGGCCAACTAGCATTTGTGTCATCCACAAATCATTTCCACCATCTCGGTTTTAAAATAACAAACTCAAGAGCTAAGTTTTCATAATATTCCATGTATATGTTAGCCACCATAGGCGAGAGGGAAAATCCCATGGTGATACCTTCAAATTGTTCATAAATATTTCAAACAAATTTTAACTAAATTGGTCGTCTCATCATCAGAATGCAACCTAATAATTTCAATGACATCAATGGGGAGAACAACTATTATTAAGGAGGCAATGATCCCATAAAATACTCACTTATCACTATATTAGTGTATTATTAAAACAACACACTAAATACAATAAGCTATAATGTTAATTGAACTCAATTATTCAATGCTAGACTTGAGTTTTATTGTTGTACCAAATCAAACTCCAATGCATAGGGAGGCGAGTCAAAGCCAAGACAATTTATTACTTGACGATCGCGCATATCTGAGCTTAATGACCCTCGTACTAAAATATTAACTCTTCACAAAACCAATGTTATTCAACCATATAGGTGAATAAAAATTAATGCCCCTTAAAAATCAATTTAGAATTCCTTTATCCAAAGAATAAAAACCTTTCTCTTACCAAAAAAACCCACTTTGATACCAAATCTAAAAATTTAGATATAGTGATACAATAAACAACTTTATTAATAATTATTCAATAAATAAAACACACATTTATAGTGGGGATAACTCCTATTATTAAGAAGCCAATGATCCCACAACATATTGTTTCTATATTAATGTCTACTAACATATATATTAAACATAAATATTCCAATATTAAAATGCTATAATCTTATGAAAATAAATTCACCATAAGAATGAACATTTAACACATTATTTTGACTTTCAAAATTTTATTTAATTATAGAGTTAAAAATAAAACCAAAATCCGTAATGAATTGGGATAATAAAAAATAGATGTCCTTACATAAACAATGTAAATATTTAAAAATGTCATTGTCTCTCATTCAAGAAGAAATATAAAAAACCTCATCATCAATCACCATAACAAGTTCAAAAGCAATTATGATGAATTTCCCATGGTATAATCTAAGAAAAAAGGGAGATAAATGGGGCATAATTGATGATCCTATGGTGATATCTCTTTAAAATGGTGATACAGTTATAGTAAATATCTACAATACATGATATAAAAGTATAAAAACTCATTTATTTTCATAAAATAATAATTTTAAATAAATATATAATCTTAAAATATTTTTATTTAGGTATGTTTATAATTTAAGATGTAATTTTTAGTTTAAAAATGTTTTACCTATTAAAAGGTTTTATATTGATTGATGACTTTATTATTTTTTTTACAATTTTTTTTGTTGGCTAGCGACAAATATCCTCAATCTAATTGTACCATTATGTAGATCAAAAATATATTTTCATGAAAAATAGGCTCCAAACTTTATAATATGTCTAAAATATCAAGAATTTACTATCACATTTTCCAAATAAAATAAAAATTGTCTTATGATAGGCAAATAAATGTCAAATTTAAAGTCAACTATTTTTATGAACACACTATTAGAAATTACGCTCCATCACCACCGTTAGTTGTCATTGGAAGTTATAACTCTCAATGTAAATATATTTTATACGCAATTAAAGGGTTGTATTATGAGAACTTATAAATTAATTTTTAATTATTTTTTTAGATCAATTAAAAATCTAAGAATTTGGATAGAGTAATACAATAAAAAGCTTCGTTAATAATTATTCAATAAATAATACACACATGTATATAGTAGAGATAACTCCTATTATTATGGAGTCAATGATTCCACAAAATACTCATTTATCGCTATATTAGTTTATTGTTAAAACAACACACTAAATACAATAAGCTACAATGTGAATTGAGCTCAATTATTCAATGATGGACTTGAATTCTAATGTTGTACCAAATCACACTATAATGTATAGGGAGGTGAGCAAAAATCAAGACAATGCACAATGAGATGGCTGAGTGAGCTTAATGACCATGATCTTAAAATATCAACTCTCCACAAAACTAATGTTATTCATCCATAGGGGCGAATAACAATGAATGCCCCTTGTAAATCAATTTAGACTTCCATTATGCAGAGAATCATAACCTTTCTCTTACAAGAAATCCACTTTGATACCAAATCTAAGAATTTGGATAGAGTAATACACTAATAAGCTTCATTAATAGTTATTCAATAAATATTCCACACATTTATACTAGAGAGAACTCCAATTATTAAGGAGTCAATGATCCCACAAAATAATCGCTCATCACTATATTAGTGTAAAGTAATATACATATTAAACATAAATATTCCATCATTAAAATACTATAATCTTATGGAACAAAATCACCACAAGAGTGAACATTTAACATGTTATTTTGAACTTTAATATTTTACTTAATTGTGGAGTTAAACGTAGAACCAAAATCCATAATAAATTGAGATAATCAAAAGTAAATGTCCTTATACATAAACATGTGCAAATCTTTAAAAGCATCATTGTCTTTCATTCAAGAAGAAATATAAAAACCTCATCATTAATCACCATAAAAATTTCAAAATTAGTTATGATGAATTTCCCATTCAAGAAGAAATATAAAAACCTCATCATCAATCACCATAAAAACTTTAAAAGTAGTTATGATGAATTTCTCATGACATAACTTAAAGATAAAGGGAGCTAAACGGCGTAATTGATGATCCTATGGTGATATCTTTTAAAAATGGTGATAAAATACCATGATTTACATATGATACAAAAATGTGAAAATTTATTTATTTTCATAAAATAAATAAAATAATAATTTAGAGTAAATATAAACTTTAAAATATTTTAATCTTATGTATGTTTATAATTTAGGGTGTAACTATTAATTTTTAAAAAAATGTTTTTTATGTCACCTCCTTGAGTTGTCATTTTTTTTGTTAAGGGCACATTGGAGGAGACCACTTTGTAAGTTTTCTCTTGTTACGTCCAACTTTCAGGGCTTTTGAGTTGCCATTCTTTAAAATAGAATCTCATTTTTTTGTTAACAATTCTTACATAATTATATGGAGAGGCATAATTTACAATGGTAATGAAGATGGTGGTGGCGTGTAATATTCATGAAGGTATTTATGAAAATTGTTGACTTTAAATTTGAGGTTCATTTAAACCATTATAAGGTAGTTTTTCATTTTAGTTGGAGAAAGCAATCAAAAAAATTCTGATATTTTAAACATACCATAGAATTATGAGTACATATATTTCTTTAAAAAAAATAGAATTTGATGTAATAATATAATTAATTAAAAAAAGTTGTTGATCAAAATATATTTTTAAAATATGAATTGAACAATATAAAACATTCAAATTAAATACTTTGAAATTGATAAATATAACATTTTAATTATCAAGACTTTTATATTATATTAGGTGGAAAAGTCATATCCCTCATCTTTATCTTCACTTGAAAGAGGTTTATTTCAGGTCACTTTTAGGTGTTATGTAAACTATGATTTTGTTAGGACTTTTAGACCCTAGTTTTTTGGCAACCATGGGTTTTTATTTTGCCCTTGGTCCCCATTTTTTGATGCAGAGAAGATTTCCATTATATTGCTCCAATCTCACTGAGATGGTATAATTTATTGCCTAATTTTTAGAATGAGGATCATATCAAACTACTGATTAATATGGTGGGTTCCTTCATCAAATTAGATGAGAGTTTTAGGGGTAACAGAACTACAAGGGTTTATGCTATCATCAATTTGTCCAAACCTATTTTTCACCTTGTTAAGGTGGATCTTCTCAAGGCTCTTAGATTCAATTCCTTAACTATGAAGGCCTACCACTCAGGGGTTTTCATTGCAATCGTCTTGGACACTATGTTGCTATTTATTCTTCTCATACCTTTTATGTTTGTCGATGATTTTAGGAGGGGCAACTCAATGAGGATTTTTTTGGGCAACCACAATGTGTTCTTTGTCAAGCATTATGGTCCTTCCCCCGATGTTTCTTTTGTCCCTCTAGGTACTTCTCTTGAGAGGAGGGTTGCAGAGGAGAAATTTGGCCCTAAAGGGGAGTTGGACTCCCTACAATCATATTTTGGAGGTTTTAAATATTTTTTGTTGGATCATGATTTTTTGGAGAATCAATTGGCTTCCCCAAGTGTCCACATCCCACCTCCTTTTGGTTCCAAAGGTGGGAAACCTAAGATTGATCTGGGTGTCTCGGTTAAATGTAGAGGTCGAAGATCTGAAGCAGAATGGTTAAGAATGTATCCTAAAGAATTTATTAGAGATGGTACTCAAAATATGATGGAAGAACTCCTTGCCAAGAGAAGGTTGATTCTTACCTATTTGTGATTCCTTCGAGAAATCTTTCAAATCTCAATTTCATTCTCGTTGTCAAATGTTTATTTGTTTGTTGTGTGGTCGTTGTCTAATGTTGGACGTTTTACTGTGAGTTTGTTGTAGTTTCATAATCCTCTTTCAAGTTGTTTGTCTAGTAGGTCTCTCAAATAGATTTTCTTTCTACTTTGCAAACTCTATCTTGTTGTTCAGGGATACACTCTCCTATTTCTTTTGACCTTCTATTTTCACAATTGTATCGATTAATATTATTCATTATATAATGGTGGGAGACTAGACCCCTTATTATATCCAAGAACAATTTTTAACTCCAATTTATTTAAAAATTATTTCTTTCAATTCATAATTCCAATTAAAAATCCAATAAAAAAAGGTTTTAAACCTAGATAACAATTTTCAATTATCAATTAAGACCAATTGTACTCTGATGTAAGAACGGTTCATAATAAAAAAAGAACAGTTCATGTTAATGAGACTTAATCTCGGTGTTAACGAAAGTATTGGTGTACCAACTACTTGAAAGTGAATAAGCCATAACTGAGTAGGAGCTTGGTTACAATTGTGGCACGTATAATAATTTTGAATTTGATAGTGACATTTATTTAGAAATCAAATTAATAAGCACAAATATCATGCGCTCCCTCATTTTTTAAAACAAGAGACGAAAAAGAAGAGGTAAGATGCAAGGAAAGTGTTGCCTACGTTGACAAAAATATGTAATTATTTTCATTATCAAATTAAATATATTTTTTATCGAAAAAAGTGAGCGTTAAGGAATTCTTAAAAGTTATATTAAATATTTTAAAATAATTAATTAATTAAAAAAGTGCTTAAAATAAACAAATAATTATAAAACAATATTAATCATATAAATTAAGTAATTGTTATAATTAAATTTGGTGATGGAGGAGGAAGTGAACGATTATTGGGTTTATCATGCAACTCGTTATTATTTATGGATTTGTGATATTAGTATTTAGTTCATATATTTATCAGAATTGTCCAATAAATGATCTTTTGATAAAATGAGCACATAAGAATTCTGTAACAATGACTTTATTTGTATTCAGAAATATGTAAGAAGATGTACAATAATTGCCTATTGTATTAGAGTACATTGCTTACCAATTGCATGATGTGCTACAATAGCTTGGTGAAGAGGAATATATAGGAGTAGGGGGAGTGAACTCACAAGAGAAATCACTGTGGAACTAAGTGTAATTCACTATAGAACTTATAGGAGAACTCATAGTGGCACTCAGTTGAATTCCAGGTGAAACTTTAAGTGGAACTCACCCTCTCACCCACTTAACCTCTTAATTACACTTAAGTAAGCTAAAGCTAAATGTGTAGAGATAATCCATTTAATAAATAAATGGAATAATAAATATCCTACACCAACATTATTCTTTAATCATACTTTTTTATTGTTCTTGCTCCTTAACACGTGGCCTCATAAAACATGTGGCCTCATAAGAGAAATGACCAAGGCTAAGCAAGTGAAGTTGGCTTGCTTAGCCACCCAATTTGTTATTCCATATTTATCTTTTAGAGAGGGCCAACCTCTAAACTCTCATTAGCGAATTCTAGTAGGGGTAAGGGTGGAAGACACACAATGACTATGAGATTAGCGCGAAACTTGTCACATTTCCTTTGACGTTATCCTTGTTTTAGCAAACTATGTCGAGGGGAGTTAGGGAGAACTCTTTAATCATGCAAGGGACATTTCCTTAGTGGCCAATTAAAATGAATGGAGGTGATCAAGCTCTAGAGCCATTTTCTTCATTTGAACTTGTACTTGTAACATAGCATCAAATAACATGAAAATTATGTTGGGAATAGTAAAAAAAATTATAAATCATTATGATTAAAAACAACACAATTCTTATCTTTCCACAATTTAAAATAGAATTTCAAAGCAAAACGTATGCCATATTTTCTTTATTTTTCTTAAGAAGAAAGAAAGAATCACCTAATAAGATTATGTTCTTAGAAAAGGGTTGTATTAGATGAAGGATTTGAAGGAGTGAATCCTTCTCCAAACCAGGCACACACAAAATCATTTTCTTAGAGACTATCTTTCCATAAGTATGGTATTTGAGATTGTAATTAATTGTATGCAACAATCTATTGCTTGGATATGAAGCCATTGGTAAGGAATACAATAAGCAAAGCCCTTTCTAAATCAAAATTTTCAATGTCCAAATTTTAAAATGAGTAATTATTAGGTTAGATATGTTTAATACACTTATTTTAAAATATCGAGATATATCAATCTCGAGGCACTTCTCTTAGAATTGTTACACAATTTTACCCATTGAAGGGTTCCACACTGATTGATGCCTCCATCACTTTCTCTATAATTTTTTTGTTGGTTAGTGACAAATACCCTTAATCTAGTTGCACCACTATGTGGATCGAAAAAATATTTCTACAAAAAATGGGCTCCAAACTCCACAATATGTCCAAAATATCAATAATTTTCGATCACATTCTCTTGGAAGTAAGAAAAAATTATCCTATAATGGTCAAATACACGTCAAATTTAAAATCAAGTATTTTTATGAGCACACTCTCATAAATTACACTCCACCACCACCCTTGGTTGTCATTGGAAGTTATACAAATTCTCAATATAAATATAAATTAAATACATAATTAAAAAGTTGTATTAAAAAAACTTAGAAAATATTTTTTAAATAATTTTTTTTTATGAATTAAAAATCTAAGAATTTGGATAGAGTAATACACTAAAAATATTTATTAATAATTCTTCAATAAATAACACACACATATATAGTGGGATAAATCCAATTATTAAGGAGTCAATGATCCCACAAAATATCCACTTATCATTACATTAGTGTATTGTTAAAATAGCATACTAAATACAACAAGCTATAATGTTAATTGAGCTCAATTATTCAATGCCAGACTTGAGTTTTAATGTTGTACCAAATTACACTATAATGCAAAGGGAAGCAAGCCAAAGCCAAGACAATGCATTGTTGGATGACCAAATATATTTGAACTTAATAACTTTGATGCTAAAATATTAACTCTTCAAAAAACCATGTTATTCATCCACGAGGGTGAATAACAATGAATGCCCCTTGCAAATCAATTTAGACTTCCATTACACAGAGAATCAAAACCTTTCTCTTACAAAAAAACCCACTCTAATACCAAATCTAAGAATTTGGGTAGAGTAATATATTAAAAAGCTTTGTTAATAAATATTCAATAAATAATACACATATTTATAGTGGGGAGAACAAATATTATTAAAGAGCTAATGATCCCACAAAATACTCACTTATCACTTTATTAGAATGTATTAATATATGTATTAAATATAAATATTCTAATATTAAAATACTATAATTTTATGAAAATAAAATCACTACAAAAATGAAAATTTAATACATTATTTTGGACTTCAATTTTTTATTTAACTATAAAATTAAAAGTTAAACCAAAATCCATAATATATTCAAATAAAAGTTAAACTAAAATCTATAATAAATTAGAATAATCAAAAGTAAATGTCCCATATAAATCTTTAAAAACATCATTGTCTTTCATTCAATAAATATAAAAAACCTCATCATCAATCACCATAAAAAGTTCAAAACTAATTATAATGAATTTTCCATGAGATAACCTAAGAATAAAGGGAGATAAAGGGGAATAATTGATGATCCTATGGTGATATCTCTTAAAAGTGGTGATAGTAAATACCCTATGTACCAAAAGTGTAAAAACTCATTTATTTTCATAAAGTAAATAAAATAATAGTTTATGATAAATATATAACTTTAAATTATTTTTTATTTATATATGTTTATAATTTAAAATATAATTTCTATTTTTAAAAAAAGAGGCTTATTTTATATCACCTTTTTAAGTAGTCATTTTTTTGGTCAAAGGTATGTTAGAGGAGGCTACTATCAGGAAGAAGTTTTTTTTAACTTTTTCCCTATTACACCCCACTCTCAAGGCTCTTGAGTTTCCATTATTAAAAATATAATCTCATCTTTCTTTGTTAACACTTCCTATATAATTTTATTGAGAGGCATAATTTACAATGACAATGAAGGTGGTGATGGAGTGTAATGTTCATGAGGGTATTTATAAAAATTATTAACCTTAAATTTAAGATTCATTTTAACTATTATAAAGTAGTTTTTAATCTTGATTGGAGAAGGCAATAAAAAAAATCGTGACATCTTAAACATATAATAAAATTAGGAATACATATATTTCTTTAAAAAAATGAATTTGATATAACACTATAAATAAATAAGAACTAATTGTTAATCAATATTATTTTTTTAAATGTAAACATAATAATATGACAAATCCAAACTAAACATCTTGAGATTTATAAATCTAAGATTTTAGTTATCAAGACTTTTACTTTGTGTTAACCAATGAATAAAAAGGGAGGGTTATGCCCCCTCATTAAAAAGTTGAGGTGTTGCCTCTCCATAAATTTAGAAGTTGAGATTTGAAATAGGGAAGTTGGGAGTTAAAAGCTCATGTCATTATTTGGAAAGAGTCAATCCCTCGCTAATCCAAAGGGTCCACTAAGCGTTCAATGCAATAGCATGAGAAAATATCGATAATTTTTTATCACATTCTCTAAGTAAAAAAAAAAAAATGTGTTATGATGGTCAAATAGATGTCAAATTTAAAATCAACTATTTTTATGAACTCATTCTCAAAAATTACACTCCATCACCACCCTTGGTTGTTATTGGAAGTTATTCCTCTAAATATAAATATATTAAATGCACAATTAAAGGGTCATATTATGATAACTTAGAAAATAATTTTTAATTATTTTTTTAGACTAATTAAAAATGTAAGAATTTAGACAGAGTAATACACTAAAAAGCTTCGTTAATAATTATTCAATAAACAATACACACATATATAGTGAGAAGAACTCTTATTATTAAAGAATCAATGATCGCACAAAATACTCACTTATCGTTATATTAGTGTATTGTTAAAACAACACACTAAATACAACAAGCTAAAATGTGAATTGAGCTCAATTATTCAATCCTAGACTTGAGTTCTAATGGTGTACCAAATCACACTACAATGTATAGGGAGGTGAGCCAAAATCAAGACAATGCACAACGAGATGACTGAGTATATCTGAGCTTAATGATCCTGATCTTAAAATATTAACTCTTCACAAAACTAATGTTATTCATCCATATGGGTGAATAACAATGAATGCCCCTTGTAAATCAATTTAGACTTCCAATATGCAGAGAATCATAACCTTTCTCTTACAAGAAATCCACTTTGATACCAAATCTAAGAATTTAGATAGAGTAATACACTAAAAAACTTCATTAATAATTATTCAATAAATAGTTCACACATTTATACTGGGGAGAACTCCAATTATTAAGGAGCCAATGATCCCACAAAATACTTGTTCATCACTATATTAGTGTAGAGTAATATACGCATTAAACATAAATATTCCAACATTAAAATACTATAATCTTATGGGACAAAATCACCAAAAGAGTGAACATTTAACATGTTATTTTAGATTTCAATATTTTATTTAACTTTGTAGTTAAATGTAAAACCAAAATCCATAATGAATTGAGATAATAAAAAGTAGATGTCCCTATACATAAACATGTGCAAATCTTTAAAAACATCATTGTCTTTCATTCAAGATGAAATATAAAAACCTCATCATTAATCACCATACAAATTTCAAAATTAGTTATGATGAATTTCCCATTCAAGAAGAAATATAAAAACCTCATCATCAATCACCATAAACACTTCAAAAGTAGTTATGATGAATTTTCCATGAGATAACCTAAAGATAAAGGGAGATAAAGGGCGTAAGTGATGGATCCTATAATGATATCTTTTTAAAATGGTGATAAAATACCCATAATTTACATATGATACAAAAATGTGAAAATTTATTTATTTTCAGTAAATAAATAAAATAATAATTTATATTAAATATATAACTTTAAAATGTTTTTATCTTATGTATGTTTATAATTTAGGGTGTCACTATTAGTTTTTTAAAAAAATGTTTTTTATGTCATTTTTTTTGTTAAGGGTACATTGGAGGAGGCCACTTTGTAAGTTTTCTCTTGTTACGCCTAACCTTCAGGGTTCTTGAGTTGCCATTCTTAAAAATATAATCTCATTTTTTTTTGTTAACAATTCTTACATAATTATGTGGAAAGGCATAATTTACAATGATAACGAAAGTGTTGATGGAGTGTAATATTCGTGAGGGTATTTATGAAAATTATTGATCTTAAATTTAAAGTTCATTTTGATCATTTTAAAGTAGTTTTTCATCTTAATTGGAAAGGGCAATAAAAATAAATAAAATGATATTTTAAATATTCTAGAATTAAAAGTACATATATTTCTTTCAAAAAAAACTAAAAATTAATATAACAATATAATCAATTAAAAAAAATTATTAATCAATATAATTTTTTTAAATACGAATACAACAATATTGATAAATCTAACATTTTAATTATGAAGACTTTTACATTATATTAGGTGAAAAAGTTACATCCTGCAAATAAAATCATATTAAGAGAGAATTATCTAAAAAATTGAAATGTTACCTCTCCATTTTAAAAAATCGAAATTTGGAGGTTGAGAGCTCAAAGTTCAATGCAATAGCACGAGAAAATGTATCGTTGAAGAGTAGTTGTATTTGACAAATGATGGGAATCGTGCTCCTTACCAACTTAATTAAATTGATAACCCGGGCCCACGACTTAAATATCTTAACGCTTTCGTAGCTGGTTATCTTATTAAAACGTAGGTGTAATTGTCAACACACGAGATGAAAGATACCCATCACCGATCCCCGTCTCCTCCAAAGGGCGCATCTCTTTTCATAAAACAGAAGAATAGTTGTATTTTTAAAAATCGACTGCGAGGCAGGTTGGATTAATGGCGGAAAGTGTGGCTCAGCAAGCTGTGGGATGGGCTGCCAGAGATGCTTCTGCTGTTTTCTCACCTTTCCATTTCTCTCACAGGTACCTTCTGCTTCTCTTTCTTTTTGTCTACTTTTAGTCGTTCATCATTATCAGCCACGGTAACATATAAAGCGATCTGTACAGAGCAAATGGAGCAGAGGATCTGAGCATAAAGATACTTTTCTGTGGCGTTTGTCATACGGATCTCCATTTTTCCAGAAATGACTGGGGAAACACTACCTATCCTATTGTTCCAGGGTAAACATTATCTCTCTATTGGCTCTATCGGAAAGATTATGAAACTCTAAACTTTGCGGTTGTTTCAGAATAACCACTAACCCTAGTCTAACCTTTTTCGCCATTAACATATTTAAAAATCCAGGCACGAGATTACTGGTGTAGTAACTGCTGTGGGAAGCAACACTGAAGGGCTTTTCACAGTAGGCGATCGAGTGGCAGTGGGATGTGTGGTTGGAGCTTGCGATGGCCACACGTGCGAGGCCTGTAACGAAGGCCTACAAAGTTATTGCGAAAAAATGATCCACACCTACAACAGCGTTAACCATGACGGAACTCCGACATATGGAGGCTATTCCAACATAATTGTCGTCAATTACAGGTTAAATGATTTTGATATCAAACACAAAGTATTGCTGTACATTAAAATTTTCAATCATATATATATATTGTTTGCTTGTTTTTAAAAACTTGCAGGTATGTATTGCGTTTCCCAGAAAACCTAGCGCTGGATGCAGGGGCTCCATTGCTGTGCGCAGGAATAACAGTTTACAGTCCCATGAAATATTATGGGATGATGGAAGCTCCACAAGGCAAGCATTTAGGCGTTGTAGGTCTTGGTGGCCTAGGGCACGTGGCGGTGAAGTTTGGCAAAGCGCTTGGCATGAAGGTCACCGTCATCAGCACTTCTTCTCACAAGGAAAGAGAGGCGAAGGAGCTGCTGGGTGCTGATCATTTTCTTATCAGTAAAAATGACCTGCAGATGCAGGTAAATAATTTTTTTAATATATAAGTTATATTAAATAGAAATAGTTATAAATAGAATGAATGGTACAGTATAAGTATTTTGCTTTAATAATTTGTAGCGACTGAGTTTAAGCTTCAGTAATCAAGACTTGATCGATTTGTAAGATTGCTTTCTTCATGCTCACAATGAGATGTTTTAGCCCAACGCTAATTTGGTATGTCTATCTATGTATATATAATTGTCCCAATTATTTATTTAACTATGGCCTTAGCAACATTCGAAATATTAAGTGCCTCAATTTAAATACACTTGGGTTTTTGGTAGTGTTAAGTCGGGACACTTCTTATTGAGGGTGTCTTAAGCATTACAGTTAAATAAATAATTGGGACAATAATTTATTATTTTATGTAATTATTGAAAACGTAAAGAAAACAATTCCAATAGTTTATATAAATATTTAATTTTTTTCAAATCGATGTTAAAGATTTATGGGTTCTTAGCCTTTTTAATATATGATATCAAAAAATAAAATTGGGATGATTTAACATTTGAATTTGTTAAGGTATTATGACCATACCAAAGGAACAAAAGTAGTTCAAATATTTGGAAAATACCAACCTTACTACCATACAGTCTCCATTATAACTACTTACTACAAAATATTTTCCGAAGGTAACCAAAAAAAACAAGACAAACAAAACTTATTCTAGGATTACGAACTCCACCAATTTACCATTGCTTTGCAGGAAATCACCCAGTGTGAGTGATTTTGCTAGCTTTTTGAAATTGGTTGCATGCACCTCTTGCTCCTTCACCTCAAAGATTGAACCAACCGTTGCTACCTCCTTCCCAGACTTTGCTTCGACTACTTCCTACGGATGTGAGAAAACTAGACGTCTCTGAGTGTTACTCGAGTTCTTCAGTAACTTAACTTTGTCTTCCCACCATGGGGGTGCCTTAAATACACCCCTTGTGACTCCCTTGGCCAACTATTTAATCACTTTCACACGCTCAAGCTTCCTTCTCTGCGCCCTCCATTCCTCCAAATCCAAAATAGGCTACAACAATTCCTAAATTTTGGGCATAATAATGCCCTTGTTCCCTGAAATTTGCTGCTCTCCTGAGCAAGCCTCATCAACTTCCTGAGCAAAATTCACAAATGCCATAAATCTAGATTCCAAAGCACGAAAAAGAGACAAAGGGATAAAGCCCAGATTATCCCTACTATAGAAAGGAAGAGTAGGAAATGGACCCAGTGGGAGGGTGTCAATCTCTAACATTAAACCTAACCTATATTCGGGCCATACAAAGAATTCAACCAACATTTGAGCCTGCTCTTTATCTGACGTTACCAAACAGAGATTGCTTGCGAATAAAGAAGCCAAATCAAAGTTCATTCTTACATGTTTGCTTGCTACCAAAAATTCCACTCCTAAAACATGCTTTATGGCTTCTGCAACCTCCAACATAGGAATCCAAAAAATGTTGAAGAGGCGCGTCCTAAAAACCATGCCCACAAAACCCATCTCTCAATTTTTAACCTTGCCAAAAATCATCGGCCTCCCCATAGATTCAATGCAAAACTGATCCATCTTTCCATCTCAAATTGCAAAATGGTCTCAAAGCCAACTGCCAAACCCATATATAAATCCTACGCGCTATCATTTCACTCAAAAAATAATCTAAAGCAATAAATTCTCCCTAATGAAATCTTACGGTGGCAATAATGAAACAAACAAGGCATGCACACCAACTTAAAAGTTGAGATAACCCCTACCATTAAAACCCAAACTAAATAGAGCTCACGAACACACCAACTTAATAAACACGGATATCACCTTTTACCAAAAAAGTAATAAAAGCATGATATTTTTATTTTTATTGAAAATAAAAATACAAATAAGCTCATTAAAGCTGAAAGATCAATTTGATCTAAGTCCCTGCAATCTTCTCAGCTTGCTCTGACATTATCCATCTCACATCCATGGTTTGATCAATTGTTATATTATCAAGGAAGTCAACAACTTCATTGCTTTCTCGAAAGCAATGGGAATAGGACTTGTCTTCAAAAAAATTCAATTTTTCTCAAATAATATCTAAAATATTTGCAGTTTTTTAAGATTTAGCTATTTGAATATTCAAAGCTTGGATCAAAACCTGTGAGTCGCCTTCAATTTCTAGGAAGAAGATACCATATTCCAAATCCATCTCCACTCTAGCTACTAATGCTTGGGCTTCAACATCATTGTTGGTTCCATATGAAAGTTTCAAAGAAAATTTTCTAATTAGAGAACCAATACAATATTTTATCACACAACCTGCACCAAAAGCCCTTGGATTTCCTCTGCAATCACCATCAAAGTTCAGTTTAAACCAACCAGATTTAGGAGGATTCCAAACTACCTCGTTTATGCTTTTATTATCTTTCTTATTTACCATTGACCCATTAACAAGAAACATAATTATTTAATCTTACATTAATTTAAAAGTACTTAATCTTACATTAATTTGAAAATTTGATCTAAGATACTATACGAACCTAATAAACCATGTTTCTTATATCAATGGAGATAATACCACGTAATGAAAGTGGTATTTCTTTATCAAAAGGGTTGTATCCCAATTGGTGAGGATGATGGTTGCTTATAGCCATCCACCAAGGTACAAATTCCTCTAGATAATTGTGGTTATTTAGCCAAGGAGATCACTGATTTAAATGTACGCTGATCAACATTATAATAAGATATATGTTTATTCTAAACTATAGGTAGAGATGCTAACATTCTATGGAATTTAATGAATCATACCAAAAATGAGTTTACAATTTTTTTTTTACTTATATTTACAACATAATATTTTAGTTGAAGACTATTTTTTATTAGGTCATAAGCATCTTATTATATTTTATTAATTTACAACATAGATATGCTTACTCCATCAAAAAGGTGAGTCAAAACATATCACATCCCAATCAAAAGCTTAAAAATATCATCTCGAGAAAAACCCAATAGCCTATAGGCCACCAAAATTATATTCAACTACCAAAAGCCACCTGTTAAATGCAAAAAAAACTATAAAAATTAGTATCCGTGCTAAATTAAGAAACTAGTACCATTAAATTGGCTAACGATAGAGGTGGGGAAGAGGCAACAATCTATCTAGTTTGTCTTCCCAACAACTATGATAAGAGGGATGATCAGTGTCAAGGATGGGTTCCCAACATTCTTGTTCATTATTTTATTCCTCTCCCTCTATAGCCTAGAGTGTAAGAGGGGAGATAGCTAAATTGAGGCGAGAAATTTTGCTTTGTGATTCCCAACTCATTGGTCTGTAGTCTCCATCTTGTGGGGAGGGCCAACCTCCATGACTACCCACCAGTGAGTGTTAGAGAGGAGGAGCCATGGAGAAAATAGAATGGCTATGAGAGATGTGCTAATCCCTATCACATATCTTGTGTCCTTCTCATGATCCAGGAAAGTCATGCCCGAGGGAGCTTATGTTGTAAGAGGCATTTTCGTAAATGCCAATCAATAAAAAAAAGGTGCTCCATCTTCAAGGCCATTTTTTTTCCTAAACTTGAATACATAACATAGTATTTGATAATACACAAATTTTGTTAATAATTGTAGATTCTTTTCTAACTGTGCATATTTAAAAAAATGTACATTTTTTGTCTTTCTAAACTTGAAATATATTTTCAATGCGAAAGATATGCCATATTTGCTTTTATTTTGTCAAGTGCAATGTAGAATCCCTAAAAAGGACTGTGTTCTGAGTAAAGGGTTTTGGTTTGGAGGGTTTAAAGAATGAATGAATCTACCTCCAACTATGCTAATATATTGCTAATGGGAATCCCTTGGTAAATAATATACAAATCAAATTGATATTTTAAAGGTTCAACAATGGTTATAGACCACACGTGAGAAATCCCCTTGGACCAAATAAAAATGAGCTATTGAAATTTCATTGCTTTTTGAGTATCCCATAAGCCACCAACCTAGGGAAAGATATCGATAACCTAACTGTAGTTTGTATCAGAGGAGAGAAATAACCACATTCCCATTCTAATTCTTCCATCATTGAGGAGGATCGTTAAAACTAATTTTGTGTAAACCCTCTTCAAGAGCTCCCATTTACTTTTTATTGAGTCTTTTTTAGTGATCCCAAATTTAACTTTGTACTCAAGAAAAGACATCCACATTCGAGAGTTCTACTAAAAAATCAACAATGGTGTGTATGTCTTTTCTAAAAAACCTGATTGCTTTAACCCAAGACACTTTAGCAAGAGGTACTCCATGAAAATTAATCACAAGGAACCACCATAAAAAATGATTATTGATAGATAACCCATTCCAAAATGTATCTTGTTACCAAACCAACAAAGATTTAATGGCTCCCCAAACTTTACAATTGATTTTGACAACAAAGGTGCCCAAAAACTTGATACACACGAAGATAAAAAAAAGTGTGTGAAACCAAAGTCCTTTTGCATATCTATCGTAAGGGCTACCACCACAGATACAATGTATAAACGAGACCTTCTAAACTTCATGGTCTTTAATGCCTAGTGGAAACCATTTGACACACAATGTCGTCCTTTTATTTTAATTCTCAATCAAATTCGTGTGTTCAATTTATTTGAGATAACAATATAAATCCGAAATTATCTCAAAAAATATAGCTTAAGCTTTGTCAACATATAATAAACATCATTAAGAGGAACCCAACGGAAAAAGTAATATACATGACTAGTAGCCAACAGCTTAAAAGCTATCTACAATTTACTTGCGAGGCAGAGAGGCTTAGTGAACTAGTAGGTCAACGATTTTTCCATTCTTTGCAAAATATAGTTTCATAACTTACTTTGCGAAACTTGGAAGGCAAAGGATATGTACAAAACATTTAACATCTCACCATGCAATATCCATTTCTAATTGTAAAACCATCTTGACTTAAGTTTAAAACATAAAATTTTTGGGGGAGGGGGCAAGGTTTGAAACATAAATTTTATTTCTTTATTTATTCCAATAACCAGTTTGAAATATACTTTTAAATAGCAAATTTTCTTATTATCTGATATTATTATAATTTTTAGATTTTAGTTAATTAAACATGAAGACAATATTTGGTGTGCAGGAAGCAGCAAAAAGTCTCAACTACATCATAGACACAGTGTCTGCTGTGCATGAAATAGAATCTCTGTTGAATCTGCTCAAACGTGATGGAAAGTTGGTGTTTGTGGGTGCTCCTGATAAGCCCCTACAACTCCCCGTCTTCCCCTTACTATTTGGTAAATTCTAATATGATATATTATTGACGAGCCCATAGTTCCATTAAGATTAGTTTCAATATATTTTCTGTATTTATGTATGTGCAGGGAGAAAAATGATAGGTGGAAGTTTTATAGGAGGAATACGAGAAACGCAGGAGATGCTGGATTTTTGTGGTGAGCATAACATTAGTTGTGAGATTGAGAAGATTCCAATTCATTATATTAACACTGCAATGAAAAGACTACTCAACTCTGATGTCAAGTATCGATTCGTCATCGATATTGCCGGTACCCTCAAATGATTTCATTTCTCTGCACGGACGACCATCTCTTCTTCTATCTAATTTAATTTACTTGTTTTTTATATTTTTATTATATAATTCATTTATAAACATATTTTTAATTAAATGACACATTTTTATTAATAAAATAAAATATACTACATGACTCATCATACTAGATATGACTAAAACTCTGGTATCTGTAAATATTTTTTTTTGAGCCATATCGGTTTGCTTTTTTTGCTTTAGCTATTTTAATAGTTTCAAAATTTATAAATAATTTGAGAGTTACTTATTCCTTCAAGCAAATTTAATCCCAGACGAATTTAAAAGATTTCTTTTGGTCAACGGTATAAAATCTATTCATTTATTGCAAGAACGTGGTCAAGTGTAGTTGTGATTTAAGGTGTTCACTAAATAGACATACAACATTTTATTTTTATTATTAGTTTGAAGGGTATATTCTTGTCTTCATTTTGTTTTAACTTTTTGTTAATTTTCATTCTTTTTGTCAATTAAATTATGTCGTTTTGCGTGTTGTATAATATGTAAACATTTTGTATGAAAAGTTGCAAGTATTTTAATTAATAATACTATTTTTGTTGGACATTGATTGGCTCAAAAATTTCTATGTTATTCTTAAGTTCACGTGAATCAAGGAAAATTTTACTGACATAAAATCATCGTTTTTGGCAATCAAATTCTCGGTAATTATTACTTTTAGCGGTGGCTAGGTTGGAAAATATTTCAAACTTAGAAAGCTTCGTTACATTCAATTGAAGGTCACTCATTTTGCTAAAGCTACCAGCTTATAGCCTTATTTAATGCTATTTAGGCACCTCAGATAATGAACACATGAAGGTAATTGATGGCTTGAGGCCTCTTGATTATTGCATCAGATTGGCCAAGCTATAGATCTGTTATGATTTCAACTCACCAGATTATGGATGGAAATATTCCAAATTGAAGAAACTTGGCGAATTAATATTGCACCATCGGTTTAGGGGCAGTGCACCAATAGAGCAGAGGGCATGGCGGTTGTTATTCATTGGCTCACATGGGCGGGGACGATATCAATTAGATTCAAGCCATTTGGATATGTAGAGTATCAAAACTTTGAGTCAGTCGAAGGTCATGTTTGAATCTTGTTGAGTATTTTCATGGGTACTTCTCTGTATCCTCTTAGATTTGATCCTTTCTAGCTAGATATTGTTCGTAACGGTTTTCTCCTCTGTTTTCCTTTATTTGTTGTTTTACTAGCGTGTGGTGTTCATTTAGAGGTAAGGAATTACTATTACTACTTATCCTGAGTTCTGATTCAGAGATATAGCGACCTGTAAAGAAGCCCCATCCACCCCCAAATGTTTCTCATTTAAATCTACTATATCTAGAAGCCTAGTCAAAATGCAATGGAATGGCAGTGGAGGTTATGTTGGCAGTGAGCTTTGAACTTGTGCTATAAGGGTAGAAATATGGAGGAGGAAGCTGTGTTGTAAATGGAATTTTGTATGGAAATTGTTATACACTTTAGCTTTGTTAATAACCTTCACCACCGTTTCAAAAATCTCAATCAGACACCTACAAATGAATGCCAGGTAAAATCATTGGTGCATTAATCGAGGGCTTATCTAAAGTTACAAATTCAAGCAGATACCATCCATGGTTGTTGGTTGGAACAAATACAATATTTTGATTTTCAATAGGCACATGGAAGACTCCATTTCTCTTAACTGCCAATAGAGAGAAATACAAATGAATTGGTTTGTAGCAATATATTGGTCATGCCAATTTACTACCCCTATTTTTTTGGTTTGGCTTGAGACACATAATACTGGCTTTAGGATGCCCCACGACAAGAAATACATGTTTAACCTCCCTAAGGGTCACATGAAATAGTTCTATAGCTTCTATGGCTTCATTTTTTATAATTTTTGTGTTGCATTTTTATGAATTCTTTTTTGACATGAATTTGGGATGACATCCAATTGGGTTAGACAAAGCTTCATGCAGATATGTAGGGGTGAGTTTTTTGGGATTTTACTATACTTTGTATTGTCATTGTGCAGATAAATGATTGATATAAATTTCCACTGCAACTTGATTTGGATAGAGACAATGGAAAATATTTTTCTCTAGATGTAGATAAGAGTATATGTAATTTGTATACTCTCCATAGGTAAAGTTTTTTCCATTACAAAATTAGACAGAACAATACACTTTAGTGAACTTGTCAAGCATTCATATGTGCAAGAATTAATTAATATTGAAAGACAACTTCATAAGCTTCTTCCAAAATATGATAGAGCCTAAGATTTAGGCTCATGTAGGTCATGTTATATGTGGATTTATGTGAGGGTTGCAACTCTTTACTTATTTATAAGTGTTTCCAACCAATGATTAGAGCAAGCCCTCTTTATTCCCACTATTATTCATTGTTAGACACAGCTATTATATGATATGTCTAGTTAAGTAAATGGTTTGCATCAATGAATTAGTTCCTCCTTCCATTAGCCTTGGCTAGTTTGCTTCTTAGATACTATGTTTGTAGGTTTTTGAATGAATATTTTTGTAGGAAGAGATTTCAAAAAGTTTTTGGGATAACTGCATAAAGATTTTTCTCCAACATTTCAGTGAGTTGTCTCACTCATTAGGAAACAAAATTTGGTTTCCCAGACAATGAGTGAGGTAGCTCACTCAGAATGTTGGAATAAAATCTTGATGTTGCTTAACCAAAATATCCTTGGCAAATGTTTGTAGGCTTTCATTTTTGTATATGTAATTAAATTATTGAGAGTTTCCTTGGGCAACAAAAATTGCCTTTAGGAATCTTTATCATTTATCTTGACACTGATTTACTGCTTATTGTTCACGTGGAAACACTTTGGTTCATAGTGAAGGTGTGCATGGTGGTCACTATTATGCTTTCATTAGGTCAACTCTTTCAGAATAGTGGCATGCCACTAAAATTTGATGCATTACTTATTCATAAGAGTGTCTTGTTTCCTTTTTTGCCAACAACTGTAAACTGAAACACGGAGAGTGAATGTTATGCCCAATTTCATGTTCTGCTATTAGGGTTAATGTTATACTTCTTGTTTGATTCAACCTTGTTTCCAGCTAAATAATTCCTAAACACCTACTTAATATATATTAATAGCATGTAACAAAAAAGGTTCATAGTAATAACTCCTTGAATTTCTTCACCCTCAAAGCTATTAAAGAGCTAGATACTAAATCATTTTAAGCCTTTTCAACTTCTTGAGATACTCCTCCTTTGGTGAATATTTCCTCCTAGGTGGAATGACCATTGGTAGTGTGCATGGTGGTTGCGAAAAAAAAGTCACAGTCTAATAATGGCCTATCCATAGATGTAGGTTCAAAATATTTTACATTTAAAGAGTTAGGTTTTTTTCATCAAAAATGATCTTCAACCATGAAGGCCTTTGAATGTAAAAAATCATATTTATTTGTTGGAATGTTTTCAACTTGTAAGAAATATTTCACACCAACAAAAAATTCTCCTTAAATAAAGCAGCTATAATGTTAATCTTGGAAGCAAATATATCTTATAGTTGAGACAATATTTTCTCTAAGTCTTTAAGCATTTAGATGCTGCTAGCAATAGCCTCCTCTGTAGAATCCTTAAGATGCAAGAACTACCTTTGATTTATTGATATAGTTGGACATATTCTAAAAAACTTTCATTGAGGGATTCTTCGTTATAATATTCCCATAATCCTAGGTATTCATGCATAGGGCTAATAGACTTTCTCTTCTTTATAATTATTGGAGAATTTTCTTTTCCTTGAGAGATCCTCCATAATCCTTTGCTTATTATAAGTTTGATCATATCTTTCTCTTAATCTTCTTCCCTCATGTACAAGATTGTAGTTGATAATTATAACATTTGAGCAGATGAGGTCTAAACTTTGTAGCATTTTTATTTTTGGTTATATATACATTCACGAGTTTGTACATACAAGCATTAAAAATTACAAGAAGAAACATGATTAAATATTCCATTTTTCTAGCATTAACATTAGCATTTTTCTTTTCCCAGCATGCATCTTAGTGTTTGCAACAAATGAACAAGTTGTGGTTGTTTCCATAATAGTTCCATCAACTCCAATGACACCTCCCATTAGCCCTATTGTTTACTTTGTGTAATGAATTTTTAGAAAAGAACAGTTCAACAAATAAAATAAACTAAAAAAAACATTACCCATTCATATCAATGTTGAAAGCAATATGATTGTCTTCATTATTGATAAACAAGAGTATAACCTTTTGAAAAATAACTCAACTAGTATAGAAGGCATAGCAAGTGGCTTAAGATCTCAAACTTGTATCTATATTCAGGTACAGGGGTTAGTATCATGAAACCCTGAGTTAAATGTTGATTCATTTAATTCTCATTCATCATGTTCTCTATTTATGACATCCAGTCCTAGTTTTGCATCTATCTATGCATCCATTTATGATAATACTCACTCCTCTTGCAGGGACTTAGCGCTATACACTCTTGTTTATATATGGACGCAAGGCATGCAAATATATTCATTAAAACAATAAATATATTTTGATTAAAAAGATTATAAAATAAAATAAATTATATAGTTTTAGAATTGTGTTATCTAATTAATTTCATTCTTTCACATACTTTGTTTTTAATTATTGTGGTATCCCTTTTGTCATGGTGCCTTGGATTAAGAATACCCCGTGTTTCAAAAAAGGGTTAAGTACACCTTTAACCTTTTCTTTCGATAATCCAAGATTGGTTCTTATGGCCTTCTCTCATAAAAAAGTATCATCTTATTAGTGGGATTTTGAAACCTTTAGTGAAATTAAAGATGCCATCCCTAAGGAGCACCTCGACAAGACTGGTGTTCGATTCCTCTTTACATGGTGGAAGGATTGAAAGTGGCCGATTAATCATCTCTTCCAATATCACAAATATCAGATTGGTTATTGCTCTTATCTCTTCATCACATACACTTTGAAACCTTGAATGCTCGATGGTATTTACATTCCTAAGAGGGTACTTGTAATATGATGTTCACTAAACTTCAAAAATCCATTGTTGAGACCAAGAAAGATCATTTTCTTTGGTGCAGTCTTTATCAGGGCTTGCCTATAGGTGAAATAACCCCTATGGGGAACACTATGAAAATGGTACTTAAAAAAAAAACTCTTTTGAAGATTTTATTAACAAATCTTGATTCTAAACATGCATTCTTAATTACAACCAATAAGAAGTAATGGCAATAATATATCGTATCATATTTGACAAGTTTAATATCTTATAACATTTATTCATAGTTCTAATTCAAGTAAACTTTTAGATAGTATGTATTCTAGTATAACAATTATCCATTTGTGCAATAAAGGAATATAAACATTCATAAATCAGATTTCAAATATACAACTTGAGATAACAACTTGGTTTTAGCTACATCTTTCAATGTTCTCATAATTACATCTTTGACAATATTAAATCATTTGAATACATCTCATGTTCTACTTTAACATGTATTAATAAATATAATAAGAAGAATCAATTTCAGGTGTTCAGATTAATTCTACTAACATCATTTTGATCAATTTTAATAATTTTTTTTGCCATTCCATCCAATACATATTCATATAACATTTAATTCTTCTTAGATTATGATGATTAGTCAATGCATAGTAAGAAATTAACATTCATAACATAGTTCTTTTTTAGTTAATCATACTCTCAAAAGTACAACATAAGATATTTACATAATGCTATATTTCATCATTTGTTTGAAACAATGCATCATGTGAATAATTATAAATATAATGTATAGATAGAATCAACAAGTTATTTCCTTTACATGAACATGGATAAGCAAGAAGACATCATTGAAGCCAAAAACAAATTATGTAAGATACAGAGAGGGAGTATCATAAAGGGATTTACCTCCAACCATGGAGCATTTTAGATCCACTGCATACCTCTCACTACCCTTCATAAAAAGGATAAATATGAATATGAATATAAGAAAGAGGGCACTATGTCAGTGAATCAACACTGCATCTACTCCACATAGCATGATGCAAGTGTGACAATGAACTAAAACATGAGTTGGTACATCCATAATGTATACTACCTATATACAATATTTACAACCACAAGTTTGCATTTTACAAGTTCACCTTGTCACATTCGAACTCAATAAAATCTTGCATCGTAGTGAGACTAACTAGGATTCCTCTTATCACTTAGTACTCATGTCTTAAAGCTCATAAACTATATTCATAGGTCTCCCCAACCTAACAATCCTAACAATTGCTTGGCCCTAAATGTCTCGTAGGAATTAGGGTGGATGCACAAAGTTGGGGGACAAAAAAGGTAACATTCATGGGCAGAGGATTTTTTTACAAAGGTCTTACACCCTTTTTTTTTCAAAATTTCCATGTCTAAGTTTGCTTGGCATGGTGCCAAAGCAAAAAGGCGTACGCCCTTTTTAAAATATCATACACCCTTTGTGGGTCAAAGGGCATATACCCTTTGTAGGCCAAAGGGCATACACCCTTTATGGGCCAAAGGGCATACACCCTTTGTGGTTTTAAAAAGCATACACCCTTATTCAATCTCTATTTTTTTACTTTACTCAAACCTGTGACCCATTTTTTACAATTGAAGAAGCTCTCACATTTTAGAATAGTATTGAAGAGGACATGCATGCTATGGCTTCGCATCCCACTAACTAAAATCAACATTTTGATCGTGGTCTTAGATATGTTGATTATTATATTTTAAATTTTTTATTTACATTTATATGTATTTATTCTTAGGGTATTGAAATTAAAGTTACAATGAAATCTCACATTTTATGAAGAAAACTTATATTTTTATAAATCTATATACAAAATTCAATGGACCCATTACCCAAAGAAAACATTGAACTAAACCATTATCAAAACCCTTAATTGATTTTGTAGAAGACGCTAAATTATATGAACAATATAATACAAAATGGAAATAATTACAAATTATTATCTATAGTTTGAATCACTATTCAAGTCATAGTAGACACAATTCACCTACTATTACATTGGATGCAATTTTTAATGAAATGGGAAATGTCACTTCATAACTTGATGTAATGTTGCATCAAAGAGAGGTGATGAAACAATATTATTCTGAAAAAATATCATATGAGGACGTTATAAAAAAATAACAAAAGAAGATGTGTGTGCTTTGTTTCTTAATCCTGGAACCAACTAACCACCACCAACAAGTTGTAAACATATTAACATTGATTGGTGTGTTCATGTAGAGAAAAAACAACTATTGGGAAGGTGGTGGATGGTGCTTGATGAGCATCCATGCAATAATAATGAGGTTCCATTATATTTTTGAGAAAACTTTATTGTTAGTTTGTGTTGCAAGAAATCCCAAATTATTTCGACATGAAGGCATCCCAAGGTAGGGGAGGTGGGTCCTCATTTGATAGACCTGGTACCAGGGGGACCAAAACCATCATAATTGAGTTCAAATAAATAGGATAATAACACATACTTATATCCCTAAAATCTTGTATTGTAGTACACAAATGGACACCCTTGAAGCAGTTACTAGCCTCACACAATTTATGATTGACCATGGGATGCATACATTGAATGATTCTACAAAAGCTATAGGTGGTGTCACATCTAGTAGTGTTCCTCTTATTGGTGCTAGTGTTCCTCCTAGTATTATTTTAGTGTCCCTCATACAAGTAGTGGCATAAATAATAGTCATCCTATAATTCATATACATCATTGCACATCATGTCGAAGGAAGTGTATTGGACCTCTTGTTCAGGTATTACATATATATGGGTTACATTTGTGGAGACTAGGCCTAAATTTGTGCAACACACTAGTACCCAACAATTTATGCCATTTATAATTAATTTAGAATAATATAAGAAAATATATTCCATCTACAGTTTCTTCAACACCTTAAGACACCAACACATGCCTGAATATATGCCATCTGTAGTTGCTTTATGTCCTTAAGACACTAGCATTCTAGAGTAAACATCATCTATAGTTGTTTTATCACCTCACGACACTAGCATGCCAAACTATATGACATATGTGTCAGTTTCTTCACCACCTCTCACCAACATACAATCGGTTATGTAGGGATTATCTAATTTACCATTTGTATTTGACACATAAGTTTAATCATAATTATAATTTATGTATGTAAAAAAAATAAAGTTTATATTTTAGTATATGTTTACTTAATTGACAAATATTTGACTAAACTTTCATTTGTTGGTTGTATAGATGATCACCAACATCTTAGGTAACTCAAAAGGCTTAGATTCTATTATTATGGCTGCAATTAACAATGCAGTACCCTACACTCAAGTTTGGAAACTTACAAATTACATAAAGTTTCTACAATCTTAAATCACAACTTCATGTACAAATTATGCCTGAATTTTAGTTTTTTAGTGATATATTTGTCAAATTATTATAGTTCTTTAATTTTATTATTTTTTATAGCTACGTATTTGTCACTCTCTTCTATGGTATATTTACACACATACATAATTTAAATCAAATTTATATATAGGTATATAATGATTAAATTAGATCAAATGTAAAAGTTGATTCAATGTATTGAGATATTGTATTTGACTTGAGATAATGTCATAAGTGTAACATCATATATAGTTGAAACAATGCCATAAGCATAGTATCCTATAGAGTTGAAACACTCTCATATAAGTGTAGCATATTTATGTTTCATTTTCAAGAAGTGTTTCCTTAAAATATTGTAACTCTATAGGATGTTGCATAATCTCAACTTAAAATTGTGCATATGTTTTTTTTTCTTTGACATTGTTATCTCACATTCTTGTCTTAAGCCAAAACAAACATGAGCTCTAGGTCATAGTGATTTTAGATTTATCACAAGACAACACCTATGATGCCAATAATAATGATAATCAAAATGTTACTAATTAGTTAGTCCAAGGTATTGATTTCTTAGTCCAAGTTATTAATTATTTAGTCAAAATTTTTTGTTATTTGATTTTCTCTGCTACTACCTCAAAATTAACATTTAGCTTCCTCTTAGCTCTGGTCTTCTCATCTTTTTTTAATTTATCCTCAAAACCTTCTTGAATTGTCCTCCTCCCTGTTTGCTTCTCTTTATGTACAAAAGGCATAATATTAATATTAATTTATCTTAAATTAGGTTTAGTTTTATTTGAATCATAATTGATCTCTTGTAATTTTTGGTTTTATATATGATGAGATATGTTATCGGTACCCCGCATAGATCTGAACAACATTTGACTAATGTTGATATTTTGTCTCAAGATCTACTATCTCCCTAACAACACTTGATTCAAAGACATAGACTGGTGAAAACGTATAGTAAAATTATTTTTTAGCTTTAAGTAATGATACTATATGTCATATTTATATTTTTATGCACATCTAGATCTAACCATCGTGGATATATTCATGGTCACATAGCCCAAGATAGTCATTTAGGTGGCATGCAGCGAGTCCAAAATCACCTTGATGCAAAATTTTGTTCATGAAAACTCTATCATTTTACATATATCATTTTAATGCATTAAATTTTCTATTTCATATATTGTGTAGGTGAAACAATGTTTTGAGGCTACAAAAAAGACATTTGGTCCTTCACATACTGAGAGGAGAGTTTATCCATGTAATGAGTCATGTATCACCCCCATTCTACATCTATGGTGAGGAAGCACAAATTATTTGGAAGCAATGAGGAGTAGGAGAAATAGTTTTTGTGATAGGAGTAGTTGTAGGCACAATCTATTTTGTATGTTGATATGGCCCACATTATATACCTATATGGCACATTTTGTATATGTTATGGTCTAGACTATATGTAGATATGATTTATTTGTAATGTCATTATAACATAATTTGCATACACATATATACTATTTGACATATCTAGATGTGATATATAGATTTAGAAGGGTTTTTCAAACCAAAGTGAGAATTTGAGCTAAAAAATGTCCAAAGTGAAAAATAAATTGAAGAGGAAAGACTGTGCAATGTAAAAATTGTAGAATGGGAAGAAGAACAAACTTTGTGAGAGGCTCTACCAAGTGGGTCAAATAAATTATATCAAGAAACACTGAAGAAGATTGAAGAAAATATTGGAATAGAGTCTGTGCCTAAACTTGAAACTATGGGAGACTATTGGGAGCATAATGAGATTTCAAAGACATTACAATTGTTAAGATAATATCATGTTATCTTTCTAACTAAGTTCATAGAGGTGAAAGGTGTAGATCTATCATTGGGGGTGATGCACATTGAATTGAAAGAGTGCACTAAACCCATTAAAAATCACCCATACAAATTAAATCCCAACATGAAGATGAAATTAAAGGATGAGCTAGATCACATGTAAGAAGTAGGGATCATTTATCCAAAAGGCATATTGGGTTAGTCCCATGGTCATGTAGCCAAAGAATTCTAATGAAGTGTAGGTATGTGGGGACTAATTCACACTAAATCATGCCTGCATTAATGATCCATTTATAATACCATTTACAGATGGAGTTCTCAAATCAATCACAAGTCATGAGGTATACTCGTTCACATATGGATTCAATGGATACCATCAAATTATTATCATAGAAAAAGACCAATCTAAAACAACCTTTGCAATGGAATGGGGGTCATTCGCATATAAGGCTTTGGTCTTAAGAATGCTTTAGCATTTTTATCTAAGGCTATGGTAACTGCATTTAAATATTTCATTCATGATTTTATAAAAGTCTATTTGGATGATTAGGCTATCTTCTCATCATTTAAATAACATCTATTGAAGTTATGTTTAATACTAGAATGGTATCGAGTTGTGTGCATCACTTTGAATCTGAAGAAGTGCTTATTTTTCACAACTTTTGGTGTTCTTCTAGGTCACATCGTATGTAATGATGGAATCCTAGTAGACTAGGATAAAATTATAGTAATAGTAGGGATGCCACCCCCAAATAGTTCTATAGAAGTGCATACATTTTTGGGTCATACAACATACTATAGAAAATTCATCAAGGGATACACAACCATCTCTATGTTACTCGAAAAACTATTGCAAAAATATATAAAGTTTGAGTGGACATCATAATTCCAAATAACATTTATTGATCCCAAACAAAGGTTAATAAAATTACCTATATTAGTTTTTCCCTGATTGGAATAAGCCATTCTATCTACTTGTGGATGCTTCTAGTATTTCAGTAGGAGTTATCTTAGCACAACTAGGGGATGGTGGGTTGGATCATCACATACACTCCACTAGTAAGACACTATCATTAGTAAAGAAAAATTATATGACTAAAAAAAGAAAGGCCTTAGCTATGGTGTTTGCCTTACAAAATTTTAGATATTATATTTTAGCCATACATTTTGAGTTTTTCATAGATCACCAGGCATTGTTATACCTGGTTAATAAAATGATGTTGGGTGGATGGATCTATAGGTGGATAATGTTATTTCAATAATTTTAATTCATAATCAATGTGAATCTGAGTCTTGAGAATGTGGGACCAGATCATTTGAGTAGGATTTAGAATGGGGAAGAATCAGAGGAAACACAAGATGAATCTCCAGTTGTACACTTGTTTAGAGCCTCTATGTTCCCTGATAACATGGAGGACATCGTGAACTTCTTAGAATAATAAATGTTTCATGTGCACTATGTTGAAAGGGATAAAAAGTAAATGGTCACTTGAGCCATTCCTTATAGTCTCTTTAATGGATTTTTGTATAAAATCATAAAGGATGATGTTCTACGTAGAGTAACTTTAGAACATGAGTGACCATATCTTCTTCAAGAATCACATCAAAGATTCACAGGTGGTCATTTCATAGGAGAAGATACTACAAGGAAGATACTGCAAAGTGGTCTTTGGTGGCTGAATTTATTTCAAGATGTGCATAGGGTGTAAAAATACTATGATGTTTGCCAAAGAATGGGAAAACCCAATCATCATGATAAGATGACCTTGGTACCAATACTAGTGGAGCAACCATTTGAAAAATGGGGGTTTTGACTTTTCAAGGCCTAAAACTCCCCCAAGCAAATGGATGCATGATATATCATTATTTAAATTGACTATTTCATAAAATAGGTGGAAGTTATTACGAAACCAAGTTATAGTGTGAATAATGCCACTAAATTTTTATATATGAGAATATCATAAAAAGGTTTGAATGTCTGATAAAATTGGTTGGCAATAGGGACTCATTTCATCAATAACACAATCAAGACTCTCACTAAGGATTTTTATGATATCACACCACAAGAGCATGACCTATCACCACAAGCAAATGGAAAATTTGAAACTTAGAATAAAGTATTGGGTAAAATGTTGATGAAGCTATGCAATGTTCAAAAGGATGATTGGGAGGATCACATTCTTGTAATTCTTTGGGCGTACAAGAAAAATTATAAATGTGTGATAGAATTCACTACCTTTCAACTGATTTATGGTCTTGAGGTAGTTATCCCTGTGGAATACATTGTTCCTAGTCTACACATTGCAATGATTATGAAGATGGGCAATCAAGACTCCCTGCAACAAAGATTTATGGATTTGGTCAAGATGAAGGAAAATAGATAAAGAGCATAGTGGATGTAGGAAATTAATAATTTAAGTCAAAAAACTTGGCATGATCACAATTTACGATCTAAGGAATTTTATCTCGAGCAAGAAGTCTTACTCTATGATAAAAAATTCAAAGCATTTTCAAGAAAGTTGTGCATCATATAGAAAGGACCCTATATTGTTCATGATGTTTCAAAATAGGGTAAAATTGTTTTAAAAGATTTGTAGGGAACCATTTTACCAGGGCATATCAATGGTTATAGGATTAATCCTTACCATCATTAATCTTTATCATGCATCACTGTAAATGAGAGAGGGTGCTGAGTAGCACCATGTAGTTATGAATTTTATTTAATTTTGTTTTGTTTTCTTTTTTAGGGCTAGTGTGTTTGTATAGTGTGATATTTGGATCACAACACAGTAAAATAGATTTTGAATAGTCAACATTAAAGAGTGTGATCGATATGTGGAGTCACCCTCAAAGGAAGATAACTAGCATCTAGAACACAATGGTCATTAATTAAGTCTAAGAATGGGGTGCTAACAAGATAATCATAGAGAAAAGATGGCGAGAAATCATTTGAAACCATTAATGACAATGCGCTAGAGATATTGCATCTTTCTCAAACTATATCACAAGGTAGAATGATTGAATGACCCATAAAATAAATTGGATAAATGAAAGGATGGTGCATCACATCAGCTACCCACTAATGGATGGATCAAAGAACCTAAATGTAGAATAGTAACCATCATGTCAAATAATAATTGGTTGACATAAATTTTGGAGATACACTCATGCCCAACCAATTCAATGCATTTAAAATCAATGACTTGATGGATTTTGGTGATAAATGCTATATAATAGAGGGAGCAAACAAAAAAAAAGACATTACATATTATTGTGACCAAGAAAACTTTGTGATCTACATCTAAAATAGCTTCTTGTGCATAAATTTCACACTAACATCAGACCAAGCATAGAAAGTGCTAAATGTAGTCCACAACAATAACTATGAATAGGGCATACCTATTGATCTCAACTACACATGTATATAAGGAGGAAATGGGGATTGTTCTAGGCCTCAAATAGACTAAATATCATGACTTGTACCCATTTGTATTTCATTCATGTATCTAAAAATACTTTGTTTGCCTATGACCCTCAAGAAGTAGCACAAGCAAGAGCACTAGCAATATAACATCTATTATGAGGCTCTAATGCTAAGAGACTTAATCAAATTGCCTAATTTAAGGTAGTTATACGAGGTGATTTTCACTTTTCTCAACTAATACAATGAAGGTGCCATTCATTTATCACAAGATGTGACCATATTCATCAACCCTAAAACTATGGCAAGAGTAACATGGCTTCCTGTACAGGGAAAATCTCTTTTACCTTAAAAATACACAATATCACCTATTCAATCTAACACCATAGAAAAGTACATAAGGGAAGGTAGAGGAATTCCCATTGATACTATCAAAGATGGTTTGATGCACATCTTAGCTGAGTACATAACCAAAAAAAATTGGCAGACAATGAAGTAGGCGAAGAAAGAAACTAAACGAGTGGTAGACATTATGTATTGCATGATATGCTTACATGAGGATTTTAATTATCCTAAGGTTTTGGCCTCTAAGCTCACAATAAACATTAAGAAGATCCTCACCATCACTATGCATACATTCCAATACTAATTTTTGGTACTGCTACTATGCTTCACATAATAGAAATCACCAGAAGGCCTAATCAACCTTATTGGATATTTTTGGCCTGTTGTTGCATTCGCCAACATTATGTGGAAAAAAATAAGGAAATATTATGAGAAATTAATGGGATTCAATGCATGGTGGATGGATATCCAAGCCATGATTAAATCTCTCCCTAGGGTACCAAAGGATGTGATGTAGTCTCTGGGATAACATGCATTAGTGACTAAATTGCACAATGACATAAAAATGAAAGTGCATGAGTTGCATAAATAAAAAACAACTCCACTACCATTTTTCATCACCATGTTGGATACATAGGAAGAATTTTTGAGAATAAATTCATAGTAGCAAGATCAATATAACCTATGTGTTTCATGCCACTAGGTCTGCAATAACTTAGGAAACCTTAGACACAAACTCAAGAAAAAGCATAAGCACAACTGAAAGTGAAACCATAGGCAACACCATAACTAAAAATAGCTTCATCATAGGTTGACAAGGGGAAGAGGAAAGCGCCATCATGATGAGCCTTACTATCATCGCCTAAAAAGAGTACATGCCACACAAAGTCTTGGCTTGAAAATAAACATGTTCAAAGATAGAATATGAATGTAAATTAGTGGAGATATGATTTGGAGAGCAATAAGTTATATAGTCCATGCTCACAGACATCAAAAATGAGTTTACGATCAAGAAGAGGAGAAAGAATTTTCTTTTGGAAAGTTATGCGCACTTGTCAGGATAAGAATTAGGTAAGACAAGACCTATGGGTAGAAATCATCCAACTTCCTCCTCCTATTATTATTTATATTGTATGTTAAGAAGCATCTTGACAATGGTTTCAATCCAAACTTCTCCAAGCAGATCTAGTTACAAGATCCTCTATTATGTAGGAAGAAAAACTGATAGCAAAAGAAAGTCCAACACCACCTTTGATGTGCCATAGACACATTCTATAGATCGACCATATACAACAATCAAGGACATAATGGTGTCTTTTATATACCTAATAGAGGAGAGAATAACACAAGTATAGGAATCGTAACCACAACCTCAGGCCCAAACTATGAAGAGGTAAAAGAAGATCCTCACTCCACCTCAAAGCTCCAAAAACATGGTTGTGCAAAGGGGATTATTATAAAATCATCCTCTTTGGAATGTTTTAAGTGAGTTACAGTGTTAGATTCCTCCACCTATATGGACATACTTGACGAAACTAGCTTGACACAATTAGAGCCATAACATGAAACTATTCAAGAACAATAGGATTCATTAGAGGTGCAAAATAAGGATGTGAGGAAGGAGAAGGAAGATAAAAATAAAAGGAAATGAGAATGAGAATAACAGTGAAAGGTTATGGAGGAATAAGAGAATTGTAAGCAACAAGCTACGAAGGAGGAACATAGGCAGAAAGTTGAAGAAGTAGAGGCTCAAAAGTAAAGAGCTGAAGAATTAGAGGCTAAAAATAAGAAAGTTTAAGAAGCAGAGGCTCAAAAGAGAAGAGCCAATGAAGCAGAGAAAATAATAAACCATAATAAGCTATAAGGAAATAACAAGAAGTGTAGGCTTTGTAACAAAATAAAGAGGAAGTGATGCTAATTATAAAGGCTCAGAAAGAGAAAAAGGATAAACATGAAGTTGAAGAGAAGGAAACCAAAGACAAATAAAATGTTGCAATAAAATATAAGGATAACACTATATATATATATATATATATATATATATATATATATATAAAGCTGAAGTGGAAGACAAAGATAAAGCTAAGGTTGAAGATGAAGCTAAAACTAAGTAGGAGGCAAATGCAAAATCCAAGCAATAGGTAGAGAGTGTAGTGCAACTCGAGCTTGTAACATAAAGAGGTACATAGGAGGAGGCTTCTTAGCTTACACCACAAATAATTAGTCAATGATTATGCGATTTTCCTTCATCATCCACTCGGTATACCACCTTTTTTCTTCCTTTGACATAGTTCATAATAGCCCTTGCATTAATAATGGTAACATCTATGTCTATGGTTACAATTACACAAGAAAAATTGAAGGTGCAACTAATTTTCAAGAATCAATTGCATAGAAGGATTCAATCTTAGACCAATAATTATTATAACTATGAGAGGACAATGCAGATTTGAGCCTTTGATTCACTAATGCATGCCAAATCATTGACACCAACTTACCTACACTAGTGACCCAAATCTTAGGTGACCAGGTTATGTATGAATAAAAGCAATTTTTAGCTCTATTGATGCAACTCATGAAAGACTAGCTAGCTACATATAATTTGTAAACATTGTGAGCATAAAGGAAAAATATCAAATATGAAACATAGGTGAGCTGTGAGATATTGGAAGAGTATGAACAAGTTCTGGACACAGTTGTGCTCCAATAAAAATGAATAGTGGAAGATATGTTGAATTGGAAGAAATAAATTAAAAATTTATTGTTCGTAACTAAACCAAATTTTGGCAAGGCAAAAAAAATAAAAGTTGTGATGAAAGATCATGAGGATACCCCTAAAACAATGAATAATGCACTCAAGCAGTTGCTTGATTCAAGGGATGGGGCCATGCAAAGACTATAAACATGGCAAAATGAGATTCTATGCAACTCATTTTTAGGTGTTTAGGCACAGAGGCATGCATATTGGTTAGAGGAGCTGTCACAAGACATCTAGATCAAAATGTCAAATTTTAGGGCACTCATCACCATCACCAATGATGAAGACATTCAAAACCTAATGGTGACTCAAGTTATGTTATGCACATTGCTAATGATGGTGAGATAAGTGATGACTAATTGGAAGATGTTAAATCAAGATTAGCATCAGATCGATACCTCTGATGTGCAACTTGTTGATGAACCATAATTCATTCTCCCTTAATAGTTGTAATAAATACTTTAGTAGAAGAAGAGTACCACAAGTACATATCCAACCATCTAGCAACCATAATAGTCACCACTAATAGTTTTTATAGAACCAAGTGGTTCATCCACTTCTCCAATAGATCCATCATCACAACAACCTATTGTGCAACTAACATAGAACATGCCACCACCTACACAGTAGGTACTATGTAGTTCCAATGTTGTAGTTTTCACAACTTTTTGGTACAATTTTTTAAGATGGCCTTAAGTATTAGGATCAAGGATCGGTTGGTTTAAAATCTATAAAAGGTGGCCACCTAGTTATGCTAGTCTATTAAAAACCCAAAAGGGTAGTAGGCTAGTATGCTACTTAGTTAAAAACCTGAAAGGGTGGCTAAGTAGTGTACAAAGGGTGAAAATTGGTAAACAACACTTGAAGTGATAACTATGAATTTTGTTTCTAGTTTAATTCGTCAGCTCGAGATTCAGATCGGGATCCTTTGTTGTAACTTTATCTTTTGGGAAAGTTTTGAGTGCAGAACAGGGTTATCACAATCATAGATTATATCTGATGGACACACATGAGATTTACACTTATATTGTCTTCTGTATATTTTTTTTGTATGTATTCAAACTTTGTAAGCATAATAATAAACTTAAAAATGTGAGGAGCCACTCCTTTTGAGCATATCAAAAGGTTATACTATGAAAGCGCTGGGTAAGACTCTATATATAGTGCTCAATTGTATTTGGATATGGTTCTGATGTGATAGAGATCAATAAACATTATTCTAAAATGGTTTTTCTATGTATATTTTATCATTTTTTTGTGCATAGTGAGCACTCTGTGTACTTTAATTTGTTAATCGTAATGAGTTTATACTAACTGCTTAGATTATAATAAACCTTCATTTATCTATGCATCTATTTGTTTTGATTGTTAATGAATATATTCAGTTTGAATTTCCATCAAATGTTTACTTTTGTTACTTCGTGCTCAAACTATCCCTGTATTAGCATGTTCAAACGGGTTCTATAGGAATATATGCTAACACAAGTTTTGGATGGAAAAGGATATAGTGGACTATGACCTCCTAATGAATTACATGGTTAGACTACATAGTCATTTGAGGAGACATGTGCTCGTAGCCAAGCCTATGGATGTAGATGAGGCTTGTTTTAAGCTCACTATTTAAAATATAGATAAAAAGAAAGGTCAATCTACCTCTTCAAACATGCCAAAACAACCAGGTGGTTCTAATAAAAAATGGAAAGGCAAATGGAAACATAAGCGTAATGCTACTACTAATTTTTCTCAAAAGTGTATTAAAAGGCATTATGGGCATTGTGATGTTTATAGCCATTCAAAGGAGACTTGTTTGAAATTGCATCCATACAAGGGTAAGAATAAAAAGAAGGATATGAGTTCATTCTAAGGGAAATAAGTTGGGTGTTGCTTTGATGTGGATGAGACTGTAGACACCGAAATCGTGTCTACTCCCTTGGTTGTCCTCCCCTTCTCTCCCCCTTGGTCCTCTTAACCACTCCTAAACCATGTCTTATTAATTTGAAATAATTATCTTATTTTAAGTTAATAATTCTCTCTCCCTTGCCACCTCACCACCCTTGAACACCCTTCTTTGGATTCCCTTCATTCCCCACATGGCCAATATTAATGCCTAGACCCCCATTCCAACTTCTCCCCTTTAACCTCTTGTCCATTTTAATCACCTTCGACCATTTCTTCTTCGGACTCGATGACCCAGCAGTTGGGAAAATAGACGAAAGGCTATTTTTAGCCTTTTTCCTGCCTTCCAGCCACCGACATCGATCAACTGTCGACCGACGTCGGCGATATTGCCAGCGTCGGTTTCCTTCATAACGGTTTTCTGCATTCGTTATCCTTCCTTCGCCCCTGTTCTTGATCCGACTCTTGAATCCTGGAATCTTCAGTCTTCGACCATCCGCCACTCTACCAATCAATCTGCCAATCTTCAAACCAGACCTCTCACTCTCCCTCACACAACAGGCTTCTACACCAGCAATAGGTCCTCCACACAGGGTACATCAACAACAGGGACAGGTATCAACAGCACTCCTTCTGCAAGCCACAGGTATGTATATTGTTTGTGTTTTCATTATGTTTTCAGTTATTGCTTTCCAGTAATATCACCCCCCAGACCAGAGTGTCAACCAAGCCAGACCCTAATCCTTATTTCCCTGTCTCCCTATTGGCCTCCTCTACCCTTGTGTCCATTTGACATTCTGTCCATTTGACTCCCTCAGACTACCTCAGACCTAGACCCTCAAACTACCTCAGACCAGACCCTTAGACTACCTCAGACCATTCTCCAGACCATTCTGCACGTCCATAGACCCTGTCCACAGACCACAAACCCATCCAGACCCCTTTTCAGACTTGTCTACAGACCACAGACCCGTCCACAGACTACTACCCCGACCGACGCCGGCCGCAGAGACCACTGCCCTAACCGACGTCGACAGACTAACCGATGTCGGCAGACCTTGACAACCGACGCCGGTAGGACCACCGACGTCGGTGACTGTGACCAGCCCGACAACATCATTCAGGTAAGCATTTGCTTCCATTTCCTTTTCAGTCTTTATCATTGCAGTCTTTTATCATTTTGTTATTTATCAGACATCATTTTATCAATCAATGGGTTGACATCCCTCAAGCTTTTGCTTCTAGGATCAAGCTATTGCTTGGCAACCCACCATCTCCTCATCTAACGCCTTCTTTGTCTTAGTCTCTTTCTCTTGCAGGTGTCATCCTCCACAACCAAAGAGGAGTTCTCACTATCGTCTGGATTACGGTGTGCACGACTACATCCAGGTACATACAAGTCTTAGACCATTTCTTCTAGTTTCTTATTCTCTCTTTGAATGTGAAAGCAAAAATCGTATAGAAACATTCTGGCACGCCCGGTGGGACCCTAGGGTCTTCCTTGGGTTCTTTTCTTTCTGTTCATACAGGGTGCATTAGGTTTCTCCCTTTTACCTCTTTCTTCTCTTCCAAACGACATCATAAGCAAGATTAAAAAGAACTCTTCTTTCTTTTCTTGCATCATAGAATAGTCAAAAATCATACTCTTCATCCCTTTCTCCATTTGTCTTCATACGAACTAACATTTTGACTTGGGCTTAAAACACACTGCATTTCATTTTTGATTGCTTGCATTTCTTAGTCCACATCTAGTAATTAGACCGCATCATGAATTAATCACACTTATGTTACACAACCGAATCACCTGCACAAATCAAACATCAAACTTACCTGAGACAATGCCCGACTGAGATTTCATCACCCAACGGATACCTTACCCCTCCCTGGCAATCCCACTTGGATTTCATCACCAAGGGGAAAACCCACTCCGTTCTCTGGCGGAGGATAATCTCTAGGGAAGGTATATTTTGGCTAAGTGAGACCAGCTTATCACTGGGCTCGTGAAGTGAGGGGAGCTTGCTCCTTAGCACTAGGCCACGTACCGAACCTAACCCAGACTCTTGAGTGCCTAAACAAACCTGAAACCATCCATAGACTACCTCTTCTAGGACCCATTCTTCAAGCCAACCTTCCCAAACATCACTTTAAGGCATAAGCCACAAGATTCTAAAAGTTGATTCTTAGGATTTAACGCTTAGGGTCTGCCTGTCTCCATCATCTTTTCTATTCTTATTTGCTTGTTTGAGCTAGTGAGGACGTTCTTCTTCCTTTTTTCCAAAAACTCTCAAATCTTTTGGGTTTCTGGAAAACACAGTCACCGGCATCGATTTTATCACCGATGTCGGCAACCTTTCCTCGTCGGCATCGGTTATCTGACCGATGTCGGCCATATGATATCACCGAGATCAATTTTTCAACCGACGTCGGTCACTGTCACGCTCCCTTTTTTCAAAACAGCAGCCTAAAACCCAACCCCTTTTTCTGGCAAAATCACATTCTGAGTTTCTAAAATTGAAAAAACACAGTTTCTGAAACTTGACCTCTCTTGCCTTGAATGGTTTTGACATGCGGTCAAACCAAGGCTCTTCTTGACCAAGCGAGGCATCAACCGCTTCACTCTTCCCCGTCCATAACCAGTCCTATAATGGAGTTCCACTCAGAGACTGAAAGAACTCCTACTCGACTGACCCTGACTCAAACCCCCATTGTCCCTGAAGGGGACCAAGATTTCTAAAGATTCTTGGACCTCAATGTCAAAGCCCTCCAAAACTATCTCGCAAGAAACCAAATGCGGGACCTTTCACTTGCAGCGACAATGACATCGACGTCATCCGCTACCCAACCCATCATAACTCAGCCTATTATCTCGACTAGTCACTCGACCATGGCCAATACGCAAAGTTTGGCCTTCCCATCTATTTTTGAACCTACCTCCATCGGGGTGTCATTACCCCCTCAACCACACACAATTCAACCAAGTTCTACACCATACCAGAACTTGATTGTCTCGACCTCCCCCACTCTTGCACCTATACAAGCGGGAGTGACAACCTATCCTTTTACTAGTGCCACCACTCAACCACCTATGGCGGTATCTAGTCAACTTGTGTCCTCCAACTTCATGGCACGAGCCCCTTTGACCACGACATCTATCCCTATGATGCACTACCCATATGTTGTGCCTACACAAGCACAACCAAGTACATCATACGCCTCTTTGACCACCTTCCAGGTACCCTACAATCTAGGGGGTGCCCCACCTGCCAATCCATCAGCTGACATCATCAAAATGCTGATGGACAAGATGTCTAGCCTAGAGACCTTTGTTTCTGGCTCACGCAATGCTCTCTCATACGAGCAAATTTGCAATGAGCCCATTCATCCTTCTGTCCCGATCAAGCCATACCCCAGTCAATGGGAGCTTCCTAAATTTTCTCGCTTTCAAAGCAAGTAAGACCCACAACAGCACTTACGGGTATTCAGACATGCTTGTTACCTTATTTCCCATGATGATGCGTTACTTCTACGCACGTTCCCCATGTTACTTTCTAGCCCCGCCCTTGACTGGTATAGTTCTCTTACCAGACATTCTATCTTTTCATTCGCTCAACTCGCCCAATTATTTCTCGACTATTTTTCTATCAACATCACTAAACAAGTCTCAATCACAGACCTCTATTCCATCAGGCAATTTGACGACGAATCCATAGTCAATTTTGTCGCCTGTTGGAGAGGCTTGATCAACCAGCGCTCCTTCTCCTTGCCTCAACCTGAGCTCATTGAGCTCTTTTCTCGAGCATGTGCCAGGCACATATCTTCTACCTTGCAAATTCAGACATTCCGCACTTTCGACGAAACTTTCACCATGGCAAGAAAGCTTGAACTCTGTGCCATCGATGAAAATAAGGTCAAATTGCGTAATAACAATGCAAAATCTAATGACCCTTCTTCATCCAAACCTTCTTCTACCCACTCCTAGTCCAAGGGGTCGGCAAACACTATCATCTTTAGACCATCATCTTTAACAATAACCAACCGACCTCAATTTTCAACATCAGACTACATCAATAGACACTTCCAACGATGATCCATACAATGTCAATACACTCTAATTAGATAGTCATATGCCTATGTCTTGGATAAACTCATCAAGCAGGGGGTCCTCAATCTCCCTTCAATCCGACCACTTCAATTCGAACCCTCAACACCTATCCCTGCATGGTACAGGGAGAATGACTTTTGTAACTATCACTGTGTCAAAGGCCATGACACGGACAACTGTCAAACCGTCAAAAACATCATCCAAAACATGCTAGACAAGGGGGATCTCATCTTGGACAAACCGAACGCCCCACCCAACCAACACCTTGACATCTTCAAACAACCCTTTCCTAATCACCTGCCTACCCAGAACAATGTCCAGACCATGACCAGTGGCTCCCAAGAGCATGACATACACACGGTCAACACGGTCTCGCCTCTTGTCCTTGACCAACCTCCTTCACAAGTGGAAGACCCTTCTTCCCCTATTCCTCCTCCACAGGATGAATAATTTTCTTCTCCTATTAGTCCTCCATCGACCTCTCTCATATTGGAAGATGCTTTGATGGCACCCACACCGGCTGCCTCACCCTCATCCTTCTTGTCATCAATGGGGGATCATACATTCCCCACGCCTAGACCACACGTCGAGACCATGACCATTCCTACGCTCTATCCAACTACAGAGCCACACTCTCCTATTTCTTCTCCACCAAGAGAAGAACCAGTCTCTTCGTCCATTTCGATCGAGGAAGACCCAGTCACGGTTTCCTCTTGTCTTTTGCCTGAGATTGCTACATCTCACTCGCCTCCGTCCACACCCGAATCCAAACCCATATCTAACCTCACCTCGCACAATAGTGGTCCTCAACCCAAACCAATGAAGGCCACTAAATCACACCGGAAGACTCCTCCCCCACCTTCATCATTACCTTCAATTTTGGGCCTGCATCCGTCCACTTTAATAGGGGTGCTTCCTACTCCCATACTTCACAGGGGCAAGTCACCTCCATTACTCTCTCAACCCATTCGACATATATTTCTTCCAAAACATCCAACACCTATCACCACCAAAGTGCCATCTCCGTGTGTGGTTACACCACCCATGAAAATGATGGTACGACCAATGTCTCTTATGCCTCTCAAACCAAAGTCATCAACCCCCACTGCAACAAGACACGCAAACCCATTAGCAGGTTCTTATACCTTGCTATTACGGCAATTATTGCAGTCTTCTTACATCAATCTCCTGCTTTTTAAACCATATTAATCCCTCAGACCAAAACTGCCCTGGTTTGATGACACTCAGATTTGTGTGTATCATCGCACGCCTGGGCATGACACTGAGCATTGTTGTGCCCTCAAGGTTGTCATTCGCCAATGTTTGGAGAAAGACACCCTTCTTCTTGACCACACTATCAACAAACCTTCAACACCATCCCACTCATCAACTCTCAGACCAAGACCATCTTGGTTCGATAACTCTAAATTCTGTCATTATCACCACACTCCGGGACATGACACTGAGTGTTGTTGCACTCTTAAAGCTGTCATTCGTCAACACCGGAAAAAGGATACCCTTCTCATCAAGGATCCTCTTGACCACCCCTTTGACAAATCATCAACACCGACCCATGCTTCTCAAACCTCATCACCTAAATTAGGATCTCCACGCCCAATTATGGTCCCTTCGCCACCTTTAACCCCCTTATTCGACATCAACATAGTCAATCTGACCACCAAGCCTCAATCGACCTTGACCAATCTATCAAAAATTATCCCTAGCCGCTGGGGGAATTCAACCTTCATCCAAGCCTCGACCAACCTTTCAACCCTGTCTCGACCAAATATCAATCACTCTTTTAATCCTAAACCTCGACTAGGCCTCAACCAAGCATCGACCCGACCTCGACCAAACATTCAACCTGACCTCAACCAGACCGTTGACCCGACCTCGACCAAACATTCAACCTATCTTCGACCAAACGTTCAAACTGACCTCAATCAAACTTCAACCAAACATCAACCAACTCCTTCAACATCAATAAACATATGACCAATTTGGAACGAAGCAATGGGGCAAGTTTGCTCCTAATTGATTCGGACCTTACATCATAACACAAGCATAGGTCAGGACTTTGTCAGAACCTGAGCCCCTTTTATGCCTTGCATCTTCAACCAGTCTACTGTTAGTCAAGTAATTATTCATTTGATGTTTAACTTGAGCTCGATCCCTTGAGCAGTCCCTGTCACCGTCATTCCTATCTCTTTCAAACATCAGTCACCCCTTTTGTCAAGCATGAATGCTTTGTCCTAATAAAAGGGAAACCCTCTAAACCTCTATAGTCAAGTCCATGACCAAAAGTCCAGTCAACAAAACTATAAAAATGGGATGCATATTCCAAGGTCATAAAATTATAAATGTAGACTGCTCCCTCGAAGGACAGCTACATCATCATTGCTGTATTTACTAGACTGCTCCCTTGAAGGACAGCTAGGCCAAAGTCATATCAAAGACATATAAAGCAGAATATAGACCCCTCCCTCGAATGATGGCTATTCCTAAATTTTGCTACATACACAGCACTATCTCTGAAGCTTCCCGCATCGATCAGCTTCACGACATGACCACCAAGCAAGACAACATCCCCTCGCAGGCTTCCCGCATCGATCAGTCTGCACCCTCAAAAAAAAAAAAAAAAATTGACTGACAAAACTTTAGAGTCATGGACTTGTCTATAGTCGTTCTCGGGGTCACCTATAAAAGGGGCAAAGTTGTTCCTGCCAAAAAGGGTTCCCCCTTCCATCCATCTCACATAATCAATCCTATCACACCTGCATACTCAAGGGATTTTGAGCTCACTTAACGTCAAGTGATTCGATTGCTTCTCTAAACACAACCACTGGTCAACGACGTAATGCATGAACGGGGCTCTTGTTTCTAACAACCCTTATCCATGCCATCATTCTGGTCCTTGTCAATGAAAGAGCAATTTGCCTTTCACTTTTTGTCACATCTTTGGTCACGCATTCAACCCAATCATTATCTATCCAAAATTCAAACCAAATCAAAACCAAAACTTTTTCAGACCACTCACATAGCCTATTCACATAGTTTCTATGGACACCAATACACATGGAAACTATCGACCCGACACAATTTATGTTAAGCATAAACCAATACTTGCTGAAGCATAAATACACCTCAATTTATTTTTAGTATACATCCATCACGACTATGGAAAATTGCTAGGGATGAAAGACCTCTCGACCAATGTTGCAGAATACACCATCACACAATATGGAAAAGGCTGCAACATCATCTGCCCCTCATCATTCATCATGACCACAGCCAATCATCGACTTCTTTGACCCCTCTGTCTAAACTACATTGGTCTAAGGCCCCTTCCAATCTGGGCTATGTAGGCAGCACTTAGATGACACGACCGTCTTCTGAGGTTAGCTCGACCACCCTCATTTGTTCGTCTCTTTGATGGACAAACCATTCTTTCCTTTAACCAATCCTTTAACCATGACCTTGACCTCGACCAAGACCATCAACCACTTTGACCCTTCCTCCCTTTTAGGGAGAACTACATTGGCCTGAGGCCCTAACCACAGGGGCTATGTAGGCAGCACTCAGTGTTTTGAGATTAGCTCAGCCACTTTCTTTCGTCCATCCATCCACATCGACCAATGACCATGGAGATCATGACTATCTCTTTCGACCCCGACCACTTCCAAGATGACGTTGCCTTGGTTGTTTTTGCATGTATGCTACCCCACGACTGGTTAGCAAAATTATGCGCAGACTATTTTTGACCCTCACAAGTATAGGATCGCAAGCCAGTTGATCCCCATTACTTGTGACTTTTTTGTGTTTTCGAGAGCACTTCCTGAGCTTGGGATACCTAGAACATGATGACCATTGGAGCTTCAGCTTAGATTGAATAACCCGATCAGCTACAACTAATGCTGGGGCCCGGTTACTTAAATTTTGGCACTCCTCGACCCTTGACCTGTGACACTTTGACCTGACCATCTCGTGCAGTGGTATACGCACAATCACAACTATTACAGCATTCACACTCACCCTCTTCATCCACTCTCTATCAAATCGACACCCGACTTTAGGTTCCATTCCCTCGACTTCCGCTTTGAGGGGGAATACCTCATCCCATTTGGTATAACCTTATCCCATACCTGGGGCAACCAGCTCCTATTTTTGTCTTGCAGTTCATCTAGAACAACCAACAAGATAAAAAGGGGAAAATGTAGACACCAAAATCATGTCTACTCCCTTGGTCGTCCTCCCCTTCTCTCCCCCTTGGTCCTCTTAACCACTCCTAACCCATGTCTTATTAATTTGAAATAATTATCTTATTTTAAGTTAATAATTCTCTCTCCCTTGCCACCTCACCACCCTTGGATACCCTTCTTTGGATTCCCTTCATTCCCCACATGGCCAATATTAATGCCTAGACCCCCATTCCAACTTATCCCCTTTAACCTCTCGTCCATTTTAATCACCTTTGACCGTTTCTTCTTCGGACTCACTGACCTGGCAATTGGGAAAATGGACGAAAGGCTATTTTTAGCCTTTTTCCTGCCTTCGAGCCACTGACGTCGATCAACTGTCGAACGACGTCGGTGATATTGAAACTCTACCAATCTGCCACTCTACCAATCAATCTGCCAATCTTCAAACCAGACCTCTCACTCTCCCTCACACAACAGGCTTCTACACTAGCAACAAGTCCTCCACACAGGCTACATCAACAACAGGGACATGTATCAACAACACTCCTTCTGCAGGCCACAGGTATGTATATTGTCTATGTTTTCAATATGTTTTCAGTTATTGCTTTCTAGTAATATCACCCCCCAGACCAGAGTGTCAACCAAGCTAGACCCGAATCCTTATTTCCCTGTCTCCCTATTGGCCTCCTCTACCCTTCTGTCCATTTGACATTCTGTCCATTTGACTCCCTCAGACTACCTCAGACCCAGACCCTCAGACTACCTCAGACCAGACCCTTAGACTACCTCAGACCATTCTCCAAACCATTCTGCACGTCCATAGACCCTGTCCACAGACCACAAACCCGTCCAGACCCCTTCTCAGACTTGTCTATAGAACACAGACCCGTCCACAGACTACTGCCCCGACCGACGCTAGCCGCATAGACCACTGCCCTAATCGACGTCGACAGACTAACCGACGTCGGCAGACCTTGACAACCGACGCCGATAGGATCACCGACGTCAGTGACTGTGACCAGCCCGACAGCATCATTCAGGTAAGCATTTGCTTCCATTTCCTTTCTAGTCTTTATCATTGCAGTCTTTTATCATTCTGCTATTTATCAGATATCATTTTATCAATCAGTGGGTTGACATCCCTCAAGCTTTTGCTTTTGGGATCAAGCTTTTGCTTGGCAACCCACCATCTCCTCATCTAATGCCTTCTTTGTCTTAGTCTCTTTCTCTTGCAGGTGTCATCCTCCACAACCAAAGAGGAGTTCTCACTATCGTCTGGATTACGGTGCGCACGACTACATCTAGGTACATACAAGTCTTAGACCATTTCTTCTAGTTTCTTATTCTCTCTTTGAATGTGAAAGCAAAAATCGTATAGAAACAGAGACATTATGTTGTACCTCTATTCACAAACAAGTGTGTTTAGGTAGCAATAATGCTCATGATCAAGGTGAACTTATAAAACTTTTCCATATCAAAGTTTAGATTAAGAGGACTAAAGTGGGTGTTTTTTTTTATTGTTTCTCTTAACAAAATTTGATAAGCAAGGAATTAACATGAAATTTAGGGTTAAAAACTTACAATCATCCTAATCTATATGATTTAGGTTGGATAAATCAAGGAGTAGAGTTAAAGGTGATGTTGTCATAGTGGATGTTGTGTTAGGAATACAAAACATAGAGCAATATTAATGAAATAAACACAAAATTAAAATACAAAAAACATTATACAAGATAGACACATATTTAGCATGGTTCACCCAATATGGGTTACGTCCACATAGAAACAACCAATTCTTCTCTTTATTCAATCCAATAAAATGAAGGCATAAAGCATGCAATACATCCACTACAATCTCCTCTTCACTCACATACAACATGCCATTGTAATTATAATACCCTCATATTGAAAGGAGGGTTACATATAAGGTAAAACTACACAAACATAATTTCTATCGTTAGATCTGCAACCTAATAGTGAACGGTCCAGATTTATTACAAAATTATAATATTTTACAATGTATTTTTAATTAAATTTTGCTTCGAGGGTGCTGCCCCCAAACCCCCATCAAGGGGATCATCCCTCATGTTATTCTCCTTCGCCTATTTAACCCCTGTCGACCATTTTTCCCACTAGCCTTAACCCTGGCAGCTTGTCAAAATGAGCAAAAGGCTAAAGTTAGTCTCTGCCCCCATTCTGCATCTGCCGACCACGGTCACCACCCGACCGACGTCGCCGAGGTCGGTCACTTATCGGCCGACGTCGGTGGTCCTGCCGACGTCGGTTCTCCTTAGCACTGCGTTCTCGATCCGAACACAGGAACCGTTATTCCGTTACCCGTTATCCATTCAGTTCCCAATCGGTTTCCTCGATCGGTTATCGAACCGTCCCTCGCCTTCATCCGCAACCTCTTCATTCGATCAACCGATTCTTCATTCAACCAACTCAGTTCATTCACTCTTGCGATCAATCAACTCTAGCGATCAACCATCTCTTGCATCCAACCAACCTGCAATCGATCTTCTGCGTGTCTCTCTCTCTGGAACAGGAACTCTACTTCGGTCATTTGGCAGCATAGCGACAACGTCAATCACGTCTCTGACTTCATCTTCAAGCGTATAACAGGTAAGTATCTTGCTCTGTGTTTTGTTTCTCTCTGGTTATTGTTTTTTATTTACTGCCATCACCCCTATTTAGACTTAGACTCTCAGACATGAGACCTTACTCCTTCCCTTTACACCTCTGTCCACCATCCCTGAATACACAGTCTATAGCTCTACTCAGACTTCCTCCCAAACCCCAAACGAACCCTCAGACACCATTCTACAACCCGACCAGACCCTGTCCCGACTCGACCAGATCCGCCCAAACTCTGTCCAGAACTGTTGCCCCGACCGACGCCGGTCATTACCCCGACCGACGCCGGCACTTTAACCGACGTCGGCACCTTCCACTGACCGACGCCGGCATAGAGACCGACACCGGCGACTGTGCAGAATAGTTCGCTGAATATCAGGTACGCACTTTTGTTTCAGTCTTTTATTTACTTTCATTCTGCCTTTTCATTATTTCCATTTCTGTCAAATATTTATGTTTTTAATTAGTGGGTTGATATCCTTCTAGGAAGTCTTCGTACTTTCGGGATCAGGCGTTTGCTTGACAACCCACCGTCTCTTCGTCTAACATTTTTTCATGTTTAGTCTTTTTTCTTTGCAGGTGTCATTCCTCCACAGCCAAAGAGGAGTACCTTCCAACGTCTGATTTCGGTGCGCACGATCATATCCAGGTATCTTCTAGCCTTGACCATCTTTTAGTTTCTTAATTTCTTCTTTGAATGTAGAAAGCGATTTAGCATAGAAACATTCTGGCATGCCCGGTGGGACTCTAGGGCCTTCCTTGGGTTCTTTCTTTCTTTCGTTCATATAGGTGCATTAGGTTCCTTCCTTTTTCGCCTCTTTCGTCTCTTCTTAACGACATCATAAGCAGGACTAAAAAGAACTTTTCTTTTCTTTTTTGCACTTCTAGACTAGTCAAAACTCATATTCTTCGACTCTTTCTCCATTCGTCTTCATACGAACAAAACATTTCGACTTGGACATTAAAACACTCTGCATTGCATTTATGTTTGCTTGCATTTCTTAGACCACACATAGTAATTAACAAACCGCATATTGAATTAATCTAGATCACTTGATGTTACACGACCAAACCACTTGCACAAAACAAACATCTTAACTTACCTGAGACAAGGCCCGACTGGGATTTCATCCCCCAGCGGATACCTTACCCGTCCTGGTGATCTTACTTGGATTTCATCACCAAGGAGAAAGCCCACTCCGTTCTCTGGCAGAGCCTAATCTCTAGGGAAAGTATATTTTGGCTAAGCGGGCCCAGTTTATCACTGGACTCGTGAAGTGAGGGGAGCTTGCTCCTTAGCACCAGGCCTTGTACGAAACCTAACACAGACTTCTTGAGCACCATAACAAAACCCAAAACCATCCATAGACTACTTCTTCTAGGACCCGACTCAAAAGCCAATCTTTCTCTACACATATTCTAAGGCATAAGCCACTATAATCCTAATAATTTACTCCTAGGGTTTTAGGATCTGCTTGTGTTCTTCATCTTTTTAGTTCTTATCTGCTTGTTTGAGCTTGTGAGGATATTTTTTCTTGCCTTGGATGGTTCTGACTCGTAGTCAAACCAAGGCTCTTCTTGACCACGCTAGACGTCAACCACTTCCGTCTACCCCATCTATAACCAGTCCTATAATGGAGTTCCACTCGGAGACTGAAAGAACTCCTACAGGACCGACCCCGACTCAAATTCCCATCATCCCTGAAGGGGACCAAGATTTTGCATGATTCTTGGACCTCAATGCCGCAGCCCTCCATAACTATCTCGCGAGAAACCCAACGCGAGACCTCTCGGGTGACGTGGCGACGACATCGACACCATTCGCCACCCAACTTTTTACGACTCAGCCTTTCGCCTCAACCATTAACCCAACCATGGCCAATACGGAAAGTTTGGCCTCCACATCTATTTTTAGACTGACCTCCATCGGGGTTTCATTACCCCCTCAACCACACGTAATTCAAACAAGTTCTACATCATACCAAAACTTGATTGTCTCGACCCCACACACTCTTGCGCCCATATATGTAGGAGTGCCTACCTCCTCTTTTGCCCATGCCGCCACACAGCCTCCTTTGGCGGTATCTAGTCAGCCTATGCCTTCTACCTTCATAACCCAACCACCTTTGGCCTCCACTTCTGTCCCTGCGACTAGTCATCCATATGTTGCGCCCTTACTGGTACAACTGACTACGTCGTACACCTCTTTTAGCCTCTTTCAAGCGCCTTACAACCTAGGGGGCGCTCCACCCGCCAATCCGTCAACAGACGTCATCAAGATGCTGATGGATAAAATGTCCAGTCTTGAAGCTTCTATCTCCGATTCAAGTAATGTCTCTTCATATGACCAAATTTGCAACGAGCCCATCCATCCTTCTGTCCCTATTCGACTATACCCCAACCATTGGGAGCTTCCTAAATTCACTCGCTTCCAGAGTAAGGAGGACCCGCAACAACATCTACATGCATTCAGACATGCCTGTTACCTTATCGCCCACGATGATGCATTACTTCTATGCACGTTTTCTATGTCTCTTTCTGGCCGTGCCCTTGATTGGTATAGCTCTCTTGCTAGACATTCTATCTTTTCATTCATTCAACTCGCCCAATTATTCGTTGACCATTTCTCAATCAATATCACTAAACAAGTCTCGATCACAGACCTTTACTCCATTAGGCAATTTGACGACAAATCAATAGTCAATTTTGTCGCTCGTTGGAGAGGCTTGATTAACCAGCTCTCCTTCTCCTTGCCTCAACCCGAGCTCATTAAGCTCTTTTTCCGAGCATGTGCCAGTCACATCTCATCCACCTTGCGGGTTCAAACATTCCACACTTTCGACGAGGCCTTCACCATGGCCCGAAAGCTTGAACTCCGCGCCATTGAAGAAGATAAGGTCAAATTGCGTAACACTAACACAAGAACCAATGACCATTCTTATTCCAGACCTTCTTCTGCCCACTCTCAATCCAAGGGGTCGGCAAACACTGTCATCTTTAGACCATCATCTTCAACAATAACCAACTGACCATCATCTTCAACATTAGACTACATCAATAAACATTTTCAACGTCAATCCATACATCGTCAATTCACTCCAATTGGGGAGTCATATGCCTCTGTCTTGGATAAACTCGTCAAGCAGGGGGTCCTCAATCTCCCTTCAATCCGACCACATCAATTCGACCCCTCAATACCTATCCCTGCATGGTACAGGGAGAACCACTTTTGCAACTATCACCGTGTCAAAGGCCATGACACGAATCACTGTCAAACTTTCAAAAACATCGTCTAAGACATGCTAGACAAGGGGGATCTTATCTTGGACAACCCGAACGCACCGCCCAACCAAAACCTTGACATATTCAAACAACTTTTTTTTAATCACCCGCCTACTCAAGACAATGTCCAAACCATGACCAATGACCCTCAAGACCATGATATACACACAGTCGACACTATCTTTTCTCTTATCCCTGACCAACCTCTTTCACAAGTGGAAGACCCTTCTTCCCCTATACCTCCTCCACATGGCGAAGAACTTTCTTCTCCTACTTGTCCTCCATCGACTTCTCTCATATTGGAGGATGCTTTGATGGCACCCACACCAGCTGCCTCATCCTCATCCTTTTTGTCATCAATGGGGGATCATACATTCTCCACACCTAGACCACACATCGAGACCATGATCATTCCTACGCTCCATTCGATTACAGAGCCATACTCTCCTATTTCTTCTCCACCAAGAGAAGAACCAGTCTCTTTGCCCATTTCGATCAAAAAAGACTCAGTCGCGGTTTCCTCTTGCCCTTCGCCTGAGATTGCTACATCTCACTCGCCTCCGTCCACATCCGAATCCAAACCCATATCTAACCTCACTTCGCATAATAGTGGCCCTCAACCCAAACCAAAGAAGGCTATTAAACCACATCGGAGGCCTACTCCCCCACCTTTGTCATTACCTTCAATCTTGGGCCCACATCCGTCCACTTTACTCGGAGTGCTTCTCACTCCCATACTTCATAGAGGCACGTCGCCTCCATTACTCTCTCAACCCATCAGACATATATCTCCTCTAATTCATCGACCAACACATCTTAAGCCTTCTAAACCAAAGTCATCAACCCTCACTACAACAAAACATCCAGACCCGTTAGCAGGTTCTTATGCCTTGCTGTTACGGCAATTGTTGCAGTCATCTCGCCTCAACCTTCCACCTCTTAAACCATATCAATCTCTCAGACCTAAACCACCTTGGTTTGATGACACTCGCATTTGTGCATATCATCGCACACCTGGGCACGACACGGAGCATTGTTGTGCCCTCAAGGTCGCCATTCACCAATGTCTGGGGAATGACACCTTTCTTCTCGACCACATCATCAATAAACCTTCAATACCGCCCCACTCATCAACCTTTGGATCAAGGCCATCTTGGTTCGACAACTCTAAATTCTGTCATTATCATCACACTCTGGGACATGACACTGAGCGTTGTTGCGCTCTTAAAGCTGTCATTCGTCAACACTGGAAAAAGGATTCCCTTCTCATCAAGGATCCTCTTGACCACCCCTTTGCCAAATCATCAACACCAACCCATGTTTCTCAAACTTCATCACCTAAATCGGGATCTCCATGCCAGACTTTGGTCCCTTTGCCGCCTTTAACCCCCTTATTCGACATCAACACAGTCAATCTGGCCACCAAGCCTCAACCGACCTTGACTAATCTATCAAACATTCTCCCTAGTCGCTGGGGGAATTCAACCTTCATCCAAGCCTCGACCAACCTTTCAACCCAGTCTCAATCAAATATCAATCACTCCTTTAATCCTAAACCTCAACCAAATATCAATCAACCAAATATTCAACCCAAACATTCAACCAACCTTTTTATCAAAACATTCAACCAGTCTCGACCAATCAGCGACCATATCAACCAACTTCACATCCACTCATCAATCAACACGTGACCAATATGGAGCGAAGTAAACGAGGCAAGTTTTCTCCTAATTGGCTCGGACCTTTTATTATCACGCACAAGTATGGATCAGGGACTTATCGTCTGTCCTCTCTTGATGGACGACCAGAACCTGAGCCTCTTAATGCGTTGCATCTACGACCGTTCTACTGCTAGTCGAGTACTGGTCCACTTGACACTTAACTTGAGCTCGTCCCTTGAGCAATCCCCGTCCTCTTAGTCCTAATTCCTTTCAACCCTATTCCTCTTAACAATTCCTCTATAACCCTTTTATGATGTATGGATGCTTTGTCCTAATAAAAGGGAGCCCTTGACCTTCTATAATCTTGTCCATGACTCACGTTTCTGTAAAAACAAATCAATATGTCAAAATATCCATGGTCACTATATCAATATCAAATCAAAAGGCAGACTGCTCCCTCGAAGGACAGCTATACTATCATTGCTGTAATTAAATAGACTGCTCCCTCGAAGGATAGCTATTCAAAAGCCCTTATATTAAACAAAAATCTAGACCACTCCCTCGAAGGATGGCTATGACTACTCTGGCAATAAACAACACTATTTTAGAAGCTTCCCGCATTGATCAGCTTCACAACTGACCACCAAACACATGACATCTCTATGCAGGCTTCCCGCATTGATCAATCTGCACCTAAGAAAAAAAAAAAAACGAGTCATGGACTTGACTTATAGTTGTCTCAGGGTCTCCTATAAAAAGGGGCAAAATTATCTCTGCTCTTAAAATGTGTTACCCTTTTTCCTCCTCCTATCACCTGGTCAAGGGACTTCGAGCTCACTTTAATGTCAAAGTGATTCGATTACTGCTCTAACATAACTATGGTCAACGATGTAACGCATGAATGGGGCTCTTGATTCTAATAACCCCTATTTATGCTGTCTTTTTGGTCCTTGTCAATGAAAGAGCACTATGCTTTTCACTTCTTCTGCACTTTGGTCACATTCACCTTCATCACTTGTCCATCAACCCAACTCAACTCTCTTTTCAGACCACTCCCATAGCCTATTCACACTAGTTTTTATGGACACCAATACACATGGAAACTATCGACCGGCCGTAATTTATGTTAAGCATAAACCAATACTTGCTGAAGCGTAAATAGACTTCAATTCATCTTTAGCATACATCCATCATGACTATGGAACATTGTTAGGGATGAAAGACCCCTCGACCAATGTTGCAGAATACACCATCACATAATATGGAAAAGGCTGCAACATCTCTTCTCCTCATCATTTCATCATGACCAAGACCAATCTATCGACCATTTTGACCACCTGTCTACCACTCGGACCCTTTGTCTGAACTACATTGGTCTGAGGCCCTATGACTTGGGCTATGTAGGCAGCACTCAGATGATACGACATCATCTGGGGTTAGCTCGACCACCCTCGTTTGTTCATCTCTCTGATGGACAAACCTTCTTTCCTCTTTTTAAACATGACCTTGCCCTCGACCAAGCCCAATTCCATCTCTTTGACCCTTCCTCCCTTCTAGGGAGAACTACATTGGCCTGAGGCCCTTCCACAGGGGCTATGTAGGCAGCACTCAGTTGACATGGGGTCATCTGAGGTTAGCTCGGCCACATCCTTTCATCCATTCCTCCCCTCGACCAACAGCCATTGGAGATCATGCCTATCTCCTCCGACCTTGACCACTTCCAAGACAATGTTGCCTTGGTTATTTTTGCATATATGCTACCTCATGACTAGTTAGCAGACTTGTGCGCAGATCTTTTGGACCCTCACAAGTATAGGATCGCAAGCCGGTTGATCCGCACTACTTGTGACTTTTTCGTGTTTCTAGGAGCACTTCCTGAGCCCGGAATACCTAGAACGCGATGACCCATTGGAGCTTCAGCTTAGATTGAATAACCCGATCAGCAGACGACTAAATGCTGGAGCCCGGTTATTTCAATTTTGGCACTCCTTGACCCTTGAACTGCGACACTTTGACCTGACCATCTTGTGAAGTGGTATGCGCGCAATCACGACTTTTACAGCGTTCACCCTCACCCCTCTTTTTCATCCACTCTTTGTCAAATCAACACCTGATTCCCGGTTCCCTTCCCTCAACTCCTGCTTTGAGGGGGAATACCTCATCCATAATCGAGGCAATCCACCTCCTATTTTTGTCTTGCAGTTCATTCGAACAACCAACAAGATGAAATCAACCTTATCCCTCACCTAGGGCAATCACTCCTATTTTTGTCTTGCAGTTCATCCAAAACAACCAACAAGACAAAAAGGGGCAAATGTAGACACCGAAATCGTGTCGACTCCCCTGGTCATCCCTCATGTTATTCTCCTTCGCCTATTTAACCCCTGTCGACCATTTTTCCCACTAGCCTTAACCCTGGCAGCTTGTCAAAATGAGCAAAAGGCTAAAGTTAGTCTCTGCCCCCATTCTGCATCTGCCGACCACGGTCACCACCCGACCGATGTCACCGAGGTCGGTCACTTATCGACCGACGTCGGCGGTCCTGCCGACGTCAGTTCTCCTTAGCACTGCGTTCTCGATCCAAACACAGGAACCGTTATTCCGTTACCCGTTATCCATTCAATTCCCAATCAGTTTCTCGATCGGTTATCGAACTGTCCCTCGCCTTCATCCGCAACCTCTTCATTCGATCAACCGATTCATGATTCAACCAACCAGTTCATTCATTCAATCAACTCTGGCGATCAACCATCTCTTGCACCCAACCAACCTGCAATCGATCTTTTGCGTGTCTCTCTCTCTGGAACAGGAACTCTGCTTCGATCATTTGGCAGCACAGCGACAATGTCAATCACGTCTCCGACTTCATCTTCAAGCGTATAATAGGTAAGTATCTTGCTCTGTGTTTTGTTTCTCTTTGGTTATTGTTTTTTATTTACTGCCATCACCCCTATTTAGACTTAAACTCTCAGACACGAGACCTTACTCCTTCCCTTTACACCTCTGTCCACCATCCCTGAATACACAGTCTATAGCTCTACTCAGACTTCCTCCCAAACCCCAAACGAACCCTCAGACACCATTCTGCAACCCGACCAGACCCTGTCCCGACTCGACCAGACCCGACCATATCCTCCCAAACTCTGTCCAGAACTGTTTCCCCGACCGACGCCGGTCATTACCCCGACCGACGCCGGCACCTTAACTGACGTCGGCACCTTCCACTGACCGACGCCGGCACAGAGACCGACACCGGTGACTGTGCAGAACAGTTCGCTAAATATCAGGTATGCATTTTGTTTCGTCTTTTATTTACTTTCATTCTGCCTTTTCATTATTTCCATTTCTGTCAAATATTTTTGTTTTTAATTAGTGGGTTGATATCCTTCTAGGAAGTCTTCATACTTTCGGGATCAGGCGTTTGCTTGACAACCCACCGTCTCTTCGTCTAATGTTTTTTCGTGTTTAGTCTATTTTTCTTTACAGGTGTCATTCCTCCACAGCCAAAGAGGAGAACCTTCCAACGTCTGATTTCGGTGCGCACGATCATATCCAGGTATCTTCTAGCCTTGACCATCTTTTAGTTTCTTAATTTCTTCTTTGAATGTAGAAAGCGATTTAGCATAGAAACAATTCCATGGAAAGGGGACTTATTTTTCACTTGCAATATTGATCTTTGAATACACCTATGCCAATGGAAATGATTCACAACATGAGCAATAACATTATTACTAATATCACTATTGTTATTATACCGAATGCATATGTAAAATGAATGATTCAAGATTGAAAACCAAGGACAAGGCAATCAAAGGATCAATGTAAAAAACTTTCTTCCTTTAGAAATGCACACACGCTTTGCTAGTTTGAGAACACAATGAAAACAAAGATGTAGAGGTCAAATGTGGAAAAAGATCGACAATGATTATTGTTGTTGATTCTCAAACCTTCCATTGACTTCAAAAATGGTTGTGGTAATTCAATGATGTGGCCAATAATGTAAATATATATATATTTTTAAATCTATGATTTCATATTATATGAGAATCATTGTGGCAATTCAATGTGCATGACACATGATATATTTTATTTTTTAATATATGATTGCATTCAACATGCAGATAATATATAGAAAATTAACAAGTAAATAAGAAAACCATGATAGAAAAAGTCACTGAATTTGATAGATACATTTTTCTACTTTTTTGCACTAACAAACAACCGAATTTACCTAGGAAATTAGTCTTGTCATTATCCTTTAACAAATTAAAAACATAAAAAATATTCTTTTCTATTTTTCTCCTTTTCTAAAATACAATGTAAATTGTAAAGCTTATGTTAAAACTTTAGAGTGTGGGAAAATATTTTCTTGCACATTTTCCAATGCAAATCAATAGCAAGAGGTAATTACAATAGATACATGTGCAACATGGACTAATAATGGATGGATAACATATGCCTTCCAATCAATTCCTTGTTTTTTATTGGCTTTTAATGAGTTGTTAGGGTTGTGGAGAAGGAGATCAATTTCCTAGAGATCTATGTAGAATTTGAGAAAAGTGAGCAATTTGTTTTTATATCTGGAGCAAATGAAAAATATTGAGAAATCAATTTTTACATATTTGATTTTTTTCATAAATGTCTTCACTCTCAAAAACATCTACAATTTTAGAGTAGTATACCCAAAAACATTGACTCGATCTGTCCCAAGTTTTTAAATCTTTGTTTGACTCAATTTAATCATATTTTATATTTATAAGGACCGTCCACGTATTCTTCTTAGACCCTTTTTCCTATTTTATTTAATTAAATTTAACTGAAAAATTGTATGGCTAATTAAATTTAACTGAAAAATTAAATTTATTTTTTAGAAATGTCTTTACTCTTGAGAACATCTACACTTTTAAAATAGTACATCGAAAAACATTGATTCGATTTGTCCCAAATTTTCTAAGCTTTTTTTGCCTCAATTTAATCATATTTTATATTTTATATTTCTAACGACTGTCTAAGTATTCTTCTTAAACCCTTTTTACTATTTTATCTAATTAAATTAATATAGTATTGCATATTATGCTAAATCACTTCCACATAATACATCTCTATAAAAGAGAAAGAAATAAACTACCATATAATTTGGCACATCTTTCGGATTGAGATTCTCTTTTTGCCTTGGAAAGATAGAAATTATTTTCTTTTTATCAATGAGCATTTGGTTAAAGTATTCTAAGCTGCTAACAAAATCATTATCTTGTCCAATGTAATGCTATAGACACAACTGCAAGTTGAAAAGGTGGTCTTGGAGGTGGAGCACCTTAGAATTCTCATTGGCCACTAGGGCGATGCCCCTTGAACTATTAGTAGCGTTTCTCCAAATGCACCTCCTCAAGATCTCCTAAGAAGGGACTAAAAGGGGCATGACCATGGTAGAGGCCATGACTGATTGCAGATCTGATCTTCCTCCTCCACTTATCCACCTGTCAATGATTCTTGCCTTTGAGGGGTCATGGAGGATGTCCTCTTCAAAGTGTGGTTATAGATATTCATGGTTTGTGTTCCCATATAAAGATGCTCAAGGGAAGTTTTCCAAGATGGTGCTTGCCATATCATCATCACATTGTTAAACTAAGAAAATTGAAGAAAAAAAGAAAGAAGAAGATGATCAGTAATCCATACCTGATACGCTGCACCTCCATGGGGGCCAATGGGGAGACAAGTGTAATAGCCCAGCGCCTCCTCTTTCACGTTATGGGGGGTTGGTGGCACATGTGGCCTAAGTGTTGCTTTTTTATATTTTTTGTAGATGATTTCATTATAATGTAATTTTGTATTTTTGTTTGATCTTAAATCCTGACTGTTTATTTTTTTATGAATAATTTTTTAATTTGTATTTTATTTTCAATCAAAATATACTCATATACCACTCATTTTTTAATCATATATATATATATATATATATATATATATATATATATATATATATATTCTATTTATAAAAATAATACATACTTGAATTTTTATTTTTTTTGCTAAGTTTGAAATAATGATGTAAGAGGTTGATCACAAGTGAATAATCCATAATTGAGTAAGAGATTGATTACAATATTGGCGCATAAAATATTTTTAAATTTGACATTGACATATGTTTTTGAAACCAAATAAGTGCGTATAATTATAATGCGCTCATTCATTTGTTTTGGAAAACAAGCGACGAAAAAGAAAAGTCTAGTGGTGCTTATGTGGAGAAAAGTAGACACTCATTTTTAATTGAAAGCATTTAATTATACTCGTTAAAAATCTAAATATAAGTATACATCTAATTAAACAAAGTAAGTGGTTCGAAAAATAATGTCCATGCCTAAAATTATAAAAAAACCAATGAATTAAGAACAAGAAGTATTTAAAAAAAATATTGTAAGAACAAATAATTATAAAACAATATAAATTTATATAAATTAAACAATTCTCAACTATTATTGTATTTTGTCATTATCGAAGGGGTATGTGGTGTTAGGTTTTTGATTTCATTTTTTATTATTTTTTCTTCTTTCTCAACATATTGCTTTTGAAGGAAAATGTTCAAGTTTAAGTGAGAGAATTTGTTTTATAGAACTACTTAATTTTGTTACTTTATATTCATTTTGTAGAGAGGAAACCTTTATACTTATTAGCGAATTTTAGTAAGGATAGGTGTGAAAAACACATAGTGATAGCAAGACCAACATTAAGTTTTGTCCTGTTTTTTTGACATTATCCTTTCTCAATAAGATTTGTTAAGGGTTTTAGAGGAACTCTTTTAATAATACAAGGTGCATTTCCCCAATGGTCAATTAAAAGGTATGGAGGTGCTCAACCTCTAAAACCATTTTCTTCATCCAAAATTGAATTTGTAGCATAGCATTAAATAACGTAAACATTATATTATCAATAGTAAAATCTTTTTCTAAATCTTAATAATTAAAAATAATATAATTTCTGTTTTTCCATAATTTAAAGAGAATTTCAATGCAAACAATAAACTATATTTTCTTAAATTTTATAAGAATTAAAAAGATATAATCCCTTTGTAAAACTATTTTATAAAAGAAGGGCTTTGGTAAATGAAGGATTTGAAGGAGTGAATCTACCTGTAAACTGATTGAGCACACATACAACATCAAAATTTGTGCTTGAGAGATTATTCTTAAATAGGCATGGCATTTGGGGTTGCGAATATCCATATGTAACAATCTTTTGGTAAGACAAACACCAAGAAAAGTCCTTATTAGAGTATTTTTTTTATTTTAAAATTTTAAAATAAATAATAATTAGGTTAGAAATGCTTAATATATTTATCTAAAAATGTCGAGATATAATAATATTGAGGCACCTCTTTTAGATTTATTACATAGTTTTATCCATTGAAGGGTTCCACACTAATTAACGACTCCATCATTTTATTTACAAAGTTTTTTTTAATTAGTGACAAATGCCTTCAATCTAGTTGCAACACTATCGGGATTGAAAAAATATTTCTAAAAAAACATGAGCTCCAAACTCCACCATATACCCAAGATACCATTTTTTTTTCACGATCCAAACAATAAGAAATTTTTCCTGTGATAGTCAAATAGACATCAAATATAAATTATTATATTTTTATGAATACATTAAAAAAAAAACACTTCACTATCACACTAAATTACTAATATAAATTACACCTCTCGATATAAATATATTATGTATACAATTAAAATGTTGTATTATGAGAACTTAGAAATTAAATTTTAATTAAATTTTTATACTAATTAAAAATCTAGAATTTAATAAAACAAAATCACCACAATAGTGAGCATTTGGCATGTTATTTTAAACTTCTTGTCAACTTAAATACAAAACTAAAACTGAGAGAAAATGGAGCAAATCCTTTAAACAACAGTCTCTCCATATGAGCTTACTAGAGGATAAAGGGGAATAATTGATGATTTTATAATGATATCTTTTACAAATAGCGATGGTAAATGCCCATAATCTTTATGATATTAAAGTGTAAAAACCCATTTGATTTTATAAAATACGATAAATATATAATTTAAAAATATTTTTATCGATGTATCTTTACAATTTAAGTTGTAATTGTTAGTTTAAAAATTTAATTTATATTTTATTATATCATCTTTTTGAATTGTAATTGCTAATAATATAATTTTATCGTAAAATTTGTTATATAATTATATTGAAAGACATAATTTATAATTGTAATGAGGTGGTGGGAGAATATAATGTTGATGAGTATATTTATAAAAATTGTCGATTTTAAATTTGATATTTATTTTGATCATCATAAAATTATTTTTCATCTTAGTTGGAAAAGGTAATTTAAAAATTGTGATATCTTGGGATACAACAAAGTTTGGAGTTCAATTGTTTTATCCAAAAATATTTTTATGAACCCAACATAGTGGTGCAATAAAATTGAGGCCATCTATCACCAATTAATATTTAGAAAATTTGCGAAAAAAGTGACGGAATGTCAATCAATATATAATATGAAAATGTGGAAAAATCTGTGACGAATCCAAAATAGATGTCTTGAAATTAATACATCTTAATGTGTTGATTATTAAGACTTGTTATATTGTGTTAACAAATGGCTAAAAAGGGTGAATGTCCTCTTTTGTCTTTAAAAAAGGTGGGGGTAGTTGCCTCGCTTTGTTTAGAAGAAAGTGATAATTGAATTCGATTAAATAGGATAAATAACTATTTCTAGTTGGCCATAACTCTTCTTGAGCTAGTTAGGCTAACTTTCTATCAGTCAAGTCCTTTAGAGGAGGAAGTTGACTAGTGCAAACCTGAAGTTTGTTGAGCATAAGTTGCTCTCCCTCGACTTTGTGAATGCATAAATAAATGCCCCCAACATAACATGTGGAATTTTTTCCATGTGGAGAATATGGTGAAATATGAATACATTGATTTATCGATCAAATTAAATTAAAATGCCCTTGAACATTTGATTTGAAGGCACTCGATTGATAGAGCGAGTTGTGAGCACACCACTTGATTGATAAAAAGGCCAAAATTTTTTAAGGTGTTGATACCCTTTTACGAAAAAAGATAAGAAAAACTATTTAATTGATAATCATTCTATTTCATTTTAATGTTAAACAATCATTTGAATGATCATGATGATGAAAAATAACCACAACTTTCAATTTATATAAAATAAATTAACATAAAATATTGAAAATTATATTTAATAATTATTTTTTCATACTAATCTATCTTAACGATGGTGGAAAATGACCATAACTTTTAATTCATATAAAATAAATTAACATGAAATATTAATAATTATTTTTTGACACCAATCTATCTTAATGATGATGGTTGAGTGGTCCACATTAATCCATCCGGATGGGAATGGTAACGACTACTTGAATAGACTATCACGATGACCAACTTTGAATGGCTGATATCATCAAATATTAATTTAAAAAATTTAAACAATTTTTATTTAACATTTCTTTTCTCATTATTATGGAGGGATGAAAGTAAAAGTGGTAGATACTTTCAACCTTCATTCTTTTTATTAAGTGATCTGTTAGGATGGATGTCACATCAAATTTAAAATTAATTTTGTTGAAGGTTCAATGGGCATCAAAATTTAAGATGGAATATAATTATGAATAATTAATTTTCATATTATTTTTAAGACAAATTTTAATTAGTTATTATAATTATTTTAAATATATTTATTTAAAATATGTTGAAAAATAATAATTTTGAGGTTTTTATCTTAGATTTTTCATATATTATATTGATTAAAGAAAATTATATTTTCTTTTCCATTTTTTATTGATTGGTGACAAATGACATTGAAATAACTCCAAATTTTATCATATGACTAAGAGTGAACAACTCATTATATTACATTCCACCGCACCACTACTATATATATAAATTTAAATATTGACCTACTAAAGAATATGTTTTAACCAAGATTGAAATTGATTTACAAGATTTCGTTGTTTAATCTCCTAATTTTTAATTAAGCTCGCAATGATATATTATGCCTACTTAGCTCTCTTTCTTTGTTTAATGTAATTTAAAAATATAATTAAAAAAATATATTTATAATATTTTATTTTTTAAATATCTCAAGTTAAATATGTTTAATTTATAAGTGTTAGAATTGTTTTTCATTTTTTAACATTATAAAAATGTAATTTTATATTAATTATATGAATTGGAATCAATTAACTTGTAAATTGCACATGTCAATATGTTACGATTTTTATTGTAATGAGAGACACTAAACATATAAAAATATAATTATATTTTAGTTACAAGATTTGGTCTACAACAATATAAAAATCTAAAATATCATGATCATTATACCAATAAAAATTTATAATCCTCCTAATATAATAGTTGATTGATTGTAAATAGATATATTTACTTGTTCAACTTTTTCGAAAAATTTCCTTACAACAAATTTTTAAAAATATCTTATATTCAATTTAAAAAGAAGTCCCCAAAAATGTCGTAGTTAACATGTATATAATGTAATCAAAGTATAAGGGTCCTATAAAAGAGAGATTCATGCTTCATAGGCTTTGGTTCCATCATGATATTTGAAAAAAAAGGAAAAGAAAAAGGAAACAAGGAGGAGGTGGAGGAAAGAAAAAGAAACCTTTGAACATTATTTCCTTGCTCTAAATGAGCATCATGCTTTGTGGGGTTTGGTTAAACCCTCTTCACAAACTTGGAGGATCCCATTCCGTATTGCTCAAAATGAGCATGAAGCACCTAATTGTACCCATCGAAATCTACAAAATTCTTTCTCAGCAATCTGGTATAAGATATATCCTTGTTAGAAGCCCAAATGTTGGGTTTTTTAAAAGTATAAAGCCAATTTCTTAAAGAACTTTTTGTAAGAAATTTTTTATCATTTAAAAAAAAACAAAAAAGTAGTGTTAATTTATTAAAAACAAAATTTAAAAATATAATCAAACTTTAATTTATTATAGATCAAGTTTTAAAAAAAAAAAAAAAAAATTAAAAATAAAATAAAATTTAATGATTAAATTTTTCATATAAAAGTAATATTCGTTAAAGTTTAGATTAAGTATTTTTAAGTTAAAAGTTAATTCATAGTGTAAAATTGTTTGTGCGGATTTGTAATGTTTTTAAATAGGACAATTAAATTGAGATGGGGTTTTCTCACAAACCCTTAGAAAAAATTGTCAATCAATTAAAAATTTGATCCACAAAACCAACAAATCCTAATTAGAAAATTTGAAAAATTTCTAAACAAACACACATCAAAATAGCTCCAAAAATCACTGAATAATAAACTTAAAACAAGGTACCTTTTTGGCCAAGATATATTGACGAAGTGGTTGAAAAATAACCATGTAAATATTCTGATTTTTTTGTGAAAGAACATTTGCATTTCCACTTACAAAACACCCTTAAAACTTCTTCAAGTGAGTCGTTACACTTAGTAAAAATTAGGGAAATAGTTATGATATTCAAATCTTGGAATTTGCCCTTCTACCAACCTTTCAAACCTCCTCAAACAAGTCGCCCAAGTTGTAAAATATTATATTAAATTTCTAAATATTCTTAGGGCATGAAATGGCCCTCAAAACTTGCAAATTGATCCACAAATAACTCACCAATGCTGGAATAAAATATTTAAATTACCTTTGACCTTAGAAGAGGGTTTCAGAGCTAATTTACCCTCTTGAGAGGGGTCGCCACTCTCCTAAAACAAGTCTCCACCCTAGGGATGGCCCCCAAGATCAACCAAACTCCTCAAATAAAGGTTGTCCACCTCTTTGACCTGCAAATTTTGAATTTCCAACTCTCAAAAGGGTTTGAAACTATCCTTGATAAAGGTGGTGTCCAAAAACACCCTTGTAGGTCAAATTGCATGCAACCATGCAAATCTAAAAAACAATCACATCCCTTGAATAGAGCTACCCTGACTGTTTTAATGAGGTTTTTTATCCCCAAACCTTTGTCATACTTGAAGGTTTTCATCCTCAAATTGTGGTGAAAAAGATTGACATACTTTCACAACTAATATAATATAAAAAATGCATAGCCTTTTAAAATGAGTTTTTCCTTTCCTTTTATATCTCCCCTCCAAATGTGGCGCCCAAAATAGAGAGGGAGAGTTTACCTTTTTCTTTAAAAAAGATATATTAAAAAGCTTCCTTATAAAAGCACTTTAGGTCTTAAGTGACCATGACCCTTAAAAAGGTCCCAAAATTAGATAATAAAGTGCTTTATCATAATATGCCCTCGAAGCTCACAAATGTTCCCCTTTTTACCTCTAAATTCCATAGCCCTTGGGAATGAAAAGGCTAAGGGTTTCTCCCAAAGACTAGCTTGAAAAAAGGGACATTACAGTTTTCCCTTCCCAAAATTGCTTGCCCACAAGCAATTGTAAAATTGGATGTTAAAAGATGGTTGCCCCTTCCCAAGTTGTATCTTCCATAGGCATATCTTTCTATTGTACCAAATATTTTATGATGGTGCGATTTTAGAGCCTCCTCTCACAAACCTCAAGAATAGCTTTGGGATTCAAGACCAAATTACCCTCATCATCAAGAGGTGGAAAATTGATGGAAGGGATTATATGTTTTCCAAGATCCCTTTTAAGGAAAGAAACATGGAAAACATTATGGATCTTACTTCTTTCTGGTAATTCCAACTCATATGCCACCGTACCCACTCTTCTTTGAATTTTATATGGCCCGTAGAAATGTGGCTTTAACTTTTCTTCTCCACTTTGTTTGAGGGAGGATAGCTTATAAGGTTACAATCTCAAATAGACCATATCCCCAACCTCAAATTGCCTCTCCATCCTATGCTAATATGCATAATTTTTTTTTTTTTTTTTTTTTTTTTTTTTTTTTTTTTTTTTCTGATTTTGAGTTTGTTGTTAATTCCTCTTGAGCTATTCTAAATTTTAAGAACTTTGTTGCACCAAATCGGTAGCCCCAAGCACCCTACCATCTTCTAAAACAAGGTCAAAAAATGAAAGAGATTCATATCCATACAAAGCCTTGAATTGTGACATACCACTAGACATGTGGTAGGAAGTATTATAATAAATTTTTACCATGTACAACCATCTATTCCAACCTGTTTGCTACCTTGAAATATAATTCCTTAATTATCCTTCAACCCATTGTTGACAATTTTAGTTTTCCCATCCATTTGGGGGGTGATAACTAATACTTGGAAGCAATTCTTTACCTATTATCTTAAAAAGATCTTGCCAAAAGTGATTCATAAACTAGTTGTACCTATCACTTATGATGCTCTTGAATAATCCATGCAACTTGAATACCTCTTCGAATAAGATTTTTGCTATATAAGGATCATTGTACTTGGCTGTAAGAGCAAAAAAATGTGCATATTTGGTCAATCTATCCACTACTACAAAAAATACACATTTAATTTATGACATAGGTAATCCTATGATGAAGTCCAAGGATATGCTCTCCCATTTTTGGTGGGGAATTAGAAGGCGTTGTAAGAGTCTGGCTAGAAATGTAGTCATTCCTTTATTTCTTTGACAAACCACACAATCCCAAACATGGAATAAAATGTCTCTCTTTAAGCCTTTACAATTAAATATTTTCCTCACTTTCTTGTTTGAAGTATCCTTGATGACCAGTCATAATATCATCACAAGAAACTCTTATAATTTGGTATTTTAACTTGGATAAAGGAGCCAAAAGAATTCTGCCCTTATAGAAAATCAGCTCCTAATTCACCTTGTATTTGTTATCTATCACCTTGCCTTCCAAAACCTCTGTAGGCCATTTGTCCTTTGCATATTCAACTATAATTACAACCCTCCAATCAATTGCTAATTCACTCAAATAACACAAATAGGGTGTTATTGATAATGCATCAACCACCTTATTATTTTTACCTTTCATATATTTAATGTTGAAATCATAGGATTGTTATTTGCTCACCAATTTTTGTTGCCTATCATTCAAAATAGATAGTGTGAGGAAGTATTTGAGGCTATTATGATCTATTTTGACTGTGACTCTTTCAAAAATCAAGTATTGATGAAATTTGGCCAAAGCATGCATAATAGCCAACATTTCCTTGCCATAAATTAAAAATTTATTTTCCCCTTCCTTGAGTTTTCTACTCTCAAAAGTAATGGGATGTTCATTTTTCATTAGGACAACCCCATTCCCTCTCTTGAAGCATCACATTCCAATGTGAAAGGGTGTAAAAAATCTGGAACATCTAACATGAGATAAGAACTTATCACAACCTTGAGTCTCTCAAAGGTCTCCAAAGCATTTTGGGACCATATAAAGACACCTTTTCTTGTAAAATTTATAATGGGGCATCAAGTTGAGAAAATCCCTTCATAAATATCCGATAATAACTACACAATCCAAGAAACCCTCTCAATTGAGTCATAGTAGTGGGAGGTGGCCAATCAAGTATGGTTTGAATCTTCTGTTGGTCCACTTAGAACCCTTATGCATTGATTACATGTCCCAAATATAGAATTTCAAAAGTAGCAAACTCAAATTTGGATTTCTTTACAAAGAGGGTTTGCTGCTCTAACATCCCCAAAACAATGTCAAAATGGTGCAAATGTTCCTCCCAAGTTTTGCTATAAATCAATATGTCATCAAAGAACACTAGCACAAATTTCCTTAATGTTGCTTGAAGATGTGATTCATATAAGATTGAAAAGTAGCAGGATCATTTGTGAGTCTACAGGGCATGACCAAAAACTCATAGTGACCATATTGACAATGAAAATCCATTTCTCACACATCTTCCTCCCTCACATGAATTTGGTGATAACTTGTCTTCAAATATATTTTAGAGAAGTAAACCGCTCCATGATGTTCATCAATGAGTTCATCAATCCTAGGTATTAGATACCTATTATTGATGGTCTTCTTGTTCAACAATCTATAATCAATACACATCTTCATAGTTACATCCTTTTTCTTCACAAGCACTACTGAAGAAGCAAAGGGGCTTGAGCTTGGCCTTATGTGCCCCATTTCAAATAACTCTTGGATGGCCTTTTCAATTTCCTCCTTATAAATTCATGGGTGGTGGCAGGGGGAAGTAATCAATGCTCTTATGCCTTCCTCCAACTCAATTATATTCTCAAACCCTCTATCTTTGGGTGGCCCATGTGGTATGTCACTAAAAACTCCCTTGTGTCTATCTAGGATGAACTGAACATCCTTGTGATCCAGCTATTGATTTGAATCAGACCTTGTATCTGTAGAGATAGAATCCAAAGTGAGTTACATCAAGCATTAGTAAAAAAACTCAAAAAATGCATAAATAACATAACTAACTAAACCAACTCCTTCATGGTATTTTGAAAATGAAAATTAAGAACTATTGAAATAAGAAATATACCAAAAAACCTTCCCAAGAGCATCCCACCTCCAAATTCAGCTCAAAACATGATTTTCCCCTTGATTTGGTGTTCAAGTCTTTGTCAATGATGAGTGTCTTACTCTTCCATCATCTCAAGTGCACCAATGAAATTAGGCTCATGATATTGATCAATATATGACTATAGTGAAGCTATCCTATTAAAAATTAAGCATAATAACACTACACAAAAATGACTTATGGAGAGAACTCTACATAATAAGTTTAAACCAAAAGAGCTTAAAAAATGAGTGAGAGGCCTATTTATATATTTTTAGAATTGATCAAAATAAAACATGACTGCCCATCTTGAGATCAAGATGTGTGGCCAAGAATCCATTAAATTTTGGAAGCTCAAATCATAAATACCCTCATAAATATTTGTAAGGAAGGGACATTAAAGAGGCATGGGAGGCCTTAAACTAGATATTTATCCATTTATGGCTTATGGATGCCACCCCACAAATGATGTCACTTGATGATGCATATATTAGAAATAAATTTTCAATTAAAATATCTTCAATAAATTTCATGGATTTACCACTTAAGCCTTTGATTTGTATTAATTTTCTTAAGTGAGATTAATTAAATTTTATATGATTCTTTGGATATTGGTTGCTCATTTAATCAAACTGGTCAAAATGTCAAGTTACTGGGTTGTAACTTGACTAGAGTATAATTAAAAGAAGGTGCTAGTTGCATATAGACCAATATCCCATTTAGGATATTTTCAACACAAAATAACACATTTACGTGTCGTGTGCTTTCGAATTAGAAGAATTCAGTGGTTTAGAGCATCAAATTGCATTTTTGATATTTTGACTCAAAATGATTTGAGAAAAGATAATAACCACATAAAATGAATTGCCCCATTTAGGGATAAATTAGCCTAAATCAACACTTATATACAACAAGTTCGAACCATTTAGTGTATTTAAGTGATTTTGGCTCAAATTATGCATTTTCACAAATTTTGAGTAAGATTGACAATTTCAACATAATGGTGTTATGAATTGGATGTCTACAGTATCATGCATAAATAAATCAATTACCCATGCAATTTTTGCTTTTGTGAAAGCTTCTTCTATCCTTTTTGAGGTCACCAACATGGGTGTCCCATTGCTTAAACCATGGAGAATAATTTCTTTGTTGGTTTCCATAAATTTTAGTTTTGATTCTTGTAAATTATGAGTGTACTCACCAATGGATTGAAGTCATTGGGATCCAAGAATAATATCTATCTCCCTAGGGTCTATCACATTGAACTCTCCTTCAAAATTATATTCACCCATGGTGATTTTTAATTCCAAAGTGTTAGAAATACATGATATGGAGGAGCCATCCCCCATGGTTACCTTAAATCCACCATTTTTCTTGGTGGGAAGCATATGTCTTGTAACCATCTTAGCATCTATGAAGTTGTGAGTGGTTACATTATCCATTGACATAGTCACCCTTTTGCCTCTAACAGTTCCTTTCACATGGAAAACATGGCATCTAGTAACACTAGATAGGGTAACAATCACCTCTTTTTTTGACATCTACTAGTTGTCATCTTTTTTTTTAAATGTAATTATCTTTCAATTTCAGTTTGGTTTATCTTCATATGTTTATTTTTTTGCTTCCAATTTTTGATTGTCCTTCTTTTGGTGGCTTCCCTTCAATTCCCATTTTACATGCCCTTAATTTCTATGAATTTTTTGATTTTAATCCCAGATAATTTTCCATCATAATAAACCCACAATTGACTAAATTTTGGGGCCCAAACTTAAAAGTCCCTTCACTTGGTGGCTGCCCTTCAAATTCAACCTTACATGCCTTCAATTTCACTTAATTTTTTGATTTAATTTCCATCTGATCGCCCATCTCAAGAGGCCTATGATTGACTAAATTTTGGTGTTTAACAAGCTTGTGGAGTAGCTGCCCCTTATAAAATTAGAAATTAGGCTCGGTTAATTATTTTAAGGTTTGCCTTTCATCCAATGAGAAACCCTTTCTTGGTGCCTTAATGATTTTGGTTTTGCTGGCTCCACCTTCTTACCAAACTCATCAACGATTCTCTCAAAAAATTCCTCATGTGTCCTAATGATGTTGTGCCCTTGTGTTTCCCATCCATGATGCCACCATTCATGGGCATCCCCATACAAATTTTGAATGACAAAAATTCAGGCTTCCCTTCTACCCCTAGGCCGCAAGTCAGGGTACTCACTCACCTTATAAACCCAAGCTCTCATCAAAGTACTTGGATCACCATCAAAATTTAAAAGAACTATCTTTTCCAAGTCATCATGTGTAGCTATGTGCCCATGGTGTCTTTTGCCATATCTCAAACCTAGCCAATCCTTGAAGCTCCTTTCCTTCTTGTACTGTGGTACAAGTGTTAATTACTCATCACAATCTTCCATTAAATCCAAACAAACCAAAGGCTAGTCCTCCACTTTGAGGGGATGATTCCCATGATCTTGGGCCCGAGTAAGACCTTCAATCCTTCCTTTGTATATGTTACTATTTGATATAAACCATGAATCACACATATAGCCAAGATATGACTCTGATACCACTACAATGTCTCCAAATGGGACAATTCGATTGAGATGGGGTTTTCCAATAAACTCTTAGAAAAATTGCCAATCAACTGAAAATCTTATCCACAAAACCAGCAAACCAGTCAGAAAATTTAAAGAATTTCCAAGAAAACACACACAAAAATAGCTCCAAAAATAGATGAATAATATACTAAAAACAAGGTACCTTTTTGTCGGTGAAGTAGCTAAAAACTAACATTGGAAATATTTTTATTTTTGTGTGAAAGAATAGTTGTGCTTCTGCTCATAAAATACCCTTAAAAATTCGTCAAGTGAGTCGCCACACTTAGGAAAAATTAGGGAAATAATTATGATATTCAAATATTGTAATTTACCCTTCTAACAACCTTTCAAACTTCCCCAAGCAAGTCACCCAAATTAAAAAATATTATATTAAATTTTTGAATATTCCTAGGGCACATAATGGCCCTCAAAACCTACAAATTGATCCATAAATAAATCACCAATGCTTGAATAAAATATTATAATTATCATTGACCCTAGAATAGGGTTCCAGAGCTAATTTTCCCTCTTGAGAGGGGTTTCCACTCTCCCAAATCAAGTTTCCACCCTAGGATGGCCTCCAAGATCAACCAAACTCCTCAAATCAAGTTTGCCCACTTCTTTGACCTGTAAATTATGAATTTTTAGATCTCAAAAGGGTTTGAAATAATCTTTGATGCAGATGGTGTCCAAAACCACCTTTGTAGGTCCAATTTCATGCAACCATGTAAATTTGAGGATAATTACAGCCCTTGAATAGAGTTTCCCTAAATATAGGATTGGAGGTTTTTGTCTCCAAAACCTTGTCACACTTAAAGATTTTCATCTTCAATTTGTGGTGAAAAAGCTTGAAATACTTGTACAACCAATTCAATATAAAAAATGCATAACATTTTCAAATAAGATTTTCCTTTATTTTTATATCTTCCCTCCAAATGTGGTGCATAAAATAGAGAGAGAGATTTTACCTTTAAAAAAAAAAAGATATATTAAAAGCTTCTTTATAAAAGCACTTTAGGCCTTAAGTGACTATGATCAAGTTAAAAGGTCCCAAAATTAGATAATAAAGTGCTTTGTTATAATATTCCCTTGAAGCTCACAAATGTCCCCTTCTTGCTTCTAAATTCTTTAATCTTTGGGAATGAAAAGGCTAAGGGTCTCTACCAAAGACTAGCTTGATAAGGTAGACATTACAAACTTGCAGTGACCAAATTTGACTGTCAACCTTATATGTTATGAATATTTTTAATGACTATTATTTATTTAGCACTATCCTTCAAATATTAATATTATTTATAATATGATAAAAAATATTAAAGACAATATATATTTATTAAAATCATTTATAGTTTCTTTTTACATAAAATTTCAGCTTGCAATTCATATGTTCCAATAAAAAAATTGATTGTATTTTAAAAAAAACATAAATACAATCATACAGTCATCAAATTTAACCTTTGTATGTTAGATTTATTGTTAAAATAAAAAATTAATTTGAAAACTAATTTGACATATAAAATTTGTTATTAAAGTTTCATAATATAATATTTTATTGGAAAACTAATTTGACAAATTTTTTAGTTAAACATAATTTTTATATATTTAATAATTTATAAAACTTTTTTCAAGCCAAAATCCAATTTAAAATATATTTTTAAAATACCTATTTACTATTTATTATCATAGATTTTTATAATTTCGAACTATATTTAATTCGCAAAAAAATAAAAAAAAATCTTAACTACATCCTGAATAGTATCCATTGTACATGGAATAGATTCTCTTCTGAATCTACTCAAACTTAATATAAACTTGGTGTTTTTGGGTACCCTGATAAACCCCCCAAAAAATCCCATATTTCCATTGTACATGGAATAAATTCTCTTCTGAATCTACTCAAACTTAATAAAAACTTGGTGTTTTTGCATACCTTGATAAACCCCCCAACAACTCCCATATTTCCCTTACTATTTGGTAAATTTTAAGTAGTATAATATAATAAATAATTTAGGCTGACATATTATTTGACTATAGCATAGTTATATTAAGATTTATTTCAATATATTTATGTATGCATAGGGATAAAAATGGTAGGTGGATGTTTTATAAGAGGAATACAAGAAACACTGGATGTTGGATTTTGGTGGAGAGCACAACATTACTTTGAAAGATTGAGAAGATTCTAATTGAATATATAAATATTGGAATGCAAAGATTAATCAATTATAATGTTAAGTATCAATTCGTCATTGATATCATACATATTTTAAATAATTGTTTAAATAAAAATATTATTATTGAGAGGTATTTATTTTATTAAATTAAATTTATTTAATTTAAACTTATTTGATTTAATTTTTTACTTTTTTATTATGTAATTTGTTTTATAAAATTTAAATATAGATGAATTTTTTTTTAATTTATCACTTAAACTTATTTTATTTAATATAATTTGTAAGTATATTTTGAAAATTGATCTCTTTTCTATATTTTATTATTGTTTTTATTATTTAGTGTGGAATATGTTTTAAGTTTCTATTTTATAGTATTTTAGTTTTATTATGGTTGAAAAGTTTTTTCAAAATTTATTAAGTTATTGATATAATCTCTCGGCTTTTGAAGCTGTGATTTTTGAAGTATTAATTATTCCACTCATATTTTTGTATAATTAACTTTTATAATTTATTATTATTTAATATAATTCAATCGGGTTATCAATTTTAAAAACATAATTTCTTAAAAAAAAAATTAAACTAATGATTGGTTTGCTTTTTCTTGTTTAACTAATTTAATAATTTCTAAACAATCCAATAAAATCTATAAATAAGTTGACAGATTTGTATATACCTTTGAGAAAATCTAATCTCAAACAAAGTGAGAAGAATATTCTAGCATTTCAAAGCAAATCAATTAACGTGTAAATGTAAGTCCACACCAAAACTCTAAGTCAAGGTGCTTGGCATGCCTCTTAATTCATTACATGAATGCAGTCAAATGTGGTTGTGATTTAAAGGTGTTCATAATATACACCCCCATTCCCTCCACATATATAAAATCATGCAAATAAATTTATTAAATAAACAAAGATAAGTACATGTTATGATCTTGAAAAGATATTATATTAAATTAATTTATAAGGTTTAAGATTTGACCTCTCTTAGACTCTTATTCTCTCAAGTGGTCCTGAATTTTTAATATTATAATGTCCCTTTGACCACGGTGCCTTGGATTAAGTCTCTAAATTTTTTAAAAATAATTTGGGTACATCTCTAACATTTTTTGTGGTTTTTATGACATTTTCTTAAAAATAAGTATTAAGGTATTAGTGAGGATTTTGAAACCATTAGAGAGATTCACATTTCTATTCTTTAGAAGCACCTTGGCCACACGATTGGTATTTAGTCTTCTTGATATGCATGTGGAAATAATGAAAGTGGTTGATTGATATTCCCTTACGCTAGTACAAAATCTAGATTGGTTACCTTCTTTTATCTTTTTAGCACATTCAATTTGAAACCTTTAATGCTTGTTAGTATTTACATTCCTAAGAGGCTAATTAGAACAGAATATTTTCTAACATTTCAAAACCAATTATTAAGCCAAATAAATCTTATTTTCTTTGGTGTATTATTTATCAGGGTTTATATATAGGAGATTGACTACTACACATGAGAGGTTCTCACCCTTTATACCAACCATTAACTTGATACATTCAAGCACATATTTTGGTTATATCTCTTTGCACAATCTACTTGGAGATGGATTCACTCTCATTTTGAACCTTTTAAATGAGAAAAAAAATCACATAGAAAATGTTCCTTTTGAGGATTCGGTCATGTTACATGTACTATATAATTATATTTAGCACATTTTTTGCTTTGAGATATCATTTGAGTTAAATGGAAAGAAAGAAACAATATAATCTTTAATGACGTTTTTATTAATTACCATTTTATAGTGGTTAAAAAATGTAAGATGAAAAAGTAAGATTGGAGGTGGAACATTTGTGAACCATCTTGGACTACTAGGGAAATGCCTATGCACTGATTGTTAGGTGCCACCTTATTCCCCCATTATCAATTTCTTCCCTAGGGCCATAGTCAAGGGGGTCATGGAAGACATCGCTCTTGTATCTGACATAGTTTCTTACCACATTCTTAGCAACCATATTCAAATCCTAACATTGAAGGTGGTGGTGGTTTTGATTGTTTTGATAAGGGTAACATTAGATGGATAACATCATCGTAAGGGTATTTCCTTTAGTTGGGCCTTGGTATCTACCCTATTAAATAACAATGATGAGTGGGGGAAAATACTTGACATGACAAATCCCCTGGAAACAAAGCTTCAGAAGATAAACCAAATGATCACCCACCACCTTTGGCTATCTTATGCTTAACAAATCCTATTATTTGATGGTTTTCTTGCTTTGGTTTCATTGCTTTTAAGGAATTTGTATTGTAATCATGAATGAATTTGTATTGTTATTATGATGACTTTCTTTAATACTTTTTTATTATTGAAAACTTAGTTATTTTGAAGAGTATGTTTTAAATTGACTTTAATTACCTCTATGTCAAATTATCATGATTAAATTGATGATTTAAAACTCTTTGTAAACTAATTCAAAATCAACATGATGTCTTCTCTCAAGTTGTGATGTGTAATTCCCTTATTTTTTGGTAGGACTAAATTTATATTATATCTATAATAAATAGAAAGCCTTTCTTAATTAAAAATAGGATTTTAAATTTTGATGTATTCAATATTGTATTTTACAAATTTTTGTAATTATATTTTTTTGTTAATATAATATGAAACATTCTAATAATAAAAAATGTACAATAATATTTATTAAGGAAATGGCATATCATTGGAATATTTGTAAGAAATATTCAAGACTATATACAATATTCATTATCATTATATTTTTGACATGGCATGATAGACTGAGAATTAGACATATTATACGCAAATAGTAATAAAAAAATGAAACTGTTATTTGATCGACAATGGTTTGAATAATATTTTTCAAAGGGAGAGCTTATCTCTTCTTAGGTTCATCATTAATAGAACTAGGGTGGATATGGATAATATAGTATAGCTTTGCAGCTTTATAAACCAATATACATTATGATGTTTAGAGAGATGAAATTTCTCTCTTACAATAGATATGATATAAAAATTGCTCACATATGAGAATAGCTTGTGATTCCATAGCATTTTAGAAGTCCAACTAGTTCAATTCCATACATGTTAGAGCTCACTAACCAGTCAGTATAGTCTCATTTTTGACATGCCCTCCTCTTCTCCCATTTTTTAGTTTTGAGGTTTACGATAAATTTAAATGTATACAATAGTTCACATTTGTATTTTTCTTAAATTTTTTTATTTAAGGTATATCTTTACTTGTATGTTACTGATTTACTAACTAATAATGATTTGAGAGATAAAATCACAGTGATTTTATTTATTTCATATAATGGGTAGTTGAAATTGTATTTGTTTTTTTATACTTATTCTTATCTTCATATAGAAATGGTGTTATATGTCTAAAAATACTTTAAATATATGAAAATTTAGTTTTTTGAGGGTTCATAATTTATATTGACTGTTTAGTATATAATATTAAAAAGGATCTTGGATTTACTATTTTTTACTTGTTAGATGGTGACTAACTAATTTAACATATTATAATTAATTTCATATCAATTTATTTCTTATGTTAAAACATTTTGAATTATAATCAACATATACTTGGATACCTTCCAAGTTAAGATCTAATTTATATATACTTTTTATTATGAGTGTTGTATTTGAAAAAAAATTTGACTAAAGAAAGAGAGGTTTGATGGCTTTCTCGCTTTTATATCACTTTAAATTAAATATCTATTTTATATAATGTCACAAAAAGGACATTGAATAAAATCACAACAATAATCTATACAAAATGTTAGATATTCTCACGTGCTATCAATGCATTCTTGCATATTATTATTTTATTTAAATATTATATATTTTTATTTAAGCTTTGTTAAATTAACTATGCATAGCCCTTATCTTGATTATTTTGATGTTGAGCATTCAATACCAATTAAAACAATCATATTTATTAAAACAATTTAATGTGAGGGTCTTTTATACATATTATAATTAAATGATCAACACAGATTGTAAAGGAGTATGTATATATTTATATGAAAATATAATGTACTTGAAGTTTTTAACACAGTACAAATCATACTTTATTGTTAATTATATTATATATTAGTTTTTAATGTCCACATTTCAAGTGGAAATTAATAAGCAAATTTATACAATTTAGATTATATGTAAAGTGTTATGGTTCTCCAAATTGTCAAGGCACTTTACACAAGCCATTTAAAATGGAATAGACAAATTATATTTTATATTTCAAAACATAATTAAAAAATAAATATTTTATAAATGTTATAATAGGTTTTAAAGTGGAAAGGTATTGTATAGTTTTTTCCAAGCATCTTTTTATAAATGTTATAATAGGTTTTAAAATGGAAAGATATTGCATAATTTTTTTCAAGCATATTTATGTAATGAATATTGTCTAATAAGTTATAGTATATCATTTTTGAATATGTTATGAATTTTTATCTTGATTTTTTTCTATTACAATTTTTTTTATTAATTTAAAAATAATTATTTATTTTTAGTTGAACACTTCCTTTCATTATGATATATTAAAAAATAACTACTTGATATTTATGATAATTTTTTTTGTTTCATTTTATATGGTGCTTAAAAAATTTCTATTATAATTAAAAAATATAAATTTATTTAATTAGTCATAAAATTTAACTCTTGCTTAGCCTAAATTTAATAATTGGCCCTACATAAATATGTGTATTCATTTGATGATGACTATATATTCAATATTTACCTTCAAATACTAATATAATTCATACTATAAAAAATAAAACTTAGAGAATATGTGTGCATGTGTTTATGTGCGCATGCACACACACACACACACATATGTATGTGTATATATATATATATATATATATGTATGTATGTATGTATGTATGTATGTATGTATGTATGTATGCACACACACATACATATGTGTGTGTGTGTGTGTGTGTGTGTGTGTACATATAAGCACATATATACATATGTATTTACATACATATGTCTATGTGTATATTTATATGTATGTATGTATATATCTATATAACTGACATACATACATACATATATAGAGAGACTCTAAATGATCTTCACTATAAATCTTTCTTTCATATCAATATAATATAAAGGTGGAAGACCTTTAACCCATATTTATGTATGTGTATATATTATATGCATACGTACATACACAAACACAAATAAGATTAAGGTTCTCCCACTATTATATTATATTGATATGAAATAAATATTCAAAATGAGAATTATTTAGAGTCTATAGTCTACTCAGAATCGATTTTGGGAATAATAAAAAAAACTATAAAACCACACCATATGCTTTAACAAATTTTTTTACAAGATTTGTATTAAAAAAGTACATTAAGCTCTCAAAGTAGACAACATGAAAAAAAAAAAAACCACTAGATATTACGACAAATAAAACTAACATAAATAAAAAAACTACCAGCTACCAAAACCATCATAGTCTCCTTAAAATTTTACCTTACATTTAATATGATCTCCTAAAAATTTTGATTGTATTTTAAAGCTTAAAAACATAAATATGGCCATACACCCATCAAATTTATGCCACGTATAACTTTGAAATAGTTCAACCTTGCCCTTAAATTTTAAGTCTCTAAATTTTTTTTAAAAAAATTTAACACTTAGTGACGTGTACTTTGTTTAATTTTTTTAATTGAAGTGCAATTATTTATTACAAATTTTTATCATAAAAGGCTTTGAATAAATAAATACACTTAAAATTGAAAATAAACCAACCCTTCAAGTTTAATTACTGCATTTAATTATGTTTATCAATTATTATATGATATGTAAGTTATAAGAATGCATTGTGTTGTTTTCCTTTTAAGTTAATTTTTTTCTTATGCAATAATTTTACCATTATAAAGTTAATATCCAAAAATAAAAGTAAAGGTAGTGGAATGAATAAATTGTTGCTCACAGTAATTTGTGTCTATTGTTTTGGATTATCAATCAAAAATTTGAAGACAAACATATTAAATGGGCTCAAAGTGGCAATGTTTGTTATCTTTTTCAATGTAAAAGCCACCTCATGGAGAGTTATATTCTAAGATTTTGGATTGAATCAAGGTGAAATAAAATATAGAAATTGAGAAAGATATAATTATTTGGATGTCAAAAAATCATATGTAAAATTTCATAAATTAAAAAAGTAAGAGACTAGGTTATCCCATTTGTTTTTGGATGTTGGATTAATGATAATATGCTTAATCCCATGCCATCTATCCTTATAAAATTTAGGATTAATAGATCTCTCAAATGAAAAATATGAGTAAGGCATAATGAATTTTATCATATAATGAATTTTGAATTGTATTTTATTATATCCTAACTTTTATATATTTGATATAATTATTGGTGTTCATATAATTTTGAGAACTATAAGGAGGTGGATAAGATGCATTATGACATTTCAAGCATGTAGAATGTTTGTAAGCCAATCAAGGTGTAGTAACATTGGCCATGGATTCTAGTTTCTTTTTCCATTTTTGTCTTGATGAAGATGTAATACCATGTTCTATTACATAAAACAATATGGAACTTAATGACAAGATTAAGAAGTTTTTTTTAATAAGAATAAGATGAATCAATTTATGGTTGATAATTATATTCATGGGCCTTACATAATTAATTCATTAAAAGGTTGGTTGGAGATGTCTTTTTTTGGTAAGGAATGTTGATAGAAGATGTTCACAAAAATATCATGAAATGGTTTATGCCAAAGTAGCTTTGTGTAATGGTCAAATAGAGAAGGATGATTTCTTGATCTAAGCAAATGTGAATAACATTAAAATAAAGTTAAAAAAACTCAATAAAAATTTGAGGTCAATGATGCAAACAACATCATAACATTTTTCATGAAAAAAATAGAATTGTGTTTTGTCAATGCATAATTCAAGAAAATAGGAACATAAAATCAACCTTCATTTTGAGCATTAATCTTCCAAAAAAAAATGGAAGTTAATGTATGAAAATAAAAGTTTTCTTTCAATGAAATCAAATTTTAGGACAAATTTCAGAAGATCAATTTTAAAACTTAAAATTTATATGTATTTAATTGGTGTTATATAAAACTTATGTTTTTATTCATGTATGTAGTTCATGTTTTTACATATTTATTGTATTTGATGATATACATAATGGAATTCATATTATGTGGGTGTTAATGTCAAGATAATTTATTTTAAAATTGACATTGTGGATGTGAAAACTAGTGGTCATTGCCCATTATTATATTTTAGACTAGAAACCAAGTATTTTCATGGTGGATGATGTTTGTGCTCAAATTTATGAAATTAGGTTAGGGAAGGCAATTTTATTTTAAATAATTATTTATATTCATGGAAAACATAATACCTTCATCATTCTTATTACTAATGTTGCCTTTGAATTTTGGTTGCAGGGATGTGTTCAATGTGAGGTTTACTTGTACAATGGCACGTGAGGAAAGCATTGACCAAAACTTGATTATGAAGGTAAAGGATGATGAAACAAGGCAAGAAAATGTTAGAAGTCTTATTAACATAATGCAAAAGTATCCATAGAGGAGGAAGAAGTTTATGATGATTTTTTTCCATGACAAAATATGTTGGTCAATAATTTTGCATTAAATAATTGAAATATAATTGGGCCCCTCATATTGGCATGTGGGAAAGATGTTTCCATACTATGCTCCATTCGGGTCAATATAAAAATGTTGAAATAGAGGTGTATCATCACCATTTGAAGCACATGTTTTTAAGTGAATTACGATGTTATCCCATCACATAGTTGATTAGTTGGTGAAAAATTTAATGACTGTTGTATATGTTTATTACTAGTGGAGCTAAATAAAAAATTAGAATGGGTTATACAATAAATTCACATTAAATAATTTGGAAAAATAGTCATGGTTGAGAACCCAATGCATCCATATTATTTATGTATAACTTGGTGTGGATGGTTTTAATTTAACATGGGTGAAAATCCAAAGCAATAAAAATAAGTTTTATAAGGTTTATATGGCAAGTTATGCATTTTCAATTAGTGGATGTGTCTTGGAGATCCAAGGCCATGTGTGCAAACACATGTTGAAAGTTTTAGTTGTTATGAATAAATTGGAAAAGGAAACAACTTATAAGAGTAACATTATTGGAATTGTAACTATTATTCCTTTTGGTTCCATAATAGATTATTTTCATTTGGGTTATTGAAAATATTTCATTCTTGGTTGGTACATGAAGTTGGTAATGACAAAGTGATTGAATTGACACATGAATTTTTTTTAGATGCTTCAAATGACAATATTGTAGATGTGGTTGACCCCATAAATGATAATTTTTGGATAAAAATAAATACAATGAGGATAGTGAAACACATATCTAGGGAGGCAATGTGGATAACCCTAATGATCCTCAAATGCTCAAGATCCCTGGTTTGATAGACACATTCCTTATTCATCCAGTTGATAAGATCATTATAAAATTCTTCAAGAATATGGTTGAATATGTTTGTAGCAGGTTTTAAAAAAATCAATCTCTAATAATCTTAAAGTTTGAAAATCCCCACACACAGGCTTTAAAACATGTAGAAGATTATTATGGGACCACTCTTCACCACAAAATAAATTTTTGTGAGGCATTGTCAATCCATAAGTGAGTAGCACTAAAAAATGAACATACTCAATTCCCTCCCAAACTCAAAGGGATAAAAAAGCATATGAATTTAAATAAGTTAGAAAGAGTAGTTGTAAGATAGATGGAATAAAGGTAATAAATTTTATGTTGTATGATTCATATTTTACTTTGACAATGAAACATTCTAATAACAACCATAACCTAATGAAATTTGAGTAATATAAGAAGAAGTAGAGTATTTAATTGCAAAACAAAAGTATATGAAGGATAGGAAGAATTTTCATATTATATGATTATATCACTTATACAAATTTTTCATATTCTATCAATAATTATTTATTTTATTAACATTTTTAAAAAAGTTTAATTATGTTAGTTTGTCTTTTCATTTATGATTGGTATATTAGAGGATTCACCAAGGTCTGAATAACGAGGATGCACGAGTCATGGTTACATGAGACGAAGTAAGTGAATACCACAAAATGCTAAAGTAAATGAAATCAAACAAGAGACAATTGCATAGACAATTTGGAGAAAAGTCAATATTCCATTAACATAAGATGGCCAAAGTGAAGAATACATATAGGAGAGCACGTAAGTAACTCCTCCACAAAAGGTGATCAAGGCACCCCAAGAATAGACTGTAACTCCTCCATGAAAGGTGGTGGCAGGGTGCTAAGAATAGAGAAGTAACTCCCATACCTAAAATAGCCAGTCAAATGAGTTACTTATGACATTCTTATGACACCTATGACACATCTATGATACACATCTCTACATAAGCTAGCCTATCCCAAAAATGTAGGAAAACTCCATGTATGCACAAATATATAATTTCACTAATTAAATAATAGGGAAAAATTAAAACCTACACTAATACCCCCCATAAGCGTAGCTTAGGTGGGCAGTGTGGAAATATAAAATGGGTCCCGACAACTAGGCCTGATGAGGTACCCATGTACGCAATCTCCCATAAGATAGAGAAAAGGAGAAAACCTGTAGGAAAAAACTCCCCCCCAAAAGAGAGACATAAAAGAAATGAAGAGGCTAGAAGGCCCCCCTGAAGATGATGCTACTGTAGATGTAGATCGCACCCCAATAAGAGCTCATAGATGAATGAACTTACTCTCAGTGAAAGGTTTGGTGAAGATGTCTACAACCTGCTCTAAAGACTGGCAAAAGATTAAGTCAATAACTTGACTATGAATAAGCTCCCAAATAAAATTCATGTGAATCTCTATGTGCTTGGTCTGCTGGTACTGAACCAAATTCTTGAAAATCTAAATGGTACTCTGGTTGTCACAATAAATGATGGTAGGCTGCTTTATAGGAATGCCAAACTTAGAAAGAATCCCTTGCAGCCAAATATCCTCAGTAGCTGCATTAATAGCTCCCTTGTACTCTGCCTTTATGGATGATATTTCAATAGCATTCTGCTTCTTGTTAGACCAACTGATAAGACCAAAACCTAGAGAGAAACTGTAACTAGAAGTAGACTTGTGAGTCTGTGAATCACCATCCCAATCTGAATCTATATATCCAACCAAGTCAACCTCTATGCCAAATCTGTAATGAATCTTGTATCTATGTGAACCCTATATGTAATGTAAGATCCTCTTAGCTACTTTCCAATGCAGCTCATGAAGTTCTTGCATAAATCTGGAGACAAGTCCCACTGTATATGATATGTCAGGCCTAGTGTGAGTCAAGTAGATGAGACTGCCAACAAGTTGTCGATATTAAGTGGCATCAACTAATGGTGAAGAACAGTCAGCCTCAAGATTGACTCCTAATAGAAAGGGAGTCAGAGATGGCTTACAATCAACCATGTGAAACTGAGCTAATAAGTCAAGATCATACTTAGCTGTGCAAGAGAAATCCCTAAATCTGACTGTGAGATCTCGATGCCAAGGAAGTAGTGCAACAAACCCAAGTCTATCATGTCAAATATATCTTGGAGAGATGCCTTCACCGCTGCAATAGCCGATGAAGAATTCTCGGTGATCAAAAGGTCATCAACATAAAGAACCAGAATCAAGAGTGAGTCATCCTACCATAAAAAGTAGACATTAGGATCAGAATGGCACCTAGTGAAACTTGCTGTGAGAAGGAAGGAATCCATTTTGGTGTACCATGCTCGAGGGGCCTGTTTGAGGCCATAGATAGATTTCCTAAGTATGCATACTAAAGAAGAATATTGAACAAATCTTGGCAGCTGCTCCATGTAGATCTCCTCTTCTAGGTATCCGTGAAGAAAGGCACTCTTCATATCCATCTAGTGCACATCCCAACTATGTGCTATGGTAATAGCTAAGGTGAGTCAGATAGAAATCATCTTTGTAATGGGTGCAAAGGTCTTTGAGTAGTCAATGCCTGCCAATTGTGAGAAACCCTTGGCAACCAATCATGCCTTGTACTTATCAATCGACCCATCTACTGCAAACTTGGTTCAATATATCCACCTACATAAAACCATCTTCCTTCTCTTAGGAAGTGAAGTCAAATCCCAAGTGTGATTTTTGATTAAGGAAGAATATTCTTCCTCAATAGCACTATCCCACTCAGGTACCCCTGATGTCTCTCAAAAAGTTTGTGGATCTGAAACTGAAGTAAAGAAGGCATGTAGATCTCTCTGAAAATCCCCCTAGTACATCTATCATTTGTGAGATCTCCTACCCAAGTGCTAGCACTCTCAAGTGTCTGTCTGGCTCAAAGTGGCCTAGAAGTGGGTGAGTCAGGTGCTAACTCCTCATCCTCTAACTAACTAGAGGTGGATGACTCTACATCACTATCCTTGCTATCTAAACTCAAAGAAGAAGATGTCTCTAGCTTAGGAACCTACTGTGACTGATCTGAATCTGAGGAATCATCATGAAGAAGTAGATCTGATGAGAGAGAAGAAGTGCCAAGTGTTGAGTCTCTAGGACTCTCTTAAAAGTGGACACTTCTCTCAATGAACAACTCGTGAGTGGTCAAATCTAGAAGGTGATACCCCTTAATATCATCTGGATATTCTACAAAGATGCAAGGCTTGGAATGACATTCCATAGCTTTGCATTTCTTCTTTGGTATGCGGGCCATGGCTGGGGATCTAAAAACTCTAAGGTGCTCAAAATCAAGTTTTATTTTATGCCAAGCTTTAAAGGGTGTTATCCATTTCAAAGCTTTGTGAGGAACCCTATTTTGAATGTAGCAAGCACAATTGATGGCTTTGGCCCAGTACTGTGGTGCTAAGGATTTGGAGTGAATCATATAGCTACCCATCTCTTTCAAGAACCTATTTTTGCATTCTGCAACCCCATTATGTGAAGGACTGTAAGTGACTATGCACTGCAAATCAATCACCTCTGTGGTGTAAAACTGCTCAAACCTATTGCTGACATACTCCCCTCTATTATCAGTTTGAAGAACCTTGATGGATTTCTCACTCTGTTTCTCAACAAGAGCTTTGAAGTCTAAATTTTTTTCAAACACTTCAGACTTTTGTTTGAAAAAATATATCCAAGTGTACCTAGAGAAATCATCAATGAAAGTGAGGATGTACTTGGCCCTTGTGAAAGATGGTTTGGGAAAGGGTCCCGATACATCACTGTCGACTAACTCTAAAGGTTGTGAAGCACTCTGAGCTTTGTCTTTGTCAAATTTTGCTTCGAGATGCTTCTTAAGGGAGCACCCCTCACAAAGTCCTTTTGAGAATTGGACATGAGGCAAGCCAATGACCATGTCATTTTTGTAAAGTTGTTCAAGGTAGCGGTAATTAAGGTGGCCAAACCACTCATGCCATAATTTGCTAACTCCATCTGAATGAGTTAGCAATGCTGTTGGAGAAGAATCTAATGCAAAATGTGAGAAGGTGTATAACCTTGCTTGGTGATCTACCCTACCCACTACCACTGTAGTATCACTATGCAACTCCCTGATAGCCACTGAATCTAGTGAAAACTCAACTCTCATGCCCCAACCAATGTGAGTGATTTGGTACACTGATAGGAGATTAGCTGAAAGAGAAAGAACACTTCAAATATTATTGAATGTTCTTCCTTCCATTTCAACTGACCCTCTCCCTGCTGTTGACCCAATTTTGTCCCTCAGGCAAAATCTCGGTCACCTTCTACACCTACTTTGCATGGCCAGTCATTTCGGGTTGCAAGGTCCATCTTCAAGGTTCGACAGCTCCGTTTCAGAGCAATGGTTCATTGGCCTCGTTCGTTGATGTTCATAGTAGCAAAAGATAGAGTCTTCAAACGCTCACGCAAGGAGAGAAGAAGGGAAAAAATTGGGGCATTCGACACTTAGCAAAAAAGGAAGGGCAAAGAAAATGCAGAGGGTGGTGAAATCGCCACCCACAACACGGGTGGGTAAAAAGAGACCCCCTACGCGCAATGCAGAGGGCGGAAAATTCGCCGCCCACAACGCTGGCAGAGAAAAAGAGGCCACTAACATCGATTGACGTCAGCAAAACTACCACCGTCGGCAGCTTACATAGGCTGACGTCGGCAAAACTACCACGATCGACAGCTTATCAGCCGACGTCGGTAGAAGTCCTACATGCAATCCACTGCAGTGGGTGGCAAATTTGCTGCCCACAACATGAGGCGACAAAAAACACTTACAGAACACAGGAAAAAACCTGCCCAGTCGTCGGAGGAGAAGACCACCACGCAAAATGAGGCAACAAGCATGGTCTTGGCAGACTTATGACATCATCAATAGTGTTTTTTCACTCTTTCCAATGAGACTCCTCTTGGCTTTTCTCTATAAATGGGCAGACTTGTTCATTTATCAGGATCTTCTTCCCTAATTTGTAAAGAGCACTGCTCTGCATTTTCCCCCACCTGAATCAATAAATATAGTTTTAACCTCTTTCTTGGATGGATACTCTGTGTATGTTCTGTGTGTTTAATTTGTGCTCAGTCATTTCATTTTAAATGCTCTCACAGGTTTTAAATACCAATGTACCAGCGATCTACAGAATGTCAGTTTACAGCTTACAGGTGAAGAGTTCTATCTGGGGTGTAGAAATAGAGGAGGTCACTTACAGTATGCATTCCATAGCATCTTGGTGAGTCCCTATTTCCTGTATCTTTCACTAGAACCTCCCTGTCATCCCAGCAACCTGGTCTTTTCTGCCAAGTTTCAATGTATGTATGTTGCATTTCCTTGGTTCTGAGAGTGGATGTGGAAGGTCAACCTATTTTTGGTGTATCACCTCTTTTAGAGTAGGCTGTTTGTTTTCATGCTTTTTCTCTCTCTCTCTTTTCATCCCCCCCAGTTACCTATATACCTATATTTTTGTGCTACCTAAAACAAACAAGATACATCAGAGGGAACTAGCCCATACCTAGAGACTCTCCTCTCCTGCTTCGCTGTCCCACAGGTGAGAGAGGGGTTTCCATGTTGCGGGGAGAGGGCAGGAATCTATTTTTCTGCCGCAAAGTACACTTTCCTTCGTCAACACCTACAATAGAAACTGATGTGTCATCACCCAAACTAATTGAAGTCATGCTACAAGGCTCTAAAAATGAAAACTCAACTAGTGAAGAGCCCATGTGGTGAGAAGCACCCGAATCAATGACCCATGATGTTGTAGAAGCTATAGTTGTTACAAGGGCCTTGCCCTTTTCTTTCTCCTTACCCTTGCCTTTTGCCTTGGTAGAATCTTGGGTAGATGAATTCTGGTTGATGGACTCAGGAACACCTATGTTGTGCTTCTCTAAAAGATGAGTTAGGTGATCTATTTGTTTCTTCATGCATTTGTGTTCATCATGCCCTATCTTTTTATAATAGGCACACTTGACCTTCTCTTTCTTAGGTTTAGCATTGGAAGAGGAAGACTCAGGTTTTTTTTGGTAGGATTGTTATTTTATTTCTTCTTCTCCTGGTCCTTGTTCTTTTTCTTCTTCTCCTTTGTTGAAGTCTTATCCTTACCATTTCCAGCTATCAAAGCTTGGAGTTGAGTAGACTTCATTGTGCCCATTTGAATTATCTTATCTTGCTCCCTAGTCAAGTTGGCAATGAATGAATCCAAAGAAGGCATTTTCCATGTAGTGCCAAGGGCACTTTTTGTGGCATGGAAAGTGGAGACAAAGACTGAATAGCTTGGACCTAACTTTGTGAGAATAGAAAAGATGAGTTGATCATCTTTCTTCTCTATTTTGTATTTTTTCAATTGCAATCTAAGGGCCTTAAACTTAGTGAAGATGTCCTATAGGGTGTCAAAGTTGCTAGGACTTAGACTTATGAGTTCATTTTCAAGCTCATGACCTCTCATCTCATCAAGCTTCCTAAATAAGATTTCTAGGGTGTCCCATATGTCTTTGGGAGTCTTGGATGTTTCTAAATGGAAGAGAAGTTCTAAAGACATAGACAAGTCAATAATCCATAGGCTTCATCACTACGGTTATACCACTTGACATTTTCAACATCAGTGCTAGGTTTTACTTCAGTACCCATGGTGATCCTATACAACCCTTTGCTTCTAAGAATGATTGACATTTTAATATTTCATTAATGATAGTTAAAGGGTGTTAGGAATTTAAGTTGAAAAGAATCTATTTTAAGCTAAATTTAGGTGAAGTTGTGTTGATTGCAAGTTGTGAAATTATGTAGAAAGGAGAATGAAAACAAAGATTGCAAGTGCTAAAAAATAATCACACCCCCCTAAAATGTTGAGCCCCCCCCCAAAAAAAATATGTAAGTTCATGCTCAAAATATGTCGGGCTCAGCTGAGAATGTGTCTTAAAGCAATTAGTGCAAGACTTTAAGCAAAATAGGACGTCGACCTCAACCGAAAATGCGTCCCAAGAGACCCAAATTTTAGGTACTTTATAAATTAGTACATTTTAACAAATAAAAATCCTACACTATAGATAATTGAAATACAAACACTTTTACAAAAAATGGCACCTGAATCTGAGCTACCGTTTGTAAGATATTAAAGATTTAATTTCCTATAAACTAGTGTTTTTGCAAAAAATAGCACTAAAACATTAAAAAATGCTTGTTTTGAGAGATAAAGTGGCATTCCAACCACTTTTTGGACTCAACACAGAGCGAGGAATCCAAAAGAGGTTTTTTGAGGGGGAATTGGCCTCCTTCCAACCCGAGCCTCACCCTTCGTCTTCGATAATCGAATATACAAGATTTAAAAAAACTCAAATATTGCTCAATCAAAGAACCCCCCCCAAAAAAATATGATTTGGCACTTTATATTAGTGCGTTTACAACTGCCACTAGAAAGAAATACTATGTGGTCTTGATTTCAATGCATTACAAAACCCTCATGAAGAGCATATGCTAAAAATACAACTTTGGCATAATATCTAGAGAAATAAATAACACCACTGCGATCTACTCAAAAAATCATGCACTTTCAAAAAAATAATCATCTTGATACGAGGTCTTATGTGAAAGTTATGATCTTCTGAAGTTCTCGAAATGAGAACTATGCAATGTCACGACTGATAATCTACTATTTATAAAAAATATTAGCATCAAAATAAAAAAAACATCTGCATTAGTGTATAGAGCATGAAAAAAATCTAAAATAAATAAAAGAAATCAGGGGAAAAGGAGTCCGTATGAGCAAGAACGGAGCATTTGAAAATTGCCTTCAAAATTGCAACTGCCAACGGAGAGGGGTCCTGATGTAGCTTTCTAAGCACATTTTTGCAAAGTATAAAGAATGTATGTAAAAATTGAAAGATACCTAGATGGTTTTTTTGGGCTGCAAACAAAACCCAGAAGGTGTTTTTCTTACTGATATATAGAAGATGCAAATCTAGTGTAAAATAGGTGCCTTTAACTAAAAAAATGACCCCAATAACCAAAAAATGGCATGCAAAGGTAGAATCAGCTATCAAGAGATTGCAAAGGCATGTGACAACCTGTAATTCTGATTAAAATACAAAATATGCAAGTCGATTGACAGAAACAAGATTATTGGATCTTGCAAAATCTCCCCTACATGTATATGGAGAGACCAAACAAGCCATAAAAGGAACAAGAGCACGGAGAACTAGCAATATCTCTCATAAATTTTCAAATTTCATAAAAAAATGCCTTAACAAAGCTCTAGATTTCAATGAAAGCAATAGCAAAAATAGACAACCAGTTACTGGAGTGGCTCTGATACCATATCAGAGGAATCGCCAAGGTCCGAATAACGAGGATGCACGAGTTGTGGTTACACGGGACGAAGCAAGTGAATACCACAAAATGCTAAAGTAAATGAAATCAAACAAGAGACAATTACATAGACAATTTGGAGAAAAACCAATATTCCATTAACATAAGATGGCCAAAGTGAAGAATACATATAGGAGAGCACGTAAGTAACTCGTCCACAAAAGGTGGTCAAGGCACCCCAAGAATAGACTATAACTCCTCCATGAAAGGTGGTGATAGGGTGCTAAGAATAGAGAAGTAACTCTCATACCCAGAATAGCCGATCAAAGGAGTTACTTATGACATTCTTATGACACCTATGACACATCTATGACACACATCTCCACATAAGCTAGCCTATCCCACAAATGTAGGAAAACTCCATGTATGCACAAATATATAATTTCTCTAATTAAATAACAAGGAAAAATAAAAACCTACACTAATATGGTAGACTGAAAATGTTTCTATTTGCAATCAAGCATGGTATATTACAAACAAGTTATTACTTAAGAAAATAAAATGTGTATTGATTCAAAAAAATATTATATAACCAAAGTAATATTTATATTGCTCCTGTATTATATTGTGGATGAGCACTTGTTATATCCAAAGAAAAGTGTTTAAAATATTTGAACTTGTAATCTTGTAATAGTGGAAGTTTGTACATATGTAAACTTGAATTATGATTTAAGTCATGCTATGATTACATTTTTTTATTAGCTTATTCAACATAAATATTTAGTCATGGAATTTATTTTACACTATGAAGTTTATGATATAGTAGTTGTGAACTAATGTATGGCATAAATTGATACTTGATATACTATTAAAAATCCTCTTATATTTGATGAGATATGAAGTGGAATCATTGATTCTATTACCTTACCCTAAAGATTTTTAAATGGTATGCTAACTCTATTTTGATTTATTATACCTTAAATTAGTATTTCAATGAAGTTATGAATGATTTCCAATTGGATGGAATACCCCCTGATTCTCAAGGTATGCCTCTAATAAAGGTTAAGTCTGAAATTGATGCAAATGGTATCATGTTATTCAATACTAATGAGGTAATTTTAAATTTATGTGACCTAATATCCCCATTTATTTGTCTTAAGATGGAATAATTGTATGTGATTTTGGTTATCAAAAATGTAATTCCTCTTTGAGCTTGTGATTGTAGGTTAAAGAATGGTGAAATAGGTTGAAAGGTTTTCTAAAGAAGACAAGGAAAAGAGAGAGGGAAATGAAACAAAGAATAACGTTGAGTCTATAGGTTCTTAATTTAAATTTTATAAGTCTATATATATGAAAAATATAATGATTTTTGATAGTAAATAATAACTATCAATGCATTTTACAATTCATAGGCACATTATCAATATTTTAATTATGCTCTTCAAGAATTTCAAATGATTTTAATGGTTTATATTTATATATAATTGTACCAAGAGAAGGAGTAATGGAAATTTCAAACTAGTTACATTTGATTATATAGGAAGAGAAGGTGAAATCTTGTCTATCACTTGAGACACTCACAAGCAAAACATATATAATGATACTTAATTCTTAGCATGTGGGATATGTAGCTAAAACCCTCATGAGGGGTTAGTTTAATTTATTTCACATTTATTTTATCTTTTGATATGAAGAGGGTTACTTCAAGAGGAGATAGGATCATAAAATATGTTGACACCAATTCATAAATATAAGAGAATAATCTATGCAGTATGCATCTAATGAAAAAAAAGGATCCTTAAAAGCTTCAAATGAATGAAGAACAAAAAAGACACAATTGTAAAAATATTCCAAAATTAAAAAAAAATCCATTGTTGGTCATATAATTCTAGTCTGATTATTATTAGCAGTGTCCAATTCTAGTCATCTACACAAGACACAATATGAATTATGGATTATAGTTTGTATAGTTAAAAATCCTTCCTTTAGAATTTAGGTACTGTAATTATCTAGATGTTTTTTTTCAATTATTTATCTTTCTTCTTCTATTTCTATTTATTTCTATTGATTGTTTATATTTCATTGTATTTATCATACCCCTTTTGGTTGTAAGTAGATATGAATTATTTTTTATTTATGTATTTACCTTGATTTAATTTATGCCATCATTTTACATAATTGGCATAGTGTTTTGAACAATCATGTACCCTTTTGTAAAACAACTTGTACCAAGATAAGGCTTAGGTGAAAGATCATATTGTATACACATAATATTTTTAAAATTTATCATTTACTAACACTTTCTCTGTTACAGGAACCTATCAAATTTTAATCTCTCTGAGTGCATGCCTTAAAGGGTGAATCAAGAAATGATGTTAGACCATTAGTGCTTTATAATATTTTTTTATAACTCTATCATTACGTAAAACTATTACAAACCCTACTTATCTAACTCTTAAAGTAATCCAAACCCTATTTAAACATTTTCCTAAGCAATTATCCATTCAAATAGCACCTAACTAAGAAAACACCTTATTTTGATACAAAGTTGATAGGGTTGAACCCATTATAAAATATTAAGCACACATTACTAAACTATGTCCACCTGACTAACTTAATTTGAGGCCTAACAGTAGATTTTTATAACTAACTTGGTTGCATTGGTTGAAATCATTGCCTAAATTTATAAGGAACATACATTATTATAATTACAAGGCTCATTTTAATTTAATATAGAGGAAAATTCATTTTTGCATCATTACAGTTCATAATTATGCTAAATTTGCTTTTGAAGGAGCCATTGCTTAGGATTTCCCTTGGAGAGAAGATTAATTATCTTGTGGGAAGTCTTGGATGTAGAGTATAAGTCTTTTATCCTAGAGTTTATTTTTATAGTGTGATCCTTAAAAATAAAAAACAACCTATTCTATTAAATTTGCATTTGAAGGAGCCATTGCTTAGGGTTTCCCTTGGAGAGAAGATTACTTATCTTGTGGGAAGTCTAGGATGTAGAGTAGAAGTTTTTTAGCCTAGATTTGATTTCTATAGTATGATCCTTACAAAGAAAAAAATCCCTTTTGAAAATTACCATTGGCAAAGGAAGAGATTTGGATTCGATAGGTTTTCCCAACTTAAGTATTCTTAACTCTTTCTATTTCATTTGATAGATAGATATTGTATAACTAATATGTGTTGAGTATAACTTCTTACTTAGATTACCTATATGTTTAGACTTAGTATATATATAGGGTTTTATTTGATTCCATTTTACACTTTAGGCAATCTAGACCCCCATTCGCCTACCATGATCCATTAATTGTTTATGTTGGGAAATAAACCAGAAGCACACAATTTGATTACCAAACCAAGCAACTTAATATGTAGAAATTAACCAGATTCACCAAGTAACTAGAATTCAGAATAACACATGATATGAGAGACAATACACAAATTGTATTAACACTTTATACAGAAAAGAATACAATAAAGAAGATGCCACTTCTTCTCCACCACCTTACAGAGGTTTCCCACACCTCAAGTGAATAGTAAATCTTCTCCCCAAAGCTCTCCCTCTCAGGTCCCAACACCCAACTCAAATACAGAGTTGGTGTTCACCTCCTGTGCTCCACGCACACCACAAGTGCTCCACGCACTCCACAAGTACTCTACGTACTCCACAAGTACTCAAGGTACTTCAAGTAGATCTCCCATGAACCTGCAATAACCTGCACTTCAACAGACCATACTTATGGAAGGAACTCCCTTGCCTTCCCCTTTGCTCTATCTGAGTACACACCTGTACTCCAGGTAGATCCTGCCTGATACTGCTCCCTGTTGTGTTGCTGTCTATATGATCCTGCACACCTGCAAATCAAACACAGTTCTGCTCACCTGTGAACCTTGACCTTGCACACACATACACCTGTAGATCAATGATCTTACTTACCATGTAGATCACTCTACACCCTGAAGAACCCTTGTCCTTGCCTCACCAAGTCCTTATGATTCTCTAACCAGTACCAAGCTTGGCACTAATAGGGAACTAGGAGGAACACCCTTACTCACTTCACACACAGAAGGAGCAAACTTTGCTCAACTCAAACTAGAACAACTTTTCCAATACAACCATGAGTCTATTATATAGATCTCATCCAAACAATGATTAGACATCTAATTACAATAATTAGATCCACAGCTCTCAGTCTAAAAATAGCTCTCTTCATGCAAACACTTGGTTCGTTAGCTAACTGCTCGTAATTAGCTCGCAGTCGAACCACACAGGCGACCGACGTCGGTCCCTGTCTGCCTAGAGGTGACCGACGTCGGCCGACCCATGACCAACGTCGATTGCTTCTCTTCACTATACTGCCGACGTCAGCTGATCAGACCGACGCCAGTTGCCTTGACGCTCAGCAACCTTCAGCAACCCCTCCAATGGCCTTCTCCATGTCTGCATCAGTGAAGCTTTTAGCTCCACAACCTAACAATCTCCCACTTAGAGATAAACAGCTGCACTGTACCTGTACCTATACTCCATCTAATCTGTTTCCTGGTTTGTATCCCTCTTCAAGCTCAACCCTGAAGACAACCCACCACACACCCTGTGATGTACCTCCTGTCATCCGAGTACCTGCCACATCCAAACCTACAAATCCATGTAGTGAAGTCCTGACCCTGCATGTATACCTGCTGCTGGTCCCTCTCAAATACCTGAGAACTCACTTCCCCGAATTGGCTCCTAACTCTCTGACAGCTCCCACTGCATGGGAATACTCAGGTCTATACCAGACCTCATGTGATTTCGGACACTGTACCTGTCCAACCCTTAGTGTGCTCTGGCTCTGCATCCTGAACCTCGCCAACACCTGATTCACATCAGCTCCCACTCGAGACAAAATCAACTTGTGATTTCCATGTCTCCCATGTCAAAGAATTTTGCTGCTCCAAACTCCTCCTAACATGCCACTGAACTAATCTTACCCGTAGCTCAGTAAAACTCTGTATGTACAATCTTACTAGCAAAACATACCATCCACATACAGAAACAGAATGATGTCATGACTCATCATCCTCCTGGTAAGGCAAACCACAGTAGTTACCTAACATTGATTGAGGCCATGCTTTGTCCTCCACCTGTCAAAACCTGTACCACTGTCCTGCAGCTCCTCAAGACCATATACTTGGTCTTCCATCTCACGTATCCGTTCTCTCTATTCTTCTACTAAGGTATCCATTCGTCTCTGTGCTTTCATACCAGCTGGCAACCCTACCGAAACACAACTGTTTGGTTCTCCTCCAAGGAATCACATCCTCATCCATGCCAAGCTCACACCTGTTTCCTGGATCCTTCCTGCTCTACAATCAGCAACATGTATAAAGAAGAGGAACAACGAATTTGAGGGCCTACTTACATCTTCAGTCCTCCGTATGGGTGTTTGAGACTCCTTGACAGCTCGCTGTCCACCCAAAATCCGTTACAGTGACCAACCTCGGTTACCCCACAGTCTGCATCCGACCGACGTCGGTTCCATGCGTCTGTCCCTGACTACCGACCCTGCGGTGTCCCTGCTGCCGACGTCGGTCCTCTGACCGACGTCGGTCTTACCTACTGCCGACGTCATTTCCCTGACCGACATCGGTCTTACCCTGCCCGACATCACCGGCTTCGGTCTGCACATGACCGACATCGGCACCTGTCTGTTCGATGCCGGTTCCTCCTGACCGACATCGGTACCTGTGTTCGCCTGTGAGTGATGACTTTTTACCCACGAGCTTCTTTGAATCAAAACCCATGTCCAAACTGCCCTGCTCAGAAGTATCCAGCCACATCCACTGGGTTCTGTCCGCCATCTCCTCCATAAACACCAAGGCTTTCCAGTTCTTAAGCCTGTCAAATATATCTGTCTTCTGCTTAAGAACATGCATCTCCTTCCTGCTCATGTGACCAAGCCTACGAAGCCACATCTCCGCAACAAAAGAAGAATCAGTAATATAAACAAGTAGATAAAGGGTACCTATTTTCTTACCACCAGCTAATTCAAGTGCATCCGCTGTGAGAGTTCTTGTGCATCTCTCATCACCCAATATTTTTGAAGAAATTAGCCATATCTCTAAACCTGGGACCTGCATGACCTTCATCAACACCTGTGTGTTGGCCGCCTGCAATTTCAGCTTCACTTCCCCTTTGCCAATTCTTTGGCAAGGCTTACCAGCTCCTCTACCTAGGGCTGCATGGAAAGAGGCAACCGAATCTTTTATCCAAGATTCAACTTTATCCAAGAAACCTCCCAGAGCATCCTGTGCAACAACACCTGCTACATCTGCTTCTTCAGTTTCTTCATGCTGATCTGCTACCAACCAACAATAATCTTTTACCTGCTCTTTCTTTCCATAGGACTGTGAGTGACCATCTGTGCTTTTTAACTCCTCCATTCTTAGCTTACTTTCATCTGCCATTGCTCTACTCCCACTCAATCAGAAACTCCTGAGAGTGCCCTGTAACCAAACACAAAACCTGCTTCCTACAACCTTAGCTCTGATACCACGTGTCAGTGGTATCAAGCTATGAGCTAACAACCTTGCTCTGATACCACGTGTTGGGAAATAAACCAGAAGCACACAATTTGATTACCAAACCAAGCAACTTAATATGCGGAAATTAACCAGATTCACCAAGTAACTAGAATTCAGAATAACACATGATATGAGAGACAATACACAAATTGTATTAACACTTTATACAGAAAAGAATACAATAAAGAAGATGCCACTTCTTCTCCACCACCTTACAGAGGTTTCCCACACCTCAAGTGAACAGTAAATTTTCTCCCCAAAGCTCTCCCTCTCAGGTCCCAACACCCAACTCAAATACAGAGTTGGTGTTCACCTCCTGTGGTCCATGCACACCACAAGTGCTCCACGCACTCCATAAGTACTCTACGTACTCCACAAGTACTCAAGGTACTTCAAGTAGATCTCCCATGAACCTGTAATAACCTGCACTTTAACAGACCATACTTATGGAAGGAACTCCCTTGCCTTCCCCTTTGCTCTATCTGAGTACACACCTGTACTCCAAGTAGATCCTGCCTGATACTGCTCCCTGTTGTGTTGCTGTCTATATGATCCTGCACACCTGCAAATCAAACACGGTTCTGCTCACCTGTGAACCTTGACCTTGCACACACATACACCTGCAGATCAACGATCTTACTTACCATGTAGATCACTCTACACCCTGAAGAACCCTTGTCCTTGCCTCACCAAGTCCTTGTGATTCTCCAACCAGTACCAAGCTTGGCACTGATAGGGAACTAGGAGGAACACCCTTACTCACTTCACACACAGAAGGAGCAAACTTTGCTCAACTCAAACTAGAACAACTTTTCCAATACAACAATGAGTCTATTATATAGATCTCATCCAAACAATGATTAGACATCTAATTACAATAATTAGATCCGTAGCTCTCAGTCTAAAAATAGCTCTCTTCATGCAAACACTTGGTTCGTTAGCTAACTGCCCGTAATTAGCTCACAGTCAAACCACACAGGCGACCGACGTCGGTCCCTATCTACCTAGAGGTGACCGACGCCGGTCGACTCATGACCGACGTCAGTTGCTTCTCTTCACTATACTGCTGACGTCGACTGATCAGACCGACGCTGGTTGCCTTGACGCTCAGCAACCTTCAGCAACCCCTCCAATGGCCTTCTCCATGTCTGCATCAGTGAAGCTTTTAGCTCCACAACCTAACAGTTTATTTATGTTTAACCATCCCCATTTGTGCCATAATGTAATGATCTTGACATACAATATATGAAGAAATACCCTTAAGGTAGGGAAACACCATATAATACTCCTTTAGGAAGGAATAACTCCACAATGTCTCTTCGAGGGGACAACCTCCAATATCCTCTTACAATAGAATACTCAATGCTTACTTGATATCTTTACCATGATATTCATCTTCTATATATATACATCTATCTAACCCATGGATGGGTAACCTCCTAATCCAATGTAGGCTGACCATTACCCAATGTACTACTTCCACAAGTTACTCTATTACCCTAATATATTGTACCCATATAACTAACTAAGGGGATGTGTGCCACATGTCAGCATCTCCATCAACCCATATATCATATCCCTAGGTACATAGCATTCCTTCCCTCCTTGACATGTTTCATCCCTAAAACATAGGAAGAAACCAAATAATGAGTGTGCTTCAAATCATTGCACACTTGTCTCCAATCTCGATCATCTAGCCATCCATATGTGATCTTGGCAGGTGATAGCTCTCCAAGCTTGTTTCCAAATTTTATTGTGCTCCTCTGATTTCGTTCATGATCATAATTATACTGATTTGGTGTCCAAGCATAATTATTCCTCTTTTTATTCCATGTACCATATTTCGCTGTGCTATTCTGATTCCAACCATGACCATAGTAGGTATTCTTCCCTGCATAGTCATAGTGTTTTCCCCATTCATTCCATGTGCCATAGTATTTTTTCTTTGGATTCCATGAATATCCATAATGATTGGAAATTTTATTTCTTGTATAGACAAAATGATTGTTGTTATGACACTTCCTCACCTGGTTCCATGATTTTTTCCTCTCATGATGATGTGGGTGTCTATATACCTCAACCTTTTCCAATACTTTGACCTTATCCACCTTTGCTTCTACCTCTTCCACCTTTTCCTTCTTTGTCTCTTGAGTAGATGAATTGTTCATTTGTAGTGTGTCTTTATCTATATCATCTAAATCTTCATCATGATCTTCATCACCTATTTCAATCTCATCCTTATGATCTACTTGGATTGTTATTGGTGCCTTTTTCACTATGATATCTTGTAAAGTGATCTTTTTCTTATACCAAAACTTCATGAAATTTTTTTGAACGTTGATATTCATTGTTCCCAAAGTCTCTAACCATGGATATCCAAGAACTATATCCATATCATCCATATCTAAAGCATAAAAATCTAAATGCAAAACATATTTTTCTATAATGAGCTTCAGATCTTCAAACATTGAAATATTCTTACCATCTACTTGAACCTCCTTGATATTATTTGCTTGAACATGTAGATGCTTAGCCACATTCATGTTAATGAAGTTAGACTTGCTGGTAGGGTTTATGGACAAAACTACCTTCTTCTTTTGAATGTATCCATGAAATTGAAAAATTGACTCGGATTTCTTTGGAGCCAAATTATTTAAACCCTTATTTTCTTCTTCTTCTTCTTCTTCTTCTTCATCTGCTTCTTCTTCTATTGCTTCTTCTACTTCTTCTTCTTCTACTGATTCTTCTATTTCTTCTTCTTCTTTTTCTACTTCTTCTTCTTCTTCTTCTTTTACTGATTCTTCTTTTTCTGCTTCTTGTTTTATAGCCCATCGATCTAAAAAAATATGTTCCATTTATTTCCATGAAGAAAACCTTTCTATACAGCTCAACTAATCAAACCTAGTGCAAGCCCAAACAAAAAAGGAGTTAATCGTCTTTGCCAAATTTTTTTTGTAAAATGATTCTCCAAAAGGAGCCACCATTCTCTAGCATCAATATCATCTTCCCCTGAAAATATTTGCAACTCCATGATCCACAAAAAAATTAAGGTTCATGAAACCCTAAAATGTCAAAACTAATCCATAAAAGCACAAAAAATCACACCAAACAACTTGAAAAATTCTGAATTTTTAATTGTACTTTTCTTATATCTGCTTACATCTCTAAAAAAATTTTTGAATAAAAATTCCTTATATTTCGGAAGATATAGCAAAATTATTACAAACCCTAAAATATAAATAACTCCCTCAAAACGAATCAAAAAATCTCAAATTTTTTATTGTGACTTATTTGAAATATTATCCATATCCAATAAAAATTTGGTGAAAAAATTTGCAACCATTCAAAAGTTATTGATGATTCAATAAAAACTAGGGTTTCACTCCACAAATCGCCCAAATCGAAGCTCTGATACCACTTGTAATGATCTTGATATACAATATATGAATAAATACCCTTAAAGTATTGAAACACCATATAATACTCCTTTAGGAAAAAATAACTCCACAATGTCTCTTCTAGGGGACAACCTCCAATATCCTCTTACAATAGAATACTCAATGCTTACTTGATATCTTTACCATGATATTCATCTTCTATATATATATACATCCATCTAACCCATGGATGGGTAACCTCCTAATCTAATGTAGGCCGACCATTACCGAATGTATTACTTCCACAAGTTATTCTATTACCCTAATATATTGTACCCATATAACTAACTAAGGGGATGTGTGCCACATCTCGGCATCTCCATCAACCCATATATCATATCCCTAGGTACATAACACATAAGATTTGGTAAGCAATAGATTAGTTTTATTTTATGTACTTAGGCCTAGCTAGAGTTATTTCATAGTATCATCTTCCTAGAGGCTTTGGAAACCTCTTATTTGGGGTTGTGTGGCAAGAGATCCCTTTGGTTAGGTTTAGCATAACCAACTTGGTCATGCCCCCGCTATAAGTAGTATTGTGATATATGTTAGTTGATTACCTTATCTGATCTTGGATTTACTAAGTCAAATAAGATACAAATATTTCTTAATTTATTGCATACATTCTAGTGAGCTTGATGTGAATCTAACCCTTGCATTTTTAATTATTCATTTACAGTCAATTGGATCACATTGGTTGATCTAGTCTTAGCCTCTATTTACAAATTTAGGATCCATAATCAACTTGATCGCATCAATCAACCTAGTTTTATCATTAGTTTATATGTTTTTCATCTCAAATCAACTAGGTCACACTAGTCAACCTAGTCATTTCTTCTATCTATAGATCTAGGGTTGATAATCAACTTGATCATGTTGGTTAACCTAGTTTTGTCCTCTATTTGTAGATTTTCCTTTTACTATCAACTAGATATCATTGGTTGATCTAATATTTTCTTTGTTTATATATAATATATAGAGTCAATTATGTCGCACTAGTCGATCATGTTTATCCTTTTGATTACAGGGTTTCATTCCCATTAAACTGAGTCATATTAGTTAATTTAGTAATTTTTCTTATCTTCTAAATTTTTACTTATAATCAACTAAGTTGAGTTGGTTGATCCGAAATGGGGTGTTTATTCAAACTTTATCAAATCTCCATTTTTGAATACTTTATAAAATTTTATCATTTTTCATAAAATTAGCTTATTTAATAAAAATTAGTATTTACAAATTAAACTAAAAGCAATAAAATAATAAGAAAAAATAATAATACTCAACAAATTGATAATAGATTTCACCCAAGTTGGGCCATGTCTTTGGGCCCACTTTAAAGAATGAATTGATCCATTAAAATTCATGCAAAGTACACTTATTTATTTTATTTTACATCAAATTGATCTTCAACCTACTCAAAAATATTAATCCTACCTCTAGGAAGTCTCTGCAATAGGTTCTCAACCTTCATTTTGCTTCTTCATCTAATAAAATGACCATAATTTTTTTTTCTCCTAATAAGGGTCTACTAAAAATGTTACCAAATCAATATAATATTTTACAATTTATAATGTTTTGGTCTACTTTAGTTTGTTAGTCAAGTCCTTAGCCTTTTTCCCAAAGATAGGGGTTTGAATCCTACAAAATTCCTTCCCTTTAGGCTTTAGACTCTTTAAATTAAAGGATATAAGGTAAATCTTTGGTTGTCTTTTCCAAATTAGGGCATAACATGATGGTTAAGACCTAAAAAAGGGAGGTGTGGGGTGATGGGTTTAAATTAAATGCACCATGCCCCATATTCAGCTCCTTTATCCCAAATTCATTGGGATGTAGTACAAGAATTGTTTAAATGTTATTCCTTTTCCTTATAAAGTGGCCAAAAAGACCATCTTTTGCTTGGAATGCAACCTTATCTTGAAGGAGATGCCATGTTGGGGTTTAGGCACTATGTATCTAAAAACATTGTGGGATTAATCCCACATTCACTATTCAAAGCTTATAATATGATTTATACATAAGTTTACTTCCATTTTATAGTGAATATTGATGGCATGGTCCTCCTCCATACAAAATGTAGACCCTAACACTCGATTTTCAAAGATAAAGGCTGCTATAGTTCACTAAAAACCCATTTATCCCACATGTCACATGTCAAAATATAATAATTCCATATGTCAACCACTGATTAGTCTATGTGGCAAAAGGCAATTGATCTATGTCACCTATTGATGTCAGCACTCTACCCTAGCAATATTTATTTCCCTATTTAGTTTCAACTTCAGTAGACCATAAATTTTACATATGGTGTCAAATTGACTTCATTCAAATTACATTAGAAATCTATCAACAGGCTCTTATACGTGTGGATAATTTTATCAAAATTTGAGACCATTTGATTGGATAGGTTGTGAGGATCCTCCTAGATCACTCTTCCCCACTAAATAGCTTTTAAATCACCAAAAGTATAATTTTATTTAGATGATATGTGAGGGGATGATTACCTCACTTTTATAGTTTCCATCCACCATGATTTGATTGGATGAATTCCCTTTAGATTCACATGAATGTACTCTACATGAACCCTTCGTGAAGTCCTCACCTTCCTATCAATAATAACATCTTCATGCAACTCATCAAGATATTCAAAAGAAAAATCATCAATAGAAGGAACTTAAACATTATCACCTCAATCCTTCATAATATGAGGATCATATAGTTTCATGTTTTTAACATTTACTATTGAATACATATGCATATATAGAGTTAATTATAACTAAAAGGCATTGTTACCAAAATTTTCAAAAATATTAAAAAGACCATACTTGATTGGTTTGAGATGTTTACCTTCAACTTTGAGGCATTCTTTTCTAATGTGTAGCCAAACTTAATCACCAACTTGGAAGTGATGATCAACCCAATGTTTGTCATGCCTAGCTTTATACTTGGCTTGCCTATTTTTTAATTTATCTTGGATATCTTGATGAACCAATTGGATCTTGTGGATGAACCTATTTACTTTGTTTACATCTTTATGTCAATCTACCATTGATTCTTATCCAAAAGTGAAGTGAAAAGGGGACTTAGTTAAATAACCAAAATGGATCTCAAAAGGTGACTTATGTGTAAAAGAGTGTAAGGCATGATTGTAAGAATGTTGAACATAATATAAGTGTTCATCTTAAAGCTTATGATGCTTGCTGTAATACCCTCAGAGTAAATGTACCATTGCTCAATTAACCACTTATGTTTACCCATCAATTTATGGATGAAAGGTAGTGATTTTATTGATTTTTATGTCCATAAATTCCCACAAAGCTCACCAAAACTTCTCAATAAATCAATAATCCTGATAAGATACAATAGATGTGGGAAAACCAAAATAAACTCAAACATTGTTAAAGAACAAGTGTGTAGTTTTCTCACCTATAATTTTTTTTACAGGGTACTAATATACACATTTTGATAAATATATCCCAAAACACATACAAATATTCATGATTCTTTCTTGACATAGGTAAGCCTCCTATAAAATCCATAGAGACACTTTCCCGTGGTTGGGTTGTTATGGAAGTGGTGTATACATGCCCAAATTACTATTATTAGGCTTTATAGTGGCATAAATAATGAAACCTTTTATATACTTAGATACATTTTCATACATCTAAGGCTAATAACAATATATTTGTAATTGTGTAACTATTTTCTAATGCCAAAATGACCAGAAACAAGATAAATATGTGCTTCCCTAATTACATGAACTCTTTAATCTTATGGATTGAAAATTTTATGATTATGATAAGGTAATCCATCATGTAAGTGATAGTCTAATTCTTCTACTTGATTACCATGGGTTAAATATTCATATACATCCTTAAAATCATCATCTCTAGCATATTGTTCTCTATAAATTTCATGCATCAAAGAACCATGCTGTAAAATAATATATGTAATAATAAGAGGTCTTGAAATCATATCAACAACCTTATTTTGTGTACCTTTTTTATACATTATCATGAGATGGAATTATTTCAAAAGCCCCATCCAATGAAAGTGCCTTGATTGTTGTTACTTTGAATTTGATTGGAGATATTTCGAAAGTTGATGATCCATGTGGGTTATTATCTATTTTCCCATTAAATAATGATTCTATTTTTTCACACTTTATTCTAAAGCATACAACTCTTTATCATAATTATGATAATTCCTTAGTGTAATTATGAAGGTTTCTAAATGGTAACAAACAGGTTTTCACTTTTTCACTAAAACATGTTTAACCCTAAAAATATAGATTGAGGTATCTAGGGTTAATAATATAGAAATGAATGAGCACAAGGGATAAATAAATCTATAGTAGGCCAATTAATTAAAATTTTTAGATAGAACATATTATAAATTTATTATGTTGAGATATGATAAATATGGAAAGTACATATATATATATATATTATATGGAAATGATAAATAAATGAGATACTTAGTTGGTTTTAATGCTAACACAAATTTGGATCTAGAATAGGTAGTGAGCAAACTGAGAGAATATACTAGAATAATCATAAAATTATGGATTTATTGCCTTTATAGTCATGAACATTTGTACAACCTTGGACTATTGTGTCGACATTTGTGTCTGGGTTAGATGCATGAGTCTTATATGGAATACTTGTTGAAATAACATGAAACCACCAGGATGCTTCTAGTTTTTTTTCTACCTTTACTCTGGTGCATTCAAATATAGATCATAGACTATCACTTCTTGTCAAATAATAAAACCCTAGTTCTTCATCCTCATAATGGATGTGAGAAAAATTGGTTAGTAGGCACATAGTGTCGAGCTACCCCAAAGACCCCTCTATTAATGAGTGTTTTGGGGATAAAAAGTGGCCTACCCATGGAAATGCTTTTCCTAAAATTTTAGAAATTTGAACTTCTATAGATAATTTGAGATGGCTACACTCAAAATTTGAAGATGGTATAAGAACATAAATTATATAATTTTGAGTCTAGTTTCCAAAACACTATTTGTTTTGAAAAATGGTTAAGTATACATAGGTAAAACATATGAGATTTACAAAATATCTTCCATTTTTTAAAGAAAATAGAGTAGATAGATGACCATGAGGCCCACCATTTTTTAACATCTCTTAATATTATTTGAAACCCTTTGGTGAATATTTAGATAAGATCTTCTAGTTTGTGATGTATTTGCAAGTAAATAGATACTAAAAACTAACAAAAAATGGATAGTTGGTCATGGGGCCCTCTGTAAGTACCTAAAAAAAATAAAAATCATTTTTTTAAATTTTTGTATGTGTGTAGAATTAGGCTTAGTTTGTGACCATATAATTTTTTTTTCACTTAGATCAATGAAATACAAATTATATAAACATGAATAGGCATGCATATTTATGGCATGTAGTGGTCTCAAAAAGGTATAGTTAGAAATCAACATAGTTTGAACCCTTAAAATAGTCTGAAAATTATAAAAATCATATATTTGGAAAGAGGAGAGCATGCTCATTTTCATGGTAATATTTTCTTGATTTTTTTTTGTTGAAATCCATAGTTTATTTCATTATGGAAGTTGAAATTTATTGTTTTCTATCAAAACTCTTAGACTTGACTGTAGATTGACAAGTCCAAGCCTTTCGATTGGTAATCTAAGCCATTTCTAAGCTAAAAGGCTTCATTTTTTGAATTCAAATATGAATAACATGTATACACTATAAAATATATGCATTACCAATAATGCATATGTATTACTAGGGAAGTGTGTGTATTATGAGGAATGCATATGTGTTATAAGGAATGCTTGCATGTTCTTATTATTTTACACTGTAAAGCACCAAAACATGTATATGACATCAAAATTTAATTGAATTTTATATTTAATAAAATAAATGTAAACTTGCACCGAAAATTTATTTTAGTAAATATATAAATTAGGGTCATTCTTCAACTCATAAAGTTGGTCTCACAATTGCATGCCTTACGATGTGGAAAATAATTTTTCAAAATCTAATCTGGTTAGTACTTAGGCATTTTTAGGGTCCCCACTCCTTCATTGACCATCACCATCCCTCATCATCCCTAAAAACACCCCCATCATCTGATGTAATTATATAATATAAAGGTATATTTGATTCCAATCATATGTTGTTTAAGCCATTGTAATAGAAATTTACTCTTTTCTAAGACTCAATGTGTTGTCAATACCCATTTTTGATAGTCAATTTTCTTACTAAATGAATTAGACGATCTTCCAAATTTATATTCAAATAACACAAGTAATATCACAAAATAGAGTCTAAGTTTTAGTTCATCAAATTATCTTTATTGTGCAACTGACTAGATGAAACTTTATTCAGTTCCAACTTTGGTATCTTGGTTCAAAGGATAAAAATTAAACACAAATATCTTGTATAATTTTATAATTCTAAGAATATTTGAATCTATACAAAGTTATTTGGTGTTTCCCATTCTTATATGACTTGAATCTTGGTTAGGTTCACACATTCACTCCTTATATGTGTAATGTATCCCAAATATTTTATCTCTTGCATGGAGAATGAAAATTTATTCATGTTATCATAGAAACGTGTTTCTGTAAAATATGAAACACTAGTTCAACATGGTATATATGTTCATCCCATGTTTTATAAAGATTAGGATGTCATCAAGTTAGATTAAAAAATGACATAGTTAAAGGGCTCGAAGATGTCATTCATCATCTCAATGAATGAATTCGATACATGAGATAATACAAAATTCATAACCGACTACTCAATCAATCCTTCCTTTGTTTTTAATACTATTCTAAATGTCTAAAGGTTCAACATGAATATGATGATACCCAAACTTAAGATCAATTTTGGTAAAGACTTATACACCATGAATATGGCAGAAAAATGCCTTATTTATATGAGGATAATAGTTCTTCACTTTAATCTTGCTAAGATATTTTTAATCAATTCACAATCTCATGTCCCATCCTTATTTGGCATAAACACAATTAGGATTTTGTAAGGCAATGATTTGGGCATGATGTGTCCATTATCCATAATTTCATGGATCTACCACTTGATCTATTCATTCTCTAGAAATGATATGTTGTATAAAGAGGTTTGAGGTAGAGTTATTTAAGGTATCAAATCAATAGTATTTTGTAGTGTACAATATGAAGTAACTTATTTAGGTGATTGAAAGATATCCTTATATTCATCTAGTTTATCGTTCAATTATTTTATTTTTATTATTATTGGATAAACCACATTATGAAATGGTGCCATAAGGATGTTCTTAAATTTACTTATTACCATCAAGAGTATTATTATTACTATAACTAAAAATATTCTTGTACTTCCTAACACTAATGACTAAAATCTTATGAACTAACTATGATATATGGTATTTTAGATCATGATAATCTATCACAACATATCAAGGATTTAATTTATAGACTACATGTCAATGGTAAATATATGGCTGAACACATGTAAAAAATCACATACCTATAATGGTGAGATGTCATAAAGGATTGCATCTTTAAAAGGTTTTATTTTGAAAAATAAGTGACACTACTAGGTGATCCATTTCTCAATGCCCACACTAGACCATGCACTAGCGTATGGCTATGGATGATGCATCAATTTAAAGTTTAATTTTTGAAAATATGATTTAAGAGAAATTAAATTCTTCTAAATTTTATTAGAAATGATAAAGTGTATTGGTTAACAACCATTTATCTACATTTGTTAATGAAATAATATTTTTAATTCATATAATTTCTTGTTGGGGGAAGTAGAGATATTTTTAATAATGACTGTATCATTGGGTTTATAATCTATTATCTATTTAACTTTTTATAGTGCCAGATAACTTGTACCCACTTCCTCAAGATGTGTAAGTAAAGATCTCATAGTGTGACACTCTTCATTGGATTGAATATTGAAGTTATGAATTAAGCACCACTTTCCAATCTTGGACTAATTATTCTAGTCATTTGAAAATTAATTTCCACTCTCTAGTATGATGACTTAATCAATAGATGTATAAATAGAAGGCCTTGAATGTAATTATTCAGATCATAAAATATCCTTGTATGAAAAGTAATTGATTGGTTTTAGGAAATCACATAGCTTCATGATCCTCATATTTACTACCTATTTTTGATGCTATGGTGGTTTTACTTGCTTCTCTTTTTATAGTAAATCTTCAATTCTAAATTACATAATTTATAATAGGTCCATAATTTTTCATAGGTGTTGGATATTTACGTTTCAAATTTTCCTCCACATCATTTTGATCACTATGTCTTATTTTTTTATGCTAGCACTAATCTCTCCACTTGTATTTCCTAGCATTGTTAAACCCCAACAAAATATCACCATCCATTTTGACCACCAATTTAATGAAAAATATACTAATGTCCTAAAAATTAGACTCATTTTAGATTATGTTATATAGAACCTAGTAGATCATGTTATTTTATTTACATAAGCCATTTTTAATTTAGATTTATATGATTTTTCCCATTTAACCCATATACCCTGTAACCTAGTGTTGTCCATTGCTTGCATAATGCCTTGTTTGACTCCAATTATAAAGATACACATAAGATAAAAAATTATATTATGATAAAGGATGCACATAAATCTAAACAAATGAAAATAATATATAGGTGATCCTTAGAATTACAAAAGAACCCATTTAAAAAATAAGCATGTAGCCATTATCCATCAACTTAAATTCACCCCCAAGATTTTTAGTAGGGTCTTTATACCTAAGAAGTAAAATTTTGTTATATGGTATATTTTTAATTTTTTTAATAGGTCTTTAGCCTTTATAGTGTGCCTAACCAACCTTGCATAAATCTTGTGATAGATGATGGACTAATAAACATGGTTTATTCTTTTGAAGTACACGTGTCCATTCTATATATAGATTTCATAGACTTTGAAACTTCATTTCATTCCATTATAATTTTTTCATTATGTAAGGTTGAAAATAATAGTGCTTAAGCCTTTAAAACCATACCACTAACAATCCAAATGATTCACACCCAAAAATCTCATAAATATTGCCATATATATGGGTGATAATAAATTATTATGCATGAAATCCTATTCTAATAAATTTTTCCTCTATGAACTTGTGTATCTTATCTTTTAGCCATCTTTCAAGATCTCTTTGACTTAACAACCCTCTTAGAACCTTACACATCCTAGTAATTGAAATATTGTTAAAAGTGGTCCCTAGAAATCCTCATCATGATATGCTATTATTTTAGTTTACAAGTTACTATGAGACTTGTAAGATAGGGAATGATACATACATGGTAATTTGATGGTTGAAATTGTTTTAACTTATATTCATTCCAATTATGTACGTAAATTAGAGTGATTAAAATTTATAATTCATAAAGACAAGAATAATTTCAAAGAGAACCATGTATAACTTAGAAAATTAAATAATTCTTATTTATACAATTAGTTTTATGAAAGTGATAAGGCTAAGGATAGTTATTTTTATAAGAGACATTGATTCCCAAAATTTAGTACATCAAAATAACCAAAACAATAAATAACTTATCTTCCTATGAGTGATAGATGCTTATAAATTTAACATGGAGATTTGAATTCTAATCTATTAATTTATCTTCCTAATTCATCATAGGAAATTGTTCAACCTTACATTTTTATTTTCTATTTACATGAACGCTTAAAAATACAAAATATATATGTCTATTATATATAAAATCTAAAAGAACTTTTGAAATAAAATTTGTAATCCCTTACTAACACTTAGTATTTATATTAGGAAGAGTGATACCTTTCTCAAATTTTCTCAACTAACAAATACCCAAAGGCCTCAATAGTAAGAACATATTGATAAGAAGTAATTAAGATATTATACCCACCATCAAGGTATTGGATGAAGTGATTAAGTATGAGGAGGGATAATGAGGTATTGATTAGAGATGATGAGGGAGTCATTAGGGATGATGAGCGATGGTAATAGTCAATGAGGGAGTGATTAGGGAGAATGACATAGTGATTAGGGATTATGAGGGATGGTGAGGGTTAATGAGGGAGTGATTAGGGGTGATGAGGGATTAGGAAGGAGTGAATAGAAATGATGAAGGATGATGAAGAAGTGATTAGGAATGATGAATAATGGTAAGAGTTAATAAGGGAGTGATTAAATATGATGAGGGAGTGATTAAAGATGATGAAGAATTATGAGGGTCAATAATGGAATGATTAGGGATGATGAAGTAGTGATTAGGGATGATGAGGTAGTGATTAAGGATAATGAAGGATGGTTAAAGTCAATAAGGGAGTGATTAAAAATGATGAGGGAGTGATTATAGATGATGAGGGATGGTGAAAGTCAATGAAAAAGTGATTAAGGATGAGGAGGGAATGATTAGGTATGATGAAGGATAGTGAGGGTCAATGATGGAGTAATTAGGGATGATGAGGGAGTGATTAAGAATGATGAGGGAGTGATTATAGATGATGAGGAATGGTGATAGTCAATGACAGAGTGATTAATGATGAGGAAGGAATGATTAAGGATGATGAAGGATAGTGAGAGTTAATGATGGAGTAATTAGGGATGATGAGGGAGTGATTAAAGATGATTAGTGATAGTGAAGGTAAATGAGGGAGTGATTAGGGACAATGAAGAATGAGTAGAGAGTGATTAAGGGTGATTATAGATGAATAGTAAGTGATTAGGAATGAGGGAGGGATAATGAGAAAGTGAATTAACACAAAGTTGTCATTTGATGTGTGTAGGTTATCAATGTGACATATGCTTCCCCAATCACACTACTTTGGATCAAGTTCAAAGTGATTAGTTTGAAAACTTCAATTTTTACAAACCTAGGACTCCTAGAAATGCCAAGAAGCAATTTGAAAGGCACAAAAACCTAAAAAATGACTATATGCTTACCAAAAATAGACATAAATTTAAAAAGTTATTCCCTTTAATCCTTAGGTTCAATACTAAGACCTTGAAAATGCCTAGGTACTAACCAGATTGGATTTTAAAAAACTATTTTCCAAATTATAAGGCATGTAACTATGAGACCAAATCTATCATATGTAGAGGACCCTAATTTCTTATATATCCTAAAATAAATTCAAATTATAAGGAATATAAATGTAATAATATAAATTTAAACTTAATATTTATTTTAGTAATTATGAGTGTCAAATAAATATTAGATTTGTGTACATGTTTTTATGCTTTTTGGTAAAAAATAGTAAGAATGTGTATGCATTATTCATAACATGTATGAATTCCTCTTAACACATACATGTTCCTAATAATACACATTCATTATTAGGAATGTGTATGTGTTCTTAGGTTTAATGGTTTTGAGCCTGAATTGAAATAATACATATGTGTTATGACCATAACATGTGCACATTATTTTCATAATGAGTAAATGTTATTTTAAATTCCCACAAAATTGTCCCCTAACTCCGTGCACATACCCTATGAAAATAACAAAAAGTAGCGAAACTTTTCTCACTTGAGTTCTTGAGTAAATGCCTTTTGTAAGTTTCCTATTGAGTAGGCAAGATATTTTTTGGTGAGGAATAAATGAGAGTTGATATTGTATTTGTACCAATCCCTTTGGAGAAATAACTCACATGAAACCATTTAGACTGATTATTAGGATATATTTCATTTTTAAATTAGATGATTTTAAGGCACTAGACACTTATGTCAGAGTAGAACACCTGCATTGATGCAGGTGTCTATCTTAGATGCAAGTGTTAAGGGAGCATGAAAATAGGTATAGGATCAAAACTTGCATAGATGGTGGATAAGTATGTTTTAATAATTTTAGGCAAGATAGAAGTCCTGGGTTATCAACATAAGATTAGTGAGACTAAGAGATAGGTCAAGGGGCATAAGAGAGAGAAGATGTGAGACTTGAAGAAGCAAGAAAGGTCTAGAACTAAGAGGAACAATGGAGGTCTAAGTTTTCCAAGTGTAAAAGATTGATTTGATATTTAATTAATAAATAATGTTTACACTTCCCCCCTTTAATCTAGTAATGAACTTATGAGTTTCAAATAAAGGAATACGTACTTGCTTGTGTATAACACACTTTATATTTACTTGAGTCTAAATTGAGTGCCTTATTAGTGGCTAACCTACAACCAAGAACATGATACAATACATAATCAGTGCATATAATTTGAAATTGAAAGCATTGAAATTATTTTAAATTGAAAGAGTATGGTTTAGGAGTATACCTATGTATCAATGCAACCACCTTGCCTATTTATAATTTAATTTGAAAGATTTATCATTATGAATCACTAAAACTAAGATTAGGATAAATATGTAAATATATAAAGTGAAAATATCTAAGGATATAGAGATAGATAGGAGGACACATGCCCATAACCTTGGATCAAAGATGAATTACCACTTGGTAGTTGAGACTAACTCAACTGTGCAACCTAATAAATACTTATAACTTAGTGGGTATGAAAGAATAAAGTTAGTCATGCTATAAAACTAATGAGGATCGATGATACAATAAAGTCCAACCTAAAAAGATTGAAAAGATTGAGTTAATTAATCATCTCAATCATAAAAAAGTGAACAAACTACTACAATAGATTAGCTCAATATTGTTCATAAAAATTCAACCTAATGGGTGGTGACAATCCCTTAGAGTGTTTTGAATCTAAAAATTATTTATATTTTAAAATATTAGGTTCACATTGGATAGGATATTCAACTTAAATATGTCTCATATTGAAACTATGTATAAAAATGGTACCAATTTATAAAATTCTACCACAAATGTGTATCTAAATCATATAAATTTGTGTTTTGTCCAATTCAAAAATTGTGTAAGTGTGGAGAACATGTTTCTAGATCATGTCCACACTATAAATGGAAAAATATGAAAATTGATATAAGTGCCAATGTGGAGAACATGTTTCCAAAACATGCCCCCACTATAATTTGGACATGCTAAATACTGAATAAGTGTGGAGAACATGTTTCCAAAATATTCCCCCACTTTATATCTAAAACTATGAATGTGCGGAATCCATGTATCTGTGACTTTCCCCCCACTGAATCTATAATCATAAATGTGTGCATGGAATCCATGCCTCTATGACATGCTCCCATTAATACACCCCACCTTTGAGGTGAGGGAAGAATAGGAAATGGTAGTTGCCTCACCTCAAATGGATACAATAACCATATAATTATGAATGAACCATGAAACATATATGAGATTATGTCTAGGTAAATTTATCATTGAATCATATAGAGTGTGATCATATTAAAGCCTAATATACATGATAAATATCATAGAAACATTTATATAGCAATAGTGCAATCTCAATAAACAAATCAAGCACACACACAAGATCACTCAAAAGTAAGTAAACATGCAATGGTATAAGAAGACCTCAAATAAGGGGCATGTTAGAATGCCACACAATCAAATGGAAATGATCTAGTCCATGCCTAAAAATTAATAATAACATATTCAAAAGGCCATATAATAGGTAACGACATATTCAAATTTAAATGAAATAATAAATGCATGGGGGCCACAAATAATGTAGTGTATTTAAATGCTCAAAAAATAAGACAATAAAAAGGAAATACACATGCAATGGTCTAAGGAGACCTAAAATAAAGGGCATGTTGGAATGACACAATCAAGTGGAAATGACCTAGTCCATGTATAAAAAGTAAGAATGATATATTCAAATGTCCATACAATAGGTAATGACACATTCAAATGTAAATGAAATAAAAAAGGCATGGGGGCCACAAATAATGTAACATATTCAAATTATCAATATATAAGACAATAGCAAGGCAAGACACTCAAGGAAGTGGATATAGGACAACACAAGAAACTAGTATAAACATAACATAGTAGCCCATGGATCAAATGTGTTTGAAAAAAATGTCAAGTAAATATCATATCAAGTACACTGTAGAATATACAAACATGGACAAAGGCATGTGTAAGTATACATATGAGATAAAAACATGATAAACTAAAGTGACCATATAATAATATAACCTGGAATTATTGTGATAATAGAGGTGGATTCCCCCAATGTCCTAGTGATGTGAGTAGATGGAAATCCCAACATCTAAGAGTGCATAAATAATGTCTCTGTGTATGCTTGTATCACACTCAAATAGAATCATAAAATACTTATATGTAGAAGTCACTGATATGTTATACATCAACACTGAACTAATACATAGATGCCAAGGAGCCAATAAAATATGTAGTGCCAAAATTTTTTTTAGATTTTTATTTTTTTAGATTTTTTTGGTATTTTGGAAGAATCTCACATAATATATTTACACAAATGCATAATGTTCATTAGGATATTTATAGGTTTGCATTCAAGTGTATCAAGGTAGTATACTCCTTTTCCTAATTTTTATATAACTGTAAAAAGTCCCAACTAATTTGGTTTAAACTTCCCTTTCTTATCTTTTTATGCATTAGTATTCTTTTGATTTTATTTTAGTACTAGGTCACCTAAAACAAAGTCAAATTGCTAATTTTTTTTATTATATGCTTACTTAACATGATCTTTATAATCTTGTAAGTGTTTAGTAGCCTACATGTATTTTTCACTCCATTATTATAATTTATGAAATTTATTTTCATGGTATTCATTATCTTTGATGAAATATTTGTGAAAAACATGCAAGGAAGGCATCTCAAGATCAATTGGTAAAATTACCTCCATACCATATGGGTAATAAGGTGTAGAAAAGGTATGCTTAATTTTTTATTTACTATAAAATCATTTTATCATCTTATTTCTAAATTATTTTCCATTATCAAAAATAATATTTGAAGGTATGCCAAAGCAAGAAATAATATTGGTCATAAAAAACCTATATATGTCAACCCCTATGGTAAACTTGAGTGGATTTGCTTCCATCCATTTTGTAAAATATTTTTTAGCTATTATTATGAATTTATGTCCTCCCATAGATACAAGATTTATCTTTCTAATCAAATCAAAACCCCATAAAGAAAAAATCCATGGAAAAATAATTGGTTATAACTTGTGTGATGGGGCATGATTCAAATTGTTGTATTTCTAAAATTTTAAACTCAATTTTGCATGTTAAATACATTCTTGTTACATGATAGGCCAATAATAACCTTGGCATAATAATTTTTGGAACATGGTCATCTGATTAAATACCAACCACATTCATTGTCATGCATTTATAAGAGTGTAGTACGGGCTTCATATTTTCTTAAACATCAAAGTAATTTTACATAAAAACCTTATTTGAACAAATTAGTTCTAATAATAAGATGATAAAGTACTTCACATTGTGATTTACATTTATCATTGCATGTAAATTGGTATAGTATATAAGCATGATAAATAAAATTATAAATATCATTGTACCAATCTATGTTTGTAAAACTATGAGTAATGGCAAGAGTGCTAAGGCATTCATTTTATCAAAATATATGGAAGGATCCAATAAATATCATATGGTAAAGTCCATATGATCATCCATGATATAAAAATGAATAAAAGATGTCATAGTTACCATGTCATCTACATGGAAATTATATTTATAGGGAATATTATCAATAGAAAATGTATCAAATGTCTCTATGAGCTTATCCACCATTTCCTTATATGGTATAATATGCTCCTATTTGGTCTAGTAATGATCAGTAACTTGATTAACAATCAATTTAGAATCACCAAAAACTTTAATGTCCTTTATATGAAGCTTTTGTGTTATGGATAACTCCATTACCAAGGCCTCATATTTAACTATATTTTTATTGCAAAAAAGGCTAATTTTTAGAAGAAAGGCATGTATTCACCTTCTAAGGTGTAAAATACAATGCTCGCACCTACCCTTATTCTATATCTAGATCTATCAAAGAACATTATCCATGGATTGGAAGATATATTATATGTCATGAACTAATCATGAAAAGCTTCAGTGAGTGAAAAAAGATTTGGTAAGGGAGCTATAACCAACTGGTTGGATACAACTTAACCTTTTATTGAATTTTGAGATAAAAATTTAAGTTCAAACTTTATAATTTGTATGACTCATTTTGTAATACGACTGGTTAGGCATGTTTTGTTTATAAGGAACTTTAGTGGATCTTATTTAAGTATAACATGAACCTCATTATTGAGTAGATAATGCCATAGATTTTGGGCAATAAAATCCAAGGCTAAACATCTTTTTTCCATTTTTGTATATTTGCATTCATAATTGACCAACTAGTGACTAATGTAATATATTTCTTGTTATTTGTAATCATCATCATATTGTGCTCATAGGGCCCCAAGAGCCTCATAAATGGCCGATATATAAAGAAATGATGGTCTATTTGGAATAAAAGGCATGAGTACTGGTGGGTTTGATAAATATTCTTTGATTTTATCAAAACTTTTTTTGACAAACATCATCCCATATAAATTTTGCATCCTTTTTAGCAAACATGTGAAATGAATTGTTTTATCAACGAATTGAGCAATGAAGCACTGAATAGCCTAAAATTTTCCCTGTAAACATTGTAACTAATTTAAATTGGTTAGCAATGGTATTTTAATAATTGAATTTAAATTTTTTGGATCAACCTCGATGCTTCATTGAGAAATAATTTACCCAAGGAATTTTTTTGAAGATACTCTGAAAACATTTTTGGGGATTTAGACAAACATTAAATGTTTGAAAGCATTTAAATATTTTTTATAAATTAGTAGCATGATATTGATGGTGTTTTTATTTTTAAAACAAATCATCGACATAATATTCAACAATTTTTTTAATAAAATCATGAAATATATGAGTCATGTCCATTTTGTATGTGGCTCCTACATTTTTTTGTCCAAAAGGCATGATCATATAACAAAATGTACACCACAGTGTAGTAAATGTTGTATTTTATTAGTCTTTAGGGTTAATTTTAGTATGGTTATATCCAAAAAAGCCATCCACATATGGAAATGTCTCATATATAGCGTATAATCAACAATCATGTTTATATTAGGTAATAAAAAATCATATTTTGGACAAGCCTTGTTTAAATCATGATAATCAGTGAAACAATGAATATCACCATTAGGTTTCATAAAAGATACTATGTTAGACACCCAGTCAAAATGTGTGATTGCTGTTATAAAAACACATCTAAGAGTTTTTGAATTTCATCTTTTACCAATGATGCCACTTTAGGATGCATCTTACAAATCTTTTATTTATCTAACTCTACATCAGGGTACAATAATATGTTATGCATTGATACTGATAGATCAATTCCAAGCATATTTGAATAGGCCCAAGAAAAAAATTCAAAAAAATCATGAAGGACTTAATGATAAGATTTTCCTTCAACACCTTGCATCATGGTAGTAATTAGAACTGGTTGAGGGTCTTTATTATTGGAGAGTTGTCAATGATGTAATGAAGGTGTCAAGGTGAGTGGATGAAGAGCCTTGATAGTCTAAGTGACAATGATAAAGTGTGTAATGTGCTTATCCTAGTATGATTTAAGTATGATTATTTGATCTTTCATTTTGGTATGGTTAAAGATGTTTAGGGATGATTATGGTGATTTGAGGATGTGAAATAGGTCTCTAAGATGTTTTATATACTTTTAGTGCTTGTGTGTATAAGTGCATTTCATCTGGTTGATCATTTTTGTCACCTGGACATTTTGGGTCTAGTGGTAGAAAATCTGATTAAGAAATTTAATGACATCACCATTGCTACATGTGGATGAGTTAGGGGTAGTTGGTAATATGGTTATGAGCAAATTAGTACCTAGTTTCTATGTGATAAATCCTAAGTCATGTGCCTAAGTATAGTCAAAGATATGTGGGTGAAAATTTAGGCTCTTGGACATTTTGACATTATTTTCTATGTTCAAATAGAGCAAATAAGCATGTTAATGATGTCAATATTCATACACATGGAGGTTTTAGGAGGCAATGGTCACATGGGTTTATTCATTGTTGTGCCTATTTCTTATGTGCTAAGTCTTAGGTCATGCACCTAAGTGCATCAAAAGATATGCAAGTGAGAATTTGGGCTCCCAAGCTTTTTGACAGTGTTTTCCTATTCTTAGCCAAATTTGCATGAGGAAAGAAATAACCAAGTAAGCAGTTTGGTGATGGAATATATCACATGTGTAGATGTTTTAGAATAAGATGATCATATGGGTTTGTTAAATTTTATGCCTAGTTTATTTTCACTAATTTTCAAGTCAAGCGCTGAAACATGGTAAAATATATGCATGTTCAAAGTTGGCCTTTCAAACAAGTTTTTGACATAGTTGGCTTTGTGGCAAAAAAATTTGAGTGAGAATTTTAATATAGTTATATCTAACACATGTGAATGTTCTAGGATTAGTTTGTCACAAGGTTATATTCTCCATGTGAGGAGATCATATGGTCCAAATTTGAGATCATGCAATTGAACGAGGTAAAAGTTATTGAGGTTCAAAGTTGGCTTCTCAGACAGATTACAATGGTATCCATACTTAGTCTATTTTTCATAAATTAAAGATCAGGACCAAATGAAGATCTAATGGGTGATCATATATTTTTGATATAATGGTGCATGTTGAGTGAGATGGTAAGAAGTGAATGATGTTTAATAGGTAAAGTGCTTAGAAGGCACACAAGGGTGCCAAGTGTCATGATCACAGGGGTTCTAAGCAAGATCAAACAATAAACACTATAAGATAAAGGCCTAAATGATCCAAATAAATTTATGGATCATATTGAGTCAAATTTTATAGATTTCATGATATGAGGTCAACTGTTAGATGTTTAACTATGAATATTTACATTTGACTATTTACATTAGATGTTTAACTAGTTTGTGGTTTTTAGACCATATCTTTTGATCAAGGAAAAATTTTCTCATGGTGTAAAAGGAAAAGTGGTATATAATTCCAAGGTATATATATAAATATATATATTTTAATATATTAAATTTAATACAATCATAGTTATTAAGGTTTAAATTTTACTATTTGTTCGTGCTTATTCAACAAGTGACCCAAGAAGGATAATTGATCTTGTGTAGACACTGTTTAGATGTTTAATGATGAATTGGATATTAAGGAGTGTTTCATACTCCATGAGGATAATATGTGTTAATTATTAAGGTTTTAACAATTGTATGTATTATGAACAAATCTTTAGAATTTAACTATGTATTCGTTCATGGTGACTGTGTACATAAAATGTTGATTGAGCTTGAACATAAGAGTGAAATGATGATTGTAAGCATTTAAGGATGACTAAGGGGTAATCTAGTGTGGTAATATGATTTTTTAAGTTTTTTTATGTTCTTTTTTTGCTTTTTGATGTGATAAATGGGTGAATAGGTCTCCATGAGACCTATAAGAGCTACAAAGGCCTTATTAAAAGGTGTAGTTGCTTAAGAGTGACCCATAGATGCAATGGAAAAATTATGAAGATTATATTGATATATGTATTGATGAAATAGTTTAATTAAGGGTTAAGGCATGCCTAATGTACAACCAATATGGTGATGATCATGAATGCTCTATAAATAGTGAAATCAAAGATGGTGATTTCTAGACTTGAGTGGACTTGAGAGAGATTTGAGAGAGGATTGTGTGTGTGAATTATGGAGTAAAGTAGGGGTAGAGTGAAATATGGATGATTTTAATATAATAATATATTTAGGACTATTTTTATGACCTATAGGTCATCATTATATTGGTAGAATAGTGCTCTTGCAGATTGAGTATGAGCAAAGGTGAAGAGTGATAATAAGAAGTCAATCATCAGTTCAAAGGTGGATGTGTTCATAGGTGTTATTGTGGCATCTAAAAATATAATGTGGTTATATCCTCCTTGAAAGGTGAAACTTTCTAAAATTTTGGTTGTTGTTATAGCTCAACTAGATAGGTGTTGTAGCTCCTTATGGGATTGTAGTCTCACTAAATAGGGATTATAGTTCCTTAATCAATTTTAAGTGGTATAAATTGGTTCTTATTATTATAATACATTATTATAATTATATTTTATAGTGTATTTTATCCCCCAAGAGGTTTTCCCACATATGTCATGTGTTATGTGATTGATTTTGCATTATCTCTCTTGCTCTTTGCTATGAATGATGTGTATGCTTCATGAATGTTTGTGGTAACTGGTTAAGTGTTTGTAAAGATAAAAATTGAATTTGGATTACTTAGGATTAATTATTAAACCCCCCCTCTCAATGATTATACCTCTAAAATTTATTTTTTCCATAGTTATATTTTATTATCTCTTCATTTGGTAAAGTAGACCTTTCTTCGATAAATAGTGTAGTGGGAACAGTGCTTGGTAAAACATGTTGGATAGTTGTATCATTACTCTCACCAAAGAAATCTTGAGTAGAGTTGGCAAGAAGAAACCTATTATTATGATAAAAGGGACATTCTCATATCCCCCTTAGTATGCTAGTAAAGACTCATCATTATAGAACTCACCTAATGTCAAAATTTATAGGGAATCAATCCCATTGATTAGATGAGACTTGACCACTTTGAATTATATTGTAGAAGTATACATGCATTCTCTTTTGTCTTCTTAAAAACAAGTTGTATTATAATAATTATTCTTATGACTTATAGCTTTTTGTGGTAACCCCAGACCTTCGTATTTTTTTAATTTGTAGATGAGATATATTGAGCTATGCCTTGCTCATTTTTACCCAACCCTTATCCTTTGTACCCATATTGGATTAAATATCAAGAAAAAAAATTAGTATTATAGGATTATGGTGTCAAATTATCCATATATTAGATCATGGCATAATGTTTGAAGGGATTAGTATCCATTAGAAATGTAAATGAATAACTGATGATTGAATTTTAGTCATACATGCAAAGTAGAAGAAATATATACATCTCATATATCTAAGGTAATCCCAAAAGGATGTTATATTTCAAATCATTTAACATAACTTGGCCTAAATTAGGTAATTTTCAAGGAACCATTGTAATATTCAATGTTATTTATCCTTGCACTTGTCTTAAAATATTATCCATCCCTTGAAGCTCATATTATATGGTTCCAAATCTGAAGGTCCAATGTCAATTAGGAAGAAAAAATATATTTTACAAATGTTGAGTGTTGAACCATTATCCACAAAAACTCATTTTACCATTTTATTATAAACACAAACTTGGATTTAGAGTGAAAAAAAATATTAATAATATGTTGAGATAGTAAATACTCATTTTCAAAGGATATATTACACTCAATCCATTTTATGAAGTTTAAAATATAAGCCACACATGGTGGTTCCACATTGCTAGGTAATATTATCATATGCAATGCATCCAAAAGGACATCCTTGTAATGGGATGAATGATGTAACAAGTCCAAGAATGAAGTATTAAAAGTAACATCCTTGGATTGGTTAGTAACATGGCATGGAGAGAGTGTTTTTTTCATGCACTCCCTTTGGCTCTTTGTAGTAAGACGTTAAATCTCATTGTAAACATTAGAACAAGAAGGGCTACAAAATGCAGTAGATTCACAATACCTAGATTTAGAACCCATTATAGATTGAATTGATTTAATAATAAATGAGGCATAATAAATAATAGCCACCATAAGTTATTATAACATGAAGTAACTTAAAAAGATATCCATAATAAACATAATTTTAATAAAATGACTTTTGACTCTTTGAAAATTTTAATTTTTCTTTTTTGAAAAATAAAAAATCAGAATTTTGCGTAGAAAATAAGAAACCTAAGGAATTAAGGGTTTTGAGATCAAATATTAGGTTCACCAAATGTTTAACCCTAATAATATATATTTTGGTTATCTAGGGTTAACAATGCAAAAATGAATAAGCATAAGGGTGATAAACATATATATAGAAAACCAATTAATTACAAAACTCAGATAGAACATATGCTAAATTTATTACACTGAGATATACTAAAAATGGAAATTACATATATGATAGATATGGAAATGATAAATAAATGAGATAATTATCTAGTTATAATTATAATATGGATCTAGATCTGGAACAAGTAGGGAGCAAACTAGGATAATATTCTAGAACAAATGCCAAATTATAGATTTGGTGCTTCTATAGCCTTGAACAGTTCTGCCAACCTTAGATGGTTGTGTCAATACTTATGTCTAGGTTGGATGCAGGTGTCCTATTTGAAATACCTAATGGAACATGATGTGATAAATTGTATGCTTTTGGGTTTTTCATCACCTTCACTCTAGTGCTTTCAAATTTGGGTCATGGTCTGTCAGTCCTTGTCAAATAGAAAACACCTAGTTATTCTTCCTTCTAGTGGTTGTGGGAAAAATGGTTTAGTGGGCACAAAATTTAAAGCTACCCAAAATACCCATATGTTAATAAGCACTACCTATATATATAATACTTTAAAAAGGGCCCCACACTTATGTATTTGTTCCTTATGTGTTGTCTTGTGTGTGAATCATGCAATATGTGGCAAGAAAGTACATAAATGACCTAGCTTGTAACATGGAAAATATAGATATTGGGTTACTCCTTTAGTAATTCAATCTTTTGTATGTGTTGTCCCTATGACTAATATGAAAATAATAAAAAATAGGGAAGTTTTGATCACTTTAGTGCTTGATTGAATGCCTTTTATAATTTGCTTGGTGAGTAGGTAAGAAGTTTCTAGGTGAAGAATGAATGAGGGTTGATATTGTATTTATATCAATCCATTTGGATAAATAACTCACATTAAATTATTTAGGATAAACATTCATATACATTTCATTTGTAAATTAGATGACTTTAATACATTAGACATTTACATTACAACATGATACCTGCATCGATTCAAGTTTCTATCTTGGACGACGTCTAGGGAATAAGAAAATAGGTACATGCTCAGAACTTACATATATGCAAGATAAGTAGGTTTTAAGAATTTTGGGAAAGATATAAGGCCTTGTTCATCAACATAGGTTAGGTTAGAATAAGAGATAGGTAAAGGGGAATAAGAGAGATTAGATGCAAGACTTGTAGAAATAGGAAAGGTCTAAAATTAAGAAAAACAACTAAGGTCTAAGTTTACCAAGTGTACAAGATTGAGGTGATATATAATTAATAAATTATTATAGATTTCAATCTCAAATGGATATTTTAATTCTAGAAGTGCTAGGACTGGGACTGTGCTTGTATTTTCTTTCAATGTATCAAAGGATTTTTGGTGTTTTCCTCCCCACTAAAATCCTTGTTTAGTACTTCTAAAAGCATGCAAAGGATATGAAATCAATGAAAATCTAGTAATGAACTTCCTCTAATATTAAACTATCCATAGGAATCTATTCTAACTTTAGTAACATTATTGGGCTTAAGCCATTCCATAATGGACTCAAATTTAGAGGGATCAATTTTTAGTTCACCACCCCCTACTACATATCCTAAGTAAACCAAAAATGTTTTACTATTTAGACATATTTAATTATAATTTATACTTTTCCAATGTATCAAAGACTTTACTAATATGTTCAACATGATCTTTCCAAATTTTAATAAATATCAATATATCATCTAAGTATACTATAAAAAAATCATCTATGAATGGCCTAAATACATCATTCTTAACCTGCATGAATGTGGTGGGTAGATTAAAAAGCCCAAAGGGAATAACCATCTATTAAAAAATGCTTTTCTTAGTTTTAAAAATAGATTTTAAAATATAATATTTGCCAATCCTAACTTGGTGATAACCATTTATTAAGTATAACTTAGTGAAATAAACTACTTTTTTTAATTGATCTAAAAAATCATCAATGCAAGGAATAGGGTAGTGGTTTTTCACCGTTATCTTGTTCAATGCTTGGAAATCCATGCACATTCTCCAAGTGCCATTTTTCTTTGGAACCAAAGTATTTAGTGAACCACATGGAAAATTTATTTTCCAAATGACCTCTTTCTTGAGAAACTCTTGAACTTTATTCTTGATTTCTTCATTCTCCACCATAGACAACCTATACATGCCAATGATAGGAAAACACACATCTTATTATAGTTGTATCTCATGTTGTATAAAACTTTTAGGAGGTGAACCTCATGGATCTTAAAAGACATCATCATAGTAGACATTAAATTAAATATTTCATGCTTATGTTTAAGATCACAACCTTATAGAGCTATGGATTTATCATCATCCTTATCTTTTAAAATCATGAGTAAAAAGTTTTTACTTGAATTGATAATCCTTATTATCTATCCTATAGATAAAAGTGATAAATTTGCCTTCATCTAATGGGATATTATTGTTGTGGTCTAAATTTTTACCCATGGGGGGAGTTATTCAAGATCCCTCTAGCTAAGCCACAAAATGGGAATAACCTCAGCATGTGGGTGTCCTATGGTGAGGTTGAGCCTCTATAGAAGAACGGATTCCTATTATATTTATCACCTACACTAACCTCTAACTTGGAAAAGGGAGAGAAAAGACACTAATTTCATGAAAAAATGTAAAAAAAGGTGATGCACCAATGTTTTGAACACTTATGCTTGTACAAGACACACTATAAGACACTTTCAAGACTACTAAACATCACTTCATTCACTCTTTAAAAAGCTTCCACATAAGTGTTTCACTATAAGGTAGGAACTAGAAATTAATCTAGCATGAAAGGGTAGTTATCCACTTCTAAACTAATCAACAAACTATATATGCACTTATAATGACCTATGGGAGCTACCAAATACTTCATAAAGGTGAGGGAATTCAGTTAGAGGCAAAGGAAAACATGGATTCACTTAACCACATCAATGAACTAATAAGACACACTTAATTCAACTTGTAAATGGAATAATTCAATATCTATTATATCAAATAGGTGTTACAGTACAAATTTTGCATAGCTAAAGAATAAGAGTCTCTAACTCTAATAAAAATATTTGAGAGTCATCCATTTTCAATGGGAAAGAAAAATGGAATATATATAAGAAAGAGGAAAGAGAGAGGGAATTGAAAAGATAGCCCTTAATAAATGTGACCCAACAAAGTTTGATCAAATAGCATTGATCTGAGGATGTTGAGTCATAATACATCAAGTAGGAACAAGTCCCTAAGGACCTTGAAACACTAAATTCCCCACTGTCTTCTTCAATCACGCTTGATGTTCTTCACGTTATCAAATAGTTACTTGAGCTTGCTCATTGATATTATTTTTGACATTCCTTGCATAGTCACCATTATACCATTGATTCTAAATATTGAATATAGATCTGTTATGGGTGAAAACCAATCACCCTATTGGTTTTCATATAGTCATGATTGTAAATCAAGATCCACAGGCTAGGGTTTCTTGAATTTGAATGAGATGTAAAACCTACATCTAGAAGCTATTAAAAAGTTTTATAATGCTTTAATGGTGTTAGAAATCTTTGCAAGTTTTGCTCCTAGTAACTTAGATCATGCTTGATCTTGTAATTATGTATTCTACCTACTTAGGGTGGTGAAATCCTTTATCCAACATGTTTGTGGCATCCCCTTGAAATATTTGCTTTGGTTCAACCTTAAGTTGTATTTGCTCTTCATTGAATTCCCTTGGCTTTCAACTTTTAATTTAAGCTATTGATCTTAATCTGGGCTCCCTGATCATGACATTTGTTAACTTTTGATTCATTTTATGGGTCTTACAGTTAGTACTATCCTATTTCTGTACTTGCACCACATGGCAACCTCACATTCATCCCAAGATCATTGACTTCTTGAGCTTATGCATAATGTCAATCTCCATTTTCATGGCTTACACACACACAATTTATTTACATATAAGTTACTATGATCACAACACTTGGAAAATATGTATTTATTCCTAATATCTACTAACTTTTTGACTGTGAGCTCATCATTGATCTTTAATGCATGATTTAATGTGATCTATTGGATATTCTGAACCCATTGACATCATTAATCACTTGTGTGATATTAGATATAAACTTAAGTTCCCATAATATTGACACTTGTCAGCCATGCATTCATCCTTAGAACATTTGAATTTAAATGGCTATTTCATGAGGCCCAAATTTTACATCTACACGTACATCCCACTCTATAAGTTTAACTTTGAAAGCTTATATCTTGAGATAGAAAACTCATCAAGATACAAATTTTTTATAGGATTTTTATGGGATGAAGATCATCATATCATATAATTCCTTAGCTCTGGTAGACTCCTCAAGTGTATTTATTAAATGCATGATGAACTTGCTTTGCTCTTTCTTGCTTGACATGCCATGATAGTCTAGTCCCTTGAGATTTCCAAATTTACACTTTAAGCCTACTTAAAGTGTTTCAAAAGCTTTACAAGTGAATTGATATTATCTTGTAGCCTATTTTATCCTTGTGACATTAGATCACTCTTTAATCAAGACCCTCCTCATCTTCTTATTTTGGATTAGGCAAATTTTGGTATGTACGCCAAATTTGGCCAACATCTTTGGAGACCTAGCTGGGTAGCATTCTTACTATGCTTGAGAAATCAGACCATTTACATGACTCTTGGAATCATGAATAAACACAATTGTGGTCCAATACTATAAAAAACCTATTAATTTTCAAAGACAATGAATTCTACAAAAATAGGGAAGAAAACAAACAAAATAGGAAAAATAACTAAATAAATTAAAAGCAAACAAACAAATATTCTAGAGCAGCACTTAGAGGGAAACGAGAAGAAAAAATAATTTAACTAACCATGATAGGGCATGATTCACATGGATCAAAAGGGAAATTCATGAACTTACTCATTCCAAAAGATGGTACAAGTTACAAAGTAGGATGCTTATTTAACATGACCTTTGATGAGACACTCTTCTTTCCTACTAACTCTCTTACCATCTCCTCAAATGAGTCATAAAAAACAAACCAGTAACCAAAAAAAATAAACTCATGTTGCAATTTAGGATATTTTTTATACTACTTGTCAACTATAACCTTGTCAAGTGATATCTCACCTATGCATTGTCCTTGAGTGACCTCATTCTTATTACTATCTATTGTAAGTTCATCTAGATCTTCAAGGAGCTATGAATATTCAAGCCAATCTATATCATGATCATGAATGAGTGACTCTTGATCAAAATTTTCATAAATATGCTCCTTAATGGACAACATATCCCTACAAAGATCCCTAAACTCTTGTAGAGATTCAAGGTACAACTACTAATTATCCTTTTGTTCCTCATTCAGAACAACCTAAATAGGATTAGATTTAATGGTACCTTCATCTTTCTTAATAGGAGATGTCTCAAACTCATTCATGACTTCAACATGTAATAATTCCTCATGGATTTATTCCACATAAAAACCAACCTTCTCATCCTCAACTATAACCTCATTCTCAACTACAACCTCAAGTGAAGTATCAGTGAGAAAATATTCCTCATATACACTTGAGGTATTATCTTCACACTCTTCAAGAACTTGACTTACAATTACAACCTCTTTCTCAATCCTCCATAGAATAGGTTGCTCCTAAAAAAGGGAGATGGTGGGAGGGTGATGAGATTCATTTGCTTGAGAGGGGGTATGAAGCATGGAAGGTTGATCATGATCAAATTTTGGGATGTTGAGGGAAATTGAATCATATAGGTAGTCTTGAAGAGGAGGGAAAGAGAAATTCTCAAAGACCTCTATATTCTACTCCTTCCACTTGGTCATCACCTCATCAAATCTTGAAACCTCTTTATCCTCATGGATAACTTGAACTTGAGGTATGAGTAAGGAATAATGAAAACTATAAAAAGGCTTAGTCTATTGAATATATTCTTGAATAGGCATATGCGTCTAATCTTGAATCCAACTAGGCAACTCCTTTGGCTTAAATTGAGTATGGTTAAGCACTTCATGAGAATGAGGAACATAAGAGTATTGGTAGGTAATACAAGAGATTTCTTAATATAACTAGTTTAACTCACCTTTCTACCTTTCCCAAGCCTCCATCTTGTCTAATACAAGATTGCATAACTCATTCCTCTCATTTGAATCATTGGATACATTTAGAAACAACCCATTCACTTCATCATACTAAGAATTTGAATAGAAATTTCTTGCATATGCTAGTAGTTTGAGTTCTATTTCATCCATTATTTCTTAGAATAAGGATTATCATATGCAACAACATAGTCATATGGGGAAGGTGAAATTTGGTCTTGAGACTGATATGTTTCACAAGGGGGATGAGGGCCATAATCTTGACTATAAAGATCATAAGAAACCTGATAAGGCTTAACATAACTTTAATAAAATTCTTGGTAAGGCTAATTAGGATCATAAAAGGGTTCATATGGATCATGAAAAGACTGGTATAATCCATCATAGGGATGTTAAGGAAGTATAACATAGTTTTCCTCATACACAACCATGAAAACAACATCAAGATAGTGAACTAAAATCAAACTTACTTGGAAACTATGCCTAGACTATTAAAAGCAATCACTTGAGCTTGGAATCACTAAATAATTCATGAAAAACACTATTAAAACTAAAATTTCACCAAGACCATCTCTAATGGGTCCCACTAGGCATGCTATAAATTGTTATAGTCTTAATTTACACCCATGGGGGGAGTTCTTCAAGCTCCCTCCAACTAAGCCACAAAATGGGAATAACCTTAGGATGTGGGTGTCCTATGCTGAGGTTGAGCCTCTAGAGAAGGTTGACTTCCTATTGGATCTATCACTTACACTAACCTATGACTTGGAAAGGGGAGAGAAAAGACACTAATTTCATGAAAACATGTAAAAATGAGGTGATGTACCAATGTTTTGAACACTTATGCTTACACAAGACACTATAGGACACTTTCAAGACTACTAAACATCACTTCATTCACTCTTTGAAAAGATTCCACATAAGTGTTTCACTAAAAGGTAAGTATTGGCTATTAATCTAGCATGGGAGGGCAATTTTCCACTTCCAAACTAACCAACAGACTATATATGCACTTAGAATGACCTATGGGAGATACGAAACACTTCATGAAGGTGAGGGAATTTAGGCACAGGGAAAACAAAAGTATGGATTCACTTAACCACATCAATGAAATCATAAGACACACTTCAATTCAGATTGTAAATAGAGGAATTTAGTATTTATTATATCAAATAAGTGTTACAGTAAAAATTTTACATAGGCAAAGCATAAGATTCTCTACCTCTAAGAAAAATATTTGAGAGTGAGCCATTTTCAATGGGAAAGAAAAATGGAATATATAGAAGAAAGGAGAAGACATAGGGAACTAAATAGATAGCCCTTAAATAAATGTGACCCAACCACCTTTGATCAATTAGCATCAATCCAAGGATGCTGAGTCATAATCCATCAAATAAGGACAAGTCCCTAAGGACCTTGAAACACTAAATGCCCCACCATCTTCCTCAATCATGCTTGATGTTCTTCATGTTATCAAGAAGTTACTTGAGCTTGGTCATTGATGTTATTTTTGACATTCCTTATGTATTCATAGTTCTACCATTTATTTTATATCCTAAATATAGATCTATTATGGGTGAAAACTAATCACCCTATTAGTTTTCATATAATCATGATTGTAAATGTAGATTTGTAGGTTAGGGTTTCTTGAATCTGAATGAGATGTAAAACCTATGTCTAGAAGATCTTGAAAAGTTTTATAGGGATTTAATGGTGTTAGATGGATTTTTAGGGTTTGTACCTGGTAATTCAGATCATATTTGATCTTGAATTTGTATATTCTACCTACTTGGAAAAATATTTTGTTCAACATGTTTACCTTTCTGGTATCCCCTTGAAATATTTGCTCTGGTTTAACCTTAGGTTGCATTTTATCTTCATTGAAGTCCCTTGGATTTTGAATTTTAATTTCAGCTATTGATCTTAATTTGGGATCTTTGATCATGACATTTTTCAGCTCTTCATTTATTCTATGGGTCATGTAGTCAATTTCATCTTGTTCTTGCATTTGTGCCACATGGTAGCCTTGCATTCATGTCTATCTCATTGAATTCTTAACCTCATGTGTACCCTGAATATCCCTTTATAAATTTTTCATGCACACCATTGATTTACCTAAAAGTTACCATGGTCGTGACACTTGGCAATTGCAAATTTGTTCTTAGGATCTGTTGACTTTTTAACTATGAGATTGCCATTGATCTTTGATACATGATTTAACGTGCTCCATTGGATCTTCCAGACCCCATGAAATTTTTGATCACCCATGCATCATTATATTTTGAATTAAGATCTTGTGATCTTGACAATTATTAGCTACACATTCATCCTTGGAACATTTTAATTTAATGGCTATTTCACAAGGCCCAAATTTGATGTTTGTGTGCATGTCCCACTTTGTAAGTTTAACTTTAGAAGCTTATATTTTGAGATAGAGAACTCATAAAGATACCAAATTTTTAGAGGATATTTATGGGACCAAGATCATCATGTCATGTAATTCCTCAACTCTAGGAGACTCCTCAAGCATAATTATTAAATACATGACCAACTTGCTTTGCTTGATCCTGCATGATGTGCCATGATAGTCTGGTCCCTTGAGATTATAAAATTTACATTGTAAGCCTACTTAAAGTGTTTAAAAATATTTTCAAGTGACTTGATCTTCTCTTATATCCTATTTTATCCTTGTGACATTGGATCACTCTTCAATTAGGGCCCTGTTTAGCTTCTTATTTTGGATTAGGCAAATTTTGGTATGTAAGCCAAATTTGGCCAATAATTACAATGTATTCAACCCCATATTTTACAAGAAAATATTTATTATCTTCCCTATAAAATATTTTTCTATCATAAAGATATGGACTTCTAAGTACAATGCCATAAATATTAAGTAGAACCACATCTAATTGTACCTCATCAATGAACTTAGAGGTGATTATAGATCTTAATTTACATGCTTTAGTGACTTGTATTTATGCATCATTACACACATATCTAAAAGGGTATAGATTAGGATATGGTTTATTTTCAATTATTAATTTCTTGGCAACTCCTTCATAAATTAGATTAGCTTTTGAACCAATATCAAAAAGAGTATCTATTTTAGTATGCCTAGAAATTATTTTTATGTGGAAAAAATCATTTATTTTATTTTCATCATGCATAGACTTATAAATAAAATAAAAAAGAAAAGTATGAGATTTAGAGATATAATATTAAGAATATGAACCTTGAAAACCCATAGCGGTGACCTTGGTCTCATCATCTGAATTAGATCTAAGATCTTGTTATACTATTGTAGTAGTCATCTTATTACCTTTCTTGCTCCTAAACCTTTTTGGCCTAAGTTTTTTATGGAACTTCCAACACATATTGTATATAAGAGAAAGTGAAGTTGATCTATAAATCAATCCTTTCTAAGAGAAATAAATCAAACTAGCCATTCCACTTGTTGGTACATTTTGACAATTAGGTTCATGACCAATATGTATATGTTAGACCTAAATAAGGGTTTATTACCATAAAATATCATTAAAGAGGGTTTCAAATCCTCTAGTAAAGTAATAATACATAATAACCTTAGTAAAGTAAATTCAATCTAATTTAGTGCTCACCAAATCTTGTGGCAAAAATGAGGGATAATAAACATGAAAATTAAAACTCTACTCAAGTCAATATAGAGGTAATCCTAAAAAATGAGAGACAATACATTCATTAGTAATTATTTATGTAATTATATCTACCAAAATAGATGAGTAAGAGTTAGGAATACTTACCTTGAAGATGAAGCCGTTGAGGTTAAATCACTCCCTTGGCCAATGGTACTTTCCAAGAGGTTATTTTGGTTTGTAAGGATCATAGATATAGGTTAGCTCTAGGATATAAAATTTGTCCTATGAATTCAAGACATTTTCAAAAGACAACATTCTTATCCGAATAAGTATGAAACCCTATGTAATGACTCTTTAAGTGGAATGGTGGAAGAATAGATCATAAATAAGCACAAATGAAATATTCTCTCTATTAAAAATGAGTTGAAGGATGTGTTTATATTTCCAAATCTAACCCTAATCCCTTATATAATTTTAGTTGATGCATTTGGTTCAATCAACCCAGTAGAATGGAAAATAGTGTAGTTGGGTCTTGGACTAAGTCAATCGGGGCTGATTTACTCCTATAATGTGTGCTATTCCTAGAACTAGGTCAATCCAATCAAATATGTTCATAGGATGGTAAAAAGAGGTTTGGCTTAAGTAGGCATTATTTGACGTAGTAAATTTTTTAAAGGAGTGTCTAAGGGAGGTGTCAAAGTTTATGGAAATGTATAGGAGGGACTTGTTTTATTTTTAAATGGTGGTGTTGGGGATAATAATCTTATGAAGTAGCAATGGTATTCCCACCCCTTTCTTAGTGCATCGTTTAAGGAATTAACTCAAATATATTGAGACTCGATGGGTTCCTACAAGACATAAATCATCAATAATTGATAAAGTTTAAAAATATTATTTATATACATATGCCCCACTTGAAGATTATAATGTGTCATGCAGTTATAATAAGGGATGATACTTCAAAAAAAAAAAACATAGCAACACATAACAATGAGCTAAATGTATTTTAGAATTTTAAAGAATAAAATAACCAAAAGTAAATGATTGAAAGGAAATAACTAAAATAAAATTTTAAAGTATCATACCTTGACTACATTTATCACTAAATGGTTATTTTTTGTGTTTATAGTTTTGATCATGGTGGGCGCAGAGATTTATTTGGACAAAACATAAGGAAACAATTCTAGAGATCAAAAATAAACAAACACAAGAAATTCAAAAGAATTGAACTTTGCTTAAATTAGTAAATCACTTGGATAATTAGATAGCTTGGATGTGAAATGCTAATTTGAGAACTAAAATATCAAGCATGTAAATGATAAAATGATGGAAAATGAATGTAGAACACTAAATCATGTTGGGAAGCATGTAAAAAATGAATGAATAAATAGGAAAACATACTAAATCATGCTAATAATCATGTAAAACATAAATGATAAAAAGGAAAGTAGAACATACTAAATCACATTAGAAGCATGTAAAACATAAATGAAAAATGAAATATCAATGAAATAAATATCTAACCAATTTATGAAACTGAAAAGTGACCCCATGTAAGATAATCATGTCAAATCAAACATAAAGAAATAAAAAAAGACTTAAAATGAAATTTAAGGAAAGATGTAAAACAAACATGTCAAGTCATACATAAAGATAAACATGTAATTATGTAAAATGTCCTTTTTAGGATAAGTGAAATCCACAAAAAATCACACAAGAACATGATAGATAAATGAATTAAAAAATTTAAAAGATGAAAAATAAAAATTAAGGTTGTTTTAAGATGAAATTTAAGAAAATAAAACCACCCAATGACATGGCTAGGATGTTAATGAGATGATATGATAAGCAAATGTGAAGGAATGTTTGTAAATAAAATCTGGTCACATCCAAGGTATTACAATGCAACTCACAAACTATAAACCAAGAGGTGTAATAAGGTAGATGTGATCAAGGATGTGATAAGATAAAATCAATATCCAAAAATGGTAATATAAGGGAAATATTATGTAAACAAGGAATTTGAAGCACCATATGGGTGATGTGAACATCCTTAGTAAGAATGAGACACACTATGCAAGTGAGCAAGACTAATAACTATCGATAACAAGGACTTAAAAAACTTTGAATAGTGAATACAAAGCTTGGGATAATAAGTGAAGTAAATAAATCATTCCATTAAGTCTATAATCATGAAAAGTAAAATGGACCTACCTTCACACAACATATTCCCTATTCCTTAGGACCCATTATAGAGCTATCGGTTTACTACAAAGATTGGGTACTTGTGTGAAAAAGTAGGTGGTATTATATAGTATATGATATAATAAGGCCTCCTACCCCAGTTTATTGGTTTATTACACCCTAATGGAAATCATATCTATCATGAGGCCAATTTTGGAGTTTCATCTTCAAATAATATAGGAGATATTCCAAATATAGATAATGTATTTTTGTGTGATATAATTTTTAAGATTGTTTTTACTTTTTCTATTCCTCCTCTATATGAATTTAGAGTCACGAGTGAAATAGGTGACAAACACAAGAGAGATTACACTTGGTCACTAGAGAAAAGGAACTAAAGACGAAGGTATCTAAAGACTCCTAGACTTGCCCAAAAGCAAGTGTGCAATCTCAAAACTAACCGATGTGAGCTTCAAATGAAAGGAAATAAGGGGAATGATGGGGATCATGAGAGATACATCCATGTAATAACTAACACAATGATGAATATGCTTATAGCTAATCAAAAGGAGATAAAAAATAGTGTTATGAAAGGGATGGAGCTATATTATGATAGTCATGTCACTAAGAAAGTTGTATTAACATATGAAAGATCTAGCACAAGCACCAATGAAAGTAGTAGTCATATCGAAAGAGGTGGGAAAGTAAATAGTCATTCCAAAATAGGAGGAAAATAAATACTCATCCCAAAAGAGGTGGAGAGTAAATGAACATCCCAAGAGAGGGGGAAGTAAATAAGAGTCAAATAATCATAAATATACTAAGGCAAAGAATGACATAAAGATATAATAATTGATAATAATGAAAGAGATATATAAGAACCAAAATTGAAAAAACTACTAAAAGTGAAGTGAAATAATACCAAGGAACAAAAGAGGAAACAAGGGCACTAGTAAATGTGTTTATGAGGAAGACATAGTCCTATCCAAGGTATTATAATGAAACTCACAAACTATAAAGTGAAATAAAAATAAATAATTCAAAGGAAACAATGGTGTAATTAAAATGAAATAAAGTGCACAAAAATAAAGAAACATGAGATAAAAATAAAAAGTAAAATCTATGATAATGTCTATATCAAAGATAAGCATGTGAAATACAAGCCTATGTGTCTCAAAAGTTTTCTTAAAGTTTAATTTGTTTGTTATGAAATTTAGAAGAAGCATGGGCATCATAGGATTCCACAAAGGGTAAGTGGGTGTAGGGATGGGTATCACAATATGACTCAAAGTTTGAAGTAATATGTGGATGGGTATCACATTATGCCTCAACATGTGATAGGGAATGAGGTGAAGTGTAGCTATTAGAAATAGGTAAATGTGTTATTATATTAGATTTTAAAGATGTTGAAATTGAAAATGGATTTGTTGAATAGGTATGAAGATATTGATAAGGTAAAGGAGGAACATATATGATGTGTTTTAGAGTAAAAATTTTAACTTGGTGTTCCTTAGGTTCACATGACCTAAGATGTTGAGGATTGATAAATGTAATTACATGTTTAAAGTTGTTCATGTTGCTATCTTTTCTTTATTGGTGTAGGAAGAAGGATCAATTATGGTTTGGACAACATTAGTGGATGAGGTATAGTTTTTGGGTAATTGTTGTTGATCATTAGGTAGGTGATGTTGGTGTGATTATGGTTCTTTATATTAGACTTATGAGGCTTGAAGATAGTCTTGATAACTTTGTTTTTTTAGAGTATAAATATTGAAATGTGGATCAAACAAGGAAGAAAGAATAAATCGATGAAGATCATGACAAAAATCATGAGAGTGACCTATTGTATCATGTCACCATAAAAATTAATTAGGATTGTACCATTTGGAGGAGGTTTATAAGAATTAAATTTCATGGGTTTAGAGGGTGTCCATTTCTTCTTAGGTTGTTATAGACTCAAGGGAAGGTGGCTGGGGTTAAAATTGGTTAAATTGGATGTTCCCTTTTGAGTTTGGGGAGGCTTATAAGACTCAATGTTATGATAAAATTATTGGAAAGGTTCCTTAGTAGTTATTTGAAGTGATTAAAATTAAGTCATGAGAAAGTATTGCCTTTTTACTTGATCTAAGGCTTCTTATAAAGTTTTAGGAGAAAAGATTTGAACTTTATATTGAAGAGGATCTTTAAGAGTGGAAATAATTTTTAAAAAAAGGGTATCATCATTCATGTTATGGTCCAGTTTGTGAGATAGATACTTACATCATTTGATGAAAGCTTGAGTAGATTCATTAAGAAGTTACTTAGTATTGATTAAGTGGTTAAGGTAATTTTTAAGAAGGTCATTATGATAAAATTCCTTTACTAAAGCATTGACTAAATCCTATGGTTATATAATATAATTTATAGGAAGTTGATTGTACCATTAAAGTGCATCCTAATAAAGGTTTTGGCTAAGATATTGGTGGTAGTAAAGGTGTTAGTTTGGACCCAATATTTATGGAGATTACCAAAATATTTAAGAAAGAGAGTTGGGTCTTTAGTTCCATCATATGAGATAGTTGTATAAATGTTTCCAATGTCTATGAAAATATATAAATATTCATATTGAATATGTTAAATGATTTTATTATGAAAAGGGGGTTGAGTGATGATGTTTCCATTGGCATATATAAGAGGAAGAGGGAAATTGTATTTATTTATTTGAGTCATGATGACTTGAGGTGGTTGACTAGTCATTTGTAAGATATGATATTGTATTTTCATCATTTAAGAATGGTTAGTTGTTTTCATAACATTTATTTGTTGAATTATTTAAGAAATAATTTGAGTTGATTCAATGGGAGGATTTTGATTGTTAGTGGTAGGAGGTAGAATGTTAGGTTTAGTAAGAGAATAATTCCATATATTGATAATTGGGGATGGATTATTTGGTGGAGGGTTCCCAAACATTAGTATTAGGAGGAGGACTAGGATGAATAACCTTAATTATATTACATTGTGTAGTAATTGATTTGGGATTGGGAAGGTATGAAGGAAGGAATTCAATACTTTCATCTAAAGTAATAATAAAAGTGAGGTTCTAATCTTAATCATTAATTACAAAGTATTATTTACCAATTGGAATATAAAAAAGACATAATTATGAATTTAATATGTTATTGAACTAAGTCAGCCATATACAAAACTAAGTCGACCAAGACCTATAGAGTCAGCTAGATAATACACAATTAGCTAGAAGGTATGAAGTCAAATAGATCAAATACATTCTGTTAGAAGGTAAGCAGAACAATGGGAAAAAATAGATTCAAATAGGTTGACTATGTTCTATAGGTAGGAAAATAGATGAGCTTTGGAGGGACTAAGTCGACTGTGTTTTGTAGGAAGATAAATAAAATAACCTATAAGAGACTAAGTTAGTTGAGTCAACTATGTTTTGTAAGAAGATAAATACAGTAGCCTATAATATACTGAGTCAACTGAGTTGACTATGTTATTTGGGTAGTAAAAATTTGGAATGTTATAAATCTGGAGGACTGAGTAGTAATTTGTAGAAAAGGAATTTAAACACACAAGCAACTAGGTTGATCATGTTGATCTAGTTATAGCACACAACATAAATGTTGTACCAATACTGGTTGATATAAGTTTTGAAACACAACATACAATTGGCGAAGAGTAAGTAGTGATGCTAGAAATATAAATGCTAATCTATGTGGACATTCTTGAATGTTTTAAATTATATATTTAAAAAGAAATGTGATAAGGCATTTGGATTTAGAAAGGAACTAGAAAGAGGTAAGATAAATTTGGTTTCATGTTGTTAAGGTTTAAAGGTATTTGTATTAGTAATGGTACTAGTTTGGTATTGGGGCCCACCCCATCACTTTACAATCACACAATGATAAAGGTGTTTGGTGATTTACCAATATATAACATCAACCATACATTTATATTCAGCTAAAAAACCAAGTCAACTCCCCCCTTGGTGATGAAATCCAAGTAGGTAGACCTTGGGTAGAACTATTTAATGTTTTTTGATATTTTATGATTTGGTTGTGTGTGAATAAAATAAAAATCAATGTGACTAAACTGATAAATTAAACTTTCATAGTTATACTATGTGTGCTACTATAAATAAGCATGTGGTAAAATGAAAGATTAATTATTTACTACCAATGTGATCTAATTACTTTTATTTTAAGAGTATTGGGTTGACCAAGTATACAAATAGTACATAACATAATTAACTTGATAAATTTTGTCTATTGAAGAATAGGCCAAAGAAACACAGTTGAACAAGTTGACTGAGTCTCCTAGGCAAGAAGAAAATATAGAACTAAGTCGATCCAGTTGAATTAGTTCACTATAGGGTTATAATTTTATAGAATTTAAAATTATGAAAATTAGGACTAAAATGAAGAAAGGAAATGACTTTTTTGATGAGATTAAACTTGATGATTTAATAATATTTTTTTATTTTATTTACAAATGTTGAATTGTAATTTTTATAATATGTCATCCACATGAAGATTTTTAACTTATTAACAGAGTCAACTAGGTCAACTGAGTTTGAAGACATGTATGTAGAAAATCAAACCAAGTTGATTCGATTGATCTAACTATTTGTAATTGAAGATGATTCACACAAATCCAAATAAAGTAGATTAGATCTACTGTGTGTTAAAACCTACACACAAAATATTAGATTGAGTCGATAGAGTTGATTAAATAATATAAAAATGAAACAAATAAGAATTAAAAATAAATTAAAGCATGAAGGAAAACCTACAAGGGCTAATTTCATATTGGGTTCACCAAAATATATACAAGAGAAAGTGAAGATGATCTATAAATTAATCCTAGCTCAAAAAGATAAATAAAACTAGCGATTCCACTTGTTGGTATATTTAGACAATCAAGGTCATGGCTAATATGGATCCACAATATCTAACTGAAGGGTATCGTACCATAAAATATCACAAGAGAGGTTTACAAAGCCTTTAGTTAAGTAATAACACACAATAACCCTAGCTAGGTCCTATGGTTTGCAATAAAGTAAAGTAAATCTAATATAGTGATCACCAAAGATTATCCCACAAATAGGGGATAATAAAAATAAATAATAAACATGAAAATTAAAAATATACTCAATTTAATTTATAGGTAATCCTAAGAAAAGAGAGACAATACATTCATTATCCATTAATTATGCAATTCTATCTACCAAAATAGAGGAGTAAGATTTAGGAATACTTACTTTGAAGATGAATCCATTAAGGATCAATATCTCCCTTGACCAATGGTTATTTTAAAGAGGTTGTTATGGTTCATAAGGATAAAAAATATGGGTCAGATCTAAGCTATAATACTTATCCAATGTATCCAAGACATCTACACAAGATAATATTCTTCTCCAAATAAGTATAAAACCCTAAATAATGACTCCTAAAATAGAATTGTGGAAGAGAAAATAATAATTAAGCATAAATTAATGATTATCTATATTGTAAATGAGGTTAAGGATGCGTTTATATAGCTAGATCTAACCCTAAACCCTTCCATAATTTTAGTTCACACACTAAGCTGAATCGACCTAGTACAATGGAAAATAGTGTAGTTAAATCTTGGAATAAGTTGATCGGGGCCAAATTAGTATCCTAAAAAGAATTATTAATTGAAATAGGTTGACATAATTAACTACATTCATATGTGGTAAAAAGAGTTTTGGTTTAGGTAGCGGATATTTGAGGTGGTGAATTACTTACAAGAACATATAAGGTAGGTGTCAAAGCTTAGGGAACGTATATAAAGGACTTGTGTTAGTTTTAATGGTGGTGTAGGGGAAAAAATATTAAGAATCACCAATGGTCTACCCACCCCTTTCCTAGTGCACCCTTTAAAGCATGAACTTAGAGAGATTGAGACTCGACAGGTTCCTGTAAGAGAGAAAGTGTTTGTAATTGATAAAATTTAAAAATATTGTGTGTATACACTTAGCATATTCATGACCTTTTTTTAAGTTTGAAAAAAAAATGGTTCCCATCCACTTTATTGACCATGGAAATGTGTTTCATATTACCCTTTCCTTTACCTTTGCTTTCAGGTAGCTTACTTGAGTTTTCTTTAGTCACTTTACCACTTGATTCAATATGGTAGCTTGGACACAAACTTGATAAAGATTAGTGGGATTAAACATAAGTATTGCATGCCTAAAATAATTATGCAACCCAAAAATATAATTTAAAATAGTCTCTTAAGTGTAAATGATAATTCAAAAAACCAAATCCCTTTTTATAAACTCTTGAGTGTAATCTTGTACACTTTGACCCTTAGTTTGCCTTAAATTTTTCTAATCCATAATAACTTGCATATAATTAATGTAGGAGACTCATCAAAGGTAATGTAATGTTTAGTTTGATATGTTTTAGATAAATTTAATGAGTCTTATTTTTTCATGAGAGAGGTATTAAAATTTCATGAGGTATTCAAAACTTGATCTCTTATGCATGTTTTGAGTTTTCTGCTAAAATGAGAGTTCAAATATTTGAATCTATAAGTGTCAAATGAGAGTATTTTATTATATTTTAAGCTTTTCTATGATCATTATTATTTATTTAAAGGATTTAATAGGTTATATTATGTGTCCTTAATATTTATGAAGTCTTAACTCATCATAATTCATGTATATAGCTACTCAAGGGTAAGTCTTAAGTCAACTAGTTGTACATTGGGAAGGAAGATAAGATCAATTGAGAGATATTTGATAAAAGAATCTAAGATTATAAATTAGGTTATAAATGATAATGATTGAACCATGTAAAAATTATCCTAAGGAGGGATTAAATAAAATAATATATAAGTTTGTGTAGAGTAGGTAGAAAGTCCATGGTGGTAGGAAGGAGTTGCAGGTCTCAAGGTCTATGTGATGTAATTCAGTAGAGGTCCATATATTAGTTTGAAAAACATATGAATAAATATATTTGGTTATTATTTTTATAAAATTTCAATATATTTGAATATTTAATTAAATTACCTAACTATTATTTGATCTTATTTCATATTTTTACTATGGTTGTAAAGGTTGTAGAAGTCTGAAACAAAATATGTGGTAACATAGTCAAGATAAAAGGTATATTATTATGACTTTCAAGATTTTTCAAAGACTAAATTAAATTAAAAAAGTAAAATAATATCATATAGATATTATTAAGAGTATAAAAATCCTTTTAATGTAATTAAAACTCAAGATCCATCAATTTTAATGCTCTCAGGTTTGTAATTTGGCCTTAAACCCTAGGACGGGGTTTCACCTAGAAAGAATGTTCTAAATTGTGAGATACCTAGAAAAATGAATTAAAATTTTATATAAAAATAATATATGATGTATTTTGAAAAATATAAATTTTTTCAAGTCCTTTTTATTCCTATAAATAAATATATAAAGGATTGTATTTTCAGACCTATGGGTTTAGACCTAGTTGATGGTTTTAAAGGAGAAAAACAATTATATCTCCAAAAGGAACCATGGGAATGGTTTAAAAAAAATTATAATGTTAGAAAGGATTGTTTATGAAGTTATAAAATTAATTTAATTATTTTTATGTGTATGGTGAGTGAAATACTATAAAATATTAGACCTGTTGTCTTGAAACAAGGCTTAAAACTCCTATGAACAATACTAAAACTTATATATCTCAAAAATGACTAAACCAATTAAGGTGAAAATTGGTAGGTAGATTATAAAGGATATTTTTGAATTTTTTTAGGTTATTTAAATATTTTATGAAACCTATAGCATAAGTTATTACAAAAATACAAACTATAGTCCTATAGGAGAGGGTTTTACAAGGGTTTAAGCCCACTAAAAGTGGAATATATTGAAAACAACTAATCAAAATGTTATGAAATTTGTTGAACACATGATAATATGAATTAGTTTTAGGTCATAAAAATCTATATAAAAAATGTATACATGACTATGTTTCTCTGTATACCTAAAACAAGGCTTAAAAGTCTGTGTTTTGATATTTCATAAAGGAATAACTCCAAAATTAATGAGTAAGGAGGTTTGAAATATGGTAATAAGACAAGGAATTATATTTGTGAATTTTTAATATGTTTTCTTGATATTATAACTATTGACCATTTTTACCATAAATTAAAATGGATCAAGCCTCCTATAGACAAAATCTTATATAGGGGGCTCATTATAACATCATAAGGTGTTGCATAGTTATATTTGATGTCATTTCATATGTCATTTTAGCTTTGGTCATCATCTAGTCTAGTATTTGTGTCATTTGATATCTTATGGGTCATTTTAGAGTCATATATGAAAGTGATGGGTTTTCAAAGTGTTCAAGAAATCAGAGTATGGGGTGAATTATACATGCCTTAGAAGTTCATTAGAGTCTTCACAAGATCAAGGGTGGTTTCAAGAATAAGTCCATAATTATTTTGGGTTTTTGGATAAGTATTGGGGACTTGTTAGACATTTTATCTATAGTAATTATAAAATAATTTTCTTAAAGATATAATTATTTCAAACAAAGTGTTTGAGAAAAATAGTCAAATGCAAAAATATTGAAGGTTTGTTTCTTTCAGACATTTTGTCCACGATAAAAGAGCCAACTCTGATTTTTTTCAAATATATTGTTTGATACAAAAGGATAAGGATATATTCTTTTAGAAAATATGTCCAAAACATAAAGCCTAATGAACCTTATTATTTTTGGAAAATTGATTGATGCAAAAATCCCAAAGACATCATTCTTGCTAGAAAATTGCCCCAAAGACCAAGAACTCGAGGAAATTACTCGCAACAAAAGCTTTGATGGAATTGAATTATTTTGGGAAAGTTGTTTTAGTAGAGTATTCGTACCAAATGTTATGATGTTTGTAAAAACTTCCAATGATTTATTGAAATCAATAGAGTAGATGATTTAATAATATTAATGGGTTCCAAAGATCTATGGTGTGTATTTGATCTTGCAAAAGTAGATTGGCAGTGCAAGTAGAGTCAAAATATCAATGAATCTTAAAATCAAATCATGTTTGAGTAACTAGATCATAATCTACAAATCATGTTGAATTGTACATCTAGATCCAATGGTGCAACCAAGGTCAAAATTTCAAGGAGCTTAGATCAAATGTGATGTTACCAAATATTATGATCTCAATATCTTAGATCAATGATTAATGGCTAGCATTGAAAGTTGAAGTAGAGAAACTCCAGAAGGGGTTGATTGGGTAAATTCAATTGGACTCTAGATGGATAAGAGGGGATATATGTTCAAATGATGATAGATAAAATTATATAATAGAAAAAACAACATGGTAAGGAAGGCCACATGGGAAAATACATAGGATTAAAGGAATCTATAGCAAAGCAAGCTCTTAAAACTCATATGCTACCATGAAACTTTAGTAGAAGACTAAAGATAAACAATAATTGCCAGATGTAAAGTACAAAGTCTAGGAAAGCACTGAGTGATTGAAGATGGTAAATACAATTGTTTATAAGATAGATAACAACCTAGAAAATGTTTGTGACTATCATATCATATGTGTTGACTCTCCTAGTTTAGTTTCAAATGCCCAATAGATGATCTATGGTGAAAAAAGTTTCATGAAGGATAGCTAAAGAATCTCTACACCATTTTAGAGAGTTTGTCATGATTTATATGGACAATTATATTAAACAAAATTCATGTTCGATTTCACACTTAGTTTCACCTACACTATAATTATTTCTCATGCTAGCACATGTGTTCCAATGACTATTGAACTTCTTTCTTTTCTCCTCTCTTTAAAGTTCTATAAGTAGTTGCCATTTTGGCCATTGTAAATATACTCCACACCATGTATGACAAATCCATACTAATTTTTACATTGTAATTTGCCTTATAATAATAAATGCAATATAGTTTGAGTTCATATATCAACTTGTTAAAGTGTGTGAAGAGATGTATAGTGAATATTTAAGAGATTCATCTATCCTTGCTTTCTCTCAGTCCTTCCATGTTTGATGTAAGTGATTTTAGCCTAGCAGGTCATATGAAGTGTAGTCAAGTGTATGAATATATTTAAAATTTATAACAAGCATTAGTAAATATAACTAATCTATTGTCTTATTTACCTTGGAAATTCATCATGCATCTAACATTAATATTGAAACACTAATGGTAATACATTCTAGGACTCTTAGACTAGTGTTGTATGCCTTGTCTCTTTGTGATAGAGTATGATAATCTTGTGTAAAACTTATTGGTGAATAAATTTTTTAGAATAGGTTTATTTCATGTAATTTCTAACCCTCTCTCCCCCCCCCCCCCCCCACAAGTAAGCATTAGATAAGTGATAAGCTTTATAAGATACATTTAGGGAGCTAGACCTTTAAATCTAGAGGCTCACATCCACTATAGGTACACCCACATATATGGATGTGTTCCCATGTTGCCAAAATATGGAAGAGGATTGAACACCCTCTTCTAGGGTGAAAGATTTGGTGACAACAATAAACTATACATCTCAAGTTATAACCAATTGATTAGTTTAAAAACCTATTTACAAGACCTAAAATATAAAATTTTGTGTTCTCAACAGAGAATGATAGAGGAAGGTTTAAAGATATATATTGAGTAATAAATAATTATAAAATATGGAACAACTCAATGAAAACATTAATCATTTGAGTTAGATTTCAAGATCTAAGTGAATAGATGACAAACTATTATGTATAAGGCCTATTTGATAAGGTTTAAAGAGACTATTTTCTATCTATTTATAACAATTAGAATTTTTAAAGGTAAAATTTTTATTTTGATTAAATATAAAATTCAAATAAGTTAAAGGTCCCTATTAGGGTTTCATAGTTTATTTTTTGAGTACTAAATAGTTATGGGCTTGTAAAATAATGAGAGCGTAAGGGTCTATAATTACTCATAAAATGGTGAGAGTGAAAAGGTCTAGAATTGATTGAAAAATGGTGAGAGCATAAAGGTCCAAAATAATAATAAAATAATGAGAGTATAAAAGTCTAGGGTATAGTGAGATGGAAATATGAGTGGCAGAGCTGAATTGGGGTGCCCCATGCATCCAAACATTGCCTACATAGTCTGTGTGGACCTTAGGATGATGTAGCTCTCCCAAAAATGGGAGTGTAATGAAATAACAACAATGATGAATAAAAATAAAGGCTAATTCCACCTAGAATATTACACAACTTTGTAACTCTCATGGAGATTTAAGCTTATCTTCCTAACTAGGAATGTTTTGGGTATTTTTTCTAGAATTTTTCAATGTTTTTGTGTTTTTTGAAATAAGGAGAACAAGGTAATATGTGAAAATGTACAATGAAAAATCTAACAAATGACACTTGTCCTTAGGTAGAAGATAAAATGATATCTAAACTTGATATAATGGTGCTCCTCTACAAACTAATAACAAAACCTAAGGTAAAGGAGGATACCATGTAAAAATAAATCAAAATGGAATGGTACAAAATGGGGAAAATAATACAAGGAGGAGTATTTAAAATAAGTCTCAAGGAACTGCCAAATAGGTGAAACCATATGTTGACATGCCCTAAGATATTGACCTAAAAAATAAGTTGTTGATGTTGATGCTGATCAATCTAAACTACCTCTAAAATATTCATTAAATCTAGCTGCATACTTGTTGCTCATAATCAAGATCATGACTGGTAATAGTAATAAAACAACGTCAAGTGAACAGGTAATGGAAAGTAGGAAAAATAATAATTCTTTTTCTAATAAAATTAGAACTATCAAAGGGAAATAAAATGGTCCAGGGAACGGTATAGTAGGAGAAATAAAAATGCTTATTCTAATAGAATTATAATGGTTGAGGAAAAAATGGTATAGATATTTGAGTATGAATGGTACAAGTAACAAAATAAGAATGGTCAAAGTAATAATATGTAAATGGTATAGGTGGCACAATAAGAGGAATAAGAATGGTCCATGTAACAATATAAATATGTGCCCCCAACTAGGGGATGCTATAGATAATAAAACAAAATTAAAGATAAGCATGTAAATGATTGAGGTGTAATATGTTCATGGGTTCCTTGAGCTCTTGTCCATCTGGAATAGCTAGGTTGTATGCCCTAAAACCATAATTTATTGTGAGCACAAATGGACCCAACTAATTAGCTTCAAATTTACCTTTATTTTTACATTTGATGTTGGTGTTTTTTAAATTTTATTTTAGGACCAACTCATCAACTTAAAACTACCTCGGGAGAATGTTTTTATTATGAATATGACATAACCAAATCTAATAAGCTCGTAAATGGTCTAAGGTGGACCAATGCTTTTCATCTAGAAGTCCTAACTCTTGCAATCTAGAAACTCTATATTCTTTGTCATCAATAATGTGTTGTAGTGAGATGCACAATAAGGGTAACTTGATCTTAATAGGGAGGATGGCCTATGAACTAAAGACTAAGGAGTATGGTGTAGCTCTTTTATAGGTTTGATGATGAGTGCAGTAAGCTTAGAGGGTAGGGAAAAGCTATAAGTGCCAATCATGGCTAGTGCCATTGATAATCTTCTTAAGGATTATAACAATGGTATTATTAGATGCCTCAACTTGACCAATACCTTGAGGGTTATATGGTGTGGAACATTTATGATTGATTTTGAACTAGTTACAAATGGATTTGACATTCTTGTTCTTGATAAAACCACCACTATCATAGATGATTTTGGATGGGATGATATAGCATAATATAATATGGAAGCAAATAAACTTGGTTATCTGCATGCCAATTATGTGAGGGGTATGGCCTCTATCCACTTATTAAAATACTCTATAGTAGTAAGGATGTGCTTGTGGCTATCAGAGGAAGTAAGGTTTATTTTCCCTACAAGATCGAGTCCCCAAGTTGAAAATTTCCATGGTGTAGTAATCGGTGGAAAAGGTAGTGGTGCGTGTATCAAATTTCCATAATTTTGATAAAAAATGCATTTATTAACATAATTATAGGTATCTATCTCCATTTTTGGTCAATATTATCTCATTCAGAGGAGTTTATTAACTAGGATGATGCCATTGGTGTGGGCCCCACAAATTACTTTGTGAACCTCTCTAAGTGCTAGTGTAGATTCTCCTAAAGATAAATTGTGAATCAAAATTCCATTATAGCCTCTATGATAGAGCATGTTTCTTAGTATGGTATAGTGGGATGCTCAATGAAGGAATAATTTTGGTTAGTTCTTTGAGAGGTTTTGAGGAAGGGTTTGATCTTGGAGATAAGTATACAGGTCTTGATACCAAGGGGGATTAAGACCAATAATATTACATACTCTCTCTAAATATGGTGGTACATGAGCTAGCTACAAAAGGTTCTTGATGAGAAATTGATACTCTCTAACATCACTGGTAACTTGTATCATGGACCCAATGGTTTCCATGGCATATAATACTCATTTATTGGCCCATGATATTTGATCAAACTGAATAAACTAAAAGTGTTGTTTAATATTGTCCACAATATGCTTGTAAGGTACAAGCTTCATGTCTCTATTTTGGTACTAGTCTATGGTCTGGTTGATGATTAGATGAGAATCTCTATATACCATAAATTAATTGACATCCCACTATATTTTGAGATGAAGTATTGTAATAAAGGATTCATATTCAACATTTTTGTTGCTATAATGGAAGCTAATGTGAAATGCCTTGGGAATAAGATCCCCTTATAGTGTGACTAGTAAAATGTTGGCTCCAGATCCATGAGATGTGAATGAGTCATCAAAGTACAATGTCCATTGTTTTAAATCAATGGATACTTCTTCCAGGGTCATGATTGACTCATCTAGAAAATCAAATGAAAGAGGCTTTGTTTTGATCATCTTCAACAAGCTAATCTTTTACGACTTGTTCCTTGATGGCCTTTTGATTCTAATAATCCACATTGAATTCACTAAAAAATATAACCCATTTATTTTTGTGTATTATAAGATTGGTCTTAGATAATAGGTAATTAAGTGGATTAATCTTGGCTATAATAATGGTTTTGTTATTTGTCATGTAGCGTCACAACTTTTGGGAAGAGAATAATAATCCAAGACAAGCCTTGTTCATAGGTGAATATTTATTCTCATAAGTTACTAATATACATCTAAAATATTATAATGAATTATCTTTACCCTGTTCATCATGTTGGGATAAAAGTGTCGCTAGTTCAAGTTTTATTAATCATATGTAAAAAAGCAATGGTTTGCCTAGAGTAGGTGGAGTCAATACTTTAAGATTAGCCAAGTAGGTATTCCATTTAATAAATTCTTTTTCATAATTTGTATCGCATTGAAAGGTGACACCTTTATCCAAAAAGTGTGTAAATGGATGAAACATATCATCTAATTGTCATATGAAGTGATGAATATAATAAATTTTACCCTAAAAGTTGTGAAGTTATTTCAAGTTAGATGGAGGCATTTCAATAATAGCCTTGACCTTATCAGGTTTAAACTCAATGACCCTTTGTAACATAATGAATCCTATTAATTTAACCGAATTAATTCCAAAGACTTACTTCTTAGGGTTGAGATGCACCTTATACTCATGAAGTTTCTCAAAGATTCTTTGGAGAACATTAAGGTGGCTTGCATGCATTCTTAATTTATCTAAGATGTCATCAACATAATCCTCAGTGATGTCATGAATCATGTCATGGAAGATGAAAGTCATAGCACATTGATAGGTTATACCAATATTCTTCAAGTAAGCATGAATTTATAGAAAAACATTCCCCATGGATTGGTGAACATGGTCTTATGTTGGTCCTCTAGTGCAATATTTATTTGGCTATACCTCAAAAAGACATCCATGAGGGAAAAAATTTAGTAGCCTATTATTGAATCAACTATTATGTCAATGTTAACTAATGGGAAATCATATTTAGGGCATGCCTTATTAATGTATCTAAAATTAGTACATAAGAAAATAACTTATGGATTTTTTTGACTAGGATGATATCATAGATCCACTTATAATAGTCGAGTGGTTGAATGAACCTTGCCCCCAGTAAATTTTCTAACTCATTTTTGACCATGATGGTTATGCATGACTACATTTTTTACAATTTATATTTGTTTAGTTTAGCATCTGGATGGATAACAAATTGATGTTATACCAATGATGGGTCAAGATGAGGTATGTCTGAGTAGGACCATGCAAATATATCAATAAAAAATATTAGAATGGTAACAATGAATTCATGATCCTCATTAGTGAGGGACATACCTAGGTAAATAATCTTGGGATCATCATATGTACTTCTTGTCACTCATTTTTGAACCCTTTGAGGAGATTTATCATCTCTCCTCATCCAAGTGGCACAATTGAAACATCTCACTTGCTATGGGTAATCAATTGGTGAGATGAATCTCTAGAAGGGCTAGCTCCTTTGATGCACTCTTTGAAGCACTCTCTCACTTATCAACTTTGCATGCAAAGGGTTAAGAATAAAAACTTAGAAAGATAAAAGGTGATGTACCAATATTTAATTTGATCCTATTAACTTAACTTATACTACTTAGAGAAAATGAAATCTTCTTTCACACATAACTCACAGCTCAAGATAGATTGTTACATGAATGTTTCATATGCTAGGTTCAAGAGGTATATTTGATGTTTAGAAGGGATAATGAATGATAATTTGGAGAATAAAGTCATAAAACACTTATAAAAATCTCATACACTAAAAATTAACACTAAAAAATACTTTTAACAATTACTCTTTAACATACTTGGTGGATAATAAAAGATAACATGCTAGAAAAGACCATCTTTTACTAGACAAGATCAATAAGATTTAGAACCAAAATCAATTATGCAACATGAAATTGGGAAAATTTAATTTTTTATTACTCAAATATATATTCAAATACAAAATTTTCTAGGGTTTCACCATTAACCAATGGAGACTGCTCAAAAGAGCCCCAAAAGCCACTACTTATAGCATTTGGGAGAGGGATGAGACAAGGGAAGTCCAAATGTCACTTTAAAAATTTTAAATTTTTTAAAAGAGGTTAAATATGCATTATAATAATATTTTAAATGGAACATGTAAGGTTAGGAAGTACAAGTGTCCATACAAGGCATGGAACTCATAGAAAGTGGCATAGAATTCCTTGTGTTGGCTTAGAAAACTACCTTCATCATTCACACCTGTTTGAACATCCCAAAACTTAATATGGGTAGATATAATGATTTTAAATAGTATTAAGGGTTTAATACATGATTACCCATGATTTTATTGCATTCCTAGTCATCTATAAACTTTTAGAAATGAGCCATCACCATCTACAGTCTAAGAAAACTCCTCTTCCACACACCTTGCACACTTGGATTCCAAAAGGCATTATTTTTATATGAAAATTAATAAAATTTAATGGATTAAACTTTTAAATACTTTCCATGGCATTATAGTTATCAATAAGACCTTAAAAAGACTTCCACTTAAAGTTTTCACCCTTCTCACTATCATGTTCACTATGCCAATTTCGACTAGCTGAGTTGAGAGCTATGGTAGGCACACTTTGGAATTTTTTAAAGGAATTAAATGAAAATTTTTAGCTATAATAATTCCATATATTCCTCCCAAAATTTATTTCATCTCTTGAAACCTCTTATAATCTACACAATTCAAAAAATAATTAAAAGGACCAATTTTGTACCCTGTTTGTATAGGTAGGTCAGTGTAAAACTTGATGGGTGGAATACTTGAAGAGTATTATACATAATAAAATCAATTTAATTTTCATTATATTCCATTAGAGTATTTTTCCATGTTTGTTTTCTCACTTGGGTCCTTATCTAGGGTTTAGTAGGGTTTTAGGTCCATTTTGTCCTTAAGCATTGTTCATAAATCCCTAACATTGGAAATACAAAAAAATTACATAAAACATATTTAAATTACCCCTAATAACCTATAAAAAATCATTTGGACTCTATTCACATCCTCATATAAGATACGAGCATTTAAAACTAGCTTATCGAGCTTGGTTTTCCATTTCTTGCAAGCTTAATGTGTCTTAAAGTCCAAAATTTTATTTTCCATGGATTTCCTTTCATTATAATGGATCATAAATGTATAAATTAATACCATAAACATGTTCCAATCATATATAAATTTCAATAAGAGATATAAGTGAAGTTGGACCCCCAATTGGCTCTAGGTCACTTCAAGGACTAATAGGCATCACATGCATCCTACTAGTTTTGACTATTTAGATTGACCTCTCATGGCTGGGATGGTGTCTCATTATTTTTAATACCTAATTAAATATCAATTTTTTTTCACATAACTTCCCAGTCACTCCTTATTCTTTCTTCTCATTCACCAACTAGGCTTAATTGTAGCTTGCTTGGTTGAGCTGTATGCATAAGTGTTTTAAACATTTTTAGAGTTATGAGACTTAATTAGTGTTTAATATAACAAAATAACCTTAAATATACCTAAAAATATTTTCATTTAGGTTCCAAAATCTTTATATCAAGTTTATTACACATTTTGGCTTCATTTGCTTATTTTGCCAAAACTCTGAGTTTCCTTACTAGCTGATCTGTGAGACAAAAAAATGAGATATATCCATAATATTAAAGGAAAATATAAGGTTTTTGAAGTTTTATTAGGTCATAATTAATATTTTTACCAAAGGGATAAGTTTTAATCCCCCATTTAGGCACCTAACCAACTCAATTTGCCCAAAAAAGGCCTCCAAAAAGGATAATTTTTTGCATTTTTCACTTCCACCTAAGAATGACCTCTCAAGGAATAAAAATATATTATTAGGTTTATTAAGAATTTTATAAATATTAAATTCATGATAAATAATTTTTAATTCACCCAAAACCACTCTTCTCCTTTAGATTCTTCATCCTTACCCATTGAGCAACATGAGTCCCTTAGTGCAACTATACAGATTATCATCCTTGGGCTAGTAGGAAGAGTAGATGGTTAAATTGAAAGGAGTCTTGGAGTATGTTCAAAAACCTTCTTGACATATCATGCATCATTTTTAGGTTTTATTTAGACCTCCTTTCTCTTCCTTAGCATACTCATATCTTTACCTTCATTAAGACTAGGTATTCAGTTATAGGTATATATAAGACCTTGAGGAGTCCATGTAAGATTATTTTACATAGTAAAAATATTATGGAGGTCATCATGGTCTTAAATAAGGATATAATAGGTTAATTTAATCATTTAAACTCTCCTTATACCCTTTACATGCACTTTGAGCTCACCAAACTAAGTTCTTTCTCTTGACTTTGATACCCTACTTCTTTGATTCCTGTAGGTGCACATTTACCTAATTGGACTTTGGTCATGATGTGTAAAGATCATACTTGAATATTCAAAGTCACTTATCATCTTATCATACTTTTATTCACCTTGGATGGGATAAAAAATCACTAATACACCATGTTTAGGTCACTATTTGCCTACTCAGTTGTAGGTGAGCATTATCCTATGAAGGGACACTTGTAGGTGTCCATGGGGATTGAAACACTATACATAAACATCATCATAATTATATTCATGCTCAATTTTTACATAATTATATCAATAGGACCATGCCAAACATGAGAGTATGTTTTTTTTGTAACCTTGGGTGTCAATGGCCACTCAAAACTCAAATCCTGTAGATGTGAATGTAGGGTTTTAATGTTTTAAAAGGCATCTTTGAGGTTCCAAACAATCAGGATCCATCAATCCTCTTGGATTCATATTCGGAATATCTATTATCCTTGATATACGCTAAAATATATGGCCATTATGATGCCTCAAAACTCTTGTTGACCTTATTACAATATATCAAACAAAAGGGCTTAGATCTCTATTTTTGCTTTTTTGGGAAAAGATCCCTAAATCCAGTCCTTATTTCTTCCAAAATGATTTACACCTTATTTTGGAATTTTGACATCTCAAAAATGTTTTTTATGATCAAACAACATGTTAGGATTCAAGAGGATGCCTTACCATGTTCTAACCTTATGTACAAGTGCCTTTATGGCTCTATGGTACCACTTACAGGTAGGCATTTGCACATACATAGGTAGTAGGTACAAATTTGGATAGTGAACAAGAGATACATATTAGTGATAAATAATATACCCTTAAAAATCTTTCTAATGTACTCTTATCAATATAGGATATTGAAACATCTATCAAACTTTCCATCTCAACATGATGTCATCAAGGAGGCTCCTATAGGTGTGAATGAGTTGTATGCAGGTAATGAGCATGGAATGGAGAAAAATATGTGGATGGATTGCCTCATGAACAAATGTAAATAATTTTAAATCCCTATAATATATTATTCAATTAATGAGATCTTAAAACAACCTCCAAAACATCCATTCCAACATGAAAAACTCTTGCAAACACCTATTATAAAGAAGATATGGATAACTAGTGATTGTTTGGTGTGATGAATGAGCTTAAAACCAACCTTTAATTTTACCCAAAAAAAAAAATTAAATATCTTAAATTATTTATGACTTGGACAAATTGATACACCCTCATTAATGTTCCATGAACAAGTTAGACAAGTATCATATATGTGATCGCAAGTGGGATTGAGTAAAGAGTTGACTATGAGGAATGATAAGACTAAAAGTTGCTCAAAGTATGGTGTGATGAAACCAAACATGGAATGAGGTGATAATATGGCCTTGAAACTCTTGAAACACCATCTTATATTCACATGAGACTTATTTAGAAGACTAACATTCTGTAACAAGGAAGACCCTGACTAAAGCTTCACAATGGTGACACCTTCCTACAACATGAGATAAATTTATCAAAAAAACACTATTAAAAATGAAACTGGACATGGAGATCATATTAAAATATATAAAAAATACTATATATTCAACATTACCAATTCGTTTGTATAGAGCTATCCAAAATGGATTAAAACCTATAGGGTGATGGAAACAATGAGTAGAAAACATAGTCAAATTATTAGAGATGGTTCATAAACCATGGTTGATCAATCCTTTAAATATAATTATGTAAATTAATATATATTATTTTAATACCAAATACCAAAGGCATTTGACCTGAAACCTTTCCAACTGGCTGTTCTAACCATAGACCTGCTGACCACTTCTATGTGTTTAGAAGGGCGAAGAAGGAGAAGAATGTTTTTAGATAAAAAATGGCACTTCCAGAGCATGTAAAGAATGGAAATGAAAATAAATAATATGAATATATTTTCATGGCTTTATCCCATGTGTCACCTTCCCTCATGGGCTGTATAATTTCCAAACTCCCCTTTTTTAGTTGATTACTTGATCTTCAGTTAGATAACCTACAAGTTTCATATGAGACTAACATTCTTGATAGGCAATATAACTTCTTGGATGTTTGAAAGGAAATAATTTCACTTGGGAAGCTTGAAAACCATGCCACTTATGAAAAATGTCCCATAATAACTTGGAATTGAGTTGGATCAATGTTATGAGGCACCTTGGACTGTTGAAGAAAGTAATTTAATATGGTCCTATGAACTTCAGACATACACAATAGGTCAAAGGTGGATATCTACATAAGTGTTTTAATTAATTACTCACCAATATTAAATGGATTTTTAGTAGTAAAGGATGGTTTAGATTTTTACAAAATAGATTTTGGCATATGGTTAGGATTGGTATTGGCATTAGAAGAAGGCAAAGGGATTTGGAGAATAACTCTTGGCCCTCTAGTTATGACTACATAATTTTGAGTTGAGGAAGGGTTAATTGAACTAGAGGGAATTGGTGGATGTCCAAGAATGGTAATTTGTGATGGTTATGATGTAATCACATTGCTCTGATCCATGTTGTAATTACCAATGGTTAAAGGTGGTTATCCAAAAATAAAATAATTAGCTCTATATTGAGTGCTAGATGTCCTATGACAAGTGAATTTGATAGTGGTGACATGCTTGATGGTGATATGCCACACTATATTATTATAATAATAAGGAAAACTCCTATGGCTGACTTGGTTGGCTTGGGTATCATGATCTTGATTATGATTATTTTGGTTTTGGCTATAGCCTTGCCCTTTTTTTGATGTTGGCCATGTCCTTGGTTCTAATTGGTGAATTATTATGGATTATTATGATTGGAAAAGTGTTTATTGAAATTTATCATCTCTTGATTGGTTTTTACAACCTTGGGTGTCAATGGCCACTCAAAACTCAAATCTTGTAGATGTGAATGTAGGGTTTTAGTGTTAGAAAAGCTGTCTTTAAGGCTCCAAACAATTAGGGTCCATCAATCCTATTGTATTCATCCTTGGCATATATTTTACCCATGATAGAGGCTATAAGATATGTCCATTATGATTCCTCAAAACTCTTATTGGCCTTGTTATAAGATATCAACAAAAGGGCTTGGATCTCTATTTTCACTTTTTGGGGAAACGATCCTGATACTAGTCCTTGTTTCTTCCAAAATGATTTACACTTTATTTTTCCCTTTTAACACCTCAAATAGGTTTTCCATGATCAATCAAAATGTTAGGATTCAAGAGGATGCCTTACCATATTCCAACCTTTTGTACAAGTGCCTTCATGGCTCTGTGGTACCACCTATAGGTGGGCATTTACACATACATAGGCATTAGATACAAATTTGGATAGTGAACAAGAGATACATATCAAAGATCAATCCTAGGTCATCACCAATAATTCCAATGTACTCTTAATAATATATGAGAATGAAACATCTATTAGACTTTCCATCTCATCATGACATCATCAAGGAGGCTCCTGTAGGTGTGAATGAGCGGTATATAACTAGTAATCATGGAATGGAGAAAAATATGTGGATATGTGGCCTCATGAACAAATCCAAATCTTTGTCAATAAATTTAATGTATGATTAAATCAAGGATATCTTAATACAAGCTCAAAAACATTCATTCAAATGTGAAAACCTCTTGCCAACACCTGTTATAGAGCAGGTATGGATAACTAGTGACTATTTGGTGTGATTAATGTGCTTGCAACAAACCTTTATCTTTCCCAAAACAACAAAATTAACTCTCTTCAGCTCTTTATGAATTGGAAAAATTGATACACCCTAATTATAGTTCTATGAACAAGCTAGACAAGTCTCATACATGTGACTACAAGTGGGATTGAGTGAAGAGTTGAATATGAAGAATGGTAAGACTAAAAGTTTCTCAAAGCATGGTGTGATGAAATGAAACATAGAAAGAGGTGATAATATGGAATTGAAACCTGTGGAACACCATCTTCTTTTTGCATGAGACCTCTATATAATACCAACATTTTAAAACATGAAAGAACCTAACTAAAGCTTGACAATGGTGACACATTCCTACAACATGAGTTAACATGCTCATCAAAACACCATGAAACATGAAACTAAGCATGGAGATAGTTTGAGAAGATAGCCACCATCCTCTGGAGTTAACATCACCAATTGGATTGTATGGACCTATCCAAAATATAACAAAACCTATAGGGTTAAGAAATAATGAGCAAAAAAACACAATCAACTTATTAGAGATGGTTCATAAAGAATGGTTGACCAATCCTTAAAATATTGTTATGGAAATGAATATCTATGAGTGTAATACCACCTCCCAAAGGAATTTGACTTGGAACATCTCCAACTAGCCATACTAAGCACAAACTTGTTGACTACTTCTGTGTCTAGAAGGGCAAAGAAGGAACAAAATATTTTTAGCTCTAAAATGGCACTTCTAGAGCATGTGAAGGATGTAAGTGAACTTGATGAAGATGAATAGACATTCCATGGCCAACTCCCACATGTCAACTTCCCTTATGGGCTATACAAGTTGCACACTGCCCTTTTTTAGTTGATTACTTGATCTTTAGTTAGATAACCTGCAAGTTTCAGATGAGAATAATATTATTGATAGGGAATATAACTTCTTGGATGTTTTAAAGGAAATAAGGACACTTAAGCACCTTGAAAACCATTCTACTTGCATTTATGACCCCTAAAATCCTTTTAAATGACTCACAGTGACATATAGATTAATTAGACCATGGTCATGGCTAAAGTGGCATTATATTACATAAAAAGACTTATAACATAGTGTATGATAAAATGTTAGACCCCTAAAACATCTAAATTTTTTTTTTTACCTATAGGGATCTAAATTTGACCTTGAAGTCAAATTTGGTCAACATTACCAATGTTGACCTCTAGAGTATCTTCGGATAATAATGTTGATTCCTATTAAATAATCATAGGAAAGGAAGATAATGGACCCTATTTAGCTACCTATTTATCATGACCTTTACCCATATATGAGGAATCTAAATTAGATATGTTAGGTAATGGCCAGTTGGAAAATACTTTAAGAAAATCTAGATCAAGGTGTTCAAAAACTTTTTGTTCTTCAAAACTAATGCTAGAACCAATGGTAACACTTGGACTAGGAAGACATTATGCTTCTTGAAGAGAGAGGTGAATTTACCCATCTAAGAGTACCTGAACTAGGTTTACACTCAAGGACTCATCTTTATCTTTACTCTTTCCCTGACCCTATGGTATCTCAAAGAGGTTTCCACCCAAGGATCTTGATGTTTTACTTTTATCATGACAAAAGACATTCACTTGCTCTCTAAAATAGGCAACATAGTCCAAATAGAAGTCAAAAACTTATTATGATCACCTACTAGTAATCCATCTCGAAGGCCCGTGAACTTGACAAGATATTCCTAATTCTAAAACTCATCCAAGATTATGATATAATCTTGTTGGTGTCAATCGATTAGGTTAGGATGATGAAGGGTAAATGGATAATGGGATGTAATGGTCATGATGGCATTGGAATTGAATAAATTGGTATCTTATAGCTCATTATAGGTACTATAATGGGATGCTACATTACTATCAGGAGTTTTAGTGTTAGTTGATGACGTGGTATCACTTTTAAAATCTATGGGGTTACCCTTAGTCAATGTAAATCCAATACCTCAATTACCCAAATGTTTAGTAGTTAAAATGGGTTAAAAAAACCTTTTGCTTTTAGTCCCAATTATTTTATTGTATAGTCTAGGCTATTGATGATCTAATTTCTAATGGTTTACTTAGTGCTCTAAAGAGAATTAGCAAAACCATCACCATACAACCAACCTCCCTTAATGTTGGTGGCTCGATTTTGATTAGGTGATGTATCAAGTACAAATAGAAGTGGCTCATGTAGATTGGATTTGGATTTATTTTGATAAATATGTTGGGCCTGCCTACATTTTTAGAGGGTTTAGTATGGCTATTGGACTTAAGATAGGAAATTTATCGATGTGGAATGCATCATGAATTTTATACATGACAATACCATCATCTTGAATAGTGAAATGGGAGGATAAGGTGATGGGAAATGGATCAGAATAAGTGGAAATGAGGTCACTATGATCAATATAATTAGACTTGGGAGGTTCATAAACTACCCTATTACCTTTATTTCCTACCAATTTAGTTCTAATATAATAGGTGTAGTTGTCATACTTAGCTTCTAGATGTTTGCAATATTGGTATGGTTGTAAGTCACCATAGATAGTGACCTATAGATAATAATGGAGGAACTTGGTGTATTTATGTAGGATGGCAAGGACTGATCATACTTCATGGATCCAAGGATAACCAAGAATCATATTATAAGGCAACTCTATATCAATGACATGGCATAGGGTATCATGGGTGACAAGCCCAATAATGATAGGTAGACAAATGGTCCCTAAAGATTCTTATCATAGGCCTTAATTGTGATGGTATCTAGTTGCATATTTGTTGCTTCATACTAAAATGTTTAGACTAATTTCAATGACATTATGTCCAATCCAAAACCATTATCTATAAGAACCTATTTGATTTTATGATGGGAAATAATAATTTCAATGTACAAAGGAATACTATGTGATCAAGGGATGACTTATCTCACTAGTCAAATGTAAGTTGTTGTCTTGGGTATAAATGTAACACAAACACTTGGAATTGGTTAGGATTAGTGTCATTAGGAACATTGTATTATTAAAGTAAATCATTTAATATGGCCTTGTGAACTTTAGATAGATGCAAGAGATATACAATAGAAATCTACATAGATGTTTTGTGAATTTATTCACTTATGATGTATGTTTATCAACAAAGGGATGAGAAGGTTTGGCCTTATCTAGTATAGGGTTTAATTTAGGATTAATTTTAGAAGTTACAGGGTTTGGATTAGAATCAGTGTTGGAAGAAGGAAAAGGACCATGGAGGCTGACTTTTGGCTATCTAGTTATGACTGTATAACTTTGAGTCAAGAGGGAGTTACTATAATTAGAGAAATGAAGAGGAGGTCCAAAAATGATAACCCATGGAAACTGAGGTGTAAGAGATGTGTTGGAACCTAATGCAAAATTACCTAAAGAAGGGGATAGTGATCCTAAAATAGAGGGACCAACATTTTGAGTAATGTTGGATGGTACATAGGACTTGATCTTAATGATAACATTATTACTAGTAATACATCTTATAGTATTATTGTAATTATATGACAAAATACTATTTTTAATTTGATTGGTTTAGGTGTCATGGTCTTTATTATGTTTATTTTTTTGATTTCAATTTTGATCATGACCTTGATTTTGCTGCTAGTTGCTCTCTTGGCCCTAGTTTTGATTTCTCTTTTGTTATTGGTTTTGCTTTAGAAGGGGATCTTTGTAGATACCCATATCTTGATTAGTGTTAGGAGTTATCTTGTCTAGATTGATCTCTCTATTATCTATCAAGTATTCAATAATGTGCCTTATTTTCACACATCAATGAATGACATAGCCAACAACATGATAAAAGTCAAAAATTTCATCTTCATAATGCCAGTCAGGTTTAGGTTAATCATTAGGAAATGGTTTTGGTATAGGCCACACTATAATGTTAGCTACAAATAGTTTATAAAATATTGACTTAATAGTCTTCCATAGGTTGTTGAATAGCCTGCATCTAGAATATCCTCTATGTGAAGGATATCTTTTTAAGGTGAGTAGGGGATTGGGTGGACTATTTATAATAGGTGATTCCTACACTATTTGCACATGTTATGATTTGGTAACCTCATTACCAACCATGTTCTTATTCTTGTTAAAAACCTTAAGCTTTTCAACAATAGTTTATTGAATAGGAGTTGAAGTTTTGTTTGATTTTTGAGCTTGTGAATAGATTTTCATTAAGCCCTTAGTAATAAACATCTTCTAAATATATAAACCCTTGTTGATGATTTATTTGAATGTGTTGGTACAAGTAAGTATTATATTATGATCAACTTTGGGGTGTAGGTTTTATGCAAAGATATCAACTAGCTATTTATCTAGTATATTGTGTTAGAAGTGACTAGTTAGTTCTCTCCACCATTGTAGGTATTCTTTAAAGTTGTCCCCTTCTCTATGCTTTGATTTACATAAGTTAATCACTGTCAGCTCATGTTCTATGTTGTCATAAAAATGGATAATGATTTTTTTATGATAAATCATTGAAATTTGTTACTTATCCTTTAGGTAATTTGAGAATCCAGCTTAATGGAAAAAATCACAACAAATACATACTACTGTAGGCTACCTCTTCAGAAAATACAAATAAGGATTATAGAAGCTCACTAGGGTCACCCTTCCCTTTATATTTATCAAATTTGGGCACCTCAAAATGAGGTGGAAAGGGTGATTGAAGAATAATTACATCAATTGGATAGGGGCATATCTTGTCAAACTTGTATTTATTCATCTAGTTACCTACTTAGATCCTTGATACTACCTCCTTCATTGTGTTCCACTCTTAGATATTTGGAGTAATTTGTGATGGAAGGAGATAAATATATTAATTATTCATAGGTTAATAGGTTTGGTCAGTGTTGGTGTGGGTAGGAATGGATCCTCCGTACGTGATATTGATGGAAATGCGCACCCTATTCCCTAAATTATGTGCTTGATTATACATTTTTTATTAGTTATGATGTACATAGGAACATGTATGACATTGTTGGTTCATAGGATTTTATTGATGATCCCCAACTATTTGATGTTGATTTTGAGGAATCTATTATTTTGATATATAAGGAATCTACTAGTTTTGGGGAACTTGGTATTGGTTTAGAAGAATGCATTCCTATTGTTAGTTTGTAAGAGGAACTTGTTATCATTACAAATTAGAAGAAGTTGGCTCCATATTCTATTAGTTATCCAAAGCCTATTGGTGTGGTCGATGATTGGAAACCTATTTTTGGGAATGGTCTGACACTTATTATGAAGTATTAGATACATGTCATGCATTGGAAATGGTTTCTTGGTGGTTCAGTAACATGTGTTGTGTATCAATTGAAACTTGGTGCTAAGAATTCATTGGCATAACTTGTTCAGAGGGAGCTAAAGGATCTACCTCAAGTGTAGGATTAGCTTGGTCTTGTTGTAGTTGTTTAGGTAAATTATTTTTTTAATAAAAATGTGGCATTATTAAATGAGGTCATAGAAAAATAAGTCATTAAGTCAATGATAATCTGATCTACATATCATTGAAAATTTGTTGTATGGTGGATGTAATAATATGACCATTTTGGGAAGGATCTAATAGTGGACCTTTCCCATTGCTAAAAAAAGAAATAGTTATTTTTGGCACTTGAGTGTGATTTTGTTCATGATCAACAACCGGTTCATATTGTTGCTTCTCTATTCAAATAAGGGTATGTAATTATTCTCTCAAAAAATATGGTGGGAGTTTAGCTCTAGATTTTTTTAGTCTCAAGAGAGCCTCATTTTGGTCTTTTATTGGTTTATTATTAATGTATTAACCTTGGATTGATAACACAATAGGAGAGATAAATTTAAACACAATCAAATGTTCTTCTCCATCATAAAAGTTTTCTTCCTCATAATTGGGGCTGTAAGAGACCCCACTATGAGTGTACCTTTGTAGGGTTAGAGTGGCACTTGAGTTTTGGAAAGTGTTTCAAATGTATTCTTAGTTTAATTTGGAATTAGGAAACACTATCAAATGGTCCTTGGAAACTTTAAAATTATCTCATAATTATAATGGATTGGAGAATGTAATGACACATAATAATCTTTGGTGCAAAATAAGAAGTGAAGTATTTGGAACACTTGACCTTGGTTGGTCAAAATAAAAAATTTATAAGGTAGAACAATCTTAGACTTAGGGATTAGTCTAATGTAATAAAACCTAAGTCTAAAATGTGTTGGTACCATATAAAAGGATAATGAGACTGTGGTTTGTCTTGATAATCAATATAGCAGAAGGTTAGATGGTCTAGGAAATTAGGGTGTGGGCTAATTCAATAAAACCTAAGTTTGAATTTAGATTAAAATAGGTAGTGTAACGACACATAATGGAAAATAAAGTTGAATGGTCTAGGAACTTAGGGTGTAGGCTAACGTAAGAAAACCTAAGTCTAAAAGTTGAAATGAATTGGGAATTATAATGATACCAAGTGAGAAAAAGGTTTTTGTTTTAAATGATAGCATAATAATGATATCATCAGATTCAAAGTCAAAAATGGGAGATATCAACATAAATGAGATAAATATTATAATTAAGCCTAGCCATGCCTTATTAATGTTCACTTATTATAAAACATAAATGTATTCAACCTCCCAACCCTAACCCAAGCTTAACCACACATGGGTTAGATTTAGTAAGAACAATATAAATACAAAGATTCAAATGGGTGTGATAAATGTAGAATAAAATTTTAAAACAAGTTATTTCATGTGTTAGTACATAAAATAAATGAAAATCATAAATAACTAATGTATTAGGCATAAATATCAATGGAATCAAGAAACTAGACAAGAAAAAAACAAGCAATGCCTTCCCTAAGTTACTCTCCTTTAAGATCGGTCCATTAATCATGTTTGTGTTTAGATTTGTTGCTCCAAGTGTTTTTCAATGCAGTAGGGAAAACACCTCCAACATCTCTTATTGTACCAATTGGTTTTGGCTCTTGATTGGGTAAAAATAAAGGAAGGTTTGAAGCTTTCTAGAGATATTTTGGCATAGTTTATTTGCACCTAAAAAAACTTAATGGTTATGGTCATGACTCTTGTATTTATAGTTTTCCAACTAACTCCAACCCATGTGTGGTTAAGCTTAGGTTAGGGTTATGAGGTTGAATGCATTTATGTTTTAAGAGAAGGGAGCAATAATAAGGCATGGCTATCCTTAATTTTGATATTTATCCCATTTATGTTTATATTTCCCATTTTTGACTTTGATGCTGATTACATCATCATATTTATTGATTTTTTTTAAAATTATGAATTTCCAATATTATTTATTCATTAAGTTTATATATGGATTTTTCACTCAATATTTTAATCTAGTTTGTTTTGCTTAATGATTTTGCTTAGTATTTTTTTAATTATTCAAAGTTGGTCACTTGTTTAATTAGAATGGTCAAAAATGTCAATTTGTTTGGTCAAATTTTGATTGGAAGTGAATCAGAGGAAGGTGATAATTGTGTATAGGGTAATTCCCTAATTAGGTATGAGTTGACACAAATTGGCACATGCACATGATTTGTATAGATGAATTATAAGATTTTAGTGATTGAGAACATCAATTTGTTAAGTCATAATTAGACCTGAGATAAATTATAAAAAGATAATGATTGTGTATAGGGTAATTCCCTAATTAGGGACATATTGATGTAATTCAATACTTGCATGTGATGTGTGTAGATGAATTAGAGTGCTTTGGTGATTTTGGTCCAATTTATGCATTATTACAAAAATTCATTTAGACTTTCAATTTCAACACAATAGTGGTATGAACTGGATATCTACATGTTTCAATTTAGAATTAAATTTCTTGAGCCAAACCATTTTTGAAGACCTAGAGTATTTACTCTTATTGTAGATTTACACTTCTTGGGTCAAACAATTCTATATCCATTCTAATTTATACGTACCATTTGACATTATTCCATATTCTAAATTACTAATTCCAAACCAAGATTACATTTAAAACACTTTCAAAGACCAAAAACCATATCAATTACGCCTATATACAGTCGTAGTGGGGCCTTTTATGGTACTAGCTTTATAGAAGAGCATTTTTTATTGATCCCTTGGGACATAGTAGAGGTTTTGAATATAAAAATGATGGAGATGAACACCTAGTTGTGTTTGATGATAGCCATCCCATTTTTAGATCAATTTAAATTCAATTAAACTATCAACTCATAAAAGATTAAGATGAATCTCTCTTAACGATAATAAAATATGGAGGTAGGATCCCACCCACATTTCCAATAGAATAATTTCACACCCTAATTTTATTAAAGGATTAAACTCATATTCAAATTCTAAAACTAGCCATCACTTCATCTAGAAAAGGGAAGGGTCCATTGATTGATCCTTCCTAAACTAGTCACTTTATAGCATCCACCAATCAATAATGTTGCATAGATCAAATTATTGCTGACTTACAAGATTCTTTGGCTATAACCTCATTCAAAAAATTTGCATCTATAGAGCAAAATAAACCACTTGAATAGATGCAATAAGACCTAGTCAATCCTACATTTGATGTATATAATTTGACTCCTCTTAAACAACCCATACCAATAAATGCTTCACAACAAGTTCTGATTGATACATAAAATACATTTTTCAACCATCAAGATATTCTTGTGAATGAAATACAAGTACATAATGATTTTTAATAAGTTCCAAACCATTCACAATAAGTTATAAATAATCCACCACCTCATCAAGTAGTGGATCATTCACAAAACATGTTACCAAATTCTTCTCATTCAAAACAACATGTTACTCTTGCAAACCAATATAAACTTCAATTTCCTTTTGTGAACCAATAATAATAACAATTTCTTCTCCTAAATCACCAATAAATTCTGCAAAACTAACAATAGATTATTCTAGACCAATAATAGATTCCCTATCATTCACAATAAAGACTTCCTTGGGAACATCAAAATGTCACTTATTCCAATTTTAATCTAAACCACCAATATATATAACTTAAAACATAGAATTTATGACAAATGGTGCATATTTATAACTAAAACATATAAGGGGGAGGTAATTCTACTTATGCTAATGCCAACCAGAGCTGACAATTCACTAATACCCATCAAAGTACCCTCCTTTCATCGTAAACCTCTCTAAACATATAAGAATGTAACATAATAAAGGGTATAGTTTTAGACCTAAAATTAAGCAAGAAATAACCCCAAAAATATAAGTTTTATGATATATGCCCTTACCTATTGGATGCCAACTTTCTTCAGGTGTCTTTCCCACCTCATTTTAAATGCTAAAATTTGACAAATACAAAGGGAAGGGAGATCCAAAACAACATCTACAGGAATTATTTGTAGCATGACAAGAGGTAGGATACAACCATGTCTATTTTTTACACCTATTGATCCAGGCAACAATTCAGGTGATAATTTGGGTGATAGTTCTACCCCAATTGATGATGAAACTTTTGGGAGCCATAACTTTTGCACCGTAGCTCCAATTGACTTGTCGTTTGAACCATTGGAAAGATAATAATGAGGATAATTCCATGAGATGGAATTTATATCCACTCAATGAATTTTTACCCTCAAAAACCCAATGGAAGTGCCCCAAATTTTAATTTTAGTAGTGCAATCTAAAAATAGTAAGTTTCTAAAAATAGTAATTCCTCAAATTCTATATTGTTTTAAAGCATAGAAGTTGAACCACTTAATATCCATCAATATTGGTGACCTTACACATCCTGCCCATACTTTTAAAATGGGTATAAATGAATATGTAACCTGAAATGGAAAATTAGACATCTCTTCCTAGAGAATTCATTGTTACTGTGTTATTTCTATGTTCATGAAATATTTATCAACCAGAACTTCTGAGTTTTGGATCACCTTTTCCACGTAACTTAGGTGGACAAGAATTAGAATGGATTCTCAAGATACGTAAGGGATTGGTCACTACTTTAAATGACCTCTTATAAAAAATATATGTCATTGATTTATGTAATTCTAAGCAGAGAGGAAGAGAGACATTTCTAGCATACTTATAGTAGTGGAGAGATTTGGATAGTTGTTTCTCACATATCTTTATTAATACATAATTAGCTAGTATATTTGCATAAAATCTAAATATTGATCTTGCTCATAATCTCAAACTAAATTATGCCAACATGTTTAAGTGAATCATTGATAAAGGGGTGTAGATAGAAAAGTCACTTATCAACAAGGGTCTTATCAATATATTCTAAAACCCAAACAACAAACCTAAACCAAATGCCAAATCAAGTGCCAATTCAGACCACCATAGCTAAAAAACTAAAGGCCTTTGTTAAAAATAAGACCATGGTTGGTAATGGGGTTATAAAGGCAAGGCATGTACAAATGATATAACCACCACTTGTTCAAAACATGCCACCTAACCCTCATTTTGAATTAGAAAGATCTCCCCCATGATAAGGATAGTATAAAGATAGAATTTCCAATGACCTTAAGGATCCTATTGAAGTAGTATTACAGAAGTTTGTAACCATTAACATGATCATTTGGCCCATTCCAAAACCATTTCTAGAGGGCCATCCCAAACCAAAATGGTATCATGATAATGAGTATTGTCAGTACCATTGTGTGGTCTATCATTCCATCTTTAGGTATGTGTAGTTAAGATACCTAATTGAAAATTTGTTTGAGAATGGGGAAATTGAATTAGACAAATGAGCACCCAATAACAATCAGGAGATGATAAATTGTAATAACCTCTTCTCAAGCATAATAATCAACAAGAATGCACCAATTAGAACCAAAGACATGTCTAACATCAAAAAAATGGCAAGGCTCTAACAAGAACCAAAATAATCGTAATCAAGATCATGATACCCAAGCCAACTAAGTTGACTTTAGGAGTTTTCCTTATGATTATAATAATACTGTGGGACATATCACCATCAATCATGTTGCCACTATCAAAGTCACTTTTCATAGGCAAACTAGCACTAATTAGAGAGATAACTATTTTATTTTTGGACCACCACCTTTAACCATTGGTAATTCCAACATGGATTAGATAAATGTGATTGCATCATAACCATCACAAATTACCATTCCTAGACCTCCACCAACTCTCTCTAGTTCAATTAACCCTTCCTAAACTCAAAATTATGTAGTCATAACTAGAGGGCCAAGAGTTATTATCCAAATCCCTTTGCCTTCTTTTAATGCCAATACCAATCCTAACCCCATGCCAAATTTTATTCTATCAAAGTCTAAACCATCCTATCCTACCAAGAAGCCATTTATTATTGGTGAAAAATTAATTAAAACACTTGTGTAGATATCCATCTTTGACCTATTGTGTATATATGAATTTCATATGACAAAATTAAGTGACTTTATTCAATAGTCCAAGGTGCTTAATAACATTGATCCAACTCAATTACAAGTTATTTTGGGATATTTTTCTCTAGGCCAATAACTCACATTTGACCAATGGGACATCTGAATCCCTTAGTCCCCTTCAAAAATAACCAAATGTATATTTAAGCCATTATTTCCCATCATAAAGTCAAGTGGGTCCTTATAGATAATGGTTTAGGGTTAAACATAGCCTTGTTAAAGTTAATATGAACTTTGAGATATAAAGATGTAGATATGAAACCAAACACCATTACAATCAAGGCCTATGATAATGTAGAGAGATTCTTCAAGAAGAATTTGTTTACCTATCATTATTGTGCCTGTCACTTAAAATAATTTGTGTTATGTTTTTAACATAAAATGTACCTATAATCTATTTTTGGGTCATTTTTGGATGCATGTAGTACAAGCTGTACCTTCTACCTTGCATTAGTGCATCAAGTTCCCTCATTCCATGTTGGAGGTTACTATCCATGGTGATCTTCAACCATATCAAAATTAAAATAACCTAATTATCAAGTATGGTAACTAAAAATATTTCCCAAGCACTGAGTTTGTAGGCAAGAAGAAAAAAGCAAAAGTTCATGAATCCTTGAAATCCAACTATATTGATCCTAGCGACCTTGCCTCCACTTCTTTAAATACACCTTCTGAGAACATTTCTATTCATTTTATTTTTGAATATAAGTGTATTTACACATACCACATCCAAGATGATTTTCATGTTAGCAAGATACCTAAATATCCTAAGTCATATAGATGACCTAAACTATTCCTGGCAAGCCTAACATGATTTAGCATAAAAAATCCAAATCTACTTTACAAGAGTAGCTCATATTTGTACTAGATACATCACCCAATCAATATCATGCCACCAGTGTCAAGGTAGGTTGGTTGTATGGTGATGGTTTTGATAATTTATTTTAGAGTGCTAAATACCCCATACTGAACAAAATCATGAACCATCTAGACTATCCAGGAAAAGGATTTGGGTTAAGATCCCAAGGTATTATTGAGCCAATACCCATGACAACACATATAATAACTTAAGGCCTTGGATTTACACCACTCGGGGGTTACCTCATCAAGTTTGAGAGTAATAATTTAACAACTTATGAAAATAATCTAAAAAATAATGTAGCTTCCCACTATAACACTTATAATGAACTTGTAAACACCAATCTATTTGGTTCCAATGTCATTCTTACCATTACACCTTATTATCCTATTTCCCTTCATGATCTGAGCCTCATTGATTGGGACTAGTATGAATTGATTATACTATTAGATGATTTTCAAAATGAAAAATCTATTATAAAATTAATGGGTCTAAGAGATGGGTTTCCAGTTGGTGACCACAAACAAGGATTTGAATTCCACTTGGATCTTGCTGCATACTTTGGAGAAAAAACAAACATCCTTGGTCATGAATAAATTGAATTATCAAGATCTTTAGGTGAAAACCTTTTTTAGGCACCTTTAGATTAGGGAAAAAGTAAAAATAAAGACAATTCCATAGGTGAAAACCTATTTTAGGTACCTTTGGAAAAGGAAGTGTGCTTATCTCCTAATGAAGCTTAGAGTCTTCCTAGTCCAAGTATTATTGTTGGTTCCAATATCAATCTAGAAGATCATCGAATCTTCATGCAGTTGGTTCAATATTTTCCCAAATAATTTATCAATTGGCCATTGATAGAAATGACATATTTAGATTCTTCTTAAATGAATGGGCCTTTTAGATCTCAAAGTGATGAATACCATCAATTCATTTTACTTCCAACTATTCTAGAGGATCGATCTACACTTATTTTATAGGATACCATGAAAGTGAATATTGGTACCTATGATGACTTAAATATAGTTTACCTAGGAACATCCCTCACTATTAAGGAGTGTTATTTCATCATTATTATCTTGAAGGACTTCATTGATATATTTTTATGGTATTTTGATATGGTAGGTCTAGACCCCTATTTAATGGTGCATCGAATTATGGTACATCTAGATGCCAAGACCATCAAACAAAGGTTATGAAAAATGCATCCACACATAATTATATTTGTCAAGGAGCTATAAAATTTATTTGGATCTAGCTTCATTAGAGCACTAGATTATTTAAAATGGATATCAAATATTATACTAGTTAACAAGAAACCCTAAGGCATATGCTTATGTACTATTTTTAGAGACATCAACAAAGCATTCCCAAAATATGAGCTCCCTTTGCTGAACATTGACCCTATCATAGATTGAATAGTAGGATATGAGATATTATCGATCATGGATGGCTTATCATGTTATAATTAGATCAAAATTGCACCTGATGACCATCATAAAACAATACTAACCACAATGTGGGGGATATTTTATTATCAATCCATGCCATTTGGTTTGAAAAATGTCAGTGTAACTTATCAACATGCCATGAATATCATATTTTATGACATGATACATGACATTATTGAGGACTACATTAATGATATCTTGGCCAAATCCAAAAAATGAGAAAGACATCTTGACATTATCTGGATAATCTTTGAGAGACTTTGTGAATATAAGGTGCATCTAAATATAAAGAAGTACATCTTTAGTGTCACTTTGGGTAAGTTGATAGGGTTCATTGTTTCATGTAGGGGAATCTAATTTAACCCTTCTAAAATGAAAGCCATTGCGTATATGATTCCATCCTCAAATCTAAAATAACATTTTATCCTACAAGGCAAGATTTAATTTATTTGGTAGTTGATTTATTAGTTGGCTAAAAAGTGTCATCCTTTCACTCACCTTTTGAAGAAAGGTGTTACATTTCAGTGGGTGATCCAAGTTGTCATCAAGACTTTGAAGAACTGAAGCCCTACTTGGCTAATCTACTAGTTCTAATGTCACTTCTTTACTTATCAATGACATAACATCCATTGGGGGAAATCTTAGCCCAATATGATAGTTAGGGTAAATAATATGTTGTCTACTATCTAAGTTGGACACTTGTTACTTATGAGAATAATTAATCATTAATTGAGAAATATTGTTTAGATATGGTGTTCACTTCCCAAAACTTACATCACACATGTTGAATAACAAGACTATTGTTATTTACAAGGTTTATCCACTCAAATACCTATTATCCAAGGAAACTTTAACATGTCACATGGCCAAATGAGTAATGATGCTAAGTGAATTTGAGATCAAATATCATAATCAAAAGGCCATAAAGGATAATTTATTGTGATAAAACTTATCAAAGCTCCTCTCTTGTATATATAACCACTTAGCTTTGATTTCCTAGATGAGTCAATTTTGACTCTAGAAGCAGCTACTATTGAGTCAAAATAGTGAACATTGTATTTTTATAGTGCATACACATCCCATGGATCTACAGATAATGTCTTATTCATTACACTATAGGGGGTCTAATTCCCAAGACACATTTATTTCACTTGTAATAAAAACATGGCTGAGTATGAAGCTCTCATTGCAAGATTCCATCTCATATTACAATAGAACATTAAATAATTAATGGTATATGGGGATTCCCAATAATCATTAACCAAGCTAAAAACTAGCAATAAACAAAGGAAAAGAATCTTAGACAAGTTTGAGTCACATTTTAAATCTCTTCAATTCGAGAAAACACCAAGAGCTAATAACAACTCAACTAATGCAATGGAAACTATTAGATCCATGCTAGTAGTGGTTGATAATGTTAAAGAGTATCCATTTCTCATCAAGAACCTTTTTCAACTAGATCATAAAAAAATGGATTTATAAATGGTATGCGATATTGTTGGTCCTAATTTAATTTGGTACTAATATATTTATAGCTAAATTCATGACCACATTCTTCCTCTAGACTTATCATGAAACCAACATGAATCCTCCATCCATAAGACTACCTGATATACATTACTTGGAATACACTCTATTGTAGGGGTTATGATGGAATGCCACTTTGTTATTTATATTCAAGAGAATACCAATTAGTGTTGAAGGATGTATGTCAAGGAACTTGTGGGGATCAAACTAGTGGTTTAGTCCTTACCAAGAAATTCCTTAGAACTGAGTATTACTAGCCCAAAATGGAAATAGATTCTTACATACATGTGAATAAGTGTGATTCTTGTTAATGACATAATGATTTATTACATGTTCCTTCTTTTCTGATCCATCCAATCACAAAACCATGGCCATTTTCTACTTGGGGACTTGATCTCTTGGGAAAAGTTAACCCTACTTCCTCAAATTGACACAAGAACATCCTAACTACCACATGTTACTTTACCAAGTGTATCAAATCCATTCCCCTCATACATATAACCATAAAATAGATTTCCAAGTTCATTCATTACCATCTCATCTATCGCTATGGTAATCCCTCCACTATTATCACTGATAATGTTGGCCTATTTAAAAATAAATATTTTAAGTCCCTCTATTCCAAATTCTAAATAAAACATAAAAGGTATACAAAATTTTATCCTCAAGGTAATGACCAAGCTAAGGAATCCAACAATAGCATTACCAAAATCCTAAAAATGTTTATCAATGATGTTTTCCATGATTGACATCTATAATTATTCCTAGCCTTATGGGCTTACCGTACTGGTACCCACACACCTACAGGTGCTACTCCATATTCCCCAATTTTTGGTTCTTAGGCCATTATTACTGTCAAGATATAGTTATCCCTTTACACATTTATTTGCAAAATATCATTGATGATAAAGGGTATAAAGTGGCTAGATTGTAAGAGCTAGAGATATTGGATGAGAAATTGCAAGCTGCATTAGATAATTTGAGAGCATACCAAAATCAACTTTATCATAGTTATAACAAACATATTCTACCTTAAGAATTTGAAATTGGTGATTTGGTGCTAAAATAAAATAAAATGAACACCAACACCAAGCATAAAAAGAAGGGTAAGTTTAAAGCTAATTGGCTTGGGCCCTTTTGTTTGATTGTAAAATATGGTTCTAGAGTATATAGACTGCATACACTAGATGGGCAAGAGATCAATGTACCCGTGAACATAATGGAATAAAAATTATTATATGCTTAACTAAACATGAACCATTATCTATAGGAGCTATCACTTGGGGACACCATTTTCACCTTCATTCTTTTACCATACCATTCCCCAGACCATTCTTATTTATTTCACCATACCAATCCTTAGACTATTCCTATTTATCCTCCCATAAGTTTCCTTAGACCATTATTTATTCATTTCCCATGCCATTCCTATTATCAATCATTATCTTGATTACAAATAGGTGTTACAGCCAGATTCAATGACTGTTGTTCCAAAAGCACTTTAAAAATAATCAACATCAATAACTTCCTTATAGATAAGTGTTTCACGATATGTCAAAAAGGGTGTTACCTAGTTGATATTTAATTGTAAACTTATTATAATTACTTTTCATAATATTTATTTCCCATTTGTGTTCCACTTTTATTCTTATCTTGTTGTTGCATGATCTTCTATATGCCTCAAATTTTATTGCTGGTTTGTGGCGGTAAGTACCATTGCAACCAGTTTAGCTATTGTTTAAACCTATACCTAAGGATGAATATCCTTTTATAGATGGTTAGTTGTACATTTTAACATATTAAATCTCTTTCCTTATTATTAAAAGCCTAGAGACATTGAAAAGACTTAGAAAAACAATAAAAATCACAAAATCATGAATATTGGCTTAGAATTTCCACATGAAATATAAAACCTCAAAAGGTTTTTGGGATGGAACCTTGTATCTATCCCACTTAATTTATATATAATACACATTACCATTATCCTACCATTTCTAGGAGATGTAAATTGGCCTGAGGTTTACACAGACTATGTAGATAGCACTTGGATGCATGAGGCATCTTGGGTTAGCTCAGCTAATCTTCTTCACTTATGTTTCCTTATGCTCTCATAATTTTTTGAGAAATTTTTTCCTTAAATTCTTACCATTTTATGAAATACACATTTTTGGGCATTGTGCATTTGAAATTGATACACTGATGAGCACTTTTCACTTCCAAACATTTGAATACTCTCACCATTTAATGACTAATCATTACCTGATTAGTGGGCATTATGCATTGGTTGCACTCCTCTTTTTATTTTCATTGCTTGAATGATCTCATTATTTTATGATTATATATCCTTTCCTATTTCTTATCTATTATTATATGCTTTATTTTCATCACTTTTCTTCTATCCCATATCCCTGGGAAAACTACATTTGGCCTGAAGTTCATTGGACTATGTAGGCAACATTCACTTAAATTTGGGAATTTGGAGTCAAATAAGCCACCCCTTTCCTCTTATTCTATTCCCCCTATTATTAAAACCAATTCATTGTCCCCTTAGCCTATAGCCATAATATTTAAAGTGTAACACCTCATTATCCCCTGTGCTCTATGTGTTTCACTTATTTAATTTATTTTTTATTTTTTTAAAGTGTTATGTGTTTAAGTAAAATTAATTTACACTTGAGTCTTGCCTCAACTTGGGATTGAGTTGTTTAATTTTTCATTTAGATTATTTTTTCTTGTTTGCATCAGGTACATCTTGTTAGCACTTGAGTCTCTATTATCCATATCTTGATCTTAAGTGGTTTACAATTTATACTTATGTTGTTTATTGTTTATTTATTTTTGTATGCTTGTTTTATTAATTTTTTATATTTAGTACATTTTATATTATTTTTTCATATTTATATTTTATATCCCAATTATAATTTTTTTGCACTTTGTATTTAACTATTTTATTTATTTGTTATTTTAAAGCAGAATTTGTTAAATGTTAGCCTAGATTCCAATGCAAATAATGAATAAATTACATTATGATAAAAGCCTTTTTTACCACACCAAAATTGTATTGTATTATTTCTCAAAATTATTATTTACAAAACACATGAAAATTTTTATAGGCTTTTCATGGGTGGTTAAGGGTTAAAACTAATTTTCCTGTGAACTAACAATTTATTTAAAACAAAGTATAATAGTAAACTAAATACCAAATATACTAACTAAATATTAATATAACAATATAAAATAAACTTTGGATCATTAAATGACCCAAAAAAATCCCACTTGATCTAAAGGGGTATAGAAAGACTAGAGCAAAGAACTGTGAGTCATCCAAGTAGACTCTGATGTAGCTGTAACTGGTACACTATATATCCTAGACTGATCACATATTGATCATCCATGTACTATAGTAGAACATGATCATGTACTATCCAACTAAATTAATCCTCACATAGAATTTGTCCAACAAGTGACTACCCTATGTACAGTGTATGACACATCTCAACTAATTCCCAATAATCACCAACATCTCTTATAGGCATTTGCTCAACACTAATAATTCTAGAAAAAAATTAAAACCTTGTACTGCATATCAATGACGACTGATAAAAAAACCAATATACAATATATTCTCCCCCTATCAGGTGAGATGTGAGAAGCCATGCAAAAAATAAACTAACTATAAATCACTGAAATGCTCCACATCAAAGATCATATAAACACTACATCTATGAAGGCAAAGTACACAAACCAAAAAATACTACTACATCAAATCCCAAGCTTGAGCCTATCAACTCGCACAAGATGGGTGAGTCATTATCTCAAAATATATAGTCATTAACTACAGAGCATGCAAATTTGTAGTCATCCCATCCTTTCGAAGAAGATGTAGATGAATAACCAGAAGAGTGACTAGAGTGATTGAAGTGATCAACAATGTTTGCTTTTGCCTTTTGTTGATGTCGAGAGGACCTCCTTTTAGAGGGGCACTTTATAGAAAGATGTCACATGAAACCATATTTGTAGCATATTCTCTCACGTCCACTAGAACTATAGGAAGAATAACCACATGAAGAAGAATGCCTGTGTTTGTGCTTATGTCCATGTGAATGTTTGTGGTGATGCTCATGCTTGGAGAACTAGAATGATGTCTATGCTTTGAAGAGCCTAAATGATCTCTATGTCTATAATGATGCTTATGCCTTGAGGTGTTCTTGTGAGAGTGTTTATGTTTCTCTTTGTGTCTTCTATTGGGCTCATATAATGGATTTCTTGTTTTGGTATAGTATGCATCCTTAGTAGGTTTTTCTTTCTTCTTTGCAAATTGTCACTCATTTTGAGTAAGCAACTCATAAATCAAATCAAATGTAGATTTGTTAAGCTTATCACTAAGCTGTAATTTCTCTAGAAATTTCTTATAGCTTGGGCTAAGGCCATTCAAAATAATATAATCGATCATTTCATCATCAATTTTTACATCAGTAGTGCCATATTGCTGTTTCAAATTCTTAATGTGTGACACATATTTTGAAACATCTTCATCATCAGTGAGTTTAGTGTTAAGCAACTACATAAGGAGATAAAATTTCTTGTAATCATGTTGTTTATCATACAAGTCTTTTATATCTTTCCATGCTTTCCAAGCTTCAGATTTAATCACCTCTATGTAAAATATGACTAGTGCACTACAAGTGGATTTTAACAATGCAAGAGCTTGTCTATCATGTTTATGAAATTTTGCAAGTTTTGTGGATTCAGTGGGCAATGTTGTTTATTTTTTAACAACATCCCATAAGTCATTGAATATTAATGTGTTATACATGTTCACTGACCATTCTTTATAATTCTTAGGAGGTAGGCATCTAGTGTCAGAAATGAGACTCATAATTTTAGTCATGATGCAGATTAGTAAGGAATGCTATCAAGGTTTTACCTTTACCTTTGAAATAGATTCAATTTTACAAATGATCTTGGGACTTGTGAGAGACTATGTTCTTTGAGAATACAAGCATAATGAAACAAGAAAAAAATTACATTTTGAAGGTGTCAATTTCAACTAAAAATGTACCTTGATACATCATTTATAATACATTTGTTTGAAAAAATCATATAATGAAGTGTCAAAACATAAATTTGATCATTCCATGTATTTTAAATGTCAAAAACCATGAAGATTTCCTGGTCACATGACCACCTTCACAGACGAGAAGATGTATAACTAGTGTTTGCAAGAATGATGGCTTACACCCTTATGCCTTCATATGAATAAAAAAAGATTCTCAAAAAAGAATATTCCTCCATAAGATTCTCCAAAAAAAAAAATCTTTCAAAAATAAATATTTGAACCCTTGACCTCCTTGGTACAAAGCTTTACCCAAAATGAGCCCTTCCAAGTGCTCTATGAGCATTTACAAGTCTATAAAGAGAAAAAATGCTATATAAACTTGATTTTTTGATTAATTACAATAAAAAAAACATCGGGGTGAGTAAATTTAATTTTTTATATGAAATTAATTTTCAAAATGAAAAACTCAAATATTTCAAGCTTTATGTGGGTCCCATCCAAACCCTAATATTTGACAAACTATAATAAAAAACTTTTCCAAATGAAAAAATAAACTTTGCTCAGACTTCCAATGCCATACAAGAGCTTTTCAATGCCATGGCTGATCTAGGAAATTCCTGTACTCCTTATGTAACCCTTAGGTCATACATAACCCATACAAGATTGAATCTTTCACCATTGGTTAGTGTTTGAGACTTTGAAAGAAGAATTTGACTGATAAGATTTGATTTTTGAAGAAGGAAAACTTTATGAAGGCTATACTTATACAAAGTCTAGTTGTACAACTCAATATAGCATCTTGAAAATCTTTTGGATGTCTTTGGGATTGATTTCTGGTCTTGAGGAAGTTTCATTCAATTCAATAAACACGCCGATCAATTTCCAGAGAAATGGAATCTATTTTATCCAAACACAAGCATATCTAGAATGGAGAGGCTATACAAATGCATATATGGGATGTATAATTTAATTTTCCCACTTGAAGAACACTCCCAGATGCTTGGAATTGAAATGCGATCTTCAATTTCTCATAAACATATCAGAAACCCAATAAATGAATTGAATGAATGGATCCAATTTTCTCATTCCATAGAGATTTCCAGACTCAAAAAAATCTATACAAATGGCTTTTGGATAGATTTTGGAGAGTTAATTTTTTTTTGGAACATTTGAAAGATTAAAAATTCAATCTGGAATGCTTAAAAAATAGTTTGGAAGCAATACTAGGGAGCTTGAAAAACTTGTCCAGTTATATGGCATAATTTTCCAAAGTCTAAACTTTATACCAACCAAAAAAAATTTATTTTACTGGCATACCATTTTTGGAATTCATCTTTCACCCACTTGATTTTCACCATGTTCGAATACCACTGTTGGCCTAGATTCTAATGCAAATAATGAATAAAATACATTATGACAAAAGCCTTTTTTTACACACCAAAATTGTATTGTATTATTTCTCAAAATTATTATTTACAGAGCACGTGAAAAAGTTTATAGGATTTTTACGGGTGGTTATGGCTTTAAACCAAATTTCTCGTGAACCACCAATTTATTTAAAATAAAGCATAATAGTAAATTAAATACTAACTATACTAATTAAATATTAATCTAACAATATAAAATAAACTAACTTTGGATCATTAAATGACCCAACATTAAACACTCGAGTTTGGCCTCTACTTGGGCTTGAGTCATTTATTTTTATATTTAGACTATTTATATTGTTTGTTTAAGTATTTGTTTATATTATTTGTTTTTTTATTTATTTTATTGATTATTTATGTTTGATACAATCTTATTTCCACTTAAGTCTTGATGATTGATATCTTGATTTTAAGTTGGTTACAATTTGTTGTTAAACTATTTTTAATTATTTTTTGTGTTTGATACATTATTTTTTACACTTACATCTAGATTTTAATATCCTATATTTATGTGATTTACATCTTGTATTTTTATTTTTGTTTTATATTTTATATATTTTTTGTTTTCAACTTAGGTTTTGATATTTAATCATTATATTAAGTTGTAAATATTCACATTTAAAATTGGGCCATGTGAAATTGATATCCCAATGTTATTACAATTTATTCATACTTATGATACATAATTTCATTTTAAAAATTAAACAAAACTAGGCTCTCAAGATTGTACATCATAATGTGAAGCCACAATACATTTATGAAAGCATCTATCCAAGACATGATCAAAATGCCATTACATAAACATATATATATATATATATATATATATATATATATATATATATATATATATATATATATATATATATATATATATATATATATATATATATATATATATATTTATAACCTAAGGATGTGCATATCTTGAATTAGGCATATACCATCTAGTCATGATCCATGAGATAAACACACATGCAAAATTAACTAGCAATGCAAATGACAACAAAATCATGGAAAACAAATATACATCAATATCCATGTTATAATGAACATCTAACATCTAGTATCTAACATCATAGTGATACAAAAGCAAAGAACATCACAAAATAATATTAAGATTCTTTATACAATGATCCATGAGCCAAAATGAATTTCATATATATATTTATCTATCAAACTAAAGAAGTTTGTACATCAAGAGAAAATGTACATCTCATATACAATGACAAAATGTGGAACTACAAAGATAAAAATTATCTCTGACTCACCTCATCTCTAGGGGGACTCTAATTGAAGATCTATCATGTACTAGGTGTTGGTGATGGTGGTAGTTGTGGTGGTGGTGATCCCATCACTACCTATTGTGGATCTGGCTATGCCACTAAATGCTATGATGTAATAGTGTGCCAAGACTTGAAAGTCTTGTTAGTCTACTAGCTCTGAGAATAATCTTTTTAAGTAGGTTCCCTATGATTTAGTGGCACTACTACCTCATATAACCTAAATTAATAAGTAATCTCATCCTCCATGTATAGGACATCATCATTCACACACAAGGTATCATCCTTGGCAGCAATCACATTAGAAAAAGCTATAGACATAACACCATCATATACAAGTTGGCAAGCCTCATCCATCTCCCCATAAAGCCTTTATAAATATGATCAATCTCAAACTTGCTCACTTTCCACTGACAGTAACTCTGCATCCCACACTATCAATTTAACCTAGACCCTAGTCAACTATGCCTATACACCTATCAACTTAGCCACTTGCCCACTCAAAGAGACAATATTTGAATATTAGATTATGATGATGCCTTAAAACTCAATGGTCTCACCCTATTCCATGGATAACTCAAATCATAACCCTATCACATCCTGATATAACCTAGAAATATTTACTAAACATGATGTGATATTATGTTATAATCTATCAATAAGTTCCTTATCACTAGCTAGTCTCCTTGAGTTAGAAGGCAAAACCTCTCTTATACCTGTACTACTATCAATATCCATGCCTAAGTCAGAGGTCTTGACCTCTCTTATACCTATGTAAACCCTTGTCCTAGAAACCCAAGCCTCTCATGTCCCCATACCATTTCTTGAGTCCTCATGTATTATGTCAACAATCTTTATATCAATCTTAGGACCCTACCCTCCATCTCCATCCCCATCTACATCTTTGCCACCACCTTATACAAGTGGTAGTTGTAACTGCTATTGTGTTATATGTTACATAGGCATTTGGAGGATCTATTATGTTGGCTGATATGTTAGAACCTAAATGATCTATAGGTGAATCAAATATAGTATAACTTGATGAATAAGAACCTATACATGTACCTATACCTATGCCCTATCCCTCCTATTATAATTTAAACTATTGCTACATGTGATCTGGCCTATATCTCTCCATGATGAAATCATAGTGACCCATGATGTAGCAAGGTGCTAGCATATAATAAAAACCAAAGTCATCCTCTTTCCATCCAAATTACATTACCAAGTATGAATGCTAGATAAACTCACCATCTACCATCTTGTCGATGGTGTACGTATAAAATTATAAATCTCTTTGGTGGCCTTATACACCCACACTTATCTAAACCCAACCATAGGACATTGGATCCTAAGGTAACCATATAAATCATTGTCTAATGGGACACTTTATAGTAATATGCTACCAAATCTAGACTTAGAGGAGAGTGTTGCATCAAATGCTATGCACTCTCTGATACACTATCATGTGTAAGTATCTATACAGTTTAGCCAATATGATAGGTCAAAATGAAAATCATGGAGTATAATCCAGCATATCTCTCACCACACCTACAACACAATATGAAATAATCAACCGCTTTTATCAAGAAAAAATAGGCCACTAATAATAACCATCAAAATAATACCTCTTGGGGCACTATACCCTATGGTGGAGGTGGTGGTAATCTTAAAATAATCAATGGAGGCCAAATTAAGTCTTTCAATGCATCAATATCAATAGACCAGGTATGTCACTCAAATCAAATCCTCCAATACTACAATCTATCCCTCCAACATATAATAGATTCTCCAAACCTGAATAGGCACTCATAAAATCTAGTATACATCCTTGAGGGTCATAATGGCCTCTCTAGTAGGTAGATGGAAAGTAGACATATTTGAATACTAGCATTCTACTAGTGCTGATATATATGCATGATTTGATTGAATCACCAATATATGAGCTATGTGTTGTAGATTTATTACCTTTAACAATCCCATAATCTCATGTATCATATGTTAGGAGAGGTTCTTATAAAACACCACAACATGATAATTATAGGGATACTTTTCATAGTTAATAACAAAATGAACTAGTTGTCAATAATTTAGACTGAATGATACCATTAATTATTAATTTAGGCTCATTTTATGAAGACATACAAGCTTAATTTATATATAAAAATTAACATAAACTATATTAACAACAAATAAAAACATCTATAATACTCACTATGCATAGATCATAAGTAAAAAACATAAGAAAACTATTCATAACATTGTATTAATCTCTATCACACATCAAAACCATACTCTATTACAAATGAGTGCTATAGATAAATTATTATAGAGTGTTTTCTCATCATATTCCAACCTTTCAATATGCCAAAAGGAAATAATCTTCAAATTATTCAATATATTACTTTTTCTTAAAAGGTTAAATTTATACAAAGGATTATACAAAAGGAAAAATTAGACAATTCACACATGTATCCATCCAATATACCTTGAAATTTTAGAAAGGCTTGTTTGCCTAACACTTTACCAGACTTAAATTATTGTCTCATTGTGAGATAAATTCACAAAAATGAAATATGATCTAAAACTAAGGAGATAATCCATAAACAAGAGTTAAAATTATCACTCTAGGTGTTGTTTACCAATTTTCACCCTTTGTGCACTACTTAGCTTCTCTTTTGGGTTTTCAACTAATTAGCATACTAGCCTAACACCCTATCATATTTTTAATAAACTAAGATAACCATGTGGATTTCATTTACATGTTTTTAATTACTCTATCCTTAATTCTAATGTTTAAGGCTATCTTACAAAATTATGAAACTAAAAAATTGTGGTGCACATTACCTATTGGTTAGGTGATGGTGAATTATGAAATGGCTATGCAGGTTTTTGCTATTGTGCTTTCTCTAGTTGGTCTACTAATGACCCACTTGGTTATGCAGTGTCTGGTAGTGGAGGATGTTACTATTGGGTGTCTACTTTAGGCTTCACAGCCATATTTTTATGCTATAGGATATACTAAAGTTTCTATGGTGGAATTTATTGAAACTCATCCATAAGTTGAGTAATTGAAGGATCAATCTATGAAAGATATTACTTAAGCATCTTCTAATCTGTTAGTAATACCCATACCATAGTAATAATTATGCATAAAAGGATATATATTACCATTAATTTCTACACATTTTCATCCCCCATGATGGTAATGAGTGCTTTAACATTAGATTCCTTGAGTTGAATATCCAAAACAAACTCATCCAATTGATCTACATGTTTTTAATCTTGTAGGTCAGAAAATGCAGTATGTAAAGTGTCACTATGCCAAGCCTAAATTTTTTGCATGGTGACATCCCTCGAATCCAAAAATTTCTCAAGGGTGTTTCTCATGACATCATAAGTAACCATATGATCATCTATTACATCTGTTGCTTTATTTGATGTTCTGAATTTTGGTTGACTAGTATACAATGAGTTGTTAAGTTATTAATTTTAATTCAACATCCCTTATGTGATTTGTTTTTCTTACTATGCAAAAATGTCTAAAAACTATTTATATTCCTCAAATAGTTCATAGATTGCATCCATCTTTGACTTTATGTTCTGTCCTTGTGTTTGTAATGCTTACAATTATTGTGCAACCAACTAGTCCTTAGTGATGCTTCAATAAGGCTATGAGATGATTTTCTTCGAACATCACTTTGTCACCTAAGACTTGTGTGACCACCATTGGGTAGCTATTATTGATTATCTAGTACAAATTGGTAAGCTAACAAATTAAGTCTACATTATCACCTTGCATATATAAAAATTCTTGTTCTAAGGTCACAACCTTTTGTGAAATGGATTCTTGAAATGCATCCATGCCTTCAATCTAATTGGTTAGTGGCAATTGGGTAACATCTAGAGATGTTTCAAGAATAGTGGTATCAATTTATATAGATGTGATTAGAATCATTGTAGGATATGGCATGAATTAAACCAAAAGAAGAGAGAGAGGTGCATCAAGTGGATGATGTCAGAACATTCCATAACCACTAGCTAGTTATTTAATGTTTTGGATACAAAGCCTCCTCTTGTGCACCTACTTGTGTCACCAACTTATGCTATTCTATGTGTTTTTATATATCTTTAACTTTTTTTTTCTAGCTTGAGCCTAATATTTAGCGTTAGCCTTAACATCTACCTCAACTTAGGATTTGTCTTTCTCCTTGACCTTAGTCTTAGCTTCAGCTTTAGTCTCATTCTTAACTTTGGCCTCAACTTTGGATTTGGATTTATCCTTAGCTATTTGTAATTCAATTATGTGCTTGGATTTTTCTTCTTTATTATGCTTCTCCTCTTTGGCCTTTTTTAGCATCTATTTTTATTCCTTTTTTGTTGTATAGCTTGTGTTTTTTGTTGAATTCTATTTGTTTCCTTCTATTAATTTTTATTTCCCTCTACTTCTTCACCTCATTTCTTGTGATCCTTTGCTTCCTCAACTTGATTTCGTGTAGCCTTTACTTCTTCATCTTACTTATTTGTATCATTTGCTTCTTCAGCCTACATTTGGCATTACTCTATAGATTTTTGTTGGCATTATTCTTCCTATGAAGCTTCTTATTGCTTGTGTTGTGCCTCTTATGTAGCTACTTATTTATTTGCTTCTTTCTTCTTTCTCTTATTCTCTTTTTTTGTTGTCCTCCTCTCAACCTATTATTGTGATTTTTCTAGGTCATCATGTTCTTACATAACTTCTTATTATAGTTCTTAATGTGGTAAATTTGTTTTTTTAGGATCATCCATGGCCTTTAGTATGTCAAACTCAATCAATGATTAGGTATATTCTGACAAGGTTGATTCTAAAATTATACTTTTACATGAAAATGTATTTTTCATAGATGTGGGCAGATGAGTGATGGCCTTATTTAGCTTCCTCATAACTTGGGTCTAAGATTATTGTTGTGTTGATTATGTTTATTGCACACCACTCACCTTTATTGATTCTTCAAAGGATACCATCCTATCTTTTACTGTGGGGGAAAACCTTGCTGAATGGTGAATCCTTATTTTACACATCAAGGTTAGGGGTGGGCTCTCTTGTGCTATTAGTAGTGATTCTTACATAATAAAAGATCATATAGTTATATCTTTGTTAAATATTTTAGCCACCAACTTCTATCAAGCTGTTTATTTCCATACAACATCAACAATGATAGAGAGTAGAGGTTGAGTGATACCAACCTAAAGGTCTTACCTTACCTGATTGCACACTTAAACAGGAGCATATGATTTTCCAAAAAAAGAATTCATTCTCTTCTTCCTACTCATACACATTATTATCTATGTCTTCTAGCATTGTCTTCAGGAATTCTTTCTCCTTGAATCCCATCTCTATCAAGTCATACACTCTTGTTATCTTCAAAACATTTGCAATTTTTAACCAGGACTTTGTGTGATGTGTCCACTTTTTGGGTGGTAGTGGTGAAGCTCACTATATGGGTGTCTTCATCTTGTATTTTTCTTAATGTGAGAGAGTTTTTTATGTTTTTGATGGGGCCTATGGTTTCACTTCCTATTATCCTTATGCCTTTTCTATCATTGGTTGTTGTCCATCTAGGGGAATATAACATAAAGGTGGAACCAACCTGGCAAATAGAGATGTATGAGTCCACAATTCTAATTTTTCATCCAATAAAGTAATGAAAAATGGCATTATGATCATAGTTGGCATTGTTAACTCATGCACCTTGATCTAGATTCCATTGTGTAGTTTTGTAACTGATGCATGTTATCCTAGATACTGCATGATATCTCATGGTATTTTGGGGTGTCCTGATCAAGGACAGAGCCTCAATCCATCATGTGTTGAACCTTCATAATTGTGCATAGTATTTACTTATTATTATCCATTTAATGTTTTCAAATGTAGTAGTAAGAAAAAAATATACATTTGGGTTGAATATTCATTTTTGTAATTTCCACTATGTGAAGCAAAGGATCAAGACCAAAAACTAATATTGAAATGTCTAGGAGGTAACTGTGATTACCTTCTCAATGTTGGTGGTTACCTATAAGTCTAGAAATTTGGTCTAATTGAAGTCTTCTCACAATCATATCAGGTGATACATAATATCTATAACTCCTTTTATTACTTGTTTGGCTTGTTTTGTAGTTTGCCAAAACCTCTTTGTAATGCATTCAACCAGAATGTTCACCAAAGCATCATCTATTGAATTAATGGGTATTACTCTACCTACCCTTATCATATAATTCTCCCTAGTGTTTAAATGAATTGGTGAAGTAGTAGAATTAATTAAGGAGGTATTTTCCATGATTTGGGAGGCCTATTTCTTGTGTCATAGTCTAAACATTGATCCAGATTGTGATATTATGGGATAAATGAATAAACTATTCATTATACCTACTTATAAGAGTAAGAATTACCTCATTTGAGTTATACAAATGCGGGTAACTTTATCATTATTTATATATCTGATCCTCTTAGTGGATGTGGGAGCACTAGGGCTCTTACTTGTGTAGTTTCTTGCATCCTAGAAGCAAACATAGTATCTTCTACTTGATAAATGAAGTCAAAAGGGTCAAGGTTATTATATTTAGTTTTCTAGAGACCCAAGTGAAACCCCATCTCCTCTTTATACACATCTTTAAGTGTAATTAATAATTAATCTCTCTCCATGGTATTTTTTATAGCCTATGTTGAATACTTTGCTTATTCTAGCTTTGGTATGCAATATCTGTACAAAAAGATGTTTTGAAAGTAGATCATAAAATTCACTTGTTGGTAGAAGTATGTAATGTATATATGTTATCCTTACCCTTATTTATATAGCTTTTGGCACCCAAATCCACATGGTTGAATATTATAAATGCATTGAGCTAGTTTCACATGCATTTTATACTAAAATTAATTTCATTTAATGTTGTTTGGTCTAACAAAGAATCTTTTATGTCGAAAATGCTTGATTTATCCATCAATGTTTATTTGATGTGATGTGATATCCTTTCATCTATCCCATTTATATTATGACACAACCTATCAATTTATCACATAATCCATTTTAAAAATGTAATCTATTCAAGTGCCTTGTCATTAACAGTCTTGAATGACTATTATCCATCCTTTCATTGTATGTGTATTATCAAGGTTGCCTTCTTAGATTTATTTTAGGACCTATATGTAGTTAGTTCTATCTATCCTTCTAATAAATTATCACTTGAATTTGATCATACGTTATGATTGAAACTACTCCTTGTTCATTGCGATGTGTTGTGATCCAAATATCACACTATAAAAACACTCTAACCCTAGAAAAACAAAAAAAAACATTAAAAAATCTACATGGTGCTAATCAACACCCTCTCTTTTTAGAAGCAAGAATGATAGAGACTAATGATGATAATCCTTAAGCCTATAGGAATTAACACATCTTATTAATATAGTTCCCTAAAATTATTTTAACATAATGGTACCCTATTGTGAGACTTCATGAATAATGTAGGGTCCCTTCCATCTAATGCATAGTTTTCACAAGAATGCCTTGAACCTACTATCATACAAAAATACTATTTGTTCTAGATGAAATTGTTTAGATCATAGGTTATGGTCATGACATGCCTTCTGGATTAAATTATAGATTTGTTGCATCCATTGTGCCCTTTGTCAACTTTATTCCATTCTAGCCAAGTCTATAAATATTTGCTTTATATAATCTATGTTTCTTAGCTTTATAACCCTAAAAATGCATAGACTTAGAATAAATTTACTCCATATGCATTACTACTTCAAGACCATAAACAAGCTAAAAAAGAGTGAAACCTATGGCATGATTATAATTTGTTTGATATGCCCAAAGAATTACATGAATGCGACCCTCCTAATTTTCACTTTACACATTACATATCTTCATTAACATTTTTCCCAATAGTTTATTTGACGCTTCAACTTATCCATTTACTTTAGGATGAAAAGTCATGATCTTATGGTGTAAGATCATAAACTCCATAATGAGAGTTTTGATAGTGTTATTGAGGAAATACATTCCTTTGTCACTGACTAGCTTGATTAGGAATATAAATCTTGTAATAATATTTTCATATAAGAATTTAGTAGCATCCTTTGCATCACAAATTAGGGTTGTAGTAACTTCTACCCCTTTGGTGAAATAATCCATCTTAGTAATAATATATCATGCATGAATTCATTTGATTATGGGACTTAAGGTTTGATAAAATAGATTCCCCATTGTTCAAATGGTTATTTTATGAGCATTGGTACCAAAGGAATCTCATCTCTCTGATTTATCTTCCCCATTTGTTGACACACATCACAGTGTTTGGCTATCCTATGCTCATCATGAAACAAACTTGACCACCAAATACCACTCTGTAAGATTTTTATTATCATGGATTTGCCTATAAAGTGACCCCCTACGATTCCATGATGTGTTTCTTGAAGAAGTTATAGTCCTTCATGCTCTAATTTTACTCTACACAACACCTCATCTTTCCTAATATCATACATGAATTTGTTGATGAGACTATATGTGATATCTCAAGTAACCATTTTATTTTTATCCATTTCTATATACTATTCAAGGAAAGTTCCTTGATCCAAAAAAAGTTCAATGTGTTCCATATTATCTAGGATTGTAGAAACCTTGAATAAGTGTGCATTTGGGGAGTCATCCTATAAGTTTTCTATCTCTTCACCATTTTGTAACTTGATCAAATGATCTAGTCTGACATTTTCTCATCTTATTACATTGATTAAAAATTGAAACTCTTGAAACAATAAGAGCCACCTAGAGATCCATCCTCACAACATTGGCTTATTAACTAGGTATCAAATGCCTAGTGGTCTATAAAAAGCTCAAATGGTGTGGCTAATAGATAGTGTCAAAACTTTTATAATGAAAATACCATAACTATAGCCTCTCTTTTTGTCTTTGTATAGTTATTTTTTACTATTGATATCTTCTTATTGGAAAAATGGATGGGGTGATCCAACCCACAATCACCTAGTTGTGCTAAGACATCTCCTAATATAACACCAGAAGTATCCACATGTATATGAAATGGCTTATTTTAGTAAATAAAAATTAAAATAGGTGTTGTTACCAACCTTTATTTGATCTTGCTAAATGCTACTTGGCATTTTGATGTCCACTTAAATATTGTATCTTTAGACAATAGTTTTCTCATTGGTGCATATATGGTTGTTTATCCTTTAATAAATTTTATATAGTATCCCATATGACCTAAAAAGGTTTGAACTTGTGTAGAGTTTATCAAGGGTGGCATCCCAACTATTACAAAAATATTAACTTGGTCCAATAGAATGCCATCACTACATACAACATGGCCAAAAATAACACCAAAAGGTGTGAAGAAATAAACACTTCTTTAAATTTGAAGCAATGCGTAGAGCTCTATACCATTATAAAATTAGTCATAGTTTTGAAAAATACTCTTTAAATAGATAAAATATAGCCCATTTATCCAAATATAATTCTAAAAAATCATGAATGAAGTCTTTAAATGTAGTTACAATAGTTATAGATAAAATTATTGGTACATTCTTCAAACCAAAAAGCATTATAACTTGTATGCAAAAAATCCCCTTTTAGTTGTAAAATTAGTCTTAACTTGGTCCTCTTTTATGACCAAAATATGATGGTACCACAAAATTCATCTATAAATGAGTACACTTCATGACCTATGACGAATTTGAGGACTTCATCCATAAATGGTATTAGAAAATGATCATTGATGTAGCCATCATTGAGTGCGTGATAGTCTTTAAAACCATGTATCTCTATAGACTTCTTTGGTTGTATCAAATGGGACTCACCAAGTCTCCTTTTTCCACTGGATAAATGATTCTTGCTTCTTGAATTTGATCTAGTTCAGTGTTTACTTTTATTTTCATGTTGGGGTTTAGACTATGAGTTGAGTGCACTCTTTCAACTCTATGTACATCTCCCCCAATGACAGATCTACACCTTTTATTTCATAGAATTTGGTTATGAAAATGTCTTGATAGTCTCATAATAGTCACAATGCATTTGATACTTGTTCCTATCCTTATTAACCTCCCATAGTCATAAGGCTAATAAATGAAATTATTCCTATATTTTATTTGATCTTTTTTAGGGGTTCTTGATACACTTTATTTAATACATTAGGTAAAGCATCTCACAGAGTACACTCTCCTTACCTTTCTAGAATGTTTATATTGTAAAATCTATCTTCTCCAACTTGTTTTTCACTTTAAAAATTCCTTATAAATCCAAATATCTATCACTATTTCTATATTCTATCAACTCATCTATTATTCTTTTACAAGTCTTAATAAAAACTTGTTTCTATTGACATGCCTTTTAATTATGAAGCACTAGATTCAAATCATGAGTTGCTTCTTGTTATGATGATGAATTTGTTGTATCTCCCAAATATTTTTTTCATACATGGCATAAAAATATTTTAAATTTATACAATGCATTATGCACCAAAGGGTTATCATATTCAAACACAAAAGTTTGAATGAAATATTATTACACTTGTGCCCAATGCTTGGTCTCTCTCCTATGTTCTTGATGCATATACCACCCCATTGGTATTAGAACTAGTGTGTGGCTAAAAATTTGTACCTAATACCTTAGTTCCACTCTTTACACAAAATATATATCTACACATTGATGAATGTTAGCTCGATACATTGGCCTTCTTGAAAGAATGACCATTCATATTTCACCATAGGTGATAACTAAAAATGTGCATGTAAAAATTCACATGCGACCTCCAAATGTATCTCTAGATCTCTATTTACTACTCACCAAGTCACAATAGTATGTTTTAGTGCATAGCTTAGTGCATTGAATATTTGGTCCACCTTAGACACATGGTGATATAACCTCAAGATTAATGGATTAAGGTCCTCTCTCATAAATTATTGAGGTGATTAACATTCGGCTATGAACACCATGCATAGAGGCCATAAATCATTATCTATTCTCATCCAATTTAACATGTGAGTTTCTGAATCACCACTTATGTAAGATGTTGTTTCCCAAGATAAAATACTCTCTAGAGTAGGTTTGATATAATCCATCATTATTATTAATCTATAAATGGTAAGTGACCCCTTGGTATTTTTATGGTTTTTTGAATGGATCTTAATAATGCTTCAATTTATTTTTAAATTGAAAATTCCACATTGAGATTTTATAATTATTATGCAAAATAAACTAAGATTTATCAAGCATAACACAATAAATTTATAACATACTTCACCCTTAATAGGTTGTATCTCCAGGTTCACTAAGTAATAGAATGGATTTATTAATGTAAATGTAAAATAAAACTCTTACATAAATAATATGCAAGCACTAGATATGATGGGAAATGTAGTCTAAAATATCTAATCTTGTGATATAACAACTTAGGAAAAATACCGAGTCAAATATCCCATTTGAAAACCTAATCAAAACTAACTAAAAGACTATCTATCAAATGATTTTCTCAAGTTGCCTATGACTTCAAAAAATTATGTAAGCTTATCCTCTGTGCTTATGCTATATTTTGAACTCTATATCATGATAATGAATTCAATTTTGTGTTGTTGTGTTTCCAAATGACCCCTAACCCTTATTTATACTTATTTGGGGTCCACATTTGGTGGGTTGGATAATCATCCCCTTTCAATTTAAATGGGGTGATAATTATCCTTTTACATTAAATATGGGATAATATCCTTAAAAATTTGGTGGGTTTAACACAATCCTCTCACCTATTTTATTGGGGTTATAATATCCCCATCATGGGATTTTAAGGCTTTATCTATTCATGGCCTTTACATTTAAAAAAAAACAAACAAACATTACATTTGATAAGGCTTATATTTATCCTTTTATCTTTATTCCCATCATGATTTAGAAAACTTTTCAAATGGTTTAAAATAATTATTTTAAATGGCCCATAGAATAATCCATGTATCTCCATGCATTTTAAAGGCCTTCACATGATAATTTGTTTTTCATACATTTTTTTAACTTTTAAAATCTATGGAATCATCTATGTATTATTTTTAATGCCCATCATTTAAACCAATGTCATGTGTCTATACTTGATTCATCCACTTATCACATCCACCTATCTATTGAATCATGTTGACCACCAGTTAAAAAACATTGACCATGTCACTTTGACTAACTTTGACCAACCATCTCTTTTACATACAAACTCCATTTTACAAACCATAAAATGCACCAAAAAGATCTTAGATCCCTCTTCCATATTGTGACAGTTTAGAGATGAATTGAGACCATTATTTTTTACCCTTGTATATGATCTTTATATTATTTATACTTGTATTATATAGGACATATAATTTTGAACTAGTAGGATATTTTACTGATTGAGAGGTACAACCTTCAAGTTGAAACTAGCTTATAATATGGTTACTTTATGATATGTAATTATTCTATGTGTGGGTTCAAAAAATCATACTCAATTGTTATGATTTAATTCTTATAGTATATGTGTCAAATTTAAACCAACTATTATCATATTACACATATGGTGACTCTGGTTCCTTTAGAATTATATACAACTTATGTTCTACTTTATTTAATGGGATAACAACTATCTTGTCTACTTGATGATCCTCTAGTTGGTTGCACATTGTGTTAATATTAAATTGACCATCGTAAGACCATTTATTACCGATTAAGTTATGGTAATAGGTTTTAGTATTCTTCATATCAATGAATTCAAAATTACCATGAAGACTTAGCTTGACCAGTCTAACTTCCACATCTTTGAGGCAACCAATTAATTCTACTCACTCATAATCTATGAGGCTAAGGGTGACAAGACTACATCTTATGTATGGCCTACCAATATCTTCCCATGTTGATCTTAGGATCATATTCATAGTACTCCCAAAATTAAATATTGTGTTAGGAATTTTGTAACTGCAAGTTCAATGTTGATATGGGACTCAACATCCCAAGGCTTCTTAGTTTTCACATATAAGACAAACTATATATATATATATATATATATATATATATATATATATATATATATATATATATATATATATGTATGTATGTATGTATGTATGTATGTATGTATGTATGGTTTTTCCCTTGTTATGCACACTCTAACAAATTATACAATGGATTAGTAATAATATATGATATATACTCATTACAAAGTGTATTGAGTAACTTCATTAAGTCTTTCAAAGCAATTATAATTCCTTATTACTTCATTATGATCATAATCTATCCATACATCTATGCATTAATGGTTATTGTATAACCTTTTGAAGCATTTTTCTATTATATATTTTGTAAAAATTGAGCTTCTTAATACATCAAGTCTTCTCCCTTATAGGATCAAAAAATTAATCAGGTTGAGCTTGTTTAATTCCCTAATCTATTTACATCTCTAAATGTGTTAATCCTTGTTCTACATGCCATTTTATAGTAACTACCTACATGAATGCATTATCCTTAGGTTGCACATTGATCAGGTTTACATTGTGCACTAACTTTTCCTTCATTTGCTTCTTGATCACTAGACAATATTCTATTTGATATCAATCTTCAATTATTTAGTATATCTAGTAGGTTTATCTTTTTGGATTGGTAGGGAAATTCTTTGCATAGTGAGTATATTCTACACATAAATAAAATTACATAAGTGGTCAGTCTTATCAATTATCATTATTATATCCTCCTTGATGCCCTCCTTGGTATAATCTCTTTTATATTTCTCTATATCCAACCTTATTTTGTTGGTATCCCCATATTTATGACTATTATCCAATATATCCTCCTTATTGTTTTTTTTGTGTATTGTACCTTCGATATCGGTGTTGAGGAAAACTTGGAGCCCAATTATATTACAATGGGCTTACATTATTATAGAAAGATAGATATTGATGTTGTGGGGAAGATGTAATCCAACCAACCAAACCCTAGGGTTGGTATTATGATGATAAAGGTATCCATTAGGCACTACCTTCTATCACACTACCATGTCTAACACTGGTCCTAGGATACCCTACTTCATAGTTGGTAACTATTACATAGACATTGTAAAGACATTCTTTGTAATATCTTCTTTTAAATGTTGTAGATCTATAAAAATCCTCTTTTCATGATTTATCAAATTGAAATAATTACAATACATTCTCTATGATTTCTAGATATATTACTGTAAATGATGACACTTTGAAGTAGCATGTCCAACTACTTTACAAATTTCAAAAAACTCTATTTTAAGTTTCAATTAGTCATTCTTGTGGTGACCCTTTTGATCGCATTATATACACCATTAAATTAATTTAGAATATCATTATTGTGCATCTAATCTATTCTTCTCATAAAATCATATAATTTTTCTTCTACTTTAGAAATTGCTACTAGAAGGGTGCCATAATCCTCAATTTACTCCACTCGTAGAGTAGTAGATCAGGAATCATCCTTTGTTAGGAACTAGGAATACACAATATCATATATAATTATTGATTACATCCTTTCTACAAACCAAACAAGCTTATATTTATCATCTAGGATGAAATTGATCTTATTCATAACATCAAAAACTTACGATCATAGTCTCTAACCAATTCTCTAGAATTTTACCAAATTTCCTTTAGGTCTTTAATAATTTGGATTGTGCATTTATTCACCTTAAGAAATACTAATAACATATATTTAAGTTTCACAAGATCCATAGTGTTTAAATTTATTTTAAAAATAAACTCTAAGGATCACCCTGATAAAGTCCTCATGAATTCACATTTATTAACATCATCCAATATTAACCCCTTAATGTTTCATTTCATATCATAAGTTACCAAGTATTACTCAAGATCAATATAACCACCATATTGTATTAAATAAATAAAAATTCCTAAATTGAGAAACATATTTGTCACATTTGAAGTTCCTAACATTGGATTTTACACACTAACAACTGTGACTATAGGTGTATGCACACAGGTGACAACAATTATACGTGTATGTGCACTTATATTTTTAGATATCCTAAAAATAAATATTAACTATTATAACCTATTATTATCTATTACATATTTTATTTTTTCATTTATCTTACCAAACTTGTCTATAAATATATCAAACCAATATTTATCCACCTTTCTCTTGCACTTCTTCTCCCAAATAATATATTGGGCTATAGGGATGTGTAATCTTAAATTTAATGATCTATGATATGAAACTAAAAAATTGAGGTTCACATTACCTATTGGTTAGGTGGTGGAAAACTATGAAATGGATCTATATGTTTTTTCTATTGTGCTTGCTCTAGTTGGTCTACTGATGATCTACTTGGTTGTGTAATGTCTAGCAATGGAGGATGTTACTACTAGGTGTCTAATTTGGGCTTCATGGATATGTTTTTATGATGTAGGATATAATAAAGTTGTTATGGTGTAATGAATTTAATCTAATATATAATTTTAGCAATTAAAGGATCAATCTATGAAAGATATTACTTAATCATCTTCTAGTCTATTAGCACTTCCCATACCATAGTAAGCAATATGCATAGCAGGATCTATATTACCATAAATTTATACAAATTTTCATCCTACATGATGGTAATTAGTGATTTAGAATTAGACTCCTTGAGTTTAATATCCAAAAATAACTCATCAAATCAATCTACATGCTTTTAATCTTGTAGGCTAAAAAATGTAGTGTGTAGAGTCTCATTGTGCCAAGCTTGAAGTTTTTGTATGGTGTCATCCGTCAAATTCATAAATTTATTGAGGGTGTTACTCATCACATAAAAATTATCAATATGATCATCCATCACATCTACTGATATTTTATTGCTTTATCTGATGTTCTTAACTCTATTTGACTAGTATCTAATGAGTTGTTAAGTTATTGCTTCCAATTCAGCATCCCTTGTGTGATTTGTTTTTCTTACTATGTAGTAGCATCCAAAACCTATTCATATTAATCAAGTAGTTTATAGATTGCCTTCATCTCTAAATTTATGTTCTACTCATGTACTCACAATGATTTTAATTATTGTGCAACCGATCAGTCCTTAGTGATGCTTCAATAAGACTATGAGATGACTATGAGATGATTTTCTTCAGTCATCACTTAGTCACCTAAGAATTGTGTGACCACCATTAGGTAGCTGTTATAGATTATATAATGTGAATTGGTAAGCTAAAAAATCAAGTCTGCATTATCACCTCACATTTTATAAAATTCTTATTCTAAGTTCAAATACTTTTATGAAATAGATTCTTGAAATGCATCTATGCCTTTAATATATTTGGTCAGTGGTAATTGGGAAGAATATAGATATGTTTCAAGAACAGTGGTATCAAGTGTCATGGATGTGGTTGGAATCATTGTAGGAGTTGGCATGAATTAAAACAAAGGAAGAGAGAGAGTGGTATATCAATTTGATGATGTGGGAACATCCCATAAATACTGGTTAGTGATTTTAGGTTTTTGCTATAATGTCTCATCATGTGCACCTAATTGTGTCACCAAATTGTGCTATTCTATGTGATCTAATTATTATTTATCTTTAACTTCTTTTTATTTTCTAGTTTGAGCTTAAGATTTAACCTTATCTTTATCATGTACCTTAGCTTCAACTTTGGCTTTCTCCTTGACCTTAGCCTTAATTTTAGCTTTAGCCTCATCCTTAATTTTAGCCTCAAATTTAGATTTGGCCTTATCCTTAGTTATTTGTACTTTAGTTATGTGCTTGGCTTGTTCTTCCTTATTTCACTTCTCCTCTTTAGCCTTTGATACACCTCTTTTTATTCATTATTTTGTTGCATATCCTGTGTTTCTTGTTGTTTTCTATTTGTTTCCTCATATTCATTTTTCTTTGCCTCTAATTATTTAGCTCATTTCTTGTGATCCTTTGTTTCCTCAACTTACTTCTATATATCCTCTACTTCTTTGGATTACTTCTTTATATCCTTTACTTCTTTGAATTATTTCTAGCACTAATCCTCTGTAGCTTTTTGTTGGCATTATTCTTCTTGTGAAACTTCCTATTGATTGTGTTGTGCTTATTATATATCTAGTTATTTATTTTCTTATTTATTATTTCTTTTCATCTCTTGTTTTTTATCCTCCTCTCATCCTCTTGTTGTGATTTTTCTAGGTCATCATATTCTTATGTAACTTCTTGTTGTAGTTCTAGCTATGGTAAATTTGTTTCTTCAGGATCCTCCATGGCCTCTAGTGTGTCAAAATCAATAAATTATTGGGTATCTTATGATAAGGTTGATTTTAAAACTATAATTTTACATGAAAATATATTTTTCATAGATGTGTGTAGAGGAGCAAGGGCCTTCTTTAGCTTCTTTGCATCTTGGGTCTAAGATTGTTATTGTGTTTATTATGTTTGGTATGCACCACTCAAATCTATTGATTCTCTAAAGGATACCATCCTATATTTTACTATGGGAGACAACCTTGCTAAAGGGTGAGTCCTTAGTTTATGCATCAAGGCTAGGGGTGGATTCTCTTATGTTGGAAGTAGTGATTCCTGTATAATAGAAGATCATGTAGTGGGATGTTTGTAAAATATTTCAACCGCCAACTTATACCAAGATACTTTTTACCCTAAAACATTATTAATGATAGAGAGTGGAGGCTGAGTGGTACCTTCCTAAAGGTCTTCCCTTACCTATTTGCTCACTTAACAGGTACACACTAATTTCAGTAAAAATAGTTCCTTCTCTTCTTCCTACTCATACACATCATTATAGATGTTTTTTATCATGGTATTCAAGAATTATTTCTCCTTGAATCCCATCTCTAGTAATTTTTACTCACCTGATATATTTAAAACATTTAAATTTTACAACTAGGACTTTGTGTGATGTGTCTTCTTATTGGGTGGTGGTGGTGAAGATCATCATGTGGGTGCCTTCCTCTTACCTTTGTTTTATTATGAGGGAGTTTTTGATGTTTGTGATGGGGATTATGGTTACACTCGATATTGTCCTTGTGCTTATTTTATCATTGGTTGTTGTCCTTCTAGGGGAAAAAAACATAGAGGTGGAACCAACATCATAACTAGAGATTTTTGAGTCCACACTTTTGCTTGTGCATCTAAAATAATAATGAAAAATGGAATTACAATCACATTTAGATTTTTTAATTCATGAACCTTGATATATATTCCATTGTGTAGTTATTTTATTGATACATGTTGTTCCAGATACTACATGACATTTCATAGTATTTTGGGGTGTGACCTAATCAAGGGTAGTGCCTCAATCCACCATTTGTTAAACCTTCCTAATTTCTCATAGTATTTCCCTAGTTTTTTCAAAATAATGTTTGATATTGAGAAGTGTTTTCATTTATGTCAAGGTTAAGATGATTATCATTAATTTCAAAGTCAAGATTCATGCCATTGATGTCAAGGAACATCTGGCAAAGATGCATAATGAGGTGGTATGTGACAAGGAATTCATGTAACTAGATAGAATTTAAAGGAAAATTATTTTCTCTCTATTGATAGAGATTTTAAATTCAACCTGATGATTCTTCTGAGAGTGATGTCAAGGTTTAGTACAAGGTAAGCATGTTTGTGTACTAGGGATTATGTACAAGGTTCTTGAGAAGGCTTGTGCATAGGATGCCTAGTTTGGTACATAAAGGATCAGGGTGACTCAATGAAATTAATGAATAGAGGCATAATAGGATGTTTTAAGACACTTAAACATGTATATGAAACATTGAATCACTTAGGGAAGCTTTAAAGTGTGCATACAAAGGTAGGACCTATAGACCTATCATACAACTAAACTAGTCCTAGACTCTACTTGATCCAATTAGGGGTCATGAGATGTTGTAAATACCTATGAAGGATCAAAATAAGTTTATTGAGCATGTAAATATGGTAGAGAGTGCTTGTACAATAGCTATAAGGTTTACTTTAAGGCCTAATATGACCTACAGATCAAAAGCCTAAAGAGCAAAGAAAGAGATGGTGACCTATTGAGGTATCAAAATTAGTTTCCAAAGTAATCATGGATAAATTAACATTTATAGAGGTATTTAATGATATTTTAGGTATGTTTACCAATTTTGAGGTCAAATTTTGCAAGGAAAGGCATGGAATGTTTTTTGAGGTTTCTTGTGTGCATAGAATGAAGGGTTTTCAACCCGAGAAGATGTTTCATGTGTTTTTGGCATGTGTAACCTATTCATGAGAAATTATTACATTCATAGTAGATGTGGAAGGGTCATAAATAAAATTTAAAAGTGTTTTTTCTTTATTTTAAGGCCTAATATTTATGAATGATTGTTAAGACTGTAAGGTGGTTTAAACCTCTATAAAACCCTAACTTTGATTTGATATGAAATATCTTGATAAAAATGACTCATAATATATTTTTTACCTATATTGATGATTTTAACATGTATAGGAATCTCCTTGGTACCTCCAAGTGGGTTGGTCTATCATATGAGTGAATAGATCCTATAAGAAAAGCCATGTTTCTCAAAAATTTGCTATAGTAGGCAAAGATGACCAAGTCAAAGTTTCAAAGTGGATGAAGGTTGAAGATTGATAATTATATTTTATGAACATGATGATTTTTTAATAGGTTATAAACCTAAAATATTCTAAACTAGTCATGTGAGTTTACCTGTCGCTAAAAGGGCCTACTAAAGCAAATAGTGAGAAAAACTAGTCATAAGTGGGAATGAGATTAGGGATGTGTTATCATAAATTAGGAATGGATCCAAATGAATGGGGTTATTTTTAAATAATTATATTACATATTAATATTTTTTATATGTTTTGAATGTTAGTGGATATATTGATAATGTTTCTCATAAGTTGACCTCTCTTATGTAGATAGGATAGTGATTAAGTAAGATTGTGAGATTGGTCTATAAGACCAATGTTGTCACTTGAACATGGTATATATATATTATAGTTACCTAAATATATAATATTATCATAAAAATGAATAAATATTTCATATAAGTGTCCACACAAGTGCTAAAATTCATAATCATCATGACTGGCCTTCAAAGGTAGATTGGCATTTCTAAGTAAGTAAGTGGGAGTGTTGAGTTGAAGGATCTATGATCTTAGCTAAATAATAAAATTAATTTGATGTTTTCATGAATTTTATATTAATTATTTTAGTAATATTTTAAATAAATTAAAGTGATTGAAGTGGTAAATAAAAAATGAGTTGACTGGTTCTGATTTGACTATGTATACTGAAGATAAGAGATTGGTTAGCAAGACATTTATTTTTCATTTGAAATTAAAATAGTTTAATTTGAGAGTGATATATATATTTAAAATAATAAATTAAAGGTTTTATAAGTTATAGTAAGTGTTATTTTATGGATTAAAGTTCAAGTCTTCATGGCTGTGTTTTGAGACCTCTTGGCAACTCTAAGTAAGCTGCTTACAGAGAAGGGTTTGAGTACTTTCACTTTGAGTTATGAGATAAAATACATATGGTGATGAATATGAGGTCATGAGGGTTATTTTTATATGAATTTTTACCATGATTTTTTTTAAAGTTTGTGTTTCTAGTTCAATTATTCAAGACAAACTTTCTGGGTACACACATGCCTAATCATGAATAGTGCTAATGGCATGGTTCAAGTGGTGGTTGGAACTAAAAAGTATCATGGAAAAAATATGATATTGGTATGGGTATTTTAAATTTAAATATTATGTGTTCCTTTTTTGTGATAAGTCTGAGATTGTTCCAAGGTGTTCAAGGAGTAATGTGTGTTAATGAAGACCTAATTGCATTTGTTCTCCTTAAGGCCTAAATGGGGTTTTGGTCCCATATGATATGATTGACCTATTTTTATTCTTGGTTAATGTTTTTTAAATTTAATAATCTAATTTTATTGATAAAATAAGTGTTAAAGTGTGTTTGGATAACCAAGAGGTGTATGAGCAAGAGCCTAGTATAAGAATAAAGCCTAACAGGCCTAATTATCTAGGTTATGAATGAGTGAGTTGAAGTGAATGGAATAGAAATTTAAATAAGTTGAAGGAGGTATTATAAAAAATTAGGAGGGTACACATGAACCATCATGCATATTTTACAAGTTTAATAGAGTTGATTATCAAGGTAATATGACCTAACCTAGTCAAGAAGAGGGATACTTGAGCAAAGAAGATAAGGGATAGTTTGTGCTTGTGTGAGAAGCATATTTGAGTGTGATAGAGAAAAAAAGACCATCATCAGTTATGATATGGAAAAAATACCAAAGTGGACTACTTAAAACTGTTTATTGATTGGGTGCTTGATCAACAAGGGGGTTATAGGCTCCTAGTAAGTTGTTACTTGTTAAAGTCAAGTTAGTGCTTGATAAATTTAGGGGTTGGTGATCTTTATTGTGTTGGCGCTCAACAAAACTTGATTCATGGTCTTATAGGACAAGTTTTCCAAGTTGTGTTTTAGTGGGTTTTATTCCATGTGAGGTTTTCCCACATATTCTTTGTGTTTACATGTTTCATGCTATTATGGATTGATGCCTATGATTAATAAGATGTACATGCTTGTCTAATTGTTCTATGTTTTTATATATATAATTTTGGAAATTGATTGACCCCCCCTCTTAGTCACTTTGCTTCCAACATTTTCAAATGTAGTATTAGGACAAAAATATACATTTGGGTTAACTAGTCCTTTTGGAAATTTCCACTATGTGAATCATAGGAGCAAGACCAAAAACTAATATTGAAATGTCTAGTAGGTATTTGCGAGTACCTTATCAATGTTGGTGGTTAGATATAAATAAAGAAACTTGGTCCAGTTGAAGTCTTTAAATAGGCATATCATGTGATACATATTATCTATAAATCATTTTGTTTCCTGTTTGGCTTGTTTTGTAGTTTGAAAAAACCTCTTTGTAATGCATTCAATTGGAATGTTCACCAAAGCATTATCTATAAAATTAATTGGTATTACTCTACCTTCCCTTGTCTTATATTTCTCCCTAGTGTCTAAATAAATTGTGAAATAGTGGACTTATAATAGAAGAGGGATTTTTAATGATTTGGGAGGCCTATTACTTGTGTCATAGTCTAAGCATTGATCTAGATTGTGATATCCTAGGATAAATTAATAACCCATTCATTATACCTACTCAGAAGAGTAAGCATTACATCATTTGAGTTATCAAAATGTGGGAACTTGATCATTATCTCTATATCTGAGTGTCATAGTGGATGTGGGAGCACTCGAACTCTTGCTTATGTAGTTTCCTTCAGCCTAAAAGCAAACATAGTATATTTTTCTTGATAAATGAAGTAAAAGGGGTCAAGGTTATTATATTTAATTTTTTAGAGACCTTAGCCAATCCCCATCTCCTTATTAGACACATCTATAAGTGCAATTAGTAATTGAGCTATCTCTATAGTTGTTGTTATGGCTTATGTTGAATAATTACTTTGCTTGTTCTAGCTTTGGTATGAAATATGTGTACAAAAAGATGTTTTGAAAGAATATCATAAAATTCACTTGTTGGTATAAGTATATAATGTCTGTATGTTATCCCTACCCTTATTTATATATATTTTGTCACCCAAATCCTTATGGTTGACTATTTTAAATGTATTGATCTAGTTGCACATGAGTTTTCTTCTAAAATTAATATCATTTGATGTTGTTTGGTCTGACAATCACTCTTTTGTGTCTAAAATCCTTGATTTATACATCGATAATATTTGATGTGATGTGATGTCCTTTCATCTATACCATTTCTCTTATGATACCACCTATCATTTAGCCACACAATCTAATTTATGAATGAAATCAATTCAAGCACCTTGTAATTAATGGTATTGAATGATGATTATCCATCCTTTTTTTGTACTTGTCTTATCAGGGCTGCCTTCCCAAATTAATTGCATGACCTATATGTAGTTGGTTTCAATTATCCTTCTTATAGGCTATCTCTATAATTTGATCATACATTTTGATTAAAACTAATCCTTGTTCATTGTGATGTGTTGTGATCCAAATAACACACTATACAAACACTATAACACTATAAAAACAACATTAAAAAATTGACATGGTGTTAATCAACAGCCTCTCTTTTTAGAAAAAAGAATGATAAAGACTAACGATGATAATCTTTAAGCCTATAGGCATTAACACATCCTATTAATATAGTTCCATAAAATTCTTTTAACATAATGGTACGATATTGTGAGAATTCATGAATAATGTAGGGTCCCGTTCATATGATGCACATTTTCCCTAGGAATGCCTTGAACCTACTATCATACAATAATACTACTTGTTTTGGATGAAATTGCTTAGATCGTAGGTTAAAATCATGCCATGCCTTATGGATTAAATTATGGATTTATTGCATCCATTGTACCCTTTGTTGACTTTATTCAATTAAAACCAAAATTTTTAATCTTTTCTTTAGATAATCTTTGTCACTTAGCCTTATAATCCTAAAAATGCATAGACTTAGAACAATGTACTCCATAGACATTACTACCTCAAGATCATAGACAAGCTAAAAAGGAGTGAAACCTATGTCATGATTGTAATGTGTTATGTATGCCTAAAGAATTACATGAATGTGACCCTCCTAATTTTACCTTTGCACATTAAATATCTTCATTAACATTTTTCTCAATACTTTGTTTGATACTTTAGCTTGTCCATTTGCTTGAGGGTGATAAGTCAGGATCTTGTGGTGTGCGATCATAAACTCCACAATGAGAATTTTGATAGTTTTATTGAGGAAATACATTCCTTTGTCACTGAAAATATTGATTGGGCATCCAAATCTTGTAATAATATTTTCATATAAGAGTTTGGTAGCTTCTTTCACACCACAACTTGGGGTTGTACCAACTTCCACCCATTTGGTGAAATAATCCATCTTAGTAATAATATATCATGCATAAATTTGATTTATTGTGGGACTTGAGGTCTGATAAAATAGATTATCTACTATTTAAATGGTTATTCTATGAGCATTGGTACCAAAGGCATCTCATCTCTCTGATTTATCTTCCCCATTTTTGACACAAATCAAAATACTTGGCTAACCTATGATCATCATGAAACAAAGTTAACCATAAAATTCCACATTGTAATAATTTTATAGAAATGGATTTACTTGTGAAGTGATCCCCTATGATTGCCTAATGTGCTTCTTGAATAAGTTGTGGTCGTACATGATCTAATTCTACTTGGCACAACACATCATCTTTCCCAATATTGTACATAAATATGTTGATGAGGCTATATGGGATAGCTCAAGTGACCATTTGATTTTTATCCATTTCTATATAATATGCAATGAAAAGACCTTACTCCAAAAAAAATTAAACATGCTCCATATTATCTAGGATTGTAGTAACCCTGAATAAGTGTGCATTTGGGTAGTCATCCTCTATTTATTCTAGCTCTTAACTATTTTGTATCCCAATCAGATGATCTATTCTAACATTTTCTCATCCTTTTACATTGATTCAAAATTTAAACTCTTGAAATAATATGAGCTGACTAGAGATTTGTCTTCTCGACATTGGCTTATTAACCAGGTATCGAATGTTTGGTGGTCAATAAAAAGCTCAAATGGTATGGCTAATAGACAATGTTACAAATTTTGTAATGAAAATGCCATAGCTAAAGACTCTCTTTTTATCATGGTATAGTTATTTTTGATTTTTGATAACTTCCTACTAGAAAATTGGATGGGATGATCCAACCCACCATCACCTAGTTGTGCTAAGACATCTCCTATTGTAACACTAGAAGTATCCACATGCACATGGAATGGCTTATTCTAGTAAATAAAAAATAAAATAGGTGATCTTACCAACCTTTATTTGAGCTTGATAAATGATAATTATCATTATAATGTCCAATCAAACCTTTTAGCTTTCAAAAATATTTTTTTCATTAGTGCACATATAGATGCTTATCCTTTAATAAAATTTCTATAGTATCTCATATGACTGAGAAAGGTTTACACTTCTGTAGATTTTTTTAGGGGTTGCATCCTCACTATTAAAATAATATTAACTTGGTCCACTAGAATGCCATCACTACATACAACATGGCCAAAAATAACACCAAAATGTGTGAAGAAATAAGCACTTCTTTAAATTTAGAGCTATGTGTAAATCTTGATACCATTATAACTTTAGTCATTTTCAAAAAATACTCTTTAAATAGATAAAAGATATCCCATTTATCCAAATATACTTTAAAAAAATAATGAATGAAGTCTTTAAATGTAGTTACAATAGTTCTATAGAAAATTAATGGTGTATTATTCAAACCAAAAGGCATTACCTTGTATGTGAAAAATCCTATTGTAGTTGCAAAAGTAGTCTTAACTTGGTCCTCTTCTGTGATCAAAATATTATGGTACCATGAATCCATCTATAAATGAGTAAAAGTTTTGACCTATGATTGATTGGAGGACTTCATCTATAAATGTTATTGAAAAAGTGTCATTTATGCAGACATCATTAAGTGTGTGATAATCTCTAAAAACCCATATTTCTCTAGACTTCTTTGGTTGTATCACTATGGGACTCACCCACTCTAATTTTTCCACTAGATAAATGATTCTTCCTTCTTACATTCAACACAATTTATCATTTAATTTTATTTTCTTGTTGGGGTTTAACATATATGGGTGATTCTTAATGGGTTAAGGGCACTCTTTCAACTCTATATGATTCTCCCCCAATGATAGATCTACACCTTTTAATTTAGAGAATCTGGTTAAGAAAATGTCTTGATAGTCTCATAATAGTTAAAATTCCTCTAAGATATATTCCTATCCCCAACAATCTCCCATATTCACAAGGCTAAGAACTGAATTTATTCCTATATATTTTTTGATCTTTTTAGGGGTTCTTTATACACTTTATTTGATGCATTGGGTAAAGCATCTCATAAAGTACGCTCTCCTTCGCTTTATAGAATGTTTATATTGTGAAGTATATCTTATTTAACTTATTTTAAACTTCAAAGAAGCCTTCCAAATCCAAATCTCCATCACTATTTCTAGATTCTATCAACTTATCTATTATTCTATTACAAGTCTTAATAAAAACTTGTTCCTGTCAACTTGCCTTGTAATTGTGAAGTGCTAGATTCAAATCATGAGTTGCTTCTTAATATGACGATGAATTTGTTGTAGTTACCAAATATTCTACTTATCTATGACTTTAAAATATTATAATTTTTTGTAATGTATTGTGCACCAAAGGGTTATCATCTTGAAACAAAAAAGTCTAGAAGAAATCTTATTGCACTTATGCCTAATGTTTAGTATCTTTCCTATATTCTTGATGCATATATCACCCCATTAGTAGTGGAACTAGTGTGTGGATAAAAATGTGCACCTAATACCTCATCTAGACTCTTTGCATAGACCATATATCTATACATTGATGAATATGAAGCCTGGGATATTGGGCTTGTTGAGAGAATGACCATTCATATTTCACCATAGGTTGTAACTGAAACCATGTGTGTAAAAATTTACATGCCTCCTCCCAATGTATCTCTAGATATTTATGAACTTCCCACTAAGTCACAATATCACCTTTCAGTTCATAACTCAGTGCATTAACTCTTTGGTCCACCTTAAACACATGGTGATCTAACCTCAAGATTAATGGATTAAGGTCCTTTATCATAAATTATTAAGGTAATTCATATTCAGAATCACCACTTAACATGTGAGTGTCTGAATCACCACTTATGTAAGATGCTATTCCCAAGGTAAAACACTCTCTAGAGTAGGTTTAGTATAATCCATCATTGTTATTGATCTATAAATGATAAGTGACCCCTAGGTCATGTTATGATTTTTTAAATAGATCTTAAAAATGCTTTAGTTTATTTTAAAATTGGAAATGCCACATTGCTATTTTATAATTATTATGCAAAATCAACTAAGAAATATCAAGCATAACACAATATATTTATAATGAGTTCACCATTGATGGGCTATGTTTTCAGGTTCATTAAGTAGTATAACTAATATATTAATGTAAAAGTAAAACAAAACTCTTACATCAATAATATGCGAGCACTAGAGATGATGGGAAATGTAGTCTACAATATCTAATCTTATGATAGAACAACTCAAGAATAATACTGAGTCAAATATCTCATTTGAAAACTTGATTAGAACTAACTATAAAACTATTTATCAAATGATTTTCTCAAGTTACCTATGGCTTTAAAAACTTACTTAACCTTATCCTCTATGCTATATTGGATTTTTAACTCTATATCTTGAGAATGAATTCACACTTCTATTGTTGTGTTTTCAAATGACCCCCTGACCCCTATTTATACCTGTTTGGGGTCCACAATTGGTGGGTTATATAATTACCCCATTTCAATTTAAATGGGGTGATAATTATCCATTTACATTAAATATAGGATAATATCCTTAAAATTTTGGTGGGATTAACACAATCATCTCACCAATTTTTTTGGGGTTATAATTATCTCCATCATGGGATTTTAAGGCTTCATCCATTTGTGGCCTTTACATGTTTTTTTTTAAACATTAAATTAGATAAGGATTATATTTAGACTTTTATATTTATCCTCGTCATGAGTTAGAATTTTTTTCAAATGGATTAAAATAATCCTTCTACATGGACCATGGAATAATCCACGTACCTCCATGCCTTTTAAAGGCCTCCATGTGATAATGGGTTTTTCATGCATTTTTTTTTTAAATTTTAAAATCAATGGAATCATCTATGTATTATTTTTAATGCCCATCATTTAAACCAATGTAATGTGTCTATATGCAATTCATCCACTTGTCGCATCCACCTATATGTTGACTCTGTTAGTTGATTGCATAAACACAAAGAAGAGATAATACTTAGCTTATTTTTAAATGTATAGGCATATATAATTAGTACAAAGATGAAAATAAGGATGTACAAGATTAGAATCTAGTAGTAAGATTCTATAAATATTATTTCTAGAGGCCTGGACACTTGCATCAACCTTAGGACACCTACACCAATGTTTTTTTTCATGATTTTGATATAATTGTCCTATACAAAATATTCACTATATTTTGAAATGACCACCTATAGCCTTATAAGTTTTTTTTCACCTTTATAATGATGTATTTTATTTTTTTACATAGGTTGTTGATGAATATATGTGAATTAAACCTTAGCTCTTCATCTCAGGTCTTTATACCTTGCTAAAATGGGTTAGTGGACTCACTATGTCAAGTTGACCTCAAGGACCACTTTATTAGTGATTATTTCCTACATAGAAATTAATATAAGGAGGGAATTTGGATTATGTGGTTTTCCCCTATGTGTTGTCTTATGTGTACACAAGGGTAAAATATACTATATGCAAAGACATGCAATGATCTAGCTTATAACTTTATAGATACTGATCATGGGTTATTCTTTGAGTACTTCAGACTTATAATAAGACCTTCCCTATGACTTATATTAAATATGAAAGAATAGGGTAGTAAAAATTAGTTTTGAAATTGAGTGAACTTGAATAGATGCTTTCTCTATATTTACTAGATGAATACTGAGTAGGCTTAGATTTGTTTTTATACCACACCTTTTAAAAATATATAACGATATGGTTTAATAAGATAAATGGGTCAACCTATAGGATTTGAAAAATTTATAAATTAGATTACTTTTGAGGACTAGACATTTGATAATAATTTGGACACTTACATCGATGCAAGTGTCCTTGTGTGAGATGCAAGTGTTTAGTGTAGACACTTCATTTTAGCCACTTTTGTGTCTAAACTACATTAAAAATAACCTTTTATAATCATATGTAATTTTAATTACAAATATCCAATTGGACCTAATTTATCTACAAAACTACCAATTGAATTTGAAATTACAATGATGCATCCCTAATTAGGGTAATTGATCATCTTACATCATTTATCTTATCCACTGCATATTGAATTAAATCAATCCTTTAAAAGTGTTTTCACAAGGTAATTAAATGAATACTTGATTAATAAATATAAACTTTAAAAAATCCACCTTTTTTATAATTATTGATTAATCCCACTTAATCAAGCCTAATTATTCCTCTAATGGGAAAATCTATAGATTTGAATTATCCTATTTTCCTAAAATCAAAATTGGAATATTGCTTCACCCAAGATGACATCATCAAGAAAAGAGTGTAAGAAACCAAAGGTTATGACATGTCTTACACATCACTTACACACTCAATACAAGTTCTTTAACCTCTCTTACACCCCTCTTACATAATCAAGAGGATCAATGACTGCACTTTTCTTCTAATATGCCTTCCATACTCCAAAAAGGCTTTAAATGGTATCTATTACACACTTAATGTGTGTAATAATGTATTTAAGCATTGATCCTCAACCCTCCATATTGAGATGAGATGAATAGTCCACAATAGTTTAGGAAATCTATAAATAGAACCCTCACATCTCTCATTTCATCAAGCTTCCTAATGTAAATTTACTTTGTTGAATTATTTCAAGAAGCTTCATCAACGATCTTTTACCAAGCCAAAACTAAATAATACATAAATAAGGAGAGATGTTACTCATGCGAGTATTCAAGAAATGAAAAATAATTCTAAATCTACAATCTGAGCTCAACCTTTTTAGACTAGTCTTAAAATGAATCTTCAAGGGAGGTAAAATCAAGGTCATTTATCTTCTAATTTCTATTTCTTGTTTTTAGTCCATAGCTCAACCTAGGGATTAGGCTTGAGAAATTATGTCTTTAAATTATTTTGGATCTTGATTCACTAATAATTGACTAATATCTCTTGGATTCCTGACCTACATAATGACATTCCTAGTAGGACCTCTTAAAGGATTGGATACATCACACAACCTATTTTAGACCATTAACATTCTTTGAATTACGAAAATTAACCTAGTAACTATCTTAATTCACCTATTTTTCTTCAAAATTTCATTCAAGTTCATTCCAGGTGTAAATAATGAATTCAGTCTATTAAATAGTGATTTCACCCCCAAAAATAGTGAATTCAACCTGCTAATCAATGAATTCATCACTTTATATTCTTCTATTCTAGTTTGTGTGTAGTTTCAGGTGAAAACAATGATTTTACCTCCAAAAATAGTGAAATGGTCATGAAAATGATTAAATGGATCTAAAATGTTGAAATAGCTTTGAAAATTTTGAATAGCTCTAAAACATCAAAATGAATCTAAAAACATCAAAATAGCTCTGAAAATGGTGAAATTGACAAAATGGTGAAATGATTTTGAAAATAGTGAAATGGTTTTGAAAATGGTGAAATGGTTCTAAAAATGTTGAAATGGTTCTAAATTCAGTGAAATTACTCAATTTTCTACATGCAACACCTATCTTCCAAAGGCCATAAATTTTGACTTGAGCATCTATTTGACCTCTTATTTATAGAAAAGTGAAGGTATCAAAAAGATGTATGCATCTATAAAATTAATTTTTTTTTATAAATGGAAAAATTGTCATGAAAATAGCAAAATGGCCATGAAAACATCAAAAATACCTTGTTAATTAGCGAAAATGCATATGTTCTATTTTTTATACTTTATGTTTTATGTAGTGTGCAAGTTTAGGTGAAATTATCCTTAAAATGGTGAAATTGTCTTGAAATCAGTGAATTTATCCCTTCAAAATGGTAAAATTGAATTTGCCTATGTATTAATGAAATTATCTTTTTGTGAAAAATTGAGACTTAAACAAATTATCCTTCAAGCTCCTTATTGACTCAAAACCACTTTTATCAAACTTCTAACTATTTATGCTATAGGAACTTGGCTAAAGAGAGGTATTTTGAGTCCAAAAATTCAATTTTACTTCAAATTTATATTTTAGCATTAGAAATAGTTCACATTTCAATAGGGTTATAATAAAACTTGTTCGTTTTCATGTTATTTAATTTCTTTCAAGTTTATTTTTCTATTAATTATCTTGTGGGGTTATTTTTGCATGTATGCTCTCCCCTTTTTGGGTGACTCAAAAATGTAAATGTTTTTATTTGCCTTTACCCTATTTTTCATGTGACATTGTGGGATGGATTTCATCACCTTCTTTCAAGTTTTGAGGGGTGCATTAACCTAAAAAGTGACATACTAACATTGTACCAAACCATGGTTATCTAGTAGGGTATACAAATTGAGGAATGCTTCCATCATGAAGACTTGGCTTTGTTTTTACATAGATTCATGTCAAGGAAGTAACCTAGGTAGTTATTTCCAATATCCATGGTCCCCTCAAAAGGATCAATATTGGTAATGATATTAGAATTCTTCATTGATAGATGTGTGCCTACATACTGTGAGCTATATAGGGACCATATAGATATCCTAATTAAAATTGTAAGCAAAAATCAAATTTGGTAGCACTTCACTGAGACCCTAATGGATAAAGTGGTTACAAATGAATAAGAACCTATCATGAATAACATGATCTTGGATTGCTTCTTAGATGCCTCTTTTATTGTAGATCATTGATTAACATAGGGGTATAAAGGTAACATCCCCTAAATATTACCTTAATCATACAAACCTTGAGAGACAAGGATGGGATTAAAATAACACCAATAATTGTAATAATTTATTTAACAAACATTTAAATTTTATAATCCTCTATCAAGGCAAGTGTTTCAAATGTTCAATGGATGTGATATAAACCCATGTTGGCTATTAAATTACCTTATAATGTTTGTGTGTTATTTCTTGATTATCATTTTAAATCCTTGTTGATACTTAATACCAAATCAAAAAAACCAATTCCAAGACCAAACTATTTTTATACCCACATAATGAGGTGTTACTCTCAAAAAATTCTAAGTCAAACAAAAGTGAGATGTTAAAACTTGGTCTCAATACCTATCTTGCTTGTCCAAATTATGCCATTATGATGCCTCATTTTAACTAAGGCCTAGTCTTATTCTAAATTTCCAATACCATTCCAAGTCCAAAATTCTAAAATTCTTTTCCAAACAATGTCATTTTGCCATCCAATTCAAATCCCAAATTCTAATTCTAGTCTAAGCCAAGTCTAATGCCAAACATGGTTTACCAAGTCAAACCAAATTAAAACAAATTAGGCCTTTCACAAGATTCAAAGGCCCTTCAAATCTTCTTCCATATTTAAACTTCAATCAACTTTCCAAATCAAATCAAGTCTAGTTGATTTCTAATGATAAAAACCAATGCCTATAAAACATTATCTAAATCCAACTTCTATCCAAAATTCACACAACTTCAAACAAAAATGACATTCCAAAGTGAACTTGTTCAAATCCCAGGTAAAATTTTAAAATAAAATTAGATGGTATTTCAAACCAACATTCTAAACCAATATAAAACTTCTTGAAATCCTCTAATGTACCAAGATTTGTATACCCTTTTAAACACAAGTTTGATTCACATAATTTTCCTATTTGGATACTTACATGAACAAAATTTGACTAAACTATTCCATTTAAACATTTGAATTGATAAACCCAATTGAACATTCAATGTTTACTAAGGTCAATTACAAATTTCAAATCCAAATCAATTCAACTTTGACCAATTAATAATCAAATCCAAATTTGGTTCTTCTTGAACCATATGCAAAATCATAGCTGAATCTAATTGGTCTTGAAAAATGTACCAAATAAAGTTCATATCAAACCATATACCATGCCAACTAATTATAATTAGGATCATCTTGAACCATATCCTAAAATTTGAGTAGGTTCATTTTGAACCACATTCTAATTTCAGTGCCAAATCAAGTCTATTTTAGCCAAATTTAACTATTCTAAAATCAATCACATGCCAATTAAAACCACATATTTTATTTCCATTCAACCTCCTACACATGTTAGTTGAGAATTATGAAGTCATATCATCCATCCTTTATTTCATTTGAATTATATCTAGGCCAATCACTCCTTTTTGGGGCAAATTAAATCAAGACCATTTCAATTAATTACAATATATGCCAATCCACCCTGTTTGGGGAAATCCATTCTAATCAAATATATTTCACCCTTTTTAGGGCCAAACCCAGTCTAATCAAGACCAATAACCCCCTTCCTTGGGGAATTTCCAAATTTGTGCCAATTCACCTTATTTGGGGCCAATCAAATCAATACCATTTTAGCCAATTCTAATATGAACCAATACCACCCTTTTTTGGGGTCAATCCTATTCCAATATGTGCTAATATCACCCTATTTATGATAATTATGTTTGAAGACTACCCTTCTTTGGGATTATTATAATCTATGCCAATCAATCCTCTTTGGGCCCATTCTAATTGAGACTAAGTCCACCCTCTTTGGGGCCAATTTCTACCATCTAATTCTAATTTCATTTATCCTTTATTAGGGGGATTAGTCTAAGGTTAATTATAGTCATGGCATCCTATAATGATGATCTTATCTTAGGTCGAAATGCTTTAGAGCAACTCACCTAGCTTAAAGAACAACTATCCTACTTTGTGTCTATTTTAAACACTTCAACCATTATCCCAAAATCCAGTCTAGTCTTATAACCACACTAAATCCAACCAACCATTTTAAATCAAAAGATACATGCTAAGTGTGTTCTCTAGCACATAATATGAACAATAATAATTCAATCAATAATTTTTTGACAATAAAGATGAAAACTTTCTCAAAGTGTTAAAGCTTGGTGTTAAACTTATGGCTAGATTTATAGTAGAGGACTTACACTATTTGATTAGAGATCTTAAAGAGACACCACAATGAATCCAATGGTCCAAACCTATTATGCCATTTCCAAGCTAATGGCATTTATCTATTGACAAGCCAAGTGTGCTAAAGTTTATTAACTACTCAATCAGGATATGTTAGAATCCCCTTCCCAATCATGATCAGATATGCCCACTTCTAAAACAAAATCAAGATATTCAAACCATTATCAAATTTTTTGTTGAATCACCCATATTTGACCAAAATCAAACCATCTTTGAAAATCCCATTATTTTTTCATTGCCAAAATTCCCCTATTTTTGAACATTTCTTCATCCTAAACCTTTAATTTATAAATGAAAGGTGAACAAGATAATTATAGACAATGTAATTCAACAAAACCTTTTCATGACTACTTCAACATTAGAATCATGTTCTATTATAGAAACAATGTCAAAATTGGGTTCCATTTTGGAACCACTATCAGATTTAGCATTAGAAGTAGAATCAACATCAGCTTCAACATTGGATTTAGATCCTCTTGAGTTAGAATTAGTTTCAAAATTAAAATATATTAGTGGATGTTATGATTGAAAAAATTTATGATCATTCTATGGTTTTTGAGGATGTTCCCTTCTACATTGACATAAGTTCTCCTAGTAGCCTTTATGTGGATTGTGCTTCTTTTTCCATTACACATGCATTTACCATTAACCATCCTTGCCATTATATTAGCATTCCACCTCCCACAAATGTCATTTGGGATCTATAAAATCATTCATTTCTAAACTTATTCCATGGTGAAATTTCAGTGGTAAAATTTCTAGGGATGCAAGACAACATTCAGGTAGAAGAATAATCTCCTAGTGAAACCTTGTTTAAGATGCTAGAGGATATTCAAAATATAAACTCAACATATTCTATTTAAACTTATTTCAGGTACTAGAAAATAATGAAGATAAAAAATTAGAAGCCTTTAGTGAAACCTTGCTTAAGGTGCTAAGGGACAATCAAAATAGATTATCAACATCCCTTAGTGAAAACTTATCTAAGGCACTATTGGACAATACAAATAAAAAATCAAGAATAATTTTTTTGTGAAAACCTCTTAGATGCACTAATAGATAGGTTAATACATTACATCACTTTATTAAGACATTACTAAAGACAATTTTGACCTTGCCATAACCAAAATCAAGTTGAATCCAAAATCAACAACAATGTGTGTTACTAAAAATCCTAATCTTTATATTCCCATCAACCATTATACATTTCATTCTAATCCTATTATCCATTCAAGGCCTCTATTACATTATTCATTCAAACCATTTATCTAATGCCTACCTTTCTTTACTTATCTTAGTGGTACTCTTTTTCTAGAGGCTATAAAGACATCTTATTTAGAGGCCTAGATGAAGCATAACTAATAACCAAAAAATATCATGATAGTAGCCATCTCATTCATACTAATACTAAGATTGAGATAAATATATCATTATGATTAAGTATTGGTTAGATAAAAAAGGTTCCAAATTATGCATCTCATAATCCTCTATTGAGTTGAAATGCTATAAAATCCACAAAAAACCATAAAAATCAATCAAAAATCAATGCAAAATAATAAAAAAGAGAAAGATAAATAATTTGTTATCTGCAAGTACCTTGACACTTAGGGGAATCCCTATCCACATTCTAGACCATTCTATTTAATCCATCTTGACCATTATAAATTTAGGTCATTTTAGCCATTCAATTCTTTTTCAACCTATCTCATCTTATTATGACCATTAGTCATCCTATCTTTACCTTTTTATGAAAGTGGAAGGTATATTGAAACCTGTTTGGGAAGAATATTTAAGCCCATTAATCCCACTATGCCAAACATATACCATTATTCTTTTTCCTATGCCATTAATGTTTTAAACCTTACTATTGATTCACAGTAAATTTTTATAGGGTCAAAATACATTGACCTGAGGTCCTTTTGGACTATGTAGGCAATACTCAATTTTGGAGGTCATCTTGGTCACCCCTTTTCCATTTTCTCTCTATTTTTCAAGTAAATTAAGCAATGATTTCACCATTTTAAGAGTAACTTAAGCCATACTCCCACCATTTTTTGAGTTAAACCATTCTACATCTCATCATCCTTCATTGAATTTAAATGATAAAAACCCAAAAACATTCAAAACACTTCAAAAATCCCTAAAATTTTGAAAATCCCCTAAAAATAACCTATTTTTTTTTCTAAACAAGGCTTAAAATATACATGAGAGATATTAAGACACAAAATTTCTTCTTATTTTATCATCCTATTCACCAGTGGCCTTTAGCTCTATTTTGGATGGCACAATTCATCTCATTTACTTGGTCATAACCCCTTATCCAACCATGACCATTTCTATATACCATTATTGATCATGTTCACTCCCATTTTTGGGAGAACTACATTTGCCTGAGGTCTAGATAGACTATGTAAATAATGCTTGGATACATAGGGCATCTCAGGTCAGCTTGACCAATCTCAATTTCATTACCATTTCACTTTTCTTGATTTACCTAAAAAATGCTCTCGTCATTTTATGAGTTTGCCTTTTCCTATTTTTATTATATTATAAAATCTCTTACTTATCATAATTTTTATTCTATCCCATATCCTTGGGAGAACTACATTTGTCCTAAATTATATAAGACTTTGTAGGCAACATACACTTGCATGGGACATTTGGAGATAACTTAGCCACCACAATATTTTTCTTCCATTCCCCTCCCATTCAGGTTACCATTTTGTCTTGTTAGCTGTCCAAGTACTCAAGATTAATGCCTTACATTCACACATGCACAAATGATTCACTAATTACTTATTTTATGGTGTGTTTTTGTGTTTGTCAAATCATGATTATATTTGATTGTTCTTGGTATGTTTCTTTGAGCAACTAGATGTTTTCTATTACTTTTATTTCAATTTGTGTTTGTTTGTTTCTTTGTATGATTCTTTATTTACTTTTTGTTTTATTTCCTTGAATCAATGCATTATGTCAATGGGGTCATCATCATGGTGCTTCCTATCATGTAGTTATACTTTAGTCCATCCATTAACATTATCATCATGGGTTTTTATCATTGGTTTATTATTTTCCATTATCTACTATAATCGGGGGTAAGTCCTTATGCACATTAATGCTTGGTTTTCATGGTCTTCCATGTCATGGTGCATACCATTAGATTCTATATTAAAAATCAATATGTTATAAGTCTAATTGGTAATGATATAGTGAAATTTCTCATTATCTACTATCCCTAAACCAATTCATCAAGTGCCTAATAATAATTTCTCTAAATGAAAATTTGCCCTACTAGGGAAAACCATTGAGACTGATCAATGATCAAATTTTTCCTACTAGGGTAATTCCTTGTATCAATGGTAAAATATACCCTATTGGGGCACATTATTTTGATCAACCAAGACCCCCCATTTTGGGCCCTATTCCATCATTTAGTCTTTATTATAAATTTAATCCCACATATCCTACTTATTCCTCTCTTTACCAATAGGTCATTTATTTTAAAGTATTCCCTAAACATCTCCTCAAAGGGGCATCCAAGGATAATAAATCACCATTTTGGGAATTAATATGAGTTTAATGACTAATGAATAATATTTTAAAAATATAATATTGAAGACATCATTCTTCAAGCATTAGAAAATTTATTCTTGATAACTTTTTCATTCTTTGAAAAACTATTATTGTGCCTAGTATCTTGCAATGTCTTCTCAAATAGGGTAAAAATGTAGAATCTTAATTTTAACCACTTCCATGTCTAAACTATGTTTAAAATGACCTTTCATAATCACTATGAGTTTTAACTAAAAATATCCAAATGGACCTAATTTATCTGCAAAACTACCAATTTAACACAAAAGCACAATGATACATCTCTAATTAGGGTAATGGATCATCTTGTATCATTTATCTTACCTAGTGCATTCTAAATTAAGTCAACCCTTTGTAGGTGTTTTCACAAGGTAATTAAGTGAATAATTGATTGAAAAATAGAAACATTGCAAAATCCACCTTTATTATAATTGATAATTAATCCTACTTAATCAATCCTAATTATTCCTCTAATGGGAAAATCCATGGATTTGAATTATCCTATTTTCCTAAAATCAAAATTGGAATGTTGCTTCACCCAAGATGACATTATCAAGAAAAGTGTGAAAGAAACCAAAGGTTATGACATGTAATACACATCTCTTACACACTCAATACAATTTCTTACACCTCTCTTACACACTCCTCTTACACCCCTATTACATATTTTATAGGACCAATGACTACACTTTTATTTTAATGTGCCTTCCATACTCCAAAAATGCCTTAAATGGCCTATTTTAGACACTCTATGCATGTAGTCATGGATTTGAGGACTAAATCTCAACCCTCCATCTTGATATGAGATGAATGGTCTATAAAAGTTTAGAAAATATATAAATAGAACCCTCACAACTCTCATTTCATCAAGCTTCCTAATGTAAACTTACTCTATTGGACTATTCTAAGAAGCTTCATAAACTCTCTCTTTCTTAGACAAATCCAAATCATGTATAGGCAAGGATATATTATACTCATATGAGGATTCAAGCATTAACAAAGATGTCTACATATACAAACTAAGCTCAGCCTCTTTAGACTATTCTTCAAATGAATCTTCCAAGGAGGTAAAAAGAATGTTCATTTATCTTCCAATTTTCATCTCTTATTTGTAGTCCATAGCTCATACTAAGGAGTTAGGCTCAATAAATTATGTCTTAAAGTTATTTTGGATTTTTATTCACTAATAATTAACTAATCTCTCTTGGATTTATGATCTACATTTGGTAGGCTAAGATTTTTTTGGGGATCTGAAACTGATAGTGAAGGATATATAATAGGTTTTAAGATTCATGTATAGTGTAGGAGATTTAAGCCATCATAAATGATAGTTTTGGGCCATATTATAAATATTGAGACATAATTATATGGTGAATAAGATCCTTTTGGTATCAAGGAGGTCTAAAACTAATGGGTAGAGCTCTGATAGGTATTTATGAAGTATACAAGGCTGAGTTACTATAAAATCAGATTTTAGTATTTACATTTTCAAAAAAGAAAAAGAAAAAGAAAAAATAATTTGGACAAAAAAATAATGAAATGAAAAATGGAAAATAAAATAAAATAAAAAAATTAATATGGATTGACCAAGTTTAAAATAGATAATCAGTAACTTGGTACGATAAGTATTGAGGGTGAGACACTGTTTCAAAATGAGGGTAAAATGGTGGTTAGAAGCTAGAAACGTATTTTGGTATTATTGGTGTAGAATTTTGTCCTAAAGGGTTTTTATACATGGTTTAATATGATTACTTAAGGTTTTATAGGTAATATGGGTCATTTAGGAATATTAGTATGACATTTAATGGAATGTGGGGTTTCACTCTCTCTCCCACATATATATGTACCTCTCTCCCTTTATATTTATCATCCAAAGTTAATGAGGAATATCATTTATGATCTTTGATTTTTGGTAATCTCTCACACCTACTCCATATATTTTGTCTGTGTAGTTTATTTTTGTGAGAGGTCTTGGAGAAATACGACATGTATCAAAGCCTCACTCAATTATCATTCACCTTTTCTTGAATTTTTGAGATCAAACACCTTATTTGGAGTTTATACACCCTGGTTGGTGATTGCAATGGTATCTCACATGCTTATTTCCAACATGGATCATTTCTTCTTGGATTGCATTAGATGAATGGATCTTATTTATAGGTTTTTTGGAAAATCTAAAAATTTAATATTGGTCCTATTTTAAGGAAGATGCATAAGCTTTTATTAATTTTTCAATATTCACGACCTAGTTCTTTCAACTTGGCCAATGACCTTATACCACTAGATCCAATATTTTGACATAATAAAACACACTTGGGTCTTGAAATTGAGGTATAAACACAATTTCATGTGATAAACAATTTGTTCAAAGACTATTTTCTATTGCCTGATAGTTTACCATCCACCTCACTATAAGAAGACTACCAACAGAGGTGGGTTAGCCTACTCAAAACCCAAGTCTTTACCTTCCACCTTGATGGATTCATTAAAAGATCATGTTTCACATCCTACTAGAGGACCTACACGTAGATTGACAACCAAATAGGCCATTTCCATCCTCCCATAGACCCTACCACTATATTCATACAACCAGCTGAAAACCTCCTATGGCAGCCCTATTTTCTCCTTGTTGAATGGTGGTGACCATTTGGACCTATTATTTTATATAACTAATAAAGTATAAAAACATAATTAAATGCTGTAAAATTAGTAAAATTAAATCTTATTTTAATTTAATTTAAAATATATTTATTATTGTTTAATTGAAACTAGTTTTATTTATGCGTTAAGTAGCCTATTTATCACTTTAGTGCTTATAGGAGTGCATAGGGGCATGTTTTTTGAATTTATTTGAATTGAAGAGGTTCTTGATTCTATAAAAATTCTAAGGAGTGTTTACAAGGATACTTTACCTTCTATTTGGTGGGGATTTTCAAAGTTTTAGCACAAGTTTTATTAAACAAGCCTTATTTATGAGAAAGTAATATTTTAATAACTTTTGATTGGTAGCTCAAAATTGAGTTACATATTTTTCAAAAGTTAATATTTTTTATTTCACATCCATTGGTTCTATTTTAATTTTAAAAGACACTAAAGTTATAAAATTCCATATTCAGGGGGGTTACTTGTGTTATGGGCCCTTCCAAATTATGCATTATACTTCATGCACTAATTGATCACATGTGGATGCATTTTCAGCTATGTCTAACATACCCATTATGAGAATAAATTATCCCTTATCAATCCAACATTTATTTCTCACTTGGATGTATTCTTAGTTGTGACTAATGTCCCATTCATGAGCATGCTTCAAGGGTTCATTATAGTTTGTACCATGTAGTCTTGCACTTCCTTGGTGTCTTCTCTTGATCATGATGAATCTATTTGAGATAATACATAGGATAAAGGTTGAGTCTACACCAGTGATATTTCTTGGGAAGACAAATTATGCTTCATAGTGTGTGCACATAGAATACTCACTCACGGATCAAGACTTTATTCCATTCTTATATGGACAAATTATTTTTCTTATTAACCTAGGTCAATATGATGACTGGGCTAACTCTTTTTATTGTGTCTATGGTAATTTTTTGTTTCTTGTTTCATAGAATCTACACCATGATGTGGAGTACACATAGTGTCTCTCCACTATCTGTAACACTCTTCATAGTCTTTTTTGAGATCTTACTATGTTTTATGTCACACCTCATCTTCTTTTTCCTATTGTCTCTTCTAATACTATTGTACTCTCTCCTCATGATTTTATTTCTTGTGATGATATATCCATGATGGATAGTGCTCTTCCTTTTATCAAGCCCCCATTATAGGTAAAGATTATATTAGACCTTAGTTGTCTCATTACATATTCTACATCTGTTCTTATGTAGATTATTGCTCTTCCATATCCTTCATAGACTTGTATTTTAGAGGAAATTAGTTATTTCAATGAGAGTATACACATTAAGTGTATCAATGACTCATATGTTCCTATGGACATTCATCTTATAGAGCTGAGTGCTTCATTTGTAGACCAATTTTCAATTTTGATAGTTGTTGAGCCTTACTCTCCTATTCCCATAGACATTCTTTCAGTGAATGTTTCATGTCTATCTTATTCTCTGGATATTCTCTCCCATGAATTTTACGCTTCTTCTTTTCCATCTTATACTTTTATTCCTATGATACTTGATCAGAGTTTGGCACATTCGATCACTATCAAGGAGACATTTGAGAATTTTTTAGATATTTACATCATGATTCCTACTTGTATTCCACTTGAGTGAGAATTCATTAGTTTGATAGCTTAAGGATTCTTTCTTTTAAAAGGAAAAGACATCATTTGTTGTAGAGGGACCTACTATGGCATTTATCATGTGAGATTCTGTGCTTACCTTCTCTATTTTCTTTGTGGAGGCACACATTATCCATATTTTGTAGGATACTGAGATCATCGATATGTAATTAGGTACCTCATTAGACCTCATTATCAAGACCCAATTTTATAGCCGACATTATCTATACTTAATGGGGGTGTTGGTGTAGAATTTTATCCTATGGATTTTATCTATAGGGTTAATTATGATTAATTAGCAACTTAGAGGCTATTTGGGTCATTTGGGAAGATTAGTAGCACATTCATTAGAATGTGGGGTTTCACTCTCTCTCTCACATATATATGTACCTCTCTCCCTTTGTATTTATCATCCAAATTTAATGAGGAATATAATTTATGCTCTTTGATTTTTGGTAATCTCTCTCACCTAATTCATAGCTTTCATGTGTGCATTCAATCTTGTTAAAAGGTATTGGATAAATCTAAGATGTTTATCACATAAGACTCATACATGATGTAATGATAATAAATTTATAATAGAGTAATAGCCATGTGCAAATAAATTTAAGTTATTTCAAATTTATATGGTATATTTCAAAGGATTAATGCATTCAATTATGTCACTACATAGAATAATTCCTTTCCATAGAAGTAGAAGAGTTAGAGTGTTGATAAAAAAATTATTTTAAGTGACTTTGGAATTTTACAAGATAATACCCAAGAAATTTAATTTTTTTGAAAGGAATGAAAATATTTATATTTACACTAAATTATAGTCAATAATATAGATTTTCCTAATTTAGCATGTGCAAATAAATATTATAAATATAAAGTGGCTAAGGGATAAACGAGATCATATCTTGTTTGATATTATATTCTAGAGTATGAAAATGGTTAAGAAACATAATGAGATTTTAACATAGATATAGGTTTCATTCATTCTGAGTTCTGGTTGTGTTTAAACACTAGACACTTGCATCAATGATAGTGTCCTTATGCTGATGTTAGTGTCTAAACCATAATATAGCTTTATTTTTAAATCTATCAATTGGATTTTTCTAGGTATTTTATCTCCTTCTAATTGATGTATTTAGATTTAATGCATAGGCTGTCGATCTTAGTTTATTTATCAAAACCCTAGTTCCACTATTCTTTACACTTGAATGATGCCCTAGGAAAAATGGGTTAGTGAACACATGGTGTCAAATTGACCCCAATGACCCCACTATCAAAGGTGTTACCTACATAGCCAATACTTTAAAATAAGGCCTTATACTCATGTACTTCTCCCCTACATTTTTGTTTATGCATGACTCATGAAATGTGTGTAAAGTAAGTACTATAATGACCTAGCTTGTAACTTTGGAAATAAGATCTTATAACTACTCGTTAAGTAATTTAAACCTATAGATGTGTTGTATTTCTGACTGATATGGAAATAGAAAAGCTTTGTTTAATTGAATGCTTGATAGAGTGATTTTGGTAAGTGCCTTGGTCTCTTTGGTTTTATTGTTAGGTGAAGAATGAGTGAGGGTTGATCTTGTATTTATATCAATCCATTTGGAGTAATAAATCACATTAAATCACTTAGACTGACATTTTAATATATTTCATCTATAAATTTGATGAATTTAAGTAATTTGACACTTTTTTTAAGTAGGATATTTATTTTCATGCCCAATATCCTTCATTCCTCCAAAGTCACTCATGGGATTGAGTATGATGAAGGGGAAAGCGGGAGAGAATGCATGAGATAAAATATCCCTTCATTAATTTTAGGATTGATGATGGTTCAATCCAAGGAATGAGTAGGTTAACCTTTTTTACTTAAAGAGTTGTGACTATTAATATCGAGGGTTCAAGATATGTGCAAATGCACCTTGGACTATTTGCTAGTTAAGAAAGCTCTTATTTATTTATTACTATTTGGGCCACCCTTCATAAATTTATAAATCAGGTGAAAGTGCTTGGATTTTGAAATAAACATAAAAGGAGGGTAAATTAGGGAAGGAAAGAGTGTTTCTAGGTGTGGAATGTGTTAATTCTTTAGGAAACAAGTTAGATGCCCGAACATAGTTGTAGCACTATAGGATTAGCTTCACTGAAGGTTTTGACTTGGTATTACACAATGGGAAATATCTAAGGAAACATGAAATAATTATTAATTTACAAACCCTTCACTAAATTTCAATGAAAATTCCATAGTAAATAACACATGGACTCTTCAAAGATAAATTATATATTAACACACATATTACAAGTATTGTAAAGGGGGCGAAAAGGGTTCACAAATGGGTTATAACAATAAAGCACATTATAACCAATACAATAACTAAATAATAAAACATTACTTTAATTTTCTTAGCATTAACATTCATTCAATAATTATAAATTATTAACAAATTTTGAAAAATAAACCATTATTTTTTTAGAAAGTGAAATATTGTGTATGCAAAGATAAATGCAATTGATCTATAAATCAATCCTAGCTCAGAGAAGATAAATCCTAGTTACACTTATGATTGTTGATACATTATTTATTCAAGGTTATGACCAAGATGGATTTTTTATACCTATCCAAGGGATATCTTACCACAATAATATCAATAGGGAGGGTTCTACATCCTCTAATCAAGAAAAACTATGCAATAACCCTAACTAGGTCCTATGTTTTCATATTCACTAAACCAATAACAAGTAAATTAAAGTCTGATCTAGTGCTCACCAAATCTTGAGGCACCAAGTGAGGGTAATAAAAATTAAAAGTAAACATGCATAGAATAAATTTACTCATGTTAATTTACATATAATCCTAATACATGGGAGAGAAGTACAAATGCATATCTATCTACTCTTACAAAAGAGGAACAAAGTTAGGAATACTTACCTTTGAAGATAAACCTACCAAGCCTCAATCTTTCCCTTAGCTAAGGGGATTTTTAAGAGGTTATTTTAGTATGTAAGGATGACAAGGATAAATTGTCTCTAGGTTACATAACCTTTATATTCATCCAAAAGACTCCTCCATAAGATAAGATCTATATCTCCAAAAGAAAGTATGAAACCCTAAGCTATGTTCCTAAAGTAGAATGATGGATAAGCATATGCACAATATATATATCTTCTTCTTCTCTTCACTTAGAATGATGAAATTAATGTGTTTATATAACTAGATATAACCCTATTCTTTTTTGAAAGTTTAGCTGACTGGGTCAACCTAATCGACTCTATATCATTATTGACAAAATCAAATTAGGTCCTAGTCTAGGTTGGCCAAGAGATGACCTAGACCCTAAATGAGTTTGTCAATTAGAGTATAGGGTCGATGGGGCTGACATTATATCATAAACCATTAAAAATGATTTTAGGCTAGGTAAGAGCTAATGAAGGCAAAAAATGAGTAGAGGAGGGTGGAAAATAGGAGGAAAAGATTAGGGGAATGTTTTTAGGAGATTTTTGTGTAGATACCAAGTGGTAGTATAGGGACAACAATCCTGTGAAGCACCAATGGTTTTCCCACCCATTTCCTGATGCACCCCTTAAGGCATGAAATTAGAGAGATTATGACACAATGGGTTATTGTAAGAGAGAAAGCATCAATAATTGATAAAGTTTGAAAATATTATGTGTATACATATGACCCACTCTAAACTCATCACATGTCACTTAGGTGCAACATGGGATGGTGCTTTAGGAAAAGAACATAACAACACAAAAAATTGAATATAAATATATTTTATTAAAGATAAAATAAGATAAATGAAAGGACATAATTTAAAAACACATACCTTTACTTACCTTAGTATTGTAAATAAAGAAGGAAATGCAAGAAATGTGAAGGTGTCTAATATAGGGAACATTAGGTGAAACTGTATAAGTTAGCGAAAAGAGTGATTTTTTTTTTTTCAACATATACATATAATAGGTGAAAATATTATTGATGATATTAGGAATCCATAACATTTTATGTTTTGGAAAAAGATCTAGTAGAAACAAAGATATGATCAAAATACAAAATTTAATGGTAAATATTTAAATAGTAAATATAAATAGGGTGAAAAATATTTCATTTGTTATTTTTACTATTTTGAGAAAATAGAGCTCTGAGAAACTTAGTTAGAGACCAAAGAGTCATCATGGTGAGGAGACAACAACTAAGATGGGGAAAATACATAGCGGTTGTAATGAGTACAACACATGTAAGCAATTGGAAATTTCAAAATTTTGAGTATTTGTATTTATAATTAAGCTCAAAATAGAAAATTGACTAATAGGTAAAATCTAGGTACCAAAATTAACCCTAAGAAATTATTTATGTAAAATAGGGGTATAATTGTATATCAAGTAGGAATAAGTTAGACTAATAAATGCCTAAAGCATTTATGGTAAATAGTCAAAAGTCATTATTATGAATCAATAGAGTTGATCTGGTCAACTTAGTTCATAAGTAGAATGATAAGGCCAACTGTGTAGAAGTAGGAAAATTTAGTATGCTAAAATGGGGTTGAATATATAGTATTAGGCTAACTTATTGGTAAGGGTTAAAGGCCAACTACACAAGATAGGGCTGATTTAGTTTACTGAAGAAGGATGATGCAATTATTGGCAATATGGCTTGTAAAGGCCAAATAAAAACCCTTGTAATAGAAAATTTTTCTTAGCCATCATAGTTTTATTAACTATCAATTGAAGAGAGAGTGGTTTCAATGTCATGTCAATAGTGTCAAGTGGCATTCATAGGTTTTGACAGAGTTTCAAGTGTTTTGTAATCTAAAAGTGATCTGATGAAGATGGTGAAAAGAGGGTAGTTGATGATTTATTATGATATTTTAAATAATAATTAAGTATATGGAAGGTATGAAATGAGCTATAAACTTTTAAAATGTGATCAAAATGCATAAATATTCTATTTGAAACCTTTTAGGAGGTTATGATATGCTTTTATGACATTCAATGGTAATTTTCCTTTATAAAACTATGTTTATATTGCCTAAAAAGACAAGTTTTAGTATTTAAATGTGAAATATGGTTTAAAAAGGACATAATTTATTCACCATACATTTTAACACATTCATGAATTTACTTTAGTCATAAATTTTCATACTTTGAAAATGTTATTTCATGCAAGTTTAAGCATGGAAAAGGTCTTTCTTGAGCTCGCACATGCCAATTTTGGCCACAAAAAGGTGTTAAAAGTTTTTAAACTTATATAACATGATTTTTGAATCATTTTATTCCTTTTCATGCCTTAAATTGGTAGTGATAATCCTTAAGTTTGAAGAACATGCAAGAAAAAGAGCTTTTTTTATGTGTTTTCATATGAAAGTATGGACTTGTATGGATCATTCCATATAGAAGAGGAATGAATCATGAATATTAAGATATGGAAATATATATATAATAAATTTAAGGAAAAATGATTCAATACTATCATAAAACTAATTCCCTCCAGTCATCTAGCTTCTTTGCACATAGTGAGAGCCCTTTAGTTTTGTAGGTGGTATAACCATGAGAGAGAAAATCAAGGTCTAGAATTTTGGATAGATAAATTAGTCTCATAGGGATTATATATATGGAAATTGGTTATAAATTTATTCCTCTCTCCTTCATGAACTATCTCTTTGAAGTAAAGGTACCTACTATCTCTCCTTCATCCAAGCAGGTAGTTGGTTTTTGAGTTTTCTCTTCATTAGAGCATCATGGCAAAAAATTTCAAGATTTTGGAGCTTATAAAGAGCATGATTAAGATTTAAATGTAATTCATAAATTATTTTACACATGTGTGAGGGTAAAATAGAGCTAAATAAGTCATAACAGTGCAAATCTATAATATACAATCATGTAAAGGAGTTTGTACGGTCTAGGAGAGAAATAGTTTCAATAATTGTTAGATCCAAGTTTTAAAGGGTGTCATTCATGTTATATCTAACTCAAAAAATATTATAAAATGTTTCACCAAATATTCATAGCAAATAATCCATTAATAGCTCTCAAGAGTTCTCATGGAGTCACTATTTAGCATATTTTAAGTTTTCTTGACATTTGTTAAGGAGCTTAGTAGACTCCTAGGTTTCAATTTTAGCATCTTATGCTCCTTAAAAGGCCTCAAAATTGATATGAATTATATAAGATATGCATATGTCTAAATAATACCTACAAAATGGTCTTGATATCCCTCTTTCATACTCTTATCACCCTCATTTTATTTCATCCATCTTCATAGTCTTTCACTGCCACTTTTCACTTCTTCCATCATTATATAAGTCTATCTTTTCACTCCATTCATGTTTTCCCATCCTCCATTCACGTATTATCAATTTCATTCAGCCAATATAATGTATAAACTACAATTATGGAGTCAATATTGTTAATCAGTACCATGATTATGGAGAAGGACTGCAGAAACCATAAAGACTGCTAGAAATGACTACCTACTACCAAAAAGGGGGTTATAATAGTCGAGTTTCATAAAGACTTTAAGAAGGAAAAACTTTAAGATATATCTTTCAAGGTCTTGAATCATTCCTCTCTCATCAAGTTATATTGAAGGACAAGGATCATGTTCATGTTTGGTGACCTCCTCAAGGTCAAACTGAGACTTTGTCTGTATAAAATGACCTCATAGAGTCACCTACAATTGTCAAGAATGGTCATAGTCTTTTTAAAGATTGGCGTCATGGAATAAATTTATGAGTGAAAGTAATAAATTAAGGGTTATTAATATATGTCATGAATTCATTAATGTCATAAAACTAAGGAGGTATCCATAAGATTACATTCAAGTGCCTTATAAGACACCTACATGCCTGTATTCAAGTCAAAACCTACAACAGTCAAGCATCTTAGCAGTCTTAAGGCCTATCTAATTTCTTGGAGGCTAGTTGGACTATAAAAATGCATGATTAGTATGAGTATTGGTAACCTCAATAATTTATCTCAATAATAATATAATTTCAAGATCAATAACCATCAGGAAACACTTTAAAGAGAGACCTTCAGTCTGAACTTTGAAGGACAATCATAAGCCCAAGGAGTGGGCAATGTAATGAAGAGATTTTCAAAGATGTTGACCTTCAAGAGAGGTTATTTAAATTGTTAAGAGATAATTATACACATGAATTAATCACAAACATCTTGTTACCTATTTTAAAACTCTCTAAGTATCCTACAACCTTACTACAGTTTGTATAGGGACTTGAACTAATGCATAGTCAAGTATATAGTAAGAGAGAAGTTTGATTTCAAGAAAAAGGAATGGTGGTATGAAGGATAAAATGTTTAAAATATATGTGTATGAGTTTTTAATAAATATTATAACCTAAATGATAAACAAACTTAGTTTAACATTCATTCCCATGAAATCACCACCTACAACTAGTTAAAGGACTCTTGAAGCATGTATATATTGTGTCAAGCTAGGATTGTGAGGTCTTATCATGTTATTTGGGTTCATAAGGTTTATTATATGTTTAAGAGTTTTGAAATGGTGTGATTATTTCTATTAAATATTGAAGCTCCAATGGTACACAATACTCAATCATACAACTCATAATCTCCACCTACAACCATAAGTACACAGGCATATCTCCAAGCTCATGAAGGATGAGGGCATAGTGGTATATGATGGAGTTTTATGTTAAAGATATTTATTCATGGGAGTAATATAGATATTAAATAATATTATGATGAATAATATATATTCTTACAAGCCACATTCAAGGTCAAGTTCATGAAAATGTTCACTTACAACCATATAAATGACTTTTTCATTGACATAGTCACATACTAGCAAGGTAAAAACTCAATATCATTCCATTCAATAAGGATAAAAATGAAGTGAAATATTTAATTAAATTAAATAATTTTCATCTAAAAAACCTTGTTCAAGATCTAATTCACTACCAACTCATGAAGATGAAGGTACACAAGCCTATACAAAATATGATAGTGTATAAGGCCAAAGAACTTTGTTTGAGGTGCAATATTATCAAGGAATAGATAAGAGGGAGGTTTAAAATTATTTAAGGTCTTAAAATAAACAAAATATGATAGTATAGTTTCAAAAAACCTCCATTTCTCATAAATTCATACCTACAATAGTTTGTGATAGTCATATCACCTTGAGCTCCTTTGAAGATACATGATTTTGATTGGATATATAACTCTAGGTTGATAAATTAATAAAAAAACATTACAAGAGGGATTTTAATGGAATATTAAAATAAAATCAATAATAATAAAGAAAAAATCAAGGTGAAAAGAATAAAAACTTAGTCTTAAGACTTGAAACACAAGCAACCTATTCATAAATCTTAGAAAAATCCATCTATAGGACATTATATGTAGAATCCAAGTATGAAACTTGGTAGGGTTTGTAATCACGAGTTATTATAACTATATATGTTTTTATATAGGTCACTTGGTTAGTTTAACTATTCACTATTTTGACACAGTCAACCCCATGTCTGTTGATAGTCAAAGAATAAGTAGGCATATTTCTTGAAGTGTGTACATGTGTGGCAGAGGGTTTCAACTTCATTAGAGTGCTTTATGTGAATAATAGGGTGATGTTAACTATTAAAAAACCTTTTAAGAGTGATCACAATCCAAATTATATGAAAACCATGCCCTTGAAGGCTAAAACAAATAAGGGGTCCTAAAACCCTTGAAGTACACAGTCATCCTTTTGGACTCTTTCATGAACTTTATATCCATTTGATGAGCATTGGGATAATTTTAAGGGTAATTGAAAACTTTAATGACAAGTTAGAGTGGGTAAAATGCAAAAATATTGTTTTATTAGACCCCTCAAGATTTTTTCTTACATACATAGTTCTTGACAACCATTCAAACTATTATTTCATCACATAGACATCTTGATGCACCTTTTTCATGGGAGATAATGATAATAATGGTTGAACAGTGGGTTAATATACTCCATATTTATGGAAATTAATTTCCCATTAGATGTCTGTATGTTATGAACAATCATTTAGAAGCCATGGACATCTTAAACCCTTGTAAATCCATTATAACCACCCAATGGAGAAAAGAATCCAAATTATGCATCCATATAGTATGTTATAGATATGAAATGAATTAAATAGTATTATAAACTCCATTGAACACCTTCATTACCTATTAGTTTCCATGTACATTACTTTTACTCTATGAACTAAGCCAAATAAAGTAATTTAGAGCTTGAAAGCAAAGGAATGAAGGGTACTTATACATTACATGAGTTTTAGAAGTAATATGGGCTCCTAAAATCCCTAAATAACACTAGTATATCCATATACATGGGTCATTTGGGTCACTTGCATAGGCAGATAGGTCTATAAGTCAAAGCAAGGAGTTATTTACATTTAGGGTGAATAAGAATGGATTAATCACACCCATACCATGAATCCAAGTCATAATCTATAGGTTACTAATTTTTAACACACTAAATAATATCATTCCAACTCATTATTAAATCAAAATGCTAAACTACTGTGCATATACCTATACTCAAATCTTGACATCACTAGACAAGGTCATCAAGAAGGAATATAGGAGCCAAAAAAAGGGTAATGAAAGAACTTAAATAACCATGAACATCATAATTAGGTCTTAAAAGAGATGTATGCTAGGTTTGAGCCATAGGATAAGCATAAAAGTGATCATCTTGGCCAAAGAATACCGGACACTACCTAGAAAGCCTATTTTCCACTCTGAGAGGTGACTTCAAATGATCACCATGGTACAAAATTTTTTAATAGGAATATAAGGAATTTTGGGGAGTTATATGGCCTAATAAAATAATGTTTTGTGGCAGTGGTTTAGGCATTCAAGGCCCAGGTTTTATGAATCATCATTAAGAACCCAGAGTACTCTAAAACCCTTACAAAACCCTACTACAAACTTGTTTATGAATAATTGAATGATTATGAATACAAAATCATTAAAAAATCCTAAATACAACATATATTATCAATTAAACTCTGAGATTTTCATGTTCATGACCAATTGTTATATGGATGTTGTTTGGACTTAGCAAAAAATAGGATTTTGAGAGGAAAAACATAAGAGAGGTATAAGGCAATTTAAAGGAATTAAAATACATAGATAGTGAATTTAATAATTTTTTATTCTTTATAAAATCATAATATGATTATAAATATTCCTACAAGTGCACTTGGGACCTCATCCAAATAGCCACTCTACAAGAAATGAAGAAAAAGCTAACCTAGTCAACTAGTTTGACTAATTTTTAGGTGTTACTTGTCAAAGAGGACTCATTTAATGATATAATGCATTATTTCATGTCTTAAAATCATTATATTTTTATGTTTTTAAGGTTATATTCAGGTTCTAATTTCCATCAATCACAAAGAGTTGGGCTAGTAGGCCTAATTTAACCTAATAGACCTATTTACTTAATCAAGTGAGGTAAGAATGGCATTGAAGATATTTTATGATATATAATGTGGAGTTGTAACACGATATAAATATTAAAATTCATTAAAAACTAACCTTTTATGTCATACACATGCTTAACTGGTCCTTTTTTTAGGTTAACTAGTCTTTAATTGATCCATTCACATGCATAACTCATCTTGAGTTCCCATCCATTAGTTAACTCACCTCCAAAAGAGTTATCTAACCAAGGAATGGAATATAATGATAGATAATGAGATTATACAATTAAAATAGGGCCCACCACCTTATTTTCAATTCCAAATAGATCATGCAAGCCACTGAACACAAAGGGAAGTCTTAAAGACTATTGTTGGCAAATTGTAATTGAAGATTGTATTTGAGTTGATGATTAGTTGACTTCCTCTTCTCTCATATACACCACATTGGATTATATTATTATATTTTGATATATATTTAGGACTTTATTCCATTTTAAAATATCCCTTATGCTGGTATATAGAAGCTATATTGAAATTGTAACTTGCACCTGAAGTTATTAAATAAAGTTTGTTGCAGATTCATTCATAGTTGTAATGTGTACTTTGGATTGTTAATTTTTATTTAAGTTTGATAATTATATTATATTTTAGTTACTTTAATCACCTATTACTATGATTCTTTTAGACACCTAAAACTAGCCACGAATGGCCTTCAATCAGACTTCAGATCGATTCCTACCAACTGTTGTAAATTAAGCCTAAAAATCACTAAACATCCCAAATTTGCTTATGCATCATTCGTCAAAGCTTAGAATAATGTTGATACATCCCTAATTGGTGTATCAGAATATATGAAATCATAACCTCTAATGGATTCATCCCTAATCATCTTATGGCATCACAATAATCAATTTGGCCTATAGACCTATTAAGTGGGGCACTTGCACACATAAAACCAAATCTTGAAAGAGCTAAATGTATAATCAAAATTAATTAATAATATAAACCAAATTAAATTCTTAGTTTAATTATTCATGTGAAATTAATGAATTACTAAAAAATTAAATTAAAAAATATGAAATATCCTAGCTTTCCATGATTACCTTTGCAAGTTGGCAAGCCTTTGGAAAATATCTTAAAATATCTCTATTTGGAGAACCATGCCTATTCATTGCAAATCATGAGTAATTGACACCTTTTAAATCTAATATGGTTAGTTTAACTCAAATAGGTTAGGTTTTAATCCATTCCAAGCCTTAACTCTACCTTGAATCACCTTGGGTTGGGGTTAGATCCATTTACTATAAATACAAGCCATTGCCCATTGAATTTAAAAACTTGGAAATTGTAGAGTTATAATGCAAGTTTTGTTCCATGAGAATCATAACAATAATGTTATAATGCCCTTATATTGAGCCAATCCATATTAAGCAAACATGAAGCTAACATAAGCCATAAGGGTGATAAGGAGAGAGTGAGCTACACAAACTCCATTTTCAAAGACTTTTTTAGCATAAACTGAGCAAACCAGACAATAAATCATTTGGAGTTTTCAAGGAAGGTAAGATATTGTATGTATTTTATATTTTGGTCATGATTTTCATTTTTTTGTTCATTATGCTACCCTTATGATCTAGGCTAGAGATGTTAGCATGTTAGTGTTTCTATTTCATTTTTTTATGAACTAACATGAGACTAACCTCCTCTCTATTGTAAACTTCCTATGATTACAAATGGCACACTCAGTGGGACACTAAAGTATCCCATGTATCAATAAGATCAAATTACAACTCATAAATTTTCAAATGAATGCTTGAATATATTAAAAATTAGAGTTTTAGATATGGTTTTCCATACTCAATTTTTTTGGGTCATACATAATCTACATAGTGACTGATATCGGTTTTCACTAATCGACATCAGTCTTATACTAATTGGCATCAGTTAGGGTGTAGGGCATAAAATATAAGAGTAACTTAGTTTTTGAGTTTTCTTATAAGTTGTAGGTTGTTTTTTTGAGTTTTAAAAACTTGCAAAGTCTCTATTTCATCATTTTATTATAGGTTTTCTAAAGTTTTTGTACTAATATGAGCTAACCAACATTTTTTGGAACCATTTTATTTTGCCTTTGAGTTCAAAATTAATCAACATCAATCTTAATTGATCAGTATCAATTATTTTAAACTGACATTAGTTTTTTAGTAACTGGCATTGGTCATAAATGACAAATGTCAGTCTCTGTGTAAAAAATATAGAGAAACCTAAGAGCTATGTTTACAGATATTGTTTACTCATCCATAATTATTCTTCAAATCAGAAGGAAACCCTCTAAAATTTGTGGTACCAAGGTGGGAGGACATAAATTTACAAATACTAACTCTTGAATGTCAGGAATCTAGAACAACAAACATGCTCTGATACCAACTGTTACGACCCGAAAGCACCTTTGATTACCAAGCAACTAAACAGGCGGAATTAAACCAGAAGGCACAAGTAACTCGAATTCAAAAATAACACAGAATATGAGAGACAATACCCAATTGTATTAATACTCTTCCAGAAAAGAATTACAAATGAAGAGACGCCACACTCTTCCCACCTTACAGGCTTCCCACACCAAGTGTTCAATAATTCACCTTTAGGATCTCACTCTCTCAATTATGGTCCCAAAACACAACTCAAACACAGAGTTGGTGTTCACCTCCAACCAGTCAATATCCACTACTGCCAGTACCACTAGTCAGTATCACTACTGCCAATACACAAGTGCTCCACGCACTCCAAATCTGAGTACTCCACGTACTCCAAGTAGATCTCCCATGAACTTGCAACAACCTGCAACTCAAATGATCTTACTTTGGAAGGAACTACCTTGCCTTCCTCTTTACTCTCCAACTGAGTACACACCGTACTCCAAGTAGATCCTGCCTGATCTTGCTACCTATTGTGTTGCTATCACCTTGATCTTACTGTCACCTACAGATCAACCTAGTTCTACACACCTGCAAACCTTAGACCTTGCACACACATACACCTACAGATCAATGATCTTACTTACCATGTAGATCTCCAAATGCGGCCTTGCACACCTACTGACCAAGATCCTACATACATGAAGAATCCTTTTGATTCTCCAAACCAGCACCCATACTTGGCACTGTGGCACTAGGAGGAACACACCTTGCTCTCTTCACACACAGAAGGAGCTAATATTTTCTCTCTTACTCTCTATAAAAAATTACAATACAACCCATGAGTCTATTATATAGATCTCATGCAAACAATAATTAGACATCTAATTACAATAATTAGATCCACAGCTTCAAGTCTATAATTGGCCTTCTACATGCAAACAATTGATTCATTAACTAACTGTTCATGCAACTGACAGTTTCGAAACCGCACAAGTGACTGACGTCAGTCCTTGTCTGCCTAGAGGTGACCAACACCAGCCAATCCATGACTGACATTGGTTGCTCTTCTCACTGTATATGACTGACATCGGCTGATCATATCGACGTCAGTTGCTCTACAACTCAATAACCTCTCAGCAACCTCCTCCATGTCTACATCAGTGAAGCTTTTAGCTCCACAACCTAACAATCTCCCACTTGGAGATAAACAACTACACTATACCTATACCTGTACACTGTCTAATCTATTTCCTAGCTCGTATCCCTCTTCAAGCTCAACCTTGAAGACCAACCACCACAACACCTATGGTGAACCTCCTGTCATCTAAGTAACCTGCCGCATCTGCATCTACAAACACATGTCAAAAAGAACTTGACCCTGCATAGTATGTGCACCTACTAATGGTCCCTCTTAGATACCTGAGAATCCACTAAACTTCCCTCTAGTGCTTCTTTCCCAGATCAGCTCCAAACTTTTTGACAGTGCCCACTGCTTGGGCAACCTCAGGTCTAGTACGCATGTACTTAACCTCATCATGTGAATCAGGACCCTATTTTGTAAACTATCCAACCATCAGCATGCTAACCGGTATCACACAATCATTTAGAGACAAAATCAACCTGTGATCTTCCATGTCTCTAGAACACACTTATGCCAAAGAATTTTGCTCCTCCAAATTCTTCATGACACACCACTGAACTAACTTTACCTTTAGTTTAGCAAAACCCTGCATGTGTAACCCTGCATCAAGCAAACACACAACATATAGTAACAAGATGATGTCACAACTCATCATCCACCTGGTAAAGAAACCACAGTAGTCACAATGACATTGACTAAAGCCATACTTTGTCATCCACTTTTCAAACCTGTACCACTGTCTTGGAGCTTCCACAAGACCATATAACCTGGCCTTCCATCTCACGTGTCCATTCTCTCTATTCTTTAACTAAGGTATCCATTCATCTTTCAGTGCTTTCTTCTGGCTGGAAACCCTACCAAATCTTCTATTTGGTTCTGCATCCTATTCATGCCATACTCCCACTATTTCCTGGATCCTTCCTGCTCTATAGTGAGCAACTAGTATAAAGAAGAGGAACAACAAATTTGAGGCTTACTTACCCTTTTATTCCTCCATATGGGCATTTGAGACTCCTTAACAACTTGCTGTCTGCCCAAAATCCATTTCAGTGACCGACCTCGATCACCACACAATCTGCATTTGATCGACGTCGGTTCCATGCAACTGTCCTTTCTACCAATGCTGGTTTTTAGACTAACTTCGATCTTACCTGATCACCGACATCGGTTCCTTGATTGACGTCGGTAGCCACCCTGCTTGACACCACCAGCTCTGGTCTGCACATGACCGACATTGGCATCTGTCTGTTCGATGCCGGTTCCCCTTGACCAATGTCGATAACTGTGTTCGCCTGTGAGTGATGAATTTTTACCCGTGAGCTCTCCATGGATCAAAACCCTGTCTAAACCACCCTGCTCAGAGATATCTAGTCCCATCCACTGATCTCTGTCTATCATCTCCTCCAAGAACACCAAGGCTTTCCAGTTCTTAAGTCTGTCAAACACATTTGTCTTCTGCTTAAGAACATGCATCTCCTTCTTACTCATGTGACCAAGCCTACAAAGCCATGTCTTCACAATAGAAGAAGAATCAATAATATAAGTAGATAGATAAAGGATACCTACTTTGTTACCACCAGCTAATTCAAGTGCATCCACTATGAGAGTACTTGTGCATCTCTCATCACCCAACTTTCTTGAAGAAATTAGCCACATCTTCAAGACTGGGACCTGCATGACCTCCTTCAACACCCATGTGTTGGCCTCCTGCAATTTTAGCTTCACTTCCCCTTTGCCAATTCTTTGGCAAGGCACACTAGCCCCTAAATAAATCTTTCCAAAGTCTCCAAAGACCTTAACATGGAAAAATACTCTATTTCAGACTACATGGAAAGAGGCAACATAATCTATAAAACAAGATTCTACTTTATCCAAGGAACATCCCAAAGCATCCTGTGCAACAACCCCTGTAATATCTGCTTCTTCAGTTCCTTCATGCTGATCTTCTACCAACCAACAATTTTTCTTTACCTGTTCTTTCTTTCCATAACACGATAATTGACCATTCATGATTTTCAATTCCTCCATTCTTAGTGTACTTTATTCTGCCATTGCTATACTCCCACTCAATTAGAAACCCTTGTGAGTGACCTGTAACCAAACACAAACCTACTCCCTGCAACCTTAGCTCTGATACCAACTATCAGGAATCTAGAACAACAAACATGCTCTGATACCAACTATTATGACCCAAAAGCACCATTGATTACCAAGCAACTAAACATGCGAAATTAAACCAGAAGGCACAAGTAACTAGAATTCAAAAATAACACAGAATATGAGAGACAATACCCAATTATATTAATACTCTTCCAGAAAAGAATTACAAATGAAGAGACACCACACTCTTCCCACCTTACAGGCTTCCCACACCAAGTGTTCAGTAATTCACCTTCAAGAGCTCACTCTCTCAATTACGGTCCCAAAACACAACTCAAACACAGAGTTGGTGTTCACCTCCAACCAGTCAGTATCCACTACTGCCAGTACCACTAGTTAGTATCACTACTGCCAGTACACAAGTGTTCTACGCACTCCAAATCTGAGTACTCCATGCACTCCAAGTAGATCTCCCATGAACTTTCAACAACTTACAACTCAAATGATCTTACTTTGGAAGGAACTACCTTGCCTTCCTCTTTGCTCTCCAACTGAGTACACACCATACTCCAAGTAGATCCTGCCTGATCTTGCTACCTGTTGTGTTGCTGTCACCTTGATCCTACTGCCACCTGCAGATCAACCTGGTTCTGCACACCTATAAACCTTAGACCTTGCACACACATACACTTGCAGATCAATGATCTTACTTACCATGTAGATCTCCAAATGTGGCCTTGCACACCTGCCAACCAAGATCCTACATACATGAAGAATTCTTCTGATTCTCCAAACCAGCACCCATACTTGGCACTGTGGCACTAGAAGGAACACACCTTGCTCTCTTCACACACAGAAGGAGCTAATATTTTCTCTCTTACTCTCTAGCACAAATTACAATACATCCCATGAGTCTATTATATAGATCTCATGCAAATAATAATTAGACATCTAATTACAATAATTAGATCCACAGCTTCAAGTCTATAATTGGCCTTCTACATGAAAACAATCGGTTTGTTAACTAACTATTTGTGCAACTGACAGTTCTAAAACCACAGAGGTGACCGACGTCAGTCCCTGTCTGCCTGGAGGTGACCGATGCTGGCCGATCCATGACTGACGTCGATTGCTCTTCTCACTGTATATAACCAACGTCGACTGATCAGACTGACGTCAGTTGCTCTGCAACTCAGCAACCTCTTAGCAACCTCCTCCATGTCTGCATCAGTGAAGCTTTTAGCTCTAAAACTTAACATTGAACACTTTATTTTGGTTCCTAAAAAGAATGCTTAAGTCTTGACCATTTCATTTTAGTGCTTAAAAGGGATAGAGGTGTTTATGATTAGTTTTTTTTGTTAATACAACTTTGAAACTTAAGAAAAGGGGCCAAGAAAACTTCACAAACATTTCATTTGGTGCATAAATTAACACTTACTTAGATTTCAAATTCTTAAAGTGTTTTTTAGTGCTAAATCTTTATACTTGTGTGTTTTTCAAAAAATGAAGAGTGTGTGTATGATCTCCCCCATCCCCTTTAGGAAACTTGGGTGACCAAAAATGCCTTTTCCTTGTAATTTGTGCCTTTGTCCAAGGTATGAAAATAATGTTATCATTTCTCTCCCCAAAATGCATATGGTTTGGGTGATCTAAAAGCAACCTCTAAATTTTTTTCACTTAGTTCTATTTTATGAAATTTGGCTTATGAAGGGGAGTTCATAGCCTATTCATGAGTTATTTAGGGAAACTTTGACCTAGGGTTTCATCTCCTAGAATTGTTTCAACCCTAATCCATATTGGGGTATATAAATAAAATCATGTATACTATGAGAGCCAGGGGGTTCAACAACTAAACTCTCCTTTCATAATGAAAACTTGAGTTAGGTTTGATTAACCATGGGATTCCACTAAGCAATACATGGATGGAATCATTATGCAAATGAATAGACCCTTACATAGTAAGTTAACTGGTATGAACTCAATTTATGTGAGGCATATCTAGTGTTAATCACCCTTGGAATCATCTAGATAGTCAAAAATTTAAGTTTTAGAATAACCCCACTTACTGCAAACATATTATTGATGCAAGGTGAGTAGCCTGAAGTTCCATGTCATAATACAATCTCTTGGGAGAAGCGGGGTATAACAACCCTACTACATGAACTTTTATTTTTGGATTAACAATTAAAATACTCCCAAGATCATGCATATATATGGATTTCAGTAATACGAAGCAATCTTATCATTTTTAGGGCTTTGGATGTTATACTTAGTTGTATTTGGTCTTGTTCCTTTAATTGATTGGTCTTTAAGTCTAAAACCATTTGTTTGTTTGTCCCATGTCAAAATGAGTTCTGTGTCCACATCACTCCATTTTTATAAAAGGCATTATGCCATCCATTTGACACCATAATTTTGCCTTGAAATTTTTATCAAAAATGTTTTGAGTATCATTTGATTGAAATAAGTAATGTTATGCTGCCCAAATAGTTTCAAGTTTTGTGCCTTAGAAGTCTTGAAATAATTCATTTTATCATAACTTTATAGAGTGATAATGTCATTATGCTACTTGATTTATTTCATAAACTTGTTTATCTTGTGTTTAACTTTCTAATTTTTAAGCCAATCCACGTGTGTCTTTAAGTCTTTGTTTAGTACCATTAATTTTAAATCCAAACATTGATTGATTTTTGTTTATTCCTTGTTTAAACATTAATTGATTGTGTCTTTGAGTCTTTGTATAGTACCATTATCTTTTGGGTTGTTTAACTTAGGTTAATTATTTACCCAATTTTGAAAACTATTTGTTTGTACATTTATTTAAGAGAAAATAGTCTATCTCTAAGAGCCTTTTGTTTCTTGCCTCATCTCAAATTGACCAAGTTTATGTCTAAAGTCAAATACCTAGTCTATGCTAAAGTGTTTTGGGTTTGTTATTTTAAATCATCCTTTTTTTTAAGTCTATATTAAATGCTTATTTTGCTAAAATTCCTAACACATGCCTTTGTTTGAGCCTAGCTGTTGACACCATGTTTGGCCAAAAGTCCTAGAAACCTTTATTTTTCCTAGATTAGACCTATTTGGAACACTTTGAACCTATAGTTTGGCATTTTGATTTTTGTTCATCCACTTGACCTTTTTGTGTGAGACATTTAAATTTAATTTATTTTATACCAAGTTTTGTCAAAAACCATTTTGGAGATACAAATCCATCCCTTAACTAAGTTATATCAAGTTTTAACCTTTTGTCTTTTAAGAAATTATTTTTTCAAGTTTGTATAACTCTAGTCCCTTTTATCATGAAGAATTTGTAATTGATTCAAACATGTCTCAACATAATCATAGTGGTGTCATGTACAATCCAAGGTATATTAATGTGGTTGCACTAGAAGACTTTGCTCAAGACCCCTATGTAGATGATGTCATTTGTGAGACAGATCCTTATCCACCTTACAACACTGAAATGGGAGAATAAATCCAAGATCTTTTAGCCCATTATTTGGTCAACATGCCTCTATACTCAAACAAGGACCAAGAGAAAATGGCACAATACCTAGCTAGCATACCTTTGTTTGTATAATAAGTCCAACAACAACTTTACTATGTTATAATGCCATCGTCCTATGACCCTTATTTTTTTTATCATCACTTTCTTTAAAATAAATATGAAGTCTTAATTAGAGCTACTGAGGCAGTGGCTATGTTTCTAGAATACTTCCCCCATGAAAATTTCCAAGAATAGTAAGAGTGCCTTACAACATACATTATAATCAGAACATCAAACATGCCTCTTCTAGAAATACTCAAGCTATAGTGTTGATACCATATTAAGGCCCTCATATGCTTGTCACAAGACAACGTCTCATATATGATCATTCATATAGATGCATAAAACATACAAAACTTATCTAAATTTAGCGTGAACTTCAAAAACATGACCATGTCAAATAATCATCTTATTGAGCTATCTCCTTTAACATGAGTCTTAATTAAATTTATAGGCTACTAAAATCAAGATATAGACCCATTTGTGCAAATCACTTTAGTGGGAAACATGTTTAATTCCCCAGCTATCAAATAAGTGTATTTTGCTTCCATGCAAAATAGTGAGCCAAACATAGTGGAAAACACACAAGTATCATCCAATCTAAACCAAAGTGGTATAAATGCATAAATAATTAGGACGTAATAAAATGTGCCTTTGGATAACACTACGAGTGGTTCAAAAATGCAAGGGGAAAGAACTTATACCTCTCAAATTTAAACAACTACCTCTAATCCTCAACCAATTACTTCTTCTAACATGCAACCTCAAGTATTAAGTAGCCAAACAATGACTAGTGTCATGCCTTAACAAAATGTGATGAATATTACTCCACCATAATAGGTGATGACTAATGTTCCACAACAATAGGCATACTCTAATATACCCACACAATAGAGGCAAAACATTTTTCCACCTCAACATTGGCAACCAATGTTACAACTCACCAGGTAACAATGAACATACCTCTTTAATCACATACTAACATACCATTACAATCATAAGTGATGCTTAGTCAATAGCATATGAGTATTAGTTAGTGAAAAATGCTGAAATTTTAAAATTAATCTAATTCCTAGCAAGGAGCTATGAAACCACAAGATTATAATATTCCACAAGTATTGATTAGGCAATAATTGCCTTTTGTTCTTAATGTGCCACTAATTCAATGAGAGGGTCTTGGTTCATAAGCTCCCCTTAATCAACAAGGTTTGACTAGTTGATAACAAGTCCCTAATCAACCTCAATGAGCACAATATTTCACTCCTAACCATATCCTTCCATCTCAGCCATAATTTACCCAAAACCAAGCCCATATACCAAATCCTAACTAGAATATCCCACAATAATGCATGCAATTCCAATAATCACATCATAATCCATGAATGCATATTCCTAGTCAATTCCCTGACTAAACTAACCTTCCAAAACAAATCATGCATCCATTATACCTCAGTCAAAGTAATCCACTTTTGATTGTCCAACCTCCACTTCAAACCAATGTTCCCTCTAGTTTCATAGCCCAAGAACTACAATAAATGAAGGATGAAATTAACACCATCCAAGATAGGAAACAAACTAAGAAAGTTCAAGTTGGATGATGTGTGTTGCTACCCTTTCAACATGGAATATTTTCAAATACCATTTCCTCTAGGGTATAAACCACAAAACTTTGATAAATACAAGGAGAAAGGAGACCCCAAGGCCCAATTGATGGAATTATTTATTGCTTGTCAATGAGTGGCCTATAGTGACATATACTTGTTACTATTATTCCCAAGAATCCTTGCAAGACAGGCTCTGGAGTGGTTCCTAAAATTTCCCAAAAATTTAGTTTCTAATTTTAATGATCTTTTAGACAAGTTTGTGAAACACTTCTACAATATCAAGCATGATATTTCATTGGTAGATTTGACACAAGACAAATAGAAGGCCAATGAAAGTTTTTCGATTTATCTGTAGTGATGGAGATCCCTTTCAAGCTGATTCACTCATAGTCTAATAGATAAGTAACTAGCCGCTATGTTTACCAAAAATTTGCATAGTGAGATATCTTACCATTTAGAGCTATATTGTGTGCATAATTTCAAGTAAATAATTGACAAAGGTTTATTGATCAAAATGTCCCTTATTAACAAAGGGATTATTAAACTTACCTCATCCAATTAGAACTAAACTACAAACCAAGGAAATGGCCAAAACCAAAACTAGAATGAAGTCCAAGTGCAAGTGTCGTAACCAACCTAGGCCAACAATTATGACAAATCCAATCCATTCAATCACAACAAGAATGTTATGTGTGTTGTCCCCAAAAAAATACTTCTCATTTTTTGGGACAACATGTGAACTATTTTGGTTCTTACAGACCAAAATTGTCTCTTCCCTTTTCAAAATTTGTTCTGAGCATTCAAATTCCTCATTTTTCAAGCTTCTCAGAAATCTACGAACTCTACAGGAAGAAAATCTACAAACTCTGTAGGCCAAGTTCAATGGACTTCACAGGTTGATTTCTACAGACTCTGTAGGAAAGAAGCAAGCTCTCAACACTTAGGAGGCAATTTCAAAGTTGGTTTAATGACAAGGCTCAACCAAAAGAGTTCATCGGCAAGCTTCTAAGCAATCATTGAACCATTGAACCGTTGAACCTTGAACCATTTTGGTTCAATGGGTTCAAAGGTTTAGCATCAAGAGCAAGAATTAAGCAAATTTTTCAAGGTTCAAAGTTTAACCACTTCAAGGTTCAATAGCTTCAAAACACTTATCAAAGAGAAGAAGGCTTGAATCATTGAACCGTTGAACCTTTGAACCACTTTGGTTCAATGGACTAATGGTTCAACAGGTTTAAAGGCTTCTATAGGCAGGTTTAATCAAAAGACAAGTTTTTGAGGCTTAAACAATTGAACCACTTTTGTTCAAAGGTTCAATGGGTTCAAGGTTCAATAGGTTCAATGACCAAATGGTCCAAAGGTTTAATGTGTGTTTGGTTTAAAAAGATCAAAGGACTTAGCCAAACAAACATAATGAACTGATTGAACCATTAAACCATTGAACCAAATTTGGTTCAATTGATAGGTTCAAGGGGCTGCCCCAAAGCTAAAGGATCAAATAGCCCTTGCGGAGAGCAGTGAACCAAGGCCTAGAACCCTTGTGGAGGGCAATGAGAAAAAACCTGACAGAACTTAGTGAATGCTGCCAAGTGTCATCTTTCGAGCCTCATTTCACTTTGTTTCTAAGAGTAGTGGATGTTTCCACATGTCACAATTTGAGATTCACATAAAATTTACTAAGGCAAATTTACAAGGGACAAATAGCCCTTGCAGAGGATAGAAAGGGGGCAAATGGACCAATTCAAAGGCCAAAAGAGCAAAGGGATTTCCTTAAGAAAAATTCCCTTGATAAAATAGACAAAGTGAATTCCTTCGAGAAAATGAACAAGGCAAAGGACAAAGAAAAATCCTCTAGAAAATTTATCTGAAGGAATTCACCTAAAAAATAAAGCAAAGCCTGACAGAAAGACAAGGCAAGGAAGATTTCCTTCAGACAAATTGCTCGAAGGACTTCCTTCAGACAAATTGCCTGAAGGAATTCCTTAAGACATTTTGTCCAAAGGAAATAAAGGATAAAGCCCACTGGAAGAAAGAAGCCTGAAGTCCATCCGAAGACCACTCAAAGGGCAGATACCCTTGCAGGGGGCTCTTCCTGACCCAAAGCAGACTGATTCTCAAGGCCCTAAAGGGTAGGTCCCCTCCAAGAAAAGATCAAATGACAAAGCCAAAGGAATTGATGAGGAAAGTGATGTGCCCACAGATGTCAAAGTCACAACAATGAAATAGTCGTTGATCCTTGCAAGTTTTAAGTGCAAACTTGAATGAATTCAAAGGCTTTAAGGCCAAGACCAAAAGGAAGAACCACTAAGAGGATCGTAAAGAGTAGGATCAACCAAAAACATTTGTGCATCAAATATGTTTCTAGAAGTAGACTGCCAGGTGGATATTGAAAGATGCAAACTTTCAGTAGCGTGACTTATTTCTCTACATTGAGAAAAGAAAATGAGTGAATTCCCCTAAATTCCAGCATGTCTTCTTAACAAAATTCAATGCAACATGATGTGTTACTATTCCCAAGTCCTTCTTAAAGAGGCTATATAAGGGACTCTCTTATTATTGTTAAAGGATCTCTCTTTGGTTATCAAAAACAAAAACTTTGCCCAAATTGAAAGGCATTACTGAGACTTTGAGCTCAGATTGTTGATCATATTTTGTTATTAGAATAAGAAAGCAAGTGACTTTTCAGACTTTGTACTGTGATATCTTTGTTGTTGGAAAAATTGTTCTTATGTCTTTTTCCTTAATATATTTTCTATTCCTTTAATTCAATAAGCAAAATTAGTGAAAGTAGTTAGGAAGGTGTCCTGAAGCCAACTGTGGAGAGACTTTGTGCCCCCACAATTGCCTTTAGTGTGTTTTATTTTTGTTTTTATGTAAAGGACCTTGGGATGAATTTGTGCCCTCATTGTCCTTTGTATCTCACTCTTGCACAATTGAGGTGGAGACTTTATGCTACATCTCAATCTACTGGTTACTACGTCCTTGGTTACATTTTGCAATTACTAATAGGAATATTCTTGTGGTTTGCTGAATAGTACTTCTGAAAAAGAGGAGTGCTTTTTGTCATTTCTTTTTAGATTTTTTCCTTTGATTTACATGCATCATCTCTGAAGAAAGAGAGATGGATGGTTTATTCTACCCTTGAGTATTATTTTCTATATATATATATATATAACATATCTATAAGGAACCTCCCCTTAATGAGAGGAGAGATTAGTCCCCTTTTGATGTGGTAAACCTACACATTTGGATGACCAATCTTCCTACTTTAGATGATCAGACGTATTTTGTTTATCAGTATACTGATTGACAAAATATTTAACCAATAGTTTTTGACGACTCTTCTGGGGATATAGTTATGTGCATTCTAAAACCTCAAGTTTTAGATGAAATTAGTCTCTACCATTATCCATTATAGACTTCATTCCATTTCTATGTCTTATTCATTATTATTATAACCTTACCATTCACCTCCACACTAATCGAGAAAGAATGTGCAGCTTAAAGCCTCAAGCTTCAAACTAAAGCAAGGTCAATTCTTTTCCATTTTTGTTTCACAATCTGGCAGATTCAAGGTATACACAAAGCCAAAGGGCTAAAGGTATTATTGACCCTATATTCAAGTTGGTACAACAAAGTAATTTTGATATATTTCCTTCACCATCTCACCTCAAATGAACCAAGAGCTTTCCTCCTACTAAAGTCAGATCTCCATTGCCAAACAAAGTATCCACTTCTGCTGTTGATAAATCTTTGAAAATAATTACTCTTCTAAGATTTGTTATTCCTCCTTTTCATAGTCATATAATGGAAGTTCAAGGCCCTTGGGGTAGTTATTTTGGTGCTCTTAATCTTACGCCACCTCTGCATGAGCTTCCACATAGTTCAAGGAAGAATTTCCCCAAATTCTATGGTGATGGGAAAGTTCATCCTGATGAACACATTGTAGGCTTCAACATAGCCTGTGGTGTAATTAGAGTAGAATTTGAAGATGTAACAGTCAGGGTATTTGTAGAAACATTACAAGGTGCTTCTACAGATTGGTTTTTATCATCTATAAGCTCAATTAGTAACTAATTAGAATAGCCTCAAGGCTAAGTTTGAAGCCAGATTCATACCTATAAAAGATGCACATGCACTTTTGGCTCAACTTACACAGATGAAGAAAGAACCTCATGAACCAATGAGGGACTTCATAGCCAAGTTTGACAAATAGAATTCTTGTAATTGCTCAACCTACAACTGAGAATCTCAAATGATTCTTCATTAATTCTTAGTTACCTGAAGTAAGTTTTCTTTTGAGACATGTTAGTCAAATAGATCTTGTTGCAGCTCAACATTTGGCCACTGAGGTAGAAGATGATCTCATCTTAGTAGGAAAGATAAGAAGAGATATAAATAGAAATAGACCTTCATCATCTTCTAAATATTCATCTACAAGCACCACAAATCTAATGGTGCAGAAGTTGGCAAATGAGTTGTTTGCTTTCAAAAAGCAAATGGCCCAAGGAATGTCTTACGCTCCTTCATATAGAGATATGCCAAGAAGGACATTTGAAAATAAATCATATCAGGGCAATGCTGCCAGGAATCAAGGGCAACAAAATCATCTTCCTCCCCCACAAGGGAAACTTGTCTTGGAAGATCCTCTAACCAATTTAGCAATGGGATATCTTGAAGCAGAATCAGATTTCTCTTTCCAACATGAATTAAATCAATAAAATGACGTTGATATCCTTGTATAAAATCAAGAAGAATCAACTGGTGACTCCCACATTAGTTTTCTAAACTACCAAAATGAACCTAGAAGTAAAGGAGAAGCTTTTGATGGATCATACGTAGTGTTTACCAAGTCCAAGAACTAATCAGCCCAGCAAGCTGATAAAGGGAAGATAGAGGAGAAACCTCAACCAAAAATTATAATTGATAAGCATGGAACCAATCAATTTCACCTTCACCTTCTACTTCAATTTCACAAACCAACCCTCCTCCCATCCCTCCTAAAACTTAGAAGGTTGAAATACCTTTTTCTATTCCTAATCCAATTCAGCCATTTGACATAATTAATCATGTAAAAAAGACCAAAATACAAATGTTTGAATTTGAATATTTGTAGTCCAATCCTGATCAATTGGATAAGTTGGTCCAATATGTCAAGAACCAAACTATCCCTGTAAAACAAAAAGTTAAAAAGGTAATTCTTGATTCCCCAAAGAACATGTCCATTCTGAATAATCTTGTCATTACTCCTCCAGCTACCCCTGAGAAAATAGAACCTTTCTATGTTTCCCTATTAATAAATGGTCACAAGCTAAGTAATTATATTATAGACTTAGGCGCATCTGTTAATGTCATGCCTGCTAAAGTAGCTGAATCTCTTAGCCTCACATTGACCAAGACATTTGGGAAATGTTTCTCCATGAAAAACAAACAAGTACCATTGCTGGGGCAAATCAAAGATGCCCAATTTGCATTTGCAATATTTCCAGACAAGAGAATCAATATGACTGTCTTGGTGGCTAACATCCCAACATCTTATGGCATTTTTCTTGGATGAAATTTTTATAAGGATGTGGGAGGAGAACTAAGCATGGACTTGTCTGAGGCAAGAATCCCTATCAAAGGCATAATGAAGAGGTTGGTCCCTGAAAAGGAGGCAAAATATGTGGTCACCCAAACATCAACCATTGAAGCTCAAATTCTTTTTAAATACTCAAGTATGGGTGACTACTTTCTATCTACAGATGAAGTACATTAAACATCTGATAAAATTCTTGAAAGTGTCAACCTAGAAATTAGTTCAACTAGAATAGTAGAAGAACTAGTAGGTTGTAATACAAATGAAGAAGGACCCTCCCTCTCTAATTAAGGAAAGTCTAAATAAAAATTAGTGTTTGATGAGGTATGGACTCTGGAATTCGATGGTAGCTATTCCTCTACCGGTTTAGGAGTTGGGATTATGTTGATATCTCCTCAAGGAGATATGTTTCCTTCATCTTACTAATTACAATTTAGCAACACTAACAATATAGCTGAATATGAATCTCTATTGCTTGGATTCAAGGCTACTCAAGATAAAAGCATCAAGTTTCTTCATGCAAAAGGGGATGCTGAATTAGTGGTTTGTCAAGTGAGAAACTTATACCAAATTAAGAATGAAAGATTACGCCACTACTACAACCTGGTTTGGGACCAAATTGAAAGCTTTGATGCTTTCAACATTTCTGCCATACCCAGGGAATCTAATAATAGAGCTGATGCACTTGCTGTTTTAGGAACTCTTTTAGTTCCTCACTCAGATTTCAAAGAAGATAGGTATACTATTGAGCTATTCTATAGACCAAGTGTTCCTAACAATGCTGATCATTGGCAAGTGTTTAATGATGATCATCAAACCATTGTCTTCTTGGAATGAAAACACAATTTTGAACAACTACATTTTGAAGGCAGTAAACCTTAAAAGTATGAATCAGCCTCTAAATCCAATTCAGCTATAAATGAAGAATTCTTACAACTAAAAGGAAATAAAATTCCTAGAGGCCTAGTTTCTCTTGAGAAACTATTTGAAAAGTATGATAGATTCATCAAACAAAAACAAATAAATTCAAACTTCTCTCAGAGATTCGATCAACTAAATCTGACTACTAAAGAAAATCCCAAGATGGTTAACATTGGTAAGTGTTGCACCCCTAAAGAAAGATTAAAGTTCACCACTTTACTTCATCAATACATGGATGTCTTAGCATATTCTTATGATGACCTGAAGTCTCTCAAACTTGATGAAATCTACCATGACATTCCTCTCAAGGCTGACTCAATGCCCTATAAGCAAAAATCTAGACAGTACAATCCAAAAATATTAGGTACTATTTTGTCTGAGATACAAAAAATGTTAAATTCTAGAATCATCTTTCCAATCCATCATTCCACATGGATTGCAAACATAGTGCCTGTAAGGAAGAAGAGTGGTGAAATTCACATTTGTGTAGATTTTAGGAATCTGAATCAGTCATCTTTGAAAGATAATTACCTTTTGCCAATCATGGATCAAGTGCTTCAAATGGTGATAGGTTTAGAGATGTTATCAATGCTAGATGGCTTTTCAAGATATAATCAAATTGAATTTGGTGAAGCAGACCAACACAAGATTGCATTCACCACATCTTAGGGTACATTTGCATATAGAAGAATGCCTTTTGGCTTTATAAATGTTGGTGCCACCTTTCAGAGAGCAATGGATGTGGCTTTCAAAGATGAGATGGGTAAATTCATAGTGGTATACCTTGATGACTAACCATCTTTTCAAAGCACCATTCTAATCATGTCTTCCACTTACAACAAGTGCTAGAGCGCTTCTGCCAGAATGGTATTTATTTGAACCCTAAGAAGTCTATTTTTGGAGTAACAGAGGGGAAACTCCTCAGACACATTGTGTCTAAAGAAGACATAAATATTGACTCAGATAGAGTCAAGTCTATTCAAGAGCTTAATTTTCCTACAAGTAAAAATACTGTTCACTCTTTCTTCAAAAAGGTGAATTTTTTATGGAGGTTCATCCTTGAATTTGTTGAGAAGACTAGACACATTGTGAACATGATGAAAGGGAAGACCACCTTCAGTTGGAATAAAGAAGGCAAGTTAGCATTTCAAGATATCAAGACTACCATTGCCCATGCTCTTACCTTGGTTTGTCTAGATTACAACATAGATTTCATCATATACAACTATGCTTTTGAACACATGCTTTCAGCAATTCTTGTTTAATAAGACAAGGAAGGTATGGAATCTCCTATTTCTTTCATGATTTTCCCTCTCAAAACCCATGATATGAAGTATTCAAACATAGAGAAGCATGCTTATGTGGTGGTGAAAGCAGTCAAACATTTTTACTTCTATATCTTGAATTCACACACTATTACCATAGTTCCTGATACTATATTTAAATCCATATTAACTCAGTAGGAGTTTAGCACAAAAAGAGGCAATTGAATTTCAAAGATCCAAGAGTTTGATCTAGACATCAAGCCAACAAAGCTGGTCAGGGGAAAAGGCCTATGCTAATTGATTGCTGACAACAAGCTAGAAGATACATAGCATGTAGAAGCTAAAGTGGAAGACACACCAATAGTCCTTTTTGTCTCCACTAGCAATGAGAGGTATTTAGGTATTGCTCATTTCCTTACTTATGGTGAATGTCTTGCTCGTTTGTCTTATAAAGAAAGGAGGACTATCAAGTTGAAAGCTACCAATTTTTTCCTTTGGGACAACAGCTTGTATAAGAGAAGCATAGATGGAATATTCCTTCACTGTGTAGACAAAGAGAAACAAAGCCAACTTTTGAAATCTTTCCACAATCTAGCCTGTGGAGGACATTTTTCTACTCCTGTGACTACTCACAAGATTTTGTTAGCTAGGTATTACTAGCCAACTCTTTTCCAAGATGCATATAAGTGGGTGAGAAAATGTGAACTCTGCCATCAATTTGTTGGAAGACCCAAGTTAGCTGCCTTGCCTCTCAAGCCAGTGATCATAAAAGAACCTTTCCAGAAATGGGGGATTGATTTTATTGGGACTATAAACCCATCTTCAAGTGCTAGACATGATTATGTCATTACAACAAATGACTTTTTCACCAAGTGGGTAGAAGCAATCCCAACTAAGCATGCTACTTTAGAAGTTGTATGCAATTTACTCAAGGAGAATATCATTTTCAGGTTTGGAGTTCCAACGAAAATTATTACTGACAATGTAGCTTGTTTCACCTCCCAAGAGATTACATAATTCTATTTCCATTATGGAATTACACTCTCTCACTCTTCTGATTATTTTCCACAAGGGAATGGACAAGCTGAATCAAGCAATAAGAACCTGGTAACTATCATCAAGAAGCTAACAGATGAAAATTAAGGGACATGGCATAAAGCATTGGTTGATGCTCTATGGGTAGACAAAATCACACCAAAGAGGGCAATTGGTATGTCTCCTTTTCAACTTCTTTATGGTATCAATGCTGAAATACCAATCACCTTAGAATTGCCAGCATTGAAATTGGCAAAGGCAATTAAAGATTAGACATATGAAAGCTCTCTTGATAAGAGAATCATGTGCCTGACTGAGCTGGATGAATAGAGAACCATGGTGGTGGACCGAATTTCTGATCATCAAAGTCTGGTAAAGAAACTCTTTGACCAAAAGGCCAAAAATTATGATTTCCAGATTGGGGATCAAGTCTTGCTATGGGACAAAAGGAGAGAACCAAAAGGGATGCATGGAAAGTTTGACTCCCTTTGGAGAGACCCATTTATAATTCATCAACACATTGGCAAAAATAGCTTTCTACTAAAATATCAAGATGGCACACTCTTTTCTCTACCTCACAATGGGCAACATCTGAAACACTTCAACTCTTTAAGTATCAGATCATTGCATCTGTACATATGTATATTTGTATAGTTTTTAATTTAATTTAATTTTGTTTGTTTACATTTATTATGCCTTCCATTTTTGGGTAACATGAATCCATAGCCCAATTTTACACATGAAGACACTGGAGATTCTAGATTCTACTCCCTTTAATTCTTTTTTACAATTGATAGAAGTTCCCTAATTAGAGCCAGCTATTGTCCCCAAAAATAGATTTCTCATATTTTGGAACAACATGTGAAATATTTTGGTTCCTACAGACCAAAATTATCTCTTCCCTTTTCAAAATTTGTTCCAAGCATTCAAACTCCTCATTTTTCAAGCTTCTCAAAAATCTACAGACTCCGTAAGAAGAAAATCTATGGACTCTGTAGGAAGAAAATCTACGGACTCTACAGGCCAAGTTCAATGGACTTCACAAGTTGATTTCTATGGACTCTATAGGAAAGAAGCAAGCTCTCAACCTTAGGCAATTTCAAAGTTGGTTCAATGACAAGGCTCAACCAAAAGAGTTCATTGGCAAGCTTCTAAGCAATCATTGAACCATTGAACCGTTGAACCTTGAACCATTTTGGTTCAAAGGGGTCAATGGGTTCAAAGGTTCAACATCAGTAGCAAGAGTTAAGCACATTTTTCAAGGTTCAAAGTTCAACCACGTCAAGGTTTAATGGCTTCAAAAAACTTATCAAAGAGAAGAAGGCTTGAATCATTGAACTGTTGAACCTTTGAACCACTTTGGTTTAATGGTTCAACAGGTTCAACAGACTAATGGTTTAACAGGTTCAAAGGCTTCTATAGGCAGGTTCAATCAAAAAACAAGTTTCTAAGGCTTGAACCATTGAACCATTGAACCATTGAACCACTTTGGTTCAAAGGTTCAATGGGTTCAAGGTTCAACAAGTTCAACGACCAAATGGTCCAAAGGTTCAATGTGTGTTTGGTTCAAAAAGATCAAAGGACTTAGCCAAACAAACAGAATGAACTGATTAAACCATTGAACTATTGAACCAAAGTTAGTTCAATGGGTTGGTTCAATCGATAGGTTCAAGGGGCTGTCCCAAAGCCAAAGGATCAAACAACCCTTGTAGAGGGCAGTGAACCAAGGCCTAGAACCCTTGTAGAGGGTAGCGAGCAAAAACTGAACAAAACTTAGTGGATGCTGCCAAGTGTTGTCTTTCAAGCCTCATTTCACTTCGTTTCTAAGAGAAGTAGATGCTGCCATGTGTCACAATTTGAGATTCACATAAAATTGACTAAGAAAAATTTCTAAGGGACAAACAACCCTTTTGGAGGATAGAAAGGGGGCAAATGGACCAATTCAAAGGCTAAAAGAGCAAAGGGATTTCCTTTGGAAAAATTCCCTTGAAAAAATAGACAAAGTGAATTCCTTCAAGAAAATGAATAAGACAAAGGACAAAGCAAAATCCTCTAGAAAATTTGTTCGAAGGAATTCACCTGAAAAACAAAGCAAAGCTCAGTGGAAAGACAAGGTAAGGAAGATTTCCTTCAGACAAATTGCATGAAGGAATTCCTTCAGACATTTTGTCTGAAGGAAATAAATGATAAAGCCCACTGAAAGAAAGAAGCCCAGATACCCTTGTGGGGGGCTCTTCCCAACCCAAAGTGGACCAATTCTCAAGGCCTCGAAGGGCAAGTCCCCTCTAGGAAAAGATCAAATGACAAAGCTGAAGGAATTGTCGAGGAAAGTGACATACCCATAGACGTTAAAGTCACAATAATGAAATAACCATTGATCTTTACAAGTTTTAAGCATGGACCCAAATGCATTCAAAGGCTTTAAGGCCAAGACCAAAAGGAAATCCACTGAGAGGAGTGTAAAGAGCAGGATTGACCAGAAATATTTGTGCATCAAATATGTTTCTAGAAGTAGACTGCCAGGTGGATATTGAAAGATGCAAACTTTCAATAGCGTGACCCATTTCTCTGCATTGAGAATAGAAAATGGGTAAATGCCCCTAAATTATAGCATGTCTTTTTAACAAAATTCAATGCAACATGATGTGTTACTATTCCCAAGTCCTTCTTGAAGAGGCTATATAAGGGACTCTTTTGTTATTGTAAAAGGATCTCTCTCTGATTATCAAAAACAAAAACTCTGCCCAAATTGAAAGGCATTACGGAGACTTTGAGCTCAGATTATTGATTATATTTTGTTATTGGAATAAGAAATCAAGTGACTTTTCAAACTTTGTGATGTGATATCTTTATCGTTGGAGAAACTGTTCTTATGTCTTTTTCCTTAATATATTTTCTGTTCCTTTAATTCAATAAGCAAAATTAGTGAAAGTAGTCAGGAAGGTGTCCTGAAGCCAACTGTGGAGAGACTTTGTGCCCCCACAATTGCCTTTAGTGTGTTTTATTTTTGTTTCTATGTAAAGGACCTTGGGACAACTTTTTGCCCTCATTGTCCTTCATATCTCACTCTTGCACAATTGAGGTGGAGACTTTGTGCTACATCTCAATCTACTGGTTACTATGTCCTTGGTTACATTTTGAAATTACTACTAGGAATATTTTTTTGGTTTGCTGAATAGTACTTCTAAAAGAAGAGGAGTGCGTTCTGTCATTTCCTTTGAGATTTTTTCCTTTGATTTACATGCATCATCTCTGAAGAAAGAGAGATGGATGGTTTATTCTACCCTTGAGTATTATTTTTTGTTTATATATATATATATATATAGGGAACCTCCCCTTGATGAGAGGAGAGATTAGTCCCCTTTTGATGTGGTAAACCTACATATTTGGATGACCAATATTCCTACTTTGGATGATCAGACCTATTTTTTTTATCAGTACGCTAATCGACAAAATATTCAACCAACAATATGAAATTAAGTAACTAATTCATGACATATCAAAATGGTGTAAACACCATATTCTCAACCTATGATACATATGCAAATCACTCCTAACTGACAACCTCTTCAACAAGTGTAACAAGTATAACAACCTCAACCAGTACAACAAATGCAATAACATTTGCCTTTGAAAAACACTCCTCCAAGGAGAACTATTCCTAATCATCACATCTTTAGTGACCTTGGAAAACCCATTAAATTTATGTTTTTCAAGATCACCACCCCTAATTTGATTAGTTGGCCTACTTTGAAACACTATCTTGAGTACATTCCTTATCTAGATTTGTACCAAAAAAATGAATTTTATGAGTATCATTGGGTTAATGATAATTTTTTGTTGGAACACAACTATCTACTTAGAGGGGGGTGAATCAATAGATTGATTAAATTAGTCCTTTTTAATCCTTTTAATCTATATTAAAACATATATGCAGAGATCACACACATAATATTCATAACACTAGATATATCATGGAAAACCCAACATGAGAAAAAACACCATGAGAATAACTACTAGAATATACTGTTCTAATCCAACTTCACAATCAAGAACCTCACTAGTTATAATTTTTAAGGATAACAACCCTAAAGAGACACCAATCCCATAAATAAAGATTACCTACTCTAAAGAAGCACTGACTCCCTAACTGATCACTAATTTAGCTTATCTAATGGCACCCACCAATCAGATCTATATTCAAAATATTGAGCTACAACTCTATATTATATTTTTGATTTATAAATGAATCCAATTCTATTCTCTATTACAGGTCTAGTCTATAACTACTCATGATCTACACATCTCTCTCTGCTATTGTCTTTCTCTCCTCCCCTCTATCTCTATGTCTTTATATTTCTCTATTTGACACACTTCTTCAATCTCTTGTTTTTTGCCTCTCTCTCTCAATTTGATTTTTATCAATAGAAATAACAATAGATCCAACAAATATTACCATATCCTAGATCACACACACACACACACACACACACACACACACACACACACACACACACACACACACACACACACACACACACACACACACACACACACACACACATTTTATCTAGGGTTTCGTATCTTCTCTATGTTCACACTTCTTTACTAACATATCATGCTAGTTCTGGACTTAGTTCATATTTCTTGAACAACAAGTTTCTTGCATCTTGAACTCATGATCCACCATAGTGATTCTTGGTCTTATTACTATTTTTAACAAATACTGGGCTTTGGTTTTGATGCACATACATTATTACATAAATTTGATCAATCACTACAACCAATTTCATTTTCTATGTCATATTTTATGGCTTACCTACATGTTCTTACATGTTCCACTGCTTGACCATTGGGATGAACATATATTAAAATATTGACCATAGATCTTAAGTTTCTCACCATGATACAATGACCCTCATTCAATTTACTCAACTTTAAAACACATCTTTTAGATCAAGATATGACAGGATCACATGCTTCATTGGATCCTTATACTCTTCTGAGCTTTAATGTTCCAACTTTAAAATACATCCATTGGATCTTTTGATCTGAATGACATTAGATATTCAAAGTTTCATGAACTTTACCTCTATCTAACATTAAAAATTGACCAATTATCCTCATCTCATTGCATCTTGACATCTTGGAGCGAATGTAATCCATCTATCTCTACGAGAGTTGTTCAAACTTTAACTTTTACAAATTTGATTATGGGAACCATCTCAATATGCATGAAAGGCTAACTTTGCATAGATATATCTTTTACCTTGATGAACCACCTATTCTAAAATTTGGATCATATAAACTAGGCATAATACTAAATAAACCCATATGCTCATTTCTTCTTGAAACCTTCACTTGTGTGATATATACTACCATTAATTTTATCACTCATATTCTTCTACCACATAGCCAACTATGCTTATAACTACCTAGAAGGCCAACTTTATTCTTGCATAAGTTTTATTGCACTTAGTCGCATGACCAAATTTTATTGCATAAGATCCTCTCACATAGGGGATTCCATCCATATATCCATCTTCTCCTGAAACCTTCATATGTGTAAGATATAACATTATCAAAATGATTTCTCAGCTTTTATTACAACTTGAAATTTTTTCTAGGTGTGGGAAAACACTATAAAAATTCTTGGGAGCCCAACTTTTCACATGCATATCTTTTATTGCATTACATCATGTGACCTAAGATTCAACACATAGAAACTAGACACAAAAATGAATAAACCATATGATCATTTTTTCTTGACACCTCCATGTGTGTGAATTCTAACATCATCAACATGTTTAATTAGCTCTACTTGAACCCTTTTGAAAATTTGGCCATGTATAGAAAATTAGTGAATTTTTTTTGAGTATCCAACTTTGCATCCTCATATATTCTAGCGTGATTGATCACATGACTTCAAATCTAGTGCATAATAACTAGGGACTAATGTTATCACAACCATATAACCAACTCCCCCAGACTCATCCAAACGTGGTTATGGTGACATATGCAAATTTCCTATTCAAATTTTCCTAGCATAGACCTAAAATGTATAGATGAACAAAATGAAGAACCAGATGAATTCCAATCATGCACACAATCACTTAAATCATCTTTGATCTCTAATAGGATCCCTTGCACATCCTCAAATAGCCATACTCATCCTTGAACATTAATGGCATCCATAATACCAATAATATCCCTTTTGACATCAATGACAATCATATTTCCAATAATATCCCCCTTTATCATTGATGACAAACTAAATGCTCTGATCTTATAATACTCTACTCTTTCTATGGTATTACTTGTATTGCCTTCTGATGAACTTGAACTAAAATTATTCATACCAAAATTTCTCCCCCTTAGGCAATGCCACATTTTAAAAAACTTAACTTGGACACATGCTATGTTTCTTCTTTGATAAACATTTATAGAGAGCATTTGCACTTTTTCTACTAAAAAGAGCATTTGCACTTTCCCCCCCTTTGACATCAATGGAGAAGGGACTCTTTCTAACTATTTGTTCAAAAATTTATCCCCCTTTATTAGATAAAAGAGTTTGTCCAATAATATTTAGCCATCAACTCATTAGAAATTCGCAAAAAATATGCATACCAAAATTTCCTTTTCTCTCTTCTTTCAAGGATTAACAAAGCTTCTATGATTTTCCCCCCAGACTCATGCCTTATCACTAGGATCTAGTGATGTGATGTAAGAGCCACCACTCCCAATTTCTATCTTAGATACTCAAATTATTCCTTGGGAAGAGGTTTGGTGAATATATCTACAACTTAATCCTAAGTTGACACATACTCTATTGTGACCCCTTGATCTACAACCTTTTATCTTAAGAAGTGATACTTTATTTATATATGCTTAGTTTTAGATGCATCACTAGATTCTTTGATATATTTATATCACTTGAATTATCACAAAGAATAGAGATAGGTGAGTTATATTCTACCTTGATGTATTTAAGTGTTTGCTTCATCCACAAGACTTGAGTGCAACATGTTAATGCTGCAACATACTCTGCTTATGCTATATAAAGATTAACTAACTCTTTATTTTTTCTTAGACATGAAAAAAGTCTATTTCTAAGAAAAAATGCACCATCACTAGTGTTTATTTTATCATCCACACTTCCTACCCAAACAACATCTATATATGCTATCAAAGTGAAATCTTCACCTTTAGGATACCATAACCCATAATCAATTGTACTATTGATGTATCTAAAGATCCTTTTCACTACATTAACATGTGACTCTTTAGGATTATCTTGAAATATTGTAAAAATTCATACTATTTTCATGATATTTGGTCTTAATGTAGTTAGGTATAACAAGCTACCTATCATTGATATGTACATAGTCTAATTTTCATCAAGGGACTCATCTTCTTTTCTCAACTTGCATCTAGTTATCATGGGACTACTAACTGGTTTGATATCTTCTTTTATAAACTTCTTGAGCATTTTCTTAGCATACTTGGTTTGAGATATAAAAATCCCTTCAACAGTTTATGCTATCTATAGTGTGTGGAAGAATGAAATTTCACCAAGGATAAATATCTCAAACTCATTTCGCATTTGAGTAACAAATTCTTTGCACATTGTTTTATTTCTACCACAAAAAATGATGTCATATGCTCACCTTCTAATTGGAAGTACAAATTGATGTATGCACATCATTTATTGAATCCTTATTGTTATAGGTACTAGTCTAATCTTGAATACCATGTTCTAGGTGCCTATTTTAGACCATACATAGCTTTCTTCACTATGCATACATAATATTCTTCTCTTTATAGCTGAAAACCTTTAGGTTGTTCTATGTAGACTTCCTCTTCTAGGTTCCCATTCAATAAATTAGAGTTAATATCCATTTGATAGACTTTGAAATTCTTATAAACAGAGAATGCTAGAAACATTCTTATGGATTCCAATATAGCAACTAGAGTAAATGTTTCCTCAAAATCTATGCCCTCAACTTGTGAATATATTTTACACATCAATCTTTCCTTATTTATTATGAAAATTCCATCATCATTGAGGTTGTTTCTAAAGACCCATTTTGTACCAATTATGTTCTTATTTAAAGGTCCTGGAACTAATTCCCAAGTTTCATTCTTTAAAATTTGGCTTAATTCTTATTCCATGGAATTTAGCTAATTCTCATCCTTGCTAGCTTCAAGATAGCTCTTAGGCTCAATTTCAAACATTAGAGCAAAACTTACTTGCCCCTTATTCATTATAAATCTTCTCCTTATTTTAAATCCTTCATTCTTATTGCCAATGATTTTCTCTATAGGATGACCCTTTTGAACAAATATTATAGGTGAATTTTCGTTTATTTCCTCACCCTCTTCATTAACTGCTTATTTTTCAAAATTTTATTCTTTAATATATATTTCTCTATTAGGTTTAACTTGTTTCAATCCTTCTTCAACATTGAAAATGATACTCTCTAAAATCTTGTGCAGTCTTTTGTTATAACATATGTAGGCTTTGATTTGGGTGGAATAACCAAGACATATTCCTTCATCACATTTTAATTTAAATATTTCTAATTTGTCTTCTTTTCTCTAGATGTAGCATTTGCTACCAAACACTTTGAAATACTTAACATAGATAGGTTTTCCAAACCATAGTTCATAGGGAGTTTTATCACTATTTACACTTAGTTAAACTCTATTTAAGATATATATTATTGTTTCGAATACTTCTCTATAGTATCTCTCAAGTAACTTGGCCTCTTTTAGCATTGTTCAGGCCATCTCCTTGACTATCTTATTCTTTCTCTCAACAAATCCATTATATTGTGGAGTCCTTGATGCAGAGTAATGCTTTTGATTTCATGCTTCTCATAGTACTCTATGAACTCATTTGAGGTGAATTATCCAACTTTATTAGATCTTAAGCATTTGATTTTTTGTCTAATCTCATTCTCCACCATGGCCCTAAATATCTTGAATCTCTCAAATGCTTAAGACTTGTCCTTCAAAAAGGTTACCCATGTCATTCTTGAATAATCATCTAAAAATAACATGAAGTATCTCTTTCCTTTAGATCTTCTTATCTTAGTAAGACCACAAAGATCGGTATGAACTAATTATAGAGGCTTTGTAGTTGCATACTCTTTTGTTTGAAATTTGACCCTTATCTGCTTGCCTTGTTGACATTCTTTGCAAGCAGTGCCTTCAAGTTTGGTTATCTTAGGCATGTGTCTAACACACTTATTTGAGCTCACTTTAACTAGGTTATCAAAGTTGAAATGATCCATTATTCTATGCCACAACCAATTATCATCAATCTTTTCTATCAAGAAGATATTACCATTCACTTCACTAAGATTATAAATGTTTCTTTTAGTTATTTTCCCTTATACAACTAATCTTCTAGATCTTGTTATCTTACAACCTTCTACATTAAATGTGACCTTATATCCATTGTCACACATTTGACTGATACTCAGTAGATTATGTTTCAATATTTCAACATAAAGGACATCATGTGTATGCAATTTTCTATGTTTAAGGTTACTTTACCTTGTATCTTAACTACAGTGTTGTCTCCCAAGATAATAGATCCTTCCTTACATTTACTTAGTTTCATGAAGTTGCTCTTGTCACCAATCATATGTTTTGAGTTACCACTATCTATTACCCACAAATTCTTCTCCTTAGAATGGAGTATAGTTTTTAAAATCAAAGATTAATCTTTCACTTTCCACACATCCTTGGGTTTCTTATTTGGATTAATTTTCCCTTTTTTAGAGACTTGTGAACCTTTGTTCACACTAAGAAACATGTTATTCTTTTGTATCTTTGGTCGGACAAAATTTATTTTAATTTTTTTAGATATGTGACCAAAATAATTGAAATTATAGTATATTACATTTGTATCTAACAAGAGAGAAAATGAAATTCTAATTACAAAGTTTATTCTCCTTTTAGGTACAACCCTACATTCAATATCCCTATGACCAAACTCATTACAGGTATAACAATAACCATAAAAAGATGAGGAATACTTGGTCATAGAACTTTTTTTTGTAGGATGAGGAGCTCTTCTAAACACTAGCTTCTTCAAGTCTCTCACTCTTGAGTAACCATCTGCATCAACTAACTTTGTGTTCTACATCTTCCTTGAGTTTATAGAGATTTGATCATTGCTCTTCTTCCTTTCTTAAAGCTTCTTGTTTCCTTCAGTTTTATTTGCTCCTAATTCTCTTTCTACATTGAAGTTATCATATATGTTAGATGTACTGGTTATAAGACTTTCCTTTTTTATAACCAAGACTATATCTCTCTTTTGAATGATTTTGAGAGTTGATCAGTTCATCAAGAATGTTTGACCCTCCTATCAACTTCAAAATTTTGTCTATATGATCTTTAGCTTTCTCAAGTTCTTTTTTCAAAGCCAAAATCTATGCTTATAACTTCATGCACTCATCAAATTTAGACTGCAGTTCAAGTTTGACTACATCTTCTATTTTTTAGCCTCTTTAACTTGTGTCTTTAGGAAAACCACCATCTGATCAGATTTTTCAAGGATTTTGGACATTTTTTCAATATCCTTTTGTTCAAGCTTATTCTATTTTGAATTCTAATTTATTAGCTTATCAATTTCATATAGAACACAAATGAGTTCACACTCAAGATCTGATTCTCCTTCTTCTTCTTCATCTGAGTATTCAACTTATTCTTGATCCATAGAATTTGATCCTAATGTCATGAATAGGACATCCTTTTCCTTAGTCATAAAGGCAAAACCACGGTCATCATAAGAGCTATCATAATTATCCAATGAATCACTATCTTCTTTTATGTATAGTCTTTTTTTGTTTTTAAAGATTTTCTTCTTCTTATAATAGTGAGGTTTCATCTTTTTACTATCCTCTTCTTACTCAGAGTTATCCTTTTTATTATAAGGTAAATTAGTAGTAAAATTTCCTACCTTACCATATTAAATCATTTAAAGGGTAACTTAACTTTTTACTTTCTAGACCCTCTTTTTAATCTTCTGACAAAGTTGGCTTCTTCATTAATCTCCTTAGATCTAGATGTAGGTGCTTCTACCTTTACTAGCTTGGATGATTTAAATGCAAATTCTATCTTAAAGGTATTTATTTCTCTCATTCTCATCTCATAGGCTGTGAATGTTCCATGCAACTCATAAATAGTGAGTTTATAAAGATATCTTACTTCCTCTATTGTAGATATTTTTGAGTCATACCTTGATGGCATAGATCTTAGGACATTTTTGATAATGACCAGATATTTCATCTCTTTTGTAAGGCCTCTAATTGCATTGACTATTTTATCTACTATGAGGAGGTAGTCTACAATTTTATCTTCTTTATTCATTTTAAGGCTTTCAAAATTGCCTTTGAATGTTTGTAGCTTGGCCTGCTTTACCTTGTCATCCTATTCATAGATGATATTTAATTTGTCATAGATATCTTTTGCATTTTGACAATGCGTCACTTTGATAAAATCTAAATTAGAAAATTAATAAAGGATAACATTCTTTACCTTATCATTAATCTTATATTCTTTCTTGGCATCCTGATCAGTAAGAGTTGTAATAGGAGTTGTATATCTATTTACAATAGACATCCATACATCAAACCCTAATGAAGATAAATATTCTTCCATTATAATAATAAAAAATGCACAATTTGATCCATCAAAGAGAGGTGTTTTGTTTGAGGAAGAGCTATTTTGACTAGCCATTTTTGTTCATCATCCGAGATCTACCTGAGATGATTAATCTTCTTCTAAAGAACTTGGGCTCTAATACCAATTGTTGAAACAAAAATATCTATTAAGATGAGGGGTGAATAATTATATTGATTAAATTAGTCCATTTTAATCCTTTTAATGTAGATTAAAACATATATGTAGAGATCACACACATAATATGCATAACACTAGATATACCATGGAAAATCCAATATGGAAAAAACCACCATGAGAATAGTTGCTATAATCTACTATTCTAATCTAGCTTCAAAATCAATAACCTCACCAGTTATAATGTTTAAGTGAACTAACCCTGAGAAGACACCAATCCCTAATTTAAGAGTACCTACTCTAAGGAAGCACTAACTCCCTAAGTAAGCACCAAATTTACTTATCTTATGGTACCCACCAATCAGATCTATATTCAAAATATGGACCTAAAACTCCAAATTATAATTTTGATTCATAATTGAATCTAATTCAATTCTCTATTACAAGTCTGGTATGTAACTTCTCACACTTTGCACATCTCTCTCTTCTCTTCCTCTCTACCTCTCTGTCTCTATGTCTCTATATTTCTCTATTTGACACACTTTATCAATCTCTTACTTTCTACCTCTCTCTCTAAATTTAATACAAACACACACACACACACACACACACACACACACACACACACACACACACACACACACACACACACACACACACACACACACACACACACACACACACACACACACACACACACACACATTTGAATTTGATCTAGGGTTCCATATCTTCTTTGTGTTCACACTTGTTTACTAACACATCATGCCACTTCTAGAATTAGTTCATATTTCTTGAATAACAATTTTCTCATGGCTTGAACTCATGTTCCATTATAGTGATTCTTGGTCTCATTACTATTTTTAGCAAATATTAGGCTCTAGTTTTGATGCATATGCATTATTACATAAATTTTATCAATAACCATAATTAATTTCATTATTTATGTCATATTTTATGGCTTACCTACATGTTCTTTCATGTTCCACCACTTGACCATTGGGATGAACATATATTTAAATAATTACCATATATCTTAAGTTTTGTGCCATGATCCAATGAGCCTCATTAAATTTTCTCAACTTTAAAACATATCCACTAGATTAAGTTCTGATAGGCTCATGTGTTCCATTAGATCCTTATACACTTTTGATCTTTAATGTTCCAACTTTAAAATGCATTTCTTAGATCTTTTGATTTGAGCTCCCATGTGCCATTATATCTTTAAAGTTGTACAAAATTTACCTCTATATAACATTAAATATCAATCACTTGTCCTCATCACATTGCATTCTAAAATCTTAGAGTAAACATACTATATCTATCTCTTTGAGAGTTTCTTGAACTTGATCTTGTGCAAATTTGACTATGGGAACCATCTCAATATGCCTAGAAGGCTAAATTTACATAGATAAATAGTTTTCCTCAATCAATTATCTATTCTAAAATTTAGATCATATAAATTAGGCATAATATCAAACAAACCCATATGCTCATTTCTTCTTGAAACCTTCACTCATGTTTGATATAACACCATTAATATGATCACTCAGATTCTTTTGCTGTAGAGCCAACTATGCTTAGAACTAGCTAGAAGACCAACTTTGTTCTTGCATAAATCTTATTTTGGTTAGTTGCATGACCTAAATTTTAGTGCATAATATCCTCTCACATAGGGGATTCCATCCATTTAATTTTGAAAAATTCATATCTGCAAGATATGACATCATCAAAATTCCTTCTCATCTTTTCTTGCAACCTACAAATTTGGCTATCAAAAAACACTATAAAAATGCTTGGGAGCCCAACTTTGCACATGCATATCTTTTGTCATGTTATATCACGTGACTTGAGATTCAATGCATAAAATCTAAGCACAAAAATGAACAAACCCATATGATCATTTTGTCCTGACACCTCCATGTGTGTGAATCTTGACCTCATCACCATGCTTACTTGGCTCTACTTGAACCCTTTTACAAATATGGCTAATTATAGAAACTTAGTGAATTCTTTCTGAGTAGCCAACTTTACATCCTCATATATTCTACCAGACTTCATCACATGACTTAAAATCTAGTGCATAAAAACTAGGGACTAATGTGATCACAACCATATGACCAACTCCCTTAGACTCATCCATACCTAGTAATGGTGACATCAACAAACTACCTTTTCAAATTTTCCTATCATAGACCCAAAATGTCTAAATTAATGAAATGAAGAACTTGATAAATTCCACTAATGCACAAAAATACTCTAATCATCTTTGACCTCTTATAGGATCCCTTGCACATCCTCAAATCACCATACTCAACCTTTAATATTAATGACATCCGTAATGCTAATAATCTCCCGTTTGACATCAATCACAATCATATTGCCAACATTTGTGTCATTATGTGAAAAATAAACATTTGATTGAGAATATATTAGAAAATAAGGAGATAACATTAAATAATTTAACTTCCATATCCAATCATATCCTCAACATTTATCAAAACCCTTTTTCAAAACATAACAATTGACAACAATAGTAAAAACAACTAGAACAACAACAACAACAATATCAATAACCAAGATAGAACCAATAAAATTAATAATAGAACCCATAATGTTAGCCCAATAGATGGAACCAAAGATATAATGATGCTAACAACTAATAGACCTACCACAAATTTTCACATGACTACAACAAGGTTGTAATCCATATTGTGGGAGGTCATATTTCCACCATTACCATAAATTTAATACCAAATACCAATCAAACAAGACCATTGCTAATCAATTCCAACCAACCCACCCATGTTGATGATCCTTTCTTAACCTAAGACTGCATTCATGCATACCAAAAAATAGGGATTTATATTTTTGGACCCTATATCAATAAATTGTTATTGGCCTATGACCACACACATGTGCACCAACAATTGAGATTTATCCTATCTGGTAACCCACCACCATCATTTTTTATCAATAATGGTCCTATATCTAATCCCAATTGTGTAATCACAACTTGGTAGTTAGATATTACCATACTAAGCCCATGACTATATGCCACTTCACCCATATAACCCACCATTATGGATATGAACAAGCTATTTACCACTATGTAATAAAATACATTTGATATTGTGGAACAATTACAAAAGACACCTGCACAAATCTGCACTTTGGATTTTTTACCTACATCCACCATCCACAAGAATATATTGACAGAGTTATTTGGTGAATCTAAAGTTCCTAATGACATATATCTAGATAAATTTCAAGATTTGGTTGGAAATTTAGCCCCAGGCCAACAATTAACCTTCAACCAAAGCAATATGTCATCTATTGTCCCTCTACATAATAATACATTGTACATTAAAGTTGTCATAACATGTCAAGTGAAACATTTCCTCATAAACAATGGATTGGGTCTAAATATCATGTCTCTAAAGCTCATCAAGATTATCAGGTACACCACAATTGATCTCCAACTAGAAACAATCATAATCAAGGCCTATGATAATGAAGAATGAGAATCACAAGGCTTCATTAGCTTACTAGTTATCGTTGGGCCCTTGACATATGATACACTATGCCATGTGTTAGACCTTGATTTGTTATATACTATGATTTTGGGTAGACCTTGGTTACATGAAATTCATGCAATCCCTTCAACATTACACCAATGTGTCAAGTTTTCCCATTCAGGTATAGAGGTTACCATCCACAAATATTTACAACCATACAAACATTTAAATCATTTGGAGACTGAGCACCAAAGCTATAATTACCATTTTAGCTTGAATCTAGTTCTTAAGAAAGACAAAGGGAAAGAAATACTTGTTGATTTAGTAAAGGTCAATTGCATTGACCCATATACCATTGATTCAATTTATCATATGCCACCTCCTAAAACATCTAATTATTATACTATCTCGGGTAATGGCCCAGGAAAATATTTGACCCATGGTACATTCCATATTGACAAGTTTACACAGGAACCCCAAGTCCTTTGGAATATCTAAAGCCAAACCACCTTGCATGGAATGGAAAAAAAAGGCAAAGGCAAACTGCATAGTCTAACACCTATCATTTTCATACTGACCACTGGCCAAGAATAGGACCCACTTTTAGATGATGAATCTTGGTTGTATAATGAAAAAATGGCCAATTGTTATATAAATTGCAAGTATCCTATTTAAAACAAAATCATGGAGAGACATGACTATGAAGGAAGAGGCCTTAGGCTAAATAAATAGGGTCTACTTGAGCCAATTTTTTCCACTCAATACAAAGGAACATACAGTCTTTGATTTAAACTACCTAGGGGTGACCCCATGTACCTTATTCATGTTCTAATTCCAATGACTAGTGATGATGATGCCAATAATGAAGTAGAGTATGATCATATCCCTTTTAATGACCTAGCCAATACCAATTTATTTGATACCAATGCCATTTATAGCCTTCAACTATTTATTCACCATAATCCACTCCCATTATATTATCATCAACTAATAGACTAGGACCAACAAGAATCAATAGTGCCAGTCAATGAGTTTCAAAATGATGAGGTCTTTTGGGATTTTATAGGTTTAAGGGATAATGTTCTATTAGGAGAACACAAACAAGGGTTCTCAATCAAGTTGGATCTTGAAGTCTATTTTGGAGAATAGGTGAATAACCTTTTACAAAAACAATTAAATAAAACATTGAGGTCCCAAAGTGAAAACCTCTTTAAGGTGCTTTTAAACAAAGAAAATAGTATAGAGAAAGGCTAGTCTAGTGGTAAAAACTTGTTTCAGGTACCATTAGATAGGGGTATTCAACCTTCCTCAAACATAGCTTAGGAGACCACCAATGATAAACTTGCCTATGGATATGAGTTTAGTTTTTAAGAAAAATAGGATTTTGATCCAATCATCCAAGAGTTCCCAATAGTAGTTTTCATATGGCCATCCCTACCACTAGGAGATTCTAATTCCTTATACCTAGGAGAACTTGAAGAGCTAGTCATAACAAAGGACTATGTTGTTGTAGTCCATTTCAAATCTTTGCCAACCATTTTCAAAGATTGTTTGAAACTTCTTATGGAGGATACTATAGAAGTTAACATCAAGACTCTAGATGACCCGAAATGGATCAAATTAGGTGCATACCTCACTAAGAAATACCATGAAGTCTTTACATCCCTTTTGAGGGAATTTTTTGATATATTTACCTGGGCATACTTAGACAATCCAAGTTTGGGCCCCACCTTGGTTGTACACCACCTTGTGGTACATCCTGATGCCAAACCTATAAAGCAAAAATTAAATAAGATGCATACTCATATTAATATATTGGTAAAGAAATAGCTAGAAAAACTCTTAGAAGTGGGATGTATCTGATTGATTGACTACTTAGAGTGGATCTTGAATGTTGTACCAATTGACAAGAAGCTAGAAGGAATCAAAATATACACTAATTTTAGAGACATAAATAAGGCCTAACCAAAGGATTAATTTACTCTACCAAACATTGACATGATATTCAACTCTATCATGGGTTATGAAATTATTTCATTGATGGATGAATTCTCAGGTTACAACTAGATATGAATTACACTAAAAGACCAACATAAAACAATGTTCACCACTTCATAAGGAACATTATATTGTTAGGTTATGCCATTTGGTCTCAAAAATGTTGGAGCCATGTACCAAAGAACCATAATCATCATATTTCATGATATTATTCATGATATTATTAAAGACTATATTGATGACATCTTAGATAAATTAAAGACCAGAGTCGATCATCTAACAACACTATAAAGGATATTTGAAAGACTACATGAATACAAGGTTAGGCTCAATCCTAAGAAGTGTGTTTTTAGATTTAATTAAATAAGATTACTTGGCTTAATTTTATCTCTTTTAGGTATTAAATTTGATCTATCCAAAGTACAAGCCATAAATCAGATGCCACCATTGATGAATTTGAAGTAGTTCCACAATTTATAGGGCAAGATCCAGTCTATCTAACACTTCATATCTTATTTGGTCAATAAGTTCCATATTTTTACACATTTTTTGAATAAGGGCGTCAAATTTCATTAGGATAACAAATTCCAAAAATATTTTCAATTTTTGAATGACTATCTTGCAAATCCACCTATTTTATTGCTACCAATGCTAGGAAATCCATTCTTACTATACTTATTAGCTACAAACAAAGCCCTAGGGTAAATTTTAGATCAACATGATGATAATGGAAATGAGCATGTTATGTACTATCTAATCCATACACTGGTCATGTATGAGCACAATTATATGCCCATTGAAAAATCCTATTTAACTATGGTCTTCACAACTCAAAAACTATGATATTACATGTTGAACAACAAGACCATGGTTATTTCAAAAGTAGATCAAATAAAGTATATACTATCTAAAATAGATTTGAAAATTCATATGGATAAATGGATCATGATTTTTAGTGAGTTTGAGATCAATCACCGTATTCCCACAAGAGCCATTCCATAATCACTTGCTTATGGCATTAGGGCCATTCTTCCCATTGAGGTCGAGTTATATTTTTTACTCATCTCTTTGAAGCATATCCTAGATGATGAAGAATATCAAGTATCTCACCTGCAAGAGCTAAATTTACTCTATGAGAAATTCTTGGCCGTATTTAATAATCTTCAAGCATACGATAGCTGATTTTATGGACACGACAATCAGTATGTTAAACATAGAGAATTTGATCTTGGTGATTTTGTCCTTAAATAAAACTAGAAGAATAACATGGTAGAAAAGAAGCATAAAGGCAAGTTTAAACCTAAATAGATAGGCCCATTCATTATTATTTCAAACTATGACATTGGAGCATACAGGCTTGCTATACCAAATGGAGATAAACTTCATGAACTAATGAACATTATACACCTCAAGTGAGATACCTAGTGTATTACCTATGAGGCCCATTTTAGTTGTACCATACAATCAAAATTATTCCTTGTACCATACCTCTCATTTTTACCAAGTTGTTTTCACCATCCCCACCTAGCCCTTTGACCTTGATTTTGTTCCATTGGTTCTACGACCACTTTTTGCATGAAGATTTAGATTAAGTTTCAACCGTTAGTTCATTATTCCAAACAAATATCATATTTTTGAGTAGTATGATAGTGATTTTTTAGTTGCATCCTTCAATTCTTATTCCATTTTATACCACATGGGCCTGGTTATAACTACCTTTGGGCAAACTAGTGTCTTGCCATCATGCTAATAATTATAAATGCCTATGGAAAAATTAGTATCATTGACCTATGCCATTATTTCCTAATTATAACCACCTATGGGAAAATTAGCATCAACAATTATTTCACATACCTTAAAGTACCACCTTGACATGCCTATGCCATAATGTGTCATTTACCTACTTTGCCTATTTTGTTTGGATTGGCTATTACACTTTGTTAAATTCCTCTACTGAAAGGTGAAACTACAATGACTTGAGGTTCCATATTGGGACTATATAGGTAGTGATCAATTTACATTAAGGTTAGCTCAGTCACCCTAACCCATGCTCTCATTATTTTGTGAGCATGTTATTTTGATGCTCTCATTATTTTATGGGCTTAGACCATTTAGTATCTCATCTTTCTCAATTGAGTTTTGATACTTAGAAAATTGTAACAACATTTGTAAAATTAATTTATAAAAACCAAAAGTGTCAACCACTTCTTTACCTTAAGGATTCTAAGATCCCTATCTATATCACAAGAAACCACTTGTCATTTAGTTTTCCCATCCTTTTTATCCTTGCATCCCATGCTCTTATCAATTTTCAAGCCCATTCCCATATTATTATATTAAAAACTCATGTTTTTTTCTCATCATTTTCTTCCATCCCATTTCTTTGGAGGATTACTTTTGGCTTGAAATTTTGTTGGATATTATCTCCATGGAACTATGTAGGTAGTGTCCACTTAGTGTATCTAGAGACAACTCAGTCACCCCCTCTTTTTCTTCTATTCCTCCATTTTGTTTATTTGTTTTTTTATCTCTTATATGATAGGGGAAATGTTCATCATCTTGTTTATGTCATATTTTTTTTACTAACATTGTAATCAACCATTATTTGTTTTTTTATTTCTCTTTGTTTTTTTATTTCTTCATTTATTTGGGTGTTTTGTTTATTTTTTTCTTATTTACCCATTTATTTATTTTCTTGTTGTGCCTTGATTTAGTTTATGTGCATTCATTGGGTGATTCTTTGCACATTATTCTTGAATCCATTTATAGTCACATGTCAACATTATCATCATGGTCTTTATCATTGGTGTATTGTTTTATTTTGAGTATTGGTTGCTAGGTTAGTCCTTATGCATATTTCATCCAAACCCTCATGGTCTTCTATCATGATGCCTACCATCATGTGCTATAGTAATAATCAACTTTGGGAGTCTACATGGCAATCAAGCAATGATATATCTCCTTAGAACTATCAACATTATTGATCTAATATAAACCATATCCTATATAGAGTAATTAAATAATGAATAATTTTCCCCTTTACTAGTTCAAATGTGAATCTCCCTACTTGTAGGTTGCCCAAATTCATTTTTCTCTTCTGTACCACTTTACCATCGTGTTTGACATAATCTAGGTATAATGATTATAACCACCTTTGGGAAAATCATTATATAACATCCCACTTTCATTGATAATGATTATAACCACATTTGGGTAAATTATTATGTTTCCATCCATTTGAGGGTTAATGACTACAACCACCTTTGGTCAAATCATTCTCTTTCTTTTGCCCAACTAGGGCATGTTTTCATTATGATAATACTTATAACCAACTTTGGGTAAACCATTATCTCTTTCTGCCCAATTGGGGAATGTTTTTATCCTACCAATGATTGTAACTACCTATGGGCAAATCATTGTTTTCCCTTTTGATGATTATAACCACTTTTGGGTAAATCATTACCTTTTTTTGTCCTACCCATGCTGATGATTATAATCACCTGTGGGCAAATCATCCTATTTGTCTTCCCTAATTGGGGCAGATCCATATATCACTGATTATAACTACCTATGGGAAAATTAGTATTTTCCACCCCATTTCATCTTTTTTCCCCATTGTTTCTTCCTTTCAAGGGATCAATTGTTGACCCTTTTACCAACCAATCCCTCGAGCGGGTACCTACAGTTCATCCATTACCATTGAAGTCATAGGCATACAAGATCTTTTCATTATTTGAGAAGAAATTATTATTATTATTATTATTATTATTATTATTATTATTATTATTATTATTATTATTATTATTATTATTATTATTATTATTATTATTATTATTATAGCTTTCAATGCCTTCCTAAATAGGGGAAAACTATAGACACCTAAAATTGGCCGTCAATGGCCTTCAACCAGACTTCAGATCATTTCCTACCAACCATTACAAATTAAGCCTAAGAATCAATGAACATCTCAAATTTACTTGTGCATCATTATTTAAAGCTTAGAATCATGTTGATACATACCTAATTAGGGTATCCTACTATATAAAATTATAACCTCTCATGGATTCATCCCTAATCATCATGTGGCATCACAACAGTCAATTTGGCCTATCGACCTATTAAGTGGGGAACTTGCACACATAAAATCAAATCTTGAAAGAGATAAATAGATAATCAAAATTAATTAATAACCTAAACCAAATTAAATTCCTAGTTGAATTATCCATATATAATTAATGAATTACTAAAAAAGTAAATTCAAAAATATGAAATACCCTATCTTTTCATGATTACTTTTTCAAGTTATCATTCTTTTGGAAAATATCTCAAAATATCTCTTTTTGGAGACCCATGCCTATTAATTAAAAATCATGAGTAATTTACACCATTTAACTCTACTAGGGTTATGTTGGCTCACATAGGTTAGGTTTGAACCCTTTCCAAGCATTAACTCCACCTTTACTCAACTTGGGTTGGGGCTAGATAGATTTGTTATAAATACAAGCCATTACCAATTGAATTTATAAGCTTGGAAATTTTAGAGTTATAATGCAAGTTTTGTTCCATGAGAATCATATAAACAATGTTATAATGCCCAAATATTGAGCCAAGCCACATCAAGAAAACATGAAGCCAACACAAGTGACAAGGGTACTAAGGAGAGAGGGAGATACCCAAACTCCATTGTCAAAGACTCTTTGAGCATAAACTAAGCAAACCACATAATGAATCATTTAGATATTTTAAGGAAGGTAAGAGATTTTTTGTGTGTTATATTTTGGTTATGATTTTCATTTGATTTTGTTCATTAATCTCCTTTTATGATATAGGCTAGAGATGTTAGCATGTTAGTGTATCCATTTCATTGTTTAATGAAATAACACAAGACTAACCTCCTCTCTATTGTCAAATTTATATGATCACAATTTCATCCTCTACAGGTCACCTGAAGTGTTAAAAATAAAAATTGTGTTGAAGAATATTAATATGTAGTGTCTTTAAAGACCTTTATTCCTCCACCTTAAATTTATAGACCTTATATCAAACCTTCATTTGAAAAACTTATGTTCAGGTTTGTTCTAAGGAAGTATTGTTGACAAATTGTTCCATTTTGATCCAAATTTGTGCCCAATTTCAAGGTTTACATAGGATCTTAAATCATTTAGGTACATCATCATCAATAGCATAGTTTTCCCTTTCAATAATATTTCTTCCCTTTTGCACCCCTAAAATCAAGTAGGTTTAGTAATTGATCCAAAATTCATATATTCAAAGGGTCTAGCCTCACAAACTATAGGTTTGGTCTAGATACAAGTATCCCATAACCTTAGACCATTCCAATGTTAGTCTAGTTTTAAAGCAGATTTGAGAAGTCTACTTTATTAGGGTACAACTTGGGTTGCTGACAATTATAACACACCTTGTGTGACTAATTATTCATAGGATTTAAATCATATATCTAAAAAATTGAGTATATTATCAAGTCTAAAAGGTGTTAGATTCAGATTTACATACATTTCATACCAAGAGTGGTTATAAGATCTTCCTCAAAAGGGAAAGAGACTAAATTCACTGAGTTGTCTTTTCAATCAACAAAGAAAAATAAGCCTTATTAGTCTAATCCAAATCTTACGCCACCTATTTCTCCTATTATTTTCCAAATAAATCCTCCTATTCAAACAAATATTGTTCAACCAAACATTATTATAAATCCCATACCCTAAATGGCTATTCTTAGAAGATAAGCTTTTATGCCTTTTAATGGTGGTATCCACCTAAATATTAACCAATTTGATGATATTACAGATACTATCCTAAAAATCCTTCCTTATTTTACATGAAAAAATCTTGTTACTCCTATTGAACATATTTTAGATATAGCTAATCTTTGTTCATTAAATAATGTGACTCGAGAAAATGTGGCTATGAGGTTGTTGGTAACTTCTTTCAAAGGAAATGCACTCCAATGGTATAGACAGTTGACACCTACATACATTAACACCAGGGATGAGTTTGGAGAACTCATGTGCAAGAAATTTGAGGACAAAAGTGATCATCTTTCCTTGGTGGAGAATCTTATTATAATCAAGAGGTTTCCTCATGAGTTCATGGTGGATTTCAACCATAGTTTTCAAAAAACCTAGAATAAGATTCTTGTAGTTATCAAACCCACTCCTAATTATGCATTTTTTTACTATCTGAAAGCTCTCAATTTAGATGTGGTGGTTATGATCCAATCCATAGGAGGGAACACTTTACCAGATGCTTATAAAGTAACCATAAGGGCTGAAAATTACGTAATACAAGTAGGTAAATTATTTCCTAGACCACCTATGCCTTTATTTCAATAAATTCATCCTCTTGAACCTATTATTGATTTATTACTAGATTCATCTAGTATTCATCAAATGGAGGGTAATCAAGTTGATATATTAGGTAAAATAGAGAGTGCACTCAAAGCTAAGAACAACAAGCCTTACCAAGCTCCTAACCAATCTTATCAGTATAATAGGCCTCCTTATCAGCTCAATCAACAAGGGTGAGGGTGAAATACTCAATCAATATCATACAATTCTTATAATCCCAATGCTACAAGTAATTATAGATCTTTGGGTCTAACTCCAAGTAACTATGGTCAAGAAGGACAATAGAGTAACTAGTGGGATCAATCAAACAACAACATGGAAATGGATCCAACTGGTGAGGATTCACAATAATATTTTATGCAACAAGGTTTAGCTCTTCCACCATATGATACTCAACCACCTTCTCAATATAAGGAAGCTTCTCTACCATATGGAGACTTTACACACCTAAAATTTCTTGCTTCATTATTGCTGACTAATATTCCTATTCGTCAACATTAATTCCACTTAACCTATTCTATTTTGCTAATATGTCCCCTTTCCTAGCCATTCATTTGATATCCCCTTCTATTATCCTACATTCACAAACATTATTCATCCTATTCCTTCATTAATTCTATCGTAATCCCTATTATCCTAAATCTAACCCTAGTTATCCATTATATGGGAATTTAAAATTCCCATAACATCACATAACCACCTACTAACCTACTCCCTAGCCATTCCTACAACCCTATGAACCCTAAACCTCATTAATCCCTATCTAATCCACTTCATTATCCCCTAAACCTATGGATAAGCCTCTAGAATTGGATAATATCCTCCAAGTATATAGAAGTCTCTAAACTAGATACTTATAATAATTTAAAATTCTTCTAAAATTCCCTCCATTTGCCTATTTAAACAAGCTCTTCCTCCACCCTCAAACCAACTTGAATCTTCATATCAACTCCATGCCCATTTAGTAATCAACAAACTATCATTTATATAACACCATTATGCCAAAATCAATCCTCAATCAATCAAGCATCCATCATCTTTGATCAAGCATCTATGTCAATCCGAGTCTATATGTAATCACTTGATCATTTGCAAATCCTAAAAGGAGGTTAAATGAAGTAAAGAATTTTGTATGGTCTATATCATTCTTATTTTTTTCATGAATCCTTCCTAATAGGTAGTTTGTTTTTGAAGTTTAATTATCTTGTTAATTCATAGTGTGCTCAAAGTCCTACTACATTTTGGTGACCACAATGGGACCTAACTCCCAACTAATCCATTTTAATCATTAATTGTGTTTTTGCTAACCTGTAGGTCTAATTAGATCAAGAAAATCTTAAAAAAATTCAAATTTTATGTTTATAGGTTATAATCATGACACTGCCCTAGTATTAGTGGGATTGTACTACGTAGTCATGGTATTGCCCTCGAGACTTGTGATATTTCTATAACCATCCACTTAGCTACTAACAATCTATCTAACTGTGCAAGATTTTTTCTTTCAACAATCTTGTGACTCGATAATCATGATATCGTTGAGCTATTCATGATATTATCAATTTGAGTCATGATTTTATGCTTAAACCTCTAATAATTTTATTGGTAGGCTATGCAATATCATGACTTTTCAAGTCATGACATTACACTAAGATTTGTGATATTTCAACTGTAAGTTGTGACATTGTAATTTCTAATAAAAATATAAAAATTCCTCTCTTATCTTTTGATTTATAGTTTTATCTAAAAAATCTATGTTTATATAGAAGGCTCATTACCATATAGACAAATATATAACCCCTTTTTGTCATTGTATTCTCATCCAAATAATTTATCTTTTAGCTAACCAAATTATTATAGCAAGGTTTTGTCTCTATATAGTCTATCTATGTTTTGAAGGATCCACAAATAAGTCCAAGGTAAGAAGACACAAAGACAAAACATAGGCCTTTTCCCCTTTTCCTTATTCTTGATAATACCACAACTATCAGAGAATTTAGGCTCACAAGATTAGTCTATGGAGTAGCGATGTTGTAGTTTTAGTCATGATTTTGTAATGATTGGTATTTTCACTATTATTTGTTGCTTAGTATTTTAAATCTTAATCAGATATAGGTAGAATAATATATCTATGCATAGGAAGGATTTTGCTAATTATAATTGGTTAAAATCTTAGTCATCTTAGTTAAAAACCTAAGTGCCAATTTTATATATCACTACATCAGTTTTAATTTTTTTTGAACATATACATATAATCTATTTTGCATATAAATCACTCTATCATCTATCTATGTCAAAATATAAATATAAAATGTTTGTCATTTTACATAATATTGTAACTGTCAATTTATTTTTAGTAGTCAGATTGTCATTTTGAGTCATGGTTTTATGGTTTATGACAAAATTATAACTATTAATTTATAAATAATCATGATTTTATCTATTTTAATCATGGTATTGTCTAAACAGTCATGATATTGTCTAAATAGTCATGGTTTTGTAGTTAACCATCATAGTTAAGCTAACTGTGATAATATCACAACTCATGAATAATGGTTTTGTCCTGTAAGTCATGGTTTTACACTATGTAGTTATGATTTTGTAGCCATTTTTTACTTCAAAATTATCCTTTTTGAGTCATTTTTCATGAATTTTGAGTGACTTTGAGCTTCTCAAAAATCCCATATTGCCTTTTGCTGCACTTAGACCTCATAAGGGGATTTGTCCCTTGACCCCACTAAGAGATACCACCCCCAGACCCCTGCATCATGTCCTGATCACCCCAAAGAAATTATAGAGACAAACCAAGATTTTTTAGGGTGTTTTATTAGGTTATATTTGACTACCATATTTTTTATTACAAGGGTAAATCTAGTTAATATTTTATCTGACTAATATCATCTTTTTGTAGGTTATATTTTGGGTTACCTCTTTTAAGTACCACCTAAACTACTAATTGTGTACTTACAAGCCACCTATCAAAGAATCCATTTGGTACTTTAAAAAACAAATTTTGATTATCAATTTTATCTTATACATAAAATCTTATTTAAAAAAAATAATTCTTTGTACATATTTTTGTGTGTGTCAACTTGTCGTATCGTGCCCATCACACATAGGTAATTAAATTGATTAATTAATCATATCATATATCATGACTATTTTTTAACCCATTCCATATAGGATAACATGTGAAATAAAATTGACACCCATGCACGGGCTTAGTATATATGGTTTAGTGTCATGGATTTTATTACCATGCACTGACCAAACTCTTTGTTCTAGTAGAGTCTAAAAATCAGGGATAATTGTCATTAAGTTAAGTAGTTGACCCCATATAGGTCATCTGTGAAGGGGAAGATTTAATTATATGAACCAAGCATTATAAATCACCCTATATATACTTGGGTCCCAATGTACCTTTGTGTATATCGAGGATGCCAAGAGCCCATTTTACCTAGTATAATACCTTAGAGCTGTAATAGGTGTACTACTACAAGAATCAATATCAACTCTAAAGTAGCCATCAAGTGCAAGAAAGTTTGAGAGGGTTTAGTTGATACCATAATTTTTTATTTTCTTATAGAATCACCTATTAAGTTATTATATGGTATGGACATTAGGTTACACACCCATTAGTTTACTAATCATAGGTTGTGGTTTGCTTGTTTGGGTTTGTGTTATGTTATACCTGTGTTATTCTTGAGTTCAGTCAACCTTCACCCAAAACCTATCTAAGCCTATATATGTCCCTTTTACATATTATCCTTACCACATATTTATCCTATCATATTTTGTATATATGTTAATTAGTCATTATCCTATCATACATATTGTCTTTGACTATCTTTATATTAGTCTTATTCCATCTCCCATCCTTTCTAATCATATACACTTATCATTTATCATACCCCCTATCATATCCCATACTATCTTCATCACCATCATGATTCCATCCCTAATCATCACCCTACATCTTAATCTCATCTTATATATCCTAAAACCATCTCCTTGTACCTAATTTATTCTCTTGTCCATCCTACTAGTCTTATCCCATCTTAGTTCTACCTATCATTAGTCCATCACTCGACCATATTAATCATCATCTTGTCTACCCATATCTCAATATCACCTCATACATATCATACTTTTATATTTTATCACATCTACCATTTTGTCTTAAACATATTCGCCCATCCTTAGTCATACCCCTATCACCAACATCTTATACATCCTTATCTCATTATTCTTTTGCATATATCCTTTCATCTTGTACATACTTATTTTGTACATATTATCCTCTTATATCCTTGTTATTGTCCTTATCCTATCCCTCATCTTGTATTCATCCCATCATACCCACACATCATTAGTCACACCACCTATATCTTGTCTTATATATCCTTATCTTATTATCAACCTTTTGTACATATCATTCTCTTACATCTTTCTCACATCCAACATCCTTGATTGTGTCCCATCCTAATCATACCCATTCATCATTAACCAGATCCCTCATCACAAATATCTTATCTTGTACTTTTTTAACATCATCTTATACATATTATCCTCTTGTACATCCTTTTTTCCTTATTCTTATCTTAGTAAAACTATATCCACCACATCTTCCAAAATTAACCTTATACCTATTGTCCTTTATCCTAATCATTTTCATCACATAAATCATATCCCATCCTATCTTGAGAAAAATTGGTTTAAGTTATAAGCTAATTTTCTTAACCTTACCATCCTATCAACCTAATCCACCATCACTCATCACTTGGTCATATCTCATACCTAGTTAATATCTTATATCATCTTGTCACTTTGTTAGTATCAATCTAGAAAATATGTCAAACACCATCAATAATTGATCATCTCTAATTATCTTATCTTATTCATAATGAGAAACCCATCATATCATCTTCTTGATAGTTTAAATTTATGTACCCATCAAGTATCCAATCTTTTTGCTAGCTTGAATACTAGACATAGTTGGTAGGTCATTAACACCTATTATACTACCAATTTAAAATCTGATTATAGTATTTAATCTATTAAGTCTATCCCATATTCATCATCATCCATCCTACTAGTTTGGTCCTTCAACCTTAATTAGTTAAAAAAAACCTTAGTCTACATTCACATCATCATCTATCTTTCCCCATGGATTTAGACCTAGTTCTTATGGATCAATACATCCTAACCAGTAAGGATGAAGTATTTTTGTGGGCACTAGAGTTAGGTGCTTGCCTACCCTTATAATTTGATCCCATTAACCCAAAATGACCATTATATATCCCCATGAAATCAATCTCAACCTTCCTTGATGTGGTCATCTTAATCAATCAATACATAATAAAGAATAAAGATGAATTCCTTTTATGGGTATGGAAGATGGGTGCCTAATTTCCAAATGATTTTGACCCCATAAGACTAAATTCACCTCCCAAACAATTCCAACATCAAACCTTATCCCATCCCCCTCTAACCCTAATTCATACCCATACACAATCAAATCCTCCATCTACTAACCATCATCTATCACCTTTATCACTCACCACTTTGAACCTTAACACCAATTTCATAGACCAATACATCACTATCAACAAGGATGAAATCCTCTTATAATTCATTATGATGGGTGTTCCACTTCCTAAAGGTATTGACACCCTTCAACTTATTGTACCTACAACACAAACCCCTTCATGTAAGTCTCCTTCCAATCCCCCATCCACTAGTCATAACCTATCATGTACCCCTACCCCTACTAGAAAAGGAAATCCAATTTTAGCCACCTGTCCATCCACCCAGATATGTCAAACACCATCTAATCAAAATTCTAATGCTTTCACATCTAGAACACAAAGTGAAGTGGGTCCTTATACTCCCCTTCCTATATCTTTGGAATCCATTTTCCAATAACTTATCACCAATAACATGATGGTGTACTCACTAATATGACATCTTAATTTAACCAAGCATAAGCCCTCCTGATATAAATCAAATTGATACTATCTCTATAATCAAACTTGGAGACATTCCATTAAAAGATGTCAATTTTTTTGAGGTTATGTCCAAGACCTCATCAACTATGGTGACATAGTAATTAAGGAAGAACCAAATGCAATTCTCTCCCTACATGAACATGAAGAGGAATACCAAGATTTCATTCCCAATCATGATCAAGTCCTTCCCCTTCTAAGCCAAGGTTAGGACATCTTATATATACTCCATAATCCCCCCATCATTAGCTAATCCTCCATCAACCACAACTCTATTTCCCATACATCTATTCCCCCTGTCTCATGAAGCCTTATATGGCCCTCTCTTTATTCAACCCATCATTCATCTATCATCTCCCTCTCATCCATCACATAAAATACCCCATATTGAGAGAAAAATCACAAACAATCACTCCTCTACTTATATAATCACATCTTATGCATTAGAGCCAACATCAACACCAATAAAAGTCATATCTACATCAGAATCATGTTCCATACAAACATTAAAATTAGATTCCTCATTAGAATCATCATCCCTTATTTTTATTATAGTAGATGGTGATAATGCCTACTCTTTTCAAGATCCCACTCAGGATGATGGCATCATAATCAAGTTCTTGAATGCTTTATCTAATTTTTAGCATGGATCTAATCCTACCTCAAAGGTATGTATTATTGATCCTTTGGACCCTCTTGAGGACACTTTATCCAATATTAAGGCTAGGTATCCTAGTGATATTTATGAGGACTATGCTTCTTATTATCCCCTTAATATATCACATAACATTAACCATCACACTAATCATCCACATTTCATCCATCATCCCTATATGTCACTCCATGAAGGGGACAAATAGGAACATGCATCATTAGGTTCCCCTCTGCATTCCATATTATGAGTTACAAATACAAAGATCCAAGGTCATCATCCAACAATCATAAATCATGATTAAATCATCTTTGATCCCATAAATCAAAGTCCAACAAAGTCAAATTATTAGCCTAATAAAAAAATATCTTCCCCTAGTGAAGTCCAAAATCTATAACTAGGGGCATATCAAAGTCAAAATAATCATATATAAATTCAAAAGTTAATCTCCCCTAGTGAAGCCCAAAACTAGGCACCACGGGGTAATCAAAATAAAATCTAATCAATATTTCAAAAGAAAGACAAAAATAATAATTGTAAAGCCAATCATCCTCTTAATGATTGGGTCAAATAATCAACAAGTTAAAAGGTTTTGAATCCTATGATCTCATGGCACCAATCTAAACAATCCCCTCTACCATATCCAATGGTGTATGAAACTATCAGACCTTAATTCTACTCCCCATCCTATCAAGTTAACCATCTTGATCATGTCCTTCCTAGACATCCTATATCCCACCATCACATTCATGGCATACCCCCATCCATATCATATCTCAAATCCCTAGGCAACATTATCCCTTGTAGGGTTCACAAAGATACCTGGTCAAAAAATTTGGAGGATGTTAAATCAAGAGTTAATAAAGGTCACCATCATATAGTCCTAGCATCACCTTTCTCCAAAATAGGTGTCAGCTAATGTCTCTATCTAACATCAACATCCTACATCTCACCCATCACCAATAAATCAATATACCATCCATAAGTTAAAAATTAGTTAAAAAAACATTCATCCAATGGTGAAAACTAATATTTTGGTGCCTTAGGAAAGTACCATGATGAAAACCAATTTTTGGCATCATGGTAAAATAATCAATTATCTGCATTGTTCCTCAAAACTTGGGGGAAACTCTTTCCATTTCATATTCTCATCCATCTATCCCACTTATCACATCCCTTATCCACCTTATCTATATCACCCATCAACTATCCCTTGATCCATTTTTATTATCCATCTCTTCTTCCTTCCCATATTGACCTTCATAAGGAAGTAGAAGGTGTATTGATAACTATCCCAAACACCTCTTGGCATATCCTCTAATGGATACTCAGGAAAATAACCATCTAGTTCCTTCACAATGTGGTCATTAGTCCTTCCCAGTCTATTATTCCTTATTACCCATCCCCTTATCCTTTTAATTTAATCACATCCATCATCCCTCCATACTTATCCTAGTTTTTAGGCTTGTTATTCCCTTTGATATTAACCTCATTTGTATAGTGTACACACATATCCCTAAAATCCCTAAAAATTAAAAAAATTCAAAAATCCTAAAAATCATAAAATTTGAAAAAGCTAAAAAAATAGTCCATTATGTCTTGTCTTATGCCTAATCCCCTAGTCACAACCATCTCCATCCATCTCACATTATCCCATATTTTGGATACCACATTTCATCTTGAAACCAAATCAAAGTGGTCACCCATCCTTTCATGTCTTTCATCTCATCCTCTTGGCTTAGGTATTATTGGTACAAATCACTTTATAAAGAATTTAATCTAGCACCCATCACTTCCTATCAGGGCCTTTTCATACCTAGCACCCATAAAATCACCTCTTTGCTAGTGTGGAAGGTACTTGATCCCATCACTATCCTATCATTTCCTTTTCATACCTAGCACCCATCCAATTACTCCTTACAATGTGAAAGGTATTTGATCCCAGCATCTCCTAGTCTCCTTGTTATATTAAACTCTTATAGGGCCTTATTTGTTGGTAATCCTTGGTCATCACTTGTATAATCACCTTCCTTGACCACTTTTTTATTTGATTTAAAGTCTAAATCAATATTCAAAGACCTTATCACATCTTTCCATCCTCAACTAGGGGCAACACCTTATCCACATCCACATCTATATCCTAGTCCTAATCCTAATCATGATCACCCTATCCAAATATAAGTCTATCCTAATGTCAAGATCTAGAACACAAAGCTCTGATACCAAACTGTTAGGATCCTCCTTGGAGTACAATTGATTACTTTTGTATAAGCAACTAAACACATAATTAAACCAGAAGTAATAAGTAACTAAAATTTAGAAACAACATAGAATATGAGATATAAGAAACAATACAATCTGTATTAACACTCTTTTAGAAGGAAATACAATGAAGAAATCTCTCTCTTCCCACACCTCTTAGGTGTATAGTAATTCTCCCTCAAGAGTTCTCTCTCTTAATCAATTATAATCAACTCAACACTGAGTTACTCCCTCCACCAGTCAGTGACAATCAACCCAATGGTTTTGTTGCCTACTACCAGTATCGCCACCGCTGGTGACAATCAAATCAATGATTGCTTTGCCTACCTTACATCATACATACACATACATACATACAAACAGATCTCCTTGATCTTGCACCTTGCAGATCTAATTGATCTTGCTCCTTGTTGTGTTGCAGATCTCCTTGATCTTGCTACCCCATAGATCTAACTGATCTTGCACACACACACCCGCATGTCTTCTTGATCTTGCACACCCTATATATCAACTGACCTTGCTTACCTGTAGATCTTCCTAGTCTTGCAGACATTCTAGATCTTACACTTGAAGAATCTAATCCTTTAGTCCTTAGTCCTTGAATTATAATACAGCCCCATGGGTCTCTTAAATAGATCCCAAGCCAAACAATAATTAGAAACGCAGACTCAAGACTAAATTTAGTCTTTACATGCAAACTAGTTGTTCTCCTAAAATTAGAAATTATAATTATCGAAACAACACCTAGAAATACATAGGTGACTGACATCAGTTCTTATCTGATCGATGCCAGTTGACCCCTAACCAATGCCGATTACTGTGTAGCTAAAGATAACTGATGTCGATTGGCTTGACTGACGTTAGTTACTTTGTAACTCAATAACCTCCACATTTGCATCAGTGAAGCTTTTAGCTTGACAACTTAACAATCTCCCACTTGGAGATAAACAACTGCACCTATACCTGTACCTATCTAGCAACATCCTCTAATTTGTTTCTAGCTTGTATCTCCATCTTCAAGTTCAATCTTGAAGACCAACAAAATTTGAATGAAGATTAAACTTCTCCTTTGTTCTTGGCTTTGTTAACATATTTGTAGGGTTCTTATCCTTGCTAGCCTTTGTGACTGTAACAACCTTCTGCAACTCTAAAATCCAACTAACCACTGCTCCACCAATAGTGAACACATATCCTATGGTGCTTCTCCTACCATCCAAGTCACCTGCCATATTAGAATCTACATAGCCATGTAGAGAAGTGTTTGACCTTGCATAGCATAAATCCCTGCTACTAGTCCCTCTCAAATATTTGAGAATCCACTGAATTGCTTTCCGGTGCTCATTTCCTAGATTGGCCATAAACTTGTTGACAACTCCCATTGCTTGGGAAATATCAATTCTAGTACTCATGTACTTAACCTCATCATGTGATTTAGGACACTATTCTTTGCTTAGCTTGAACTATCTAGCCATAGGTGTGCTTACTAGTTTTGCATCCTACAAATTGAACCTTTCCACTACCTTATTCACATAATCCTCTTGAGACAAAATCAACCTATGATTTTCCCTGTCTCTAGAAATACTCATGCCAAAGAATTTTTTTGCTGCTCCCAAATCCTTCTTGGAAAATATCTAAACTAATTTTACCTTTAACTCAGTAATTCTCTACATGTGTGACCCTGTAACAAGCATATACACTACATACAGTAACAAGATAATGTAGCTATCATTATCCAACCTATTAAAATAAACACAATGGTCACATTGACATTGACTAAAGCCATGCTCTATCATAAACCTATCAAACCTCAAATACCACTTTCCTAGAGCTTGCTCAAGACCATATAACTTGGCCTTTTATCTCACCTATCCATTCTCTCCTTTCTTTAACCTGTAAATCCATTTATTTTTTAGTGCTTTCTTTTCGACTGGCAACTCTACCAAATCCCACATTTGGTTCTCTTCTAAGGAATCAATTTCCTCATTCATGCCATGCTCCCACTATTTCCTGGATTCTACCTGCATTGCCTCTTCAAAACTTTCTGGTATTCTACCATCAATGAGCAATAAGTAGTATAAAGAAGGGGAATAATGAATTTGAGTCATAATTACCCTTTTAGACCTCCTCATGGGCATTTGAGACTCATTGACAGCTTGTTGTCTGCCCAAATTTTGTTCTAATAGTGACTGATCTCAGTCATCTCTGGCCGACCTCAGTCTGCACCCGATCAATGTCATTTCCACCTGATCACTGACGTCGGTTTCCTGACTGACATCGGTGTCCACCTACCCGACATCACTGACTTTGGTCTCCACCAGACCGACATTGGTTCTTTCCTGATCAACGTCGGTCTCTGCCTGACTGATGTCAGTGTCTATGTTTTCTTGTGAGTGATGATTTTTACTCATGAGCTCATTTTGGATCATAACCTCATCCAAATCAACATTGCCTTGCTCAAAATTATTTAGCCTCTTGAGTTGATCTCTGTCCATCATCTTCTCCTTGAAAACCAAGGCTTTCCAGTTCTTAAATATGTCAAAAACATCATATTTCCTCTTTATATAATAAACCCAATCCTTTCTTATAGCATCATCAATGAAAGAAACATCATACTGTGATCCTCTAATAGAAGTTCCCTGAGTTGGTCCCCACATGTCTGCATGAACAAGTTCTAACCTGTGCTTCTTCTTTGTTGACCTAGTTGTGAAAAACCTCACTTTCTCCTATTTTCCAAAAATACAGTGCTTATAGAAATATCGATCTATGCTTTTTAAATCTAAAAGCTTACCATTTGACTTAAGAACATCCATTCCCTTCTCACTCATGTGACCAAGCCTACAGTGCCACATCTTTGCATCTACATTTGAAGTAGATAAAACAGATGGAGAATCAGTAATACAAGTAGATAGATAAAGTGTACCTACTTTCTTACCTCTTGCTAATACAAGTGCACCCTTAGAAACTTTCCAAGATTCCACTGTGAGAGTTACTATACAACCCTCATCACCCAACTTTCCTTCAAAAATTAGACTCCTCTTCAGGATGGGAACATGCATGACATCCTTCAACACCCATATGTTGTCAGTCTACAATTTCAGCTGCACTTTCCCTTTGCCAACAATTTGACAAGGTTCACGAACCCCTAAATAAATCTTTCCAAAGTCTTCATGGACATAATCATGGAAAAATTCTCTATTTGGGGTTACATGGAAAGATGCACCATAATCTAAAACCCAAGATTCTACTTTATCCAAGGAAAATATAAGAGCATCCCATGCAACAATACCTGCATCATTTGCTTCTTTATTTCCTTCATGCTGATCTTCTACCAACCAACATTATTTCTTTACATGCCCTTTCTTTTCACAATATAGATAATCTTCTATCTGCATCCTCCATATGTTAAGGTGTGGAGCCTAAAAGCTTCACCAAAGGAGCACATTTTAACAGTTGCAGGTTTACACAGTCACCGGCATCGGTCAGGAGCAACTGACGTCAGTCAGGTGCAGTTGAAGAGATGCCGGTGTCGGTAGGGATCGGCTGATGTCGGTCATAGGCAAGCAATTAGGAACCAGCGTCAGTTACCTGTGCATCCAGAAAGCTATTTTCGAGGACAAAACTAAGTGTTTGCATGATGAGATTAAGTTGTAGTCTTAAGTCCGCATCTCTATTATTAGTAAGACTATTTTTAGATCCCTTGTTCAAGAGGCTTAACTATTGGTTGTAAGTGCATGCTCAAGTTTCCTAATTCTATATGTAGGATTAGATCTTCTTAGCTTTTTAGTAGTTCATTGTATGTGAATGTTGAAGAATAGTACAGAATTGTATAGGTGAATCATTCCAGATTGTTGGGGTTGATTGTACTTGAGAGAGAGAGCTCTTGAGGGAAAGAGATCTAGAGAGAGATTTGTACATCTGAGAGAGGTGTGGAAGAAAGAAGTTTCTTCAATTTTATTCCTTTTGTAAAGAGTTTAATACAATTTTTTAGGGTGGTTTCTTGTATCTCTTGTTCTTTGCTATTTATCATTCTAGTTACTTATCTATCTGATTTAATTCCATGGTTTATTGTTTTCATAAGTGTAATCATATTGTTGGTTGATCCCCAATAATTGGTATCAGAGAGAGGTTGGACATTCTCAGAGCGAGCTTGACTAACAGGTGGTTCAGATCTGTTAAGTGTTTTTGATTACAGGGTACTCACAGGGGTTGTTGTTTGAGTGGGAGTATAACAAGGCAGAAGAATGGAGAAATTCAGACACAGGTGTATCACCACAAGGAGTGTGGTGGGTTGTCTTCAAGTGGGAGCTTGAAGAGGAATACAAGCTAGGATGTAGATTAGATAGAGTACTGGTATGGGTACAGGTGCAGCTCTTTATCTCCAAGTGGGAGATTGTTAGGGTGTGGAGCTAAAAGCTTCACCGAAGGCAAACAGGGAGTTTTTTGTAGCTTGACAGTCGCCGGTGTCGACAGGCCACAACTGACGTCAGTCAGGGGAGCACAGAAGGAAACCAACATCAACACGAGATCAGTCAGCATCGGTCACCTCCAGGAAGGTAGGGACTGACGTTAGTGGCCTGTGGCGGTCAGAACTGCTATTGACAAAGAGTCAGTTAAGTGAACGCAGAGTTTGCATGACAAAGACCAATTTGAGTCTTTGAGCCACTTGTCTAAGTTAGTGTATGCATGAGATCTATATAATAGACTCATGGGCTGTATTGTTAAGTGTTGAACTTGTAGAACCCAAGTGTGGAGCTTGGAGAGTTCTTCCCATGGTGGAATCAAGTAGGATTCCCCATGTATGTAAGATTAGGTTTGATATGCAGGGTGTTGCAGGATCATGGAGGAGATCTACATGTGATAAGTAAGATCAGGGTTGGTCTACTTGTATGTATGTATGTGTATGTATGTTATAAGGTAGGCAAAGCAACCATTGAGTTGATTATCGCTGGCAGTAGCGGTATTGGTAGTAGGCAACAAAACCATTGTTTTAATTGTCACTAATTGGTGGAGGGAAAAACTCAGTGTTGAGTTGATTGTAATTGATTAAGAGAGAGAACTCTTGAGGGAGAATTACTGTACACCCAAGAGGTATGGGAAGAGAGAGATTTCTTCATTGTATTTCCTTCTAGAAGAGTGTTAATACAGATTGTATTATTTCTCGTATCTCATATTCTATGTTGTTTCTAAATTCTAGTTACTTATTACTTCTAGTTTAATTCTGTGTTTAGTTGTTTATACAAAAGTAATCAATTGTACTCCAAGGAGTATCCTAACAATTTGGTATTAGAGCTTTGTGTTCTAGATCCTGACAATTGGTATTAAAGCTACATGTTCATTAGAGAAGGTTAGTGTTTATTGATTACAGGTTCACTCTCAGGGGTTTCTGATTGAGTGGGAGTAAAATAATGGCAGAAGAAAGTACACTAAGAATGGAGAAATTCAATGGCAAGAATTATCAATTATGGTGTTAGGGTGTGGAGCTAAAAGCTTCACCTAAGGCAAACAGGGAGGTTTTTGCAGCTTGATAGTCAACGGTGTCGACAGGCCACAACTGACGTTGGTCAGGGGAGCACAGAAGGAAACTGGCATCAGCAAGAGATCGGCCGGCGTCGGTCACCTCCAGGAAGGCAGGGACCAACGTCAGTGGCCTGTGGTAGTCAAAACTACTATTGATGAACAGTCAGTTAAGTGAACATGGAGTTTGCATGATAAAGACTAGTTCGAGTCTTTGAGCCTCTTGTCTAAGTTAGTGTATGCATGAGATCTATATAATAGACTCATGGGATGTATTGTTAAGTGTTGAACTTGTAGAACCCAAGTGTGGAGCTTGGAGAGTTCTTCCCATGGTGGAATCAAGTAGGATTCCCCATGTGTGTAAGATCAGATTTGATATGCAGGGTGTTGCAGGATCATGGAGGAGATCTACATGTGATAAGTAAGATCAGGGTTGGTCTACAGGGATCTGTGAATGTGAGGGTCAGAAAGGAGATCAGTGGGGGAGCTAGATCTAAGGTGACAGCAATACATCAGGAGCAGGATCATGGTGAGATTTACTTGGAGTACCACTTCATACTCGATTGTACTGGATGTACAATGAGGTGAACAACAGCTTGTGTTAGCTGTGTGTTGTGACCTATGAGAGAAGATTACTCAGGTGGGAAGATTACTGGGAGCCCTTGAGGAGGAAGCCTCACAGAGGTGGAGAAGAGTGTGATCTCTTTATTGTAATTTCCTTTGTAATGAGTTGAATACAATTATGTGTTGCCTCTCATATTCTGTGTGTTTTCTCATTGATAGTTATTTGTTCTTCTAGGTATTTCCGCATTTTTAAGTTGCTTATACATTGGTAATCATGTGTGCTCTTAAATCTGACAAGTTGTGTCAGAACTTTGGGAAACTTTGGGATACCATTTAATCTAATCCTCATAATCCATTCAACTAAAATCTAATATTTTATTCTCATCTCATTATCTGAATCACATCCTATAATCACTAACATTATCCTCTAATCACTAATACTTATCTTCATCATCTTCTTCTAGTCAAGAACTACATCAGCCTAAGGTTTTTTTAAACTATGTAAGAAACACTTGGTTAGTTTTTAGTGCCCAAGGATAGCTCATTTACTCATATATTCTTTCCTCATCATCCATCATCACTATTTCTTTCATCCACCATCATTATTCAATCTAGTCATTTTATCACTCAACTTTATCAATCTTCTCTATCATCATATACATCATATCACTCAACTATAGATTTGAGATACACCCACAATTATTAAATCATCATCATCTTATCTTGGCCAAAAGTTATCCCTTGCATGCATCCTCACTTGGGATACATTTAAATCTTGTGGCCTTTTAATCTTATCATCATCATGTTATGGTTGATTCCCCCTTGGGATGTGTCAAAAATTATAACACTCATCATCTTTACTCTATATTCATGTGTCTTTATTAGGTTCATCATCAATTTTTACCTCATGACTTAAGTCAAATTCATCTTGTTCATCTTCTATCTCACAATTTCCATCCCATCCCCTCATCTCTCCATCACATTCCACCCCTCATTTCTTATTTTGAGCGGCCATCCATCTCATTCTTCCCCATATGTTCCCTCGAAGGGGCATCATATCCCCTAACATCATCTACTAACATTCATCCATGACATGGTTTTTATTTGAAAGACCATTACTCCTACTTCACTCCACTCATAATGAATTTTCAAAGAGGGGAAAAATGTATACACCTAAAATTTCTCACTTTATTACTATCAACTGATATTCCTATTAATTGACACTAATTTTGATTAACCTATTTTATTCTACTAATATATCCCCCTTCCTATCCATTCATATAATATCCCCTTCTATTACCTTACATTTAATAACCTTATTCATCCCATTCTCTCATTAACTCTATCTTAATCCCTATTATCCTAAATCTAATCCTAGTTATCCATTATATGGGAGTTTAAAATTCCCATAACCCCACCTAGCCATCTACTAACCTACTCCCTAGCCATTCCTATAACCCTATAAACCTTAAACCTCATTAATCTCTATCTAATCCCCTTCATTATCCCCTAAACCTATGGATAAGCCTCTAGAATTGGAGAAGCTCCTCCAAGTCTCTATAAGTCTCTAAACTAGAGACTTATAATAATTTAAAATTCCTCTAAAATTCACTCTATTTGCCTATTGAAACAAGCTCTCCCTCCACCATCAAACCAACTTGAATCTTCATATCAACTCCATGCCCATTTAATAATCAACTAACTAGAATTTACATAACACCATTATGCCAAAATAAATCCTCAATAAAGCATCCATCATCCATCATATTTAATCAAAAATCCATGTCAATCTGAGTCTACATGCAATCACTTCATCATTTACAAATCCATGTCAATCTGAGTCTATATGTCAAGGTCTATATCATTCTAATTTGTTTCATGAATCCTTCTTAATAGGTAATTTGTGTGTTGAGTTGAATTAGCTTGTTGATTCATAGTGTGCTCAAAATCCTAATATAGAGACATCCCTTATTTCATTCAAGTTAAGGTACCAAATAAATAAGGATAAGGTAGTAGAAAAACACCTAGTGTAACTAAATTTGTTAATTTCTAGGAAGGTGATAATTCTTTTAATTAGATGGCAAAAAATAAAGGCCAAAACATGTCCAATATGGAGAGTTTAGTTGTAGACCATAAAATATCCATGAGAATTAGAATTGGTGATGGCTTGGGTCCTAAAAATATAGCTCCTCTTCCTTATTAACCCCCTCAAAATACCACTACTAAATATATACCTCAAAAGTCATCAACTCAGTAAGTACAAGATGGTAAGGGGTAGAATTTGAAGGGTTATTTAATTTAAAAATTTAGAAAACATTTATATATCACTTATATTCTCAAATTGAAGCCTAGGACATCCACCGATCCATTTAGTATTATGGATCAAATGAAGGAGGCCTCTATTTCTATTTCTATGTGGGATACATTACTAATTCTTGGTCAAATGGATCTCTTGCAAGAAGAGATTTAAAAGTTATATGTTTCAAATAAGAAACTAGAAAGAGTAAGTGTTGTTATAAAAAAATTTAATCAAGTTATTGAACCTCAAGATCCAAAAGTGATTAAGCCACCTCCCTTCTATCTTTTAGTTGTCATAGGAGATTGTTTAGTTCATAATTGTATGATTGATAGTGGTGATAATACCTTTGTCATGCCTAAATCCATAGATGTTGTCATAAGAGATTGTTTAGTTCATAATTATATGATTGACAGTGGTGCTAATACCTTTGTCATGCCTAAATCCATAGATGATAAATTAGGACTTCAGTATGAGCCTCATGAGAAAGGAATTTTTCAATTGGATGGGTCTCTTATGAAGACTATGGGTGTTCTTAGAGATCTTAAGGTCATACTTGCTACTTTTCCTAATTTTTCCGTTTCACAAGATGTGGTAGTTGTTAATCTACCTCACTACTTTGCCTTATGCTTATCCAAATATTTCAATACTAAAATAGGGGGATATATTTCTTTTGATTGGTATTTCATGGTTTTTAAAATTAGATATGGAACAAAAGTCATTGTAAAGTCTGAACCTATATCTAGATTCCATGTAAAACCTTATAAGCCTAATTTGTCAAAAGTGAGTTAAAAAATATCATAAGAAGATGAACATTTTAGTGATCAATAACCTTCTAAATCACTTGAAGGTATACCCGATCTACTCCTTGATGAGTGGGTAGATGATAATCTTGAATATGCTCCTTATAAAAGTATTGAAAAAACATTTTTTTGTGTCATTGCATGAATGAAGAAGGTGACATAATGCCTAGTCTCACTATCTCAAATCATGATCAAGGAGTGTGGAATTTGTACTTTGATGGATATAGATCAAATAATGGAAGTGGGGCTGGTGATATGCTTATTTATCCTCTTAATCAAAGGTATTAGTCTTCTTTAATATTTCAATTCAGCTATAATATAATACTACAGAGTGAAGAAACTCTTACTCATGGTCTTTAGTGGGAAAGACAGATGGGTATTAAGATTCTACAGGTTCAAGGTGATAATAAATTGGTAGTCTATCAATTAATAGGTATAATTTCAGCCAAGAATTCACTTATAAAAGTCTATAAACATAGGGTTTAGGACCTTATGGAATACTTCCAAGAATTTGACATTTGCCTCATTCCTAGAGGAGCCAAAAAATATGAAGATAAAATAGTTGTTAATAAAGCATAGTATGATATTGTTGATCAGATTAAAGACAATAAATAAAAATCCTCAATCAAGGTTGCATGTAGGTCCTTAGTTCCCAATAATGATGTAATTTGGCAAGTTTTTGATAGTGACAAACATATTCCTATTTCCTATAGAATGAGGTAGAATTTTACCCAAAGAATCATGACAGGTTGTAATGCCAATATGAATATCATATTGTTCAATTTTTAAAGTCACAAAAACTTTAGTTAAATCATATTTAATGAGGATGATCCACTGATAAAAGATAAAGTAAGCATCTCTACCAAAAAAGAACATTATGAGTAAATTGCCATATCTGAAGGTAAGCTACTTAAGTTGGATAAAGTGAACACTAAAAATGAGAGAGAAGATTTCATAGCATTGTGAAAGGAGTTTATAGATGTGTTTAATGGGAATACCATGATTTTAAAGGTTTTGATCCCAGGTTAGCATAACATACTACTGATCTTGGAGAAGATGCCAAACTTGTGAGATAGAAGGCCTATTAACCCCAAAGTTGAGGTTATTATGAGGAAATAACTTAAAAAATTGATTGAATCTAATATGATATTTCCCATCAAGCATTATAAATTTTTTAAAAATATTTTACCTATGATGAAAAATAATGGAGAGATAAGGTTGTGTGTAGATATTAGAGATCTCAATAGAGTGTCATTGAGAGATCACTACGCTCTTCCCTCCATGGATTAGATTTTGAAAAGAGTTTTAGGTTCACAATGATTTTCTTTACTTTATGGATAATTATGTTATAACCATATATTGGTGAAGAAGCAATATCAATACAAAACTACCTTTATAACTATATGGGGTACCTATGCATATAAGAAGATGCCTTTTGGACTCTCCAATACTAGAGCTACTTTCCAAAAGGTAATGGATGTTACTTTTTAGGGGATATTAATTGAAATGGTTCATTTTTATCTTGATTATATTATTATGTTTTATAAATATTCTAAAGATAATCTAACACATATGATATTGGTATTTAATAGGTGTAGACAATTTAGGGTCTCTTTGAACCCCAAAAAGTGTATCTTTATAGTGCATGAGGGAAGACTGCTTGGGCATGTTTTATCCAAGGCTAGAATTTCCATTAATATTTAAAGAATAGAGGCAATACTTTCTCTATAATTTCCTAAAAATAAGAAGGGATTTTAAGTCTTCTTGGGAAAGATCAATTTCATTAGGAGGTTCATTCTTATATTTGCAGAATTGGTAAGGACCCTAACTCATGCTTAAGAAACATCAATAGTTCACATGGAGAAAATATGGTAAGAGAAGTTTTGAGGACTTAAAATAGGATATTATCCAAGATCTTACTTTTATCAATCCTAATTTTAATAAATAATTCTTCATGTATTCTTTCTCCACATGTACTACAATTTTTGCCATGTTTATGCAACAAAATAGTGAAGGATTAGAGCAACCCATTTATTTTTTCAATCAAGCATTATAAGTTTATGAAAATAAGTATTAATTTTTATAAAATAATTTTATTGATATTATAAGAGGCTTGAAAAAATTCAAACATTTGATCTCTAACAACAATATATTTTTGATGGTAGCTCATCCTAGTGTGAAGGATTTTATCCTTAACATAGACTTAAGTGAAAAGAGGGTCAGTTGGGTGAACAAGTACATGGAATATGATATTTAAGTGAATTTTAAAAATATATTTATAGGTATATTAATTTTTGAACACATTTTAGCATATGTTAAATAAGAAAAAGAAGTGATTTTGATAGTTTAAGACACTCAACATGCAGCTACAACTATCTCTCCTTCTAGATGGACACATGACATAGCTAGATTCCTCAAAACAAGAGAGTGTCTTATGGGATTAAATTTATAAAAGAGGAGAATCTTTAGTATTAAATCTATACCTTACATCTTGATTGATGGAGTTATCTTCAAGAATGACATTAGAGATATGTTTTTAAAATGTGTTGAAACTATTCAAATAGATAGGTTATCAGAGAAATTTCATGATAGTCCTTCAGGAGGCCACTTTTTAGCCAAGAATATATTATAAAAGATCATAATATCTAGTTATTTTTTCCATAATTTTTTTAATGATTCACATACATAAGTTACAAGATGTTCTAAGTGTGTAATGTTTACTAGGAAATAGAGACTAGCTGCCATGCCTTTAAAACCTATTCAAGTTGAGTAGTCCTTCATACAATGGGATTTAGACTTAATTATAATTATTCATCCTCCATAAATTTCTTGTCATAAGTGGGTTTTGATAGCCATAGATTAGTTTACTAGGTGGGTGAAAGTAGTTTCACTCAAGGAAGCAAATGAGAACTAAGTTATGGAGTTATATGATAGCCCAGTGACTCATTTTGGAGTTCCTTCAACCATAATATTAGATAATGATTTGGAATTAAGTAGTGAAAAGGTATGTTAATGGGATGTTTATCATGGTATTTATCTCAAATATTTATCAAATTACTATCAACCAATAATAATCTGATTAAAATCATCAAGAGAATAATGGAAGACAATTAGAGAGGATGGCATACAATGTTGAAGACTGACTTATGGGTAGATAGAATCACTCCAAATAAGGCCATTGGTCACTCTCCTTATCTTATATTTTATGATAGATAATCAAGGCTAACCATTTCATTGGAAATTCTAGCCTTGGATCTTGCACATTAGTTGGAGCTTATAGAGAATGATGTAATAGAGGTAAGAATGAATGAATTGAGAGAGTTGGAGGAAAAAAGAGACCATGTTATGCATACTATGTGGTCGAACTAATAGCAAGTCAACAAATAATTTGACAAAATATCTTCATCCAAGACTTTTATGAAAGGTGATTTTATACTTAAATGGGATGAAGACTATGCTAAACTAGGTAAACATTCTAGATTTAATAGACTTTGGAGTGGTCCATTTGTTATTATGATTGTAAGGAAAATAATGATTTCAAATTATCTAAAATAAGTGGTGAGGAACTCCCTATTACTATTAATGGGATGTTGCTCAAGTTTTCTATTAGGAGATCCATCCTTTTGTACATAGTTATAGTTTTATTCCTTAAAGTGCACATGTTGTATGTTTTTTGTTAATTTTTTTCTTCAGTTATTTATTTTTGTTTCATGTATGTGTCATGTTTATTTATTTTGTGTCAAGTCTACAAGTTTTGACAATTTCAAAGTGTAATCCAAGGTATGATATAGCAAAGAGAGTCTAAATTTTATTGACCAATAGGCTAGTCAATCCTTGTAAGTTTCCAAAAATGTTGGAAATTTGGCCTGTAAAGGCTAAATACCAACCCCTATAATTAAAAACTTTTCTTGGCCATCATAGTGTTCTTAACTATCAAGTGAAGAGAGAGTGGTTTACTTGTCATATCAATAGTGTCAAATGTCATTCCGAGGCTTTGATATTGTTTCAAGTGTTTTGTGATCTGAAAGTGCTTTGATGAAGATGGTGAAAAGATGGTAGTTGATGACTTATTATGAGATTTTCTATCATAATTTAGTAAATGGAAGGTATGAAATGAGTTATAAACTTTGAAAATGTGATCCAAAAGCATAAAAATTCCATTTCAAACATTTTAAGAGGATATTTTATGCATTTATGACATTCAATGGCAATTTAATTTATAAAAATTTATTTGTATTACCTAAAAAGACAATTTTTGGTCTTTAAATATGAAATATAGTGTCAAAATGCCATAAATTATTCACAATACCTTTGAACACATTCATGAATTTTATTTATTCTTAAAGTTTCATACTTTTAAAATGTTATTTCATGCAAGTTTAAGTGTGTAAAATGTCTTTATTGAATTTCCTCTTCATGCCTTAAATTGGTAGTGATAAGCCTTAAGTTTGAGTAACATGCAATAAAAGGAGTTTTTTTTAATGTGTTTTCATATGAAAGGATAGACTTGTATGGATAATTTCATACATAAGAGTCCTAAAGAATGATTATAAAGATATTTTAGGTATTTTATAAGAAATTAAATTCAAAATTATTCAATACTATCCTAAAATCGGTTCCCTCCAGTCAGTTAGCTTCTTTGCACATAATGAGAACCATTCAGGTTCGTAGGTGGTATGACCATGAGAGAGAAAATCAAGGTCTAAAAGTTTGGCTAGAGAAATTAGTCATAGATGGATTACAACCATGTTAATTTTTTCTCAATTTGGTCTTCTATCCTTCAAGAACTATATATTTAAAGTCAAGGCACCACTATCTCTCGTTCATCCAAGCAGGGAGTCAGTTTTATGAGTTTTCTCTTCATCAAGGCATCATGGTAGAAAATTTCAAGATTGTGGAGATTATCAAGAACATGATTCACATTTACATGGAATTCATACATTATTTTCCACATGTATGAGGGTAAAATAAATATCAATAAGACATAAAAATGAAAATCTATAGTATACAAGCATGTAAAGGGAGTTTGTACGGTCTATGAGAGAGAAAGAGTTTAAAGACTGGTTGGATACAAGTTTGTTGGGGTATTATTCATGTTATATCTACCTTAATAAATTTTATCAAAGGTTTCAACAAATATTAACAATAAGGAATCCATTAATATCTCTCAAGAGTTCCCATGGAGTCATTATTTAGCATATTTTAAGGTTTTTTAGCATTTGTTAAGGATCTTAGCAGACTCCTAGCTTTCAATTTTAACATCTCATGCTCCTTCAAAGGCCTCCAAATTGATATGTATATTATAGGATATTCCCATGTCTACATAATAACTCAAAAATGGTCTTGACATCCCCATTTCATGCTCTTATCACCTTCATTTTGTTTCATCCATATTCATAGTCTTTTATCACCATTTCTCAATGTTTCCATCATTGTATAAGTCTATCTTTTCACTCCATTCATGTTTTCCCATCATACATTCACATATTATCACTTTCATTCACCCCATATAATGTATACACTACCATGAATGAGTCAAGATTGTTAAGCAGTACCATGGTCATGGAGAAGGACTGTAGAAACCATAAATCCTGCTAGAAATGACTACCTATAGCCAAAAGGGGGTTATGACAGTCAAGAGTTTCATGAAGAATTGAAGAAGGAAAAATTCAAGATATATCTTTCAAGGTCTTAAATTATTCATATATCATCAAATTATATTTAATTACATGTATAATGTTCATGTTTGGTGATCTCTGCATGGTTAAATTTAGACTCTGTCCATACAGAATGATCTCATAGAGTCACCTATAGTTGTCAAGAAAGGACACTATCTTTTTGAAGGTTATAATCATGGCATAAATATATGCATGAAATTAATCGATTAAGGGTTCTTAATCTATGTTATGAATTCAATCATGTCATAAATCTAAGGAGGTAGTCATAAGCTTATGGTCAAGTGCCTTATAAGATACCTACATGCATGTATTCAAGTAAAAACCTACAGAAGTCAAGTGTCTTGGTAGTCTTAAGTCCTGTCTAAGTTCTTGGAGGCTAGTTGGAATATCCAAATTCATGATTAGTATGAGTATTGGTAACTTAATGAGTTATCTTAAGAACAATACAAGTTCAAGATCAAGCACCATCAAAAAACAATTTAAAGAGAGACCTTCAGTATGAACTTTCAAGGATAGTCATAAGCCCAAGGAGTGGGCAATGTAATGAAGAGACTTTGAAGGATATTGACCTTCAAGAAAGGTTATTTAAAATTTTTAGAGATCATTATATAATTAAAGGACTCATGAAACTCTTTTTACCTATTTTAAAACTTTCTAAGTATCTTGAAACCATATTATAGCCTATACAGGGACTTGAACTAATGCACAGTCAAGTATATAGTAAGATATAAGTGTAGTTTAAAGAAGAAGGAATGGTGGTATGAAGGATAAATTGTTGAAAAGAGATGGATATGAGTTTTTAATCAATGGTAAAAAATATATGAGAATGAAACTTAGTCCAACATACATTCCCATGAAATCACTACCTACAACTGGGTTAAAAGACTCTTAAAGCATGTATATACTATGTCAAGCTAGGACTATGAGGTCCTATCATGTTATTTGGATTCATAAAGTTTTTGATATGATGAATAGTCTTGAAATGGTTTGATGATTTATATTAAATATTGAAGCTATAATGGTACACAATACTTAGTCATATATCTCATAAACTCCACCTACAACCATAAGTACATAGGCATATCTCCAAGCTCATAAAGGACAAGGGCATATTTGTATGTGATGGAGTTTCATGTTCAATATAATGATTAATATGAACAATATATATATTAACTCATCTTAATATGAATAAGAGTTATCTTTACAAGCTAAAACCAAGGTCGATTTCATGAAAATGTTCACTTATAGCCATACAAATGACTTTTTCATTGACATAATCACATATTAGCAAGGTGAAAACTCAAGACCATTATAGTTAATGAGGATAAAAATGAAGTTAATTATTAAATATAAGTAACTAATTTTAATCTCCAAAACATTGGTCAATATATCTAAATCATTGCCAACTCATGAAGATGAAGGTAGATAGGCCTATACGGAATTGGATAGTGTATAAGGCCTAAGAACTTTGTTTGAGGAATAATATGGTAAATTAAGAGACAAAATGGAGGTTTAAAATGAATTTAAGGTCTTAAAATAACCAAAGGATGATAATATAGTTTTAAAACACCTCCATTACTCACAAATGCATACCTATAATAGCTTGTGATAGTCATGTCACTTTGATCTCCTCTAAGGATACATGGATTTGATTGGATATATAAGACCAAATTGATAAATGAATAAAAAAAATTATAATAGGTATTTTAATGTTGTATTAAAATAATTGACATCATTATTAAGTACAATTCAAGGTGAAAATAATAAAAACTTAGTCTAAAGACTTTAAACATAGGCAAACTACTAGTAAAGCTTAGGAAAATCCATCTATAGGCCACTATATACAACATCCAAGTATGAAAATTGGTGTGGTTGGTAACCATGAGATATTATAACTATATTTTATTTTGGAGAGGACACTATAGGAGTGGAAATATTCACTATTTTGACACAATCAACCCCATGTCTGTTGATAGTTAAAAAATAAGTAGGCAGACTTCTTGAAGTGTCTATAGGTGTGGTAGAGGCTTTAAAATTCATTGGAGTGTTTTATGAGAATAATAGGGTGATGATAAATCTTAAAACACATTTTAAGAGTGATAACGCTCCAAATTATATGTAAACTATGCCCTTGAGGGCTAAAATAAATAGACGAGCATAAAACCCTTGAAGTACATAATCATCCTTTTGGAATCTTTAATGGAATTTATTTCAATTTGATGAGTAGTGAGATAGTGTGGAGGGTATTTAAAACCTTGAAGGAGGAATTGGAGTGGGTAAATGTAGAAATAATTTCTTATTAGACCCCTCAAGCTTCTTTCTTGCATACATAGTTCTTAACAACCATTTGAAGTATAATTTCATCACATAGACATCTTAATGCACCTTTTGAATGTGATATAATGATAATCATGGTTGATTATAGGTTTAATATACTCTATATTCATGGAAATTAGTTTCCCATAATAGGTTTGTATGTTATGAATAATCATTAAGAAGCCATGGACCTCTTAAACCCTCATAACCACCTGATAGAGAAAAGAAGCCAAATTATGAATCTATATGGTATGTATGAGCTATGAAATGAAGTTTATATTATTATAAACTCCCCTACGCACCTTCATGACCTATTAGTTGGCATGTAAAATACCTTTAATATATGAACTAAACTAAATAAATAAATTTAGAGATTGAAAGTAAAGGAATTAAGGGTAATTACACATTAAATGAGTTTGAGAATAAATATGGCATCCTAAAATACCTCAAGAACACTGATAAAACCATCTACATGGGTCATTTGGGTCACTTTCATAGGCAAATAGGTCTACAAGTTAAAGCAAGGATTTATTTACATGCAGGGTGAATAAGAATGGCTTGATCAAGTACATATCATGACTCAAATTCATCATCTATAGGTTATTCATGTTGAAAAAATTGTATAATATATTTTCAACTCATCATTCATTTCAAATGTTTAACTACTGTGCATACACCTATACTCAGCTCTGGACATCTCTAGACAAGGCCATCAATAAGGAGTAGTAGGAGCTAAAATAGGGCCATGAAAGCTCTTAAAATCACCATGAAAATCATAATCAGGCCCTAAGAGAAATGTATGTTAGGTTTGAGCTATAGGATAAGCATAAAAGTGATCATCTTGGCCAAAGAACACCAAACATTGCTTAGAAATCTTATTTTCCACTTTGAGAGGTGACTTCACATACTCACCATAATACACACCTTTTTCATGGGAAGATGATCAATTTTGGGGAGTTATTGGGCCTAATACACTAATGTTTTATGTCATTGGTTCAGTCATTCAAGGCCCAAGATTTATGAATCATCATTAAGAACCCAAAGCACTCTAAAACCCTACTACAAACTTGTTTGTGAAGAATTGGATAATTATGCATCTAAAATCATTAACACATATTGAATACCACCTAGATCATCTATTGCACTATTATAGAGTCATTTCCATGACCATTTTTTGTATAGATGTTGTACGAACTTGGCAAAAAATAAGATTTTGAGAGAAAAAAGCATAGAAGGAGAGTTACAATGTAGTTTAAAGGAATTAAAATACATGGAGAGTGAATTTTAAAACTTTTTCTTCCTCATAAAATCATAAAATATTATAAATATATCTCCAAGTTCCCTTGGGAGCTCATCCAAACTAGCCACTTTGTAGGAAATGAAGAAAAAGTTAACCTAGTTAACCCATTTGATTAATTTGTAGGTGTTGCTTGCCAAGGAAGACTCATTTCATGATATAAGGAATTTTTTCATGTCTTAAAATCATAATATTTTTATTTTTTCTAGGTTCTATAAGGTTTTAATGGCTATCAAGCACAAAGAGTAAGTATACTAGACTTAATTTAGCATAATAGACCTATTTACTTAATCAAGTGAAGAATGGTGTAGAAGATTGTTTATGAGAGCTAATGTGGAGTTTTAAGACCATGTAATTTTTAAAATTAATTCACAACTGACCTTGTATGTCATCCACAAGCTTAAATAGTCCTTTTTATGAGTTAATTGGTCTTCAACTGATCCATTCACATGCATAACTCATCTTGAGTTCTAATTCATGAGTTAACTTACCTCCATAAAAGTTATCTAAGCAAATAATGGTATAGCATTTTTTATAAGGATATTATACATGTAAAATATGGCCTAACACCTTATTTTAAATTTCAAAGAGATCATGTAAAGATCATGCAAGCCACTAAATATAAAGGGAAGTCTTAAGGACTATTGTTTGCAAATTGTAACTGAAGATTGTATTTGAGTTGACAATTAATTGACTTCCTCTTCTCTCATCTATTACACATTATATTATCTTCTATTTTTATATATATTCAATCCTTTAGGCCATTTTTTAAGATCCCTTAGGCTGGTATAGAGAAGCTATACTAAAACTATAACTTGCACTTGAAGTCAATAAAGAAAGTTTGTTGGAGATTCATTCATGGTTGTAGTGTGTACTTTTGATTGTTTATTTATAGATAAGTTTGATAAATATATTATGTTTTAGGTCATTTATTCATTTATTACTATGATTTAATCCTATACAAGTCACTAGAGGTGTTAAAAATAGAAATTATGTTGAAAAATGTTAGTATGCAGTGTCTTTAAAGAGCTTCATTCCTCCACCTTTAATTTATAGACCTTCTATCAAAAATTCATCTGAAACTATTATTTTAAGGATTTTTATAAGGAATTATTGTTGAATTTTTTTTTCATTTTTATTCAAATGTGTGCCCAAGTTTAATGTTTATATGGATCATACATCATTCAGGTACATCACCATCAATAGCATAGTTTTCCCTTTCAGTAATATTTATCCCCCTTTTCACCCCAAAAATAAAGTAGGTTTATTAATTGATCCAAAATTGATATATTCATAGGAGCTAGCATCACAAAATAGAGGTCTAGTATAGATATAGGTATCCCATAGCTTTAGACCTTTCTAATGTTAGTCTAGGTTTGAAGCATATTTGAGCAGTCTACTTTAACATGGTGCAACTTGGGTTACTAACAATAGTATTGATGTAGTTGATCTAGTAAGAAATTGAAAGGGTTGTTCTAGTATCACAAATAAAATATAAGTTTTATTTAGTATTAAAGGGACTAATTCTATATAAATTTGAGAAAATAAATTAAAATTAGCTAATTTTTGAAATTTTAAGAATGTATTTTGATTATTTATGACATGGAGGTCTGATATATCCTTTGTTGTTTGATATTTTGTAGAGACATTATAGGTTTTGGCAATTGATATATGCGTCATGGATACCAAATCTACTAGAGCAATTGACTAATGTGGAAAGAGTGTAGCTAGTCATACTGAGCTGTAGAGGCATCATGGAGATGAGGCACATCTTTCTTAATGTTGGTCTTATTATCATGTTCCTTGGGGCATGGGAACATTTGACCAACACTTTTCAATGGGTGGTGGATGGGCATACCATTGAGATGCTTATCATGCTAGAAGATGTCTATACATTTATAGGAATACTGATAGGAGAAACATCGATGATCATAGGGACATTGGATGAGCTCGAGGAGAGGTGAGCACCAACCTAGTGTATGATGTGATTGAATATGCTATACTTAATATTGAGGGTTAGTTTGTTTGATGTATATAACATTGAGATTTAGGATATTGAGAACGCTATGATCAAACTTGTCACAATATAAGTGTTTTGTCATAAGTCAGATGGTAAGGTACCATTATACATGATAGCCTTGTGTCAGTCTATTTTATATTAGGGAACACTTTATGACTTTGGGGATATCATATGGGTCCATCTCATGAATTATATGTATGGGATGTTATCCAGAGGGTAGAAAACCATGGGGCCTATTTTTTTTCTAAGCACTTAGATATATTAGAGGTTTCTTATATATCAATTAGATGGGTTACCCCATGTGGTCAATGATAGGTTACCTTAGGTGATTATATAGAGATAAGACCATGTAGCTCAGGTCGTGCCCCATGTGCCAACATTATAGACTATCACATGAAGGGAGATCATGTCATAACCCTACATGCACATTGTTACTATATGGCCTAGTTGGTTGACTTAGTGAAAAGGATGGCTTAGGTACAAATCATGTGCCACTATACTTCATGGGTAGAGTCATATCTACTAGCATGCTTGCGAGGGTAGGTCAAACTCTCACACCTAGTGGCCCCTCTAGTAGTGCCTAATTATTGGGCATGACATGATAGAGAGTCAAGGGGGAGAAGAAGAGGAGGAGTAATAGTGGATAAACTTGTGATTAGGCCATGACATGTTAGACCATAGATTGGTAGAGCATAATAACAAGTAATAACATGAGGGGATGATATGGATGTTGATGTTGGTATCTAGTAAGCACCAAAGTAGGTACTATAGTAGCAATAATAATGACTAACTTAGTCATACTAAAGATGAAAAAACTACTAATAAGAGAAGGCAAAGGTGTGGGTGATAATATAAGATGATTTGATAGCCACTCTAAGATAAATTTGGTCTATATAGACACCTCTCAAGAGAGGGTCATAACATGCACGAGTGGTGAATCTGGGATTTACACTAGTCTAGAGGTGATCCATGGAGGAGGCACTTGAGGGATAGGTAGATGGATAAATTATGCTTGATGGGTGAGAAAATGGGAAGAAAATTATTGGATATACTATTACTGGTGACAAATATTGTGATTTTGATTTAAGTTTTTGATATAGAATACTAGTTACATATGGTTATAGTAGATAGATAGATTTTGAGATATATATGTGATATAATATCTATCTATTTTTGGTTTTACAGATATGGTGTTAGAGGAGGTCAAATGGGGAGCCTTGATTTTGGCCACACATAATGACATTTTGGATGGGGTGTTGGCACCATATGATCCCACCATTCTGGATATTCCTATGGTACCATTTACCCCAGCCCAGGTAGGCTAGTTTAGACTAGTGGGGGAGGCCATGAGGTAGTTTTAGGAATGTTGGGATATATTATATCCATTAGCAGGTGTGGGAGAGGGAGAGGCACATTCCTAGTAGGCCTTGGCTTAGGATAGATTAGTGCTTATGGATACTATTGTTCAACTTGGATAGGTGTAGGCCTAGGTGGCCAACTTATAATGATAGGGAGTAGGTTTGAGAGCCAAAACTACCTCATTATAGTGTACCATTTAGAGGGGATAGTCCTAAGCATCTATGGGAAGCATGGCTAGGACATAGGCTAGGCATGATGGATTCCAACCATAGAGGTGGATCCATGTATTTTATATTTTGTACTTTGTATTGTATAAAACAAATGATATATATGATATTGATTCTGATAGTTGGGCATGATCTCATGAGTCATATTTAGTTGTGGATGTTTATGCATGAATTCATTTATTTATAACACATGTATTTATATTTTATTATATATGATATAAGAAATATATGTGGAGTGTTTTATTTTCTATAATTATGTGATACACATACATGGTTAAAAAGAAAAAGGAAAAAATGATTTGGAAAAGTATAAGTAATCAAAACAAATGTACTACACACTATATCATGATGGGAAATGTGTAATAACAAAAGATGACTAAATATAGTAAACCAAACATAGTAAAAATTATAATAAATGTTTTTAAACCATGAAAAATATTTACAACAAATTAAATCAAGTAAAATCACACTATATCACATTAGGAAGTATTAAAATAATGTAATAAAATTGAAGGCATAAGAAACAAAAAATGGTATAAAAAATAAAATAATTAAGTCAATCGATTATACTAAATCATGTTGAGAAGTATAAGAGAGAAAAAAAATTGGAAAAAATAACTTAAATTGATCACATTAATTCAAGCTAGGAAGTATGAAAAACTTTAAGAAAAATGGTTGTCTTTTTACTTGTACTTGGAAAATAAGAAGACACAAGTGAAAGATTAATTAAGCATAAAACATACTATATCAATATGGGAAGCATGTCAATGATGTGTAACTCATTATCAATCACTACTTATCTCAAATTTGACACATGTTTTTTAATTATGTCTTGGGTATTGAAATCTTTTGTGAGGAAGGCCTGGTCCTATCCATGGTCTTACACTGCAACTCACAAAGGAAATATTAAAGAGATGAAAATAATTGGTAAAATATGTTAAAAGGAATGTTTAGAATTGTAATTTTGTAATTTATGAGGAAGGCCTGGTCTTATCCATAGTCTTACACTACAACTCACAAATGGAATCCCTAGGGGGAGTGATCAATGAACAAAATAATATTTCTTAAGGGTAAATATTAGGATGATTGTAAATGAAAGAGGGAATGTAAAAAATATAATTTAGGCATCTATGATAAGACTTTAGGAAAAATGTTGCATACTAAGGACATATAAGAGACACTAAGTGACTAGTGACCATCAATATATAAAGGATACCCTATTCAAAGTAAACACAAAGTTATATATGTAAATAAGTGAGGTATTAATATTGAATCATGTTAGTTATTTAAACAAGGAAATTAAAATACACCTACCTTCCCAAAATGTGTTCCTTGTTCCTTAGGACCTCTCACAGAGCCATTGGTCTACTACGAATATTGGGTACTTGTGTGAGAAAGTAGGTAGCACTAAAAGGTTTTTTTAATTCTCCTTTCCCATGTGTGATAAATTAGGTAGAATTAAAAGTTTTTTTTTTAAATTTTCCTTTCCCAATCTATTGACCTAGTACACCCCAATGGACCTCGACTCTATAATGAGGCCAATTATGGAGTTTGATCTTTGATTATAAAAAAGATATGTGCATTGAATAACACATATTAGTGTGATTTGAATTTCTAAATAGTAAATATTGATTTTTATATAATTGCCTTTTGTTTAAATGAGTTAGCTTTTGAATTTTTATGGCTTGTGAGATTCCTCCTCCATACGAACTTGGATTAACCAATCATGAGATACAAAGTGATACACATGAATGAGCTTTAGAATTTGGATAAAGGAAACTAAGTATCTAAAGACATGACCGAATAAAACATTTAATCTTACCTATAAACTAGTATGTTATCTCAAGTTTTGACCATGTGTATGCTTCATTTGTGAAATGAAATAAGGGGAATAAAGGGAGATCCTAGGTGGACTAGTAAAACAATATTATAATGAGATGAATTTTTTGGTAACTGATCATATGGTAAATAAGGAGTACTAAGGGAGAAAGGTTTGTATAACCAAGTCACAATAATGATAATCTGTATTATGGAAATAAGGTTGCAAATAATCATTAGAAAAGAAAATAATGCATCCATGGAAATACATGAACTCATAGAGAAAAACATTTAATCATGAAAAGAATCCATAAGAGATCATAAGAAAAGAAAATGACTCTATAGACAACATATAATGTGAAATATAAATAGCCATATAAGATAGATAAGTGAAGAAAAAATTGACACAGAGTCAAATGATATAAAGTAGATAAATATAAACTTGGAGAAAATGTCCAATCCTAGATGAAGAAGAAAGTGAAGGAACACCATGTTGTGTTCATAAATACTACTAAATTTATCCACAAACATTATCCATAACATCTAATAGATCTTTGTGAAGATGAAATATAATTGCAATAAGGGTCTCATCGATCTTCGGTGAAATCTTGGAAAATACCTCTCATCAAATCTATTTTATATAAAATGGAGGCATGATTGAAGGATTGTGTTCATGAGGGCCATCATGCATAGGATACTTAGGAAAAGGAATAGGAGTGAAATATATGGGACATGAAGGAGTCATTGATGGTGAAGGGACCTCAGGTAAAGGAGGATCCATGGGTGGAGGAACCATGGGAGGAGGAACAATAGGGGAAGAAGGGGGAGACTTATTTCATGGGAAACCTATGGGAAGAGGGATAAAAGGTGAAAAATTGGTCATAAGGTGATCTTGAAGATGCTAATGGAGGATACAATAATGATTAGTGTGATGGGTACTACACTGGTGCAATAAATAATATACCTCTCTATATTTGTTAATTTATGCAAGTAATAACTTGGGGGAGGCATAACCTCATTTGTAGGCTGAGGAAGAGTAGGATGCAAGGTGTCAATATTTTGTTGAATATTTTGACAATGGGTGGAGGAAGGATTATCTATGTCATGGAAGTAATATATATAGTTGCTAGTAGACTTTGTGTGTATAATAACAAAAGGAGTGGAAGTAAAATCTAAGGAAGGATGGTATAGTTTACAATCTCTAGTCCAATGACTAGAAACTCTATGAATGTCACAATATGATTGATCAGCCCATTTGGTGGGTAGTGCAACAAGCAACAATAAAGAAAGTAGGCCATCTTTAAGGGGAGGTGGGGATGGTGGATAGACTAAATGAGGCCTTGCTAAAGGAGAAATAAAATAAAAAGTAATAATAGATTCATATAAAGGTAGAGCAGGAATAGGATCCATACTAGGCTTAACTAAAGGAGGAACAAGATGTATAGAAGGTTTAAAGACAATAGCAATCATCTCAGGGGTAAAATGGCTATAGGGATCCTGATATGTAATGAGGTGATACAAACCTACCAAAACATGATATATAAGCATGTTCCTAAGAGATTATTTAAAAATTGGAGGTGTGCCATGTGAATACACCATATCTACCCTATGAATAAGAGGAATAATGCTAAAACTAGGAACTATATAAGATGAAATATGATAAGATAAATGAAAATATTGAAACAAAGAAGAATGATAATGAAGGATCTCAACATCTATATCCTGAATAAGACCTCCCAAAAATGGGTCATCTAAATTATAAACATCATCATATTTGGGTGTATGAAGAGAAATTGTGTAAATAGGTATGACCTTATCATCAAAGGTGGCATGATGAATAGAGTGTCGAGTCTTAGTTAAGACTATGACTATATCATCACTAGGTAGTTAATAGGAATGCATCTTCATAAATGCTAGAAGATAGGAAATGAGATGAGGAGAGAGATCATAAGTTTTTATCTTGAGATTTATCTCATCAAGCTCATATTCATTATAATATAATAGGTTAGGTGGTATATTCTTGATGAGTTTAGGGTGAGTATGGTAACCTCACTTAGAGTTGATAGGAAAATTAAAATGTTGAGATTATTAGAATGGAACACTTAGAAATGGTTCAAGGGTTGGAATTTTTAATACACCAAGGTCTTGGAATTGTTCAAAATTTCAAGGGTTGGTGTCTCTTTGAATCCTATAAATTATACCATGATGAGGGAACTTGACACATTGGTAGGAAAAAGATGCAACAACCCTCATGTGATGAGTCCATGGCCTACCAAAAAAGATATTATAAGAGAGGGGAAAGTTGAAGATCATAACCTTCACTTGAATAGTGATAGGTGAGATGGTAATAGGGAGCCACAAACAATATAAGGGAGACATTTTCCTTTGATCATAACCTTAACATGTGTTTCATGTGGACTTAAGACTACACTCAGAGTATCCAAGGGTTTTAATGAAGTCAAAAGAGGAAACACAAGTACATGAAAATTCATTAATCAAGGCATACTTGACTTAGATGTCACCAAATTTGATTCTTATAAAGAGGGGATGATCATCCACATGAATAAAAATATCATCTAGAAGCATATAATCAATAGGAAATTTAAGAGAGAGATAAGTGTCCATTGTTTCATCAATATGTATATACATCTCTTTGTATTGTTGTAAGATACTATCTTCTAACCTAGATAATGTATATTCACATGATTTTGGGGGAGGAGGGGGATGCTAATTTCAAATAAGAGTATCATAAATCAGTTATGATTACATCAAGAAGTATATATGAGTTTGAGAAAGGGAATTTGAGATGGGAGATTGGTAAGCTCTGTGACAGGGTCCCATTCATCATAACCCATGACTATACTACTAGATAGAGGTGGTTAATGTTGGAGGATCTCCTCAGAAGGAGGATTAGAATTAAATGAAAATATATGTTGATAAGATGTGGGAGGTTTAATTGGAAGACAAATTGGTTTATTATCATGAGAGGATGAGGGAGTTGATGTAGGTTTATCTTGTGATAGATTTAAAGAAGTGGTATTCAAAGGCTGAATATTATTGGTGATGGGTAAAGAGGTTGGATAAATGGTATAAATGGTATGATACATGTTATCTAATGGAAGTGTTGGAATTTGTGTGTCAAAATAGATAAGGTCCTCTTGCCCTAACTCTATTAGGTGAGTTGGGGAAGAATCTTAGATAACATGAAAAGTGTGAGATGATTATTATGTGTGGGTAGGATGAAAATCAATTAAGACAACTGCCCTACACATATTAGTCATGTTGACCACATTATCTTTGGGAGTTGGGTCCATAAGACTTTTAACATTATTGGTGGAAGGAGTAGGTTTATCATTATTGTCTTTATGATTTGGAAGAGGGTCTTTGTAAATGTTTAGATGAGGATTATCCTAGTTCAAATCTTGATTTTTACTTTGTGTTTTGTGAGATTTGAAGGAAATGTCATAGTCTTGTTGACATTTATGAATGAGGGAATCATGATCAAAATTTGGACCAAGGAGGAAATCCATAGCTAAGTTATGTAATTGCTTATAAATCTCATGAGAGTGACCCCAGTTAGCATGAAACCAAAATAATTTATTTGGTACATACCATGATTTCATAAGGTGAGTGGGATAAATATGTCACAGAAGAGGCCTTGGTAGACACTTTTGTATTTATGCTAAGGATAATGGTTTATGAACATTAATGTTATTTATTAGAGAAAATTTAGGATCAGGGGTGTGGTTTTAAGGGGAATCTTGTTCCAAAGTAGGGTTAGGAGTAATAATTTGAATATTAGAATGGTATCATAGGAATCATTGACACCATCATTAGTAGCACGACTATTTTTATTTTTGATGAACATGCGAGTGCCCATAGGAGGTTAGGATGGAGCAAACTGATACATGAGAAAATATTGGCACTTGGCTTGGTCGAGGATCTCTTTCAAAGTTAATGGAGAGAGAGTCAACCTAATATTATAACTTATTAAAGATAGCATTGGTGGATAGATGAAAGAGGTTATCATATTTCATGTTGTGTTCACACTTATTAGATAAGGCATTACACTATTTGATGAAATCTTGTGAGGTTTCCATCTCAATTGCTTGCAATTAATAAAATGAGCCAAGGTATTTTCAAGGAGGTGACTAGTTTGAAACTATTCTACTAGAGCATTAACTAGATCTTCCAAACTAGTGATGGAATGGGACTTGATTTGGTTATACTAATCTAAAGCATCTCTAGAGAGGGTTTTTTCCAAGATATTAGTAACTACAAAAGTGTTTAACTTGACCTAATATTTGTATAGATTTCCAAATATTTTTAAGTGTAAGGTAGGATTAATTATCCCATTGTAACTAATGGTAGTGGTGATACATCCTATATCTATTTTATAAATTTGAGGTGTAAGAGTTTTTTTTGAACATGTTTAATCATTTTTTAAACAAAAGGTGGTTGGGGGATAACGTTTCTATGGGAATCCCTAAGCAGGGTATGGGAATTTTGATTGTGTGATCTCTGTGGAACCTATTAAGGGTGATTTTGGAGATGAATAAGGTGATTCTACATTTTCATCTTTTGGTTGGCATTATTATCTTGGAAAGTATTCATTTGGATAAGAGTTTGAAGCAAAATTTGATGGGTTTGAGTGGTGTTTTAATAAATGTGAATAGTATGTGAAGCATTTACATTGGTATTAGTGGCTTAGGTACTAATGTGGCATGTGTGGCACTAGTTTCTTGAGAGGTATTGTTAGAAAATGAGGAACTAGTGGCATGATTAGCATGTGTTGTGAAAGATTTAGTAGTAGAAGAATTAAAATAAGAAGAACTAGTGGCATGATTACCATTGGTAGAAAATGCTGCACTAGTGAAATAATTGAGAAGAGTGGGTCTTAGAAAAGGCCCACTAGATGTTGAAACTTTCATCTTAGTAAAGATATGTGGCATGGAGGAAGAATAAATCAAGGAGTATGAGTTCATAGTATGAGAAGGGGTCAAAAAAGAAGGAAGAGGTTGAGAAGAAAAGAATCTACTACCCCCAAATTTATGTGAGAATGTGGGGGAAGGTGAATGGGGTTCTTATTCTTGACCACTTATCATAAGGTTGTAAATAGTGGAAGGTTATTTTCCTTGATGTTGAAGTAATTCATTAATTAAAAAAAGAATTTATAGAGTATACTCTAATTCAAGATGATATTATAAGGAGAATAGAGTATTATGAACTGAAGATGCATGAGGAGGATTCCCATAATTTTTAGTGTGAATGGATACATGCATGTTATTTTCATATAAATTGGGAGCCACAAGCTATTTATGGGAAAACCTATTGATATTGGTAAGGTTTATCATATCTATTGAGATCAAATCTATTTTTTCCTCAAATAAGAAGTTCATGATGAGATAAAAAGGCTAAGAAGGATGATGACAATGTAAAGACAAAGTCAAAAAGTAGGATACAGAGTCGAATCAATAAACAATGTTCTATAACTCAATAGATAGACAAGAATACATAATAATTCAATTCAATTATGTATTATAGAGAGGAAAGTTAAACAAGTTGATAAGGATACACAATCATATAGATCAATTATGTATTGTTGAACATAGAACTGAATAAGAGGGTAAAAAAACACAATCATGCATATCGACGATGTAATACTATCAGGAAGGTAAAACATAATTTGTAATAGATTATATCAACCAAGATGATAGTGTTTTGAAATACGGGTAAAAATTATGCAAGGTAGTTTGAAGCAAGAATGAAAGCAAACACACAAATAATTAGATCAATGTGATTGATCTAATTTGGGCACACATGACAAAACTTGCACCAATGTTGGCCAATGCCAGTTTTGAAATACAACACACAATGATAAAAGAGTAAGAAACAAAATGAAAAATAAATGCTAACTAATTGGTCACCCTAAGTGGTATTAGATTATTATAAAGTTTTGATTTTAATGTGATAGGAATTGTGGCTGAAATAAGGAACTAGAAAGTAGTCTAAAGTTGGTTTCAAGATGTTTAGTGTGAAAGAGATATGTATTTTCAATGGTATTGGCTTGGTATTGGGGCCCACCCCTCACTTCAAAATATTTTAGTGATAAGGGTGTAGGGTTCTTTGTCAATATATACCATTGACCACATATTTATACTTGGACAAAAAACTAAGTCAGCTTCCCCTTAGTGATGAAATCCAAGTAGGTAGACCTTAGGAAGACAAATGTTAAAATGTGTTTTGAATGTTAAATGGTTTGGTAGTGTGTGAAAAAGAGTAAAATAGTGTAAATAAAATTTTAATTTTAAAAACCATCTATTTAGACTATTTGAGTTACTCTAACCATGAAAATAGATAAAAAGTAAATGTGAATTAATTACTAGCAAATAAATGTTAATTCCTTAATTAAGAATATTATAGAGTCAGTTTAGGAAACACTATATGCAAACAGTATAGAACAAAGTTGATTGGGTCACTGTTATTATACAAAAGCAAGGGTTTTAAGAATAGAGTCAAATAGGTCTACTATGTATCTCAGATATAAGTCAAACTATAGGATTAAGTTGACCAAGTTGACCTAGTTAGTTGTAGGGTTGTAATTTTTTAGGATTTCCAAGTTATGAAAAACATAACTAAAGAAATAACTTAAATGATAAAGAGAGATGAGAAAGGAACCTTGGTGGGTTTGAGGATAATTTATATTGTAATTTTTATGTTTTATTGCTTTAGTTATTTCTTTTAAATTCTAAAAATTAGGTCGACTAGTTTGACCAAGTTCTGCATAACCCTTTGTACTAAATAAGAAATAAAAAATAGAGTTGACCTATTAAAAAATGTTTGTTTACCTGTATGTTGGTAAAATAAATTATCAAATAGAGTCAACCTATTTGATATTATATGCTACTCTATAATTAGAGAATAATATTATATTGAATTGATCAATATAGTAACCTATAGTTGATGAAGACCTACATAGATAGAACAAAGTCATTTTGAAGTGACTGTGTGTTAAACTTACACACAAAAAGTTAAAACTATATCAGCTGATTCAATATAGTATGATAAATATGGAAAATATAATAAAATGGTAATAATGATGGCATAAAATAAAAATTATAAGGTTTAGATTCACATCAAGTTTAAAAGAATGTATGCAAAGGGAAATGCAACTAATTTATAAATCAATCCTAGCTTCGAGTAGATAAATCCTAATTACACTTATGATTGTTGATACATTATATATTTTGGGTCATGACCAAGATGGATCCACTAGACCTAGCGAAAGGATCTCTTACCATTATAATATCATTAGGGAGGGTTCCAAAGTCTCCAGTCAAGCAAAACTATGTAATAACCCTAACTAGGTCCTATGTTTTCGTATTCACTAAACTAATAATAAGTAAAGTCTATTCTAGTGTTTACCGAAGCTTGTGACATAAAGTGGGGGTAATAAACATTAAAATTAAACATGCATAGAAGATATATACTCACATCAATGTATACAAAATCTTAATACATGGGAGAGAAGTACAAATGCATATCTATCTACTCTTACAAAGGAGGAACAAAGTTAGGAATACTTGCCTTTGAAGATGAACCCACCAAGCCTTAATCTCTCCCTTGGACAAGTTACTTTACAATAGGTTGTTGTAGTATGTAAAGATGATAAGGATACATCAGCTCTAGGATACATAACCTATCTATGCATCCAAAAGACTTTTCTATAAGACAAGATCCTTATCTCCAATATAAAGTATGAAACCCTAAGCTATGCTCCTCAAGTAGAATGGTGGATAAGTAGATGTATAATATATATCTCTTCTTCTTATTTTATATTATGATGATGAAATGAATGTGTTTATATAGTTAGATCTAACCCTAGTTCTTTATAAACATTTAGATGACATGGTCATCCCAATTGACTCTATATCAGTATTGATAAAATCAAATTAGGTCCTAGTCTAGATCAGCCAAAAGTAGACCAATACCCTAAATGAGTTTTATAAATTAGATTATATGGTCAATGGGGCCGACATTATATCTTAAATCATAAAAAATGAGTTTAGGCTAGAGAAGGGATAATGAAGGTAGAAAATGACTAGAGGAGGGTGAAAAATAGGAGGCAAATCTTAGGGGAATGTTTTTAGGAGATGGTTGTGTAGATAATAAGTGGTAATATAGGGACAACAACCCTACGAATCACCAATGGTCTAACCACCCCTTTGTCAGTACATCCCTTAAGGTGTGCACTTAGAGAGATTGAGACTTGATGGGTTTCTATAAGAAATAAAGTATTAGTAATTGATAATGTTTGAAAATATTATGTTTATATAGATTTCATTCATTAAAATGAGTTTTTTCCAAAGATATCGATCATGGTAGACATGTTGACCAAGTTTGACTTTCTAGTTAAATTGGGGCACCTATAGGTAAAAAAATTGTTTTTTTAGGTATATAGGGGGTTTAAATAGATGTTATAAGGTGTATAAAGGGTCATTCAATGTCATTTAATGTTATAATACCTTTGTTTATTAGTTCCCTAAGTCTATCTATCATTTTTAGGTCATTTAGAGGTCATTTTAGGTGTATTTAATACTTTGCACAATTTTTTTGGGAAGTGTGCAAGCGTAAAATAGTCATATCACATGACATGTGTCTTAAGGAGTCTGTTGTACATTTCTCTAACTAAAATTTTGTAGGTTGATTAAGAAAGAGTAGTTTTCCCTAAAAGAGGACCTGTTGGGCACTTGTATTGACTTCTCAAGTATATCATCAACCAAAAATGTGGGAAGAGAAATTTTTCACCTTCCCACACTCATTTTCATGTTTGTACTTGAAGGATAATTCAAAAAATCTCTTTTGTAACTCATTTTTTCATTTTCTCCTTTGGCATACAAAAAAGGCCCAACTTCAAACACTTGGTATGAAAGGTACATGCAGAGTAGGAAGGAGTGCTCCTATAGGTGGATTTTAATTTGAATTCAATTAATTTTCATAATATGAGTATATGTTTTCATTCCTCCTCTATAAATAATTGCTAACAATCTAAGTAGCCTTTTGTAGAATTGCATCCAAGAAGGGTAGAATCATGCATCTATTTTGGGTTTTCAGTGATCCTTGGAGCTGAGTGATCTTGACAATGTGTTTTTAGGATGGAATAATTCTATCTTCCTAATTTTTTAAATGTATAACACTTCATCTCTTTGTCCTTGAAAGAGTTGGCAAAAAGGTGCTAGTTTCATGAGAGTTTCAAAGTTGAGTGCAAGTTTTGTGTTCCAAACATCCAAAGATCTCTATGATGGTAATGATATGCTTGATTTTAATGAATAAGGAGTCCTTTAATTTTTCCATTTGATGTAAATTTCAATTATTACCCTTCCAAGGTAAATTTACTCACATTAGCATTATTTATTGCCCTGCCAACTTCAGTCTGGTTTGTACTTGTTTCATGAGAGGCGTACGAAGATGAGAGAGAGGTGAAAAACATGGTGGAGTCTATGTCAAGTTATAACAACCCAAAGAGTCATGTTTTAAATAACATAAAGGTTTAAGATGTTATACAAGAAAACATCACTCCAAAAGAAACCATTCCCACTTTTGGGCTCCCAGTCCCTAAATGCAAATAATAGAGATCGTATGGATTTTTTGAGTTAATATTTGAAGTGATGAATGATAATCTATCCATTTTAATTTCCTTCACCTTATATACCTATCTACCTAGTCTAACCATGTCAAATTTGAGAGCTATAATCTAAGTGGAAGATATGTTTTGAGCTTCTCCAAAATGGCAAAAAAACACTGAAAGCAAACAGTCATCTATAGGATTCTAAGAGATTTTTGGTGTTTTCACTATGTGTGAAGGTCCTAGGCCTTGTTTAAGGATGGGAAACATTCCAAAATTATTAAAATAGAATTATTGAGTAGTTATATATAATGGGGTGATGATGACATTTGAAATGACCTTTGAAGGTCATACCCTGTTTATACAATAGGGGAGAGAGGGTAGTGAAGGTAGAGGTTTCAATTTGGTTGGGTTTCTATTTGTTTGAAGTGGCTTATAAATATAATTAGAGTAATTTGGTTTAATAAAAACTAAATAAAGAAGGATAGGGACCTAACTCCTTTCTTTAGGCCCCAAATCACCCTAAAACTCACCTACAGGCTTGACTAAGATAGGGTACACAGGGTAGTGAAGGCAACATTTCATTGAATGGAATAAATGATGGCATTAAAGGGTCATAAAAGGAATTTAAATCCTAGTATGAGTACCAAAGATTTAATTTCAGTCTAACATACTCTATATACTCCCAAATAAGCATCAAATGGCCTAAAAAACCACCTACAGTCAAGCAAAACATGCATACACAACCAACCTACTTGGAAGTTAGTTTAAGTCAGTAGTACAGATGGTTTTGAGACAAATTTAAAAATTTAAGTGAATGAGATAACATTTAAATATGCTAGTAAGGAATTAAAATTGAGTTTCATGGACTTTGGAGTCAAAGACTTGCCTTGAGCATCTACAGACAAGCAAGAAGTGACTATCTTAATCAAGAGAGACAATGGATAGTTGACATACATAGGAGGCTTAGAACAAGTTTGAGGTAGTAAAAAAATAAAATTTTCACATGATAAAAATTTATAAATGAGTTTACATAATGTTATGATCCTTGGCCAACATGATATTAGGAAAACTTTGAAGAGAGGATCCCCTGCCCACTGTCACAATCAAACAAGGGCATGAGCAAAGGAGGAGTTCATAAGGGTTTGATACCCTAAAAATAAAATAGATGGTCTATAATGTGTTATTAAGGTCAAGTGACATGAATTTAAGGTAATTAAATTCTAAATATCATGAAAAATCCATCCAAACACCTTTTCACCCAAGCAAGATTGTCCCAGTCTGTACAGTTGGGTAAAAGGGCCTTATTCCAAGAGGTAGGTTGTGACCCTCAATAGAAATCAATATTCCTAAGGAATTATAAAGTTATATTCAATTTTAAAAATGATGAGGTAAATTTTGGAATGATATTTTTGCATATGAATGGCATAAGATAAGTAGCCACATGGAGATTTACATTAGAACATGCAAAAAATAGGGTTTTTGTGGCCTTTTTTGGGAAGATTGAGTTAGTTTAGTTACCTGAAATAGGAATATAATAAAAATATTTGGTAAAAATGATTATAATTACCTAATATAGATCTAAAAATATTCACTTTTCATGGAGGAATAATCTTGATAATCATTGTTTTGTCTTAGACCTACCTCAGTCAATGCATGCAGGAAAAAGACCAGTTTTGGGAAATCTTACTAGTAGGAGACTTGCACTAAGTTTGAACACTAAATGAGATGTATAAATCTTGGAAAAACCTAGGGTAACCTTAAAAAATAAAATATAATGTCTGGATATCAATGTTTTGGTCCACGCATGGAGCTTTGAATGAACGTCTAATGGGAAAACATGCTTTCCCAACCCCAAACAAGGTGTCAACTCAAATTCCACACTTACCAAGGACTTATAATGATTTTATTGATGTTTTAAGGGTAAAATAAGATGAATTCACACTATAGGAGTAAATTAAATGATAATAATATCATCTATTAGTTCACAAGGGGTAGACAGGCTGCTTGACAAGGCATGGTTTGTCTCCCAAAGTAGGGGCAAATTCTAATTTGGATTCTTGGTAAGCCCTCAAAGGTAATTATACATGTTCATGGATAAATTTAATAGGTTTTTTTTTTTTTTTTTTGGCATGTAAACAATAGGAGAGGACAATTTGAACTCAAATGTGATAAAACCCTCACATAATGTAAGAATCCTATTCGAGGGTCACTTTCTTTTGCTTGTATCTTTCCTAAACTCTTGCATGGGACTTGAATCATTTTAGGATAGTTGAAGGAGGTCATTTAGGTGAAAAATATGAATTATAAGGAGTTTTAAACATCATATTTTTATGAACAAACCCTAAGACCTAAAAACCTCTTAAACCCTCCTAAAACCCTTATACATACTCAATGATGGAAATGAAGAAAAAAGTACATTAAAATGGGAGAATTGGACCAGGGGTATAAAAATAAATTTGTAGAGTACATTATCAAGATTCCAGACATGTGGATTGTTTGTATGGATCCATATAGAACATAGGACAAAGAGGTTTATTTTTACCATTTTTGATGATGTGCAAATTGTAGGAGTTGAAAGATGAAACAAGTTTTAAGAGGAAGATATACACTTTAGATAACTAAAAAAATTAACTTTAACACATGAAAATTATTATTAGTATTACAAATAGGCCTTCATGTTTGGCCACTCTAGTGAGCCAAACAGTGAGCTTTGGGGTAAAGGGTGAAAAGTGATTAAAGGAGATTTTTAAAGGATTCTTCTTGAAAATAATAATTTGGAAGTATATAATAGGTGTCATTCCCCATCATTTGTGAATTTATTTGTATATTTGGAATGTTTGGAGTGCTAAGTGCTAAGGGTGAATGGGAATGAGCTCTTTTGAAACTACTAAGATGATTGTGCATGTCCACAATAATAGGAATGATCAGAGACTAGACCAATGAATGGATGATGTTACTTGTAACCCCTCATATATTGAAAAACCATCACACTTTAGGTTTTGTAAAGAAAATATGAGTTTTGGAAGGCAACTCAAGTAGGCAATTTCTTATGCAAAATTCATAGTTTTATTCCACTTTTCATCTTCCTTATGATCTGTAATTGACAAGTGTACCTCCTAAAATTTAATGGATCACCTCATATATCATATACATGCAAATGTAACTAATTTCATCTTGGTGACATATATCCAAGTGACCCTTGGACTTCTTTTTCTCTCTCCTCTCAAACTCTATAAGAGTTGGCCAATTTGGCATTGTATTCATGCTCCACCTAATTATGGCAAAGCCATACTCAATTATAAACCTTTTTAATAAATTAAATGACTAAGTTTTTACCTCTCTCATGACTATCTAGTGTGATCTACTTGAATGTTAAATTTTCTTCGTGAAGACTATGGATTCCTTAACATTGTACTTCATTTTTTCACCTATTTATAGTCTCTTCTTGTAGGGCATGTGAAGTTTTCAAGATATGTTCATGGTTGAAGTGAGTAGTATATTCATTAGATTCATACAATACCTCTTGTTTATTCCTACATTAAACATCATCTATAACCCCACAACATAATATTGATATTAGAAGACATAGATTTGAGAAAGTGTATGTTTTAGTTGGTTTCTTGATCCTAAGTGTGAAATACAAATGGTTGGAAGTTATCAAACTAATTTTGTGTATCACCTCTATATATTAGGTTTAATTTATGTTATTATTAACCATTTTACACCCCAAAATTTTTAGTAGTAGGAACATGAGCTCAAATGATGCATCAAGGGGAGCTAGCCCCTAATCTAGAGACTCACTTCATTCATTAGGATGCCCACAAGACTAGAAGTTATTTCATTGTGCCACTTGAATGAGGAGAAGTTTTTCCTATCTCCTCATTGGATTAATTAAAGTGACAACCATTTTTGTCATGCCCAGTGGGACTCTTGTTCCAAGAGTTCGAGGGTTTTTGGTGTTATCCTTCAATACATCAGCCTTAGGAGGCACTTTTCCAAGCACCAATGGTGACTCTAAAGATGAATAAGATAGTTTAGCAGCTAGTTATTACATTTCAAAGTGGTTCCTAGTTTTTGATATGTCTTTGTTTCCAAATGAAGCTTTCAAGGTTGATCTTGATGTTGATTTTTGCCCTCTACAAGTGGGTGAGACACTACAAGCTTTGCCTCTTCCCCTTAAAAGTGAGAAAGTACTTGGTAAACTTGATTTTGATCTATACAAACCTTGTTTTGATCCTTATTATGCCTAATATGATCCTTCTCAATCCCAATATGACCTTATGCAGCCTTTTCATGAGTTGTATCAACCTATAATCAGCCTTCTCAATGTCTTGTTCCTAGTCAACTTAATCTTTTGGGATATGAGAAATATATGATAGATATTGATACTCAAAGGGGATATGGTCAAAGTATTCCTAGTAATTATATCCACCAAGTTATAAATGCATTATATTTAGTCAAGAGGGAGTGGGCACCTATTGAGAGAGCCAATTGGCAAAGGCTCACAGATGAGATGCTAGATGTGAGTGGCCTAGTGTCTTCTTTAGAGGATAGATTAGGAACTCATGAAAGGTAATCTTACCAAACCCATCAAACTTTTTATCCACCTCCATAAGTGTCATATTAACCATACATGAATCCTACTCATGAGCCAAACCAAGTCTATCAAAGCTTCCCTTCTTCAAATCAGTTGGAGGAGAAAGTTAGAACAAGAAACCTTGTGTTTGAGACCCATATTGATAGGTATATTGAACTTGAAAATATGTATTTGAAACAATCCATGTTGGAAATAAAAGAATTAGATCTCAATCCTTCATTTCCCTCTCACATTACTTCTCTATCACCTCAAAATGAGAGGTCTAGTCCAAAGGTCTCAATCTGGAGTCAAATTATGGAATCATGGGGAAAAAAGGAGGAACCAAATATTGACAAAGGAGATGAAGTTGAAAATGGAGTTGATCTTATTAAAACATTTATTACTCCACATCAAGAGAAGACTTATAGTCCTAAGACCTTATGTTGGAATAAGGTAGTGGAATCATGGGGAAAGGAAGAGAAAAACATTGTCAAAGAAGTACAAGTTGAAGATGAAATTAAACATTTGCAAGTCCCTCCCACCGTTCCTAAAGAAACCTGATCTCCTACATACCAAAAATATCATACACATCCTCATCATGATGATACCTATGATATCCAAGAGAATCTATCCATGAAGATTAAAGAATTAGAGTCAAGGATGAGGTTGCTTAGTCAATGTGTGATAGAAGGTTTAGACCCAATAGAAGATACTATGTATAAAAACACCTCATCTACACCTATTAAAGAGATTTATCAAGATATACCTGATGTGGATGAAGTGTTGGTCAAGTGGAAGGAATAGAATCATTTGGTTTTAGCCTAGGGTTTACCTCCTCTTCCCCATGAGCTTCTCAAAGAACACCTCACTCCTCATTCCCAGTCTAACTTTGAGCTCTATTTCCCACCTCCACCAAAAAATTCCTCTTGTCCTCATCTTATCAAAATTTGTCTTGATATACCTATATAAGAAGAGCCTAAATATAATCACTTGGTAGAATAAAATAAGTAAGAGAAATTTCAGTGCATGGCTGATCAAGATGACTTCATAACTGATTATAAGGAAGAAATTATCCTAGAATCTTTCCTTGATCAATTAGAAGATATCTCATCAACTCTTGCTTCCATACTTGAAGATATGCATACCCATGAAAGAGGTAATAAATAATTGAAATAATAAAAATCTACACATTAGAATAATATTATGAAGGAATAATACAAGGTTGAAGAGGTAGTGGTATTGGGTGACCAAGATAAAGAGCATAAGGATGATTGGCAACTGCAAATATAGATTTTTCAAGAGCTTGAAGAACTTTTCCAAGTTGGAAATAAAGTGAATAACAAGGTAAGTGAGAAGTCTTCTATTGAATATAATGACCAAGAGTGGGAAGAGTTTATAAAACTCCTTGATGAGCTAGGAGAGCTTGTAGCAGACAAGAGTCCTAGTCTTGTTGAGAACATCATGGAGAATAAGAATGGAGACCTTATTGAAAGATTACTTGAGGATATAGTTGAAAGACCATTCAAAGAATTTGAGGCTATTTGGGCACAAGGAGAGTTCTTTTTCTTGATCAATTTACTTGGATCTACCTGGTTCTCATGGAGGATCATGCCAATGAAGTTGGCAAACATCATCAAAGAGTTGGAGGCAACTATGATAAAGTTTAGGATGCTATATGCCTCATTCAACAGTTCTTGCTAAAAGACAATAAGAGTGTCAATATTTCCATTTGATGCAAGATGGAAAACATGCTCTATTTATTAGTTGTATATAGTAGTTGTCTTTTATTTTTCCTAAGTGCCTTGAGCACATGTGTGTCTTGTGTGTGTTGGTCTTTCTTTGTTGTGTGTGTCCTTTTCTTTTGTGTATTTAGGTAGTCACTAGTTATCTTGGTCAATGGTCAAGTCCCCTTGTTTTTTTCAGTCCTTATATGACTCCTAAACCCAATGGACTAATAAGGCGACTGGTCTAGTTAGTATAGTAGGCATACTACCCCCATGAGTCACCAAATTATTGACCAAGTTTGACTTTCTAGTCAAACTAGGGCACCGATAGGTAATTTTTTTGGGGGGTCTATAAGGGGTTTAAATATATGTTATAAGGTGTATAAATGTTCAATTTGTGTCATTTCATGTTATAATACCTTTGGTTATTAGTCCCCTAAGTCTATTTATCATTTTTGGGTCATTTAGATGTCATTTTAGGTGCATTTAATGCTTTACACAGATTTTTTGGGAAGTGTGCAAGATTAAAATAGTCATATCACGTGTCATGTGTCCTAAGGAGTTTGAATGACCTATCCCTGATTGAAATTTTGTAGGTTGATCAAGAAAGAGTAATTTTCCCTAAAAAAAGGAGTTGTTGGGAACTTGTACGGACTTTCCAAGTCCATCATTAGTCAAAAATGTGGGAAGAGAAAATATTAACCTTCCCAAACTCATTTTCATGTTTGTACTTGAAGTATAATTCGAAAAATATCTTCTAAAACTCATTTTTTAATTTTCTCCTCTTGGCATACAAAAAAGGCCCAACTTTAAACACTGGGTACAGAAGGTACAGGTAGAGTTAGAGGGAGTGATTATACATGTGGATTTTACTCTAAATTTACTTAATTGTTATAATATGAGTCTATGTTTTTTGTTCTTCCTCCTTTATTAACAATCGCTAACAATCCAAGTAACCTTTTATAGAATTGCATCCAAGAAGGGTAAAATCATGCATCTATTTTGGGTTTTCAGTGATCCTTGGAGATGAGTGATCTTAATAATGTGTTTTTAGGGTGGAATAATTATCTCTTCGTAATGTTTTAAATCTCTAACACTTCTTCTCTTTGTCTTTGAAAGAGTTGGCAAAAAGGTGCTAGTTTCATGAGAGTTTCAAAGTTGAGTGCACGTTTTGTGTTCCAAAAATCCAAGGAGATCTATTATGGTAATGATATGATTTATTTTCATGATTAAGGAGTCCTTCAATGTTTCAATTTGATGTAAAGTTCAATTAGTACCCTTCTAAGGTAAATTTGCTCACATTACCATTGTTTACTACCCTACCAACTTTAGTCAAGTTTGTACCTATTTCATGAGAGGTGTACAGAGATGAGAGACAAATGAAAAGCATGATGGAGTCCATGGCAAGTTATAAAAACCCCAAGAGTCATGTTTTACATATCCTAAAGGTTTAAGATGTTATACAAGAAAACATCACTCCAAAAGAAACCATTTCCACTTTTGGGCTCCCAGTCCCCAAATGTAGAAAATAAAGGTCCTATGGATTTTTTTTAGTTAATATTTTAAGTGATGAATGATACTCTCTACATTTTAATTTCCTTGACCTTGTATACCTATCTACCTAGTCCAACTATGTCAAATTTAAGATCTAGAATCTAAGTAGAAGATAGGTTTTGAGCTTCTCCAAAATGGCAAAAAAATACTGAATGCAAGCAATCATATCTACAGGATTCTAAGAGAGTTTTGATGTTTGCACTATGTGTGAAGGTCCTAGGCCTTGTCTAAGGATGGGAAACATTCCAAAATTATTCAAATATAATTATTGAGTAGTTAGATATAATGGGGTGATGATGAGATTTGAAATGACCTTTGAAGGTCATACCTTATTTTTACAACAAGGGAGAGAGGGTAGTGAAGGTAGAGGTTTTAATTTGGTTAGGTTTCCCTTTTTTTTAAGTGGCTTCTAAGGAAAATTAGAGTAAGTTGGTTTAATATCAACTAAAAAAATAAGGAGATGGATCTAATTCCTTCCTTTATGCCCCAAATCACCTTAAAACTCACCTATAGGCTTGACTAAGATAGGGTACATAGGTTAGTGAAGGTAATATTTCATTGAATGGAAATAATGATGGAATTGAAGGGTCTTAAAAAGAATATAAATCCTATTAGGAGTACCAAATAGTTATGTTCAATATAAAATACTCTATATACTCCCAAACAAGCTTTAAATGGCCTTAAAAACCACCTACAGTCAAGCAAAACATGCATACACAACCAACCTACTTGAAAGTTGGTTTTAGTTAGTATTAGGGAGGGTTTTGAGGCAAATTATAACATGTAAGTGAATTATATAACATTTAAAGATGATATGAAGGAATTAAAATTGAGTTTTATGGACTTTGGAGTCAAAGACTTGCCTTGAATAGCTACAATCAAGCAAGAAGTGATTGTCTCAGTCAAGAGAGATAGTGCATAGTTGATAGGCATAAGAGGATTAAAATAATTTTAAGGTGAAAAAATGAAATTTTCACATGATAAAATTTTTTAAATGAAGTTACATAAGTTTATGATCCTTGGCCAACATGATAGTAGGAAAACTTTGAAGAGAGGATCCCCTGCCCACTGTCACAGTCAAACAAGGGCATGAGAAAAGGAGGAGTTCATGAGGGTTTGAAACCTTGGAAAGAAAATATATGATTTATAATGTGATAATAAGTTTAATTGAAATAAATTTAAGGTACTTAAATTATAAATATAAAGAAAAATCCATCCAAACACCTTTTTACCCAAGCAAGGTTGTCCTAGTCCATACAATTGGGTAAAAGGGCCTTATTCCAAGAGGTAGGTTGTGACCCTCAATAGAAAGAAAGATTCCTAAGGAATTATAAATATCCATGAGATTTTAATAATAATTAATAATATTTTATAATGGTATTTTGGCATAGGAATGGTATAAAAAAATTAGTCACATGAATATTTGCATAAGAACATGTAAAAATCAATGTTTTTGTGGCCTTTTTTGGGAAGATTGAGTTAGTTTGGTTGCTTAGACTTGGAATATAATAAGAAAAATTGGTAAAAATAAATATCATGACCTAATATATATCAAAAAATATTAAATTTTTATGGATTAATAGGCTTGATACTCATTATTTTGTCTCAGACCTACCTTAGTTCATGCATGCAGGAAAAAGACCAATTTTGGGAAATCTTGATAATAGGAGACTTGCACTAAGTTTGAACACTAAAGGAGATTTATAAATCTGTGATAAACCTAGGTTAACCTAAAAAAACAAACTATAATGTCTGGATATCAATGTTTAAGTTCACACAATGAGCTTTGAATGAAGGTCTAGTGGGAAAACATGCTTTCCCAACCCCAAACAAGGTGTCAACTCAAATTACACACTTCTCAGGGACTTCTAATTATTTGATTACTGTTTTCAGGGAAAAATAATATTAATTCACACTCCAATATTCCATTTAAAGATAATAATATCATCTATTGGTTCAAAAGGGGCAAACAGGCTGCTTGGCAAGGCATGGTCCTTCTCCCAAAGTAGGGGTAACTTCCAATTTGGCTTCTTGGTAAGCATTCCAAGGTAAGTATAAATGTTCATGGATAAATTTAAGAGGATTTTGTGATTTTTTTTTCATGTAAACACCAAGAGAGGCCAATTTTAACCTTGAATGTGCTAGAACCCTAACAAAATGCAAGAATTCTATTCGAGGGTCACTTTCATTTACTTGTATCTACCCTAAACTCTTGAATGGAACATGAAGAATTTTAGGAAAGTTTAAGGAGGTATTTGAGTTGACAAAATCTCAATTCTAATTATTTTTAAATGTCATAATTTTATGAACAATCCCTAAGACCTAAAAACCTCTTAAACCCTTGTAAAACCCTTAGACAGACTCGATGGTGGAAATGAAGAAAAAAGTGAATTCAAATGGGTGAATTGGACCAGGGGTATAAAAATAAAGTTGTATATTAAATTATTAGGATTCCATACATGTGTATTTTTTTTATAGATCCATAAAGAATAGTGGATAAACAAGCTTATTTTCACCATTTTTTATGGTGTGTAAATTGTAAAAGGATTTGGAAGATGAATAAGTTTTGAGAGGAAGATGTAAAATTGATATAGCTCAAAAAATTTACTTCAACTCATGAAAATAATTATAATTATTCCAAACAGGCCTTCACTTTTGGCCACTCTAGTGATCCAAATAGCGAGCTTTGGGGTAAAGTGGTGAAAAGTGATTAAGGGAACTTTTTAAAGGATTATTATTGAAATTGATGATTTTGAAGTCTTTGATAGGTGTCACTCACCATCTTGTATGAATTGGTTTGTATATTTGGAAGGTTTGGAGTGCTAAGTGGTAAGGGTGGATGGGAATGAGATCTTTTGAAACTACCTAAGATGATTTTGCATTGCCGTAAGAATATGAATGATTAGAGACCAAAATTATGCATGGATTATGTTGCTTGTAACCCATCCTATCTTGAAAAACCATAATAATTCAGGTTTTGTTGATAAAATATGATTTATGGAAGGAAAATCAAGTAGGTAATTTCTTATGCAAAATTACTAGTTTTGTGTCACTTTTCATCTTCCTTGTGATCCATAATTGATAAGTGTACCTCCTAACTTGGCATGGATCATCTCATATATCCTCTACATGAAAATTTAACTAATTTACACTTGGTGACACATGTCCAAGTGACCCTTGGTCTCTCTCCTTCTCTTAAACTCTATAGGAGTTGGCCATTTTGACATTGTATTCATGCTCCACCTGAGTATGGTGAAGCCCTACTCAATTATACACATTTTTGATCAATGAAATGACTAAGTTTTTACCTCTCTCATGACTATTCATAGTGTGATATACTTGAATGTTGATTTTTCTTAGTGAAGACTATGGATTCCTTAACATTGTACTTCATTCTTTCACCTATTTCTAGTCTTTTCTTGCAGGGCATGTCAAGTTTTTAAGAGATGTGCATGGTTGAAGTGAGTAGTCTATTCATTAGAGTCATACAAGACCTCTTGTCTAGTCCTCCTAACATTACACATCATCTATAACCCCATAATGTAATATTGATGTAATAAGACATAGATTTTAGAAAGTATATGTTTTAGTTGGTTTATTGATCCTAAGTGTGAAATACAAGTGGTTAGAAGTTATCAAACTGATTTGGTGTATCACCTCTATATCTTAGGTTTAATTTATGTTATTATCAACCCTTTTCCACCCTAAAAGTCTTAATAGTAGGAACATGATCTCAAATGATGCATCATGGGGGGCTATCCCCTAATCTAGAGAATCACTTCATTCATTAGGATGCCCACAAGCCTAGAAGTGATTTCATTGTGCCACTTGAATGAGGAGAAGTTTGTCCCATCTCCTCATTGGGTGCATTCAAGTGACAACAAGACTTTCACATTCCAAAAAGGTGAAAGAAAAAGTAAGGTATTTAAATCCTGACTTAATTCCAATAACATTTTGGGACTAAGAATTATGGAACTTAAAAAATGAATATAATTATACATTTATAGATGACGATGGGGCTTTCCTCCTATTATCACAAGATTCCCATCTTGGGCAATGGTGTCTAATTAAATTTTTTACAAATATATTAATTCAAGAAAGAGAAAAAATCCCCTTGACTCCCTTCAAAATATCCCCAAGGGCCCATCTAACTAATACATGGAAGATCTATACATGAACTACCTCCAAGTACATGGACTCATTTCATTAACTATCAAAGTTGTTTCCACTAAGTTAAATTCTCAGTCCAATTTAGCCAGATTCATGGGTAGCTCTTAAAATATCACTTTTGACTAGGCCACCAATCTCTGATAGACTTGAAGTGGGGTTAACATATCCACTTTGACTTTTAACATTTGAAAAATGCTTATGGTGGACTAGGTCAAGAGTTTGAGCATAACCTGGGCTCTATCCTGGTTTGCCTTATTCACCTTTTTGCACATACCTTGATTAAAGTGACCCATATGGAATTTGAATTTTCCCCTATCTAATAGAGTTCCATCCAAATGGAATAAAATTGAAATATTGATTTCCTTGAATTAAGCCAATATCTTTTTCTTTCCTTCTTCTAGGGGATTCACCATAGTTTGTGCTAGGCCCAGTCATTTCTAAATTTTATCCTTCATGCTCCTAGCATATGTTTTGTACAAAATTAAGCTTAATATTTGGTAACATTCCCTTATTAGTTATAACTACCAACTTTTTTAATTTTCTTTCTACTAGAGCAATGCTTTCCAAATAAACCTCAGTCTTTTGAATATGCACCCTATTGTCTACTTGATTCTCCACCACTCTCTCCATTACTGAGAAATGTTGTAAGAGGGATTCCTTGACTTATGTAATTAGGAACACTAAGAAGGAACTTGTCACTTAAATTTTGATCACTCAAACCTGCTATTGCGTGTCTTCCATTAGTTTATCTAACATGGCATGGGTGGTTTGGAGGACTGAGATTGGATCTTTAGCCACCTTTTAGTCTCCAATGGAAGTCATCACCTTAGTGAGGGATAAACTATCCTATTGAGTCTTCCAAACCACATGATATAATAATAATTACACTACACCTTAGGGTCACCTTAAATTATCATCTCAAGTTCTTGTAACACTGTATCCATCCCTAGTGTGGGAGGAGGTGTTGGTGGGGTGATGGAGATTGTGAAAATAGGTGAAGGATGAGGTGGAGGGAGCATGGATAAAGTGTAAGGGATGAATGAAGAAAGTAGGGGAGGAGGAGGAGGCATGGGGGTGTAAAGAGGAAAGATAAATGGGGAGACCCAAGGCAATATCTATGACTATCACTGAATCTAAGTTGGGTCCACCTATGGAGCTATAAATCCAAGGAGAGAGGAATTTATCATAAAGGAGGAAATTTGTTGGTTAAATAAAAATCCCTAGGTACCCAAAATGAGGGTAAAGGGAGGTAGGGGAATAACAAAGGGAGCCATTAGGAGTGGTGTGAGAGGATCATTGGGAATATGTGGAGGAGTTTGTGTGGGAGTAATTAGTGTAGAGATGGAATCCAAAGGGAGTTAGATCAAGCATTAGTCAAGAAAACTAAAGAAAATACACAAGAACTTAACTAACCAAGCTAATTCTTTCAATGGGGTTTATAAATGAAAATTTTGAGATAATGAAAGAAATCACATACACAATACCTTCCCAAGAGCATCCCATCACCCAAATGTAGCTCAAAACATAATTTTCACCTTGATTTGGTGCTTAAATCTTTGTCAATGATGCATGCCAAAGCTCTTCCATCATCTCTTATGCACCAATGAAACTAGTCTCATGATAATTTAATCAATTTCTATGGTTATCTTGAAAATATCCTATTGAAAATTAAGAATTATAACACTACACACAAATGACTTGTGGAGAGAACTGTGCATAATAAGTTTACACAAATGAAACTTTAAAATGGTGGTCTTGGCCCTCTTATTTATAGATTTTTTAATTTGATCAGAATCAAACATGATCTCCCATCTTAATATCAATATGTGTGTGCATAAATAAATTCAATTTTGGAGAATTAATCCATAAATACTATCATAAATATTTGGAAGGAAGGGGTTTTAAAGTAAACCTGATATTTTTTGCATTTATGGCTTATGTATGCCACCCTAAAAATGATGTCACTTGATGATGTAGATATTAGAAATCAATTTAAAATAAATAAATATTTAATAAATTCCATGTATTTTCCACTTAAGCCTTTGATTTGGATTAATTTTTCTAAGTGAGATTAATCAAATTAAATGCAATTCTTTGGAAATTGGTTGCACACTATTAATCAAGCTAATCACAATATCATATTATTGGTTCATAATTTAACTAGAGTGGATTTAAAAGAAATTATTAGTTGTGTATAGAGTAATATACCATTTAGGATACTATCAACATGAAAAAACACATGCACACGTTGTATGCTTATGAATTAGAAGAATTCAGTGGTTGAGGATGTTAAATTATATTTTCATCATTTTGACTCAAAATGATTTGAGAAAAGTTAATAATTAGATAAAATAAATTTCCCAATTTAGAGATAAATTAACCTAAATTATCACTTGTATATGAAAATCTCAAACCATTTAATGTGTTTAAGTGATTTTGGCTCAAATTAGTTATTTTCACAAATTTTGAATAAGATTGACAATTTCAACACAATGATGTTAGGAATTGGATGTCTACATTTTGATCTTATTTGAGAAGGCATGGAAATAAATTTTATGAAGCAATATATTTTCAAAGAAAATAATTGTCAAGAATAATTTAGAAGGAAATGGCCCATGATGCCCCCTCAAGAGAACATACTTAAGATGAAAGAGAAGAATAGACACTCAAAAAGAGAGAGAAAGTCTCCCCATGCCTTCATGGGTCATTTCCTTCTGACTTCTTCTTGAAAAATCTTTTATTTTAAAATAAATTTCTTATTTAAATGTCTCACCACACCTCAAATAGGGGGAAAATGTAGACATCCAATTCCTACCACCATCGTGTTGAAATTATCAATCTTACTTGAAATTTATGAAATTGACCAATTTGAGCCAAAATCACTTAAACATGCTAAATGGTTCAAGCTTATCATATACAAGTGCTAATTTAGGCTAATGTATCTCTAAATGGGGTAATACATTTTATGTGATTATTAACTTTTATCAAGTCATTTAGAGTCAAAATGATGAAAACACAATTTGGTACCTTAAACCACTGAATTCTTCTAATTAAGAAGCACATGAGACATGCAAAATTTATTTCATGTTGATAATGTCTTAAATGGGATATTGGTCTGTATGTAATTGACACCTTGTTTTGAATCTACTGCATTCAAATTATGACCCAATAATATGACATTTTGATCAATTTGATTAATAGTGTGAAACCAATTTCCAAAGAATTGCATAAAACTTGATTAATCTCACTTAGGAAAATTAATCCAAATCAAAACTTAAGTGGAAAAAACATAGAATTTATTTAAGATTTATTAATTGTAAATTTATTTCAAATATTTGCATCATCAATTGACATCATTTGTGGGGTGGCATCCATAATACATAAATAAAACAAATATTAGGTTTAAGGCCTCCCATTCCTCTTTAAGGCCCCTTCCTTTTAAATATTTATGAGGGTATTTATGGATTAATTATCAAAAAATGAATTAATACATGGCCACACATCTTGATCTCAAGAAGGATGGTCATGGTTTATTCTGATCAAATTTAAAAATATATGAATAGGAGGGCCAAAAATATCATTTTAAAGCTTCATTTGTGTTAACTTATTATGTAGAATTCTATCCATAAGTCATTTGTGTGTAGTGTTATAATGCTTAATTTATAATAGGATAGCTTTAAGATAGGCATACCAATTGATTCAAATATCATGGGCCTACTTTCATTGGTGCCTAAGAGATGATGGAGGATCTTTTCCATCTATTATTAACAAAGAATTGAACACCAAATAAAGGGGAAAATCATGTTTTGAGTTGCATTTGGGTGATGGAATGCTCTTGGGAAGGTATTATGTATATGATTTCTTTCATTACCTCTTAATTTTCATTTGAAAAACCTCGTCAAAAGAGTTGGCTTAGTTAGTTATGTTCTTATGCATTTTCTTGAGTTTTCTTGACTAATGCTTGATATAAATTCCTTTATATTTCATATCTACATATTGGCATTCTTGGTGGGACCCCACATCTCATAAAATCAAGGAGACCAACTTATAATTCTTAGACTTGCTGAAAAGTCTTTAAAAATCCATTAAAATAAAGTTTTAACATTTTTTTCCCTATGTTTTTTTGCTTTTGTTGACTCATAGTTTACACATTGAATGGTATTGGTTCTATGTAAATGGTATTGGTCCTATCTAATTGGCATATTTTCTTTTGTAGGGTATAAAATGGCAAGAAAATTAGAGTTTGGAGCTTTCTTGAATGTTACAAGTTGATATTTTGGATTTAAGTCTTTGTTTGAACATTTTATTACATGATCCAAAAGTATTTTTAGGAGATTTTATACTAACTTGGGCTACCAAAAGTTTTTTGACAAAACATTTTTTGCTTATGGGTTCATAGGTAACCAACATTGGTTTTTATCAATTGGTATTGGTTCTTTTATGACCATCATTAGTCTTGTTGTAATTAGTATCAGTCATTATTGATTGACATTAGGATTTATGCAATAAAAATAGATAACCCAAGAGCAATTTTTCAAATCTTGATTATTTCATTGAAAAATGTGCTTCAAATCAGAAGGAAACCCTCTAAAATTTATAGCACATGAGCTTGGAAAAGTGTTGAATTTGAACATGATTAAGTCTTGAACTTCCCCTTTGCTATTTAAAAGGAACCTAGATTTTTTTAAAGTTATTTTGTGAAAGTTTTTCAAGTTTTAAAACTAAGGCTAAGGGGAAAATAAAACTTCACAAACATCTTAATTTGGGGTATGAAATAAAAAATCACTTAAATTTTAATTTCCTTAAAATGTTTTGTTTTATTCTAGATCATTTTATACTTGTGTGTTTTTTGCAAACGAAGGATGCATGTATGCTCTCCCCCCATCCCCTTTAGGGAACTTAGATGACCAAAATTTATTCTTCCTTGAAATTATTCCTTTTCCAAGGCATGAAAATAATGTTGTTAATTATCTCTCCAAAACTCATATGGTTTGGGTGATCTAGACACAAACTGTAAAGTCTTTTCACTTAGTCATTTATTTTATGCAACTTGGCTTATGAGTAGGAGTTCATAGCCTCCTCATTAGTTTTTTAAGGAAGATTTGACGTATGGTTTCATCACCTGACATTATTTTAAACCTATTCCATAGTGGGGTATATAATTCAAGGCACATATACTATGATTGATAGGGGGTTGAGAGACTAACCTCTCAAATTGTAATGAAAACCCAAGTCAAGTTTGGTTAATTAAGGTATTCCATTAAGCATTACATGGATGGAATCTATATATAAAGGAATAAACCCATAAATAGTAAGTTAAACAGTATGAACTCAATTTATATGAGGCATATCTAGTGTTAATCACATTTGGGACCATCTAGACGATCAAAAATTTAGTTTTAGAACAACCCCACTTACTGTAGATATATTACTGATGTAGGACAAGTAGCCTAAAGTTCCATATCACCATACAATCTCTTGAGATAAGGGGGTGTAAAAAACCTACTAATTCATGTGATTTTATTTTTGGATTAACTCTTAAAATCCTCCCAATCGTACATATATAGATGGAATTCAGTGATGCAAAGCAACCTTGTTAGTTTATGGCTTTGGACATTATACTTAGTTGTGTTTATCTCTTCCTTTACTTGTTTGGTCATGATTGAGTCTAAAAATTGTTTGTAAACTAAAACACATCAAACAAACACATTTATTCTTCACCAATTTATTTGAATAAGGAGGAATGACGCTGACCAAATCAAAATCATCTTTTTCCTTGTTCAAATCCTCATTTGAAACATTGTCCTTATCTTATCTAAACATCATTTTTATGTGATCCATTTTAGTCTAAACCATTTTTCAAAAATATTTAAGTCCTTAATTTTTAATTCAAATTCAATATCTCACCTTTTTAAGTTCTAGGCCAATGTGGTAATTGGTTTACCATTTATACTTGGTTTGAGATAACTTGGGTGCAATTTCCCATTTGGGTTAAAATACATTATAAAGAATCATCATCATTTGATCATTGTGAACTTAGGTTATCTATCATATTTCTCATGTTCTAAGTTTTAGAACCAATTTTATACTTTTTATTACCATGTGGTATCATTATGCTACCTATGTGGTTTTAGTTTTATACTTAGGAATTAGTACATATTTTCACATCTTGAGTTTCTTAGTTTGCATTTTTACTTTCCTTATTAGAAATACTCTCTTCTAATTTTATAGTAGCAACTCATCAAAGTTGAAATAGCTTTTATGGTGTTGACATATCTTTTAACCTATGCTTGGTGTACTAGTTTATACTATAGGTTTTAGAGTTATCATACCCTCTTCTAATTTGACAATTTCAACCCACCAAATTTGAGTAAATTTGTGAACCATTTATTCTAAATTATGTGGTACTACACCACCTTCTATTTTTTACAGTCTATTTTAACCTTATCACTTTTTTGGAGAAAATAAAAAAACACCTTTTTAAAACATCTACAAACATTTTCTAAATATTTCCAATTGTAGGGAGCAATCTTTTAGACATGATACAAAGGTACACTCATAGTGGGGTCCCTTATGACCCTAGCTATGAGGAAGATCAATTTTATGATGGACAAGATAACGTTTTGGTATTTGAAGACATTCCCATGACTATAAGATACAAGGAAGACTATTTTAAACATCAACCCCTTGAGAACAAATACAAAATACTCCTAAGGTTGATTGAATCAGGCACTAGATTACCATTAGACTTTCTTATGGAATAATTGCATTACTTGGTTAGGGTAGAAGAATAAAATAAAAAATAATTCCTTACTCATATTGAAAAAACAAACATTTTTTCAACACCTAATGATCAAGATATTGTCACCGATAATAAGAGGATAAGTCAATGATATGTAGACCAACTTATCATGGACTTGACTGAATCTTAAGTTGTACCTTTTGTACACAATGACACTTCCAAGGAACAAGGGGATGTAGTTGAACCAATTCAACACACTTTAGTTTAGAACACACCAATGATGGATCAAGATGTCTCGATTGAACAACCTAAGTCTCAAGAGGTTCTGTAACATGCTTCGCCAAACATGGAGCATACATTTTTTATGATCAATAATATCTTGTTCCTTCATAAAATCAAGGAATAAAGAACTCAATGCATATTAAGGAAATTATTTAAAATAATTTATCTAGTTCATTGCAAGGAACATGTACTTTAGTGAATATACCATAGACTCCCCAAAATCAATAAAACACTTACAACTCAAGATGACCAAATTTAGGGAATGTTAATCAACCCAAGAATCAATGACTCACTTACTCGATACAAGGAATGAAACCAAAAATTACAGATCATAGGGTGTATATCCATAAAAAATACATGAAATAGGGGCACACACCACCCCAATATAATTATATTCCACCCACCAATGTACCAAACATGCAAGAGTGGAATTCAATGAAAGAAATTGTGTCATAATTGGAGATAGGAAAGAGAATCAAGAAGTAAAAATTTGATGAGAAATGCCCATATCCATTAGATTTGAGTATTCTTCAAGTCCCATTTCAACCTCATTATGCAATAAAAATACATAACCCAAGAGCAATTTTTCAAATCTTGCTTGTTTCATTGAAAACTGTGCTTCAAAGTAGAAGGAAACCCTCTAACATTTATAGCACACAAGCTTGGAAAAGTGTTGAATTTGAACATGATTAAGTCTTGAACTTCCCCTTTGTTGTTTAAAAGGAACCTAGATTTTTTTAAAGTTATTTTGTGAAAGTTTTTCAAGTTTTACAACTAAGGCCAAGGGGAAAAGAAAACTTCACAAACATCTTAATTTGGGGTATAAAATAAAAAATCACTTAAATTTTAATTTCCTTGAAATGTTTTGTTTTATTCTAGATCATTTTATACTTGTGTGTTTTTTGCAAATGAAGGATGCACGTATGCTCTCCCCCCATCCCCTTTAGGGAACTTAACATGCCTTGATTTACATACCCCATTATGGAATAGGTTTGAAATAATGTCAGGTGATGAAACCTTGGGTCAAATCTTCCCTAAAAAACTAATGAGGAGGTTATGAACTCCTACTCATAAGCCAAGTTGCATAAAATAAATGACTAAGTGAAAAGACTTTACAGTTTGTGTCTAGATCACCCAAACCATATGAGTTTTGGGGAGAGCATTAATAATATTATTTTCATGCCTTGGACAAATAATAATTTCAATGAAGACCCAAGTCAAGTTTGGTTAATTAATGTATTCCATTAAGTATTTCATGGATGGAATCTATATATAAAGGAATAAACCCTTACATAGTAAGTTAACCAATTTGAACTCAATTAATGTGAGTCATATCTAGTATTAATCACATTTGGGACCATCTAGATGATCAAAAATTTAGTTTTAAAATAACCCCACTTACTGTAGATATATTACTGATGTAGGACAAGTAGCCTAAAGTTCCATATCACCATACAATCTCTTGGGAGAAGGGGGTGTAAAAACCCTACTACTTCATGTGATTTTATTTTTGGATTAACTCTTAAAATCCTCCCAATAGTACATTTATAGATGGAATTCAATGATACAAAGCAACCTTGTCAGTTTATGGCTTTGGACATTATACTTAGTTGTGTTTATCTCTTCCTTTACTTGTTTGGTCGTGATTGAGTCTAAAACTTGTTTGTAAAATAAAACACATCAAACAAACACATTTATTCTCCACCAATTTATTTGAATAAGGAGGAATGATGCTAATCAAATCAAAATCATCTTTTTCCTTTTTCAAATCCTCATTTGAAACATTGTGCTTATCTTATCTAAATATCATTTATATGTTATCCATTTGATTCTAAACCATTTTTCAAAATTCTTTAAGTCCTTCATTTTTAATTCAAATTCAATATCTCACCTTTTTAAGTTCTAGGCCAATGTGTTAATTGGTTTACCATTTATACTTAGTTTGAGATAACTTGGGTGCAATTTCCCATTTGGGTTGAAATCCATTATAAAGAATAATCATCATTTGATCATTGTGAACTTAGGTTATCTAGCGTATTTCTCATGCTTTAAGTTTTAGAACCAATTTTATACTTTCTATTACCATGTGGTATCATTATGCTGCCTATTTGGTTTTATTTTTATACTTAGGAATTAGAACATGTTTTCACATCTTGAGTTTCTTAGTTTGCATTTTTACTTTCCTCATTATAAATAATATCTTTTAATTTTATAGTAGCAACTCATCAAAGTTGAAATAGCTTATACGGTGTTGACATATCTTTTAACCTATGTTTGGTGTACTAGTTTATACTATAGGTTTTAGAGTTATCATACCCTCTTCTAATTTGACAATTTCAACCCACCAAATTTGAGTAAATTTGTGAACCATTTATTCTAAATTATGTGGTACTACACTACCTTATATTTGTTATAGTATATTTTAACCTTATCACTTGTTTGGAGAAAATTAAAAAAACACCTTTTTAAAACATCTACAAACATTTTCTAAATATTTCCAATTGTAGGGAGCAATCTTTTAGACATGATACAAAGGTACACTCATAGTGGGGTCCCTTATGACCCTAGCTATGAGGAAGATCAATTTTATGATGTAAAAGATAACGTTTTGGTATTTGAAGACATTCCCATGACTATAGGATACAAGGGAGACTATTTTAAACATCAACCCCTTGAGAACAAATACAAAACACTCCTAAGGTTGATTGAATCAGGCACTAGATTACCATTAGACTTTCTTATGGAATAATTGAATTACTTGGTTAGGGTAGAAGAATAAAATAAAAAATAATTCCTTACTCATATTGAAAAAACAAACATTTTTTCAACACCTAATGATCAAGATATTGTCACCGATAATAAGAGGATAAGTCAATGATATGTAGACCAACTTATCATGGACTTGACTGAATCTTAAGTTGTACCTTTTGTACACAATGACACTTCCAAGGAACAAGGGGATGTAGTTGAACCAATTCAACACACTTTAGTTTAGAACACACCAATGATGGATCAAGATGTCTCGATTGAACAACCTAAGTCTCAAGAGGTTCTGTAACATGCTTCGCCAAACATGGAGCATACATTTTTTATGATCAATAATATCTTGTTCCTTCATAAAATCAAGGAATAAAGAACTCAATGCATATTAAGGAAATTATTTAAAATAATTTATCTAGTTCATTGCAAGGAACATGTACTTTAGTGAATATACCATAGACTCCCCAAAATCAATAAAACACTTACAACTCAAGATGACCAAATTTAGGGAATGTTAATCAACCCAAGAATCAATGACTCACTTACTCGATACAAGGAATGAAACCAAAAATTACAGATCATAGGGTGTATATCCATAAAAAATACATGAAATAGGGGCACACACCACCCCAATATAATTATATTCCACCCACCAATGTACCAAACATGCAAGAGTGGAATTCAATGAAAGAAATTGTGTCATGATTGGAGATAGGAAATAGAATCAAGAATTACAAATTTGATGAGAAATGTCCATATACATTAGATTTGAGTATTCTTCAAGTCCCCTTTCAACATCATTTTTTGACACCTAAGTTTTACAAATATAAAGAGAAGGGTGAGCCTCACGAACACATTCAGGCAATTTTTGTGTTATGCCAAGAGGTAGCTTACAAAATTTATTTGCTTCATTATTTCCACAAAGTTTAGTGAGATAAGATTTATACTAGATTATTAAGTTACCCAAGGGATAAGTTGTAGATTATAATTATCTATTTGAAAATTATATCAACCACTTCTCATACAACATTGAATAGAATTGACTATTGTTGACTTTTGCAAATCCAAACAATGAGATGGAGAAATCTTTGAAACATATCTACAGTGATGGAGAGTATTAGTTGGATGATTTCAAAATAATTTTATAGAAAAAAATCTATCTAATATTTTTACATAGAACCTACACCTTGAGGTGGTGTATAATCTATGGCTTGATTATGCAAACACATTCTATGATATAGACAAGGGTGTGTAGATTAAGAAGGTGATTATTACAAAAGAAGGGCCTTGTTAATATTTATTCATAGGGTCAAAATTCAAATTAGACCCAATATCCTATTCAAAATATTGCAATAGATAAGCCTAAGGTATTTAATAAGAATAATAACATGGTCAAAAATGGAGTAACTAAAGTAATACATGTGCAAATAGTGTAGGCTCCACAAGCTCCAAATGTGTAATTAACTATGCCTAATCCACCAAACACTTTATAAAGAGTCCCTCCATGAAGGGTATTTAATAACAACTTTAGAGTATTTATCAAACTAGGAAATCCTTTTGAGGTAGTGCTCCAAAATCTCATTATAGTTAATTTGATTGTATGGCATATACTAAGGCCATTTCTTGAGGATCAAACCAAACCTAATTGGTATTGAGAAAATGAATTTTTTAACTTCCATGATGTTGTTGGTCATGCTACTTATTTCTGTGTTTAATTACAACACCTTATTAAAGATCTAATTGAGAGTGGTGAAGTTATGATCAAACTTGCTCCACATGACACTAATAAGGATATGAGAATCTATAAATATCCATTCCCTTGACATAATCAACAACTGCCAAGGAACAATCAAAACCAAGTATATAATCAGTGGTAAAATCAAAATCAAGGTCAAAATTGTAATCAACATGATCATAATAAATATTATAATACCCATGCTAACAACCCAGGTTACAACAACATGACTTACGAATAAAACAATACCATGGTATGCATTTGTGAAAACCACATTGCCACTATTACTATTAAAACTCATGAACCATCCCATACTCTTAGAAGTACTATACCCATTTTTATAGGGTCAACACTCTCTCCCTCAAATAACACTGCATCGAGTTCACATAATTTTGTTATGCCTCTATTTGTATGGGTTGCCAGTTATAGACCCCATATTTCCTCTAATTATAATATATCCTCATTTAATCAAAATTATGCAAATACAACTAGACACTTATGAATCACTCTCCAAGGCCCCTTGCCTTCATATTCTAATTATAATGCCTCCTTTCCACCTCTAGATTATGCAATCATAACTAGATGCTTATGAGTAACTCTTCAGGACCCTTTTCCCTCTTCTATGATTGAACTTAATGAGAGCATTGTGCCTTTGGATCCAAATTTGAATACTATGGTAGCCAAGGCTAAACCATCTCATGATACTATTGAAAAGCCTTATATTTTATCAGACCAATGAAGTAAAACTCCTATGTAAATTTTTATTTTAGATATTTTACATATGTCAAAAGTTCATAGAACTATTTTGAATGAACTTTTATAACAATCTACTATTCCCTAAGATATTGATCTTGAATAGTTACAAACACTAGTAGGACATTTTTATTCATTTTGATAAGTCACATTTGATCAAAAAGATATGTCCACTCTTGGTTTTAGCCATAATAACCTCTTGTATATCAAGGTCATCATTGAAAACCATAAAATTAAGTGGGTTCTTATAGACAATGGTTCAAGGCTAAACATAGTGTCCCTCAAATTGGTACAGAGATTAGCTTACACTATGAAAGACATTTAAATAGAGACAATTTCCATAAAGGCTTATCATAACATTGAGAGGGAATCTTTCGATACTATTTATTTTCTAATAATTATTGGGTCTATGTTCCATCATAATCTGATATATATTATAGATACTGAGGTATCTTATAAAATACTTCTTGTTTGTCCTCATATCCATGAAGTATAAGCTATTCCATCCACCTTACATTAGGGTCTTAAGATAAACCATGATGGGATCAAGATCACCATTCCTACTGATTTACAAACTTATCAGTATTGCAAACATCTAGAGGATGAATATCATAATTATAACTACTGTACTAGTTTGGAATTTATTACAAAGAATAAAATGTAAATAGTTTCACATCCACCAAAAATTAATTATATCAACCCTAGTGACCTTGATTCCACTTTAGCTAATCCATTTCCCATAACTCTTGCAAAATAGATTGTTATAGAAGATATGGGAATTTATACATACCATATTAAGGATCAATTCCATGTTGTTAAGTTACCCAAGTCTCTTAAAACATTTGGTAAACCCAAACATTCCAAAATCCATAACATACCCAACATGATCTAGCAATAGAAGAAAGAAACAAAGAAACCACCAATGGTATATGTACTTACTACTTCACCAAAATAGGATCAAGTTGCTTTCACTTAAGGAGATTGGTTATATTTTGACAACATTTTTGATTATTTTCAAAATCCAAAATATCCCATCTTTAATTAGATCATGGATAATTTGGATTACATAGGAAAATGCCTTGGCCCATGAGTGTAAGGAATGTTGGTACCTTTATTAGATAGAAAAACTAATTTGAATCAAGGTTTTAGATTTATACCACCTAGGGCTGACCTCATGACTTTTGATAGTGATTCTTCTAAATTGACTAGTGACGAGACACCTGGTAGTGATGTAGTATCCCATTATAGCCTTTTTAATAAAATTACTAACATAGACTTATTTTATTTTAATGCCATTATGAACATAACACCTCATTGTTCCCTTTACCTTTACCATCCCAAACCTATTGATTGGGACAAGCAAAATTTGGTCATACACCTTGATGAATTCCATAATGAAGAATCTATTACAAAGTATATGGGCCTAAGAGATGGATTTCCCATTGGTGATCATAAGCAAGGCTTTAATTTTTATCTAGTTCTTTCTACCTACTTTGGAGAGCAGACAAAATTCATGGGTCATACATAACATAAAACATCAAGACCTTCAAGTGAAAATATCTTTGAAGAACTTGTTGGTTAGGGAAAAAGTAAAGAAAAATATGAGACCTTGAGTGAAAACCTATTTTAGGCACTCTTGGATGGGAAAGTTTGGTCATCCATAGAGGATGAACAAGGTACATCAAGTCCTAGCTCTATATCTAATACCAACATCATGCCAAAATAATAAGTATTTAATCATCTTGCTCTTAACTTTCTTGAGATTTTTGCTAGTTGGCCATTACTTGATTTGGCAGATTCAGATTCATCACATTATCTAGAAATTTAGGAGGAACAATAGTAAATTTTAGAAGATTAATCTGCTCATGATCACACACTACCTACTATTCTTGAAGATGGCTCCACACTTCTTTTAGAAAACATTGTTGAAGAAAACTTGGGAACATATGATGATCCAAAAATTGTTTACCTTGGAGCTTCTCTCACTAATGAGGAACAAGAACACATTATATCCATTTTGAAGGATTTTATTGATATTTTTACATGGGCATATTCCAACATGCCATGCTTAGACCCTCACTTGGTTTTGAATCAGCTTGATATTCATCTAGGTGCCAAGCTAGTCAAACATAAATTGAGGAAGATGCATCCACACATAGCTCTTTTGGTAAAAGCTGAATTAGAGAAGTTATTAGGAGTAGGCTTCATTAGACCACTAGATTATTTCAAATGGATATCAAACATAGTTTTAATCAGTAGAAATCCATAGGGTATATATCTTTGTACTAATTTTAGAGATATCAGTAGAGCATCCCCAAAGATGATTTTCCTCTACCCAATGTTAACATGATTGTTGATTCTACTACTTGGTACGACATTGTATCCCTTATAAATTGATTTTTTGGATATAATAAAATTAAGATAGCCCAAGAATATTAGCATAAGACTGTATTCACCACCTTGTGGGGAACATTCTATTATCAATGCATGCTATTTATATTGAAGAACATTGGAGCCACTCATCAGTGTGCTATGATTGTCATCTTCCATGACACAATGCATGATATTATTAGGGATTATATTAATGACATCCTATCAAAATAAATAACATGTGTTGTACATACTAACATTCTATAGAGAATATTTTAGAGACTTCATGAATGTAAAGTCTACTTAAATCTTAAAAAGTGTGTTTTTGGCATCACTTCAAGAAAAATATTAGGGTTTATTGTATCACAAAGAGGGACCAAATTTGACCCTACCAAGGTCAAGGCCATTTTTTTAATGCCTCCACCTTCAAATCCTAAATAGCTCTAAAGCCTACAAGGAAATATTTAATCTATTTGTAGATTCATTTCTTAATTAGTAGATAAATACCACCCATTTACACTTCTCTTAAATAAAGGGGTCACATTTCAATAGGATCATGAGTGTCAATTATAATTTGAAAATTTCATAGCATATTTAGCCAATGCACTAGTTTTTAGACAACTAACACCTAGACAACCACTGCTTCTTTACATTTTAGCAACTAAGCATGCATTGGGGGCACTTTTATCCCAACATGATGATCTAGGTAAAGAATATGTAGTTTATTATTTAAGCCACAAATTGGTGGCTTATGAACACAATTATATGCCTATTAAGAGGGTGTGTTTATCTATGGTTTTTGATTTCCAAAATTTTCAACAATATATGTTGAACAACAAAATAATTGTTATTGCTAAAGTGGATCCTCTCAAATTTTTATTATCCAAAGTAGCTCTCATAGGCCACATGACCAAAAAGGTCATGCTCTTAAATGAGTTTGACATTGAATATCAAAATTAGAAAGCTATCAAGGGTTGGGTAATTATTGATCAACTTGTAGAATCCCCTATTATAGACACTTAACCACTTATATTTGACTTTCCAAATGATTCTATCATGATAGTAGAAGTGTAGCATGAACCTAAATAATGAAAACTATATTTTGATGGTTCTTTCACTTTTAAAGGATTTGGAGATGGTATATTATTGATTATGCCATAAGGAGACTTGATTCCCAAAGTGTTTCATAAAAAAATTTCAACGTACCAATAAATATGGCCAAGTATGAAGCACTTATTATACGACTTCATCTTACAGTGTAGTGGGATATACAAAACTTAATGGTATATGGTGATTCCCAATTTATTATCAATCAAACCATATATTAGTATCAAACCAAAGATGATAAGATTTTACCTTAAAATCACATTGTGGATAATATAAAAAATCATTTTAAATCTCTATAGCTTGAACAAGTACCAAGGGCCAATAACAGATTTGTTAATGTAATGGCAACAATTGGGTCCATGATACAGATTGATAAAAGTGTTAAAGAGTATCATTATCTCATTGAAAACCTTATATAGATTGCACATGCTTTTTAAGATTTAGAAAGGATATGTTCCATTATTGGCCCAAATCCCCCACCTAAACTACCTTGGTATCAAGATTTATAATTATTTTCATGATCACATTTTTCCACTTGACCTTTATAATAATTGTCAAAAACTTTTCCTTCATCACATAGTCCATTATATCCTCCTTGGAAACATGATTTATTTCAAAGGTTATGATGGAATGCTACTTCATTACTTATCTTTAGGAGACTCCAAGCTAGAACTTAAGGAGGTTCATGAAGGAATGTGCAAGGTGCACACCAATGGTGTATTCTTGGCTAAAAAGCTCCTCAAAATAGGTTATTATTGGCCAAAAATGGATGCAGATACTTGAAATTATATAGGGAACTATGTTATTTATCATAAAAATTAAAAATTGATACATGCACCTTCCTTACCAATACATTTGATCACCACACCATGGCCATTTTCTATATGGGGAGTCGATCTCATCAAGAAAATAAGCCCAACATCTTTTGATGGCCATAAACTTATTCTAACTACTATCAAGTATTTTACTTAAGTATAGAGGCCATTTTTATCACTTACATTATTTGTAGGTTAATAACCAAGTTCATACATTATCATGTCATCTGGTGATATGGCATCCCATTATGCATTATATCTGAGAATGACATATCATTTCTAAATAGATATGTTAAATAAATTTGTACAAAATTTAAAATCAAACACAAGAAATCCATACCATATAAATTATAAGGCAAAAAACAAGTTGAGGCATTAAAAAAACCATTATAGTCATATTGAAAAAGATTATCAATGATGTTTTCCATAATTATCACTTAAAAATTTTCCTACCCTTTGGGCTTATCACAATAGTCATCGATCCCCCATAAGAGCCACTCCATACTCCCCTATTTATGACATAGAAGCTATTATCTCAATTGAGGTTGATCTTCCTTCATTATGAGTATATTTAGAGAAAATTAAATATGATGAAGATTATAGAGTATTCAAGTTAAAATAACTATAATTCCTTGATGGAAAGTGTTTGGATACCCTAAAAAACTTGCAAGCCTACCATAATAGATTGCATAAAAGCTACAACAAATGCATTCTTCCTCAGGAGTTTGAGATTGGTGATTTGGTATTAAAAGAAAACCATAATAACACAAATGATGAATTAAATAAAAAGGGTAAGTTACAAAATAATTAGATTGCCCCATATATGATCACAACAAACTATGGATTGGGGGAATACCGACTAGCTACTTTAGGTGATGGAGAACTTCTAGAGCCTGTTGACCATTTTGACCATAAGTCAAAATGGGTCAACCCCCTATAGTCCAAAAATTGATATAGGGTTCTATTATAATGTCATGGGGTGTATCATGTTTCATTTGATGTGATTTAATGTCTTATTAGCCTTAGTCATAGTCTAATTTAGTCCTTATGTCATTTTGAGACACTTTAGAGTCATATATGGGTCATTTATAAAGGTGATACAGTTTTCTTAGGTAAAAAAGTGTTATAAACTCCTTATCAACATATATCATGTCAGTTCCTATCATTTTTATTATCATGAATGTTAGTACTAATAAAAACTTGCAGGTGTTAACTAAAAATCAAGAAAATAAGTGAAAAAAGGGAGTTTCAAAGGTTGTATGGACCATGAGGAGAGTGACATATGGGAAGATCTTGTGTGATGGATATTAAACATTTTTATAATAATTTACATGATTTACATTTTTTATAATTTCTAAAATTGGGCTAACACCATTCTATCTCTCCGTCGCTCTACTAGGCAAGCATAACTAGTTAGTAGGTTTCTCCTTGGTATGGATAGTAAGAAAACTTAAATGTCAAATGATATATGTGGTAGATATTAAAATTTTTTATCTTATAATTAAATTTTGGAGTTCCAGGATTGGATTCCTATACTTTATGAACCATCCTTAACAAGTTGATTGTTTATTTTTGCTTGTTATTTCCCACACCCTACAAGTTTGATCATGTTTGAGATATTTCATATAACTCAATTGATTAATTTGATTCCATAAGATTTTTAATTACTTATCACATGTTTTCCATGTTTTTTTTCATGGTTAGATGTGATTTTATGGGTCAAATAATTCAAATTACAAGAAGATGTCACTAATGGAGGTTATAGTCAAGTTTTACTACTTGTAGAAGGTTTATTTCTATATAGTGGTTTCAATGAAACATGTGGTTTTTTTAGCATTCCTCTAATATATCCTTACCCCCATATACAACCTAGTTCAATCTCCAAATCCAACACCATAAAGGTTATAGTCAATAATGTTAAACACATTCACTTCCTACAAGTGCCAATCCACAGACATGGTATTTGAGCTCTGAGAATGGTTATGAAGATGTGTTTAATATTTTCAAGTCATGAAATATTTTATTTTTTCATGATAAATCATTATAAAATTCTAATGCCATGCAAATGATGATGAGATAGTCAATTCCCAAATACACAATCATATACCATGGATATGCACCTATAGGTACCTACAAAAATATATCACATTGAAATGAGTTTTGAAACTTATTTAAAGCCTTTAAATGTTTAAAAAAATAATTTTATTATCTTGGGAGAGTATATGGTTGATTTAAATCCTAGACATTCCATGCACATGGCTCATGTTCATACTCACTATTCTGTAGGCATAAATGCACAATCTATATGTGCTCTCAGGAGACTGAGAATGTTGGAATATTAAAGGTGGGAAGGTTACATTAGGATATATTTATAAGGCATTGACCTCATTGAATGCTCACATACCTTGCATACTACCTAAACTCATAGTCACTACCTATATACATGGATACACACTTATAGGTGGCCCCATAGAGATATTAAAGTGTTATATGGAGAATAATGACATGATTTGAAATATTATTGAGGTCTTATAGAGTGGTAAATAACATGGTAGTCATGTTTGGAGCATTGGAATGGCAAGCAGACGTGGATAATTATATCTATATATGGTGACTATGTTTTAGGGATAGGTTCCCTATAAGCTCCAAAATAGATCCCTCACCACTTTTATTGATGCCATATGATGAATAATCATGTTTCTTAAATGATTTTATATGCACCCATGTTATATCCTACACATAGTTGTATAACCTTGAAAAAATAAAGGGATGTGTGACTAGAGGAACATAGTGTTTGAAGGCTTCCAATATTGATATTTATTCACTAAAGTTTGGTAGCGATGTCTACAGGATTTGAGTTCTAAATGTGCTCCACACCTAAGGCTATAGTATGAAGGCATATATTCATGACTAAGTGGTACTATTGATTTGATAAGACCATTTGTGTTTCAATAATCATTAATAAGGGTTGACTTGTAATATGTTGACCTCCACAAGCACCTATAGGTGCATCCTTCCTTAGAAAAGTCACTTATAGCCTGATTGTAGGTGACTCACCAAATAATGAAGTGAGATTTAGGAGATGAAAACTTGCATACTAAAGTAATTTTTAATGTAGGTTGATTTAAAATTATTTAAAAGACATAAAGTTATTAATCACATTTTTCAAGGCTAATGTTCACCTACAAGACCCATGGTTAGTCAACTCTAGTTGACATTGAGCTAAAAGATGGTGTTATTGATGTCTATATTTCATAGACATGACTTGGATAGATCAAAATGGGTGATAAATTACCTTTTAGGCTCCAAGTAATTCATTGGGTATTGTTTTCAAGGTTCAACCATGTAATACCACCTACAAGTTTCTCTCTCAAATAAGAAAACATAGTCAATAGTCCATATCAGTCAAAGTGAGAGGTGAAATAATGAAAGGTTGAAAAATGTTTCAATGATCAACATGTTTGAAAAGGAATTTAAAGTGTCATGAACATGTCATCATGGTATTACCATATGGATATAATGTAGATAAAGGCTCAAATAATACAACATACAGTCTATATTCAAGGCCTGCACAATCAGTATTATCCATAAGTCTGTCTTATGGAGAATATTGATGGGATCAAGAGATGAAACCTTTAATAGAGAATATACACCACTTGGAGAATCATACCATATCATCCTTTATTATGTGGTAATAGGGTAATTACCCTCTATTTTATCTCAGATAGAGGGTACTTACCCTGTTACCACATTATAAAGGATGATATGGTATGATTCTCCAAGTGGTGTATATTCTCTGTTAAAGGTTTCATCTCTTGATCCCATCAGTATTCTCTAGCTACTCCATAAAGATACAAATCTACAAGTTTAAAAGGCAAAAGCTATGAGGATGAGTTGGAATATTGATAAGACATTACAATTGGATGTGGAGAATTGTGTTACACTTTTAAAAACATGGGAAACCTTTCATAGAGGTGAGAAACAAGTCAATGTGGCTTAAACCCATGAGCATGAAGACATACATATTTGGTCTTGATTAGGCCTAGTGCCTAATAGGCTCCAAACTTCATTTTGAGAAATAGAAAAACATTACAAATTCTCTGAACATGTTTATTGGGAGTCATAAGGTGTGTTAAATATTTTATCTTATAGAGAAAAACATAGGTAAGCCATTTGTTAGCTCAAACCAACTCAAGCCTATGCATAATGGAGAACAAAGTTTCAAAGGCCAATTTAAGATGTTCATACCTACTTAGAGGCTTTGCATGGGAGTTTGAGGAGTTGGGGGATGATGAAGCCTTGGACATTGTTTGTGTAGATGTTTTTTACAAATCCAATGTCATACCTTTATGAATAATCATTAGAGGTCAAAATCACTCTAAACCCTTGCCAAAGACCCAATTGTGAAGATTAAGTAGGAAGTGCATCCATATTTCATGGAAGGGATTGGGAGATGATTGGAAGTTATAGAGGACTCTCTAGGGCTCCTCCCTATAAACTTGAGTTTAACCCTACTTAAACAAACATGGAGGAAAATGGATTTATTTGACAATTTTTGGTGTTTTTAGGTTTAAGGGAGAGTCAAAGGATGAAATACACTTTTGGAGAGATATTGGGACTTAATATAACTCATCATGTGCATTTCTTGCCTTAACTACATGCACAAATGCCTTCATCTTAGCCAGTCAAGACTGGAATATTGAACAAGCTAGTGAGAGAGTGAAAACTTTAAGTAAGAGTCCATTTAAGGTCACCTAAGGAATATAAGGCCATTAGGAGTCATAAAATGTGCCATATTTTTTTTTATGGATCAGACTGGGAAACTAAAGATGAACTTTGGTTCCAAGTGTGAAGGGGGAGTGAAAGAGGAGTTATTTAGGCTGTAGGTAGTGATAACTCATCTCAAGAATAATCCTCATGATTAAGAATGTAACCAATGCATGTTGGAGAATGTAAAAAACCCCTCCCTCTTAGTGAAATAATCACATCTATCCCTAGTTAGCTTTGGAACATTCCAAGAAGGCCAAATGATGAAGGTAATTTTTTGAGCAAGCAATTGAGGAGTTCTATACCACATTTCAAGAGTTTCATGTTTTGAGGGACATTTATCCAAGTAGACATTACATTGTGTATTACATATTCCCCTCTTATATATGTGTAACTCCTTTTCTTAGCATGACACATTTCTTAGTGACTCTTGGACTTCATTCTCTTTTCCTCTCTCTCCAATTCTATAAGTAGTAACCATTTTGGCTCTTGTAAAAATATACTACACCATGTATAGTGAAGCCATGTTGGAATCACATTGTATTTTGAATTTAAAAAATTAATGCAAGTCTATTTTTGAGTTCATGAATATTTTTCTAAGTGTGAAAAGTGATGTATGTTGATGCTAAGTAATAATCTCCTATCCTTGCTTCTCCTTATCCTCTCATGTTTCTGAAAGAGTTTCTATTTTAATAGGTCATATAGAGTGTAGCTAGTGTGTTATACTCCTTTCAAGTGTACAATTTTCCTTAGAGTGTGCATTCTATCCTTTGGTTCACTTACATTTTGTTGTCTCAAACATATCACCTCTATGTTCAAACACTTATGTTAGAATATTTTAGGACTTTAAAGGTGGTTTTTAGGTCTTATTTTATAGAGAAATAAGTATGATAGTATTGTGGAAATCATATTAGTGTATCACCAATTTAGAGTAGTTTAATTCAATGTAAAATTCTATCTCTTTTACCATAAACAACTAGTTAAGTAGGTGATAAGCATTTCAAGGTATATTAAAGGAGTTAGCCCTTAAACCTAGAGGTTTAATTATACCTATAGGTAAACCCACATACCTAGAAGTATTCCCATGTTTCCCAAATAAGGAGGAATATTGAACACCCTAATTTAAGGTGCAAGTTTTGGTGACAATATATCCCATGAACATTGTGTATCTCAAGTAGTTATATGCTTGACAACTTTTTAACCATTGTCTACAAGACCCCTTACATGGGGGCAACTTGTGTTGAAGTTATTTTATCCTACCATTATATCCTAGACCATCCTATATTGGACCATATTCATTTTGACCTACCTTGGACCATTCTTGTGAGAACCATATTCTTTTATGAATTTGGATAGTTGAACCTTTAGACCATTAGCACTCTGGATCATTTATATTCTAGAATTTTATACTACCCTGGACCATCCTCTTTTGGACCCTTTCATTCTAGACTGTTTTGTTTAGAACCATATTATTTTCATATCTTGGGCCATTGTAACTTGGACATCTTTTATCCCTTGACCAATTATGATCTTGATTATGACTCATAAGAATTATAAACACATTAAATGCCAATTCTATAAAGCAGTTCAGATTGGATAGTATTTTGTAACTTCTTCTTATAGACAAGTGAACATGGATACATCAACTCATGGTTTTTACCTACTGAATGGCATTTCAAATTTATTTATTGTTATTTTGTTGTTATTTGGTAGGCATTATTTCCTTAGGATGATATTGATATTGATAATTTAAAAACATGGGATGTTATAACTAGCTTCAACTATTATTGGAAATTCTACTCTTAAATAAGCATATCCTTGATTAATTGGTTCCTTGTTCCATTGTTTATATTCATGATCCCCATTGTAGTCATTTTAGATGTCATTTGAACTCTTACCTATGGACATGCTCTTTAGTTAGACAGTTCCCCTAGACCTTTTTTTAATATTTCACTTTTTTTGCTTATCCCAAAAACAAAAAAATAGTAGAAAATGATTGACAAAAAGGAAAAAAAAAAAAACATTGTCTTATACTTTTATTTATTCTACATGTCCTACATGCTTGTCATTTTACAAGACCATTATGATTTGAGAGATCTTTTAATTTTATGATTCCATTTTCTTTTTCCTATATAACATCAATCATTTTTTCTTATCATTATTTTTATTCTATCCCATTTCTTGGGAGAACTACACTTGTCTTGAAGTTCATGTTGGATCTTGCATCCATGGAACTATGTAGGGAACATCTACTTGTCTTGTACATCTAGAGTTAGCTCATCTACCCCCTTCCTTTTCTTCTCCCCCTAATTTTATTCTATGCTTTTTCCTTGTCACTTAGGGGAAACATTGTGTCCTTGTTCTTGTTACACTATTGTAGAAAGCAACACCTCTACTATACATGCCTAAACAATTGTTTTCAAATTACATTAACATTATGACTAACTACTTGTTTACGTGTGTTTATTATATTTTTATTACTATTTTTTTGTGATTTATTTCCTCTTAATTTATTTATTTCTCTTCCTTTTTTGTTTCTTATTATTTATTTCTCTAGGTATTTTGTGTTTCAATTTTATCTTGTTCTTTTATTTTATTTTTTCAAGTACATCTTGATAGTACACATGGATCTTGATTATTCATATATTGATTTCATATTGTTTGTTAATTTGTTCTTGCTTTGTTTTTTTACATTTTTGTTCCTACTTAAAATCTTGATTTTTAGTTAGGTTTATTTATGTATTCTTTTTATTTTTCTTTATTTGTTTTTGTTTAAATGTAAATAGTTGTAACTCTGATACTAGTAGTTCTTATCATTATTATTAGTTATAAATATTCAAATTTAAATTGGCTCATTATAATTAAAATAAAATTTAATTATGAGTTAATCATACTTATGATTCCTAATTTTTATTTGTTATAGCAAGCATTATGTGCTTTGGATCCAAATCTTAAAGTCAATGCAGATTCGAAGATCAGCTCTCAAGTGCACCGATGAAACTAGGCACTAATAAACCAATGGATTACACACATAAATATATGTAATACATCCATTTATTGGTATATATTATGAGTCTAATCAAATAGTGGTCCATTTTTTTCTATTCTTCATTCATCATTCCATCTTCTCTAGGTTCTAGGTGAACTACATTAGCTAGAGGTCCATTTGGACTATGTAGGTTACACTTGGATACATGATGTATCTCAAAAAATCTGAACCACCTTTATTCTTATTTTCATCTCTTTCATAAATTTGTGTATCCTTATATGCCCCATTTTATGTGGCTTATTTAATTTTTAAACCCTCACATATACATTTTCACCCACTCATATTTAATCTATGAATTAGGTTATATCCTTGAGATATGCTTGCCAATTTTATCTATTAGGGCATAGCTTCTATAACAAAAATTGAATAAAATCAGCCCTATAGGGGCATAACTTATTCTCAGTGATACAAATTCACCCTACTCGGGCATAATTTTTTATAAATCAATTAAATCTACTCTATAGGGGCACATTATTATTTCCTTTCTCTAGAAAAATGTCATCATATTTCTTTTAATTCCAAGCTCTATATACTTTTTCCCTCATTATATAAATTTTATAGTGTGTAACTTGTCTCAAGATCATACACTCCTATAGACACCAAAAACCTACACACGATAGTTTTAAATGTCGTGATCCCCTTAGACTACCTCAAGACCCCTTTGGGCCCAACCTAGACTATTCAAACCCTAACCAAGCCTAACCTAATTCAATTTTACCTTATGACTTAACCCACCTTTTAAACCAACTTTACTTTGGCCCTCAACTACTAACAATCACCTTAACTATTGAGAATCACCTTGATTGTTGATAGTAAGGTTCCACTACCTAAACTAGCTTAACTCACCCTTTAACTCTACCTTGTGTTTTTTATAATTAGAGTGTCTAATTCATTTGTGAGCTCATGAATGTCAAAGTTAAAATTAGGCAATAATTTGGACTCCTTATTAACATCTTGTTGTACCTCTCCTTCCTTGTCTATAAGAAAAGAGGAGTAGGAGGTGAAAAGGAATCCACAACTATTAGGAGATTTTGCATCTAAAGATTCTTTTGTAGGTGTTCTTCCATAAATCTAACAATACAAAAATCCAACCATCATGATAGAGATTTGACTCACTGTCACCCCTTAATAGATAACTAAGTACCATTATTTTACTAGAATCATGCTAGACTCTACCAATGAGTCAATTACTTCAACCATTCATCTGACCAATCATTGGTAAGTTAAGTATTTGATTTCCATTATTCAATTACTTTGTTTGTATTTTATAATCAGCCTAGCCTAAAGCCATCTCCCAAAATTAACTTTTGTGATCCTATCAATTTGACCTTCTATCAACCTAGACCCAACACATGGTAATTTTTACTGGTCATTCTAATTATTAACAGTTTGTATAACCATCAATAGACACCTCAACTACCAATGGTCACCTTAACCATCAATGTTCACATCAACCACCAATGGTCATTATGGAAATAAATAACAAAAAGATCTTTTCATCCACCTACCTTCAACTAAATCCACTTTTATTTTCATCTACCTGTTCATAGACCCCCAACCTTTTTTATAAAATCACACCTGAACTATTTAGCATTATTACTAACCTAATTATTACTATATTAGTCATTTTAGTCTATTTCTTTATCAATCATTTATTGTATTCCATTTCAATAGTTTTTTTATTGATGCAAACACTTTATCTTCTATTTTCTAAACTCAATTGTTTAAAATGTGTGGATTAATAGCCCCCAAGGAAACTCTTACTTTTGGGATCTAGCTAGTGCTAGGAAATACACACAACTATCTATCTAACCAGCCATTTTATTTAGTGTTGTCTTATTTTTAGGTCATCCTCCCAAGCTAAAGAGGATCTCTCTACAATCATCTAATTCAATGTGTGCATAACCAAATAGGTTTTTCAACCATACCTTTATCTAGTTTCTTCTTCTTCCTTTCTCAAAATATAAGATGAAATTCATTGAAACATTCTAGCATGCCTGGTGGGACCTTGTTTTTCTACTCAAGTTTCTTTTGTTTACATCTATATGCTCTTCTCCCTATTCTATGCTCATAATTAAAATTGAAAATTCTTCTGGGATTAAAATCAAATGCATACATTGATTGCTTGTAAGTTTAGCTCACTTAGTTAAATAAAATAAAATTAATACTATCATGGCATCACTTTTTTTGCACACACTAAACCAAATCACCTTCATAATCAACCATCAAACAACTTGAGATAAGACCTAACTAGGATTTCATCACCTAGTGGTCACCTTACCCTTTCCTGGTGATACTAATTAGAGGTCATTACCAATGGGAGATCTAAATCAACTCTCTAGTTGAGTATAAACTCTAGAAATTAGTATATATTGGTTAAGCACGCAACACCCTTATTGCTCTAGTATGTGATGTGAGGGGGTAGGCCCTAATACCAATCCACGTATTGTTTTCAAATACATATCCTTTTAAGAGCTAGAACAACTTGAAACCATCCATAAATTTATTTTCTAGTACCTATTCTATTAGTCCAAGTGAAATCACATAATTTCTTGAAATCTTAAGGCATAAGCTAAAAGAGAGACTAAAAAGACTCTAGGACTTAACGTACTTTTTAGTATGTGTTTGATTTCCATGATCATTTCTTGTCTTCTCTCTATTTGAGTTGTGAGATTTTTTTTTAATTTTCTCTCCCTTATCTTGTATGGTTCTAACTCGCCAATAATAAAATAACCTAGTATAATATAACCCATCACCAAACCAATGTTCCTATTCTACCTCCTCATCCATGGAGTATGTTTTTGAACCTAAAAATTCTCCTTTGAAAATCCCTTCTTTCCCTTAGGAAGTTCCCCAAGGAGATACATACTTTTCCACCTTGTTGGATAATAATCCTATGGCCCTTCAACATTATCTTAACACCATGCCTCATTTTACCCCTACTTTGGTTCTACCTATGGACCCACCTTATTACATGCTTTCCCACCTTATGTGAAACAATTCTATTTCCATAATCACCACCCAATGATTGATTACCCAAGCCTCTTCATCTACCAATAATCCCTTTGAGGCTATTGTGGGAAACCAACTTAACCAACCTAGAAACACCCTTATACCTTCCACACCTAACAATAACTCCTTTACCTTAGGATCAACCTAACCACTAGCCACCTATACTCCCCTCACCTTAGGTGTACCTACCACTAGCATTACCAACCTTACTTTAGCTATCCTCAAGCTACTAAGAACTACTCCACTTAAAAACCTTGTGGTGTCTATACCTTCTACCTTACTACCAATCAGTACAAAGGTCACTACCCTTCTTTTTATTACCAATCCAACCATAAATTCTACCTAATAGGTTATCATTACACAAAATTTGGGTTACATCCTTAACCTATAAGGGCATGTATCTCTACCTACTACCCAACCACCCACATCCACCAACCCTTACATAACTTCAATGCAACCATCAATTTCCACATATCAATATGTGGTAGTTTCTCAATCTCCTACTAGTTATCAATATATCAGCCAAACACAATAATATGTGCCTTATAACTTCTCTAGTCCCTAACCCTAAATAGATCTAATGAAAATTCTAGTGGATAAAATAACCACTCTAGAGTCATCCATTTCTAGGGCTCACAAAATTCTATCATATGACTAGATCTGCATCGAACCTATTCACCTATATGTCTCTATTTGACCCTATCCACCTTAGTGGAAACTTCTCAAGTTTTCTAAGTTTCAAATTAAGGAGGACCCCTAATAACACCTCAAGGCATGCATGTTATTTGATTGACTATGATGATGCCCTCCTTCTTCGTACCTTCCCCATGTCCCTATCTAATCTAGCATTGGATTGGTATAGTACCTTAACCAAACATTCCCTCTTCTCTTTTGCCTAGCTAGTTCAAATTTTCTTGGATCACTTTTTGTTAAATATCTCTAAGAAAGTTTCCATCACTGACCTTTACTCTATATGGTAATTCAATGATGAATCTATTGCTAATTTGTATCCCATTGGAGAAATTTGATCAATCAACTTTCCTTTTATTTATCGCAAATTAAAATGATAAAAAAAATTTCTCAGGCATGTGCCAAGAATATATATTCTACATCGCATGTTCAAAGCTTCATAACCTTTGATGAAACTTTTACCATGTCACGTAAGTTATAAAATAGAGCCATCGATGAAGGATAATTAAAATTAAAAAATAAAAACTCTACCTATAAAACTAATGAGACCTCTTCCTCTAAATAAATAAACCAAACTAATTCTAATGTCAAAATCAAGGGAACTGTGAATGTGGTTGTCCTTAAGACCACTCATCTACCATCTATGAAACAATCAAATTCCTCTAATTCCTCAAATTAAAACATGAGAAACCAAAACCAAAATAATCAAAAGAAATTTACTCCAGTTGGGGATTCCTACACTTCAGTCTTTGAGAAGTTTCTAAAATCCAATATCATATAAATTACTCCCATCAATCCCCCATAACAATTTGATTCTTTTCATCCTGCACCTATCTAGTATAATGAGAATGATCTATGTGCTTTCTATTGGATAGTGGCGCATGCCATTAGTAGGTGTAATACCTTTAAAAACATTATCTAAATCCTCATTGACAAGGGGGAACTCACATTGGACAACCCCAATGCACCTTCAAACCAAGCCCTTAACATTTTTAGACAACCTTTTACTAATCATGCACCTAAAAAGAATGAGATCAACAAAGCTAAGTCTTCTTATGATGCCAATAATGTCAATATGGTTCTTGACACACTCATTACTGAAGAACCTACCACCTAATCTACCTATTCTTTTCCCTCTTCAATTATTGAGGTATTGGAGTTACCTTTTCTTCATTCAAAGACCCAAGTCAAGGATGTAATATTTTCCCCTCCTCCATTTATTAAGGTAGTGGATTCATCAATCCCTCCTTTGACTAACATACCCAAACAAACAACCATCACCACTTTAACTTCTTCGTTAACTACCAAATAATTCACCCCTCCTTTGGAGATCATTCATAAGGATGAAGTCACCATGTCTACACCTCTCATAAGTGAACCACATATTCCAACCTTGCATCTTTTAATTGAGGAAAAATATGAGGTCACTACTTCTTGGTCTCAACCTATGGGTTTATCTTTTGAGTCCACTTTCTAAAGAACAAAACTAATTTATAAACCATTCTCTAAACTATTTCAAATATTAGAATTTGCCTCCAAACCAGACATGGATTGATCCAAATTTTGGAAGCAATCCCTTATATCAATCCAATAATAATATCCAACCCCATCCTTGACAAGCCAATCCACCACTTCTATTACCACTATCATATCAACCGAACCAATCAAAACCTCTACCAACCTAATAATTTCTCAACCATACAAAGTAACCAAACCCCAAATAACTAAATCCCTTTTTATTACTTCAACCAAACCCACCAAAAACCTTGGCATCTTCCATATGCAAATATTTAATCATCCATCCTTAAAAGTATAGCTAACCTCACTAGACCTACCAACCAAGCACCAAACCAAATCAACCAAGGAGGTAAAACCACCAAAAGGATAGAAGGCTAGAGTTATACCTTCCTTAACCTTACCTCCATTTTGGGGCCTCATCCCTCTACTTCAATTAGAAAGCCAACTATCTTAATCAAAACCCAATCACTGCTTTTGGTTATGGCATCACAATTGATTCTTAACACACCCATATTAATAGAGCCATTAGTAACCAAGATATATACCTTGAAATATTATACCTCTAACCTTTTAGCCTACTCATTAAAACCAAAACCATCAAATAATAATGCCACCTTACCCAAAATTTCTACTACCAAACCTATTTCTAAATAGACTTCCATCTCACCAACTAAGTCCAAAACCTATAGAGCCTCACCACCTTTATCTGAGTCTTACTTAATTATTTTCCAAAGGTTATTACAAGTATCTTGCTTGACCTTACCTCTTATCATACCATTTGAACCTCTTGGTCTAAAAATTATATGGGATAATGACCACTAAGTGTTTTCCTATCATAGGACACCTAGGCATGAAACAAATAAATTCAAATCTCTCCAAACCATAATCCATCAACTCTATGATGAGGATGATCTATTATCAGATGAACCTCCCATGAGCCTAAAACCAAACTGATCAACAATAACCATAACCTAGCTTCTACCTACTCCCCTACTCTCACCTTAGAGTGAGGGAGAGCCTAAACAATATCCTACCCCAAATCCTCCCTTTATCCATACTATCCACATGGTTACAATATCACAACAAAAATATAAGGGGAAGACTAAAGTGTCCATCCCATGGACATACCCATCTTCCACATCCCAACCAAATCAAAATCAACCTTTACCTTTAGCCAAGCCTAAGGTATCTATCTTGGGTACCTCCCAATCCAACCCCTTCAAATCAATTAGGAGAGTGATTCTCAAACAAATTTACTAGACCTTAACAAAGATGAGCCAATATAAATTGATTTTTACCTCACCTCATCATCACCAAGAAATGATAGAGGCATTGTAATTGATAGAGGTCTAACCTAAAGATCCTCAACCTCTAGCAGCCTTTATTGGTGCTTTCCAAATTTCCAACCTTGTCACCTTCAAGGATTTAAAAATACCTTCTATCCACCCTAATAACCTAGATCCCCCTATTTTCATCACTACCTACATCAACCAAACCCATGTCAAATGGGTTATGATTAATGGGGGACCCATTATTAACATCATCTCCTACCACACCTATGTTCAACTTAAACTACAAAACAATGTCATGTTCAAGACCTCAATCATTATCCATTCCTTCAATGACACCATGGACACTACTTTGGGAACTATAATCCTTCATATACATGTAGGAACTTGCACACTCCCTAAACTCTTTTATGTAGTGGAAGGAAAATTTTAGTATAATGTCTTGTTGGGATGACCTTAGATTTTATCCATAGGTTTTGTACATTATACCCTTAATTATTGCATCAAATTTGAGCATGAAGGTTAGGTTATCACCATAAAATCTAACCCGAGTTCCTTCTCATCATGCAAAATGACTTGTCAACCCAACAATGTCCTCATACTATTATCTAACATACCCTCATCAACCAATAAACCTTCAACCACAAAAGTTGATATCATATATTCTTCCACCAATGAAGCATCTACTAGCTCATTCATCCCCTTAGATCAAATCCCCACCATAGACCCTTTGGAATCAATATTCCATCACCTTTCACTTAGGAAATATCACATTTTGACCTTTGATGCCTTCTCTACTCCCCATGAGTATGGGAAACTTAATAACCAACCTAGGTATGACCCCAATATCAAAGCCATTATTTCCTTTGGACCTTAAAATTGTCAAACCTATTTAGTCTATGGGGGACTTGACAAACCCCTTAGTGCTTTCACCACATCTCTTTCACCTTTTCCATTCATAGTTGGATTTTATTATCTAGATATACTGAGTTTTTCCAAGATGATATGAACAAGGGCCACATGAGTTGCTTCTTATTGAGACCAAAAAACCCCATGAGAAACATGGCCTTAGTTTCTCTCCACTAGACCAACACACTGATTCACTTCCCAACACCAAAATTGATGAGGACATCCCATCCTTGTTGACTCCCTCATCATCAGACCATGAAGATGATGAAATCATCCCTTCTAATTTTTTTCATCAACATGATCAGTCTCAGACCCTATAAAAATAATGTGGAAACCATAAGCATCCCTATGACCCATCCTAATATGATAGGAGATGAATCTCCCACCATTAATATTATTCAATTTTAGGATGATGATTCCATTCTCACTTATCTTGGTGCACCTAATTCTTCCTTCCACAAATATTTACCTCCTAAGACTTTAACCATGTTGAATGAATCCACCATGGATATCAACTTGGGTACCTTGGATGATCTATGCATCATCAAAATTAGACAAACATTAAATTCCATAGAGCTTCAATACTTCCCCTCCTTCCTTCATGATCATTACATAACATTCACTTGGTCTTATAGTGACATGCCTGGCATCGACCCCTCCATCTCTACCCACAACATCATCACCCACTATGATTCTAAACCCATTAGGTAAAAACTTAGATAAATGGACCCTCACATATCCCTTTTCATCAAAGAAGAACTTCAACATCTCCTCTCTATCAATTTCATTCAACCCATTGATTAACCCCAATGGGTCTCAAATATTGTGACTATCACCAAAGCCATAAGGGGAATATACATTTGTGTGGTTTTTCATGACCTAAACCTTGCCTACTCAAAGGATGACTTTCCTATACTAAACATTGACCAACTAGTTGATCTTACATCCATCTATGAGATGTTATCTCTCATGAAGGTATTCTTACAATAAAATTCTAATTTCCCTTGAGGATCAACACAAAACCACCTTTATCACCCCATCGGGGGCCTTTTGTTATAGATTCATGTCTTTTGGACTAAAGAACATTGGTGTAACCTACCAACAGGTTATGACCTACATCTTCCATGACCTTATCCATAAGATAGTAGAAGACTATGTTGATGACCTTCTTGAGAAATCCAAATATCATAAGGATCATTTGGTTGTTCTTAATATTATCTTTGAGCACCTTATCCATTACCATGTCTACCTTAAACTTAAAACATGCATTTTTAGGGTTTTGTCAAGCAAATTCCTTAGATTTATCATCTCCCTTCCAAGAATTGAATTTTATCTAGCCAAAATCAAATCAATCCTTGACATGCCTCCTCCCACCCACCTTAAGCAACTCTATAGCTTATAGGGGAAGATCCAATCCATTTGCTTGTTTATCTCCTAGCTCTTAGACTGATGTCAACCCTTCCACCACCTTCTGAAGAAGGATGTATCTTTTAAGTGGAGTAATGACTATCAAAATGTCTTTGATTCACTTAAAGAGTACCTCCTATCTCCACCTATCCTCACCCCTCCTAAGGATGATCAACCTTTATACCTTTATATCTTAACAAAAACCACTCCCTGATGAAAATGCTCGCTCATCAAGATGAACAACACAAAGATAAAAAATCTAGTACATTAGCCATATGCTTGTATAATATGAGACTCAATATACCCATACTAAGAAACTTTGCTTAGCCTTAGCCTTCATGGCCACCAAACTTTACCACTACCTTCTTAACCATAAGACCTATTTCATAACCAATACTAACCCACTCAAGTATATGTACTCCAAGCCATACCAAAACCAATGTATGGCTAAGTGGATCATGATTTTACTAGAATTTGACCTTGAGTTTATTTATTATAAGTAAATTAAAGGGTAAGTCATTACTTACCAATTGGCCAAAGCACCATTGGTAGACAACCAACCTCCTCCTCTTGAGTTCCCTGATGAGTCCATCATGCCCCTCTCTCAGGCAAACATCACCTATCAGGTGACCATGTTCTTTGATGGATCAAAGTGTCAACATGGTGGGGGAGCTAGTATCATCCTCATTCCCCTCCATGGTGAACCTCTACCTTTATCTTTCAAGTTATATTTTGAATTTACCAATAATATGGATGAATATGAATCCCTAGTCACAGGCCTTCAACTATGTTAGCCTTGGGAGTCAAAATGATCAACATATTTGGTGACTCTCAACTTGTGTTCATTTAGATAAATGTCTCTTAATATTTTAATAATGATGTTTTATAATAGTAAAAATGAGTATTTGATGAACTCTTAACATCATTTAAACACTACCATATCCAATCCAACCTATGATCTACCAACAAGTTTACTGACACCATGGCTTCCCTTGTCTCTTAAATCCCCTATAAATCCTCTGACTCTAGGCTATATTTCATTATCCATAGACTTACCTAGCTTTCCTATGTAAAAATAGACTCTCCTACCATCTTCAATGTGGAGGAGACCCAACATGACCTTTAGTATAAGTAGACCTTTGACTATCTCAACCTTACCATCATTCCTTCTGGTCTTTCTAGGAATGCTCAAAGAGAATTTATCCAAAGTACCTCATTTTATACCATTATGGGGTGAATTATTTACAAAAGTGCCTTTGATGGTCTCCTCTTCTATTGCCTATGAAGTCACAAAGCTTTTCATGCTATCAAGGAAATGAATGATGGGATCTGTGGGGGATATTTTAGTGGCTTATCTATCATTAAATTCATCCTCCACCTTGGCTATTACTGGCCTACCCTTAACCAATATTATTGTGATTATGTGAAATAGTGTGTTAAGTGTCAACAACATGCCAATTTAAATCACACATCTAGCCATAGTCTTCATGTTTCTACTAATTTATAACCCTTATCATAATGGGATCTAGACCTTATTGGTGAAATTAACTCCCATTCTTCATAGCAACACCATTATATCATCACTGTGATCGAGTATTTTACCAAATGGGTAGAGGATATTCCTCTTGTCTTTACCAAATAAAAAAATATTATTAACTTTATCAACCATCACATCATATATCATTTCAGTGTTCCTCAAAAAATCATCACCAACAATGGCAAATATTTTAAGAAAAAATAAGTCCAATGTCTTTGTGATAAATTTGGTATCAAGTTAAGTTTCTCATCGCCCTATCACCCTTAAGTGAATGGATAGGTTGAGGCCTCTAACAAAACTCTCAGTAACATGCTCACTAAAATTCTCAATACCTCTGGTCAGGATTGTCATATGTATATCCCTTTTACCTTATAGTAATATCATACTATCATTTGAACCCCTATAGGTGCTACACCTTTTTATCTTATGTTTGGAGTAGAGGTCGTCTTGCCTCTTAAAGTTCAAATACCTTCTCTTTACATATATTTTCAAGATCTCATCTTGGAAGATGATTACCATCAAAAAAGTTTAGCTCAACTTGAGTTACTTGGTGAGCATCATTTATCCACTCTCACCCATTTTCATTTTTATCAAGATCACTTTAAGCATGCCTATAAAAAAACACCTTAGAGTGTGATAATTTAATGTCAAAAACCTCATCTTAAAGGAAAATCAACATTCCACTAATATGGAGAAAAGCAAACTTGGAAAGTTTTCTTTCAATTATACTGGACCTTATATCATAGCTCATAATTATGGATTAGGAGCTTACTAGTTGTCCTCTCTTGAAGGTAACCTAGAACCTGAGCCCCTCAATGCTTTGCATATGCATTCTTTTCTTTTGTTAAAGAGGATAAAACTCACCCTCTCTAATTTAAGTTCATCCCTTCCTTTTAAACCATATTAATCTCCCTAGTTTAGGGGAAACCAATTAAAACTAAATCTTGTGATTATCCATCATAATCATGGCCTTATCTTGAACAATGGGTACCACATCTCTACCCATGGCATGATTTTCATGGTACTTTCTACCCCTTTTCACAAGGATGGATTCCCATGATCAATTTCACCTAAAACTCTTTACACCTAATCAACCTTCTTTTGCTTTTCTTTTTTCCTTCATAAAGGTGAACCCTTAAGCCTATATAAGCAAGTCTATGTCAAGTAAAATAAAAAAAATCAAAAAGTAAAACTAAACCAATGATAATCATGGGTCATTCCTAGCATTTTTAGATTTCTCCCTTAAAGAAAAACTATTGAAAACATATTCAAAATTTCTCAAAGTAAGGTGGCTTACTCCCTCTAAGGACAACTATCAAAAGGCATTAAACAAAGCATACACACTTAAACCACTCCCTTGAAGGATGGATGAGTAAAGCATTTTTCAAAAGCATAATAATTTATTGGAAGCTTCATTCATCGATAAGCTTACCCAACTCCCAAGAAACAAAAAATAATAAAATGTACCATTATCAAGTGAAAATAATAACAATAAAATTTTGAAGGCTGCAATCGACTCTCATCAATAATAATTTTGACAGTCGTAATCATCTCTCATGAGTAGACTTCATGCATTGATTAATATATATTTTGTCTAACATAGAATTATTTATATTTACTCTTTGATAAAATCTAGAGGAGGCATGATAATCTCACAATAAGGTTCCATTTTCATCCATCTCCCCTTCATACACTATGAATCAAGGGATTTTGAGCTCATGTGATATTATGTGATCAAGACACCTTGTTAACCAAATAATAAAAACTAATGTGAAGTATTCAAAGGGATTATTTTCTTTAATCCAATCCAACATGGGTCTTATTTTATCCCTTTCCAAAGAAGAAGCATAATTCCCTCTTCCTATCCTACCATGACTAGTTGATATATTCGTTAAGATGCTTGTCTCTTGATTATATTTCCTTTTTCACATCTAGTGTTGATATTCAACATAATTTATGTGTTTTACCTTAGGAAAAATTACCATAACCACATCACATCATATCAACATATATCATGAGTAAAAATAGGCATAATTAGCATAAACCATTTCCATAAACATAACCATCAACATCATATTAAGTCCATACCATTCATGAACATTAAAAAAACCCATTTATACCACATGTCTAAATATAAATGAGGAAACATATACTAATTCACTTTTAGCATGAGAATCATTATCATATTAACATCATCATAACCATGAACATAAAATAAATACATCTCATCACATGCCTAACTAGGTAAGTTTATATTGTAGACACCTAAAACTGGCCATTGATAACATCCAACCAAGCTTTTGACCAATTTCCACCAAAAATGCAAAATTTGGCCTAAAAACACTAAAACATGCTAAATGATGTGAAAATGACATATTCAATTGCTTATTTTGGCTAGGGTATCCCTAAATGGGGCAATGTAATTTATGGGCTAGCTAACTTTGATAAGATCATTGCGAGTCAAAATGCTAATTTTGCACTTAGGTGCTCTGGATTGTTATTTCCTATCAAATATCTTACATGAGACATGTGCTTTTGTTATTTGTTATTGATAACATCATAAATGGGATAATGGATCCAATGCATCTAACATTAACTTCCAATTCTAATCCAGTTAAATTTTGGACCAATAATAAGGCATTCTGATCAATTTGAGTAATTTGTGCATAAAGTGCTTAATCATGCTTGGGAGCTAATTAACCCAAATAAAGACACAATCAAAAATTCCATGGAAACTTGTTGAAAACTTATTTTTAGAAATGAATATTTAATATCTACATTATCATGTGACCTCATTTCTTGGGAAGGCATCCCTAGGTCATAAATGCCATAAATATCAAGATTCATGCCCTCCATGCCTCATCAATTCCTTCTAAGATTTCATCCATGCCTCTTAATTACCCCTTCTTCCAATGTCATGATGAGGATAATTACAAACTTTTTTGTTTAAAGTTAAATTAATCCTTAACCACACATCTCAATCTCAAGATGGATGGTTCAGGTTGATTCTAGACATTCTCAAAAATTTATAAATAGGAGGCCTTACCACATCATTTCTAAGATATTTTGGTGCAACATTATAATGCACAAAATATTCAAGAAGCCATTGAAATTAGTGTTACCATGCCAAATTGATTTCAAGCCAAGCTAATCTAAGCCAAGCAATAAGCCAAAGGTGCCAAGGAGAGATGGAGGCAGCCAAGCTTCCATTGCTAAGGACTTTATGAGCATAAAACTGAGAAATCCACTACTACAAAGGTAGTTGGAACATCCAAATAAGGTGAAGGAATTGTTTTGTTTTATTCCTTACTTTCTAGTTGTGTTTGTCATTTGTTTTCGTTACCAAGATCTCCCTAGTGTCTAGGCCTAGAGATGTTAATCTATTAGTGTGTTTCTTTTATTTTGTTTTCATTTTGGAACTAACACCATACTAACCATCCTCTCTTGAGTCAAATTATTAGATCACATATGGCATGCCCAATGAGACTCAACACATGTCAAACCTAAATAAGATCATTTTGAAACTTTAAAATATTCATTTGGACCCTTAAAACTCTTATAAATTAATTTTCTAACATTATTTTCCATTTTTATTTTCCATAGTTTTACACAATAACTGACATCAGCAAGTAAGATCAACATCAATTTCACATGTTAACTAATATCAGTTAGTGAAATTGGCATCTATAGTCAATTGGATAATTGATAGTGATTATAAAATGTCACTATCATCGATTATAGAAATTGATGTCGGTCACTATGTTTTTCTTCAAACACAGACCCGAGAGATCTTTTTCTAAAGTTTATTGTCTCAAACAAAAAATTTCTTCAAACCTAAAGGACATGCTAACATTTTTGATACAGGACCAAACTTGACATTTTATAAGAAAAACATGTTTTAAAACACCTTTTTCATGTTTAAAAATCAATTAGGAACTTTGTTTTGGTGTTTAATGAAAAATTTGATGCTTAGATGAATTTTTTCAAAGTTCGCAATCTTAAGACCAAGGGGTAAAATGAAAACTACCAAATCTTTCATTTGGGCTTAAAATTGAACACACTTGTTGATTCTCATTTGTAATAGTTGTTTAGAATAAATTTTTGTTTGGAAAAAAGAAGAATGTTACATGTATGATCTTCCATTTGTCCCCTTTAGGGAACCCATAGAATCAAAAGTGTCATTCCCATTGCAAGTATCCTAGTTGAAGGCTTAGAAAGAAAGTCATCTAGAGAACTTCCCAAAAACTCATCAAAGTTTGGGTGACCTTTAAAATGGCCTTAAAGTCTTTCTAATTTCATGCTTTCTTTTTTTTATGCAAACTTGGCTTGTGAGGGGGACTTCATTACCTCCCATGAGTTCTTTAGGGAAGCTTAGACTTGGAGTTTCACCTCCCAGAATTGATTTTATTTGGATCCTAATTAGAGTTGTATATAGAAAGTAGTGGCACTTTGGACATCATACTACACTAAGCAAATAATAGGATGTAGTGGTCGCAAAAAGGACTAGACCTTTTTTCAACAAGTCAAGTGATATGAATTCAAAATACATGCTTTTTTTGTATTATTTGGTGTGAAAGTCATTATGCAGTTGATTCCCATAGATCATTTGGAAACTTGTTATATCTTAAACAAATCCCCACTTGCCACAAAATTATTGTTGGTTCAAGGTGCACCTCAAGGTCTATGTCACAGTACTATCATTTGAGAGAAGGGGGTGGGGTGTAGAAACCATACTATATAATGTGTATTTACTTTTGGATTAACACTTAAAATCCTCTCAAATGATGTATATTGATAGATTCTAACAATACAAAGAAACCTTGTTAGATTAGGATCTAAGAGTGGTTAATTAGTTGGTCTTGTCCTAGATTAAAGTCTTTTTTGGAGTCAAAACTTGGTGTAAACAAGTAATCTAAACCAAACACATAGTACAAATTTTCCTTTGAATAAAGAGGCATTATGCTACCCATGTGAGATAATAAATTTACCTAGTTCAAAAGTTCATCAAAAGCTTGAGAGTCATATCATCCACTTTGCCATAATTATGTTGCACAAGGTCTATGGCACAGTTTACCAAAGTTGTTTAATTCCTTCACTTATAATCAAAATTCAAATTTTCACCTTTATAAGTTCATAGGGTTGTTGTGTTAAGTGGGTTCTCCATTTGCACTAAACTTGAGGGAACTTAGGTTTAATTTCCAAATTGGGTTGAAGACTGTTCAAGACTCATAATCATTGTCATCACTTAGTTTACTTAAGCCATTTTGTGATAAACACTTGCACTTTGAGTCTATGCAACACAACATTTTGAGTCAAGAAAAGTAGTGTTATGCTGCCAAAATTGTGGGAAAATGTCTTTGCCTTAGAGAGTTTTTGAAACAAACCTTTTTGTCACACCTTTTGTGTAGTATAACATTGTTATTCTAACCAAAACATTTCAAATATTTTTTCATAGACCCTCTTATATAGATTTTCTAAATTTATTCCTATATTTTCAGACCAATCCAAGTGTGTTTTTGTGATCTTTTGTCTAAAATAGTTATACTATTCACTTTTGTCTGGTTTTCTTGTCAAAAGGAACCAAGTTTTATACCATTTTTATGAGAAAATAAACTATTTCTAAAGTGCCTTTTGTTTCATACCTTACACCTAGTTGATCAAGTTCATGTCCAAGAATCAAATGCCTAATGTTTGTTAGAAGTGTTTCAAGTCTATTAAATTAAATCTTTCATCTATTTTAAAGTCTAGCTTTTGATATCATTTGGCCAAGAGTCCTATCACATGCCTTGTTTGAACCTAGCTTTGACATTGTGTTTGGACAAAATACCTAGCAACTTTTAAATTCCTAGATTAGACTTATTTGAAACACTTTGACCTTAGAGTTTGGAATTTTTATTTTTTGTCCATTTACTTGTTTACCTTTATGTGAATAGTGAAATATTAGATACCTCACATTAGCTTGTTTCCTCACAAATATTTACATAAACCTTTTGATCCTTTTGATGAATCTAGACCAAGTTGGAACATAATCTATTTTAGACATTGTCCTTTTTAGAGTTTTTATAACTCTTTGACTTTTTATCACAAAAGCATTGATTATGGATCCAAACATGTATTCCTACACTAGTAGTGGACTCAGGTACAATATGGGAATTAGTAATGTAGTTGTGTAGGAAGAAAAAGTGCAAGACCCTTATGCAAATAATATTGTTTATGAGATAAATTCTTATCCCTCTTATAATACTCAATCTAAGGTACAAAGCTAAGATCCATTGGCTAACTATCTAGTTAACACCCATCTTATTTAGAACAAAACCAAAAATAAACCACACAATACCAAGCTACAATACCCATAGTGGATGAGCCAGTTCTTCAATAGTCATATTCTACTAATATTACTTCCACATATGATCCATTTTTTTTAGTGACATTTTTTAGCAAATAAAGATGAGATTTTGGTTAGAGCCATAGAGGTAGGGGCCAAGTTTCTAGTAAACTTTCCCCATGAAAATTTACCAAGTCTAGTAAGAGTTACCCACAATATCATTTATAATCAATAGGCTTCTTCTAACAATCCTATGGCTCTAGTCTAAACAATGTACCAAGATCCTAATATATCTAATCGAGGCAAAAACATCATGGAAGATCACTCTAACTAAATGTAGATAGCATATCAAACCTATATGAATCTAGCACGTGATTTCAATCAGATGAACATGGTAAGTAACCCTCTTATTGACCTAGTTCCTTCAACAAGGGTGTTGATAGAGTTAACTAGATAAGAGAATCTAAGTTCTAACCCATTCATACAAACCACTTTGATATATAACTCGATGCATATGCCTATTATTAAAGAAGTGTCTTCAGCCTCTACATAAAATAGTGAGCCAAATATAGTGGACAATGTGTGAACAACGTCCAATTCCAATCAAAGTGGTACTAATGCACAAACAACTAGCCAAAAGCATATGCCTATAGTTCATCCCATGAGTGGGATGTCATACCAAGGAATAGGAGTTTCTACACCCCAACCTTAACTAGATGCTTTGTCAAGTATACAACATATGAGATTAGGTAATCAAATTATGGCCAATGTCATACCTCAATGATAAAAATGTGATGAACCCTACTCCTCCTCAATAGGAAATGAGTAGTATTATAAAACAACTAGCACAATCTAGTGTATCAACACAATAGAGGACAAATACATTTCTATCTTAATTAGGGGCAATAAATGTTTCACCTCACCAGGTAATGACAAGTATACCTCTTCAGTCACATACTAATATGCCAATCTAAAACTAAGTAATGACTAGTTAATAATTTGAAAATATTAGTCAATGACAGATGCCAAATCTATAATCTAATTTCACTTCCTTATATGGATTTGTGAAATAAGGAGGTCCCCATGTTTCTCAAGTACTTACTAGACTACCATTAGCTCAAAATATACCATAAATCCAGAGATAGGGTCTTGGGCCACAAGTTCCAACTCAACAATAAGGTTTGATTAGTTGGCATCATGTCCATTTTCAACCATAGTAGGCATAATATAGTTATATCCCTCGATCCCAACCATAAAATCCTCCAGTTCAAACCTTTATCACCAACCCAAACTAGAATATTACATAACCAAGTGTACAATTTCAAGTACATCCTAATCCACATATGTGTATTCCTAATCCATTCCCTAACTAAACCAATATACCCCAATAGGTATATCCATCATACCCTAGTCAAAGTGTCCTAGTTGTGACCTCCCAAATATCTACCCAAAACAATATTCTCCCTCAAACCAATGTTCCTTCTAGTTTACTATCCCAATAATTGTAACAGATGAAGGATGTAATTGCTAGCATTTAGGTTGGGAAACAAACTAAAAAGTTCAAATTAGATGATTTATGTTCCTATTCATTCAATATCATGTATTTGTAGATACCATTTCCTCCAAGATACAAACCATCAAAATTTGATAAATACAAAGGGAAATGTGACCCTAAGGCTCATTTGACCAAATTCTTTGTTGCATGTCAATTAGTGGCATATAACAACATTTACCTTTTGTTGTTATTTCCAAGGAGCTTGGCTAGACAAGCCTTAGAGTGGTTTTTGAAGTTGCCCAAAAATTTAGTAATGGACTTTGATGATCTTTCTGATAAGTTTGTGCAACACTTTTCTTATAATCTTGAGCATGAGATTTCATTAGTGGACTTAACGCAAGTAAAGAAAAAAGATGATGAGAATTTTTAAAGTTTTTTATAGTGATGGAGAGCCCTTGCAATCCATTTCACCCATAGTTTACAAAATAAACAATTAACCATTGTGTTTACCAAAAAATTTCATAATTAGATAGCTTATGATTTGGAACTAAAATGTGCACATAATTTTAAGGAAATCATCGACAAAGGCTTGTTGATTGAGTGAGTGCTCATCAATAAAGGAGTTATCAAGATTAATTTAGATAATCAAAATCAAGGTACCAATTATACAAATGACCAATATCCCATTCAAGTGTAAGCATCACTACTAGCATAGGCTAATAATCAAGAAAGATTAAAACAATTCAATAGCAATAAGAATGTTGTGGGAAATGGAGTAACTAAATCCCATCATGTCCAAATAGTGCAAACATCATCTACACCACCTTTTCAACTTAATCCTACTTATAAAACTCTCTAACCAATGCTGCAAGCACAACAACCAAGACCTGTACCATAAATATTATAGTCATTACCATTACAAACCCCTCCTCCTAAAAGAACTGTGCCTGCACATCATGTCTTTAGTGACCTAGGAGAACCTATTGAGTCTGTATTTCACAAGACCACTAATCTGATTAGTTGGCTTATACCAATACATTATCCACAAGGCATTCCTTATCATAATTGGTACCATGAAAATGAATTATATGACTATCATCGGGTCAATGGGCATAATCTATGAAGATGTGTCCAAATCAAGCATTTAATTGAGAATATGTTGGATAATGGGGAGATAACATTGGATAATGGTGCTTCCAATTCCAATAAAACTCTTGGTATTTATCAAAACCCCTTTCCCTAACATAACAATCAATAATAACAATAATAATAGCTAGTGCAACAATAAAATCAACATCAAAGCCCAAACTAGTAGAATTAATAAAATCAGTAGTAGAACCCACAATGATAGAACAATGGACAAAACCAAGGTCAAAATGGTAAAAACTAAAAAAATTATCATGTAATTACACATCATTACAACAATTTTTTAGGTCATATTATAGGGGGTAGCATTAATACCATCTCCATTAATCCTAGACCAAGCACTAATGAACCTAGACCATTGCTAAACAACAACATTCAACCAAATTACATGGATAATCCTTATTTAACCTAAGACTACATACATGCAAACCAATAAAATAGGACTTCCCCTTTTTGACCTTATATCAACAAATCATCCTTGCCATGTGACCACATGTGAGTGCATCAGCAACCAAGACTTGTCCTGTCTAGTCCCACACCATTCCCAATATTTGTTAAAAATAATGGTCCAATATTTAATCCTAATTGTTCAATCACAACTTGAATGTTGAAGATTACTATCTCAAGTCCACAACCATCCATCACTAGGCCTATCATCCAACCAACTATTTAACCTCAAAATAAATCATTCACTACTGATCAAGAAAATAAATTTGATATTATGGAACAATTATAGAAGATACCAAAAAAAAACTTCTATTTTAGATTTGTTTTGAACGTCAATAATCCACAAGAACATCTTGAATGATTTTTTGACCCAATCCATTGTTGCTAGTGACATATACCCTGATAAATTTCAAGCTTTGGTTGGACACCTAACTCCAACCCAACAAGTCGCATTCAACCAAAGCAATATGTCTTCTCTTGGCCCACTCCATAATAATCCATTATACATAAAAGTTTATATAAGATGACATAAAGTGAAATGTGTCCTTATAGATAATAGATCCAACATCAACATAGTGTCTCTAAAGCTCATCAAACTTCTTGGGTACATAATTTTAGATCTTTAGCCATAAACAATAACCATCAAAGCCTATGATAATTAGGAAAGAGAATAATAAGGTACCATTAGTTTTCTATTTATCATTGGGCCTTTGACCAATGATACACTTTGCCATGTGCTTGATCTTGAATTATCATACAACATGCTTCTAATCAAGCCTTGGTTACATGAGATTCATGCAAACCCATCAATGCTGCACCAATGTATCAAGTTTTCCCACTCAAGGATGGAAGTAAATATTTTAGGATAATTACACCCATATGAACACTGCAAGAATATTGAGGCCAAATTTCAAAGCTATAATTATCAGTATGGCATGAATCCAAGTTCCAAGTAAGATAAAGGAAAGGCTATACTTATTGATCCTTTACCAGATGATTGCATAGATCTTAATACTTTGGATTCCCTTTCCCACATGCCACCTCCTAAAGCTTCTAATCATTTCACCATTTCAAATAATGGATCAAGATAGTATGTGACCCATGATACATTTCATATTGTTAATATTCTTCAGAATCCAAAAACCTTTGGGTGACCTAAAGTCACCCCACACATGCATTGGCAACAAAAGAACAAAGATAAGAGCCCTATCACATTTGTACCAGCATCTAACCTAGGACTTGACCCTCTTGAAGGGAAAAAATCATGGTTATACAATGATGACCAAGCTGATTATTATAAAAGTACAAAGTATCATATTCCTAATAGGATCATGGAGTGTCATAATTATGTAGGAAGAGGCCTCAGACCTAATCAATAAGGAACCATTGAGCCAATTTCCATGACTAAGTATGAAAGACCTTATAGACTTGAATTTAAACTACCTGGGGGTGACCCCAAATATCTTATTTAAACTCCATCACCATATCATGATGTCGATAGTGAAGTAGAGTGTGATCATAGCCTCACCTTTGATAACCTAGTTAAAACCAATCTATTTGATAAAAATGCCATTTATAACCTTACCCTAACCATTCATCACAACCCATTACCATTATATTATCCCCAACTAATAGATTGGGACCAACAAGAATCCATTCTGTAGATTGATGAGTTCCATAATGATGAGGCATTTTGTGACTTTTTAGGCCTTAAAGACAATGTTCCATTAGGAGATCACAAATTAGGATTCTTAATCACATTAGATCTTTCAGCCTATTTTAGAGAGTGAGTGAACACCCTTATCCAAAAACAAATAAGTAAAACATTAAGGTCTCAAAGTGAAAACCTCTTTGAGGTGATTTTTGACTAGGTAAAAAGTAAAGATAAAGGCTAGTCTAGTGGTGAAAACCTATTTTAGGTGCTATTATATGGGGATGTTCATTCTTCTTCAAATTTATATCAGGAGACCACCAATGATGAACTTGCCTATGGATCTAAGTTCAACTTTGAGAAAAAATAATTATTTGATCAAATTCTTCAAGAATTTTTGACTATTTTTGTTACATGACTAGATATCCCATTAGGGGACTCAGATTGATCATGCCTAGGAGAATTTCAATAGCAAGTCCTAATAGAGGACCCTAACATAATTTAATAGTTCAAGTCATTGCCTACTATCCTAGAAGATAGTTTGACCCTTCTAGTCAAAAATATAATAGAGATAAATACCAGGACTCCATCAGGCTTGAAATGGATAAAATTAGGAATGTCTCTCACTGAGGAGGAAAGTGACATCTTTACAGCTCTATTGATAGAATTTATAGATATATTTTCATGGGCCTATTTTGACATGTTAGGTTTAGACCCTGCCTTGGTTCTGTAGCATCTTGTGGTTAATCCTGATGCCAAATTGGTAAAACAAAAGATATGTAAGATGTATCCTCACACTGTTGTATTGGTAAAGAAAGAGTTAAAAAAACTCTTAGAAGTAGAATGTATCTGATCTATTGACTACTAAGAATGGATATCTAATGTGGTACTTGTTAGTAAAAAGATTGAAAGAATTAGAATCTACACAAATTTTCAATACATCAACAAATCTTGTCATAAAGATGATTTTACATTGCCTAATATCGACATGATTGTCAACTCCATGGTAGGTTATGAAATGCTTTCACTCATGGATAGATTTTAAAGATACAACTAGATAGGAATATCACTAGAAGACCAACACAAAACAACATTCACCATTCCATGAGGAACATTTTATTATTAGGTAATGCCATTTGGCCTTAATAATGTTGGAGCTATATATCAAAGGGCCATGACTATCATATTCTATGATATGATGCATGATATTGTTGAAGATTATGTTGATGACATATTAGGAAAATCCAAAACTAGGGCCGACCATCTAGTAGTGCCGCATAAGATATTTTAAAGATTATGAGAGTATAAATTCAGACTCAATCTAAATAAATCTATGTTTAGTGTAACTTTAGGAAAACTACTTGGTTTCAACGTGTCTCATATAGGTATTGAATTTGATCTGGCTAAAGTACATGCTATAACTAAGATTCTACCACCAACCAATTTAAAGAAACTCCATAGTTTATAGGGTAAGATCTAATCAATCCAACACTTCATCTCTCAATTAGTAGACAAGTGCCATCCATTTACATAGATTTTGAAGAAGGGAGTTGCATTTCACTAGGATGATCACTACTAAACAACTTTTCAACAAATCAAAGACTATCTTGTTAATCTACCTATTTTATTACCTCCTATGCTAGGAAAGCCATTCTTGTTATACCTATCAGCTACTGACCATACTCTAGAGGCACTCTTGGCTCAACATGATGACAATGGAAAAGATCATGTTGTGTACTACCTAAGTCATACCTTGGTTACATATGAATATAACTATGTACCTATTGAAAAATCTTGTCTAGCCATGGTCTTCATAGCTCAAAAATTATACCATTACATGTTGAATAATAAGACCATGGTCATTTCAAAAGTATATCCACTCATGTATCTATTATCTAAAATAGATTTATAAGGTAGAATGGCTAAATGGATCATGCTTTTCAGTGAGTTTGACATAGAGTATGTCAATTACAAGCCAATCAAGAGATAAGTTCTTACAGATCAACTTGTTGAAGCACCTCTCACAGACACACAACCACTCACATTTCAATTTCTTGATGAATCCATAATGATCATCAGTAACACACCCCTTGAGGAACAATCCTAGAAATTGTATTTTGATGGTTCATTTACTGCACATGGATCAGGGGTAGGCCTATTATTTATTACACCATAGGGGGATATAATCCCTAAGTCAGTCAAAATTATCTTTCCTTGTAAAACAACATGGATGAGTATGAAACACTTATTTAAAAAGTAGTGCATTGTAATATATCTCATCTCCAAGTTTATGACGATTCTTAGTTAATCATCAATCAAGTCACATATCATTTTCAGACCAAAGATGACAAGCTGGTTCCATATAAAGCCATGGTCAACACTCTTAAGCAATAAATTACCAATATTCAAATTGAGCACATACCAAGGGATAGTAATAGAACTATAGATGCCATGGCTACTATTGGCTCTCTAATTCAACAAATAGATAAAGCTATAGAATATTAGTTCCTCATTGAGAATTTATTAGCATCAACTCATGAACCTTCAATCATTGCCATTATTTGTGATATTATTTGTCCTAATTCTATCTGGTACTTAGACCTTTACAACTACCTTCATGACCAAGTTCTTCCACCTAACCTATCTCAAAAATAAACCAAAGCCTTTATTAATCATTATACTCTACTTGGATCCACCCTTTACCATCATAGTTTTGGTGGAACTCTACTTCATTGTTTAACTTCGACAGAGTCTATGCTAGCATTAAGAGAAGTTCAAGGAGTATGAAGATATCATTCTATTTGGGTAGTCCTATCCAAAATCTCTTATTTACTAGTTATTATTGGCCCATAATGGATGTATATGCCACTGCATATGTAAAAAATCATGAAAAATGTCAATGGCATGCTAATCTAATTCATGCCCCAATAAAAACTCTAAAACTAATGTTGACACCATGGCCATTTTTTACATGGGGACTTGATCTCATTGGGAAGATCAACCCCACTTCATCTGATGGCCATAAACATATCCTTACTACCACTGAGTATTTCACTAAGTGGGTTGAAGATATACGCCTTATGTGACTATAAAGAAAATTTCCAAATTCATTTTCAACCATCTCATTTGTCGCTATGGTATCCCCTTTGACATTATATCTGATAATGAAGGATCATTCAAGAACAAAGATGTAGACTAGCTATGTAATAAATATAGCATCACACAACATTTTTCAATAACATATTACCTTCAAGGTAATGGCCAAGCTGAGGCATCCAACAAAACCATTGTCAATATCCTCAAAAAGATTGTCAATGATGTCGGTCATGATTAACACTTGCAAATATTCCCTATCCTTTGGGTATATCATATCAATCATCCTACTCCAATAATAATCACTCCATACTCAATTATTTATGGTACTAAAACCATCCTTCCCATTGAGGTCTAATTGAATTCACTATGCATATCTTTCAAGCATGTCCTAGATGATCATGACTATCAAGTATCCTACCTATAAGAACTAGACTTACTTGATGAGAAATACATAACCATGCTCAATAATCTTCAAACATATCAAAATTGACTCAAAGGGCACTATAATTAGTGTGTTAAGTATAGAACCTTTGAACTTGGTGATCTTGTTCTTAAAGAGAACCAAAAGAATACCATAGTTGAGAAGAATCAAACCAAACTGGATAGGGACTTTCATCATTACTGTAGATAATGTATCAGGAGCATACAGACTCACCACACTAGATGGAGATGAACTTCCTAAGCTGATGAATATTATTCATCTCAAGTGGTACTATGCTTAAGAACTAAGGTGTATTGTCTATAAGATCCATTTCATTTATGCCATTTTATCACTATTCTTCTTTGTACAAATACCATCCTTATCCATCCTCTTTGCCATATCCACTTTCCACTTCTAACCTATCAGCCCAATGTGTTCTAAATCATAGCCCATTTGAACTTGTTTTTTTAACATTCATTATGTAGTTTCAACATCAAGGCGCATTTGATCAGTTTCATCAGTTGGTTCAAGAACTTTAGATAGAGATTATATTTTGGGAAAGTGTGATAGAATTTTTGGCCATTGCATCCTTCATTTTTTATGCCTTTCTTACCACCAATCTTGCTACTAATTATAACTGCCTTTGGGAAAATTAGTACCATTGATCTATGCCATTGTGTCCTAGTTATAACCACCTATGGGAAAACTAGGAGCAACATTAGGCTTTGGCATACCAACTTGACACTTTCTATGACACATTGTGTCTTTTTACCAACTATGCCTATTTTGTTTGAATTGACTGCTACAATAGTTAAATTCCTTTGTTGTAAGGGTAGAACTATAATGAACTGAGGTCCTACTCTTGGAATATGTAGGCAACACTCAATACTTTTTGAGGTCAACTCAGTCACCCTAAGCAATACTCTCACCATTTTGTGAGTAACCTAAGTTTGTACACTCTCACTATTTTATGAGCAACTTAAGCCATGCTCTCTCTACTTTGTGAGCTTGAACCATTTAGTGTCTCATCATTCTTGATTGAGCTGAGATACTCTAAAAAAATTCCAAAAAAACATTTAAAAATTTGTTAGAAAGGAATAAAAACATTTACCACTTATTTGCCTTAAGGATTTTGGGAACCCTTACTAAGTTACAAACAAATCACTTGTCATTTAGTTTCCCCATCCTCTTTGGCCTTTTTATTTCACACACTTGCCATTTTACAAGACCATTTCTATTCTTTTATCACATCCATTCTATTTATTTCCTCAGTTATCACATTCTTCCCATTCCTTGGGAGAACTACATTTAGCCTAAAGTTTTTTATTGGATATTACATCCATCAAACTATGTAGGCAACATCCACTTGCCTAGTGCATATAGAGATAGCTTGGCCACCCCCTTCCTTTTCTTCTATGCCTCCATTTTATTCATTTGTTGAGTTGTCACCTATTTTTTAAGGGAAATGTTCATAGGGTTTTGATTGCATTGCTATTTTTTTATCTCTACTTTTTTTTTTGTTTATCTAATTATTTGCATTTAACATTGTTGCCTTGATTTAGTTTATGTGTGTTCATTGGGTGATTCCTTGCCCACACTTATACTAAAATCCATCCATATTCATATGTTTACATTGTCATCATGGTTTCTATCATTGGTGAATTGTTTTATATTGAGTATTGGATTATGGGTGTCAATCCTCATGCATATTTCAACCAAGTCCTCATGATGTTATATCATGATGCCTACAAATAAATGATAAAACAAACCTTAGATTCATGAAGTCTATTTAGTAATGGCAACATCTCTTCAGCATGTCCATCCCAATTCACTCCCAATCATATACCAAATAGAGTAATTAACCACAAAAAAATTTCAACCTTTATTAGTTCAGATGAGCATCTCCCTACTAGTAGGTTGTTCCAATTCATCATTACCCTCTATGTTAAGTTATCATCATTCTCAGCCAAGTTTATCATGTTTGCCATAATCAGGGTCCAATGATTATAACTGCCTATGGGCAAATCATTGCACACCATCCCACCTACATATTCTCAATGATTATAACCACCTTTGGGCAAATCATTATGTTGTCACCATTTGACTTTTTCTACCCATACAGGGGCATGTTATTATCTTGTTTATATATCCTGACTAGGGAATCTCCATCTTCTCAATGATTATAACTATCATTGGGAAATTCATTATGTTATCATACTATGTTGCCACTATTAGGGTACAATGCTTATAATTGCCTATGGGCAAACCATTATACATCATCCCACATGCATTCTCAATGATTTTGACTACTTTTTCAATATCATTGTGTTTTCACCCCATCATTTTTATTTTCTTTGGTCCCCTCATTTTGCTTCTTTCTTTTTGAGGGACCATTTGTCAACTTACTTGCGCTAACCATTCCATCAAAGGGAAATCATACAATTAGTTTATCATCATTGAAGTTTTAGGCATACAAGACCTTTTCATTCTTTGAGAAGATATTAATATGCTTATAGCTTTCAATGCTTTAACAAATAGGGCCAAACTATAGACACCTAAAACTGGCCATCGATAACCTCCAACCAGGGTTTTGATGAATTTCCACCTAAAATATATAATTTGGCCTAAAAAACTAAAACATGCTAAATGATGTGAAACTGACATATTCAAGTGCCAATTTTGGCTAGGGTATCCCTAAATGGGGCAATGCAATTTATGGGCCAGCTAACTTTGATCAGATCATTTTGAGTCAAAGTGCTAATTTTGCATCTAGGTGCTCTAAATTGATCTTTATTATCAAATCTCTTACATGAGACACATTCCTTTATTATTTTTTATTGATAACAACCTAAATGGGATAATGGATCTAATGCATCTAACATTAACTTCCAATTCTAATCCAATTAAATTTTGGACCAATAACAAGGCATTTTGATCAATTTGAGTAATTTGTGCACAAAGTGCTTAATCATGATTAAGAGATAGTTAACCCAAATAAATGCCTAATTAAGAATTCCATGGAAACTTATTGAAAAATTATTTTTGGAAATAAATATTGAACATCTGCGTCATCAAGTGACCTCATTTCTTGGGAATGCATGCTTAGGCCATAAATGCCAAAAATATCAAGATTCATGCCCTCCATGCCTCATTAATGCCTTCCATGATGCCCTCCATGCCTCTCAAATTTCCCTTATTATAATTTCATGATGAGGATAATTATAAAAATAATTAGAAAAATTGAATTAATCCTCAACCACACATCTCAATCTCAAGATGGACGGTTCAATTTGATTCTAGACATTCTCAAAAATCTATAAATAGGAGGCCTTACCACATCATTTCTAAGCTATTTTGGTGCAAAGTTATAATGCAAAAATATCTTCAATAAGCCATTGAAATTAGTGTTACCATTCCAAATTGATTCCAAGCCAAGCCAAGCCATAAGCCAAAGGTGCCAAGGAGAGATGGAGGTAGCCAAACTTCCATTGCCAAGGACTTCATGAGCATAAAACTAAGCAAGCCACTAGTACAAAGGCATTTAGAGCATCCAAGGAAGGTGAAAGAATTCTTGTGTTTTATTCTTTACTTTTTAGTTGTGTTTGTAATTTATTTTTGTTACCAAGCTCTCCCTAATGTCTAGGCCTAGAGATGTTATGCTATTAGTGTGTTTCTTTCATTTTTTTTTAATTTTGGAACTAACACCATACTAACCATCCTCTCTTGAGTCAAATTATTAGATCACATATATCAACATCCATATCCATAACACAACCATAATAAACATAGCATCCATTAATAATCAACATGAACATCAAAATCATTATTGCTCATTATTTATTAACCAAACACCAATACATCTAATATACCCCTAAACTAAACTACATCATGAGCTCTTCCTAAATTTTAAGTGGCAAATTCATCTCTCCACTACATGAAACTAACCAAAAAATCTATTTGAGCATACCCCACCCATGATAGCCCCATTAGCTTTAGCACTTGGATGTGATCATAAGTCCAATAGTATAGGAAAAGTCCCATTGTAATTCCATACCTCCTATGATCTATGAATCTCTATATCTCTTTATATATCTAAACAAGTAGCATAAGTACCCATCTAAATACTATGCATCCCAACAACATCTTGACTAACACCCCCAATAGTAGATAGGTAAACCTCCCACTTCTTGAATCTAGAAGGGAAAAGCATGACGTAACCATCATCATCATGGTCATCAATCTACTCTCACCCTTTACCTTTTAATAGAGCATAGAGTAATTAAAACTCATAACATGACACCTAACATGATCATGGTCATCTCCATATATCATCTCTAAGAACTCTTCCTACTCTTCCTGCTCAATCTGATCCTATAGAAGTCCTCTAGTAAGAAAGTAACATCACTAGTAGGTAGTAGGAAGGTGTTCATGGTTGGAACCCATATCTCGATGAGGGCCATGATCATCACTACATATCATGGCACATGATAGTAGTGTCACATCACTCTGAGCCTAACCTCTTCCATATGTGACCAATCCATTAGGGTCATCCCTTAGTAGATCTTCACAAAGATGTGAGGTACCTGATCCCATATCTAAATCCACTCCTACATCTATAAGGTTCATTATAAGACATATTTAGTTCCCTTTTCTATTAGTGTCTACAAACTTAACCACTATTATCCACCTCTCATCCACTTCATGTATCCTACCCTAACCTATTTTTACCTTATGCCAAATCAAATTTTACCTATACACTAACCAAGAGCCAATTCCTTATCCTTTAAAATAACAAAATAAATAGACAAATAACTACCAAAATCAATATCACCCTCATTTACACCTACCCAACTTTACCCATTTGACCATTTCTCAACCTCCTACAACTAATGCTTGAAACTTATTTCTTACACCAAATGCTTACCCAATCTCATTTTCACTCTGATCAAACATTATCTATGCCCAATTTTAAAATCTTAACCCAAAATGTTTACCAACTATCTCAATCACTTATGGTCATGGTGGCTATCAATGGTTAGGTGTCTAACTCCTAACGGATGTTGACCATTAATGGTTAGTACTGATCATCAATGATCACTATGGGTGTTCCATGAATGGAACACGTAAAACCAAATCTACCCCAAAATCCACCCACAACCCCTAAAACCAAAAATTTAACCTCAATTTAGTCTCTATCCCATCCCTACCTCACCTACCCTTGACCAAACACTAAATCAACAACAAATTTAAACCAAATAACTAAAAAACCCTAATACCTAGGGCATAACACAACACCCTTCCAAAAAATCAATAACACAAGTACCAAGTTCAAAATCTAAATCTACCAATTGAATATGCTACCTACTTCATTCCTTGACCATCATTAAGGAGGGATCTGGGGACCTGCTACCCATCCTCATTTACATCCATGCCCACCCTACATCTTTGCTGATCCACTTGGTCTACACATACAACTTAGTAATCACTAACCTTCTCAGCAATCATCATCACCAAATTCACCCAAAATGACAAAATATAGAGCTCACAAGTCAATAATAACAAATAGATAGATTAAACAAGTGGCTTCACTTTTGACCACTACACTTTTAAGGTTTACACCCTGACCATCAATGATCAAAATGACCACCAATAATCATTCCTTAAACCCCTAACCATTGATGGTCAGGAGATTCACACTTTTTTACTCTTACTTCAAGTAAGCATATTTTCAACCAACCTCACAAAGTACCTACCCATGGAGACTACCTTCTCTTCCCACCTCAACCAACTCATCACCTCACCATTGGTCCATTTTAGCTTAAGTAACATGTATTTTGTGATAAATTTTGCCTAGTCCTTTTGATCTTAATGATAGAAATTGCCATGTTAACCATTTTTTGAACTTGTGTTATGTCATGCATACCAAACCCACTTGTGTTTTCTTGGGATCACTTCCTACTTTGAATACCTATGACTTCACTTGACCAATTTGTGTCTTCTCAAGTGTACTTCCTACCTTGGATACCCATGAAAATATTGACATCATCTAGGAGACTTGTGTTTACAAGTGTACCTAGCCACCATGCCTAAATGTGGTCACAAAGTCCACTTATCACTTGTCCTTCTAGCATTAACCTTTGTTTTTACCAACTATGGAAACTTAGCCTATGTGCAATCTTAGCTATTATAATTTTTGTCACACTTTTATGTTTTTTTGCACTTCAGTACCAAACCTATCATTCACCCTTTTTATCATCAACTTACCCACTCATCAAACCCATATCTAATTCCATTTTACCTCATCAACTCCTAGTTTGAGGTGAAACACCTCCTCCCATGCTTAGGGAAAATAAACCTTCAACTCATAATCCATTTTTGTTTTGCAACTTACTGATATAAATTGTATAATAAAAAGAGGAAAAATGTAGACACCAAAAATCTATACATGATGGTTTTAAATGTTGCAATCTTCCTAGACCACCTTAGGACCCCTTTAGGCCTAACCTAGATTGTTAACCCCAAACCAAGACTAACCCAAGTCAATTTGACCTAATGACTTAACCCACCTTTTACATTAATTTTACCTTAGGCCTCGATCACAAACAGTCACCTTAACCACCAATAATCACCCTAACCATCGACAATTAGGTTCCACCACCTAAACTAGCTTAACTCACCCTTCAACTTTATCTTGAATTTTTTATAATTAGAGTGTTTAATTCATGTATGATCCCATACATGTTGAAGTAAAAATTAGATAGTAATATAGACTCCTTGTTAATATCTTATTTTACCTCTCCTTCCTTGCCTATAAGAAGAGAGAAGTAGGAGGTGAAAAGGGATCCATAACTATCAATAGATTTTACATCTAGAGTTTCTTTTGTAGGTGTTCCTCTATCAATCCAACAATCTAGCAATCCATCCATCATGATAAAGAGTTGACTTACCATCACCCCTTAGTTGATAGCTATGTGTTGTTACTCTTCTAGAATCATGTTAAACTCTACCAATGAGTCAATTGACTCAACCATTCATTTGACCAACCTCTAGAAAGTTAAGTATTTGCTTTCCATTATTCAATTACTTTATTTGTTTTTCATAATCAGCCCAACATAAACCCATCTCCTAGAATTACCTTCTATAATCCCATCAATCTAACCTTTTATCAACCTAGACCTAACACATAGTAACCTTTGATAGTCTATCTAACTATTGACAGTGACCTCAACTAATGACGGTCACCTTAACTATCGATGGTCACTATGACAAGAATAATATTCATTTATTTTCATCCACCTACCTTTAGCTAAATCTAGTTTTCTTTTCATTTGCCTATTCACACACCCCCAACCTATTTTATGAATAACACTTGAACTATTTAGCATTAATATTGACCAATTTATCGCTATATTAGTCATTTTAGTCTTCTTTATTAAGCATTTCTTGTATTCAATTTCAGTATCTTTTGATTTTTGATGCAAACACTTTATCTTCTATTTTCTAAACATAATTGTTTGAAATATGAGGATTGACAGCCCCTAAAGAATCTCTTGCTTCCATGATCTAGCTAGAGCTAAAAAATCCACCCAAATATCTATCTAACCAAACATTTGATTTAGTGTTAGCTTATTTATAGGTCATCCTCCCAATCTAAAGAGGAGCTCTCTACAATCATCTAATTTAATGCATGCACAAAAAAATAGGTTTTCTAACCATACCCATATCTAGTTTCATCTTCTTTCTTTCTTGAAATATAAGATAAAATTCATTGAAACAATTCCCTAAACATGCCTCTTGCACCCTAGCTTTGGGTGTGTTTAAAGTATGTCACTTATATTTTTGGTTTATATCCTTCCCACATCCCCCCATCCTTGGGTCCCATTATATTCAAATTATATTTTGATCATTAAGAATCAATGCATGTAAGAATTAGCTCTTTTAGATTTAATCTCATCCATAAGTTAATTTCACCACTTTCTCTCTTTTCGAGAGTCCATCCTTCTCTTTGATCCTAAGTATGTCTTCTTGAGGGGGCATCATGGGTCATTTCCTTCTGAATTCTTCTTGAAAACTCTTTTATTTGAAAATATGTTGCTTCATCGAATGTCTCTCCATGCCTTCTCAAATAGGGTAAAAATATAGACTTCCAATTCCTAACACCATTATCTTTAAATTGTCAATGTTACTCAAAATTTGTGGAAATGACCAATTTGAGATAAAATCACTTAAAGGCACTAAATGGCTTGAGTTTGTCATATAAAAATTCTAATTTAGGCTAATGTATCTCTCAATGAGGTAGTGCATTTTATGTGATTATTAAATTTTCTCAAATCATATGAGTCAAAATGATAAAAACACAATTTGGTACCCTGAACCACTGAATTATTCTAATTTGGAAGTACATGACACGTGCATGTGTTATTTCATGTTAACAATGTCCTAAATGGGATATTGGTCCGTACACAAATGATACCATATTATAAATCCACTTTAGTCAAATTATGACTAGTTTAATTAAAAGTATGCAACCAATTTCTAAAGAATTACATAAAATATGATTAATCTCACTTAGGCAAATTAATCAAAATCAAAGGCTTAAGTGGAAAATCCATGGAAGTTATTAAATATCTATTAATTGGAAATTGATTTCTAATATCTTCATCATCAAGTGAAATCATTTGTGGGATGGCATCCATAAGCCATAAATGCAACAAATATCATGTTTAGGACCTCCCATGCCTCTTTAAGGCCCCTTACTTCTAAATATTTATGAGGGTATTTATGGATTTATTCTCCAAAATTGAATTAATTAATGACTACACATCTTGATCTCAATATGGATAGTCATGGTTTATTCTAATCAAATTCAAAAATATATAAATTAGAGGGATAATACCACCATTTTTAAGCCTCATTTGTGTAAACTTATTATGTAGAATTCTCTCCACAAGTCATTTGTGTGTAGTGTTATAATTCTTAATTTGTAATAGGATATATTCAAGATAGGCATAGTAATTGATTCAAATATTATGAGCTTGTTTTAATTAGTGTATAAGATATTATGGAGGAGCTTTGCCATCCATCATTGACAAAGACTTGAGAACCAAATCAAGGGGAAAATCATGTTTTGAGTTGTATTTAGATAATGGAATACTCTTGGGAATGTATTGTGTATTTTATTTCTTTCATTAGCTCTTAATTATCATTTGAAAAACCCCATAAAAATAGTTAGATTAGTTAGTTATGATCTTATGCATTTTATTCAGTTTTATTGACTAATTATTGATCTAACTACCTTTGGATTCCATCTCTACAATTAGTACTTGAATGGAAGGTTAAAGATGTACTACCTTTTGGTTATTTCTTAGCCTCTTTCTTGGGTTAGCTTTGACTACTATAATTGAAGGATCATAGGTGGTATAGTCCATAGGGGTTGAATGAAGAAGCTGTTAGACCATGGAGGGTTCCACTTGAATGTAATAAGTTACTTGAGCTATACACATGGGTGCACTTATTATGATAATTACAGCTACACTAATTGGAGGTGGGGTGAATATGGGCACTTGATGTTTTGGAATGACCCACTAGGGGAACAAAGGAGATCATAATGTGTGGAATGGATGACACAAATGGGAAAGACTATGTAAAGATGTTTTGCATGGCTAAAAATAAAGGCACTTGGGTGAATCATGGAGGACACAAAATGTGTAACATGTGAGGCATCACTTGAGTTGATGGAAATGGAGTTAGGAAATTAGGTGGTGCAATGAAAGGTAGTTAGAGAGTGGAAAAAGAAGGGAAATGGATTTATTCTAGTGCTAGTTGTTGGTCCCATTATGGACTAGTCTATGGTCTACTGATATCAATCCTTAGGACCTATGTGGTCAAAGATTGAGTCACTTAGACTTGAGCTACTTGGGGACATAAGTATGGAATTTTTGGGGTTGAGTTACTTAAAATAGAGGAGGTGATGAAGGAGCCAAGGGCCAAGGTGTAGGAAGAGCTCTAGAAGGATAAACTATTGAGATCCCTTGTATAATCCTTATATAAATTTGAGGGGGGGGGAACTACTTTGATGTCCTTTACATATTGAGCTATCATAGATGGGATAATAGATGTCCTAAGCTAAACCTTATTTATTTTCCTATTTTTTTAGGATTTAATTTGAGTGAGTACCTCTTTGGTCATCAGTTAGATTAAAGTATAGATCATCATCATCCTTAGGTTAATGGCCATAGTTTAGGTTAAGATAGGTTGAGTAATTATCTAAGTGGGCCTTGATGATTTCATGATAGTCCTAATCCTGATGCTCAACTCTTCCCAGGGCCAAAGAGTCCATCTTGGTTGCCTTTTTTATAAAAGAGAGAAGGACTAGTACACATGGAGCCTAATAGTGATCAGGAAGGGAAGTTAGGTCATTTACTAATGACTGATGAAATTCCTAAAGACACCTTCCACTAGTTGATATGTAATTTCTTACTCTGTGAGGTGATTTAAGACTTGGTAGGGCAAGTGGAAGGGATATTTAAGAATGCCTACCACCCAAATTATGGTATCCTTTTGATAGTTACCAGTAATCACCAATGGAGCTGAGTGAGTCCCTACTTTATTTTGACATCCTAGGCATGTGTGCCTCATTGATGGTGTTATAAACCATCAGATAGAATGACTCAAAAATCTCTCTAATATTATTTTTATAGTGGTGGCCATATAGATTATAAAATACTACATAGAACACCAATCCTTTAGGGCCCATGTAGAAAAGGTAGATGACTTGAAGGTGAGTGTCTTGTGTAGACACCTAAATCTAGCCATTGATAACCCCCAATCAGGGTTTTGACCGATTTCCACCCAAAATGCACAAATTGGCCTAAAAAAACTAAAATGTGCTAAATGATGTGAAACTAACATATTCAAGTGTAAATTTAGGCTAGGGTATCCCTAAATGGGGTAATACAATTTATGGGCCAACTAACTTTGATTAGATCATTCTGAGTCAAAGTGTCAATTTTACACCTAGGTACTCTATATTATTACTCTTTCATATCAAATATATAGCACAAGATGTGTGCCTTAATTTTTTTTTGGTAACATCCTAAATGGTAATATTTTTTCAATACATTTGATAGTGACTTCCAATTCCAATCCAATCAAATTTTGGACCAATAACAAGGCATTTTGATCAATCTACATAATTTATGCACAAAGTGATTAAACATGCTTAAAAGCTAATTAATCCAAATCAAGTCCTAATGAAAAATTACATGGAAACTTTTTGAAAACTTATTTTTAGAAATGAATATTAAATATCTACATCATCAAGTGGCCTTATTTTTTAAGAAGACATCCCTAGGCCATAAATACCACAAATATCAATATGTATGCCCTCCATGCCTCATCAATGCCTTCCATGATGTCCTTAATGCCTCGTAATTAACCCTTCTTAAAATTTCATGATGAGGATAATTATAAACTTAATTACAAAAATTTAATTAATCCTTAACCACACATCTCAATCTCAGGATGGATAGTTTAGGTTGATTCTAGACATTCTAAAAAATCTATAAATATAGAGGCCATGAACATCATTTCTAAGCTATTTTGGTGCAAAGTTATAATAAAAAAATATATTCAAGAATCCATATAAATTAGTGTTACCATGCCAAATTGATTCCAAGCCAAGCCAAGCTAAGCCACAAGCCAAAGGTGCCAAGGAGAGATGGAGGTAGCCAAACTTCCATTGCCAAGGACTTCATGAGCACAAAACCAAGCAAGCCACTACTACAAGGGCATTTAGATCATCAAAGGAAGGTGAAAGGATTATTGTGTTTTTTTCCTTACTCTTAAATTGTGATTGTCATCTATTTTCGTTACCAAGCTATTCCTAGTGTCTAGGCCTAGAGATGTTATGCTATTAGTGTGTTTCTTTCATTTTCTTTTCATTTTAGAACTAACACCATACTAACCATCATCTCTTGAGTCAAATTCTTAGATCACATTATGGCATTAAAAGTGGGACTAGATGCATCTCACACTTGAAGAAGATCATTTTTCAACTTTAAAATATTCATTTGAACCCATAAAACTCTTGCAAATTGATTTTCTAACTTTATTTTGCCATTTTTTCCCAATAGTTTTACATAGTAATCGAGGTTGGATAGTAAGACCGACATTGATTGTATAGATTAATTGACATCAGTTAGAAAAACTATTATCAATTATATACCTATCATCAATCACATTGGTATAATTGATGTTAGTTTGATAACTGACATCGGTTAGAAAATGTAATCATTATCAGTTATATAAATTGACATCGATCACTATGTTTTTTCTTAAAACATAGACCTGAAAGATATTTTTCTAAATTTTATTATTTCAAACCAAAAAGAGTTTAAAATACAAAAGACATGTTGGCATTTTTGATTTAGGACCAAGATTGACATTTGATAAAACCATATTTTAAATCACCTTTTGCATGTTTAATGAAAAATTTATATGCTTAGATGAATGTTTTAAAATTCCACAATCTTAAGACCAAGGGGTCAAATTAACACCACCAAATCTTTCATTTGGGCTTAAAATTGAACACACTTGTCAATTTTTATTTACAATAGTTGTTTAATTAGATTTTGTTTGGCAAAAAGAGGAATGTTGCATGTATGCTCTTCCATTTGTCCCCTTTAGGGAACCCTTGGAATCAAAAGCACCATTCCTATTGCAAATATCCTAGTCCAAGGCTTAAAAATAAAGTCATCTAAAGAACCTACCAAAAACTCATCAAAGTTTGGGTGACCTTGAAAATGACCCTAAATTATTTCTATTTCATGTTTTCTTTATTTTTATGCAAAATTGGATTATGAGGGGGACCTCATCACCTCCCATGAGTTCTTTAGGGAAGCTTTGACCTAGGTATTCACCTCTTGGCATTGAATTCATTTGGCTCCTAATTGAAGTTTCACACAGGATGTAGTGGAACTTTGGACATCATACTACATTGAGTGGACAACAGGATGTAGTGGTTACAAAAAAGACTAGACTTTTTTGCAACAAGCCAAGTGATATGGACCCAAAATCCATGTTTTTGTTTTACATTGTTTGACATGAAAGTCATTATGAAATTGATTCCCCTAGATTATTTAGAAACTTTTTAGATAATATACAAATCCCCACTTACCGTAGAAGTATTATTGGTTCAAGGTGTACCTCAAGGTCCATGTCATATTACTAACATTTGAGAGAAGGAGGGTATAAAAAACCTACTATATAATGTGCATTTACTTTTGGATAAACACTTAAAATCCTCTCAAATGACATATATTGATGGATTCTAATAATACCAAGAAACCTTGTCAGTTTAAGATCTAAGATTAGTTAATTAGTTGGTCTTATCCTAGATTAAAGTCTTGTTTCTAGTCAAAACTTGGTGTAAACAAACAATCCAAACCAAACACATAGTCCAAATTTTACTTTAAACAAAGAGGCATTATGCTTCCCGTGTGAGATCATCAAATTACCTTGTTCAAAAGTTCATCAAAAGATTAAGATTCATATCTTCTAATTTGGCATACTTATGCTACCCAATTGAGTCTAGACCTTTACCAAAGTTGTTTAAGTCCTTCACTTATAATCTAAATTCAAAATTACACCTTTATAATTTTATAGGGTTGATGTGTTAAGTAGGTCCACCATTTGCACTAAACTCGAGGGAACTTAGGTTTAGTTTCCAATTTGGATTGAAGGACATTCAAGACTCATAATAATTGTCATCACTTAATAGACTTAAGCCATTTTCTGCTAAACACTTGAACTTTAAGTCTATGCATCACAATATTTTGAGTCAAGAAAAGTAGTGTTATGTTATCAAAATTGTAGAAAAACATCTTTGCCTTACAGAGTTTTTGAAACAAACCTTTTTGTCACACCTTTTGGGTAGTATAACATCGTTACACTACCCAAAAAATTTCAAATATTGTTTCATAAACCCTCTTATAGAGATTTCCAAATTTGTTCCTACATTTTTAGACTAATCCAAGTGTAATTTTGTGATCTTTTGTCTAAAATAGTTATACTATTCACTTTTGTCTAATTTGTAGTTTGTTTGTTAAAATAACCAAGTTTTATACCATTTTTTGTGAGAAAATAAACTATTTATAACGTACCTTTTGTTTCATACCTTATACCTAATTGACCAAGATCATGTCCAAGAATCAAATGCCTAGTGTTTGTTAGAAGTGTTTCAAATCCATTAGATTAAAAATTTCATCTATTTCATAGTCTAGCTTTTGATTCCATTTGGGTAAGAGTCATAGCACATACCTTGTTTGAGCCTAGCTTTTGATGCTACATTTGGCCAAAAGACCTAGCAACTTTTAAATTTCTAGTTTATATTGATTTGAAACACTTCAACCTTAGAGTTTGACATTTCAATTGTTGGTCCATTTACTTGCTTATCTTTGTGTGAATAGTGAAATGTTAGGTACTTCACATTATCTTGCTTCCTCACAAATATTTGCATAAACCTTTTTGATCCTTTTGAAAAATCTAGACCAAGTTGGGACATCATCTATTTTAGACATCATCATTTTTAGAGTTTGTATAACTCTTTGACCTTTTATTGCAAAGCATTGACTATGGATCCCAACATGTATTCCTACACTCGTAGTGGAGTCATGTATAATCTAGGGATTAGTAATGTAGTTTCACAGGAAGAAATGGTGCAAGAACCTTATGTAGATAATATTTCTTATGAGATGGATTCTTATCCCTCTTATAATACTCAATTAGGGGTACAAATCTAAGATCCATTGGCTAACTATTTGGTTAACACACCACCTTATTCAGAATAAGACCAAGAATAAACCACACAATACCTAGCTATAATATCCAAAGTGGATGAGCCAATACTTCAATAGTCATATTCTACTAATACAACTTCCACATATGATCCATTTTTGTTTGAGAAAAATTTATTAGAGAACAAAGATGAGATTTTGGTTAGAGCCATAGAGGTAGGGGCCAAGTTTCCAGTAGACTTTCCCCATGAAAATTTACCAAGTCTAGTAAGATTGCCCCACAATATCATTTACAATCAATAGGCTTCTTCTAGAAATCCTATGGATCTAGTCCAAACAACATACCAAGATCCTAATATATCTAATCAAGGAAAAAACTTCATGGAATATCACTTTAACCAAATCTAGATGGCATATCAAATATACCTAAATCTAGCATGTGGTTTCGATCAGATGAACATGGTGAGTAAGCCTCTCATTGACCCAATTCATTCAACAAGAGTTTTGATAGATTTAATTAGACAAGAGAATTCAAATTCCAACCCATTCATACAAACCAATTTGATAGATAACTTTATGCATATGCCTATTATTAAAGAAGTGTCTTTGACCTCTACATAAAATAATGTGCTAAATGTAGTAGAAAATGTGTAAACAACATCCAATCCTAATCAATGTGGTACTAACACACAAAAAACTAGCCAACAACATGTGCCTATAGTTAATCCCATAGGTAGATCATCATACCAGGGAATGGGAGTTTATACACCCCAACCTGAACTAGCTACTTCCTCAAGTGTACAACCTATGAGATTAGGTAATCAAGCAATGGATAATGTCATGCCTCAACAATAGAATGAGATGAATCCTAATCCTCCTCAATAAGTAATGAGTATTATTCCACAACATGCAAAATCTAGTGTATCAACACAATAGAGGACAAATACATTGCCACCTCAATCAGGGGAAACTAATGTTCCACCTCACTCGGTAATGATGAACATACCTCTTAAGTCATAGCCTAATATGACAATCGAAAACCAAGCAATGACTAATAAAAAATGTGTAAATATTAGTCAGTGACAAATGCCAAATTTGCAAACTTATTTCACTTCCTCGTAGGGACTCATGCAACAAGAAGGTCTCCATGTTTCTCAAGTACCTACTAGACAATTGTTGGTTCAAAATGTGATAAAAATTTAGAGATAAGGTCTTGGATTATAAGTTCCCACTCAACATCAAGGTTTGATTAGTAAATAACATGTCCCTTTTCAACCATAGTAGGCATAGTATAGTTATATCTCTCCATCCTAACCACAAAATATTCCAAGTTAAACCTTTATCACCAACCCAAACTAGAATATCGCACAACCAAATATACTATTTCAAGCACATCTTAATCCATGCATGCATATTCCTAGTCTATTCCCAAACCAAACCAATGTACCCCAATAAGTATCTCTATCATACCCTGGTCAAAGTGTCCCACTTGTGACCTCCCAACCATTTACCCAAACCAATATTCTCCCTCAAACCAATGTTCCTTCTAGTTTCTTATCTCAAGAATTATAAAATATGAAGGATGTAATTGCTGCCATTCAAGCTAATAAATAGGTTAAAATTTTCAAATTGGATGACGTGTGTTCCTACTCATTCAACATGGAGTATTTATAAATACCATTTCCTCTAAGATATGAACCATCAAAATTCAACAAATACAAAGGGAAAGGTGACCCTAAGGTTCATTTGACCAAATTCTTTATCGCATGTTAACCGATGGTATATGGAGACATATACCTTTTGATGTTGTTCCCAAGGATCTTGGCTAGACAAACCTTAGAGTGGTTTTTAAAGTTACCCAAAAATTTAGTAACAAATTTTTATGATCGTTCTAATAAATTTGTGCAACACTTTTTCTATAATCTCAACCACGAGATTTCATTAGTGGACTTAATGCAAGCAAAGAAAAAAGTTGGTGAGAGTTTTGTAAGTTATTTATAGTGATGGAGAGCCCTTAAAAGCCATTTCACCCACATTTATTAGATAAATGATTAGTCATTGTGTTTACCAAAAATTTGCATAGTGAGATAGCTTATCATTTGGATCTACAATGTGCACATACTTTCAAAGAGATCATTGATAAAGGTTTGTTGATTGAGTGCTCATTAATAAAGGAGTTATCAAGCTTAATTTAATTAATAAAAATCAAGGTACCAATCTAAGAAATAACCAACATCAACAACCCATTTAATTTCAAGCATTGCAGCTAGCACAGACTAATAACCAAGAAAGACTGAAGCAATTCAACCTTAATAGGAATGTTGTGGGAAATAGAGTAACCAAATCCCATCATGTCCAAATGGTTAAAACATCATCTAAACCACCTTTTTAGCTTACTCCTACCTAGAAACCTCTCCAACCAATATCATTAGCACAACAACCAAAACCTACACTATAAATACAATAACCATTACCATTACAAACCCCTTATCCTAGGAGAAATGTGCCTGTACATCATGTATCTAGTGACCTAAGAGAACCTATTGAGTCTATATTTTTTAAGCTTGATATCATTAATCTAATTAGTTGGCCTATACCTTTACATTATCTACAAGGCATTCCTTATCCTAATTAGTACTATGAAAATGAATTCTATGACTATCATCAGGTCAACAAGCATAATCTATGAAGATGTGTCCAAATCAAGCATTTAATTGAGAATATGTTGGATAATGGGGAGATAACATTGGATAATGGTACTTATACTTCCAATAAAACTCTTGGGATTTATCAAAACCTCTTTTCTTAACATAACAATCAATAGTAGCAAAATAATCAACAACAACAACAACAATGGCCAACACAACAACAAAATTAACATCAAAGGTTAAACTAATAGAATAAAAAAATCAATAGTATAACCCATAATGATAGAATAATGGACAAAACCAAGGTTAGAATGGTAAAAAATAACAAACCTACCATGTAGTTTCACATGACTACAATAGGGTTGTAGGTCATATTGCAGGGGGTAGTGTTAATACCATCTCCATTAATCCTAGACCAAGCACTAATCAACTTATACCATTAATAAACAAAAATATTTAGCCAAATTACATAGATAATCCTTATTTGAATTGGGAGATCATATAGGCAAACTAAAAAACTAGGACTTCCCCTTTTGGACCTTATATCAACAACTCATCCTTGCCACATGTCCACATGCGAGTGCACTGGTAATCGAGACTTGTCCTATCTAGTCCCACACCATTCCTGAATTTTTTTAGTAATAATGGTATAGTATAAAATATTGATTATGTAATGATAATTTTAAGGTCAAAGATTACTATCCTAGGCCCACAACTGTCTACCACTTTTCCTGTCATTCAATCAATTGTTTAGCCTCAGAATAAACCATTCACTACTAACCAAGATAAGAAGTTTGATATTATGGAATAATTTCAAAAGATACCATCACAAATTTCTATTTTAGATCTACTATGAACATAAATAATCCACAAGAACATCTTGAATGAGTTTTTGACCCAATCCACTATTGCTAGTGACATATCCCTTAATAACTTTCAAGCTTTGGTTAGACACCTAGCTCCAGCCTAACAAGTCACATTCAACCAAAACAATATGTCTTCCCTTGGCCTGCTCCATAATAATCCATTATACACAAAATTTTATATAATATGGCATAAAATTAAATGTGTCCTTATAGATAATATATCGAGCCTCAATATAGTGTCTCCTTTGATATTATGGAATAATTTCAAGCTTTAAATTTCAAGCTTTGATAATATGGAATAATTTTAGAAGACACCAGCACAAATTTCTATTTTAGATTTACTATGAACATCAATAATCCACAACAACATATTGAATGAGTTTTTGACCCAATCCATTATTGTTAGTGACATATCCCATAATAAATTTCAAGCTTTGGTTGGACACCTAGCTCTAGCCCAACAAGTCACATTCAACTACATCAATATGTCTTCCCTTGGCCTGCTCCATAATAATCCATTATGCACAGAAGTTTATATAATATGTCATAAAATTAAATGTGTCCTTATAGATAATATATGTAGCCTCAATATAGTGTCTCCTTTGATATTATGGAATAATTTCAAACTTTAAATTTCAAGCTTTGATATCATGGAATAATTTTAGAAGACACCAACCAAAATTTATATTTTAGATTTACTATGAACATCAATAATCCACAAAAACATATTGAATGATTTTTTGACCCAATCCACTTTTTCCAGTGACATATCCCATAATAAATTTCAAGCTTTGGTTGGATACCTAGCTCTAGCCCAACAAGTCACATTTAACCACAACGATATGTCTTCCCTTGGCCTGCTCCATAATAATCCATTATACATAGAAGTTTATATAATATGGAATAAAATGAAATGTGTCCTTATATCTAATAGATCTAGCCTCAATATAGTGTCTCTAAAGCTCATCAAGCTTCTTGGGTACATAATGGAAGATCTCTGGCTAAAAACAATAACTATCAAAGCCTATGTTAATCAAGAAAGAGAATCATAAGGAACCATTAGTTTTCCAGTTATCATTTAGAGTTTGACCCATGACACACTTTCCCATGTGATTTATATTGAGTTATCATACAATATGCTTCTAGGCAAGCCTTGGTTACATGATATTCATGTAGTCCCATCAATGCTACACCAATGTGTTAAGTTTTCCCAATCAGGGATGAAAGTGAATATTCTAAGAGATTTACATCCATATGAACAATACAAACATCTTAAAGCTGAATTTTAAAGCTATAATTATTAGTATGGAATGAATCCAAGTTCTAATAAGGATAAAGGAAAGACTATACTTATTGATCCTTCAATAGATAATTGCATAGATCCTAATACCTTAGATTCCCTTTCCCACATGCCACCTCCTAAAGATTCTAATCATTTCACCATTTCATATAATGGACTGGGAGAGTATGTGGCCCATAATACATTTCATATTTCCAATCTTCCTTAGAATATAAATACCTTTGGGTGACCTAAAGTCATGCCACATATGCATTAGTAACAAAAGAACAAAGATAAAGGACTTGCCATATTTGTACCAGCATCTGGCCTAGGACCTGACCCTTTTAAAGGGGATGAATCATGGTTATAAAACAATTACCAAGCTTATTTTTATAAAAATACAAAGTATCTTATTCCCAATAGGATCATGTAGCATCACAATTATGAAGGGAGAGGCCTCAGACTGAATCAACAAGGAACCATCAAGCCAATTTCCATGACTAGGTATAAAAGACCTTATTAACTTTGATTTAAACCACCTGAGGGTGACCCCCAATATCTTATTCAAAATCCATCACCATTGACTAGTAATGATGATGTCGATAGTGAATTAGAGTCTGATCATAGCCTCACTTTTGATAACCTAGCTGAAAGCAACTTGTTTGATAATAATGCCATTAGTACCCTTACCTTGGCCATTCATTGCAACGCTTTGAAATTATATTATCCCCAATTGATAGATTGGGACCAATAAGAATCTAGTCTAATTATTGATGAGTTCTAGAATGATGAGGTATTCTATGACTTTTTAGGCCTTAGAGACAATGTTCTGTTGGGAGATCACAAATCAAGATTTTTAATCACATTATATCCTATAATGTATTTTGGAGAGTGAGTGAACACCCTTAGCCAAAAATAAATAAGTAAAACATTGAGGTACCAACTTGAAAACCTCTTTGAGGTGATTTTTTACCAAGAAAAAGTAAAGATAAAGGTCAGTCTAGTGGTGAAAACCTATTTTAGGCACTATTAGATAGGGATGTTCATTCTTATTTAAATTTAGACCAAGAGACCACCATTGATGAACTTGCCTATGGATCCAAGTTCAAATTTGAGTAAAAATAAGTATTTGATCAAATTCTTCAAGAATTTTTGACCATTTTTGTCACATGGATAGATCTCCCATTAGGGAACTCAGATTCATCATGCATAGGAGAAGTTGAAGAGCAAGTCCTAATGGAGGACCCTGACATAATTCAATAGTTCAAGTCATTACCTACTATCCTAAAAGATGGTTCAACCCTTCTAGTCAAAGATAAAACAGAGGTAAATATAGAGATTTCATTAGACCTAAAATGGATAAAATTAGGATCATCCCTCATTAAGGAGGAACGTGATGTCTTTATAGCTCTGTTGAGAGAATTTGTAGATATTTTTGCATGGGCCTATTCTGACATGCTAGGTTTAGACCCCACCTTGGTTCTATACCACCTTATGGTTAATCTTGATGCTAAATAGATAAAATAAAAGTTACGTAAGATGTAGCCTTGCATTATTATATTGGTAAAAAAAGAGTTGGAAAAAGTCGTAGAAGTAGGATATATCTAATTTATTGACTACTCAAAATGGATCTCTAATGTGGTACCTATTAGTAAAAATCTTGAAGGGATAAAAATTTGTAATAATTTTTGAGACATCAATAAATCTTGTCATAAATATGATTTCCCCTTGCCTAATACAACATGATCATCGATTTCATGGTTAGTTATGAAATTCTTTCATTCATGGATGGCTTTTTAGGATATAACTAGATCAGAAAGCACCAGAAGACCAACATAAAACAATGTTCACCACTCCATGGGGAACATTTTATTATCAAGTAATACAATTTGGCCTTAAGAATGTTTGGGCTACATTTCAAAGGTCCATGACTATCATATTCCATTATATGATGCATGATATTGTTGAAGACTATGTTGATGACATATTAGAAAAATCCAAAACTAGGGCCAACCATCCAACAATGTTGTGTAAGATATTTAAAAGATTATGAGAGTATAAAGTTAGACTCAATCCAAAAAAATGTGTGTTTAGTGTAACTTCAAGAAAATTACTTGGACTCATCGTGTCTCATAGAGGTATTGAAGTCAATCTGGCTAAAGTCCATGCTATAATTGAGATGCCACTACTAACCAATTTAAGGCAACTCTATAGTTTACAGGGTAAGATCCAATCCATCCAGTGCTTCATCTCTCAATTAGAAAACAAGTTCCATCCATTTACACACCTTTTTAATAAGGGAGTTGAATTTCACTAGGATGATCACTACCAAATAGATTTTCAACAACTCAAATACTATCTTATTAAACCACCTATTTTATTACCTCCTATGTCAAGAAAGACACTCTTGTCATACCTATCAGCTACTGACTATGCTCTGGGTGTACTCTTGGCTCAACATGATGACAATGAAAATTAGCATGATATATACTAATTAAACCATACCTTGGTTACATATGAACATAACTATGCACCTATTGAAAAATCTTGTCTAGCCGTGGTCTTCACAAATCAGAAACTATGTCATTGCATGTTGAGTAATAAGACCATAGTCATTTCAAAGGTAGATCCACTCAAATATATACTATCTAAAACAACTTTGAAAGGTAGAATGGCTAAAAGGATCATGATTCTCAGTGATTTTGACATAGATTATGTCAATCAGAAGGCAATAAAGGGACAATTTCTTTCAAATCAACTTGTTGAAGCACCTCTCATAGACATACAACCACTCATTTTTCAATTTTTTTATGAATCCATAATTACCATCATTGACACACAACTTGAGGAGAAACCCTAGAAGCTATATTTTTATGGTTCATTTACTACACATGGATCAAGGGTAGGACTATTATTTATTACATCACAGGGGGATCTAATCCCTAAATCATTTAGAATCAACTTTCCTTATACAAATAACATGGATGAGTATGAAGCACTTATTGAAAGACTTAAAAAAGTAGTGCATTAGAACATATATCATCTCAAATTTTATGGTGATTCTCAATTAATCATCAATTAGGTCACAAATCATTTTTAGACCAAAGATGACAAGTTGGTTCCATATAAAGCCATGGTTGACACTCTTAAGCAACAAATTGTCAATATTTAGTTTGAGCACATACCAAGGGCTAGTAATAGAACTTCATATGCCATTCCTACTATTAGCTCTCTAATTCAACAAATAGATAAAGCTAGAGAGTATCAATTCCTTGTTGAGAATTTGTCAACACTAGCTCATGAACCTTTAACCATTACCATGATTTTTGATATTATTTGTCTTAATTCTATCTAATACTTAGACCTTTAAAAATACCTTCATGACCAAGTTATACCACCTAACCTATCTCAAAAACAAACCAATGCCTTTATTCATTATTACACTCATTATACTCTACTTGGATCCACCATTTATCATCATAGTTTTGATGGAAATCTGCTTCATTATTTAACTTTGGTAGAGTCTACACTAGCATTAAGAGAAGGTTATGAAGGAGTATGCAGAACTCATTCTAATAGGGAATTCATATCCAAAAATATTTTGTGTAGTGGTTATTATTGTCCCACCATGGATGTAGATGCCATTGCATATGTAAAAAAGTGTGACAAATGTCGATGGCATGCTATTTCAATTCATGCCCCAACAAAAACTCTAAAAATGATGTTGATATCATGGCTATTTTATACATGGGGACTTGACCTCATTGGGAAGATTAACCCCACTTCATTTGATGGCCATAAATATATCCTTACCACCACTAAATATTTCACTAAGTGGGTTGAATCTATACCCCTCATTTACATGATTGGAAAGCAAATTTCCAAATTCATTTTCAACCATCTCATTTGCTACTACGGTATCCCCTCTAACATTATATCTGATAATGGAGGATCACTCAAAAATAAAGATGTAAACTAGATATGTACTGAATATAACATCACATAACATTTTTCTAAAACATATTACCCTCAAGGTAATGGCTAAGCCAAGACATCCATTAAAACCATTGTCAATATCCTCAAAAATATTATCAATGATTCCAATTGTGATTGGCACTTATATATATTCCCTACCTTTTGGGCATACCATGCCATTCATCATACCCCCATAAGAGCCACTCCATACTCAATTATTTATGGTACTAAAGCCATACTTTCCATTGAGGTTGAATTTCCTTCACTATGCTAGATGATCATGACTATCGAGTAGCTCGCCTATAAGAGCTAGACCTACTTAATGAGAAATGAACAACCGCACTCAACAATCTTCAAGCATATCAAAACCAACTCAAAATCCACTATAATTGATGTGTTAAGTATAGAACATTTGAACTTGGTGATCTTTTATTAAAGAAAACCAAAAGAATACCACGACTGAGAAAAAGCATAAAGGGAAATTCAAACCAAAATGGATAGGGCATTTCATCATTACTGTAGATTATGGATTAGGAGCATACAAGCTCACCACACCAGATGGAGCTGAACTTTTAGATCTAATGAATATTATTCATCTCAATCAGTACTATGCTTTAATGCTAAGGTTTATTATCTATAAGGACCATTTTAGTTATGCCATTTTATTACTATTCTTATTTATACAAATACCATCCTTATCCATCTTTTTTGCCATATCCACTTTTCACTTCTAACCTATCAATGCAGTGTGTTTTAGGGCCTAGCCCATTTGACCTTGATTTTTACCATTCGTTATGTAGTTTTAGTATTAAGGTATCTAATTAGCATTGTTAGTTGGTTTAAGTACTTCAAATAGAGATTATATCTTTGGACAATGTGACAAAAGTTTTAGCAATTGCATCCTTCATTTATTATGCCTTTCTTACTATTAGTCTTGCTACTAATTATAACCACCTTTGGGAAAATTAATACCATTGATCTATGTCATTGTGTCCTAGTTATAACTTCATATAGGCAAAATAAGGGAAACATTAAGCCTTACATACCAACTTTCCACTTCTTATGTCACACTATACCTTTTTATCAACTATGCCTATTTTATTTTAATTGACTACTACATTAGTCAAATTCCTTAGTTGTAAGGTAAAAATATAATGACTTGAGGTCCTACTCTAGGAATATGTAGGCATCACTTAATACTTATTGAGGTCAGCTTAGTCACCCTTTTCCCTATGCTCTCACCATTTTATGAGCACCCTAAGCTACACTCTCACCATTTTATGAGCAACCTAAGCCACACTCTCACCATTTTGTGAGCAATCTTAGTTTAAGTTCTCTCACCATTTTGTGAGCTTGATCCATTTAAGTGTCTCATCATTTTTGATCAAGTTGAGACACTCCAAAACAATTCCAAAAAAAATTTAAAAATCATTAGAAATGAATTAAAACATTGACCACTTTTTTGCCTTAAGGATTATGGGAACCCTTACTAAGTTACCAGCAAATCACTTTTCACTTAGTTTCTCCATCCTTTTTGACATTTTCTCTCATGCACTTACTATTTTTCAAGACCATTCCTCTTCTTCTATCACATCCATTCTATTTATTCTCCTTATTTATCATATTCTTCCCATTCATTAGGAGAACTATATTTGACCTAAAGTTTTTTATTGGATATTACATCCATGGAACTATGTAGGTAGCATCCACTTGCCTAGTGCATATGGAGACAACTCAGATAACCCCTTTCTTTTCTTTTATTCCCCCATTTTGTTTATTTGTTAAGTTGTCACCTATTTTTTAGGGGCAATATTTGTAGGGTTTTTATTGCATTGTTTATTTGTTCATTTCTGCTTTTTTTTGTTTATCTATTTGTTTGTTTCTTTTTAGCACTATTGACTTGATTCATTTTATTAGGTGATTCCTTGTACTCACTTATACTTGAATCCATCCATATTCATATGTTTACATTGTCATCATGGTTTCTATCATTGGTACATTGTTTTTTATTGAGTATTGGATTTTGAGAGTTAGTCCTTATGCATATTTTAGCCAAGTCCTCATGATGCCTATCGACACGTGCTACAAAAAACCTTAGCTTCAAGAAGTCTATTCAATAATGGTAGCATCTCTTCACCACCAACATCCCAATTCCATCCTAATCATATCCCAAATAGAGTAATTAAACATGAAAGAATTTCAATCTTTATTAGTTAAGATGAGCATCTCCCTACTAGTAGGTTTTTCCAATTCATCATTACCCTCTATGTTAGGTTATCATCATCCTTGGTCAAGTTTATAATGTTTACCATAATTGAGGTCCAATGATTATAACCACCTATGTGAAATCATTGCACACTGTCCCACCTATATTTCTCAATGATTATAACCACCTTAGGGAAAACCATTGTGTTGTCACCACTTTAATTTTTCTATCTATATAGGGGAATGTTATATTACTTTTTATCCTAACTAGGGCATCTCCATCTTCTCAATGATTATAACCACATTTAGGCAAATCATTGTGTTATCATACCATGTTGCCATTATCAGGGTACAATGCTTATAACCACCTTTCGACAAACCATTTTACACCATCCCACTTGCATTCTCAATGACTTTGATTATTTTTTCAATATCATTATGTTTTCAACCCATCATCTTTCCTTTCTTTGGTCCCCTCATTTTTCTTCTTTATTTTTGAAGGACCATTTGTTGACCTGCTTCTGCCAACAATTCCCTTAAGGGGGCATCATACAACTAATTTATCATCATTATTGTTGTAGGAATATAGGACCTTTTCATTATTTGAGAATATGTTACTATGATTATAGATTACAATGCCTTCTCAAATAGAGGTAAACTATAGACACCTAAATCTGGCCACCAATAACCCAATCAAGATTTTGACCAATTTCCACCCAAAATACACAATTTAGATTAAAAACACTAAAATGAACTAAATGATGTGAAACCGACATATTCAAGTGTCTACTTTGGCTAGGGTGTCCCTAAATGGGGAAATGCAATTTATGGTTCAGATAACTTTGATCAGATCATTTTGAGTCAAAATGTCAATTTTACACCTAGGTACTTTAGATTGTTCTTTCCTATCAAATATTTGGAACAAGATGCATGCCTTCATTATTTGTTGTTTGTAACATCCTAAATGGTAATATGGTTCCAATGCATATGGTAGTGAATTTTGATTCTAGTCCAGTCAAATTTTGTACCAATAACAAGGTATTTTGATTAGTCTAGGTAATTTGTGCACAAAGTGCTTAAACATGCTTAAAAGATAATTAATCCAAATCAAGGCCTAATTAATAATTCCATGGAAACTTGTTCAAAACTTATTTTTGGAAATGAATATTCAATATCTACATCATCAGGTGAACTCATTTCTTAGGAAGATATCCCTAGGCCATAAATGCCATAAGTATCAAGATTCATGCCCTCCATACCTCATAAATGCCTTCCATGATGTCCTCCATGCCTCTTAATTTCCCCTTCTTCCAATGTCATGATGAGGATAATTATAAAATTAATTCAAAAAATTAAATTAATCTTCAACCACACATCTCAATCTCAAGATGGATGGTTTAGATTGATTCTAGACATTCTAAAAAATCTATAAATAGAGAGGCCATGAACATCATTTCTAAGCTATTTTAGTGCAAATTTATAATGCGAAAATATCTTAAATAAGCCATAGCAATTAGTGTTACCATTCAAAATTGATTCTAAGCCAACCCAAACCATAAGACAAAGGTGCCAAGGAGAGATGGAGGTAGCCAAACTTCTATTGCCAAGGACTTCATGAGCACAAAACTAAGCAAGCTACTACTACAAAGGCATTTGGAACATCTAAGGAAGGTGAAGGAATTCTTGTGTTTTATTATTTACTCTTTAGTTTTGTTTGTCATTTTTTTACCAAGCTCTCTCTAGTGTCTAGGCCTAGAGATGTTATGTTATTAGTGTGTTTCTTTCATTTTGGAACTAACACCATACTAACCATCCTCTCTTGAGTCAAATTCCTAGATCATATCTTGTATACTATGTATATTAATTATCTCATCATATAGAAATCATCACTTCCTTGAGCACCACCTATCACCTTGATCATGTTAAAGTTGATTATCCCTCCTAGCTAGGGGACCTACCCACCTTGGATAATTATGTGGAGTAGGGGAATCCATAAGAGGTTGACATGTAGAAAGTCACTCTCCCCAAATAGTTGGTTAAATAATATAATTCCAATATTTATTCCTTATATAAAAGTGTATATGGTATATGTATTCATGTCTATCTTATTCACCCAAATTACATTAGGGTTCTTAGTCCAATCCTTCAAGATGTTATGAATTCAAAGGGTGCCCATCTAGGTGGTCATGATGTTCAAATCATAAGATAATGTGTACTCAAAGAGGTTATGTTTAACCCTAACTAAGATAAAAGTATATCCTTAATTGGGTATACAGGGTTAAGGATATATAAATGATAAGGCATAAGGGTAAATATCAAATCTACAATAGGCAAATTGATGTACTAAACTCATATGTAACATATGATAAATTTATAAAATTAAGATAAGTTGTTAATGGAATGTAAAACTATGCTAGATATAAAATGACATAAATGGAAGTACTTAGTTTTTTTTATGTTAATATAGTGCTAGATATTGTACATGCAGGAAGAAGGTAGGAAGATAGTTTTAGATCAATCATTAGATTTTAAATTTGGTTCCTTTAGCTCTCTAGACACTTACATAGTATCAAATAGTTGTATTGATGCAACTATTTGAGTTTAATGCTAGTGTCATATATGTAATATCTTTCTCAAATAAGACGTGACCACCTAGATACTTCTAGGTTTGGCTTCACCTTTACTCTAGTGTATTCAAATATAGGTCATGGATTATTTTTCCTAGTGAAATGGAAAAACCTTATATTTCCATCTTTAATGTGACCTTGAAGAAAATGGGTTAGTTGGAACATAGTTTCAAGCTAACTTGTAATGATCCTAATGTCAAAGGATACTACCTACATATCTAATACTATATAATAGGGCCTCATACTCATGTAGTTCTCCCTTGCATGTTATCTTAATGTGTGTAAATCAAGCACAATAGTGAGTTAAATTATAAATTTTAAATATGACCTTATGACTGCTATTTTATTACTTCAAACCTATATCTAAGTTTTTCCTTTAACTAATATCAGAATATGGTAAAATAGGAAATCTTTTGGTAACTTGAGTGCTTCTTGAGTGATCTTTTAGTTTGATTTCTAGGTGAGGAATGAGTGAGGGTTGATATTATATTTGTACCAATCCTATCAATAGATATCTTGCATTAAAGTACTTAGGCCAACCATTATAATACATTTCATTTGTAAAATTGGATGACTTGAGGTCATTAGACACTTGTGTCAGGGTAGGATAGTAATATTGATATTCCTATCTATCCCTAATGTTAGTAACTAAGGAGAAAGAGAGTAGGCATAGGTTCAAAACCTATAGAGGTGTAAGATTAGTACATATTATGCATTTTGGGAAAGATGGTATGTTTGTGTCATCAATATAAGGCTGGTCATACTAAGGCATAGAACAAGGGGCACAATATAGAGTATATGAGATACTTGTGGAAGTAACCCATGTGTAAAACTAAGAGGAATATCCAGGGTCATGAGTTTTCCAAGTGTACAAGATTGAGGTGCCAGATAATCACAAAATATCATCTACATTTGCCCCTTTAAATCTAGTAATGAAATTGCTAGTTTAAAGGAAAGGAATATGTACCTAGATGTGTGTGCATACTTTATCTTTGATTGAATTAAATTTGAATGATTTTATGGAGTTTGGTTTAAGTGATTTGATGGTGACTAAATTGAAACCAAGATCATGTTACAGTGTATAATTAGTGCATGTAATCTGAGTCAAAAGTATGTGGAATAGATTGAAATCAAAAGATTAAGGTTTAGGAGTACACTTGTGTGTCGATGTAAATGCTATGTCTATTAGAAATTTATTTTACAAAATATGCATCATTTTAATTCTTTGAAACTAATATTAGGATAAATAAAGATAAATATTTGAATTGCATATATATATATATATATATATATATATATATATATATATATATATATATATATATATAGAGAGAGAGAGAGAGAGAGGCACATTCCCCCAATTTTGGATTAAAAGTGAGTTGCCACCTAGCAATTGAGATTAGATTAACCATACAACCCAATGATACTCATAAAATGGTGAGTTTAGATGATCAAGTGCAAACTAAAAACTTGGTAAGATTGAGTGATTTAATCACCCCAACCATGCCAAAATGTGAACCAACAATTGTATTATATTGGCTTGCTAAAGTTTGTAAAAGTATACTAGGTATAAATATGTGTAATAGTTTTAAAATTTAAAACTAATTTGGATTTTGAAATATTAGGCACATGTTTCATAACATATACACTTTAGATTTGTCTCATGTTGAAACTGTGTGTAACAATGGTACCATATATAGAATTCTACCAAAAATGTGTATCAAAATCAAATAAATATGTGATTTGGCCAATTCAAAAAAAAAAATTAAGTGTGGAGGAGATGATTCTAAATCCTAACCCTACTATATATGGAGAAATTTGAAACTAATATAAGTACTAATGTGGAGGGACTTGTAAGCTAGAAATGTTAAATATTGAGTAGGTGTGGATAACATGCTTCAAAATCATGCCCCCATTGAATCTATGAATTGATATAAGTATTATATTGAATGAATTGGAGAAAATTCTTCCAAATCTTGCCCCCATTGAATATGAAAAATATGAATATGTGGAAGGCATGTCATCATGACATGCCCCCACTGAATTTGAAAACTAGAGTAAGTACCATATACTATGTGAGTGTGGAGAACATGCTTCAAAAGCATGCCCCTAGTATAATCTATAACCTATGAAAATGTGGAATATATGTCACCATGACATGGCCCCACTAATATGCCCCCCATTTTAGGTGAGTTAAAAATAACACGTGCTATTTATCTCACCTCAAAAGGGTAAAACAAATGTAAATTTGTGAATGTAACCATGTAGCATATAGAAGGAAACATGTCTAGGTAAATGTGTCATTAAAGTGCATAAAACTGATATGATCACATGTAGGCCTAAGATGTATAATAAATATCATGGAAACATCTAGATACTAACCATACAAAATCAGCAAGCAAACAAGCACATAGACAAGAGTGCTAAAAAATAAGTCAAAAGGAAATGATCCAAAGAGATTTCAAATAAGGGGCATGTTCAAATGCCATGAAATCAAGTCGACACAACTTAGTCAAATGTCCACAAAAGCAAGGAATGACATTCAAATGTCCATAGAATAAGAAATGACATATTCAAATCTCCAAGAGGTAATGACATATTCAAATGTCCAAGAAGGAAATCATAGGCATAGGGGTAGTATACAATGGAACATATCCAAATGCTTAAACATGAAAGACAGTAGCAAGATAAAATACTCAAGGAAGTGTGTAAAGGAAAATCATAAGAAACTAGCATAAACATGCCATAGTGACCCATGAATTAAATGTGTTAGCAAAAAGACATCAAGTCCATATCATATCAAGTACCCTATGTAATGTATAATCATGGATAATAAGCATGTGTTAGTACATATATAAGCTCAAACATGATAATGTAGAGTGATCATTCAATCATATAAACTATGTATATCAAGATCAAAAAATATAGATGCCCCCAATGTCTTGGTGACATGAGTAGAAGGAAGGCCCAACACCCATAAGTGTATTATGTATATATGTATGCTTGTGTATGTGTATGTAGGAGTAAATGATATTCTAGTCCTCAACATGGAATTGATACATAGGTGCCAAGGGGCTAATAGAACATGTAAGTACTGAAAGTGTTTTTGGTTTTTTGAATGTTTTTAATTTTTTTGATATTTTTGGAAGAGATTTTGAAAAATGGAAAAAATATCCATTTTTTCAATTTGAATGTAAATGAATAACCATTTTCCCAATTTAAATTTAGAGGACTATCTAGTAATTCAATTTGGTTATTCATATTGTACCATGTCTTATGCTTACCATAACAAATGTTACGATGCATTTTGGTAAACATATTCCATCTATTGTTATCAAAAATGTATCATTGTACCGATCAAGTGGCACACATATTTTTCTATATTTAAATTGATATGTAGTACACCTTTTTTTCATATTGAGATTTTCTTCCATATTAGGCAACCATGAATTACATATATGCAAGGTAAATTTAACTTCAATTTTTTTACCCATATCATAAAATATACAATCTTTGGTCTACATGTTATAGGTAGAAGTATGTATCCAAGGGAGTATATATTTAATGTATATTTATTTAGTTCATTATTATGACATCCTATTTTTTCAAAACATATCCTATTAAAATGCGAGTTCCATTATGTGTCAATTAGAAATGAGTATAACATAACCCATCAATATTTGTATAAACTATTATATGTCCACCTGTAGGTGTATTTTAAGGTTGGCCTTATTTTAAAATATGTGAAACATTGGAGTTGATTTGTTGTGGGAAAAAAATTATTTATCTCGTACTCTTGTATTCTTGAATTTTGGCATTAAAAATCCCCACATTGACTTACATTGTGACCTGTGATCTGATGGTAATTACAATATGGAAATCTTTCTTGAGGAAAAAGGTGACTACCTAATCTGTGTTGAGTAAAAGTTAAGAAATCCTATGATACACAAGTAACATGGACAAAATAGTATCAGTGTTATCTTATTATGTTTTGATCTATAAAATTTGATGTTAATCCTTTTGAGAATACTCCACATAATGGTATGATTTAATAGAAGTGGATTCTAATATGATTGATCTAATGTGTTCAATAAAGAGGAAGGAATAGATAGATGAGCATCTATATGCTCATAATTTTTAATTTTGTAAATTTTCCTTTATCTAATTTTGTATCCAAATTTGTCATGCCATGAGGATGGATCACCAAAGGGAGATTGACTATGTGATTCTCTTGGAATTTTTGTAACATTAGTTTCCCTTGTGATGATTCTTGGTTTTTATGTACATCTATGTGTACCTCGATGTTTAATTTTTTAATAGGCCATTGGTTATCCATGATTATTTTTTAATACCCTAAGCCTTATTGATTTGGATTATGATTTAGAGATATAGTATGGGTTATACCTTGTTCATGTTTGCCTAATCCTTATTCTTGATACCCATATTTGAGCAAATATCAAAGGAAAAAATTATGCAATATGTTACTTGAGGATTTTGAAGTATCTAAAAAATGTGATGCATCCACAATTGTCATATTGTAAATTTTTAACATCTTATGTTTGTAATGTTATATAGGTGTAGGATGCTTCCTTTTCATTGATGGATTAATATGACTTGGTAAAGATGCCATAATTTCTTGGTCAACCTTTTGAAAATTTTCAATATCAAATGAAGGACAAGAAGGATTATCACCCATAATAAGGGGAATATTGTTTAAAAATGTAAGAGTAGGAGGGGTTTTAATCACCAAAGTTGAAGGAACATCCCATTTATTAATTATTTATAAGTCCTCCATGATTTCATTATGGAGTTGGCAGAAATTATCATGTTCAAATGAAAGTACCTTATCTCTATGGGGGATCAATTTTGGTATAGAAGGCAAGGTTGTATGATTTGTATACTCCTTTAGATGGTTTACATAAGTCTTGAAAGGATGGGATCATGCACTTGATTAAAGGGATAGTAGCTACCACCATTCAAATTTTTTCTATTCTTTGTCTTAACACTTGGAGGAATGTTTTATTCTTATTGTAGATAATATTTCCTAATTCCTAGAAGTAGTTACACATTTGATTTCTCTTATAGTGTGTAGTTCAAGATTCCCATAAGTAGTTGAATGGACTTTTGGTAGGTGAAGTGATTAATGATTTTTTGGATTTAAATTGTATTGTTTGCATCATATTCAATTTGAATCATGAAATTAAAATTTCATTGTCATTATAAATATAATATAGCCTATCATTAGCATCAGATCTTGGTAAAGATATTTTGTTTTTGTTCTCTATTTTTATAGCTGTAAAAAATTACAATTAAGTTTTCTCTTTATGAAAAAATTTGTATAACAAGTGTATGATAATAAATTATCCTGGAGGGAATTTCAATTATTTTTAGTTGTATGGCCTACAACATCAGTGGTAATATTCAAAGCATCATGGAATACTAGACTATTGGATGCATACTATTTTGGGCATGGAATTTTTGTTGAACAAGGTACTTACATTTTTGTAACATTTTTAAGACTTTCATTAGACATTTATAGTGTCTAAATCATCTTTCAGACTTGCATTACTTCAATAACAATCTTTTGATAGAGAATTGTGAAAATAAGATTCAAAATTTATTCTTGGTAAGGTATTTTGACTATATTTTTCTTGTATTCTAATTCTAACTGCACCATAATTAGATGTGGTTCTCTTTGACATCATTTTATATGAAGTTAGGAATTGGAAGAAGGCAACCTTCCTTTTTATTTTTAAGTCCTCAACATTTCATACATCTTCTATGAGCTTATATTTATTCTTTCTCATTTCCAATATTATAAATTCAAATAAGTTAATAATTTGAAGAGAGAGATATAAATTATTTTTATTCAAATTTCCCTTAAATGCCAAATTTCAAATTCTGAAGGTCATTTAATTTAAAAATCATTTAATTATCTTTTGAGACAAGCTCCTATAAGTGAATTTGGGAAAACATCAATAAAATTATGTAATTCAAGTAAAAATAAGGAGAGCTAATCATTTACCCATTCATGTATGTTGAAGAAGGTAAATCCAAAAATCAATAAAAACTAAGTATATTGATGTATGAGGTTTTATTTTTAAGCTAGTGTTAATCACAAAGTGAATTATTTTTAGTACCTTTAGATATATAGAAAAGGGGAACATTTTGGAGTGATAAGGAACCAATTGGGGTTAAATAAAAATTCATAACCTCAAAAAACTCAAAACCATGTATTCCATCAAATCTATTATTGGCACTACCTTGACTAGCAAATATAGTTGGCTACAATGGTCTTGATAAGTGAAGAACACACTCATCTTCAATGATATATGGTTCAATATTTGTGATGGGGAAAAATAACTAGTTGAACCAATAGGGAATGCAGAGAACACTCAGACATGGAAGCAAAAAACTAAAAGACTTTGGCCTTGATGAGGGAATCAATGGATAGAGATGTGTTTTATCATATATAGGGGTGAAATACACAATGGGAATCATTTCAAAAAATGAAATACCTATATGACTCCCATTTAGTGTTGGAATTCATTTAGTTGTAGTTAAAGCTATTCAACCTAGAGTTGAAAGATGGTGATGTGATGAGATTGGCTTCAGAGATACGTGTTATCAAACATGATGTTGAAGTAACAGGTGTAAAATTTTACATATACATGATTGCATTCATCAAGTCCCTTCTTCCCAACTATTGAACCTATTTAGATTCTCTACAAGTAAATAATTAACTGAAGACTCTCACATTTGACTAATTAGTTGAAAAGATGGTAGAAAGAGAAAAGGCCTTTGGAAACAAAACTAAAACCACAATAGCTAAAAATGTGTGCTATATTAAAAAAATTCTTCTAACCATCAAATAAGGCCACATTTTCCAAAAATTAAGGCAATAACAAGTACAATAACAAAAACAAGTACAAAGAAAAAGATGTCCAAAATGAAAAATCATGGTGGTCAAAATCAAAAATAGAATGTTATACAAAATCTCTACTATGAATGGTGTGATATAAAAGTTATCCATGAGACTTACAAATGCAGGACTCCATGGGATAAAATTGAAGAATACCATAAAAAGAAAGAGGGAAATTCAAAAAAATATTCAAAAGAGTCAAACTTAGCCCAAATCACTAGTGAATGTGCATCTTGTAGTACTGATGATCAAGAAAATAGTGTCTCAATCAGTTCTTCATGGTTTGATGCTTGGGTTCTTGATACTAGTAACACTCAACATATGACTTTTTGAAAAGACTTATTTTATGAGTAAAATGAAGAAAGTTATGGATCAATATGACTTATAAATAGATCAAGTTAGTAACCATAGGGAAGAGTTATAATTTGACTTAAGTGTCTAAGGTTTCTAGATTACAAACTTAAGAATGTTCTCTACCTTAATTTAAACAAAACTTGTTGTCCCTAGGGATCATAAGGCAACAAGGCCATTCCATTATATTGGATAATGGTGATGTCAAAATCAAGAGGAAAATTGATAATGTAGTAATCTTGATTGGATATGAGGAAGGGAAACATCTCAAACTTAAAGGTGAGCTAATCCAAGGAATTATGCTCATCTTGTGGAAGATAGAATGTCTCTAAACATGTTATGGCATTGTCTATTTGGGCACACTCACTATAACAACATTTTTGTATTATAAAATAATGTTATTGATGGCATGCCTACATTTCCAATAAAATTATATGAGAAGTGTGAAGCCTATATCTTGGACAAACATGCAAGAGAATCATTACCAAAGTTACATTGGAAAGCAAACATAAAACTATAGCTTGTTTATTTAGACTTATGTTCTCTTACAATCCTTTTTTCTAGTGGTCATAAGTACTTCATGACATTTATTTATCACTACAACAAGATGAAATGGATATACTTTATGAAAAATAAATAAGAAGCCTTTGATACTTTTTTAAAAAAATTAACAATGATTGAAAATGAAGTACAAACCTGCATTAAGACACTCATGATAGATAATGGTGGTGAATTCACATCAAATAAGTTTGAATCCTATCTTGAGTAAAATGAGATCAAACACCATCTCACCATTCCTCACACTCCACAAAAAAATGGATTAGTTGAAAGAATGAACATAATTGTGATGAATATGGTTCATGTAATATTGTACTTCAAAGGGTTAAATCTGCACATTTGGGTCAAAGTAGCCAAAATAATAGTATAGCTTCACAATAGATCACCATCAACAACACTTGAATCAAATAATCTATATGAGATATGGTATGGTCATCTCCCCTTAGCGCAACATCTTTGGATTTTTGATCCACTTGTTACACATTGATTTCAAAGGAGAAGAGAGATAAATTAGACCACAAGAGACAAAAATGCATCCACTTAGGATATTATGATTCTTACAAGGCATTCAGGCTATACAATGAGAAAGAGAAGAAGTTTCTTATCACAAGTGAATTTATCTTTTGTGAGACTACAAAGGACAAATAACATATTGATTGATAATTGAGTCAATTGAGTCAACTAGACAAATATGTGAAGTTTGATATCTATAAATAGAGTGATTTGAATGTTTCAAATAATGAGTGGCAGACATAGAGTTAGGAATCTATTTATTTTCTATTGTTTCCTATATATGAACTTGAAACTCCTCTTAAAGGAGAGAGTGAAACTTCATTAGATATTAAATAGGGGATAGTAGAAAAGAGAACAAATAAACTTTAGAGGATGAACCCAAAGAACCTATAACATGAAAAAAGATGCATAAGTGAGCCACTCAAACACTAAAATATGTGAGGCCTGATGAATTTGATAAAATAGGCACTCAAAGTGCACATGTAACCTCCTCTCAACCAAACAAGTCTATTGATGAAATTTAGGACATGATTGGAAAAATCACATTATATGATTCTCAATAGGAACTCAATGTTGTGTTTGATTTAGAACTAATAAATTTCAAAAAATATTAGAAGATTGACTCTTGGAGAAAATAAATTAAAAATGAGTATAATTAACTACTAAAAAATGGGACTCAGAGTTTATTTGATCCACCATATGGTTGAAAACTAATTGGTTGAAAATGGGTCTATCACAACAAATACAGGGGAAAAAATCAGTTTATAAGCATAAAGTAAGGCTTGTTGTAAAGGGGTATGCTTAAAAGTAAGGAATTGAATACAATGAAACCTTTGCACCTATAGCAAAATCTACTACCATTTAAACCATGTTGGGTCTCTCAGCTCACAATGGATGGAAAGTTCACTAAATGGATGTCAAACCTACATTTATAAATGGAGACCTTAAGGAAACTATAATCATGACACAACCTAATGGTTTTATAGTAAAGGTATAAGACAAAAGGTATTCAAACTAGAAAAATTGATGTATGGTTTGAAACAAGACCCTTGAGCATGGTATGAAAAACTAGTTGAGTACCTCATGAACATGAAATTCAAATGTTTTAAGTTTGAAGATGTAACTCTTTTCATCAAAATAGTTGATAAAATATTTTTATTTGTGATGTTGTATGTTGATGATTTATGGATCATAGGGAGGAATGAACGGTACACTAAAAAATCCATATCATAGTTGATGAAAAGTTTTGAAATAATAGATTTGGGTTATCTTCATTACTATAGAATCTCAAATTGACACCTAAAGATTCAATAGATTTGGTTGATGCCACTAAATACATACAACTCATTAGAATTCTAATTTATGTGACTACCACTTGACTAGATATATCATTTAAAATTTGTGTCCTCTCAAGATTCATGTAACAACCTAGGGAGAGTCATTGGGTATCAACAAAAAGGGTCCTCATATATCTCAAAGGCATACAATATTTTGGGCTCAAATACTCTAGGGTAGGAGACTTCAAACTGGTTGGGTATTCAAATTTTGACTTTTTTGGTGTTCATGAAAATGAAAATTCCACCTTAGGTTTTCTAATGAATCTTGAAAAAATAATTTTTAGTTGGAAATCTAAAAATTAATCAGTGCCGATAGTTTCTTTAGCAGAAGAAAAATATATAGCTACTTTAGAGGCAACTAGAGAAATCTTGTGGCTTAGAAGGGTTCTTTTATATTTTTAAAATTAATAGGTTTCATCAACACCTCTCATAGTTAACAATACTTCTACAATTTAGATGGCAAAGAATCTAGTCTTTCATGACCAAACTAAGCATATCAATACCAAATTTCATCTGATTTGACACTAAGTGAAAGCTAGTAGTGTCAAGTTAAAAACTTGCTCGATAGTAGAGCAACTAGTAGACATATTAAAAAAGTGCTTATATGAGAAATTTTTAAATTTTTTAGAGGAATGTTTGGTCTGAAAACAACCCCTATGAATTAAAGGGGCAATATAATATTATTGTAGATAATATTTCTTAATTCTTAGGAGTAGTTGCACATTTGATTTTGTCTTCTAGTATGTAGCTCAAGAGTCCTATAGGTAATTTAATAGACTTATTGGTAGGTGAAATTATTATTTATATTTTGGATTTAAGTTTTATTGATTAATTCCTTTTCAATTTTAATCATGAAATAAAAATTTCATTATCATTTTGAATATAATCTGGCCTATCAAATGTAAGAGCAATGGATTTATATCCCTACTTGGAGATATTTTTTAAGGGTTTCATAGTCATAATCATCAAAATAATAAATTTAATCTAGGATAAATGAGAAAAATAAAAAAAATATTAGGAAAAAATCTAAGAGTTAATCATCTACAAGAGAATGTTTATATAATAATGATGTTTAAAGGTCAGGTTCAACAAATGTTTAACCCTAATTTGGATAAGAGGTTATCCTTACTTGGGTAGTGTTTTCACCAAATATTTCACCATAGAGGATTTTTTTCAAGCCTACTCTAATATTTGGTCAACATTGTAATACTTTTATGTATGTGGGCTTACCTATAGTACAAGTAGACCTCTAGGTTTAAGGGCTAGCTCCCTAAATTTGTCTTGAAATGATTATCACCTATATTACTGATTGCTTGAGGTAAAAGGGATATAAGTATGAATAAAATAAATATAATATATGGGGTTGATACACCATGAATATATCCATTATGATATCATACTTTCTTTCACTAAGAACAAGATCTACAAACCAGTCTCAAAATTCCAAAATGTTCTAACATAAGTGTTTCAATATAAATGTGACACACATGAGACCACTCAAGGTAAGTAGACTAGAGATCAGATTACTAAATATAAGGAGACTTTCACACTTTAAGGGATCTTAATACACTAACTACACTCTATATGACCTATTATAAAGAGAAATTCTTGCATAAGGCATGAAAGGATAAGGAAATGCAAGGATAAAATCACAAGACTCAACCATTCATCACTTTACACACTCAAATAATATGTTTATGAAATCCAAACTAGATTTATTGAATTATTCAAAGGAAAAATATAACATCAAATAAGTAGGGATTTTCCATACCAAATGTGGTATTAGTCTACAAGAGCCAAAATTGTTACTACTTATAATATTTAAGAGAGAGGAGGAGAGAATGGAGTCCAAGAGTCACTAAGACATGTGTCATGCTAAGAAAAGTAGTTAACCATGTAGGAGAGAGGAATATTAAATATACCATGTAAGGTCTACTTATAAAAATTTCCCACAAAACATGAAACTTCTTAAATGTGGCATATAAGTCTTCAATTGCATGCTTAGAAAATTGCCTTCATCATTTATCCCTTTTGGAACATCCTACAGCTAACTAGGGATATATGTGATGATTAAAATAATAGAGAGGGGTTTTATACATTCTCCAACATGTATTTTTTTCATCCCTAATCATTAGGATTCTTTTGTACATGAGCTATCACTACCTATAGTCCAAATAAATCTTCATCCACTCACCCTATATACTTGGCACCAAAATTGCCTTTAGTTTTCCAATTTGATCCATACGTAGTAGTGTATTAATTTTTTTAGCATCCACAATGGCCTTATATTCCTTAAATACACCTTAAAATGCCTCAAACTTAGAGCTTTCACTTTCTCACTTGCTTGTTCACTATGCTAATTTTTATTAGTTGAGATCCCAAATTGGATTACATATTTTGACTCTTCCTTGAACCTAAAAAATGCTAAAAAGTATCTAATAAATCCATTTTCCTCATTATTTATATAGATAAGTTAGTACTCAAGTTGATAGAGAGGATCCATAGAGAGTCCTCTAAAACATCCAATCATTTCCTAAGCCATTTCATGTCATCTATATGTCTCTCTCACTTCATCATCCCAATCAGGTCCTTATAAAGGGTTTTGAGTCATTTTCATCCTTAGAATTTGTTCATAAAGGTTAAATGTTTAACTTGTAAATAAATTTCAAAAAAACATTTCTCAAGACCACCATCATCCCTTAACTCCTCATATTCCCATGTTAAGCCTCATTTTAGGTGTGGGTATTATAAATCAGCCTCTTAAGCTTTTCATTCCATTCTTTGCAAGTTGAGATTGTCTTAAGCCCAAAAGTGGCTTCTTTGTGGTTTATTTTACATGATAACAAGTTTAACATACCTTATGCCTCCTTAAAAATATGTTCTAATGGATTTTAATGTTCATCAAATGCTAAAAATGATACTGACCCCCCACTTAGGCTTTAGGCCTAAACTAGACCTAATAGGTCTACCTACATACTTATTAGTTTTATGACATTTTGGCTTTCTTCTCCATTTTTATAGCTGTATAGAACTAAAATTAAGTTTTCTCTTTATTCAAACTTTTGTATAACAAGTGTATGACAACAAATTAGCCTAGAGATCATTTCAATTATTTTTGGCTGTATGGCCTACAACATCAATGGTAATATTCAAAGCATCATGGAATAATAGACTATTAGATGCATACTATTCTAAGCATGGAATTTTTTTGAAGAAGATAATTAAATTTTTGTAACATGTACAAGACTTTCATTGGCCATTTCTAGTGTCTAAAGCATCTTGTAGACATGCATTACCTCAATGACATTCTTCTGACAAAGAATTATGCAAATAAGAGTCAAACTTTGTCTTCTTGGTAAGCCCTGTTGTCTATATTTTTCCCATATTCTTCCTGTAACTATACCATAATTATATGTGGTTCTCTATGGCATCATTTTCTATGAAGTTGGACATTGGAAGGAGGTAGCCCTCCATTTTATTTTTAAGTCCTCAACATTTTGTACATCCTGGAGGAGGTTTTATTTATTCTTTCTCATTTACAATATGGGAAATTCAAGTAAGTTAATAGTTGGAGGAGAGAGGTATAAATTTTTTTATGATTTTTAATTTAAAAATTAGAATTTCAATTTTCCCTTAAATTCTAAATTTCAAATTTTGAAAGTCATTTTAATTTTAAAAACATTTAATTATCTTTTGAGACAAGCTACTCTAAGTGAATTTGGAAAAACAAAAACCAATTTATATAATTCAAGGATAAATAAGGAGATCTAATATTTTATCCATTCATGTATGTCAAATAACATAAATCTTAAAATCAAGAAAAACTAAGTATATTGAAGTATGAGATTTTATTATTAAGCTAGTGTTAATCATAAAGTGAATTATTTTTAGTACCTTTGCATATATTTAAATGGGGGCCTTTTTGGAGTGATAAGTAACCAATTGGGGTTAAATAAAAACTCATAACCTCCAAAAACTCAAATGAAAACTCAACACCATGCATTTCATCAAATCTATTATTGGCACTACCTTGACTAGCAAAGATAGTTGGCTACAATGGTCTCAATAAGTGGAGAACACACTCATCTTCAATGATCTATGGTTTAATATTTGTGATGGGGAAAAACAACCAGATGAACCAATAGGAAATGCAAAGGACACTCAAACATGGAAGCAAAAAAACTATAATACTTTGGCCTTGATGAGGGCATCAATGTATGGAGATATGTTTTATATATATAGGGGTGAAATACACCATGAGAAGCATTTCACAAACTGAAAGAACTATATGACTCCCATTCAAAGTTGTAATTCATTCAGTTTTGGTTAAAGCTATTTAACCTAGAGTTGAAATATGGTGATGCGATGAGATTTGATTTACAGATACATTTTATCAAACATGATGTTGAAGCAACAGGTGTCAAAATTGAAATATACATGATGGAATTCATAAAATCCCTTATTCCCAACTATTCAACCTATTTGGAGTGTCTATAATCAAGCAATCAGTTGATGACTCTCACATTTGACTAGTTGGTTGAAAAGATGGTAGAAAGAGAAAAGGCTTTCGGAAAGAAAACAAAAACCACACCAACTAAAAGTGTGTGTTATGTCAAAACAAAATCTTCTAAACCATCAAATAAGGCAACATCTTCCAAAAATTAAGGCAATAACAAGTAGAAGGGAAAAGATGTCAAAAATGAAAATCATGGTGGTCAAAATCAAAAATAGAATGATAAACAAAACCTCTACTATAAATGGTGTGATAGGAAAGGTATCCATGATACTCATGAATATAGGATGACATGGGAGAAAATTAAAGCATAATGTAAAAAGAAAGAGGGAAATTCAAAGAAATAGTCAAAAGAGTCAAACTCAACCCAATTCACCAGTGAATGTGTGTTTTATAGTATTAATGATGAAGTAAATAGTGTATTCATCAATTCTTCATGGTTTTATGCTTGGGTTATTGATACCAGCACCACTCAACATATGAATTTATGAAAAGACTTTTTTTAGGAGTATAATGAAGAAAGTTGTGGCTTATTATGCCTCATAGATAGATCAAGTATGTAACCATAGGGAAGAGTTATAATCTAACTCAAGTGTCTAGGGACTCCAAACTACAAACTTGAGAATGTTCTCTACCTTCCTTAATTTAAATAAAAATTGTTGTCCTTAGTGATCATAAGGTAAAAAGGACATTCTATTCTATTGGATAATGGTGATGTCACAATTAGGAGGAAAAGTAACAATGTAATCATCTTGACTGGATATGAGGAAAGGAAACTTCCCAAACTCAAGGTTGATCCAATTCAAGGAATTATGCTCATCTCATGGAATATGAAATGTTTCTAAACATGTTGTGGCATGATAAATTTGGGCACACTCACTATAACACCATTTTTGTATTAAAAAAGAATGGTGTTATTGGTATGCTTACATTGCCCACAAAATTAGATGATAAGTGTGAAGCCTGCATCTTAGTTAAACATGTAAGAGAACCATTTCCAAAGTCATAGTGTAAATCAAGTATAAAGTTGTAGTTTGTTCATTTATACTTATGTTCTCTTCCAATCCTCTTCTACAGTGGTCATAAGTACTTCATGATGTTCATTTATCACTATAACAAGATGAAATGGATATAATTTATAAAAGAGAAATCAATAGCCTTTGATAATTTCAATTTTTTTTGAATAATGATTGAAAATGAAAGACAAACCTACATATGGACCCTTAGGACAGATAATGGTGGTGAATTAACATGAAAGAAGTTTGAATCCTATCTTGATAAAAATAGGATAAAACACCATCTGATTGTTCCTAACACTCCATAATAAAATGGAGTAATTTAAAGAATGAATAGAATTTTGATAAATATGGTTTGTGTAATGTTGTAATTCAAAGGGGTAAATATCCAAATTTGGGTTAAAGAAACCAAAACAATAGTATACATTGACAACAAATCACCATCAATAGAATTTAACTCAAAGAATCTGTATGAGATGTGGTGTAGTCATCTTTCCTCAGTGTGACATCTTTGGATTTTTGGATCCACTTGTTATGCATTGATTCCAAAGGAGAAGAGAAATAAATTGGACCATAGGAGTCAAAAATGCATCCAATTGGGATATTATGATTCCTCTAAGGCATTTAGGTTATACAATGAGAAAGAAAAGAAGTTTCTTGTTGCAAGAGAAGTTGTCTTTTGTGAGACTACAAAGGACAAAGAGCATATTGATCAACAGTTGAGTCAAATAGACAAATATGCAAAGTTAGATGTCTACAAAGAGAGTGATTTGAATGTTACAAACAATGAGTGGGGGACATAGAGTTGGGAATCTATTGATTTTATATTGTCTCCTATACATGAGCTTGAAACTCGTCTTGAAAGAGAGAGTGAAAATTCATTAGATATTGAATAAGGACTATTATAATAGAGAAAAAATAGTGAAGGAAATTTAGAGGATGAACCTAAAGAACCTATAACATAGAAAAAGATTCCTAAGTGGTCCAATTAAACACTAAAATAAGGAAGGCCTAATGAAGTTGGGAAAATATGCACTCAAAATATACATGCAACCTCATATTAACTAGATAAGCCTATTAATGAAATTCAGGACATGATTGGAAAAATCACATTGGATGATTCTAAATAAGAACTCAATGTTGTGTTTTATTTATAACCAAAAACTTTCAAACAATTTGAGAAGCTCGACTCTTGGAGAAAAATAATGAAAGATGAGTATAATTCAATGCTAAAAAATGGGACTTGGAATCTAGTTGATCCATCATATGGTTGCAAACCAATTGGATGAAAATGGGTCTATCACACAAAAATAAAAGGTAGAAAACTCACTTGATAAGCATAAATCAAGGCTTGTTACAAATATTTATTCTCAAAAGGAAGGAATCTACTACTATGAAACCTTTGCACCTATATCAAAATGGACTACCATTTGGACCATGTTGGCTCTGGTAGCTCACAATGAATAGAAAGTTCACCAAATGGATGTCAAACTTGCATTTATGAATGGATACCTTATGGAAACTAGATACATGACACAGCTTGATAGTTTCTTATTAAAGGGACAATATCAAAAGGTGTACAAACTAGAAAAATCAATGTATGGTTTGAAATAAACCCCTCGAGCATGGTATGAAAAAATAGTTGAACATCTCATGAACATGAAATTCAAATTTTTTGAGTTTGAAGATGTAACTCTTTTCATCAAAATAGTTATATTTGTGGTGGTGTATGTTGATTATTTACTCATCATAGAGAATAATGAATGGTACACTACAAAATTCAAATCATAGTTAATGAAAAGTTTTGAAATGATAGATTTGGGTTATCTTCATTACTATTTAGATATTAATGTAATTAAAAAACAAAGTTTTTATTTGTCAGTCAATAAAATTACATTGGTGAGATTCTAAGAAAGTTTGGAATGGAAGATTGTAAGCCTCTCAAAATACCCTATAAACACCAAAAATCTACACACTATGAATCTAAGTGTCAAAATACCCCTTTAACCACCTTGGGACCCTCTCAATACCAATATATCCCTCTAAAACCTAACTAAGCTCACCTATAGTTAGTTTAACTTAACCAAATCAACCATTCCTTTTAGTCCTTTTACCCCTCAGCACTTGACCACTGATGGTCAGGGTAACCATCAATGGTCACCCTGACCATTGATGTTCAGCTTCCACCTCCCTAACCAAAATCATGCAAGACACCTACTTTTCTTTTCTAATTATAGTTTGTCTAATTCTAATTTCAAGCCTTGCATAGATAATTTATAATTAGGCAGCCTAGTTGAACCCTCACTTCCACCTCTTGCTTATGCCTATAAGGAGAGAGGAGCTAAGAGGTGAAGATCCATCTACAATTATCATCAAGAGCTTGTGCATCTAGGAGTTTCTTTCTTGAAGGTCAATCACCATCATCAATATAACAATCCAATAATTATATCAGATAGGCAATTTGATGTTGCCTCTCCATCAAGCCTTTATGTACCATTATTCTATCAGAATTGAGCTATATTCTACCAATAGACCAACTACCTTTACCATCCACCCAATAAAATTTTGGTAAGATAAGTACTTATTTATTAGCATTCATTTACTTTAATTCCATTTTGCAAACAACCTAGACCTTACCCATCTCTAAGAATTCATCTTTTAGATCTCGTCAATTAGTAATTTATCAACCCAGATCTAAATACAGTAATTGTCAAAGGTTTTCACAACCACTGATGGTCTACCTAACTATTGATGGTCAACTCAACCACCGATGGTCACCTCAACCACCGACAATCATCCCAATTGTTGATAGCCATTATGGCACCTAAAAACAACAAGTTGATTTCACATACCTACACCTAATCAAATGAAATTTTATGTGTTCTTGCCTATTCACAAACCCCTTTATAATTTTTTGAAGTAGGCCTCAACCCTTTAGCACTAGTATTAATTATTTTTTCACTAATTTAATCATTTCTAGTCTATTTATTAACAAGAACTCTTGTATTCAATTTTAGTACCTTTTGATTCATTGATGCAAGTACCTTTCTTTTCTATTTATAAACTTAATTATTTAAAACATGTGGATTGACAGACCCTAATGAAGCTCTTGTTTCTAGGATATAACTATCACTAGGAAATCCACCCAACTATCTATCTAACAAACAAGTTTTAGTATTTTCATTTCTACATGTCATCCTCCCAAACCAAAGAAGAGCTCTTCACAATCTTCTGATTCAATGTGTGCACTATCAATTAGGTTTTTTAACCATACCCATATTTAGTTTCTCTTTTCCATAATAATCAATAAATTTATTAAAATATTTTAGCATGCTCAGTGGGACCCTTGTGTCCTTACTTGGGTTATTGTTTGCTTTCACTCTCTCTTTATTGTTTTCTCATTAATTAATTAAAAAGTTTCTTTTGGGCTTAAAATTAAGTGCATACATAAACTATTTGAAAGTTTAGTTCACATAGATTAAACTTAAAGGCAAAATAATATATCATAGATTCACTCTTTGTTACACACACCTAAACCAGACCACTTCACCATTTAAACATCAAACAAACTTGAGATAAGGCCCAACTAGGATTTCATCACCTACTAATAACCTTGCACTTTTTTGGCAACCTACTTGGAGGTCATTACCAAGGACAGAACCAACTTAGCTCTCTGGTTGAGTATAATATATAGATATCAATATATTTTGGCTAAGCACTTGATACCCTTATCATTGAAATGTGTGAAGTGAGGAGGTAGGCCCTAATACCAAGCCACATATTGATTACAATACAAATCTCTTTTGAGTTCCTAAAACACAACTAGAAACTAGCCTTAGATTTCCTCTTTAGTACCCACTCTATAAACCAATTTTAGTCACATGTCTTCTTAAGGCATAAGCCAAAAATGAGATTAATTAAAACTCTAGGGATTAACATATATTTTAGAGTGTGATTTGATTTATTTAATCATTTTATTTTTTCTCTTTGTTTGAGTAGTAAGGTTGTTTGTGCATTCTATCTCCCTTATCTCGCATGGTTCTCACTCACCATCAACAAAGAGACTTTGCAAAGCAAAACCTATCACCAAGCCAACATACTTCTTCATACATGGGCTATGTTTATGAACCAATGGAATCTCCTCACCCTTTTATAAGTCATATGTTCCCTCGAGAGGTTCTTTAAAGAGATGTGGATTTTTCCACTTTCCTAGAAAATAATCTTGTAGCCTTGCAACATTACCTTGTAACCACATCTTACCATATTCTAGCTATGGACCCATTTGTAGATCCACCTTATGACATGCCTCTCCATTTTATGGGGAATACCTCCATTGCCATGATTACTAGTCAACTGTTAATCACCCAAGCTTCCTCATCAACTAATAACCCCTTTAGGACTACCATTGAAAACTAACCATCCCAAACTACCATTACCATTACACTTTTACTCCTAACAAACATTCTTCCACCATGAGAGTGCTTACCTATAGCACTACCAGCCTTCCTTTATCTACCTTCAACTTGTCAACCACCACTCTACTTTAAATCCTTATAGTGTCCATACCTTCTACCTTGCCACTAATCAGTACAAGGGTCACCACTCTTCCATTGATCACTAATCCAATTACCACTTCTATCCAATAAGCACCCATTAGACCAACATTTAGATACATCCCTAATCTACAAGGTCATGTAACCACTACCCAACCACCTAGCTCTATTTATCCTTATGTGTCTTCCACCTAACCATTAACATCCACTTACTTATATGTGGCAACCTCCCAACCTTCTACCCACTATCTGTATGTCTCTCAACCACCTAAGAAATATGCATCTTACAAACCTTCAGGTACACAACCCTAATAAAACATAATGAATATTCTTATGGATAAGATTACCACCCTAGAGTCATCCATTTTGGGTGCTCACAACTTATTTTCATATTGCAAAATTTGTAATGAGCCTATCCATCCATCCATACCTATCAAGCCATATCCTCCCTAATGGGAACTTCCCAAGTTATCAAAGTTTCAAAGTAACGAGGATACCCAAAAACACCTTAGGGAATTCAGGCATGCTTGTTATCTCATCACTTATGATGATGCCCTTTTCTTTCATACCTTCCCCATGTCTTTGGTTGGTCTAGTCTTAGATTGGTATAGTGCCTTACCTAAACATTTCATCTTCTCTTTCACCCAACTAGTTCAAACTTTTTTGGACCATATTTCAATCAATATCTCCAAAAAGTGTCTATTATAGACCTATAATATATTTTATAGTTTGAGGATGAATCTATTTCCAATTTTGTGGCTCATTGGAGGAGTCTAATTAATCAACTATCCTTTTCCTTACCTCAACCCAAACTCATAGAGCTATTTGATTGAGAATGTTCCAAGAATATCTCCTCTACCCTACATTTCCAAAGATTTCAAAACTTTGATGAAGATTTTACCATGGCACATAAGTTAGAGAACTGAGCCATTAATGAAGGAAAGCTTAAGCTCAAGAACAAGAACTCAACCTATAAAACCAATGAGGCTTCTTCATCTAATTCAAGAAACTAGCCCAATAACAACACCAAGAATAGGGGAACCATGAATGTAGTTGTCCTAAAAGTCACTCCTCCACCTTCTATCAACCAATCCATTTCCTCTAGTTCTTCTAAGTAAATCCTGAGTAACCAAACCTAGAAAAACCAAAAGTAATTCACTCCACTTAAAGAATATTATGCTTCCATCTTAGAAAAGTTATTGAAATCCAATATCATTAAAAATTTTCCTATCAAACCACCCCAAAAATTTGACTTTTCTCATTGTGCACCTAGTTGGTACAATGAGAATGATTTATGTGCCTTTTATTGAGTGATAGGATATGATGTTAGTAGGTGCAACACTTTCAAGAGTCTTGTCCAAACACTCATTGACAAGGGGGAGCTTAAATTATACAACCCCATTACACCATTGAACCAAGCCCTTGATGTATTTAGGAAACCTTTCCCAAACCATGATCCTACCAAGAATGAGACTAACAACATTAAATTCTCTAATGATACCCATATGGTTAACATGATCCTTGATGTGCTCATTTCTAAGCCACCTAGTACCCAATATTTTTATCCTCCATCTCTTCCATATATTGAGGTAGTGGAGTCACCTTCCCTTCCTTAAGACACCCAAACCAAGGAAATACCATCCATATCCCTTCACTTATTGAGTTAGTGGAGCCACTAGTCACCATTTTAATTGATATTTCGAAACAAGCAACCATCACCACCTCACCCTCACTTTTAGTTACTAGGAAAACCAATTCCCATTAAAAGAGAATATGCCTACTCCTCCTATAGAGGAACCACCCATCTCAACCCCACATCTATTGATTAAGGAAGAGGATGAGGTTACCATCCCTATGTCTCCACCTAGGGGTTAACTTTTAGATCTACCATTTAAGGCATTAAACCCACCTATAAAACCTTATTTAGGTTGGTGTATAAATTGTATTTTATCTCTAACCCTAACATGGATCGAGCCACCTTATGGAAGAAATTATGTCTTCCTTACATTACTTAACCAAAACCTCTAACCCTTCCTTAATTAAACCAACCTACCAATTCCATTGACTAACCTCTTACCATATCTACCTAGATAACCAAACCCCCTAACCGACCAACTAAAGTCTCTACCAAATCAACCATCCTTCAACTATTTAATCCAACCAAGACCCAAATATCTAGGACTTGTCTTATCATCCTAACTAGATCTACCAAGAATATTGGTCTCCTCCCTACATCGATCTTTAGTCACTCATTTGTGAAAGTAGACCTAACCCCTTCAAACCCACTAACCAAATGCTAGACCAAAACAACTAAAGAGGCAAAGCCACACAAAGGTGGGAAGGCCTAAATTTTTCCTCCTTTACCCTTTATTTTAGGTCATCATCCCTCTACCTTGAATAGGAATCCAATTACCTCTACCAAAATCCTAACACCTCTCTTAGGTATGCCTTCATAGTTTCTCTCTGATGCACCTCTTTTCACCGTGCCAAAAATACCTAGGATACCTACCCTATGATCATATACCTCTAGCTCCTCAACCTCTTTTCTTAGACCAGAGCCATCTACTAAACATACCACTTTACCCAAGGCACCCACTACCAAACCTATTTCCAAGAAACCTCTTACCTCAACCACTAGAGCCAAGGCCATTATGCCTTCACCACCTTTAAGCAAGTCCTACTCAACCATCCTCCATAGGTTATTACAAACTTCCTATTTAGCCTTACCTCCCATCAGGCCCTTTGACCCTTTTGCTTAAAATACCATATAGTATAATGACCACCACATGTATTCATATCACAAGACACCCAACTATGATATAGAAAACTAAATATGTCTCCAAACCATCATCCATCAGCTTTATGATGAGGATGATTTGTTAATAGATGAACCCACTATGAGCCCCATACCAAATCACCTAGTAACGATACCTATCCAAAACTCACCTACTCCTCCATGCTCACCTCAGAGTGAAGATGAATCTGACCAAACCTATAGCTCAACCTCTCCTTCTATCAATACTATTAATGTGGTCACAATAACATAACATAAAGATAAGGGGAAGGATAAGGTCTCTATTCCTTAGACATACCCCTCTTCAAACTCTAAACCAACCTACACCCAACCATATTCATCTTTGACCAAACCTAAGGTGTCTATCTTAGGTGCCTCCTAATCTAACCCCTCAAAATCCATCAAGAGAGTTATCCTCAAATAAATTCATTAGACCCTAGTGAATATGAGCTTGTACAAGTTGATCTCTACCTCTCCCCATCACCACCAAGCATTGATAGAAGCTTTGCAATCCATTGAGATCTAGTCCAAGGACCCCTAACTTCTAGACACCTTTGTTGATGCCCTTCAAATTTATAACCTTGTTGCCTTTAAGGATTCAAAAATACCTTACATCTACCCTAAGGACCCAGATCTACCACTCTTTATCATTGCCTACATCAACCAAACCCATACCACATAGGTCATGATTGAGAGCTAGCATAAAAATCATCTCCTTGCATGCCTACAACCAACTCAACCAACTAGATAATGTCATGTACAAATTATTAGCCATCCTTCATTCCTTTAATGATATCATGGCCACTACCTTAGCGACTATCATCCTTCATATTCATGTAGGACCCCACTTGCTCCTCAAACTATTTTATGTTTTAGAAGGTAAATTTTAATACATCTTTTTGGGATGACCTTAGATTCATTTCATGGGTTACATTCCCTCTACCTTCTCATTGCATTAAATTTGAACATGAGGGATAGGTCATCATCATCCAAGCTAACCCAAGTCCTTTCTTGATATGCAACATGACCTATAACCTTAACGATGTCTTTTTACCCCTATATAACACACCCCTGATGGTTAAAACCCAACCTAAAACCATAAAAGTGCATATCATATCCCTTTCTACCGATGAGGCACCAACTAGTTTCTTTATCCATTTAGAATAAATTCCTACCATAGACCCTTTGGAATCAATGTTTCATCACCTTTCACTAGGGGAGTATCACCTTCTCACCCTAGATGCTTTCCCTACTCATGAGTATGGGTAACTTGGGTAACTTGCCAACCAATCAAGATATGACCCCAATGTCAGAAATATCATTCCCTTTAGACCTCCCCACTATTAGATTCATTTTGTATATGGGGGACTCGATAAATCCCTTGATGTTTCTACCACCTCTCTTCCACATTGACCATTCATCACCATTTTCTCTTACCTTGATAATCTAAGTTTTTATAAGACATAACTTCATCGATGTGATTAGAAAGGTTTCAGTCTTGGATGATATGAGCATAACCTATTTGATTTGGTCTCTATTGAGACCAAAAAACTTCATGAGAAGCATGGACTTGGTTTCATCTTACCTAATAAGAAGAAAGCCAAATAACCCACCCCTACCATTATTGAGGAGGATGTCCCTTCCTCATCAACCTTACATCCACTTGCATGTGAGAATGATGACATCATCCCACCTAATTGTTTTTCATCAACATGATCAAACTCAGACACCTAACTTATCAGAAAGAGGGGGTGACTATAACCATCCCTTTAACCCATCCTAAAATGATAGGAGAGGACTCTCCTACCATTAACACTATTCAGTATCAAGAATATGATTCTATCCTCACCTACCTTGTTGCCCCAAATTCTTCTATCCACAAATCCCTTCCTCCTAAGCCTTTGACCATGTTAAATTAATCTACCATAGATATTAGCTTGGGTACTCTAGATAACTCCTACATTATCAAAATCAGCCAATCATTAAACATTGAAGAACTTAAAGATTTCCCCTCTTTCCTTCAAAACCATAACATAACATTCACTTGGTCTTATATCAATATTCATAGGATTGGCCCCACCATTCTTACCCATAACATAGTCACCTACCATGATGCCAAACCTATCAAGTAAAAGATACAATGCATGCATCCTTTCATAGCCCTTCTTATCAAGGAAGAGCTTCAACATCTCCTATCTATCAACTTCATTCAACCTATTGACTAACCCAAAGGTTCTCAGATGTCATACCTATCACCAAAGCTATAGTGAGACTATGCATTTGTGTGGACTTTCATGACCTTAGACTTACCTACCCTAGAGATGACTTATCTCTACCTATCATCGACTAGATTATTGATCTTACAGCTGACCATGAGATGTTATCTTTCATGGATAGGTTATTGAGCTATAACCAGATCATAATTTCACCTAAAGATCAACATAAAGCTACCTTTACCACCCCTTGGGGAACCTTATGCTATAAATTCATGCCTTTTAAGTTAAATTTTTTTGGTGTAACCTACCAACATGCCATGACCTATATCTTCCATTATATTATCCATAAGATCATATAGAACTGTGTGAATGACCTTCTCTAAAAATCTAAACTCTAAAAGGATCACTTGGCCATTCTTATGATCATCTAAAATCATCTTATCCACTATCATGTTCTCCTTAACCCCAAGAAGTGCATCTTTGAGGTCTTTTCAAGAAAGCTTCTAGGTTTTATTATCTCCCTTTATGGAATCAAAGTCAATCCTACCAAAATAAAAACAATCTTTGACATTATCCCTCCTACCAACCTTAAACAACTTTGAAGATTACAAGGGAAGCTTCATTCCATTCCTTGTTTCATTTCTTAGCTTTCAGACTAGTGCCATCCTTTCTATCACCTTCTAAAGAATGATGTATCTTTCAATTAGAATACCAATTGTCAAAAGGCCTTTGATTCACTCAAGGAGTACCTTTTATCACCACTTGTCCTTACCCCTCCTAAAGAGGACCAACCTTAACCTATATATCTCTACCATTGACCATTCCCTAGGGGAAATGATATCTCATTGAAATGAACAACATAGAGATCAATCCATTTACTATATTATCTACATGCTTGTAGAGTATGAGAATTAGTACATTCATACTAAAAAACTCTATTTAGATTTAGTATTCATGGCCACCAAGCTTCACCACTACCTTCTTAACCATAAAACCTATGTCATAACCAACACTAACCCACTCAAGTACATGCACTCAAGGCCATATCAAAATTAGTGCATGGCAAAATGGCTCATGATCTTAGTAGAATTTGACCTTGAGTTCTTCCAATATATTTTAATAAAGGGGAAAATAATTGCTTACCAATTGGCTAAAGCACCATTAATAGATAATCAACCTCTTCCTCTTGAGTTACTCGATGAGTCCATTGAAGCCCTATCTCAAGCATATTTCAGCTATCAAGTCACCATTTTCTTTGATGGATCAAAACTAAAATGTGGTTGGGGAGAAAGTATCATCCTTATCCCCTTTGATGATGAACCTCTCCTTTTATCCTTCAAACTTGATTTTAAATGTACCAATAACATGGCTAAATATGAAGCCCTAGTGATAGGACTACAAACTACCTTAACCCTAGGATTCAAATGATCAATATATTTGGTGTCTCCTAAATTATGGTCAATCAAATCAATGGCTCTTACCATTTGAAGAATGATGTTTTACAATAGTACAAATAACTAGTTGACAAATTCTTAGCATCATTTAAACACTATTGCATCTGATCAACCCCATGATCTACTAACAAGTTTGTCATCACCATAGCTTCCCTTGCCTCTCAAATACTCTCTGCACGTTTAGACTCTAAGATATTTATCATTATCCATAGACTTACCCAACCTTCCTATATCAAATTAGATTTTCTCACTATTTTTAATGTGGAGGAGACCCAACCTGACCTTTGGTATTAACAAACCTTTAACTATCTTAACCTTAGAATAATTCCCTCTAGCCTCTCTAGGAATGCTCAAAAATAATTTGTTCATAGTACCTCATGCTATACCATTATGGGAGGAATTATTTATAAGCACGGCTTTGATGGCATCCTCTTTTGCTATGTATGTAGTCATGAAGCCTCTCATGCTATCAAGGAAATGCATGATGGTATATGTGGGGGTCACTTTAATGGCCTCACTATAGCTAATCACATCCTCCATATTGGTTATTAATGGCCTACCCTTAACTAGGATTAATGTGATTATGTGAAAAAGTGTGTTAAGTTCCAACAACACACTAATTTACATCATGTACCTAGCCATAGCCTCCACATTTCTACCAGTTTCTAGCCCTTTTTACAATGGAGTTTAGACCTTATTAGGGAAATTAATCGCCATTCCTTGTAGTGACACCATTTTATTATCACCATGACTAAGTACTTTACCAAGTGGGTAGAGGTTATCCCTCTAGTCTCAACCAAAGTAGAAAAGATTGTCAACTTTATCAACCATCACATCATCTACCACTTTAGTGTTCCTCATAAGATTATCACTGACAATGGTAAGTATTTTAAGAATAAGCAAGTCTAGGATCTATGTGATGCATTCAATATCAATTTAAGCTTCTCCACATGTTGTTACCCTTAATTTAATGGATAGGTAGAATCCTCTAACAAAAATCTTAATAACATGCTAACTAAAATGGTCAATGCATATGGTTAGGATTGACACTTGCACATCCCATTCACCTTATGGGCATATCATACTAGCATTTGAACCCCTGCAGGTGCTACCCATTTTCTCTTACATTTAGAGAAGAGGATATCTTGCCTCTTTAAATCCAAATACCCTCTCTTCACACATATTTATAAGATATCATTTTAGAGAGTGATTATCATTAGCATCATTTAGCCTAGCTGGAGCAACTCGATGAGAATCATCTAGAAACCTCATCCATATTCATATCTATAAAAAGCATATCAAGCATGATTATAACAAACACCTTAAAGTGCAAAAATTCAATATTAGTGACCTCATCCTAAATTAAAATCAACATGTCACTAATATGGGAAAAAGCAAGTGGGGAAAGTTTGCTTTCAATCAGCTTGGAGCTTATATCATAACCCACAAGTATAGATCAAGAGCTTATCAGTTGTCTTCACTCAAAGGCCAACTAGATCTTGAGCCCCTCAATGCTTCACATTTTTTCCTATTCTTTTGTTAAAAATGATCAATTCCAATTTTTGTTTAACTTAAGCTCATCCATTAGTATCCACACACATTCATCTCCTTACTTTAGGGGCAATCGATTAAACATGAATCATGTGATTATCCATCATAGTTATAGCCTATTGAATGATGGGTACCATGACCCTAACCATGGCATGTTTTAAATGGTAATTTACACCCCTTTTCAAGATGTATCCCCTTGATCATTATCACCTAAACCTCTTTACACCTAACCAAACCTCTTGTGCTCTTGGTTTCACCTCCATTAAGATGAATTGCTAAGTCAACCTAAGAAAGTATATGTTAAGAAAAGGCAAATAATAATAACAAACTTCCTATCATTGGTAATCATGGGTCATTCCTAGCACTTACAAACTGCTCCCTTAAAGGATAACTATTGAAAACCTCTTTGAAATTGCCAAAATGTAAGGTAGAGTGCTCCCTCGAAGGATAGCTATAAAAAACATTTAAACAAAGCACATACACTTAGACCACTCCCTTGAATGATGGTTGGGTATGCATTTATCAAAAACATAATTATTTCTTGGAAGCTTCCAACATCGATTAGCTTTTCATATACAAAAATTATCAAAAGACCCATTATCACAATCAAAGCAAAAAAAAAAATTAGAAGCCATAATCGGCTCTCAAATAGCACAATAAGGTAGAAGCCATAATCAACTTTCACAAGTAGACTTATCGCATTGATCAATCTATATAGCTTGGCATGGACTTATTTATACTGACTCTCTAGACACCTATCGAGGATGCATGCTAGTCTCACAATAGGGTTTATTTTCACCCATCCCCCTATATGTAAGGGATTTTTGAGCTTACTTGACATTATGTGGTCAAGACATCTTTTTAGCCAACTAACAGATGCTCATGGAAATATTTTGAAGGGATTATGTTCATTAAGTCAATCTAACTTTGGTTTTTTTAAAGTCCTTGTCAATGAAGAAGCACCATGCCTCTTCTTACCCTATCATGACTAGTTGATATTTTCACTATGGAACTTGCCTCTTGATTATATTCTCTAATCTCCCATCTAGTATTGTTAGTTAAATGATCTCATCAATTTCATCATAAACATTAACAACAAAGAACCATAAGCATAACCATAACCATATGTATTGACCTTGACATACCCTATTTTAAAAACTAAATTAAACCAAAACTTAAACATTTTGGAGACAAACTTACCCAACCACCTCATCACCTCATCGTTGGTCCTTTTTGGCCCAACTATCCCACTTTTTTGATACTTTATGCCTAGTCCCTTGATCATAGTGACAATATTGCCATGTTAACCACCTTTTGAATGTGTACCACTTTAAACTTACTATGCCCATATGTGTCTTTCATGAACACTTCCTAATTTAGATACCCATGAAACTTGACCTATTTGTGTTTTACATGGGAACATTTCCTACTTTAGATACCCACCTAAAACACTGACCTTGTTTAGGAGATGAAAAGGTGTACTCAACCACCTCACCTACATGCAGTCATGTAGTACACTAATCACTTGTCCTTGAGAACTAACCTTTATTATTATCAACCATAGTAACCTTGTCTTTGTGTGATCCTGGTGATCACACCTCGTATCTCACTTTGCATGTTTGTTTGTGCTCTAGTGCCTAACCTATCACCCACCTTAATAACACTCTACCTTCATCATCAACATTACCAATATTTTCAAAACTACACCCAATTCTATTTTACTTCATAGCCTCTTAGTTTGAGGGGGAAAACCTCTTCTCATATTTGGGGTAGTAAAAACTTTGACCAACCTCAATTTTTTTGTCAACTTGTTCACTTAAAATCACATAACAAAAAAGGACAAAATATAGACATTAAAAATCCACACACTACAACTCCAAGTGCCAAAATACCCCTTTGACCACCTTAGAAACCTCTCAAGACCAATTTATCCCTCTAAACCCTAATTGAGCTCACTTACAATTAGTTTAACTTAATTGACTCAACCTTTCCTTTTATCCCTTTTTACCCCTCAACACTTGATCGTCGATCATCAGGGTAACTATTGATGATTACCCTAACCATCGATGGTTAGGGTCCACCTCCCTAACCAAAATAATGTAAGACACCAACTTTTATTTTCTAATTATATCTTATATAATTCTAGTTATGAGCCTTTGCATGGATAATTTATAATTAGGTAGCCTAGTTGAACCTTCACTTCTACCTCTTGCTTATGCTTATAATAAGAGAGGATTTGGGAGGTGAATATCCATCTACAATTATCATCAAGAGCTTGTACATATAGGAGTTTATTTCTTATAGGTTAATCACCATTATTAATATAGCAATCTAATAGTCATATCAAAAATTCTATTTGCCACTACCTCTCCATCAATCCTTTAGGTATCGTTACTCTATTGGAATTAAGCTAGATTCCACCAACAAACAAACTACCTTGACCATCCACTAAATTAACTTTTGGTAAGATAATTACTTATTTCTTAGCATTCATTTAATTTAATTCCATTTCCCAAACAAACCAAACAACCCAAACCTTACCCATCTCTCAAAATTCATCTTTTAAATCTTGTCAATTAATAATTTATCCACCTAGGTCTAGAAACAGTAACTGTCGATGGTTGTCTCAATCATCAATGGTCTACCCAACCACTGATGGTTAGCTCAACTACCGATGCTCACCTTAATCATCAATGATCATCTCAACTATTTATTATCACTATGGAACTAAAAAATAACAAGTTAATTTCACATACCTACACCTAATCAAACCGAATTTTCTAAGTTCTTGCCAATTCATAAACCCCGTTCTAATTTTTTGAATTAGGAATTAACCCTCTAGCACTATTATTAATTATTTTATTGCTAATTTAATTATTTCTATTATATTTATTATCAATCACTCTTCTATTAAATATTAGTACCTTTTGATTCAATGATGCAAGTACCTTTCTTTTTTGTTTATAAACTTAATTGTTTAAAATGTGTGGATTGACAACCCCTAAGGAAGCTCTTACTTTTCAGATCTAGTTATCACTAGGTAATCCACCAAATTATCTATCAAATAAACAAGTTTTCTTTAGTGATTTCTTTTTTATAGGTCATCATCCCAAGATAAAGATGAGCTCTTCATAATATTATAATTTAATGCACACACTATCAATCAAGTTTTTCAATCATACCCATATTTGGTTTCTCTTTCCCATAAGAATCAATAAATTCATTAAAACACACCCATGAAACATAATCTCAAATTTACATATAAAGGTTCAATAGATTTAGTTGATGCCACTAAACACATATAGCTCATTGGAAGTCTGATTTATGAAACCATCACTTGACCAGATATATCATTTGCAATTGGTGTCTTCTCTAGATTCATAAAACAACCTAGGGAGAGTCATTGGGTATCATCAAAAAGGGTCCTCAAATATCTCAAAAGCATACAATATTTTGGTCTCCAATACTTTAGGGTAGGAAACTTCCAACTGGTTGGGTATTTAAATTTTGATTATGTTGGTGATCATGAAGATGGAAAGTCCACCTCAAGTTTTATAATGAATCTAGGAACAACAATTGTCAGTTGTAAATCTAAACAATAATCAATGCCAATAGTTTTTTAGGAAAAATTGAATATATGGCTACTTTAGAGGTAAATAGATAAATCTTGTGGCTTAGAAGGGTTCTTTCAGATTTGTAAAAGCAACAAGTTTCATTAACACCTCTAATGGTTAACAACACTTTTATAATCTAGATAGCAAAGAGTCTAGTATTTCATGACCAAACCAAGCATATTAGTACCAAATTTCATTTGATTTGATACTATGTGAAAGATGGTAGTGTCAAGTTACATCATTGCCTGATAGAAGAGCAACCAATAGACATCCTGATAAAGGTGCTTGGATGAGAAAAAATTGAAAAGTTTAGAAGAATGCTTGGTCTGACAACATCCCCTATAGACTAAGGTGGGAATGTAATATTATTATAGATAATATTTCCTAATTCCTAAGAGTAGTTGCACATTTGCTTTTGTCTTCTAGTGTGTAGGTTAAAAGTCTTATAGGTAATCAAATGAACTTCTTGGTAGGTGAAGTGATTAGTAATATTTTGGCTTTAAATTTTATTGCTTTCTTATTTTTCATTTTGAATCATGAAATACAAATGTCATTGTCATTATGAATATAATCCAGCCTATCAAATCTAAGAGTAATGGATTTAGATCCCTACTTAGAGATATTTTAAGGTTTTCATAGTCATAATCATCAAAATAATCAATTTCATCCATGATAAAAGAGAAAAATAACACAAATATTATGAAAAAACTTAGGAGATAAACATCTACAAGAGAATATTTATGCAACAATGATGTTTAAATGTTAGGTTCAACAAATGTTTAACCCTAATTTGGATAAGAGGCTATCCTTACTTGGGTAGTTTTTCCACCAAATATTTCACCCTAGAGGATTTTTTTAATCCTAATATAAGATTTGGGCAACATTGAAATACTTCTAGGTATTTGGTCTTACATATAGGCTAAGTAGACCTCTAGGTTTAAGGGTTAGCTCCCTAAATTATTATTGAAATACTTGTCACCTATACTACTGATTGCTTGAGGGAAAAGGGATAGAATTATGCATAAAATAAATTTAATCTAGGGGGTGATACACCATGAAGATATCCACTATGTTATCATACTTTATCTCACTAAGAACAAGATCTACAAACTACTTTCAAAGTTATAAAATGTTATACCATAAGTGTTTCAATATAAAGGTGACATGCATGAGACCACTCAAGGTAAGTAAACCAAATATCAAATTACTAAATCAAAGGACACTTTCATACTTTAAGGGAGCCTAATACATTAACTACACTATATGTGACCTATTATAATGAGAACTTCTTGCATAAGGCATGAAAAGACAAGGAAACACAAGGATAAAATCAAAGGACTCAACCATTCATCACTTTGCACACTCAAACAATATGTTTATGAACTTAGAACTATATTTATTGAATTATTTAAAGGAAAAATATGACATCAAATTAGTAGGGCTTCACCATACCAAATGTGGTATTATTCTACATGAGCCAAAATGGCTACTACTTATAGAATTTGAGAGAGAGGAGGAGAGAATGGAGTCCAAGAGTAACTAGAACATTTGTCATACTAAGAAAAGTATTTAAACATCAAGGAGATAGGAATATGAAATACACCATGCAAGGTTTACTTAGATAAATGTTTCACAAAACATGAAACTTTTGAAATGTAGCGTAGAAGTCTTCAATTGCTTGCTCAAAAAATTGCCTTTATCATTTGTCCCTTTTGGAACATCCCATATCTGACTAGGGACAAATGTGATGATTTAAATAAGAGTAAGAGGTTGTAAACATTATCAAAAATTCATTATTTTCATCCCTAATCATCAGGATTATTTTGGATGTGAGTTATCAATGCTTGCAGTCCAAATAACTCTTCTTCCACTCACCCTATACACTTGGCACCAAAGTTGCCTTCAATTTTACAATATGATTCATACATAGTAGTGTATGAAAATTTTTAGGACCCATAATGTCCTTATATTCCTCAAATAGACCTTAAAATTCCTCCCACTTAGAGCTTTCACTTTCTCGCTTGCTTGTTCACTGTGTTAATTTTGAGTAGCTGAGATGAAGGCACTTGCATAGGCATTTATGCACTTATCTATGGCATGAAATGCACATGGTGAGTTATATTAAGTCATAATATTTCTCCCAAAGTGGATTACATCTTTTGACTCTTCCTTGAACCTGAAAAACACCAAAAATTATCAAAGAAATCCATTTTCCTCCTTGTTTGTACTGATAGGGTAGAACTCAATTTATTGGGGAGGAGACATGTAGAGTCCTATAAAACTTCCAATCATTTCCCAAGTCATTTCATGCCATCTGGATGTCTCTCTTACTTCATATTCCCAATTGGGTCCTTAGCAATGGTTTTAAAGGGTTTTGAATCATTTTCATAGTTAGCATTTTTTCATAAAGATTATATATTTAAATTGACAAAAAAAATCACAAATAAATTGATCAAGATGTTATTCATCATCTTCCAACTCCTCATATTACCATGATAAGCCTCCTTTTAGGTGTGGGTATTTTAAATCAGCCCCTCAAGATTTTCATTCCAATCTTTACAAATTGAGATGGTCTTAAGCCCAAAAGTGGCTTCCTTATGGTTTTTTTTCTCATGAAAATAGATTGAACACACTTTATGCCTCCATAAAAACATGTTACAATGGATTTTAATGTTCCTCTAATGCTATAAATGATACTGACCACCCACTTGGGCTTTAGGCATAAATTAGACCTAATAGGTTTGCTTGTATACTTGTAGGTTTAGGACACTTTGTTGTGTTTAAAATTATATGGATGGTTTCCCACGTTTTATCCTATGTGACATATCCTTCCAAATATTCTTGCTAGGTCTCACCACCCTAGTTCACCTTGTCATCCCCTTTCTCCAAAACTTGCAAGTTTGCACCATTAAGGAGTGCCCTCTATGTGAGACAAAATAGAGGGAGCTTACCCTATTTTATAATAAAAATTGAACATATAGTGATATTTTAAAATTAATTCATATGATGTGTACAAATTTTCAACTCTTGATCACATCATTAGACCCTCCAAATGCATCAAAACCTAAAACAAACTAATGGGAAAGCTCACTATATGCAGGGTCTTGAATGTAAATTATGGGTTGCATCATTATAATCTCTCCTTACCTTTTTTCCATGTTATAATATTATTTTTATGTGTTTACCAAATTTTTTGAGTCATTTAAAACAAATCTAGTATTTAAACACTTTCCAACCTCTCCATAACATACCTTATACTTGATTGGTATAGACTGTTGACTATGTTTTCCTATTTAAAAGACACTAGTTGATGGTAATGCATGATTGAACATTGAAAACAATACCTATAGCTATCCTTAGAGTTTATAAGGTCATCTGAAATTTTTTTGGACTCAATCACCTAATTTTCAAGCTATGTCAACACCCATCACACCTTGATCTATCTCACTATCAAATACAACCATCTATAATTGATTGTCTAGGAGAAAAATAGGGGTTTTATAGGTGAGTACCAATCTTGAAATTAGTGTCACATAACTATTGAATCATTATATCACTTTCCCATTATCAAGCTTGTGTTTATAGATTGACATCTTCTAAGGATTCACTTTATGAATTCATGAGTCACTTGTAGATAAGATGTAGGTGGATATTATGATGGCAAGGCACATATAAGTGATGGTGTAAACCCATACTTTGCATCTCAAATATTTATTAATGACCCTTATGTCAGGATGCAAAACACCGGAAGCATACAGTTGATTACCAAACCAAGCAACTTAATATGTGGAAATAAACCAGAATCACAAGTAACTAGAATTCAGAATAACACATGATATGAGAGACAATACACAACTTGTATTAATACTTATACAGAAAAGAATACAATAAAGAAGATGCCACTTATTCTCCACCACCTCTTCAGAGGCTTGCCACACCTCAAGTGAACAATAATTCTCTCCTCAAAGCTCTCTCTCTCAGGTCCCAACACACAACTCAAACACAGAGTTGGTGTTCACCTCCTGTGCTCCACGCACACCACAAGTGCTCCACACACTCCACAAGTACTCAAACTACTTCAAGTAGATCTCCCATGAACCTGCAACAACTTGCAATTCAACAGACCATACTTATGGAAGGAACTCCCTTGCCTTCCTCTTTGCTCTATCCGAGTACACACCTGTACTCCAAGTAGATCCTGCCTGATACTGCTCCCTGTTGTGTTACTGTCCTATCTGATCTTACACACCTATAAATCAACCTAGTTCTGCACACCTGTGAACCTTGACCTTGCACACACATACACCATAGATCAACGATCTTACTTACCATGCAGATCTCCTATAAAGGCCATGCACCTGTGACCAAGATCCTACACACCTGAAGAATCTTGCTGACTCTCCAAAAGTAGCACCTACCTTGGTACTGCTGTGGAACTAGGAGGAACACCCTTGCTCACCTCACACACAGAAGGAGCTAACTTTGCTCAACTCAAACTAGAACACCTTTCCAATACAACCATGAGTCTATTATATAGATCTCATCCAAACAATAATTAGACATCTAATTATAATAATTAGATCCACAGCTCTCAGTCTAAAAATAGCTCTAATCATGCAAACACTTGGTTCGTTAGCTAACTGCCCGTAATAAGCTCGCAGTCAAACCACACAAGCGACTAACGTCGGTCCCTATCCGCCTAGGGGTCACCAATGCCGGCTGATCCATGACCGACATCGGTTTCCTTCCTGTCTTATCCTGCCGACGTTAGTTGGCCAGACCAACGCCGATGTCTGTGACACTCCGCAACTCATCCTGCAACCTCCTCCATGTCTGCATCAGTGAAGCTTTTAGCTCCACAACCTAACAATCTCCCACTTGGAGATAAATAGTTGCACTGTACCTATACCTGTACTCCATCTAATCTGTTTCCTGGTTTGTATCCCTCTTCAAGCTCAATCTTGAAGACAACCCACCACACAACCTATGATGTACCTCCTATCATTCGAGTACCCTGCCACATCCGAACCTACAAACACATGTAGTGAAGTCCTGACCCTGCATAGCATGAATTCTTGCTACTGGTCCCTCTCAAATACCTGAGAACCCACTTCCCTGAATTGGCTCCTAACTCTCTGACAGCTCCCACTGCATGGGAATACTCAAGTCTATACTAGACCTCATGTGATTTCGGACACTATAACTGTCCAGCCCTTAGTGTGCTCCGGCTCTGCATCCTGAACCTTGCCAACACCTGATTCACATCAGCTCCCAGTGGAGACAAAATCAACCTGTGATCTCCATGTCTCCCATGTCAAAGAATTTTGATGCTCCAAACTCCTCATGACATGCCACTGAACTAATCTTACCCTTAGCTCAGCAAAACCCTGTATGTACAATCCTGCTAGCAAAACATACCATCCACATACAACAATAGAATGATGTCATGACTCATCATCCACCTGGTAAGGCAAACCATAGTAGTTACCCTGACATTGACTGAATCCATGCTTCGTCCTCCACCTATCAAAACCTGTATCACTGTCCTGCAGCTCCTCAAGACCATATACCTGGTCTTTCATCTCACGTATTCATTCTCTCTATTCTTCAACTAAGGTATCCATTCATCTCTGTGTTTTCATACCTGCTGGAAACCCTACCAAAACTCTCGTTTGGTTTTGCATCAAATCCCTGCCATGCTCTCACCTGTTTCCTGGATCCTTCCTGCTCTACAATCAGCAACAAGTATAAAGAAGAGGAACAATGAATTTGAGGGCCTACTTACGTCTTTAGTCCTCCATATGGGTGTTTGAGACTCCTTGACAGTGTGCTGTCCACCCAAAATCCGTTACAGTGACCGACCTCGGTCACTCCATAGTCTGTATCCGACCGATGTCGGTTCCCATGCGTCTATCCCTGACTACCGACCCTGCCGACGTCAGTGTCCCTGCTACCGACGTCGGTCTTCCTACCGACGCCAGTACCTGTGTTTCCTTTGAGTGACGTCTTTTTACCCACAAACTCCTTTGAATCAATCCCCATGTCCAAACTACCCTGCTCAGAAGTATCCAGCCCCATCCACTGGTCTCTGTCCGTCATCTCCTCTAAGTACACCAAGGCTTTCCAGTTCTTAAGCCTATCAAATATATCTGTCTTCCGCTTAAGAACATGCATCTCCTTCCTGCTCATGTGACCAAGCCTACGAAGCCATGTCTCCGCAACAAAAGAAGAATCAGTAATATAAACAAGTAGATAAAGAGTACCTATTTTCTTACCACCAGCTAATTCAAGTGCATCCGCTGTGAGAGCTCTCATGCAACTCTCATCACCCAACCTTTCTAAATAAATTAGCCATATCTCCAAACCTGGGACTTGCATGACCTCCTTCAACACCCATGTGTTGGCCTCCGCCTGCAATTTTAGCTTCACTTCCCCTTTGCCAATTCTTTGGCAAGGCTCACTAGCTCCTCTACCTGGGGCTGCATGGAAAGAGGAAACCAAATATTTTATCCAAGATTCAACTTTATCCAAGAAACCTCCAAAAGCATCCTATGCAAAAACACCTACAACATCTGCATCTTCAGTTCCTTCATGTTGATCTGCTACCAACCAACAATAATCTTTTACCTGCTCTTTCTTTCCATGGGACTGTAAGTGACCATCTGTGATTTTCAACTCCTCCATTCTTAGCTTACTTTCATCTGCCATTGCTCTACTCCCACTCAATCAAAAACCCCTGAGAGTGACCTGTAACAAAACACAAAACCTGCTCCCTGCAACCTTAGTTCTGATACCACTTGTCAGTGGTATCAAGCTATGAGCCAACAACCTTGCTCTGATACCACTTGTCAGGATGCAAAACACTAGAAGCATACAGTTGATTACCAAACCAAGTAACTTAATATGCAGAAATAAACCAGAATCACAAGTAACTAGAATTCAGAATAACACATGATATGAGAGACAATACACAACTTGTATTAATACTTATACAGAAAAGAATATAATAAATAAGATGCCACTTCTTCTCCACCACCTCTTCAGAGGCTTGCCACACCTCAAGTGAATAGTAATTCTCTCCTCAAAGCTCTCTCTCTCAAGTCCCAACACACAACTCAAACACAGAGTTGGTGTTCACCTCCTATGCTCCACGCACACCACAAGTGCTCCACACACTCCACAAGTACTCAAAGTACTTCAAGTAGATCTCCCATGAACCTGTAACAACCTGCAATTCAACAGACCATACTTATAGAAGGAACTCCCTTGCCTTCCTCTTTGCTCTATCCGAGTACACACCTGTACTCCAAGTAGATCCTGCCTGATACTGCTCCCTGTTGTGTTGCTATCCTATCTGATCTTGCACACCTGCAAATTAACCTGGTTCTGCACACCTGTGAACCTTGACCTTGCACACACATACACCTACAGATCAATGATCTTACTTACCATGCAGATCTCCTATAAAGGCCATGCACCTGTGACCAAGATCCTACACACCTGAAGAATCTTGCTGACTCTCCAAAACCAGCACCCACCTTGGTAATGCTGTGGAACTAGGAGGAACACCCTTGCTCACCTCACACACAGAAGGAGCTAACTTTGCTTAACTCAAACTAGAACACCTTTCCAATACAACCATGAGTCTATTATATAGATCTCATCCAAACAATAATTAGACATCTAATTACAATAATTAGATCCACAGCTCTCAGTCTAAAAATAGCTCTAATCATGCAAACACGTGGTTCGTTAGCTAACTGCCCGTAATAAGCTCACAGTCGAACCACACAGGCGACCGACATCGATCCCTGTCTGCCTGGGGGTCACCGATGCTGGCTGATCCATGACCAACGTCGATTTCCTTCCTGTCTTATCCTGCCGACGTCGGTTGGCCAGACCAATGCCGATGTCTGTGACACTTTGCAACTCATCCTGCAACCTCCTCCATGTCTACATCAGTGAAGCTTTTAGCTCCACAACCTAACACCTTATGTTATATCAACTCAACAATACCACTTAAGATAAATACATGCCTACATATTTCAACTTTGGGTGTAGGGGTCACTCTGAAGCTAAAATATTGTAGACATCACTACCAAACTTTAGTGAACAAATATCAATATTATAGGCCTTCAAACACTACTCTCCTTTAGTCACACACTGTCTTTATTTTTTAGGTTTATACCTCTATGTGGATGCTACAACATGGGTGTATCCAAACTTAGCTAGGCATCATGCTTGTCCATCATATGGCATTGATAAAAGGGCCTAGGGATCTATTTTGGGACTTTTAGGGATTCTTTCCTTGAAACTCAAACTCTCTTCTCATGAAGTGTATTATCACTTTTATTGCCAACTTAACGCCTCAAACATGACTATCATAGTCTTCTTGACATCTTGAGACTTTAATAAGGTTTAAAATCATGTTTCAATCTCCTCTATTATGAATCTCATATCTCTGTGGTGCCACTTGTAGGTGGACATTTCCATCTATGTAGGCAATGAGTATGAATATGGCATAGTGCATAGAATATGAGCCTTAAATGATTTTTATGCCTTATAAAGGTATTAAAAGGCATCTTTTTCACCTTGAAGGATTTGAATAAATATTCAAAACTCCCATTTCAATGTCCTTACCGTTTTATAAGTGTTAAAATAGTTACAAACTAGGTAGTGAATATAGAACTTGAGTAATGTGCACATGATATGACTTCATAACTAGTTTTATATTATCTCCTAGTGTTAAAATGAGTTTTAAAAACATTCAAGGCTTGAAACACGTTTCCATATCCCATTTCAACATGAAAATTCTCTAAGAGCACTTTTAGGTGCACATTAATGGTGTATGACTATATATACATATTGTATTGACTGTCAATCTATAATATGGTGTTTTAAGGACCTTTGATTGATTTTTTATGATTAAACAAGATGTTCAACATATTTAAACTCTTCATATACCTCCCATGTATTATTTCAAATCTAAAGACACCATGACTATAGTTGGAAACAAGTAGAATATTGAGACACATGTGGTTATGTGTTTGATCAATGCATGAACTTATAAGACCAAACATGGAAATAAGGTTATTTGTATGACATTAGAAACATGAATCACACCATATCACATTAACATGATACCATTTCAAAGGAATAAACCTTTTTCAAGTGGTGAAATCTGACTACAACTTCACATGGTGACACCAACCTGTAACCTAAACTATGCAGCTCATGAAATCACTTCTAATAATAAACCTAAACATGGGAAACATGAGAGGAGGGAGTATAAACCCTATTGTATCCAAATATTACACCCCCTTCTAGGGTGTAAGATTTGGTTTGAAGGGAATGTGTCCCTTCAGAACTTTTTAAAGGACACTTTGAAGAGAGAAAGTGTCCCTTTGAAACTTTTTAAAAGGGTACTTTGAAGGGAAAGTGTCCCTTCAAAAAAATTCAAAAGAAACTTTTAAGAGAGAAAGTGTCCCTTTGGAAAATTTTTTAAGGGCACTTTGAAGAGATAAAGACCCTTCAGAACAATTTTGAAAGGCAATTTAAAGAGAGAGACCCTTCAAAAAAGTTTCAAAGGGCAATTTGAAGAGAAAAGACAAAGGAAGAGAATTCTTTCAGACTTTTTATCCAAGACAAAATTTTTTGAGACAAGAAATATGAAATAATTCAAACTTGGGCAAAAAATTGAAAAGACACATTGAAAAGGCCAAAAAAAAGCTCCAAAGAAAACAAAATAAAACAAATGGTCTTTGACAAGTGAGCTAAAATAGATAAGTGAATGTTGAACTTAGCTAAAGGAAGATTAAAAATAAGGTATGGAATTTGGCTAACACATCATTTGGAAAAAAAATCATCAATTTATCTATATGGACTAGCTCAAATAAAATCAAAACCTGTAGGGTGTGGGAAACAACAAGTAGAAATTGACAATTAACTTGCTAAGGATGGTTCATAAAGTATAGACCACCATTCCTCCAAATACAAACATGAAAATTAATTTGACCAAGTTTAATGTCCACCACCAAGATCTCTTGACTTTGAATTCATCCTATTGACCATTCTATCCAAAGATTTGTTGACCAATTTTATTTGTATAATAGAGTGATGGTGAGATAGACTAGTTTTATCCCATTTTTGGCATTTTCAAGGTAGATCAAACATGAAAATGGAGTTAGGGAAACTGAAGGATCACTGAACAAGCTTACCCATGTTCCGCTCTCTCTCATTAGCTATACAACCTTAAAAAATCCTTTTCCACTTGATTTCTTGATTTTTAATTAGGAACCTTCAAGTTTTACTTAGTCTTGATAATATTGACAAGGAATATGACACATTTTATGTTGGAAGGAAGTTTGGAATAGATGGACACCTTAAAAATCATACCACTTCATTTATGACCCATATATGTATTAAGAACATGTATGCTAAATTATACAATAAAACTCATATGATTGAAATATTGCATATATTAATACTATGTTCCTTTTGTGGAAGGAGCAACTCCAAATCATGGGACTCTTCGAGGGTGATACCTCCTTTGAGTCAAGATCAATTACAATAATTTTTTTATGCTTCATAATATAATATGCCCCTATACTTATACTATTTCTTACCTACCCCACTCCATATTCTAATGCATATGGTATTATTCACTATATTATTATACCCCTCTAAGTACATTAGAATATGACCCCTAAATGACACAAAATGACATAAGGACGTAATTGGAATATGACCAAGGCTAATAATATATTAATTGACATCAAATAAACTATAACACAACCTATGACATTGTATTAGACTCTTATATCAAGTTTTAGACTACAGGGGGTTGACTCATTTTGACTTGTGGTCAAAATGGTCAAAATTCTTGGTGATTTCCCAAGGATGGTATGATTTCTATGCTATGAATAATAGCCTAATATTCTCTATTAGGCCATGGAGTCAGCCATACACTTGACACATAATTTACCTTGACACCACACCAAATAACAAAGAAAAAGACACAAAACAAGACACATTAAAAGGAAACAAACATGTGTTCTCAAGAACACTTGTGGAACACAATACACACAACTAAAACAAAACACACACCTAACCTAATATCTATAAGGCTAACCTTCATTTCCTCAATGGAAATATTTTAAAGGTATCCCATTCATAGGGATAGGCAACTCCTCTTCATTCATTATTACTAAATGGAAAGATTTGCTTTGTTTGCACTTGATGATGACATATGGTCCACTCTATAAAGTGTCAAATTTGGTATGTCTCCCTAGTTTTTATTTATATTCATCCCATTTTAACACCATTTTACCTTCTTGGAATGTGCTTGGAGTTTTCTTATTTTCAAAAGACTTATCCCTTAGTATTTGGTGATGTTCCATAGCTTGATGAGCCTTATCTCTAGTATCTTATAATTCTATTAGTTCTATCAATCTCACCTCCATTAGAGTATTCTCAAGCAACTCTAGTTGGTGTGATAAATCCAAAGAAAACAACTCATGGGATATAGACATCCTAGGCTCCCTTCCATAAATAATCATAAAAGGAGAATTCCCTATTGACCTCTTCAGAGTTATTATATCAACCCATAGAGCTATCTTTAATTTAGTGTGCCAATCTCTTTGATTATCCTCCAAAGATTTCTTAATGATTTTGATAATATTCTTGTTATTAGATTCAACCAACCCATAATAGTCGGATCAAGTGCTTAAGTATATTCCATTACTATTTTCCCAATCAGCTATCCTAACACCCATAAAAGCATGTACATTATCCAAGATAATAGTAGGAGTGCCAAACCTTTTTATGATCCTTTCATAAAACTCCAAGATATCACTCCCATTACTTATTTTAATACCATTGCCTTAACCCACCTTTTGAAGTAGTCAGTTGTTGTGAGTATACATTTATGACCAACACTTGATGGGGGTTTTATCATGCTAATGAATTCAAGACCCCATTTCATGAAAGGTTGGTCTACTTGTATAGGAATAAAAGGGAGAGTTGTAAGATTATATTTTCCTAAAAATAAAGCACATTTTATACACCTTCTTACCCAATAATGTTAGTCTTTGAAGAGGCTAGGCTAATAATATCCTACCCTCATGATCATGGCGGTTGTGGTTCTTGGGGAGAAATGACCTCCTATTATCCTATCATGGAAATTCTCAAGCAACACACCAAAATAATCATTATCAATTCATCTCAATAGCATACCATTAGTTTCTCTTCTAAAAAACACTCCATCTACAAGGCAAAAGGGAGTAGCTTGAAATATAAAATATCTCCTTTGGGATCTATACATATAATTTGGATACTCACCACTTTGAAGAAATATGATAACATCTTGTGTCCAACTTTGTAGAGGCAATGAACCAGCTAGTTGAGAGTAATCATGATTGACTAAATCCTCCTCTTTTGACTCATGAATATCTAAATTTAGATGTTCACAAAGGCCTTTACCCCTTACCTTACTTTGTTACTTTGATATCAACATCATATTCTATTACCTTATTAATCTACCTTGCCCCTTTTTAACTAAGGTCCTTACTCAAGAGAAACTCTTTGTTACTAGGATGAGAGACCATAACATGAATCCTGTTGGTTGAAACTATATTCCTAAACTTATTTAGTCCTCTTAAAATAGTAAGGACTTATTTCTCCACAAAAGTATACTTTACTTCATAATCTTCCAAACCTTAACTAAATAATGTAGTTCATTGTTCCACACCTTCATCATTATTTTACATTAGCTTGGATGAGATAGTATCAATGTTATAAAATGAATAATAAATTGAGTCTTTAGTAAAATCAGGGTTTACAAGAGTAGAAGCTTGTGCAATTACTTTCTTAATGGCCTCAAAACTACTCTTACCTTCTTTAGTCCAAGAAAATACTTGGTTATTCTTGAGCATGGTTGTGATAGGTTTCACCAAAGAGGAAAAACTAGGTATGAACCTCCTTACAAAATTTATCTTTCCTAAGAAATTTTGGAGACCTTTCTTATGCAAGGGCAATGATAGGCCTATAATAGCCTCTATCCTTTCAAGATCAACGTTCAAATCATCTTTAGAAATAATATATCCCAAGATCTTACCTTCATAGATAGAAAAGATGCATTTTTTGGGGTTGAGAGATACTCCATACTACCTACACCTTTCAAACACTTACCTTAGGTGTTTCATATCTTCATTAGCATCTTTAGATAAAACAATTATATCATCTAGATAAACCAACAACATTTCATTGATCAAACCTTTAAAAGCCATGTCCATTGATCTTTAAAAGGTAACACTAGTATTTGACAAACCAAAGGGCATCTTCTTATAGGTAAAGTCCCAAATTTTATATAAAATGATATCTTAAACTGATCATCTTCATTCATTAGAATTTGATTATAAATAGAATATCCATTTAGTAGATACAAATGTTAATAACCTAAAATAATGTTTAAAATCTACTCCATTAAGGGTAAAAGATAGTGATCTTTAAATGACACTCTATTAAGATCTCTAAATTCCACATAAAGTCTTATCTCCCCATTCTTATTTATAACATGCACAAGGTTAGATACCCATGTTTAATGCTTGATATGAAAGATTATTTCAGATTCAAGGAGTTTGGTAAGATATATCCTCATGAATTGTTAAATCTTTAGGTTGATGGGCCTTTGTTTTTATCTAACCAATTTAACTCCAGGTTCCAATTCAATGGTATGGTGTTCTTGGCTAGGATCAAATCCTTTTAGGTCCTTATACTCCTAAGCAAATATGTCATGAAACTCTCTACAAAAATCAATGAATGCTTGCTTCTCCAATGTAGAACATACCTTTCCTAGTTTGAAGAGTTTGTCTTTGAAGATCAAGACTCTTTCATAGTTATCCTCTTTTGTATATATACTCAAATTTTATTTATTCCTTTGATAATCCTTAGTAAATATACTTTCTAAGGTTACCAATCCATTAAGTATCTTGTTTGTTCTTAGTTGCACAATTTGATCATCAAATTGTTCTTGGAGTCTATTTTGATTTCTTGAGGAAAACTTAGCTTCATTTTGTAATAAGTATGCAATGTGTTTGCCACTATCAAACACTTTCAAAGACACCTATTTATTAGGTATGAAATTTATGAAAATTATATTAATGTGAGATTTATTTCCATCCTCTTTTATGGAAGTTGGTGTATAAAATTATGCTCCTATGATAGCTAGTCAATCATCATTGATTATTCTACTCCCTTGAGATTGATTGTATGTTGAATAAATTAACATCTTCAATAAAATCACATGTGATATGATTATATGAATTGAGAAAAGGTTTATTAGAAGCAACCACACTCCTAACTTTATGCACAACCAATTCACTATCCCTATATACTTATAAATTCTTGATTCCTTTTCTCCTTTCCTATTGAAGGCCATAAATCAAACCTTCATAGTCAACCACATTACAAGTGAAACTAAAATATAACATATATGAAGCATAGTACTATTTTTTAGATGTGTAGAACAACATAACACTATCCCATACATCAATTTTACTCCTTGAACCATCAAAAAACATTTTCCACATCTCATTATCCTCACCTTCTTCCTTGGCAAGTAGAGGTATTGGTATTCCTTCTTCATATATACAATATACTCCTAAATTAGTTTCCTCCATGAAAGTATAAATATCATGATGATAAGTGTTAGTAATATATTCATTAGGAAACAAATCATAAATTCCTTCAAGTTTGTAATAAGTGCCATTATCCATAATAGAATCCTTTTCCTCATTGATTACACAATTCAAATTTGAGCTTGTTTTAACATAGGGTTCAATGTGAAACCTTACAAGAGGTTAATTTTTATGGTCACCTTGGATCCATATATTATTATAAAGGCCAAAAAATACTAATTAGATGAGAGATAGCCCCCTATCTTGAATGTAAAGTCTCTTGAAATATAAATTATAAAATGAGCAGGTAGGTCCACCATAATAATGTCTTGGAGGATAGGAAAACTAGGACAATCATGAAAGAAAACCTTAAAAAAATTTATCAGCCCTATTATCTTGGTAGGCATAAAATATAATGGAAGCAATATTTCTATATGGGGTTCATATTTTAGGCCCAACTTATTAGCTACAACCTTAGGCATGACTAATGTAGAAGCACCACTATCAATAATGAAATTATGAACTAGTTTATCACCCACTATGAGAGTGAGATAGAAGGATGGAGGTTTCTCATATTTGGTAGATGGTTAAACAATGGTGTTAGGGTAATTTTTAAGGGCAACATGACCATGGAATTGACATGAAAGGGAAAGACTAGAAGGGATAGTGGATAGTTTTTTTTATAGGAGCTCCATTTAGCTAGACATATAAAGGACATCACAAAGTTAAATAGATGCCTTGGTATTATTTAATGAGTCCATAATATTTAGGGTATACATACATAATTTTTATTTATCCCTTGGAGGAAACTAAGTGATTGAAACTTGAGGAGTTGAAGTGAATTGAATAGTCCTTCCAACATTATGATTTGGAAGATGTGTAGGATTATTTGGGACTACAATGCTTGAAGTCATGTCTTATTACTTTATAGGATGATTTGATGAACTTGTAGGAACATTATTATCACCACATAAATCCTTTACCTTGGCCCTGCTATTTTCTACAACATAATTTCCTTGATTGAGAACAAAAGTATCCTTAACTAAGAAGTTGGTGAGGATCTCTCCTTGACATTGCTCACCTTCATTTGTTTGTATCATGACTTCATCTTCAGATGATAGAAGAGGAGTGAATCCTCCTTGAACAACTATATATTTCTCTCTACCCTCATTAACATCCATGAATTGGCCTTATTTCCAATATTCTCCTTGTGCCAAGTTATTATGCACTACTACCATTATTATTTTATTGGAGGTTGATTTAGGATTATATGAATTAATTTATATTTTACTATTAGGCTACCCTTTACCTCTCCCTTGAAAATATTTATGACCATATTGTTGTTAGTAGGGGTAAGGGTTTTTATAAAGACCTTGTTTTCTATTAGCTTGCCTAGTTTGAGCCTCTAAGGCTAGGAATATTACCCTCCAATGAACACCATATTTTGCCTTCCTAGGACCAATCTTTGGATTTGAATTATAATTATGAATTTGAGAAGTATTTGGAGTATCAATAGGAATGTTCAGTAATAAGGGCATAAAAACTTTAGAAGGTAGTTGCCCACTTTGAATAAGGCTATTATCAACTCTAATAGAAAGTTCATATGCATCAAGAGGAGTGAAAACACATATGGATTATATCATGATGTAAATATTAGTAATAATGGATCTTAAATATGTAGGAAACACAAATATAGTGGGTGGTCTAATAGGAGGAGGAAATCTATACCAAGTCTTTTGAAACCTCTCATTGAAGTCATGCATTGTTTCCTTGGGAGATTTGTTTATCACATTGAGCTGATGTATGAGAGATTTATGGTCAATTTAATCTTAAAATGTTGAATTCAACAACACTCCATCATATGGCATCAACAAAGGGTCCTAGGGATCTATTTTGGGTCTTTTAGGGATTTTATCCCTAAAACTCAAACTCTCTTCTCATGTAGTGTCTTATCACTTTACTTGCCAATTTAATGCCTCAAACATGACTATCATAGTCTTCCTAACATATTGAGACTTCAAGAGGTTTCAAATAATGTTCCAATATTCTCTATGGATCATCTCATATCTCTATGGTGCCACATGTAGGTGGACATTTCTATGTATACATGTAATGAGTATGAATATGGCATAATGCATAGAATATGAGCCTTCAGTGAGTTTTAGGCCTTATCAAGGTTTTAAAATTCATATTTTTCACCTTTAATGATTTTAATCAAGATTTAAAACTCCCATTTCAATGTCCTTACCCTCCTATAGGTGTTAAAATAGTTACAGATTAGGTAGTGAATATAAAACTTGAGCAATGTGCACATGATATGACTTCATAAATGGTTTTATATTCTCTCCAATTGTTCAAATAATATTTTAAAAAATTTAAAGTATTGAAACAAGTTTCCATATCTCATTTCAATGTGAAAAATCCATGAGAGCACCTGTAGGTACACACTAATGGTATATGACTATGTATACATATTACATTAACTATCACAGTCTATAGTATGGTGTTTAAAGGACCTTTACTTAATTGTTTATGCTTTAAAAATATTTTCAACATATTTAAGCTCTTCATATACCTCTAATGAACATTTTAAATCCTCAAGACACCATGACTATAGTTGGAAACAAGTAAAATATTGATTGTGTGACACATGTGGCTGTGTGTTTGATCAAAGCATGAACTTGTAAGACCAAGAAAGGAAATAAAGTGACTTATATGACATGATAAACATTAATCACACCATATCACATTCACATGAAACCATTTCAAAGGAATAAACCTTCTACAAGTGGTGAAAATTGACTACAACCTCACATGGTGACACCAACTTGCAACTTGAACTATATAGCTCATGAACTCACTTCCAATCATGAAACTAAACATGAGAAACATGAAATGAAGGAGTATAAATCATATAAAATAAAAATAATCAATTTATCTATATAGATTAGCTCAAATAAGAGAAAAAATTGTAGGGTATGGGAAATAATAAGTAAAAATGAGCAAGTAACTTGTTAAGGATGGTTCATAAAGTTTAGTCATCATTTCTATAACTCTAAACATTAAAATAAATTTGAATAAGTGTACTATCCACTACCAATATATATTAACCTAAAGTCCTCCTATTGATTGTACTATCCAAAGACCTATTGACCATTTTTATTTGCATAATGGAGTGATGGAGAGATCGAATGGTTTTAACCCATTTTTGGCATTTTCAAGGTAGATAAAATGTGTAAATGGAGTAAAGGAAGTTGAAGGGTCACTAAACAATATTATCCCACATACCACTCTCTTCCATAAGCTATACAACCTTCAAAAATCTTTCTTTTCCACTTACTTTCTTGATTTTCAATATTGGAACCTAAAAGTTTCAGTTAGTCCTAACATTTATGAAAAAGAATCTAACACATTGGATATTGGAAGGAATTTTGGAACATATGGACACCTTTAAAACTATACCACTTCATTTACGACCCATATATGACCCCTAAATGACACAAAATCCTATAAGGACTTAATTGGACTATGACCAAGGCTAATAAGACATTAAATGATATCAAATAAACTATAAAACACCCTATGACATTGTAATAGACCCCTATATCAAGAATTTAGACTATAAAGGGTTGAATCATTTTAAATTATGGTAAAATGGTAAATAGTTAGATAGGGTTAAGATTATATAAATGGTAGGGTAACAAGGGTGAATATTAGATCTACAATATTCTAATTAATGTACTAAACTTAGATGTACCATATGCTTAATTTATAAAACTAAGATAGATATTAATAGAAAGTACTACTATGGTAGATATATAAATAACATAAAATAAAGTAATTAGTTATTTTTGATGTTAATATAGTGTTGGATATGGTACAAGTAAGAAATAAGTAGGAAGATAGTTCTAAATCAATCATCATATTTTATATCTGGTGCCTCTAGGTCCCTAGACACTTTCATTAGCCTATGACACTTGTGTTGATGCTAGTGTCTAAATTTGATGCTAGTGTCCTATACAAAATATATGATCAAATAGGATGTGACCACCTAGATGGTTCTGGGTTTGGCTTTGCCTTCACTCTACTGCATTCAAATCTTGGTTATAGAGTGTCACTCCTATTGAAATGGTAAAACCCTATATTTCTATCTTCAATTGACCTTAGATAAAAATTGATTATTGGGAAAATAGTTTTTATCTAACCTAAAATTACCCCATTGTCAAAGGGTATTACCTACATATTCAATACTCAAGAAGAGGGCCTAATAATCATGTAGTTCTTCCCTGTGTGTTGGCTTGTGTGTGAATCATGCAATGTGTGTAAATCAAGTACAATAGTGACCTAACATATAACTTGGACAATATGATCTTATGAATAATCCTTTAGTAATTCAGACCTATAATTGGGTTGTTCCATTGATCGATATAAAAATAAGGTAGAATAGGAAATATTTTGGTAACTTGAGGGCTTCTTGAGTGCTCTTTTGGTCTAATTGCTAGGTAAATAATGAGTGAGGGTTGATATTGTATTTATATAAATGCTATCAGGAGATAGATCTCATTAAATCACTTAGATCAACCATTTCAATACATTTCATTTGAAAAATTGGATGACTTGAGAGAACTGGACACTTACATCTAGGTAAGATAGTAATGTTGACACTATTATTTGTCCTAGATGTTTGTGTCTAAGGAGAAAAATAGAAAGCATAGGATTAAAACTTACATAGGTGTAATATAAGTACATTTTAAGCATTATAGGCAAGATGGGATGTTTATGTCATCAATATAAGGCTAGTTTAACTAAGAGATAATACAAAGGGCATAATATAGAGTAGATGCAAGGCTTTTGAAAGCAAGGCATGTGTATAACTAAGAAAAATAATTAGGTAAGTGCACAGAATTGGGGGATAATTCCATGGACATTTTAGGTAATGAAATTTCATTAATACATAACATTATAACATTATTTAATTAACCTAATCATGTTATTTAAATTATGGCTTATTAATTGTCGATCCATAATAAAATCATGTTAATGTATAACGTGATCATAATATTGTAAAAAGAATAATGTGCATGTGTTAGTGTTATTTTAAAAATTAAATCAACATTTTGAATTCAAATTCAAATAGTTCATATACATTATATAACATATTATATAATTTATATTCATTATATAATACATACGCATTATTTTTTAATAAGACCAAAAATATCTCTAGAAGTATGTGGGACTTGTAAATGAAGACAACTTTGGCTAGAAGTTTATATTTACTACTCTAAATGTTAAGTATAAGTTTATAAGAAGATAAATGTAAAATTATACTTTAAATTTATTTTAGTAAATATAAGAAATTAGGGTCACTTGGCATCTGATACAGTTGGTCTCACAACTACATGCCTTATGATGTGGAAAATAGTTTTTCAAAATCCAATCTGGTCAACACTTAGGCATTTTCAGGGTCTAGGTATTAAACCTACGGATTTTAGTAAATAAATTTTGCAATTTATATCCATTTTTAGTAAATGTATAGTCATTTTTAGGTTTTTGTGCTTTTTAGAATGATTCTTGATATTTATAGTCCTAGGTTTATCAAAATTGAAGTTTGAAAACTACTCACTTGAACTTGATCAAAAGTGGTTTATTGGGGTAGTGTAGGTCATATTGATGACTTGTACACATAAAATGACCATTTTTTGTTAATTTCACTTGTTCATCATCCCTTCTTCATCCTTGATCACTTCTTACTCATCTCTAATTACTCTTAATCACTCTCTCATCATTCCTCATTATCCCTAATCACTCCCTCATTGACCCTCACTATCCTTAGTCATCTCTAATCACTCCCTTATCATCCATAATCACTCCTCTATTGATACTCACTATCCCTTGTAATCCCTAATGACTCCCTCCCCATCCTTCATCAGACCTAATCACTCTTTCCTCATCCCTAATCATACCTAATCACTTCATAATCCCTATTCACTCCCTCCTCATCCCTAATCACTCCCTCATTGACATTCATTATTTCTTATCATCTATAATAATTTGGGCTTATCATCCTTAATCACTCCATTGATTATCACCATAATTCATCATCACTAATCACTCCCTCATTGAACCTCACCATCCCTCATCACTCCATCATTGACCATCACCATCCCTAATCACTCCCTCATCATCTAATGTAAGTATATATTCTAAAGATATATTTGATTCCAGTGATATTTTCTTAATCCATTATAATAGAAATTAACTCTTTTCTAGGACTAGTGTTGTCAATACCTATTTGTGATAGTCAATTTTATTATTGAATGAATTGGATGATCTTCTAAATTTATGGTCAAGTAGCATAAGTACTAACAAAAAATAGAGTCTAAATTTTAGTTCAACAAATTTTCCTTATTTTGAAACTAACTAGATGAAACTTTAATCATCTCCACCTTTAGTAGTTTGGTTTAAAAGATAAAAATTAAACACAAATCTCTTGTATAATTTTCTAATTCTAAGAAGATTTGAATCAAATGTATAGTTATTTAGTGTTTCCCATTCCTATCTGACTTAAATATTGGTTAGGTTCACATATAAACTCCTTGTGTGTGTAAAGTGTCCCAAATATTTTATATCTTGAATGACAAATGAACATTTATTCATGTTATCATAAAAATATGTTTCTACAAAATGTGAAACACTAGTTCAACATGGTGTAGATGTTCATCCCATATTTTCTAAAGATTAAGATGTCAACAAGTTATATTAAAAAAATGACATAGGTAAAGGGCCTGAGGATGTCATTCAACATATTGAAATGAATTAATTCATTACATGAGTTAACCTAAAAGTAATAACCAACTAGTCAATCAATCCTTTTTTTTTTTAGACTATATTACAAATGTCCTGATGTTTAACTTGAATATGATTTACCCAAACTTAAGATCAATTTTGGAAAAGATTTATACACCATAGATATGGAAGAAAAATGACTTAATATTTAAATGAGGATAACATTTCTTCACTTTAATCTTGTTAAGATTTTTTTAATTGATTTACAACTTTGGCACAAACACAATTGGACTTCTACAAGGAAATGATTTGGGCATGATGTGTCCATTATTCATGATTTCATGGATCTACCACTTGATCTATTTATTATATATAAATGATATGTCATAGAAAGAGATTTGAGGTAGAGGTAGTTAAAATATCAAATCAATAGTATTGTTTTGTGTACAGTATATAGGAACTTATTTAAGTGACTGCAAGATATCCTTGTATTCATCTAGTTTATGGTTCAATTATTTTGTCTTTGTTATTGTTGGATAAACCACACTATGATATGGTGACATAAGGATGTTATTAAATTTAATTCTTACCATTATGAGTATAATTATTACTATAACTAAAAATATTATTCCACTTCCTAGCACTAATGACTGATATCTTATGAACTAACTATGATATATGGTATTTCAGATCTTGATAAACTATCATAGCATTTCAAGTATTTATTTCATATACTACATGTCAATGGTAAATGTATGGTTGACCACATGTAAAAAATCACACACCTCTAATGGTGAGATGTCATAAAGGATTTCATCTTTAAAATTTTTGATTTTGTACACCAAGTGACACTACTAGGTGATCCATTTCTCAAGGCCTACACTAGACCATACACTAGTGTATGGTTATGGATGGTGTATAAATTTTAGGTTCAATTTTTAAAAATATGATTTAGGATAAATTAAATTATTCTAACTTCCATTAAAAATTATGAAGTGTATTGACTCACCATTGATCTATATTTGTTAATGAAACAATATTTTTAATTCATATAATTTCTTGTTGGTGGAAGTAGAGATGGTGAGGGAGTCAATAAAGATGAGGAAGGATGAGGAGGAGTTTAGTAGATATGATGAGGGAGTCAATAGGGATGATGAGGGATGGTTAGGGTAAATGAGGGAGTGATTAGGGACGATTAGGGATGATTAGTGATGGTGAGAATTAATGAGGGAGTGATTATAGGTGATGAGGGATAAGGAATGAGTGATCATATATGATGAAGTATGATGAATCAGTGATTAGGGATGATGAGGTAACGTAGGAACATCATTATCCAATGTGAATATTGAGCTAGTTTACATGTTTTAATTATTTAAAAGGTGGTTAAGGTCATAATAAGTCTTTAGGAGTCTTTCTAAGTTTCTGGTTTTGTGTCAATTTTGAACTAGATTTGTATTTTACTTTCTTTCCAAATCTTTCATTTAAATTTTTGAACTTTCATAGAGACTTAAATATTGTTTCAAGAAGTCAAACATTGAATTTGGTGTGGTTATAATTTATTGAGGAGTTTAGAATGTTAAAAAACATATACCTAAACTCATATTTTAGAAATATGTTAGTATTTGAGTTATTTGAAGATACTCCCAATGTACAAAATAAGTTAGAATTTAGTTAAGATGGTTATTTGGTAATAAGAGTCTTGTCCATGTCTTGTTTTGTATTAAAATTAAGATTAAAGAGAGTTAGATGGGGTAGGATTTTAAAGGATGAATGTAAAGAAACCAAAACAAGTTAATAAAGACCAATTTTGATTATTTATAAACAATAAATCAAACAGACCCTGCATCTTCTTGAATATGTGCAAATATAGTTGATAGTGTGCATGATCAATGGAAAAACATGATTAGTAAAAAGTTATTTGTGACCTTGGTGTGAGTGGTAAGTTGAAAATACATTTTATTTAATGGGGATAATATAATTTTTCATTTTATTTTCAAATATTTTGATTATTTAAATTACAAACTGTATACCCTATGCTTTTATAAATTATGCCTTGAAATCTGAGTGAAGGTCAGAGTCTTATGGAAGAGGAGATTATGTTTGGTGGGATTTTGGAAAGTATGAGTAATTATTAGCTTTAAATACAAATTATTTAATAATATTTAAACATTTAATGTTTTTATTCTTCAAACGACATTTTGTGTTGAATAACATAACCCTATTTTCTATGAGCAAAAGTTCTAAGTATAAATCTATGTGAGAAGGTATATGCATGAATTATAGTGAACATTAAAATGTATATGTTGGTAATTTTATTTTAATATGATCTTGAATTATCATATTATTTCAAGTATATTTCATATTTTAGATGAGCAAAAATAAAACTAACATAGTCTTGCAATCATCAAGAAACTTGACATAGTCAAAGTGGTATCTCATGGAAATTGGAAAATAAAGTGTTATAGATGGAATACATTGATTGTTTAAAGTGTGTAAAATTTTTTGAGAGGATTTTAATAGATTTATGATCGAGTACATAGTATATTCAAATTTTGTTAAGTCTATATACTATAGTTTTAAAAGGGAAATATAAAAATTGGAAAATATGTTTAGGGTAAAATAAGACGTAATAAAATAGTAATATTCATTGTGAATTCCTTTGGAATATTGAAATATCATTTTGACCCTTCTTAGATATGTAAAACCAATCCAAACTCTGTATTAGGGTTTTTACTTTCAAAGTGAGTTTTTAGGAGTTGTAACTATTAATATTTCATGAAATTTGGTGAAAATATTGAGTTAAACATGAAAAAATATAATATTTTATTTTTAATTTGTGTAATTATGTATAATTATGGATGGGGAAGGACTATGTGGTAGAAAGGGTAGAAGGAAACCTAAAGACCTAATTTGAGAGCAAAAAGAGCCAAAAATAGTTATCAAATAGTTCAACTAAAGCTTATAACTTTGTGAATATATAGGATACATTATATGGTATCCATAAATGAGATTTATTTGATTATTTTAGTCCTTATAGGACCATACCAAGGAAATAATCCCAAAAAATGTTTACAAAAAAAGTCTATGATAGAGTAAGAGGTAGTGCATGATATGAGGATTATGTTGAGAAGTTAAGTAGGGTTGATAAGAAGTTATATGGGACTAAAAGGAGTGTAAGGAAGTTTTTATGATCCATATTAAATCCTAAGTAATGAGATATAATATTTGATCCAAGTTGTTGTAAATCATAAAGACTAGTGAGAGGGATAGTCTCAAAGTAAGAGAGATTGAATGCATTGAATAAGGAGAATAGAATGAAGAGTTTAGTGAGACCATATAGATCATGGTGTAGAATAAATTAAATTAATAAAATTCATATGTGAATTTGAAATGTATAAAACGTCCAAAGATATATATAAAGCAATAAAAAACAAATTGAAAGCTAGGTGGATATTGGTGGAGAGCTTGGACAAGCAGAGTATACAATAGGGCTCTACATCATGATGGATGGTGAGGGGAAATGAGGGAGTGATTATAGATGATGAGAGACAAGTATTGAGTGATTAAGGATGATTAATTAGTGATTAGGGATGGTGAGAACCAATGAGGGAGTGATTAGGGATGATGAGAGACTGTGAGAGATAATGAGGGAAGTGATTAGGGATGATAAGGGATTGATTAAAGATGATGAGGGATGAGGAGTGAGTGACTAGGGATGATGAGGGGTAGTGAGGGTCAATGAAGGAGTAATCAAGGATCATGAGGGAGTGATTAGGGATAACTAGGGATAGTGAGGGTTAATGGAGTGATTAGAGACAATTAATAATGATGAGAGAGTGATTATGTGTGATGAGGCATGAGTAATAAGTGATCAAGGATTAGGGAAAGATGATGAACAAGTGAAATTAACACAAAATGGTCATTTGATGTGTGTAGGTCATCAATGTGCTGTATGCTACCCCAATCACACCACTTTTCATCAATTTCAAAGTGAGTGGTTTAAAAAATTTAATTTTAACAAACCTAAGAGACCTAAAAATGGTAAGAATCAATCTATAAGGCACAAAAACCTTTAAAATGACTAGATGTTTACCAAAAATGGATATTAATTACAAAAATTATGTCCTAAAATCCCTAGGTTTAATACTTAGACCCTAAAAATGCCTTAGTACCGACTAGATTAGATTTTAAAAAAATATTTTCCACATTATAAAGCATGAATATGTGAGACCAAGTCTATCAGATGCTAAGTGACCCTAACTTATTATATTTACAAAAATAAATTTAAATTACAAGAAAATAAATGTAACTATAAGATTTTGGCCAAAGTTTCCTTCATGTGCAACTCTCACATTCTTTTGGAGATATTTTTAATCTTATTAAAAAATAACATGTACATGTTCTATAAAATGTACATGATATTTGAATTTTAATTCAAAACTGAGCCTTTAGGCTCAGAAATGGCTTGGAATTTTGAGCCAAATGCTTGTGGCTATGCATCTACAATCGAGACCAAGATTTTTGATAAAAACTAATGAATTTCAACTTCAATTGACAAATATGTTATGTATTTCAACATCAAAATTCAAAAAATTATTACCATCATAATTAACATGTTGTCCTCTATCCAAATATATGATTTTTATAATTTTTGAGCTATTTTAAGGGTTTAAACTATAATTATTTATAACTACACCTTTTTAGGCCATTACATGTTGCACCTATACATACCTATTCAAGTTTATGTAATTTTTTTCATTGATCAAAGTGAAAAAAAAACTATATGGTAACAAACTAGGCTTAATTCTACACACATTAAAAAAATCAATTTTCATTTTTTTAGGTAGTTAGGGGGGCCACATGGCTGCCTATCCTTTTTTTGTCAATTTTCAAGATCTACTTAATTGCAAAATTAATAAAAAATATTCAAAACATAAAACAAAATTCATAACATACTAGAAGATCTTATATAAATATTCATCAAAGGGTTTCAAACAAGATTTAATGATGCTCAAAGAATGGTGGGCTGCATGGCCATCTATATACTATGTTTTCTTTAAAAAATAGGAGATCCTCTTCAAATTTTAGATGTTTGACCTATTTATACTTAACCATTTTTAAAAAAATGATTTTTTTGAAACTATACTCGAAATGATACATTTCATGTTTTTATACCATATTCAAATTTTGAGTGTAGCCATCTCAAATAATCTACAAAATTTCAAATTTTTGAAATTTTGAAAAAATCATGTTCACGAGTAGGTCCTTTTTTCTCCCCTAATTTTATGCACTTACCCAACTAGGGTCATGAGTTTTTCAAGTGTATAGTAATAAGGTGATACATAATCAAAAAATATAATCTATAGGTTATATTAATATTTAAAGGCTAATCTCAATATGTTGGTGATTTGATGCTAGTTTTTCATTAAGTAGACCATGTCTTGGATGCCATCTTGCACCTGCTTCATTGTGTACAATAATTTTACAAAACAAGTTAGCAAAAAGAAAGACCTTACCTTTACTCATAGTTTTATGTAGTATACATTCCTCATAGGCCTAAAGTGCAGCTTCAAATTCATCCTCTCCTCATCATCACTTTAATAAGAGTTAAGTACAAGATCAATGGCCTTGAATATTTCATTGAAGTACTTGAAATGCATCAAACCATATAGAATATAGTGTCTTAGTATTTTAGATCGATTTTTGGGTTCAAGGATAAGGTGGCCATTTCATCTAGAATGGATTCTTGGTTATAAATATAACTAAGCAAAATTATATGAAATAGAGGGCACTAGTCAAGGCAAAAAGTAAGGAGTGAGTTTTGGGAAACTAAGAGTAATAATGGTTAATGAGTTCATCTCAAGACCCTTATAGGGATCTATATAAATTTATTGTATTGATGAAATTTATTAGATAACTTGGTTTGAATTCAAATTTTGTTGGTGGCTTGATCCTCCCATTTATTTCCTAATAAAAAATTAGACTTAAAAATCTAAATTATACACCACCTGCTAAATTTGATGATTATAACATGACATTTTAGATTATCCAATCAAATCCTAGTTTCCCATTCAATTAATGCTAAAAACATGGTAGGAATTTATCCATATCATCTTTGAGGATTATTGGGTGGTTATTTTTATGTCACGTGTCTTATGTTCATTGGTTCATGCTGCAATGGTTAATACCTAGGCACGATCTAACACCTTGTCTTTATACACTTGGTTAAAAGAGAATGCCAACTAGAAGACATGTAGAATATTATAATTATCCCTTTAACTCTGAATTCACCTCATTTTGACCATATCAGGGCCTATTGGACTCTTCCTACTTGATCTAGGCAATAATTTAAGTGATAATTCAGGTGACAGTTCCACCCCAATTGATGACAGAACTTCCGAGAGCCATAACTTTTGCACCATAGCTCCAATTGAATTGCCATTTGAACCGTTGGAAAGCTAAGAATGAGGATAATGTCATGAAATGGAATGATCTCTGCTTAAAAATTTTTGACCCCCGAAAACCCAACATAAGTGTCTCAAATTTTAATTTTAATAGTGTAGTCTAAAAATAGTAAGTTTCTAAAAATAATAATTCCTCTAATTTTGTATTGTTTTAAATCTTGGAAGTAAAACCACTTAATCTACCTCTATATTGGTGACCTTCCACATCCTCCCCATGATTTCAAAATGTGTATAAATGAAGAGGTAACCCAAAATGTGAAGACAAACATCTCTTCCCAGAGATAAGCATATATTTGTATTGTGATCTTGAGTAATACTACATCTCTTCTCAGAGAATGCATTGTTATTGTGTTATTTCTATGCTATTGAGATATTTATGAACCAAAACTTCTAAGTTTTGGATCAGTGGTATCAGAGCTATTATGAGTGCAGTAATTGGTGGGTGGCTCAGACAATCTGTAGCTGTATTTGAGCTCCCCTTTTTTTGTTTGATTATCAGGTGGAATTGCTAAAGATATGTGGCCCACTTTTGATGCCTCTCATTTCAGAGTTTGCTTTGTGTTTGGATGAATTCCAATGGTCTTTGGTCAGTGTGAATGATTGTTTCTTTCCCCAAGATGTAGTGTTTCCATTTTGAGAGCAAAAAAAGATGATATGGGAAGCACACTTCAGTAGGACAGGTGGACACTTTGGTATTGAAAAGACATTGGCAGTTCTTCAAAAACACTTCTACTGGCCCATATGCAAAAGGATGTGGAAAGATATCTCAAATATTTCACCCCATGTGTGATAGCCAAGCCAAAAAATAAGAAGCAAGGATTGTACATGCCATTTCCAAAACCAACCAGGCCTTGGGAATCTGTCTCAATGGATTTTCTCTCAGGTTTGCCCACTTCAAAACATGGTAAGGACTGTATTTTTGTGGTAGTTGATCATTTTTCAAAAATGGCTATCATGATTGCTTGTAAGAAAAATATATCTACTAAGGAAACTCCTCAACTATATTTTAATCATGTATGGCTCCATTTTGGTCTCCCCAAGTCCATTGTCTCAGATCGAGATAGCAGGTTCTTAGCATCTTCTGGTCCACTCTATGGAAGATGATGGATACTAAGCTGATGAAATCCATAGCCTTCTATCCATAGACTGATGGTCAAACAGAGGTGGTAAACCAATTGATTTTTCACATGATTCAGATGTATCACTCCAAACATCCACCCACATGGGATGAGGGACTTCTTTTCATACAACATGGATACAATCAGGTGCTACACAGCTTGACCAAGCATAGTCCATTCCAAGTATGTTTTGGGTTCCAACCCATGGCACCAATTGATATAGTTGTTCCATTTTCCACCATGGAATACAAACCTCATGGAAGATCTGAGGCAGCAAAATCAACAAATTTTATTAAACAAATGCAACACATCCAACAACAATTTCATGACATCCTGGAGAAGATGAATCAGAAGTATAAGCAATGCCATGACAAACACAAGATTGCACACCATTTTGTTGTGGGTGACAAGGTTTGGTTTTGGCTTCAGATGGAATGACTTGTAGGCCCACAAATAAATATTAGGCCTCTATGATATGGTCCCTACACCATCACCAGAAGATTTGGAGAAAATGCTTTTGAGTTGAACCTACCAACCTACCTTGGTATGCATCCAATATTCAATGTGGAGCTCCTCAAACTATATCACCCACCTCTCTTAGACACTTTAGCTGTAGTAGAACAACTAGACATTGATGAGCTTGATCCATAGAGTTTTTCTCCAGTGGAAGAGGATCAGATTGTGGATACTTGGATGAAGACAAGAGGACACTCTATTCCACTTTATCGAGTGGTCAAAAGGGGCCAGCTTAGACATCAAGGTGAGTAGCTCACAGAGAATCAAATCAAGAAACAACTACCACACTTGATGGGTAACATTGATGCAGTGGGGACCATTTATTTTAAAGGAGGTAGGAATGAGCTAGGCAACAATTTAGGCGACAATTCGGGTGACAGTTCCACCCCAATTGATGACGAAACTTCCGAGAGCCATAACTTTTGCACCGTAGCTCCAATTGACTTGTCGTTTGAACCGTTGAAAAGCTAAGAATGAGGAGAATGTCATGAAATTACATGGAGATCTGATAAATGAATTTTGACCCCCGAAAACCCAACGAAATTTCCTCAAATTTCAATTTTAATAGTGTAGTCTAAAAATAGTAAGTTTTTAAAAATAGTAATTCCTTGAATTCTGTATTGTTTTAAATCTTGGAAGTCAAACCACTTAATCTCCCTCAAGATTGGTGACCTTCCACATCCTCTCCATTATTTTAAAATGTGTATAAATGAAGAGGTAACCTGAAATGTGAAGACAGACATCTCTTCCCAGAGATAAGCATATATGTGTATTGTGATCTTGAGTAATACTACATCTCTTCTCAAAGAATTCATTATTACTATGTTATTTCTATGCTATTGAGATATTTATCAACCATAAATTCTAATTTTTGGATCACTAATAGTCTTTTATATAAATTCAATGTGACTCAATGTGATAATTTGATCTCTCCCAAACCTTAACATCTTTTTCAAGTCTGAGAGACTAACAAACTTGATAGAGCATCACATGCTGATTTATCATTATGTTAGTATATCTCATTATCTAACATATCTATCATTTATAATATACTAACACATATAACACTAAGATGCCATTATTAGTTGAATCTTGATAATTTTGAGTTATTGTCCACATGGCATGTTTCCACTCGATTAGGATCTCCTAAGATCTAACATCTCTATCAAGGTTGGAAGACTGACTACCCTATCATTAGGGTAATATGATTGGATATGTTTCAATAAGTTATAACCATGGACCACATGACACTTTCTCATTTTATCAATATCTCCTAAGATCTGACATCTCTATCATGTCTGGGAGACTGACATGTCTAACACTGGGATACTCTAATTGGCCACACCCTACCACATTTTGAATTTATTGATACCTATCCATGCAGGTCATTTTCATTAAAACATTCCTCCCATGGAAATCCATGAAATTATACCAAGTAAAATTTAAATAAATGTGATGAATAAAATTCTTACTTAGCCACCAACTAGATTTCAAAGGCACCACGTAGGACTCTGAGAGTTTGACACTCTAAGATATTGAGACTTTGGGAACCTTATAATAAAAAAAACCTATAAAAAGTTAGTGCATTAAATATTCTATGAAAAAAATTTCCTAGTTTATTCTTAGATACTACCGATACTTGATTGCGTTAAATTTTTAGAGTTCATGAGGGCTTCCAACATGGATCAATTAATGATTACAAACAAGCCACACACTCGAGGAGACCAAGGCATAATGGGAATCGAAGGATTATCTCTTGATTAATTTATTATAAGTGTGATATAATCTTTGATAACTTATATTTATCAATTTTAATAGGGGTTCCCCATTCTTTGTACAAAAAATGGGGTGTGTTGGCCATAATAAATGTTAAATTTTGTGAGGAAAGTGGTGTTCAAGCAGTTAGAAACCAAGCTACTAACTTCCATTCTTGAAAAAAACATAGATTGTAAATAAATATTTAGACACACTATAAAAAATAAATAAATCATGTAATACAAGTGACATACTAAGCATTATTTCAATAAAAACCACCTATGTGTGTGAGGTGATACTTCTTCAGTTTATTCAGTTTTATGTCTCACTTAAATAATTCTAGGTCAAGATGGGAATTAAATCTCCCAAAGGGGGAATTATGGGTTAGATTAATTATATGGGAAGGGTATGGGAATTTATCTTCTTCGATCTAGGCATCTATATCCTTGATAGAGATACATTTGGTCCCATTCAAGGCCTTGTTTCACTTCTATCTAAGCTAGAATGCATATAATGGAGGTTACCTAAATAAACCTTTCAAGGAAGACTTATAATTTATATTATGAATTTTATTTAAACCTTATTTAAAGGTTTTATTATGAATATATTTGGTATTTATATCCATTAAATGTTTGGTACCAAGCCAAGGGTGATGGGATGTTTGGAAAGCTCTAAATACCTAGCTGATCTTAGCTTGATTTGGTGATCTCACTTTTCAATACTTTATTATTAAGTATAGATTTGATGGATTTTTTAGGACTTAAGAGACACTGGCATCCAATATATAAAATTTAAAATACTCTCTTACAACCTTTGACTTGCTTAAAATGAAAGCTCACTTTTGGTGTCCCAACATTTAATTGTACCTCCCAAGATTTCATTGTCATTCAAGGTGGTCACTCACCTTGAGTCCTATAAAGGATCATTTTGGTTGGGATTACTCCATTTATTTAACTTAAGGGACAAATTTTGGGAAAGGTTCATCAAGAAGCAAACACCATAGGAAAAAAATAACATGAAAGACAAGAAAACACAACAAAAGTAAACACGCATCAAAAATAAATACACAACAAAAGTAAACTACCCTAATATATACATTACATCTCTTATACAAGTTATTATAATATCACATTGGAAGGTGAAGCTAATAATTAATGATTCAATAACTATCCATTCACTATTAGTGGGAGGTCTTTGCCTTCAAAGTTATTAAGGTAGAAAGCATTCTGAATGAGTATTTTGGCTATTTGGTAGGGTCTAATCCATAGGGGGTTTAACTTGGTGTGTTGCCAGTTTTATCATGAGATATATTAGTATTACTAGAACATAAATCCTAAAGGATTTAACACCATCCATTTTGTCAAACCATTTTTTAATTGTGCCTTGATGTTTTCTACAGTTGAGTAAGGCCTCATCCTGAGCTTCCTCTAGCTAGACAATGCTAAATAACCTAGAGTTCACCTTATCATCTTGTTTCATATACTGATGCATGAAATTTTATGTATCTAACTTGATTTTAACTGGTATAACTATCTCAATTTTGTATACTATTAGGAATGGCAAGCTCTTTAGCACTTGTTTATGCTAGGTATGATCAAGCCATAGAGAAACTTTAAGTAGTGAATCTAATCCCATAGTTTCTCTCTTACATAATAATTGATGGTGTTTATTATATTCTTATTAGTGAATTATACCAACCCATTTCCTTTTGAGTATTTATTTTATGATAATATCAATGTGACTCCTTCATCATCACCCATTCTTTAAATTCTATAGATTGAAACATAAGGATGTTATCACATACTAATGAGATAAAGGTCCTAAATTGGGTGGTTATGTTGTTATTCATGAACTGGATTACTTTATTATTAGTTATTTGCTTTTTAGCCACTAATTTATTCCACCTAGTTTAATAATCTATAACTATGAGAATAAACTTATGGCACACTAAGGAATTGAGGTTGATGACCCCCATGAAGTCTATCTACCTTTGAGCAAATAGTGTCATTTATATAACTAGATGTAATGGAATTAATATGTGGGTTTACATTTTGTAGAAGGTCTAGCACTGATGACATGTTTAAACACGGGCATGGATATTTTTGAATAACATAGACTAATAATATCATGCATGAAGTATCTTATGTGTATTTGCATTCACTACAGGGTGACCAATTCCTAGCTTCTCATAAAAGTTGGTCATTATATCCTTAGCCTCTTATTATAAAAAACATCTTATGTAGACTCCTTCATGATTATTCTTTGAAGATAACTCTTGTAGACACCTAAAATTGGCCACAAGTGGCCTTCTCCTAGACTTCAAATCAATTCTTACCAACCATTACAAATTTTGTTAAAGAATCACTGAACATCCCAAATTTTCTTATGCATCATTCGTTAAAGCTTAGAATCATGTTGAGACATCCATAATTAGGGTATTCTATTCTATAAAATAAAAAAACCTCTCATAGATTCATCCCTAGTCACCTTACAGTATGACAACCATTAATTTGGCTTATAAACCTATTAAGTGGGACACTTGCACACTTATATCAAATCTTAAAAGAGATAAAATAATATTCTAAATAAATTAACAAAATAAATAAGATTAAATTCTTAGTTGAATTATCCATTTAAAATTAATGAATATCTAAAAAATTAAATTCATAATATCATAGCCTTTCATCATTGCTTTTATGACTCGTCAAACTCTTTAAAAATATCCTAAAATATCTAATTTTGAGAGCCATGCCTAGTAATTGCAAATCATAATTACTTGAAAACTTTTAACTCTACTGGAGTTACTTTTGACTCACCTAGTTTTAGTTTTAACCCATTCCAAGCCTTAACTCAAACCTAACTCATCTAGGATGAGAGTTAATTCCTAAATCTATAGATACAAGGCCATGCCCATTCATTTCTAAGCTCTCGTAAGACAAATTTATAATGTTAATTTGGAGAGAGAGAATCTTTTCAATAGTTTTATAATTCAAAAATCTTAATCTAAAAAAACATCACAAAATAAGGTATCAAAGAGAGAAGGAGCCAATAAGATTCATTTTATAAAGACTTCTTGATACATAAGTCGAGTAAGTCACTCAGCAAAGCATTTAGAGCTCCCAATGAAGTTAAAATATTTGTGTCTTTTATGTTTTAGTTATTCTTTCATCTAGTTTTTTTTACTAAGCTCCCCCTAGTATCTAGGCTAGGAGTGTAAGTGGTAGTGTGTTTCTTTGAGTTTTATTTACTTGAATTAATACCATATTAACCTCCCTTCTTGGATTCCTATGATCACAAATGGAAAACATGATGGGACCTTAACCATCTCATATAATCAAGAATACTAATAATAAAATTTCAGTTTTTACAATGAATGCTTAAGAATATTCAAAATTCAAGTTTTAACTTCATTTTTCATGTATTTTATTTTTAGTGACACATAATTTACACAGTGACCAACATCGATTCCCCTAGACTGATGTCAATCCTACTAGAATTGATTTTGACACCTATGTGAAGAAAATAGCATGGTGAAAACATTATTTTATGAGTTTTTATTAAGTTTTATAGGGCTTTTGTGTCTAAAAACCTAAATATCATTTGACTAACTATTTGCCTACATGATCTAGTGTTATTTATAAGTTTTTATGCTTATTTTGATAACAATAATTTTTTTTTGAAATCTAAATTATGTTTTTCTATGTTTTGTAGGAAATTGACATTGATATGTGTTGACCAACATTGATCCCTTTGGATTAATTTATGTTTATCCCTGTAGATCAAGATCAATCCCTGTATGGATCGATGTCAATCTCTGAGATTAAACACTAGAAAAATCCAAGAGCAAAATCCAAAACATTATTTCCTCATTCAATTTTAGGCTTATAAGTAGGGCAAAACCCCTAATGATTATAGTTCCTAAGGAAAAAAATATCATGTTTGAACATGTTTAAATATTTCACACTTTGTCTTTGGTGTTCAAAGTAAACCTAGTTCATTTTCATGCCTTAGATGCTTTCAAAGTTTTAAAAGTTTTTCAACTAATGCCAAGGGGCCAAAAAATTCACTACACACTTTGTTTTGGTGACTAAAATGAACTCTCACACTAGATAAATACTATTATGAGTTTTATTTGTATTTATTATAAGTTGAAGTTGTTTATTTTGGCAAAATGATTGGTGTGTGTATGCTCTCCCCCATCCCCTTTAGGGAACTTAGGTAACCAAAAGTGATCATTATTTACCTTGGTTGATTTTAGACCAAAAGTGTGAAAAGAAAATTGTTAAGGCCCTCCATAAATTTATATTCTTTGGGTGATCTAAACATGAACCTAAAGTCTTTTCACTTGTCTTTTACTTTCATGAATTTTGGATTATGAGTGGGAGTTCATCACCTCCTCACAAGTCCTCTAGGGAAGCATTGACTTGAGAATTCATCTCTTGGAATTGTTTCAACCTCACTCCATGGTGGGGTATACGCATCAAGGGTGACCCATTGGGATGTTTCTTTTGAGTGGTTAAAACAAGTTTTGTTTTTGGTACTCCAACTCAAACTATAGGGGAAACTCAAACATTAGACTACACTGAGAAAACAATGGATGTAGTGGTTGTGAAAAGGACAAGACATTTTAATAAAAATTTGGTTGATGAAAATACAATTGAATTGATTTCATATTTAGTATCAACCACACTTAGGACCATCTATAAATGCATGAAAATTGATAGATTAGAACAACTCCACTTGCCGCAAAGATACTGTTGATGTAGGGCGAGTAGACCAAAGTTCCATGTCACAATAAAAACTCTTAGGAGAAGAGGGCACTTAAAAACCCTACTTTTTATGTGCTTATATTTTTGGATTAACACTTAAAATACTCCTAAGAGTAAGTATATTGACAAAATTCAATAGTATTATAACACCTTGTCATTTTTAGGATCTAGGATGTTACACTTAGGTGTTTGTGTCATTTTATCTTTTATTGTATGGTTTTTGAGTCTAAACTATTGGTTTATTATACCACATCAAAATGATTATTATTCATACATCACTCCTTTGTTTAAGGAGGTGTTACATGACTAATTTTATATTATTCCTTTACCTTAATCTTTAAACAAATATTTATGTGTGTATCACTTGATTGAAAAGGGTAACAGTATGTTGCCCAAATTCACTTCAAGTTTTATGCCTTACAATCTTGAAAAAAACCATTGATAATATCTATAGAGCATGATAACATTGTTACACTGCTAAAATCATTTTAAAGACTTGTTTGCCTTGTGTCTAAATTCCAATTTTGAAACTAAATCCACATGTGCCTTTTGGATCTTTACCTAGTGTCATTATGCATTTTTATTTATCTAGATTTTTATGTGTTTAAAAAATCCCAGTTTTACTAAGTTGGGTTTTTAATTAACCTTTCCAAGTTCAAATCTAAACATTGATTAATTTATACTGATTCCTTATGTAATTTTGGCTTAGACATTAATCTTTATCTTTTGGGTTATGTAACTTAGGTTAATTTTTTACCCAATTTGAAAACTATTATTTGTGCCTAAATTTGAGAGAAATAGCCTATCTCCATATGAATTTTTTTTCATGCCTTATACCAATTGAGAAATTTCATGTTTAAAGTTAAATGCCAAGTTTATGGCAAAGTGTTTCAAAAAAATTAGATTAAATCTCTCACGTTCTTTTCTTTAAAGTCTAGCTTTTGTGACTTTTACAAAAGACCTATCACATGCTTATTTTGAGCCTAGATTTTGTTCCTTGTTTTTCCAAAAGACCTAGAAACTTTTATTTTCCTAGATTAGACTTGTTTGGAACACTTTTTACCTAATGTTTGGCATTCCAATTTTATTTCATATACTTGACCTTTGTGTGAGATATTTAACATTAAACATTTGATGTTAGACTATTTTGTACTGAGTCTTCAACATAGACCTTTTTGGAGATACAACTCCATTCTTTTGACCAAGTTAGACCAAGTTTGAACCATTTTTACTTTGGACATTATTTTTAGAGTTTATATAAATCTAAGATTTTTCATGAAACATTTATCATTGATTTGAATATATCTCACAATACTCATATTAGAGCCATGTACAATTTGGGATATGGTAATGTGGTCACATAAGAATAATTTATTCAAGACCCTTATGTTAATGATGAAGTTTGTGAGATAGATCCTTATCCAAATTACAACACATAATTAGGAGAACAAAACCAAGATCCTTTAGCTCACTATTTGGTCAACATGCCTCTATACTTGGAGTAGGACCAAGAATAAATAGTGCATGACCTAACTAGCATACCTTTTGTTGTAGACCAAGTTCAACAAAAAATGTAGTATATTAAAATTCAATTGATATACAATCCCTACTTGTTTGATTGTCACTTGCTTGAAAACAAGGATGAAGCTTTAATTAGAGCCATGGAGGTATGGGCAAAGTTTCTAGTAGACTTACCCCACAAAAATTTGCCTAGTATAGTTAGAGTGTCTTACAACATACATTATAATCAAATAAATGAATATGATGGCCCTTAAAATATAATGGAATAGATACAAAAAAATATTCTTGAAAATCTAATGTAAAATCTCATGTATATTTTTTTTACAACGGTAATCTTAAAAGCTTATGGAAAGAGTTGGTTACAAAACCAACTATCAAGTGGTAAAAAACTACCTAACAACTAAAAACAAATTAACAAAATAAAATAATACTTTGGATCAAAAAATATCCCAACAAACTCCCCCTTGATCAAAAAGGGTAAAGAACGATTGAAACAATGAACTGTAACTCATCCAAGTAGACTCTAGTGCAACTATAACTGGTACATCATGCATCCTAGAATGTTCAAAACCCTGATCATCCCTACACTAAATTATAACAAGATCATGATCTATCCAAATACATTGATCCTCACATATAATATATCCAATAAGGGACTTACCTAATACTATGTATGGCACATCTTAAACTAATGCCCAATAATTGCCAACATCTCCTACATGCCTTTGATTAACACTAACAATGCTAGGAAATCAGTACCAACTCATACCACAACCACTGAAAACTGATCAAAAACCAATATGAAATATATTTTCCCCCTATTAGGTGAGAGGTGAGAAGCTATGCAACAAATAAACCAAGTAAAAAACATTGAAATTTTCCACATCAAAGATCACATAAACACTAGATCTATGAAAGCAAAGTACACAAGACAAAAATTTCTATTATATCAAATCCCATTATTGAGCCTAGTGGCTCACACAAGATGGATGTGTTATCATCTCAAAATATATATTCATCAACTATAGAGCATGTAAATTTATAGTCATCCCATCCATTAGAATAATATGTAGAATAATTACCAGAAGAGTGACTAGAGTGACCAATAATGTTTTCTTCTACCTTCTATCGATGTTGAGAGGACCTCATTTTAGAGGGGAACTCTATAGAGAGGTGTCTTATGCCACCATAATTATAACATATTCTCTCACATCCACTAGAACTAAAGGAAAAATAGCCACATGAAGAAGAATGCCTATGATTATGCTTGGGTCCATGTGAATGTTTGTGGTGATGTTCATGTTTTTGAGAACCATAATGATGTCTATGCTTTGGAGAACCAGATTGATGTCTATGATTTGGAGAACCAAAATGATCCTTATGTCTAGAATGATACTTATGTATATAAGTGTGCTACATAGAATGCTTCTATCTCTAAAATTTATTCAAAGAATGATTTTTGTTATGCTCGTATAATGGATTACCTATTTTGGTATAGTGGGCATCATCAGTAGGTTTTTATTTCTTCTTTGCAAATTATCACTCATGTTGAGTAAGTAACTCAAAAATGGAATCAAAATTAGATTTGTTAAGCTTGTCACTAAGTTGTAACATTTCTAAAAAGTTTTTATAGCTAGAGCTAAGGCCATTGAAAATAATATAAATGAGCATTTAATCATCAATTTTTCCACTAGTAGTTCCATATTCTTGTTTCAAATTCTTAATTCATGACACATATTCTTAAACATCTTCATCATATATTAGTTTAGTATTGAGAAACTACATGAGAAGGTCAATTTTATTATAGGTAGGTTGTTTATCATATAAATATTTTAGATCTTTCCATGCTTTTCAAGATTTAGACTTGATCACCTCAATGTGAATTATGACTTGTGCACTACAAGTTTATTTCAATAAAGCAAGGACACACTTGTCACATTTTTGAAATTCTGTAAGCTTTGTGTGATCGCTGGGTAATGTTTGTTGTGTTTAAACAACTTCTCATAATTCATTGAATATTAAAGTATTTTTCATGTTCATTGACCATTCCTTATAATTTTTAGGATTTAATCATCCATTTTTAGAAATCATGCTCATAATTTTATTCATGGTATGAAATCTAAAAATAAGGAATGCTATCAAGGTTTTGCTTTTACCTTTGAAATAAATTCTTGATTAAAAGAGATTCTTGTGACTTGTAAAACAAAATTGTACCTTATAACCCCTATTACACCCTTATTTTTCCAATGTAATTTTACAAAGCCTTTGAAAAAGGAATATTCTCTTCAAAAAAGCATCTTTGATTTTAGATGAATTTTGACCAAAAAGTTACTAAGGAGGGTTTTGAACTTGTAACCTCTTCGTTTACAAGTGACTCACAAAATCTTGACAACCAAATCCACTACAAGCATTATTGAGATATAAAATACAATTTTTCTATTTGAACCTTGATTTTTTTAATTTTTGATAAATAAATCATATATTTTTAAAAATGATTTACTCATGCATATAAAAAACTGTGAAAAAAATTGGCTATTTTCTTTGCTTTGGTGGACCCCATTGGTGATAAATGAATATAATAAAGTTTTTAACTTTAATGTAAAATGTGATACCACTTGAAATGATACACCATACCAAGCCTAGGATGCCATGTGTGCTTCACCAAAAACTAAAAATTGATTGAACATTGTATTGGTTTATATTATACCATTTTATTACTACACCATCCTAAGTCTACAAATTTGTGGAGCACAGATTGTCCTCTCACTGAGATCACCTTTCATATAGGTGGTGAAATAGATATTAAGGGTTTGAATGATAATATTGATTAAATTTCTTAATTTTGGGTAACTAATCTCTCCAAGTTAATTCTCTATAAATAAAATATCAAGCATTGTACCAAATTTGGGAAGTAAAGTGCTTCAATGCCATTAATAATGTGAATAACAAAGTGAATATATTAAAATAGAATATACTAGCTATTTTAAGATATATTTAGGTGTTTTATAATGTGACTACCACTACTCTATGAAGTTAATAAATCACTAAATAATAATTTTTCTATATGTGGTGTCTTCTTCTACTAGCACAACATATAGTTATCTTCTATTGCATTTTTGAATTATTAAATTAATTTCAAAAAAAATTAGTTGTCATACAGATGTAAATGCTTTATCAAAGAATAAAAAAAGAAATTGATATTACTAAACTATTCTCAAGATGATATAATTATGTTGCATTGCTTCCTCCTGCATAGTTTTCTCCTTCAACTAGGCTCTAATACCACTGTTGGCCCTTTGAATATGGAGGAATAGATATAGAAAAATATTCTTCAAAATGAAATGTAAAATCTCATGTATATTATTTTTTTACAATGGTAATATTAAAATATTATGAAAAGAGTTCATTGTAAAACCAACTATCAGGTAGTATAAAACTACCCAACAACTAAAAACAAATTAAAAAAATAAACTAATACTTTGGATCAAAAAATATCCCAATAGAATAAGCCTCTTCTAGCAATCCTCAAGCTATAGTATCAATGACGTATCAAGATACATGCATGATTATCATAGGAAAATGCCTCATAGAGGACCATTTTATATAGATGTAGATAATATACTAGACCTATTTGAACTTAGTGCATCTTCAATAACATGACCATGTCAAATGGTCCACTTATTGAGCTAGCTCCTTCAATAGTAGTCTTAATCAAATTGATAAGCCAAGAAAATTTAGTTATAGACCCATTAGTGCAAATCAATTTAGTTGGATATATGTTTAATGCCCTAACTATTGTATAAGTGTCTACTAATTCTATGTAAATAAATGTTTTGAACATAGTGGATAACACACAAGTGTCATCTAACCTAGACCAAAGTGGTTTAATTACACAAATAACTAGTCCATAATAAGTGCCTTTATTCAACACCATGAGTGGTTCACAACCATAGGGGGTAGGATCTTCTACCTCCTAACTATAAAAAAACTAATTCTAATCCTTAACCAACTACTTCATCAAGTACACAAGCATAAGGATTAAGTAGTCAAATGCAAACCAGTGTCTTGCCTTAACAAAACATGATGAATGTTACTCCACCATAATAGGTGACAACTAAAATTCCATAATAATATGAACCATCCAATATACCAATGTATTAAAAATATAACATTTTTCCACCTCAACAAGTGGACATTAATGTTCCACCTTATTAGTAATGACAAGTACATATCTTTAGTTATAGACTAACATGCCTTCTAAAATTCTATCTAATCAATAATGTATGTTTATTGGTCAATAATAAATGCCAAACACTCTAAAAGCATCTAATTCTTAATAAGGGTTCACATAAATAATAAATACCAATATCCCATACATATCAACTAGGAAATAATTTCCTTTTATTCCAAACATGCCACAAATCTAATGATAGGGCCTTGTTTCACAACAAGTTCCCCTTATTCATCTAGGTTTGACTAGTCGATAATAAGTCCCTATTCAACTGTAGCAGTCACAATAATTTACATAGAGTTATATCCTTCCTTCTTAGCCATAATACCACCTAAACTAGGCCTATAAACTAAACCCAAACCAAAATATCTGACTATCATACATGTAATTTAAACAATTACATCGTAATTTGTGAATTCATATTCCTAGTCAATTCCTTATCCAGAGCAACATTCACCAACAAATCATGCCTCCATTATACCCCAGTTAAAGTAGTCCAATTTTGACCACGTAGCCTCCACCTTGAGCCAATATTACATCCATTTTATTGGCATAAGAACTACAATAAATGAAGGATGTAATTGTCACCATTTAAGCCAAGAAACATACCAAGAAACTTACCTTAATCTAAAACATACCAAGAAACTTAAGTTGGAATACGTGTGTTCCTACCCATTCAACATAGAGTATCTATAGATACTATTTCCTTTAGGGTATGAACCTCTAAAGTTTGAAAAATATAAGGGTAAAATAAACCCTAAGGCTCATTTAATAAAATTCTTTGTTGCTTCCCAACTAGTGGCTTATAGTGATATATACCTCATACTATTATTTCCTTGGAGTCTAGTAAGACAATATTTGGAGTGGTTCCTGAAATTACCAAAGAACTTTGTATCTGATTTTGATGACCTTTTAGATGAGTTTGTGTAACATTTATCCTATAATATTTAACATGATATTTTGTTGGTGGATCTGACTCAAGCTAAACAAAAGGTTGGTAAAAGCTTTACAAGTTATTTACAGTGATGGAAAATACTTGCTAGCTATTTTACCCACACTTTACAAGATAAACAACTAGTTATTATGTTTACCAAAAAATTTCACAACAATATATATTACCATATGGAGTTGTAATGTGCACAAACCTTTAAGGAAATCATCAACAAATGTTTGTTGATCAAAGGGGACCTTATTAATAAAGGGATTGTTAATCTTATCTCATCAAATCAGAACCAAAATCAAAACCAAGGAAATGACCAAAATCAAACACATAATTAAGTCCAAACACAAGCATCAACACTATCCCAAGCCAATAATTATGAAAAATCCAAGAAGTTTAACCATAATAATAATTTTTGTGTGAATGGAATAAAAAAGTCACAACATGTCCAAATGGTGTAAACATCATCTACTCACACTATAGTGTAAATACAAATTACTCTTCACCAACAACTAATTCAACAAGCACAACTTTCATAGTAACATAGACCATCTCAACAAATGTAGCATCCTTTACCTTTGTAAATCCTTTCTCCAATGTAAAATGGGCCTACTCACTGAGTTTTTAGCTACATTAAAGAGCCTATTAAAGCCATGTTTCACAAACTAACCACCACTAATATAATTAGTTGGCCCAATTTGAAGCACTATCTTGAGGTAATTATTTATCTAGATTGGTATATATAAAATGAATTCTATGAATACCATTGGGTTATGGACATAATGTGTGCTTTTGTGTGCAAATAAAACATTTCATTCAAAATATGTTGGAAAATGTGGAGATAACATTGGATAATGGAACTTCTACATCCAATTAGAATCTAAGTATTTATCAAAACCCTTTTCCACAACATAACAACTAACAACAATAGTAGAAAGGGCCAAAATAATAGTATAAATAGCCAAAAAAATAATGAAAATACAAATAATAACATAACCAATGTTAGCTAAATAGATGAAACCATGGCTAAAATGATACCAACAACCAACAAACTTATCACACAGTTGTACATGATTACAAGAAATTTTTAGGCCATATTATGGGAGGTCAAATTTCCACCATCTCTATCAATCCATGACCAAGTACAAACCAAAAAATACCATTACTAATAATCCCAACCAACCTATTATAGTGATCCTTCCTTAACCTAGGACCACTTGTAGGTGTACTAGCAAGTAGGGATTATTACTTTTTGACCTTATACCAATAACTCATCATACCCCACGACCATAAACAAGTGCACTGGTAACCAAGACTTATCCTATCCAGTTTCCCTCCACCATCATTTACTAGCAATAATGGTTATGTATCTAATCTTGCTTGTGCAATCACAACTTAGTGACCAAATATTACCATTCTAGGCCCACAACCATCTACCACTACACTCATCCAACCAATCATTTTGGAAAGGAATAAGCCATATACTAATTTGAAAGATAAGATGTTTGATATTCTAGAAAATATGCCTTCACAAATTTTCATTTTGGATTTGTTTTGTATTTTAATCATCCATAAGAACATCTTAACATAGTTCCTTGGCCAATCACAAGTTCTTGATTAGATATCTAGCTCTAGGCCAACAATTATCCTTTGACTAAAGTGATATGTCATCCTTTGGCCCTCTTTCTAATAGTCCATTATACATCAAATTTGTCATCATACAACACAAGGTGAAATGTGTCCTCATAGACAATGGATCAGGCCTAAATATTATGTCTCTAAATTTCATCAAGCATCTCAGATACAAAATAGCCAATTTCCAACCAAAAAAAGATCAAAATCAAGGACTATGATAATGAATAGTGAGAATTAGCTTGCCAGTTATCATTAGACCTTTAACCCATAATACATTATGACATGTGCTAGACCTAGACCTATCATACAATTTGTTATTGGATAGACCTTGGAAACATGATATTCATGCAATCCCTTCAACATTTCACTAGTGTCTCAATTTCTCTCATTATGTCATGGAGGTCACCATTCATGGAGATTTTCAGCCCTACAAACATTACAAACATTTGGAGGTTGAGTAAAAAAGCTATAACTATTATTTTGGCTTGAATATAATTCCAAAAAAGGATAAAGGGAAGGAAATACTTATCAATTTTCTAGAGGCTAATTACATTGACCCAAATACCCTTGATTCATCTTCCCATCATCACCTCCTAAAATGTCAAATCATTTTACAATCATAAACAATAGCCCAAGAGAATATTTGACCCATGATACATTCCACATTTCAAGGCTTCCACATAACCCCAAGTCATATGGAAGACATAAATCCAAACCACCTTGCATGGAATGGAAGTGAAAGGGAAAAGCCAAACTACATAGTCTAACACCTATCATCTTCACAATAACCATTGGCCAAGAATAATACCCACTTTTAGATGATGAATCTTGGTTATATAATGATAAATTGGTTGATTGTTTTAAAAATGTCAAATATGCCATACCTAATAGGATTATAGAAAAACATGCCTATGAAGGAGGTAAACTTGAGCCAAATCAACAAGGAAAACATGAGCCAATATCCATGACTCAGTATAAAATAACATATGGTATCAGATTTAAACCACCTATGGGTGATCCCATGTATCATATTTGTGTTTTAATGCCAATGACTAATGATGATGATGTTGACAATGAAGTAGAGTCTAATCATAACCTTATGAAGACCTATCCAATACCAATATATTTGACACTCTCACCATTTTTACCCTTAAACTATTTATTCACCATAATCCACTTCCTTTATATCACCCTCAACTTATAGCCTAGGACCAACAAGAATCCATAGTGCTTATAGACAAGTTTGATAATTGATGCAAGATCATCAAGCAAAGAAGAAGTCAATTTTATGTTTTGGTCATTAGTGGTCAAAAGTGGGTCAAGTTTGGATGCAATGTGACTAAAAATACATTTCAAAGTACATTTCATGTATAGGAGGTCATTTGGAATTCTTGGGGGTCATAGGTTAAGTTTTTAAGGTGCTTGGAGTTTCCCTCCAAAATCAATAATTTAAAAATTCAAATATTTAAAATGAGTCTAGAAGGTCAAATACATGTATTAGAGAGTTTTTCAAATGTTGTATATGATGACATAAGTGAATTTGATTCTAATGATGAAGACATTTTATACATAGAAACAATATCCCCAAAGTCTTATGAGAAGGAAAAAGAACTAGTCAAGAAAAGACAAGAAAAGATTGAGAGAAAGAGAGCATTGGAGCTCCAAGAGAGACAAAAGAGAAGAGAGAGAAGAAATAAGACTCCAAAAGAGATTCAAGGAAGGTTAAGAAGAGGTCCTAGATAGATGAATCAAAAGAAAAGGAAAGGCCCAATAGAGGTCTAAGAGGCAAGGTTGATATACTTGCTAAGATGAAGGTATAAATAGGCCTAGAAAGTAAATAAGAAAAGAGAAGATGGATATATAGAGAGACGTGGAAGACATAAGAAGAGAACTGGGGCAAGGTATAAAAATGATAGAGCTCATAATAAAGTTAATAAGAGAAAAATAAATCCAATGAAATGTATATAATGTGAAAATAAGAGTGAAGTGGCCACTAGAGTATCTTTTGAGAAGAAGACACAAGAAGAGTGTCTTCAGAGATGACACGAAGAGAGAGAGAGAACATCCCAAAGAGTCATGAAAAGAGAGATGTCACCAAGTGAGAAACAAGATAGGAATAAATAAAAGAGGGTTATCATTTAATAGAAAAATAAGAAGATATAATTTCCAATAAGATAACATGAGGGTGAATATAAGAAGAGATGGAGGATGTCTTTGTCAAAGACATTCAAAGAGACTATGTGGTCTCTCATTTTGTATGCTAACATTATTTTCAAGTTTGTGTATGCAGGATTAAAGAATATAGTGTATTGTGTCTTGGGATTTATGTTAATAAATAAAGGTATAAGTTGTATGACCCAAATGGGTCCTCAAAAAACTATTGATATTATTATGAATGTCCATGTACTCTCCTAGATAAAGTGATTTGCATAAAAACAAAGCTAGTAGGATTTACATGCTCATAAAATACAAATAAGAGTAAAGAGGTGACATAGTATCAAGAGATGATTAAAATAAATATATGCATGTTTAATATAATTAAATATACCCCTTGAAGGCATCATAATGATATAATCTCATCTACTTCACAAAATAGCATGCTTTTCCATAGTGAGGGGTCTTAAGCCTAGCCACGAGGGAGAAGTTGTGAAGGCAAGAAGATATGGTTTATAAGGTATATCAAGTTTCATCTACATCAATAATTATGAATCCTTTGGATTTTACAGGCCTAATAGATAATTTTATATTGGGATAACACAAACAAGGGTTCTTAATTAAACTAGATCCTGTAGCCTATTTTGGAGAATGTGATGTAACACTCACCTTGTTTACACCTCAAGTTACCTTACCAACATGTCACTTCTTCATTAGACTATGTTATTTTATTTTGATGAAAGTTTCTCTTATCTCAATGCTCAGATACTAGTTGAGTCACCAATGCTCTTATTTGTGACATAGCTCTATATAGGAATCATGATCATCAATGCAAACTTGCTCATTTGTAAAACAATGTCATTCATACCATGATAGATAGAAATCTTTATCAAGAACAATAAAATTATCTCATGATTTCATTATGAATATTAAGATCAATCCTTCACTAAATGAAACCTTTAAAATCATCATAACATGTTCTTATATCCATCCCAAGTTATATTAGAACTTACAGTATTTTATCCTACATCACAACCCAATTTCCTTTATTCAGCCCTTTTGGTCCTTTCAGCCCTGTCAAGAGAGTTTTAGCCTTTATTTCTTAGATTAAAAACTATTTCATCAATCCAATATTATATCATAGTATCCATTATAAATTTATACCACATATATTAAATCTAGACAAGGTTCCTTTGGAACATCTTCTCCAAATTGCAACTTTCCCTGTTCTTGACTGGGCTTAATAGATCTTAATACTACCCTGTTTCACTATAGTTCTTACATTTGCTTCTTGAAAGGTGTTAAAATAATAATTATAGTTTTTATAAACATATATAGGACCTATGAAAACCATTGGATAACATCTTCTATGTATGCAATCCTTTCTCCTTCTCAAAATGAGTAAACAGGTTTTCACTTAAAGTCTCTTTCAGAAAATACAGTCCTCTATATCTTTTCATGGACAAAATTTTAAGACCTAAAACATTTGAGTCACTTAAATAACCTTATTATCCAACTACATATTAAATTTCAAGTCATTCTGAGCATTCTTTTTAAAGTTATGTCCTCTTTTGTACCTGAGAACACGTTTTTCTGAGTTGTCTCAAAACTGCAGGTCTGTATTTTGACCATATCTTTTTCCACATTTCTCCTTCTACGTGTGCAATCCTTTCTCCTTCTCAAAATGAGTAAACAGGTTTTCACTTAAAGTCTCTTTCAGAAAATACAGTCCTCTATATCTTTTCATGGACAAAATTTTAAGACCTAAAACATTTGAATCACTTAAATAACCTTATTATCCAACTACATATTAAATTTCAAGTCATTCTGAGCATTCTTTTTAAAGTTATGTGCTCTTTTGTACCTGAGAACACGTTTTTCTGAGTTGTCTCAAAACTGCAGGTCTGTATTTTGACCATATCTTTTTCCACATTTCTCCATTCGATCTAAAAACACTTTCATTGGATTCATAACTCCAAGGCTAACCTAAAAAAAAAATTCAAAAGTTATTATTGGGTAAATCTTGAGATATACCCATTCTTCCAACCGTGCCTAGTTTTCTTTCCACACAGGCCTGCACCCTGTTCATTGAACTTTTGCAACATTTTAGTCCTCTTCATCAGCTAATAAAATTGGAAAGTGGTTCTCAAAATATATCCAAATGTTCTCATACATATTTCAATCCAATAAATTATCATTTGTTTCTTAAACCTCAAGGAAGCATACATATACATACACAGTCCTGTACATTTGTTTACCATTGATTAGACCAAAATTCTGTACTTGGGATTATTGTTTATAGAACATACACATGTGAATCAAAATACCTTTCTTCATAATAAAAATAGATACTTACAAGCAAGGATCCATCACTCTATGATCCATATCCATGGTCAATGGCTTATAAGTCTTATTTTCACCTTCAACTTTCTCTCTTCCTTCACTTTTGCATTCTTGAATGAGGTCTTTCCTCATTCCATTCTCTTCTGTTCTTGACTGAGAGGTCCCCCCTCTCATATTATTACTCTCCTCTCACACATAAGCTCTCTTTATTACATTTTTCCTTTTAATAAGCTCTTTCTTTCTTACGTGAGCTCTATTTTTTTTTCCTTTCTCCTATGAACTCTTTTACATTCCTCTATTTTCATGAGCTCTTCTCACATTCTTCTTTTTTTTCTTAATGAGCTCTCTCTCTATTCTTTGAATGAATTCTCTTTTGCTCTTTTGAAGATCCTCCTCCCTAACCTCCATGCCCAACTTGGGCTCAAGACAAAACAAACATGGTTTATAATCTTCAACAATATGCCAAGGTTGAAAGATTTTCAACCACTCCTCCTTTATTTGCTCAACAACTCCAACGTAGGAGATTCTCCTTTAACCACTTTCACTCTTTTATTTTTTTACATTGAATTTTTACCTTTAATTTTACAATTACTCCTCATTAACAACATTTTGGAGGGAAAATACAATAATTTGAATTTGAATTCAAACATGACTTGCATCCCAACGTAACCATGTCTTGCATGAAGATGTATGTAGATGCTCCTGCATCAGAATGGGTGAACACCCTTAGCCACAAATAATAAAATAAAGCATTGAGGTCCCAAAGTGAAAACCTATTTGAGTTAATTTCAAACCAAGGTAAAATTAAAGAGAAAATCTAGTCTTCTATTGAAAACCTATTGCAGACACCATTAGATGGGGATGTTTAGCTTTCCTCAAACATAGACTTAGAAGACCACTAATGGCGAACTTGCCTATGGGTTTGAGTTTAGTTATGAAGAACAACATGCCTTCAAAAAAATCATTTAAGAGTTTCCAATAGTTTTTATCACATGACCATACTTACCATTAGGAGATTCTGATTCATTTTTCCTAAGGGAATTTGAAGGGCCAGTCCAAATAGAGGACTTTGCCATTGTAGGCCAGTTCCAATATTTTCCAACCATTTTGGAAGATGGATCAACTCTTCTTATGGAGGAAACTAAAAAAGACAACATTGGGAATCTAGATGACCCAAAATGGATCAAATTAGGTACATCCCTCACTAAGGAGGAATGTGACATATTTATAGCCCTTTTGATGGAATTTATTGACATATTTGCTTGGGCCTATTATGACATGCCAGGTTTGGACCTTGCCTTAGTTTTAAAGTACCTTGTTGTACATCATGATTCCAAACCCATGAAATATAAATTACACAAAATGCATCCTCGCATTATTGTATTAGTAAATAAAGGGTTAGACAAACTCTTAGAAGTGAGATGTATTCAACCGATTGACTATGTAGAGTGGATCTTGAATGTTGTGCTAGTTAGTAAGAAGCCAGAGGGAATTATAATTTGCATTGATTTTAGATGAATTTTCTCTACCAACCATTGACATGATCATCAACTCCATAGTTTGGTATGAAATTATTTCATTAATGGATGGATTTTTAGGATACAACCAAATCTGGATTGCACTAAAAGATCAACATAAAATAACATTTACCACTCTATGGAGAATTTTTTGTTATCAAGTTATATAATTTAGTCTCAAAAATGTTAAGGCCACATACCAAATATCTATGACCATCATATTTCATGATATGATGCATTCCATTATTGAAGACTATGTTGATGACACGTTGGGAAAATAAAAGATTAGGACCAATCATCCAACAACACTATGAAGAATATTTGAGAGATTGCATGAATATAAAATTAGACTCAATCCTAAGAAGTATGTTTTTGGATTTAATTTAGGAAAATTTATTGGATTCATTATGTCTTACCAAGGCATTAAAATTGATCTAGCCAAATTACAAGACATTACCGAGATGCCACCACCTATAAATTTGAAATAGCTCCATAGTTTTCAAGGAAAGATTTAGTCTATCAGATGCTTCATTTCTTAGTTGGACAAAAATTCCATCTATTTACACACCTACTAAAAAAAAGGTTTCACATTTAATTAGGACAAATAATGCTAGAAAGCTTTCCAACATTTAAAGGACTATCTTTCCAATCTGACTATTTTTTTACCACTAATGATAGGAAAAACATTATTACTATATCTATCTTTCATATACAAAGCCCTAGGGGAACTTCTAGCTCAACATGATCATAATGGAAAATAATATGTTGTGTACTATGTAATTTATTTATTGGTCACATATGAGCATAATTATATACAAATTAAAAAATATTGTTTATCTATGGTCTTTACAGCTTATAAACTACAACATTATATGTTAAACAATAAGACCATATTCATTTCAAAAGTAGATCCGCCCAAGTATCTACTATCCAAGACAACTTTACAAGGCTGTATGGCTAAGTGGATTATGCTTCTAAGTGAGTTCAAGGTCTAATACATCAAATAGAAGGACATCAAGGGACAAGTACTTTCATATAAACTTGTTAAATCTCCCCTTACAAATACAAAACCCCTAACTTTTTGGTTCCTAGACAAGTCTATTATGACCATCATTGAAATCCATCCTGAGGAGAAGCACTGGAAGTGTTGTTGAAAAGGGTCATTTATTAAGTCATTATATTTTTCATGCACTTATCTAGATGTCCAAGTCATATCTAGACTTGTTACAACTAGGCACAAACCTATACTAGTCATGTAATACTCAACATTTATCATTTTACTATGCCAACATCAATTCACATAAGATACAAGCCTCATGTGCTCACTCGAAGTGCAATAGAGAAAGAACCAAGGCCCATATTGGGATAGTCATTCCATGGTACAACTCAATCATCTAGGGGCTTTAGTCATTGCAACAACAGTGGTGATAAGTTCATTGGCATTAGTCATTCTAGTGAGAATCTAACTATCTATTAGGAACAAAGCCTTCTTGGGGAACTCTTTCTGGTCATAGGGGCATAAGCCTATATGATGTGGTTTTATAGCTTCATAGGTACAAGCATCTAGCTACCTTAGCTTAGCATCATTAAGACACTTGGAGAGTTTAATGAAATACTTAGATTAAATTTTAAGCTTAGGCTCATGCTTTAGGCACAAATATCACCATGTGGCATGGGGTCTTTCCTATACTTATAGAGTTCTATATAGAATGTTGACATCATCATAAATTATAGAGATTCCATGAATGGTCTAGACTAAGAGCTTGCTGGAACTTAGTATTAATAATGTAAGTATAAGCATCACAACTATTGCAAACATTGTGCAACTAAGTCATATTCAAATAACATAAACATATAAACCATATTAACACTGACTTAAGTGAAATGCCATTATTTATTAAATAGAGTTTAAACACATAGAGTATATATCAATGAAAATAGAGAAAGTTCTCATCTTAAAGCTACTAAAGGCTTAGAGGCTCATAGGTGAGCTTGATCACTACAATGTATGTCCTCAAAGGTATCCATACTAAAACTTGTTCTAATGGCATCCATTAATGATACTCAGAGTTAATTCGTAGAACTTTACTACCTTCACTCTCCTCTTTTAATAACTAGAATGAGCTCAACTTTATATAAGATAGGAGCATCTTTAAGCCTAGATAGAGGGTGTGTGTCATTTACTAAGCTAGAGCTTAATTCCATGATATTTATATCTCCACTACCTTACTCCCATTACATCATGATTACCAAATGCAATAAATTATCAATGATGTTCAAGTCATGATGGAGTCTATTAGCCACTGGCCAATTGATGCAAGGTCTACAAAGATTTCTATAGCTAGTGTATAAAATACCAAAACAAAAATCATAAAAAATTATTACCTCACATCAAGGTGTCTACTATGTTGGCATGGATCTATACTTAAATGAACTTGGGGCCCAACATTTACTTCATACAAAATTACAAGTTCTCCCCATACTAGTCTTTCAGTGCTATAGGTGCATAGAACTCCAATGTGCTCTCTTCTAGCTTGGAACTGAACTCCATAAAGCCCTTTATGGAGAGATTGAGTTCTTCAATTACACTATTTATATCTATTGAGGTGGTGCTAAGTGAGAGCATGTCATTTTTGTCTAAATCCCTTCTAAAGGCTTCTATCCTTTATTTTTCCTTTATCACCCTTCCATCTAAGATTACTCCATAATCGTAGGCCTTTATTTGTAAAACACAAAAGAGTTATTTTAGGTCCTACTCCTAGGTCATTATTTGGGTGCTCAAGGTATTGACGTGTGCCATGATCTACACATACTTAGCCCTGATAGTAGTGTATACCTTCACCATCATTTCATCCTTCTCCCTTTATTTACTTTTTTGGTGTACATCTATGATTGATGCCTAGTTAGAGAAGTTGAAAAATATGGCATCAAGTACATCAGTACCCTCTTGAAGCTATGAAAAGAGGTCTTCCACCTATTTGAGCTTTGTAGCTAGATATTATTTTATTATGATACAAGTGTCTTCTTATTTTAGGGCAAGCCCTACCTTCAACCTTGGGAACATTTTCTCCACTAGCGGGCATGCCTTGTTGACCTTTGAAAGATTTAAATTGTTAACACCATCTAAGAGAGATGGTTTAACTTCCTTAATGTGCTCTACTAATTTTTATAATTTTAACTTCATAGACTTTACCTCTTCCTCTACTTCCAATATGATCTTTTTCCATTTTAAATCCCTGACATTATTGATGATGTTATTCCATGCTACTTCAATTCAATCTAGATGAGTGCATTTATTGACTTAACTGGGTTCATTATGTAAGAGTTTATGAGAAGGGAGTCATGCCCTTATTCTAGTTCCTTTTCACCTAGTATGGCCTTCTATGGCACCTCAAAATAAGGATCATCTTTATAATTATCAAAAGTGAATGATAGCTATTGGTACATCCTTGTTGTGGTAGCTCTAGGTGGTATGTATACATATAGTAATCTTCATCAGTCCACCCCTTTTTCACCTTTTCTCTTAGGCTTATCTTGATGCCTTCTTCTTTAATGATGGCTAACTCTATCTTCTCTTCTTCCTCTTCATCGACACTAGCACTCTCTTTAGTAATTCCCTCAAGGGTTCCATCCTTTTATTCCAATAATGGTTATTCCTCATTCTTTCTCCCTTGGTCTATTTATTATTCTACCTTGGCACTAACTTCACCCTCATATTTCTACTATATCTCTTCAAAACTCTCTATTTGCTCCTTCAAGGCACCAATATCACCTTTTTTATCTTTAAGTATCCATTCACTACTTGGGAATGCTTGTGGTATAACTTTTTCTACTATGTTGGTGAGGGAATTAGGTGCCTTTGTTACTTTTTCCTCCATTTTTTCCATGTTTGTGGTAACCTTTTTTTCTTCCTTTTTTTTCTTGGCCCTTTCCTTTTGGGCCTTCTTTTCTCTACCTTCCTCTTTTTGTCCTGTGCCAAGGCCTTTTATTCTTCAACCTTTTTTTCTTTGGCCTCTACTTTCACAATTTCCTCTTGGATCATTCTAGCCTCCCTCATTTCTCTTCTCTTTTCATTTATCTCCAGTTCCATTCTTATTTCTTCTTCACTACATTTTCCTCCACATGCTTATCTTCTCCTCCGTAGTTTGAGGAGTCTATGTGGATGGTTCTTTCAATGAGGCACTGAGCTCTTTTGATGAGGCATTGGGATCTTCTCTTGTTCCTTCTTCTTGGATGATTAAAACCTTCATCCTTACTTCTTATTCTTCCTCTTCATTATCCTCTATCTCTTCACATGCATTATATGCTTCTACTTCCTCACACACCTCTTATGCCTGCATATCTTCCAAGGTTATCATGGGTATTGCAATTGGACCCTTGGGCTTCTTTTTCTTCTCCCTTTTCTTGGGTGATTTAATCCTTAGCATGAAGGTCATACACTTATTATTTGGTTCAAATGGAGTGGCTTCATCACTAGAGGAGATATTCAATCTGATGCACTCCTGCATCTCTTTAAGTGTCTCCTCAATTTTATATTAGGGAAACTTCTTCTATGCTACTAGTTATACCTTCCCTTCATTTCCAATTTAAAGGGGGAGGTCATCATCCTTCTCAAGGTGTGTGCCTTTATTCCTCAACTTCATCTCATAATACAGTAGGTGGATGGGATTGAGTATGACTTCCTTTTGGAGGGGATGGATCTCAGTGTGATCCAAGTCATCCTCCTCATTCTTGGTCACTTTCTCCCCAGGTACACATATTGGTACCATAACCTATTCTATTCCAAATCTATGGCCTTGACTAGGATGTCTAGCTATTATAAATTTAGAATTATTCAAAGTGCATCCCTAAATTATTTGGCTAAAAATGCATAGGGGAGATTCAACCAGACATATTTATTTCAATCTATGACTACCAAGTGCACTAAATAAAAGTGTTTCATCATATCAAGGTTACCATTCTAAAATATTTTGAGGGAGCTCCTTAATAATGTTCCATTCCTCTCTGAATGTTTTGATATATTGGGCACACCACCCCATCATGTAGGTCTTGTAGTTTTGGGAGAAGTTGTGGGGTGGGGGGGGGGGGGGGGGGGGGGGTAGGTAAAGTTTTGGTACTTTAGTGTGAGGGATTCCTTGTGATTTGGTAAGACCCAAAGGTTTTCCTCATCACCATCTAGCACTCCAATCTCTTGGATGATAATTAAGATCAACATTAACCCCCACAAAAAGTTATCCTACATAGTGTTCTTTACCATTTCTTTTGAAATTAACTTTTTGATATTAAACTTAACCCCTATGCCATGTGCTAGGAAATGCATAGGTAGGCATTGTTGATGTTATTATACCAACCATTAGGACATAGTTTTAAACTCATGAGGCACATAACTACCCTTATTTTGGGGTCCTTAATTTATTTGATTGGGAATACCTCCCTTGTATTACCTCAAGAGTTTTATGAACCTTTCTAATTCTAAATCATCTACTATCGTCTGATGGATATCTGTACTAGAGTCTCTAAGCCTAGTGATTCTACCAATGAATCTTGTTGATAACTGCATACACCTCCTCATAAATTAGAAGAGATCATTATGGATGTGTTAGAGGAGGAACTATGTGAGTTATTCTAGATTTTTAAAACATGGCAATTCAATGAGCTAGGTTATACCATTGGTTTCTAATTTTTCCTAAATGGAGACGTCGAACAATGTTGTGCCTACTTCAATCTTTACCTTTACATCCACCACCTAGTATTTTTCTAGGTATTACACATTAATTGAGGTAGGTAATTATATTAATTTAGTTAGAAGGTGTATAGGAAGGATTATAAACTCTCTCCTACCAATACCTCCTTAGAAAACTACATCTCCCAATATGACATTTTGGTAAGTGCCTTTGGATCAAAATCAACAATGCTTACTCCTACCAGCTATAATTTCTTCACCATGGTCTCTTATTCTATCATATACACCCTCTTATAATCCTTCTATGACTGGGATAATCTAGAACTCATGTATTTCTTTCCCATATTGAATTGGTTGGTGTTGAAGCATGATTTATTTACTTTGCCAAAGCTTGTAATTTTGGTTAGCACTCCTCATAGTCATGAGATCTATGACTATGAATTCAGTCCTTGATCTTTGTTTACTATTAATGGTGGCCTCATCATCACTTCTATTTTATACTACTTGGTTCTTGCACAATTAATGACTTACACTTCTCTATGCCAATCTCAAAGAGAATGTAATTCATCTCTCTATTTGATCATTCACTTTTAGTGCCTATGGTTGTTCAAAGTCTCACTATAGTAGTATTTTATTGCTTCAACTTTTTTTCACTAGTTTGGCTTTAGTTTTCTACTCTAAGTTCAAATTAAATCCAAAGTTTATAACCCTAACCAGTTGTCCCTTTACTATTGTATACCCTTAATTTAGTTACCTTATTAATTATAGGTGATTAATGGTGTGGCGGCACCTTGATTTATTAGAATTCACTAAAACCCATGAAATCAAAAAAAATACTCTACCATGCATGCATTCAATATATATCTTTGTGCCTCTATTGTCACATCAATACATTCTTCTAATGGTATTTTTGGTGAACTGACATGCAATTCAAGCTGCCATTTCCTACCTCACGTTGGGTGGATACCAGCTTGTATTAAGAATATTTCTCCAATGATTTTATTAACTTAGCATGACAATCACCTTCTTTATGGAAACCTAGGTGAAATACCTCACATGCATGCTATTTAGCCTCCATGGTCCCATTTCCTGTTCTTTATGCACTTCCATTCCATGCATGCTTTCCTATTTTAGTCAATTTCTCTATGTTTTTATCTATTTCCTTGGCCTATCCTACCACATACAATTCTCTTTCACTATCCCTCCAATGTGTAACTCTCTAGGTGTCTTGTGCATGTAGCATCTTATGTTCCTTTATTTCATCTTTTATACATGAGCATTTTATAGATAATTTTTCATCACTTGGTACTCCTATTTTCAAATTATAAGGAGTTATATGTGCTTAAATACTTAGGTGTCTATCCATAAGTTCTTTGGAAGCAACCTCACTCTACTCACCTGATTGTTATTATGCATAAAATCATCAAAATAATCCTCTTATGGGCCTCAGAACAACTTTTTTTTAAAATCTTATGAATGAAGATCTTGTGCACCTCATATCTAAATATCAAAAACTTTACGTACCCATAACTTAGGTGTCTAGACTTAGGGGATTAAAAAGCATTAATAATCAACTCACCTAGATGGAATTATGCATGAAATCACCAAAATATTTTTATTAGTGGGCCTCAAACCATCACTTATTTGATCATCACCACAACAACTCAAATCATAAGGAACTATTTTTCTTACACCAAAATTTATTCTGGTTTGCATAATAAAACTAAATCATGATTGGTAAGTTGGTGTCTAATGGTGCAAACATGATCCTACTTCTTATAAATATTTAATCAATTACCATTGAAATTCCCAAGAAGTATCTCCCTTGATAATATGTGATAATTTCATGTGCCAATCTCCAATATGTTGTGGATGACATATGGACCCAACCACCTTATTTGTAGCTTACCTAAGTGCTTGAGGTACTTGGAGTCATAGAGCAAGACTAATTCTCCTATTGATATTTTTTTCACAAAAATATCATTAAATCTAACACCATAAGGGAGACCCCATTTTTTATGAAAAACCCTAAAACCTCTAAAATACCCATCTTTCACTTTATTCTTTGTGGAATCTAGAACTCTAGATGCAGTTTGCACTTGTGAAAATTTCTTCACAAGTTCTAGATCCTGTGAAGCACCCAACACCCAAACTAATGGAATGTATAACTCACCATGCACTTTGTACATTTTCATAATTTGAAAATTACATGGTAGGTTGTAGATCCTATAAAGCACAAAATTTCAAAAACCAAAGAATCTAGAACTCACCATACACTTTGCATATTTTCACAACATACAAAATGCACAGTGGGCTTTGGATCTTGCCATGCACCCAAGCCAGCAAAATCTAGAACTCAGTGTGAACATTTAAACATTTTCATAATATTCAAAATGTATGATGGGCTCCAGATCCCACCAAAGAGATAAAAATCCCTTTTATATAATTTATAACTCTTAGAGCACTTTGTACCTTTGAAAATGTGCAAAGTGCACACCAAATCCCACCTTCTACCAACTTTTTTTACCAACTATCTTTCATGTAATATGGAACCTAAAGTGCACTTTGTACATTTTCAAATGTGAAAATTATTCCCAAAATTTTGCCTCCTACCAAATCATCCATTCATTCCCTAAGAAGAGTATACCTACTCTAAGTAGGTCCAACCTTCACCACCAACCACCATGACTGCAATTAATGCAAAGTTTTTCCAATAAAAACAAGCTCATTTTATGAATTGTTCATTATTTGAAAATTTTATAAGTGCATACTAGAGATTTGATAACAACTTGCACCATGACTTTGAACCTTGAGCCATGTCAAACCTAGAATCAAGCCACAACTGCAAATCCACATCCATGTCAATTACTTTATTTACATGGTATTCCCCTTATTTTTCACCACAATTCCCATTTTTCAAAGCATTTTCATGATGTTTTCCATGATTTTGCATAGTTTTCATCATTATTTCTTGAAAGTGTCATTTTAGATTTTCCTATGTTTAGGTGAAGGTGAATTAGTCACTTCTATAGTCAATTGTAGTCTTAGGTCTAGAGTTAAACAAAGGTAGTTATAGGGTTTTTAGGTTTTTTTCCATTTCTAAACCCTACATATATCAAGGAAACAACACTTAGTTTTCCCTTGAATATTTTGTATTTAAAATATAGGCCATTTTCAAACCAATGAATATTACATATAGATCCTCCAACTTCCTTGCCGACATTGCACTTGCTAAGAGAACCTAAGAATCCCATAATCCCTTGAACCTTCATGAAGAGTGGATGTGATCTGAGCACCTTCCACTTCCATCAAAGACCTGACATGCCTCAAACACCATCAACCCTTATAGACTTCTATCACTCTATAAAAAGTGGATGTGCTTCAGCACCTCTAAGTTCCATGAAAACTTTCACCTACCAGAGACACCTCCATGTTCCATTGAAGAGTATAAGTGTTTGAAACACCTGTAGATTCTACCAACTTTTATAATTGGTTTCTCAAAAGAATATATATAGTTTCCATGCCTCTTAAAGAGATTAATTTCAAATCTACAATCCCTGGAGTGACTCCTAGTTTGGATTCCACTATCAAAGAAATCAAAGATATAGATTTAGGTCATATTAATCTAGGATATTTTTGGGATAGATTAGGTACACAATTAAAGAATGACTAAATCTAGAGTATTTGTGACTCTAGTCTTCCACAAGCTTTAACCTTGCCTCTATCTATTCAAATCCTTGAGTTGTTCCTAATAATGGCCTAATAATATGATCTTGATAGGAGGCAAGTATATAGTGAGAAAGAGGAAATAATTTTGGATCTTAACCCTGACTTCATCAACACCATGTTTTCCATCCTAAAATTTGAGAGCTATTTGGATATAACTCCACAAACATCTATATATTTCTATGAATATAAAAAAGATGGATTCAAAAGATAATCAATAAGTAATGGCTCAAGACCCCCCAAGTATTCCTCCACTAGATTGCCTAAGACCATGTATAGGCCTGATTTCATAGATGAGGTAGGGGATATTATAATATTACTACACATTGTCATTAGATTTCTTGATGTCAAGTGCTATCAAGAATAGATGTACCAATATATATGGACCATATGAGAAAATAAAAAATACATAAATTGGGCCTAATTTATAAGTGACTCCCTCCATAATCAACTGATAGAAGTACAAATAATGAACAATTTTTACATGACATCTTATATTGTTTATATCCTATCCAAAGGAATATTGTTCCCAAACATTAACACATTTCTTAAAGAGATAACCAGAGTCTATAATTACTACCTTGATCTCACACTATAGGCTAGTAGACACTAGTTTAGGAGATTTAATGATGCCTTCATCTACAACATCATTATCATATTCAATTGGTAACCTAGGAAGGAAATATTTTCAAGAGCAATGAAGGATGAAATCAATAAATGGGTTCATTATTCATACAATTCCCCACCTACTCCTACATCAAGGTAGTTGGATTCAATGGCTATCCCTACACACTTCCATGATATGTGAGTGATAAATGGGCATTATTGGAGTTAGTCAAGAAAATTATGGAGATGCACAAACTCTTCTCAAATAGGCACAAGGTAGGTATACATTTCCCAATTTCTATTATCCATTACACATGACAATCCCTCATGAAATTCAAAGGTGCAGAGGCCAAAATGTGCCAAATGACACTGAGGATTTTAGAGTCCAGACCTTATTTTGATGCATATGGTAAAATAACCCATGTATTATACTTGGAAACATATGAACATGTGCCTTATTATGAGGATTTTTGGGAATATTGTGAAGATGAAGAGATGGTTAAGATGAGGGACAATTCAAGGATGTACCTGTAATAGATAAAATATTATGATCTAGAAATAGTCCTTGATGACTTGGTGGATGAAGAGTCTAGAGTTTACCAAATATACCTTACAAAAATCATAGAATCTTACCACCAGTGAGGTGGTCAGTTCCAAAATATTTCTCTCTATTTGATAGAACAACCCTTGTAATAACTAGAATAATTAATTGGCTAAGGAGTAAAGGAGTGCAGGTCACAAGGGAGACAATAGGGGTTAAAAAGAAGTTTTTGAATATAAAATTAGAAGGTATCACTCCATAATATGAGGGGCCTAGTGAATCATCATAATAACCTAAGAAGAAGAAGAAAACAAAGACTAAAGCAAAGAAATGAGGATCGAGTAGATAGGGAAAATATATAGATGAACCAATTGATCTTTCACAAAAAGACATAGTAATAAAAACATAGGGTTATATACCTTCATATCCCATAACCTTGACCCCTATTTCTACTTCTCTCCCTTTTCCTACTCATATTACTTAAGAAGTGTCAACACCTCTACCAACTATCTTCACTCCTCCCACATCTCAGGCTCTCATTATTTCAAAAGTTTTAACACTTCCACCTCTAGTGTTAACCCCTCCACTTGTCTCCACTCCACCTACCATTTTCAAATCACTAGCCCTAAGTGGTCCCACTCAGTTGTTTAACACATTTGATACTTTGGCTTCCACCCTTATACCAGTTCCCAAATTCATAATCCCTATCTCTATTTCATCCTCTACTTCCCCAATAGACAAAGTTATTTATATTGTCTCCACTCTTCCCACCTCCACTATTCTTGAAGTACCATTAGTAGAGATTGGAGTAGTCTAGGTATTTGGTGTAAACAATGGTTTGTAAACCACTGATAAAAGTGGATTCCCATAGGCACCTCTTGAGAAACTAATGACATCATCTTCTTAGAAGTCCCCAATGGTTATAATATCTACTAGTGTAGCAACATCAACTACTGATTATATGGTAACTATGTCAAAATAACAACTGGTTATCCCTAGCTGGTTAGCCTAATCAGTGGGTAGAAAGATAAAATATATGATTGATCCCAATACATTGGATTTTGGCATGTCAAAGGTTAAGAATAAATCTAAATCTACTCCCTAGACCCTCTTAAAGACATTCAATGATGATAAGGAGGAGATATTTGTTGAAATTTCAATCCCCCTTCTAAATAAATCAAAAGATATTATGGTAGGTGATTATCATATTTATCAAATACACCTTGGATAGTAGAAAAGAGAAGTTCTTAAGCATGACATGCAAACTAGTATTAACTCTCTCTTGTAGAAAACTAATCATGACAAATCCACCAAGGATGAGCTCAAGAGAAAATTAGATCAGTTGACAGGAGAATTAAACTAGTTCATAAAGCCTAGTGAGACATCACAAAACCCATAGGCACTATAGCCAATTAGTCCAGATCAAGCTACAATTGATTTTTTACTAGAGTTTGTTCACATGGGAAGGGATACGAAGGAATGCTCTGAGGAACTGATCACTAAAGTAAATAAGGTTATTTTAATAATGATGGAATATTATGGCATCATCATGGAGAGGAAATGTTTTTTGAAGAAGCATATCAATAGTTATGAAGGAGATATTTAGACCTTAAACATGTATTATCCCAAATTGACAGCCATAAAATCAATTGATATGAACACCCTCATTGCTAAGAATATATTAAATAGTGATGTTGAGCACAAGTAATTACATAGGGATTATAAATTTTGGATAAGTGTACTAGAAAAGTCTGTAGAGCAAGCCAAAGAGGCTCATGATAATGCAGTTGATGTATTTCATGATATTGAAGGAATGATGAATTTAATGTCATACAGACTAGTAGATGATGCCAATAATCTCCTTCAGACATAGTAAGTTAAAAATAATTTCAAAATAATAATTGATAAATAATCTATGAAGGACATAGTTTTGTCCTAATTTTTATCCACAGGTTCATCAGGTATGAAGAATCAATTGATAAGATGAGAATTGAGATGTAAAGAATCAGGAATTTCAAAAGATAATTATTTAATTTATCAAGTAGATTATGTAGCTTCCAATATATACTATTATGGTATGGATATAAAATTCATAAAATAAATATTCAAGGCATTTGATTCATATACTAAGAATTTGCAAGATAAGAAAGGTAAGGAAATTCTAGACATTAATTAATCATCTCTGATGAATGTTTCAAATGTTATATTGTCATTGTAATTTCATTTCAAAAACTTTGTAATTTGTAATTTCATTATAAAAGTACATCTATATTTTTTATAACTCTTTTTGAGAAAGAGAAAACTTATTTTCATGCTTTATATTTTTTTATTATTTGAAATTTACAAAAAGCACAAGTGCAAATTGCACTTTCCATTTTGATAAATATGAATTATTAAAAAGTGCAAAATCATGAAGTGTGAATTTCATGGTTCATTTTGACAAGTGATAAGTATTAAATTTGAAAAATTCCCATGTGAATTTTACAATTTAAGGATTTGCATTAAAAGTGATTTGGAGTTATCTTCTTTTGAAACTCAAGTTCTATTCTGAGTGCCTCTTTTTTCATGAACTTATTTTCAACCACTACTAGATGAAGAAGCATTAAATGGAGATTAAAAAATTACATCCATGCCATGATACACTAAATTTCATTCCCATATCATGCATGTTATTTTATAATCATTTCACAAGTTTAAAAATGTAACAAATACAAGAACTCACCTCTTTTGCATGAGGGTTTCAGATTTACATGATCTCCTTTAACTAGGCATTCAAGTTTTTTCAACTACATCTCATCTTGGAGATATTTTATATAAAAATGGGTAGACCCCATGGTCCAATATTATTATAGGTATAATCACTAAGTAGGGATTGAATTAGTGATCCTACATATTTTAATTTTAATTGCATTCCTTTCAAAATATTAAACAATATATCAATTTGATCAAGCAACATTAATAAGAGAGTTTATTCATTTAATTCATACACAATTTTAAACACATAACATAGAGTTTCTATGGGAAACCCTCATGGGGAATAAAACCCACTCTTAAGCCTACAACACATGGACTACTTGTCCTATAATAAATTACAAACAAGAAACTGGTCAACTCCTTTAGACCAACAAACCTTGATCATATCCTCCTGACCAAAGGCATTTAGTGAAACACTTATGTCACAAGGAGAAACTAACCCTAAGGAAGATCAAGTCATTTAGACCCTCATTTAAATTTAAAAACTCCACCTTAGTACTAATTTCTTCAACACCTGATTATGGGTCTCTAACCTTTACACAAACACCCTTTCTATCTCACGTAGGCCTCTCACATAGGCGTGCCACAATATCTCTCCTTCTTCACTCAAACTACCCTTATATGCACACTTAGAACTCTTTACATATCCTTAATATTTAAGATAAATATTAAAACATTAAAAATATGATTTACATGTCATACACATAGTTCACAATCTACTTTTCTCATCAACTCATCCACTGGGAACATCTACTTCTTCACTCCATAAATCTCACATGCACACCTTACACTAGTATTATTTTAAAAATATAGAAACCAAAATATTTGGTTTCACCATTTGTAGATAATTCATAAACTATCAACATCTTTTTTGGCCATTAGGCATGACTTAACCCTTAAGGCATCTTACATGGGTCACACTTAAGCACAATCCAGTTTCAAATAGGCTTAAGTCACCTTTCAGGTCCAATGATGACCCATTCACCTCTTTGAAACTTATCTAAGAAAAAAATAAAATAGGAACACTTTATAAAATCATGTACCCATTCCCACATGATCTATATATCCCCCTTAAGTGTCCATATTCATCACATTACCCTTATATTTAAGCACAATTTACATAAATAATATTTTGTGCACATAGTCACTATGAATGAACACATAGTCACCTTCTAAAACATTTTTCATATTGTATACAATTTTTAAAACCTTAATAATTCATATAAATAATCCTTATGTAGTATACAATGTTATTTGATCAATATTTTATCTTAAAATATCAATACAACATCAACACAAGCTCGAACATCTTTCCTGGGTCACTTGTAGAACACAATCAAACACATAGTCAGCTTTGGACCTTAATAAATTTTATTTTACACACTTTAAAACCTTCAAATTTATATTATTGGATTTTATTTGGATTAATCTATAAATTTTATTTTTACACCATGGTCAAATTCTACAAAGATCAAAATTTATGGCTCAAACACCAGACACTGGTTTTTCCTTTATTAAATTCAAATATTTAAACCCAAATGGTCACAATTAAACTTCAAACACCATGTTAACATCTTGTGTCCTCATTTATTTAGATTAAATTTTCACCGTTGGTCTTCTTCAAACTTTAACACATAGTGCGCTAGTGCCCAAACATTAAAATTCAACCAATTGACCTCATTTCATGCAATCTAGAAACTTTGACCTCATGAACTTCATCAATTTATTTGAGATTGTCCTAGCTTTAACAATGATATACAAATATCACTTTTACCTCTTTAATTTAATGCACACCATTGATATTGTATGATCACCCACTCACCATTAATCCTTGGAAAAATCTTGATCTTTATCTCTACATAGCATTAAATATTGAACACTTGGCACCATCTCGTTGCTTTCTGATATATTGGAGAAACACACTCCATTGATGATGTTTGAACTTTACCTTATGAAAAATTTACTATGGGAACCATTTTAATCTATCTTAGAAGCCAACTTTGAACCTTAATAGATTTTACCTCAATCATTCACATGTTCTCAAATTTGGACCATATGATCTCCTCACATAGGAGAATCTGACCATGTGTCAAACTAATCTTGAAGCCTTCACATTTGTGATATATAATTTCATTAATTTACTCACTCAGTTTTTTCTACCACAAAGCCAATAATGTCAAGAATTATTTGAAAGTCCAACTTTTTACATGCATATATTTTGATGTGCTTCAATGCATGATCTAAAATTTAATTAAAATCAAATAGGCTCAAAACTATACAAACCCATATGATCATCTTGTTTTGAAATGCCCACATGTGTGAGATATTCCATCACCAAACTACTTACTCAGTTCTTTTTTGCCTCATGCAAATTTGGCCAAGTATGGGAAAACAATATCAAACTTCTTGGGAACCCAACTTTGCACTTGCATATATTTTTATCATGCTTAGGTGTATGACATGAAATTTAGTGAATAATAATTAGGCAAAATATTAAACAAACCCATGTGACCATTTCCTCATGAAACCTCCATGCGTATGAATGTTGACATCATCAATATGCTTACTCAGCTCTATTTAAACATAATAAACACTGTCAAATTACCTGAGAACCTAGCTTCATACCCACATATATTTAATTGTGATTCATCTCATGACTTGAGACTTAACACATAGTAACTAGGGAATAATGTGATTATAACCATATGACTAACTCCCCTTTACTCATCCACATGTGGCAATGGTGACATCAACAAACTACCTACTTAGATTTTCTACCACTAGACCCAAAACGTCTAGAAGAAAACAATGATCAACCAAATGAAAACCATTCATTCACATAAGCACTCAAAGCTTATAAAAAATATTAGGGACCTCTTTCACATTCTCAATACTCCATACTCATCCTTGAACATATCTAACCATGCTAAAATTGAAGATAAACTAAGCCTCCTTCAAGCATACTAGGATAAGCACATTGCACACTTTGTCATTGTCATTTAGAATATCAAGGTAATTTATCCACTCACCATGACATAATTTAAAACACTCCAACAATATCCCCCTTTTCCATTGATATCAATACCCATCAATAGACAAATCACTTTTTTTGTCACTCTTCAAGTACTCTCAAAATAGGAACTTCCTCCCCTTTGACATAATGAAAAAGTGGGCACCAACCAATCATAAAAACCTAAAAATACTAACAACATGAGAGGACCATATTAAAAATATGATATAAACTCCCCCTTACATTGAGCCTACCCCTTCTTATCTTGACACCTTTCTCTTGATCCATAACAACACTTTCTTTAACCAAGCACTACAACAAATGAAGAAAGAACACACAAAATAACTAAAATATGATGGAACTCACCAAGAAACATCTGAGAGGGACTAATATTTTTGATCCATTTCACCTCTTGAGCATCTTTAGATATTCACATACCATGAAGAACCACCATACAAACTTACTAGCCACTTTTTTTAAGCCACCTTAGATTCCACCAATAAAACTTCATGCCACTCATCAATCATAAAACATGCTAAAAAATAACCTAATATATCTCCTTAAAACACACATACCTTTCTCTTTTTGGAAAAACTGAACAAAAATCACTCATCTTCTCACTAGGCCTATCTAGTCTTCTTGTGACCCTACCTAGAAATTGTAGAGATCACAACTTTCAGTAAACAAAAATTCAAGACTTGAAACATAATATATGGATAAATATCATATTCACTCTCATGCATAAAAATTTTCATCACCTAGCTCATTCTCTACAACATACTTCCCTCACAAACCTTCTAGCCAATTAGGCCTCCAACTTGATAAAAACTTAAATAATTGGGGAACCACAAACCTTCAAATCTTTTTGAAGATTGATTTGACAATGAATTTGGCATATTAAACTTATTAATAAGCTTCATACCTCAAATCATAAGGTATACCACTTTTATAACAAAGCCCATAACCTTAAAATCTTAAAACAACCAGAGTCAACAAACCTCTTTCTAGTCAACATCCATATATAAAACTTCTTAAACACCTAGAAACAACCATTACACACTTATGGACCAAGTTTTAATATTTCACATATTTGGTAACCCATACATCCTATAACCCATTTTAGGACCTTCATACTCTTAAGCACAAACTAGAAAACCCGAGAGCAAATAAAAATCTCTTATTTGAATTTAACAACCCTTCAAACCACAAAACCACTTGGATCATGCTATAATAAGGTCAATAGACCTTTATATTCAAAAATATCATCTTGAAAAAACACAAATCCTCTTTTTCCAATTTAAAAAGCTTCAATTTGACCTTGTAAACTACCAAATACAACTATGACATCACTCTAACATCACCACAACATCTCTTCCACTTAGACACACTTGCTCCAACTAAAAACACTCATCTCTAGACTTCTAGGATCATCTGAATAACACCATAACAACACTTGCTTCTCAACTTAAAAGGAGTTCTTAAGAAGCATAGATAGAGACATCCTTTATACCATAATGCATTAAAATAATGTGAAGCTAAGAGTGGCCCACATCTCCTCAGTAACCATTAGAATCCTCTTATATCTATAAGACTTCTTTCTCTTCTTCTTCTTCTTATTCTAAACTATGACAACTGGTTTTTTTCTATATCACTCTCCTTTTATTCTAAGATAGAATTGATAACACATGGAGAAACTATGGAATCTTGACATACCTTTTTATCTGAAGAATCAACCTTGTAGTTTTGAACCTCATCACTAGGAACTGAAAATTTATGTTTTTTGCATCAAGCTTGATTAAAAATAATATGATGTTCACTTGGATCCATACATACCTCATAACTAGCTTCAACCAACACTTAGTCTTCTATTTTAGCTTGGTTTATTTGTTCATAACATAAGCAAAAAATGAGAGCCCTTGGCATTCTTCAAATTCTAAAGCATTCTCCACCAAATTAAATAGATTAATTGGACCTATAGACTCATCATGACTCAATTTTTGTTTACATGATCTAACTTGCCTTTTTACTTTCACTCTTGGATCTTGATTGATTCTATTTTGATTTAGTGGCCTTTGCTTTCAGAATCTAGCAATATGACCTCTCTATTCAACATTGTAGCAAACCATACTCCTTGATAGAAACTTAGCCTATCTTACCTTGTTTAGATAATGTTTTGTAAAGTGTCCCACATTATGACAGTTGAATCACTCAACCTTTCTCACACCTTTTTACTGATTACCCCCATCATAGTTCAAACCAAATTCATTTGTAATATGTATTTTACATTCTCTAGTCCTATAACCAAATTAATTAAATGTGTAATAATAACCATTGAAACTTTTACATATGGGGTTTTTCGATTTGATCTAATTTATCTTTATTTTTTCAATACCTTTATTCCTTAGATGATGTTTTATCTTCAAAGGCTGATCCACCTTTCTCTCATTGACATTCATGTCAACTTGAGAAGAAACTTTTGGATCTTCATTAAAACCCAATCCAAATCTATCACTAGCTAACTTTTGACTCTTTAGGTGATCATCTAAATCATTATAGCTTTTATCAAACTTGACAAATGATTTCACCTTACTTTCAAACTTCTCTAATTCATCTTTCAAAGACATAATCTCATAAACATACCTTGAACATTCATCTTATTTATCTTTTAGGCTTGTAGACAATCTTTTTAATTAATAATTGAGATGCTTGACCATATCTTGATGCTCCTTGGAATCTTCATCCATTATTGTCTCAAATACACTTAATTTATCCTCATAGTATTTAAGTTGAGAATTCATCTTCTTGTTAATCTTCTCAATATTTAATTCTTCAACAACATTTATCAATGCAGTATCATAATCCACCTCATATTCATCATCATCATCATCATCATCATCTAAATCACTACAAGTAGACTCCTTTTTATGTGAAAAACTACATTCCTCATCCATGAATAGGGATTCATCTTTAGTAGGATGATCATCTTCATGATCATACTCTAAGTCACTAACTTCACTCTCATCTAATGAGCTACAATCTTCTTTGGTGTAGAGACTCTTCTTGTCCTTGAAGTACTTCTTCTTGTTTTTAAACCTTTTGATCCTTTTTTTCTTTTATTAGGCATGAATGATCTCTTTCTATCATCATGAACTTGATCATGCTATTCATAATCATCATTTTTATACTTATGAGGGCACCTATTAACCAAATGTCTTACCTCTCTGTAATTGAAGTATTTGAGGGGTAGTTTACCCTTATACTTGCATAAACCTATTTTAAATTTTCTTGAAATCAAAGAAATTAGTTCATCCTCATATATATCATAAATGTCATCTTCCTTGTATTTCTTACCTTGGAACTTTTTATTTGACTTCATCTTTGTCTTGAATGTTAATTCCTTCTTTGGTGGTATATCATCATTCTTTCTCATCTCATAGGCACTAAGTGTGCCATGCAATTGATCCATCTTCAATTGAGTAAGATCATAAATTTCTTCTATAAAAAATATATTTGGATCAAACTTGATGGATAGAGACATTAATACCTTTTGAACTATAGTAACATATTCAAGGTTCTCTCTAAGACCTATTATGATGTTCACAATCTCATCAAATATCTATAGAAAGGATGCCATATAATCTTCTTCCTTTATCTTGAGACTTTCAAATTGCCTTCTATGAGTATGCAACTTATCAAGCTTAACCTTTGAATCTCCTTCATAAATGATCTACATTTTATCCCATATCTCTTTAGTATATTTACAAGGGATTACCTTGGTGTATTCAATCTTTGAAAAACCACAAGTGATAGCATTCATTGCTTTGAAATTGTTCAGAAATAACTTCTTGTCTATAGAAATAGATGGAGGATTATTAGGATCAACATAACCATAAACAAAAAATTTCCATACATTAAACCCTAGGAACATAATTTATGTCCACATTCTTGTACTCCAAAAATCATAATTGGATCCACTAAACATCAGTGCTTGCTTAGTAGAGAAACCTCCTTGATGACTACCCATATTGTACCTTAGATTACCTTCAAGTTATCAAGAATTTACCAAAGGACCTACTCCGATACCAACTATTAGAGTTACAATCATTGAGAGGGGGTGAATTAGTGAGCTCAGATATTTCAATTTCAATTATGGTCTTTTCAAACTATTAAATAATATATCAACTTGATCAAAAAACATTAACAAGAGTGTTCATTCATTTAATGCATACAAAAGATCAAACACATAACACAAAGTTCTTATAGGAAACCCTCATGAGTAATAAAACCCACTCTCAAGACTGCAACACATGGACTACTTATCTTATAAGAAATTACAAATAAGAGACTGGTCAACTCCTTTAGACCAGTAAACCTTGATCATATCCTCCTTACTAAAGGTATTTAATGAAACACCTATTTTACAAGGAACAACAACCACTAAGGAAGATCAAGTCCTTTATAACCTCCTTTGAATTAAACTCCTCCACCTTAGTACTAATGTCTTCATCACTTGATTATGGATCTATAACCTTTACATAAATTCTTTTTATATCTCATGTAGGCCTCTCACATAGGTATGCCACATTCTCTATCCTTCTTCACTCAAACTATCCACAAATACACACTCAAACATCTTCACATATCCTTAATCTACAAGATCACTATTTAGACATCATAAATATGACCTATAGGTCATACACATAGTCCTCAATATGCTCTACTCATAAACCCATCCACTAGGCACATCTACTTTTTCTTCATTCCATAACACTCACATGCACATGTTGCACAAGTCTTCTTTCTAAAAATATAGAAACCAACACATTTGGTTTCAGCATTTATGAATAATACATGAATTATAAACATATTTTTTGGCCATTAGGCATGACTTAACCCTTAATTCATATTACATGGGTCACAATTGAGCAAAATCCACTTTCAAATAGGCCTAAGTCACCTTTTAGGTCTAATGATGAGCCATTCACTACTTTTACACTTTTCTAAGCAAAATAAGAACACATTAACACTTTCCAAAAGCATGGACCCATTCCACATGATCTATAGGTCCTTTTAAGTGTCCATATTCATCATAGTACCCTTTTACTTAAGCATAATTTTCTCAAACAATAGTTTGTGCATATAGTCACTATGAATGAACACACAATTACCTTCTAAACCATTTTTAATAATACATATAATTGGTCAAACCTTCATAATTAAAAAACATCATCCTTATGGATTCTACAACATGATCTAATCAATAGTTCATCTTAAAATATCACAACAACATCAACACAAGCTCGAACATCCTTCTTAGGTCACGTGCAAAACATAGTCAAACACATAGTCAACTTTATAGCTTCATAAATTTTTATATAAAAAATTTAAAACATTAAAATTTATATTACCAAAGGTTCCTTGGAGTCCTCTAAAAATTCACTTTTAACACCATGGTCAAATTATGCATAGATCAAAAGTTATGGCCCAAAAATTAGACATTGGTCTTTATTTTGTTAAATTCAAATATTTAAACCCAAGTAGTCATAGTTAAAATTTAAACATCATGTTCACATATGGTGTCCTCGCTACTTTAGATTAAATTCACACCATTGATCTTCTTTGAAAATTAATACATAGTGTGCTAATGCCCAAACATTAAACTTTGCTTTGACCAATTGACCTCATCTCATGCAATGTAGAAACTTTGACCTCATGTGCTTCATTGATCTATTAGAGATTTTCCTAGATTTAAAAATGCTATAAAAATGTCACTTTTACCTCTTGAATTTAATACAAACCATTGATATCTATTTGTATGATCACCTACTCACCATTGATCCTTGGAAGAAGCTCGATCTTTATCTATACACAATGTTAAATATTGAACACTTGACACCATATCATTTCTTCCAGATATCTTGGACAAATGTTCTCCATTAATGATGTTCAAACTTTACCTTGTGAAAAATTGACTATGGGAACCATTTTAATCTATCTAAGAAGCCAAATTTGAACCTCAATAACTTTTACCTCTCTCATTTGCATGTTCTCAAATTTAGACCATATGATTTCCTCACATAAGAGAATTTGACCACATGTCAAATTACTCTTGAAGCCTTCACATGTGTGAGATATAATTCCATTAATATACTCACTCAGATTTTTCTACCACAGAGCCAACAATGTCAAGAATTGCTTGGAAGGCCAACTTTGCACATGCATATACTTTGATTTGCTTTGGTGCATGATCTAAAATTTAACAAAAATCAACTAGGCTCAAAATTGAATAAACCTATATGATCATATTGTTATGAAACATCCACACATATGAGATATGCCATCACCAAAATTCTTACTTGACTCTTTTTGCCTCATGCAAATTTGGCTATGGGAAAATAATGTCAAATTGTCAGGAGCCTAACTTTGCACTTGCATATCTTTTGTCATGCTTAGGTACATGACCTAATATTTAGCACATAAGAACTAGGCACAATACTAAACAAACCCATATGACTATTTCCTCTTGAAACCTCCATACGTGAAAATTCTAACATCATCAACATGCTTACTTGACTATATTTGAACATAGAAAACATTGCCAAAATACTTGAGAGCCTAACTTTGCACCCACATATCTTTAACTACACTTAATCACATGAATTGATACTTAGCACATAGAAAATAGGGACTAATGTGATCATAACCATATTATCAACTCCCCTTGACTCATTCACATATGGAAATGGTCATGTCAACAAACTACCTACTCAAATTTTCTACCACTGGACCCAAAATGTCCAAAAGAAAACAATGATAAACCAAATGAAAACCATTCATGCACATAAGCACTCAAATATTAGAAAACATCTTAGGGAAATATTATACATGTGAAATAATCCATACTCATCCATAAACATATATAACCATGTGAAAATTGAAGATCAACCAAGCTACCTTCAAGCATACAAGGACAAGAACATTGTACACTTTGGCATTGTCACTTAGACTATCAAGGCACTTTATCCACTCACCAGGACACCTTCATGACATCAACATGAAATCATTTAAAACACTCCAAAAATTTTTTTATATATCTAGTTATATTTTTTGCATTTTGAATGTATTTACCACAATATATAACCTTTGAATAGAAAAAAGTTGTAGATTTGCCTTTCTTGTCTTGAGAGATTTCTGTGTGTGTAATTTTTTTGATTATTTGTGGAATCTATCTCTTTGTTTTAGTTTCAATAAATTAATCTATATTATTTTAATCTCTTGAAAATATTGTTTAGAATAAATATATTTTTCCCTTTTTTGAAAAATAGCTAAAATACTACCTCTAATTTCTATTTGTATGAGTTTGTGATGAAATAAATTCAATATATTTTATGCTCTATTATGTTTATCAAGAAATCATTAAAATCCACTATAAAATATTTGGTGAAATTTTCATATTTTCAATTTTTTGTGAATTTCAATTAGTCAACCCTTTTCCTAATAAAAACCCTAGTTTAGGATTCAAAAGCACTAAAGAGTGAGATTTCCACAAAACTGGTGTTTTATTAGTTTGTATTAGATTTAATAAAAGGAAGCTATCCTTCTCTTGATATTAACCTCAAATTACATAGGTCTAACAAATTTGAATTTTTTTACATTGTATCATTATGCAATTGGACAATAAGCTATAAAATCAAGTCAAGTACATTCTTATGTGATAATAATTTTTGGCACGCCTGGTGGGACATAAAAATTACATAGAGATAGGTGTTATTCTTAGTAAGAATTTTACAAGTTTCATACAAATATCAAAGCACTTAGTGAATCCATTTAATTATGGAATCATAATTTCAAGGTGACGTATGTCAAGTAAATAAATAAGATCATCTACTAAATGTAAGAGAGCTGATTTTTTGGAATTGTCATTTCCATCTAAAAAGAGATCAAAAGCAATCAACCCTTAGCCTAAGGTATATGCTATAGTTATTTTCCAATCCATAGTGGTGACTCCTATCAATTTTATATCTCCCCTAATGGCTATAAATATAATTTTCATAGCCTTCAATATAGGCAGTATACTTTGGTTGGCCCAACATGATGATATACTAGTCTCGGCCTTAAAAAGCCTACCATATTTTACTAGTGAAACCTCTACCACTACTTTAGAGCATATACAATATATTTTTAACGTCTATTCAATCCATGACATGGTCTAATACAATGTTTTAATTAGACTTCTAGTCTCCTCTTTCAAGGGAAAATATGTACAATGGTATAAAGGCCTTATTCCCAGTTTAATCCAAGATTGGAATGAGTTAGGCACTATGTTGTGTACCCATTTTTAAGACAAAAGTGACCACCTTTCCCTAGTTGAATGCTTAATTAATATTCAATGACCTCCTTATGAGTAAATGACTAATTTTAATTACCATTTCCATAATACCTAGAATAGGATCCTAATCTTGGTCAAACCCACTACAAATAATGCTTTTTTGTATTACCTGAAAGCCCTCAATAGTGATATAGTTATGATGATTTAGTCAATTGGGGAAACCACACTTCTTGAAGATTACAAGATTGAAATAAGGGTATAAAATTATTTAATCCAAGTTAGTAAATTACACCAAGGACACCAATGCCTCTATTTTTATAAATAGCCCCTATTCCCCCACCTATACTTGCTCTAATTCCCACTACAAACAAGGTACCTACTTTGACTCCTACACCTCTAGATGATCTATATGAAGTAAATACAATACTTAAGAGTTTTGGAAATGAGTTAATGGAAATGAAAAGGTAGCAAACCCAAAATAACAAACCTTTTTATCCATCTAACCTTACATACCAAGGGAATAGGTAACCATACTAGGGAGATAGGTAGCCATATCAAGGCAACAACCAACAAATAGGATATAATCCATATCCAAGACCTATAAACATCCATGATTTATTAGTACTAGGATATTTTAAATCCATTTTCCCTATTCAAAATAATTTAGCTCAAGAATACAAGTGGTGTTATCCTTACAATTAGCCCCATAATCAAAACACTTGCCCTAATGGTGTAATTAGTCAAGCCCTAATGGTGTAAGGCATAACAAGCATGTAAGGATAATAAGAATAATTTACTTCCTAACAAGTAGACACACAAGAACCTACATAAAGTAAAGAAACTCTTCTAAACTGGTAGGAGGATGACTTTAATGGGATAAGACAAGATGAAGCATTTTTCAATGGTTGAGGTCATATAGTAGCTAATACATATTCTAAGAAAAGAGCAATAGAAGTTGTTCAGACCCCCAGGGTAGAGCAAGATTCAACTTCTAAATTTACAATGAAACCAACAAAGAGCAACACAGTGCAAAGGCTCCCCTTTATACCTACAAATGAATTCAAAGCAAAGGTGCCCACTCCAAATCTTGTAAAAGAAGACGCATCCCCTGCAAAAGCACCCAAAAAATTTGGTAATATCCCTTTTATCATAATTCAGTAAATTAAAAAGACTAATCTAAATGTGACTATGTGGAAAGCACTATTTATACTAGCACAAAGGGACTTACTATAAGAGGCTTTGAAGAATTTCTAGATATCAAAAAGGTTCCAGCCAAAGGGCCTACACATACAATAAATCTATGTCAACCTCAAGATGATAATAAAATAAGTAAAAATTTTAAGCCTCTCCCTTATGTATTTCACTCACAATAGGGAAACATTAGGTTCACAATTGTTTGGTAGATTATGGGGTTAGTATTTCAATAATGTCCAAGAAAAAAGTTGATGCTTTGGGAATAAAATACATGTTTGTTAATAAAGTGGTGAAATTAGATGGGACTATTTTTTAAATAGTAAGAACTATAAAGGGACCGAACCTCACTATTCATGCTTGCCTAAGCCTATCAATAATGCAAGACATTTCAGTCATAGACCTTCCCCCTACTTTGTTATTTGTCTTTCAAGAGATTTCAGTAAAAAGATGGTAGGATTCCTATCTATAAATTGGTCTCACATACTACTTAAAATGATATATGGAACTAAAGTAATGATAAGAGCTGAGTCAATTGTAAAAAATCATATATAACCATATAATCCTATTCCTCCCATAGAAATGAATTGTACATTGTAATATAAGAAGAGGAAAAAATGGATCAAGAGGATGCAAAACCTATAGAAGAAATTCTAGACACTCATTTAGATGAATGGGGATCATCCCTTCAATTAGACCCTTATGATTATGTATAGGAAATAGGGTTAGGGATGTATTGCATTTATGAGAAAGATACAATTATCCCACATTTAGTTATATCAGTCAAAAATCTTCAAGGGATGTGGCAGTTATTTTTTGATGGCTCAAAAAAAAATGATTTAGGTGTGGGAATTGTATTTATCTCCCCATAGAAGGAGAGATATTTATACATGTTCAGACTTCAATTTAGCTATACCAATAATTTAGTTGAATATGAAGCCTTGATTTGAGGCCTCTAGTTAGCTAAAGATAGAGGAATCAATATTTTATAAATATTTGGTGATAGTGAGCTTATTGTTCACCAAGTAATATCAAAAAGTGTGACTAAAAATAATTTTATAAGGTCTTATAAGCATAAGAGTTTGGGACTTGTTATAAGACTTCACCACCTTGAATATACAAGCAGTACATAAGGTATAGAATAAATATGTTGATCACATAGATTCGATAGGATCCAAATATAACCTACCAATATAAATAAAAAAGAAAAATAACCAACATGTGAGGCTGATTTTAAGGCCTTCTATCCCCAATAATGTAATTATTTGGCAAGTCTTTGACAGTGACAAGCAGAATGTAAATTTTCTGAGAGAATAGGCTGAGTTTTTAGATAAGAATCAACCAAGGCTACAAGACCAATATGGTGATCATATTATTCAAGTGAAAATAAACAAGATTCCTATGGGTCTCATCACATTGTAAAACATTATAAATTTGGATGACTAATTGAAGGGTGAAAATAAGAACTTTACAGTAATGAATAAGATTGTGAATTTGTCATCATCTCAGAAAGTAAGTCCCTCAAGATAGGCAAGCTATGCAATATTTTAGAGAATCATGATTTTATTCAATTATGTTAAGAGTTTGATGATAAATTGGTTTGGATTTATCATGATTTAAGAGGTTTTGATCCAATTTTAGCTTATCACACTATATAGTTGGATCCAAATATAAAGCCTATCAGATAGAAATAGAGACCTATAGATATATAGATTGAACTCTTGATGAAAAGTGGTCTCTTTAAATTGATAGAGGCTAATATAATATTTCATATAAAACACTCTTCTTGTGTAGAAAATATGGTCCTTGTTAGAAAAAAAAGTGGTGAAATCCAGTTGTGCATAAACTTTATAGACCTGAACAAACCATCATTAAAGGATCACTATCCTCTTCCCCATATGGAAAAAATTCTATAGACAATATTAAGATCTAAAAGGTTCTTACTCCTAGATGGTTATTTAGGTTATTAATAAATCCTAGTGTAGGAATCAAACCAATTTAAAAATGACTTCACCACCAAATGGGGCACTTACGCGTACAAGAAGATGATATTTAGTCTGACAAATGTAGGGGAAAATTTTTAGAAAACCATGGACATGGAATTTAAAGGTCTGATAAATGAAATTATTATATTATATATAGATGATATTATATTCTACTCAAATCATGCTAATACACATGTGGACCACTTAAGGAAAATTTTCAAATAGTGTAGGGATTTTGGGGTTTCCCTTAACTTGAATAAGTGTGTGTTTACGATACATAAGGGGAATATACTGGGCCACATAATATAAAAATAAGGTCTTGAAATAAACCTTGAATTATTTATAACCATATCTAAATTATCACTATCAAGTCACAAAAAAGACCTACAAAGCTTTCTTGTGAAGATCAACTTTGTGAGAAGATTTGTATCAAATTTTACCTTTATATAAAAACCCCTTATTGTAATGAAAAAGAAAATAATTTTTTTTAACTAGACTTAGGAGACAAAATATATATTTGAGGCCATAAAATAGGCTATTTCCCAAGCTGCTACCCTGGTCAAACCAAACTATGAGAAACAATTTATTCTCTATGCATTTGGAGGGGAAGGAAGCATCCTAGCCATTCTGACTCAACATAATCAAGAAGATTTGGAACAACCCATTTTTTTCTTCAACTAATATTTGAAAGATTATGAAGAGAATTATAGTTTTGTGGAAAATTAGGTATATGCAGTGATCAAATCACTCAAGAAATTCAGGTATATGCTCTCTAACAACAAAATACATTTGATGGTGAGTCACTAGAGCATCAAAAAATTCCTATTAAGTAGGGAGATAAATGAAAATTGATCAAGATAGATTACCAAAGTCATGGAGTATGACATGGATATTACCATAATGAATCTTAAAAGAGGAAAAGGATCGTGTGAACAATGGCTACCAACATCAATATTGTTGAACTAGTATATGACATAGTGTATGCTTAAACTACACCTCAGTCAAATAATCTACCTTCTTTCAATAGCTAGATTCAAGACATGACTCATTTCTTGTACATTAGAGAATACCCCTATGACTTTCAATATTCAAAGAAAAGGTATTTTCAAATCCAATTAATTACCTATGTTCTTATTGAAGGAATTTTATTTTAAAAAGACATGAATGGAGTTTTGTTAAGATGTAATGAGCATGAACAAGTTCTCAAATCTCTCAAGTAATTTCATAATAGACCATCAGAAGGACATTTTTATTCAAGGACTATGGCCATTAAGATAATGAGAGGAGGTTACTATTGGCTTGAATTATTCAAGGATGCCCACCAATGGGTAAGAAGCTATGAAAAATGTGCTTAATTCACCAGTAAGCAAAGGCTATCAAATCTTCATCTCAAACCAATTCAAATAGATCAACCATTCACTCAATGGGGATTGGATTTGATCAACATGATCAAACCACCATCAAGTGTAGGTCATAAATGGGTTTTTATAACAATGTATTATCTCACATGATGGACTAAAGCAATTACTCTAAAATATTCCACTGAGACATCCATTTTAGAATTTATGGACAACATAGTTTCAAGGTTTGATGTTCCTCACACCATCATATTAGATAATGCTAAGACATTTGTGGGCACTCAGGTAAGTGAATGGGTTGTCAAGCATAATGTTTACCTAAGCATGCATTCAAACTATTACCCCTAAGGTAATGGCCTAACTACGTCAACCAATAAAAACCTCATCAAAATCATCAAATGAATGATAGAGGACAACTAGAGGATGTGGCATACAAAACTAAAATCAACACTATGGGCTTATATGATTACACCAAAAAGAGCCATCAATAATTCACCTTTCATACTAGTGTATGGAAGAGAAGTGTGAGTACCACTATTAATTGAGCTTCCATATTTAGATATCAATCACCAATTGGACCTGATCAATAATGATGAAATGATGGTGAGACTAGCTGAACTCATGGATCTTGAAGAAATCAGGCATCAATCAATGAAAGTCTTAAAAGCAAAGCAGGCACGAACCAATAATACTTTCAATAAAAAGGAATCTTTAAGGATATTCAATTAAGGAGACATGATTCTCAAGTGAGATGTAGATAAAGCAAAACCAAGCAAAATTTTGATACAATATGGAGTGGTTCATATATCATCACTTAGTGTAAAGTAACCAACATATTCCAAATGTCATTACATCTAACACCTTAAGGGAGACCCACTTTGTTTTTAGGAAAAACCTTGAAACTTCCAAAAGACCAATCTTTCCCTTTATGATTTATAGAATCTAGAACTCTTAATGAACTTTACACTTGTGGAAATTGCTTCATAGGTTCTAGATCCCACGAATCTCTCAACACCCAAACCAAAAAAATTCAAAACTCACCATGCACTTTTCACATTTTCATAATGTGTAAAATGCATGGCAGGATCTAGATCCCACAAAGCACCAATTTTTAAAAACCATAGAATCTATAACTCACCATGCAGCTTGCATGTTTTTATAATGTGTAACATGCATGGTGAGCTCTAGATCCTACCATGCACCTAAGTCAGTGGAATATGGAACCCAACATGCACTTTGCACATTTTCATAATGTGAAAAATACATTATGGGTTCTAAATCCTACCAAAGAGATAAATATCCCTTCCATGAAATGCATAACTCTCAAAACACTTTGCACCTTTGCAAAAATTCAAAGTACACATCAAATCCCACCTTTTTCTAACTTATTTTGTTGACTATCTTTTTAAAAATATAGAACCTAAAGTGCAATTTACAAATATGCAAATTGTTCCTAGAATTTTACCTCCTACCAAATCATCCATTCATTCCCCATAGAGAGTGGACCTACTCCAAGCAAGTCCAACCTCTGCCACTAACCACCATGACTACAATTAATGTAGGGGTTTTATATAAAAAATAGCTCATTTTACAAATTATTTATCATTTGAAAAATTTATAAGTGTGTCCTAGAGCTCTAATAGCCACTTGTACCATGACTTCAAACCTTGAGACACATTAAACCAAGCATCAATCCATGACTGCAAATCCACATCCACATCCACATCACCTTTTTTGTTTACATGATATTCCCCTTCTTTTTCACCATAGTTACCATTTTTAAAAGCATTTTCAAGTAGTTTTTGGTGATTTTGCATAGTTTTCATCATTATTTCTTGAAAGTGTCATTTTAGGGTTTACTATGTTTAAACAATAGTGAATTAGTTATTTGTGTAGTCGATTGCAATCCTAAATTTAGATTTAAGGGTAGTTCTAGGGTTTTTTTAATTTATAAATAATGTATCTATCAAAAAAAAAAACTCTTAGTTTCCCCTCAAGATTTCATAGTCAAAATCTAGGCCATTTTCAAACCATTTAATATTCCATATAGATCCTCCAACTTCCCTACAAAGGTTGGACTTGCCAAGAGCACTTGAGAATCCCATAAGCCATTAAGCCTTCATGAAGAGTGGGCATGCTCTAATCACCTTACAATTATATTGGAGACCTAATGTACCTGAAACACCATCAAACCCCATAGAATTATAACACTCTATGACAAGTGGATGTGCTTCTAGTACCTCCAAGTTCCACTAGAACTTTCACCTACCAAAGACACCTCCAAGTTTTGATGGAGAGTATAAGTGTTCTAGACGCTTAAAAATTCTACCAAATTTCATAGTTGGTTTCTCACAAGCATATATATAGTCTTCATTCCTCCTAAAGACATTAATTTAAAATCTAAGAGCCCTAGAGTGACTCCTAGTTTGGAGTCCAATATCATAGAAATCAAATATATAGCTTTAGGTCATATTGACCTAGGAGATTTTTAGGCTAAAATAGGTGCAAAATTTAAGAATGACTAGATTCAGAGTATCTAACTCTAGTCTTCCACAAGATGTAACCTTCCCTCTATCTATTCAAAGTCCCAATTTGGTCCTAAAAATGTCCCAACACTATGATCCCAATACAAGGCAAGTATATAGTGAGAAAGAGGAAAGGATTCTAGATCTTGACCCTGACTTCATCAGTACCATATTTTCCATCCTAAAATTTGATATCTATTTGGATATAACTCCATATACATCTACAAAGTTTTGTGAAGAGAAAAAGGATGGAAGTTATAAGATAATCAATAAACAATGGCTTAAGACCCCCAAGGATTCCTCCACTAGATTGCCTAAGATCATTTATAAGCCTAATTTCATAGATGAGGTAGGGGATATTATAATACTACTGCATAGGGTCATTGTTAATCTTGATGCCATGTGCTATCAAGAATATATGTACTAATATATTTGGACCATCCAAGAAAATAAAAAGTACATACATTGAGCCTAATTGATAAATGACTCCTTTCACAATAAACTAATGGAGGTACAAACAATGAAAAAGTTCTAAATGACATCTTATATTGTTTATATCCTAGAAAAAAGAAGATTGTTCCCAGGCCTTAACATATTTATTGAAGAGATAACTAGAGTCTACAACTACTACCTTTATCTTACACTATAGGCTAGTAGACAACAATTTGGGAGAGTCAATGATGCCTTCATCTACAACATCATTATCATGTTCAATCAAGAGCTTTGGAAGGAAATATTTTCAAGAGAAAGGAAGGATTAAATGAGTAAATAGGGTTCATTATTCATATAATTCCCCACCTACTCCTACACTAGGAAAACTAGATTTAGTGGCTATCCCTACACACTTCCCCAATATGTGAGTGATAAATGGGTATTGTTGGAGTTAGTCAGGGAACATATGGAGATGAATAAACTCCTCTTAGATAAGTATAAGGTAGGGATACATTTCCCAATTTCCATTAGCTATTAAACATGCCAATCCCTCATGAAATCTAGAGGTTCAGAGGCTAAAATGTGCTAAATGACACTAAAGACTTTAGAGTCTAGACCTTATTTTGATCCATATGTTAAAATCACCCATGTACTAGACCTAGAAACATATGAACATGTGCCTTATTATGAGGATTTTTGGGAAGATTGTGAAAATGAAGAGATGGTCAAGATGAGGGACTATTCAAGGATGTCCCTATAATAGATAAAATATTATGATCTAGCACTAGTCCTCAATGACTTGGTGGATGAATAATCTAGATTTGACCTAATATACCTTACATAAGATCATTGCTATACCCTTACTACTAGTGAGGTGGTCAATTCCTAATTCTTTCTCTCTATTTGATAGAAAACTTCTATAATCAATAGAATAATTAATTGGTTGATGAGTAAAGGAGTGTAGGTCATAAGGGAGACAATAGGGGTTAAAGAGAAGAGTTCAAATCTCAAATTAGAAGGTATCACTCTATTAGAAGAGGGCCCCAATAAATCATTAGAAGAACCTAAGAAGAAGAAGAAGAAAACAAAGACTAAAGCAAAGAAAGGAGGGTCAAGTAGATAGGGAAAAGATATGGATGAACCAATTGATATTTCACCTAAAGACATTGAATTTTTAGCAAAGGTCTATATACCTTTAGATCCCATAGCCTTGACCCCTATTTCTACTATTCCCCCTTCTCTAATTACTTAAGAAGTATCAACACCTCTACCAATTGTCTCCACTCCTCCCACATCTCAAGCTCCCATTATTTCAAAGGTTTTAGCACCTCCACCTATAGTTTCAACCTCTCCACTTGTCTTCACTCCACCCACCATTTTCATAACACTAAATTTATGTGGTCCCACTCATTGAATTAACACATTTGATGCTTTGGATTCCACCTTTCCACTAGTTACCAAATTCAAAATCCCTATGTTTATTCCATACTCCACCTCCCCAATAGATAGTTGTTTTTGTTGTCTCCACTCCTCCCACTTCCATTATTCCTAAAATAACATCAATTGAGATTAGAGCAACCCATGTATTTGGTGTAAACATTGATTTTCAAACCACTGATGAAAGTGAATCCCCATTGGCACCTCCTGAGAAACCAATGGCATTATAATCCTAAAATTCCCCAATGGTTATAGTGTTTACTAGTGCATTAACATCAAATACTAATTCTCTAGTAATCATGTCAAAATGGCAAGTGGCTACCCCTATCTAGCTGCCCAACCAGTGGGTAAAAAAATAAAATGGATGATTGATCCTAGTAAATTGGATTTTGGCATGTTGAAGGTCAGGAAGAAATACAAACCTACTCTCTAGACCCTCTCAAGGATATTCAATGATGACTAGGGGAAGAGATATGTCTAAATTGTATTCCCCCACTAGAAAAATTAAAAGATCTTATGGTGGGTGATTGTCAAATTTCTCAAATACACCTTGGATGGCAGACTAGAGTTCTTAAGCACAACATGAAAATTGGTATCAAATCTCTCTCTTCCAAAAAATTGATCATGAAAAAGCTACCAAGGATGAGATAAATATAAAATTAGATCAATTGATATAAGCACTAAAATAGTTCATAAAGCCTAGTGAAACATCACAACAACCACAAGTAGTGCAGCCAATTAGTCTAGATCAAGCTATAATTGATTTTGTATGTGAGATTACTCACATGGGAAGGGATATAAAGGAATGGTCTTAGTAATTAATAAATAAATTAAATAGGTTTATTTAAGTAATGATGGAACATTGTGGAGAGGAAATAAATTTTGAAGGAGAAGATCAATAATTATGAAGGAAAAATTCAAACCTTAAACATGTTTATCCCAAATTGACAGTCATAAAATCAATTGATATGAACACCCTCATTGCTAAGAATATATTAAAGAGTGATGATTAGCATGAGTAAATGCATAGGTCTTCTCAATTTTGGATATGATTACTAATAAATTCTACTAAGAAAGTCAAAGAGGCTCACAATAAGGTAGTTAATGTATTATATGACAATAAAGGCATGATGAATTCAATGTCATGCCAACCAGTAGATGATGCCAATAATATCCTTTAGATAGAGTAGGTTAATTATAATTTCAAAGTAATAATTGATAAATAATCTATTAATGACACAATATTTATCCTAAGTTATATCCATAGGTTCATCAAGTATGAAAAAACAATTGATAAGATAATAACATAGATGCAAGGAATCAGGACTTTCAGAAGATAATTATTTAATGTTCAAGTAGATTGTGAAACCTCCAATATCTACTCTTATGGGTTGGATATAGAACACATATAGTAAATATTCAAGGCCTTTGATGCATATACTTAGAAGCTATAGGCCAAGAATGATAAGAAAGCAAAGTAAATTCTAGACATTGATTAATCTTCGTCTCTGATGAATGTTTCAAATGTTATATCATCTTTATAATTTCATTTCAAAAGATTTTTAATTTTTAATTTCATTAAAAAATTACAACTCTATTTTTTATAACTCTTTTTGAGAAAGGGAAAACTTATTTTTATAATTTATATTTTTTTATTATGTGAAAGTTGTGAAAATCACAAGTGCAAATTGCACTTTCCATTTTGATAAATATGAATTGTTGAAAAGTGCAAAATAATGAAGTATGAATTACATAGTTCATTTTGACAAGTGGTAATTATTAAAGTTAAAAAATTCTCACCTAACTTTTTCAAGTTATGGATTTACATGAAAAGTGATTTGGAGTTATCTTCTTTTAAAACTCAAGTTCTATTTTGGGTGCCTTTTTTTGCATGAAGAACTTATTTTTAGCCAATAATAGATGAAGAAGCCTTGTATGGAGATTAAACACTTATATCCACACCATACTACACTAAATTTCATGTCCATCTTGTACATGCCATTTTCCAGTCATATCACAAGTTTAAAAATGTCAAAAATAGAAGAACTTACTTTTTTTGCATAAGGGTTTCAGATTTGCATGATTTCCTTCAATTGGGCATTCAAGTTTTGTCAAATAAATTTCATCTTGGAGATATTTTGTATAAAAATGGGTAGACCCCATGGACTAATCTATCTTTTTTCTAGCTAGTTCTATTTTTTACATTTTAAAAGTTGGAGATTTGTCTTTCTTGTCTTGAGAGATTTTTATGTGTGTGCAAGCTATTTGATTATTTATGGAATCTTTGAATTCTTGTTTCAGTTTCAAAAAATTCATCTATGGTATTTTTCACTCTTAAAAATATTATTTGTAATAAATATCTTTTACCTTTTTTCAAAAATATCTAAAATGCTAGCTCTAATTTCTATTTGTATGAGTCTATGCTGAAACAAATTCAACATATTTTTTGCTCTATTGTGTTTATCAAGAAAGAATTAAAATACAATATAAAATATTTGTGCAATCACCATATTTTAAGTTTTCTATTAATTTCAATTTTTCAACCCTTTTCCCCATTAAAACCCCTAGTTTAGGACTTAAAAGCACTAAAGAGCGAGATTTCCACAAAAATGGTATTTTATCAATTTGCATCATATTTAGTGAAAGGAATTCAGCCTTCTCTAGAGATAAACCTCAAATTTCCAAGGTCTCATGGCTTTGGAGGTTTTTCCATTGTATCATTAGGCAATTTCACAACAAGCTCTAGAATCAAGATAGGTGCAATCCTATGTGATAACAACTCCTTCAGTTATTACCTTATGCTTGATATGTTTGTCATGCCACAAATTATGGCACATCTTATCTATCTTATAGATCCACCTTTCTTGGGCACACTTCATTTAAGCACTCCAAGTCCTCTATCCTTTTATTCAATGATTCTTGGTCATCCAAATGACCAATTCATGTAATGTCTAATGATGGCACCAAGAACTCCATTGGTAGAATTGCCTTTGCACCAAACACCAATTGGAATGGTGTAGCATTATTTAGGCACTTGTAGGTTATGTAGCATGCCCATATAACTATCGACACTTGATCATCTAAATATTTTTATAAAACATCATATATCTATTTAAGGCATGTCCCTAAGATCTTGTTGAATGCCTTAGCTATGCCATTCACTTGGGGATGATAAGGTTTTGTCTTATGGTGCACCTTTATGTACTCAACTAGAAGAATTTTCATATTTTTATTGAGGAAGTGTGTTCCTCTATCATTAGTTAAAATTAGTGGGAAATCATGATGACTTATGATGTTATCTCATCTAAATCATATGGAAGTGGTGGTAGTGCAATTTTTAGTTGGTACTACCTCAACTCACTTTTTGAAATAATCAGTGGCTGTCAAAATATATATTGTGCATATGCACATTGATATGAGAGTAATTGGTCTAACAAAATCAATGACCCATTTCTCAAATGGTGCCTATAAAATAATGGGGACGAGAGAAATCTCATCCTAGTGGTTGGGCTTCCTTATTCATTGGCATATATCACATGCCTTAGTGTAATCTTTTACATCCTAAAATAGACTTGGCCACCACAAGCCTGATTATAATACCTTGTGTGATGTTGTGTCTTTAGTAAAATGGCCTCTTAATATCCCCTCATGTATCTCATGTAAAATAGAATCCCTTTCATGTTATAAAACACATCAGTGTAGGTCTTCATCTCATCCTAGCTTGTATAGTTTCCCACTAATGAACTGGAAAGGGTTGGTGCAAACTATGAGTTATTTATTCTCTTTAGTTTCCATTATTTGGGACACACATCTAGATGTTAGAAAAGAGACTATCTCTACCAATTCCTTAGGGGAATGTTTTAATATATAGAGTTGTGTATCTGAAATGTCATCTTTAATAGGTGTTTTTACATCATCGATGTCAATATGGGATAAATGGTTTGGTCTCAAGTTATGCTTCCCAAGTTTTACCACAACTAATAACTAGAATTTTTTAAATAAAACTATCCATTTACAAATGTAGCCATGGAGAATGGGATTATTCATAAGGTACTTAAATGCCTCATGATTGGTGAAAAATATGAATGGGGTCACCAACAAGTATTTACTAAATTAATGGAAGTCATAGACCATGGCCAGTGCCTCACACTTGATAGTTATGTAATTTTGCTCTATCAAGGTCAATTTGTGGCTTGCAAAGGAGATAAGATGATCCATATTACCTTCACTAGGTTGTGATATAATAGTGCTAATTGAAAATCTAGATGCATCAACATGGATTTGGAATAGAGTTATCTACTTTTGAAACTAAAGGATAGGCATGCTAGCCAACTTGAGATTTAGAGTTTCAAAGGCATCCTATTGCATTACACCCCATTGGAATGGGCCATCCTTATGTAAAATCTCCTTTAGAGGCACTATGATCCTTGCAAGATCTTTATAAAATTTATATAATAGCCATAATGACTAAGAAAGACACAAACATCTCTCTGCATGGAAGGGGTTTGGAGCTATAGAATAATATCAATCTTTGTGGGGTTGATGACCATACCATCTTTATAGTTGATGTGTTCGATCAAAGTTCTAAATGGTGTTACGAATATGAACTTCTTAAGGTTAAAAGATATCTATAGATATTGACACCTCTCAAACATGAGGGAAAATTTATCATAATGGTCTCTCATGAGCCCATACATAGTCCAATAATCAAGGTACACCTAGAGGAACTTATGGATAAAATATTTAAATATAGTGATGACCACTCTGGCGAATATGGTTGGCACATTATTAAGTCCAAAGGGCATCATGTTATAATAAAAATAACCCCATTCAATTGAAAATATTGTTTTGGGCTTGTCCATTTCTTCAATATGGACTTGATGATATCTAGATAACCCATTCATGAAGGTGTAGATTTCATAACATGTGACATTGTCTAAGACTTCATCAGTGAATGGAGTCAGGAAGGGGTTAGTGATATAGGCAACATTTAAAATTATATAATCAACACATATACAAATGTGCTCATCCTTTTTGATAATAATCACCATGGGGCTCACCATTCTAACTCTTGCATCAGGTAGATTACTCCTATAACTAGCATACCATCAATATCCATTTTAACATTAGCATAGAGATTGGGGTTCATTTATAGGGGTGATTTTTTATAAGTCTTGTACCATCTACTAGATTTATACTAATTTTCCCAACTGATGAGTGGGTAACTTTCATGTCCTGATAATTTTCAAGGAACAAGTCTTGGAACTCCTTTAAGAAATCCACAATTTGTGTTAGCTCCACATAATACCAATATGCACCCATAATAGCCACCTTTGTTTTTCCTTCCATGTTGATATCAACCTAGATGGTCTTGAGTGGCATGCATTAGGGATCATTTCTCTCCTAATGTGTGTTTTTAAATTTTCTACTCCCTTTAGTTATTTTGATGTAGGGTCTTCCTCATCAAGGGCACTATCATCTACTTGGCATACAAGTTTCCTCTTTCCTATCAAGGATGTCCAGTTTTGTTCCTTCCAAACATTTATATCTTCATCACTCAAGTCATTATTGAGTGCTTTCTCCTCTAATAAAGTTTGGAGTGTTAATCCTTTATCCCTAAACATATATTTTAGTTATTCTTCTAAGATTGTAGTGTCCTCAAACAATTCCCTTCGAATGATTTATAATGACTCAATCAATTCTAAGTTGAGGAAAAATAAAATGTGTGCACAAACTTCTTCTTTAAGACATCCCAATTGGATATCTCATGACATATTTTATTGAACACATAACAATCTCATGCCCACATCTTCAAGGTTATGTAGGAGTTCACCCATAGGTTCTTCAGGGCATTTGTGTTATAAACAATCAATGTTTATTCACATAAGCATATGTGCACTATTAGGTCTAAATCACCAGAGTATGGAGAAATATCTAAGTAATTGTTTCTTTTTATGAATCTAATATATATGGATGATTTTACATCTTACCAATTTGTTAAGCTAGGACTCTATGCTAGACACCAATGAGTGGTAGTGATTTTCAAAGTATACAACCGTGTGCCCATCTTATCTACTTCCTTTAGGATGTAGGACTCTAAGTCACAGATAATTATTCTACAAGATTACTTCCATCATATTATAGGAGCATTGAAATTTTACCTTTGCTTAGGAAAAACACTATGTTTCCCTTCTTATTGTAAGAAACCCCTCTATGTGAAGCATGATCGATCTAGACTTAGTTAGTCCTCAAAGCTTTTGGTGCATTGGTGATCACTAAATAACACATCCAACCAATGGTTTCATAAACTTCTTCAACCCATCAGTCGTAAGCTTTATCAATAGTGTATGAAGTCGACTATCCATCATCCCAAGAAATCACTCCTTAGTCATTTGGGTTAATAGTTTCAGCTCCTTACACCATGATGTTATATATGTGGTTGATCTCATCCTTAAGATCAACACTTTATACATAAGGGGGTCCTTGATCACTTAGGATGGGGATCATGACCCTTTCTTTGCCATTTTTAAAGGTCATATGGTGCTTCTTGAAGGGCATATAACACCATGGTTTACTCAGGAGTGATGGATAATTATCTTGCTCAGCTAACTCAATCTATTTGAAGTCAGCATGGAACTCTGCACCCATAATATCTATAATGACACCTAAAATTTTGATTAGTTGTATCTTATATTTGTTGACCATGAAAAGCACATGAGGTAAAGGCCTCAAGGCTAGCCTACCAATCTTCTCTCATGCATTCCTTATTAATATATTGAACTTGATGCATGTGTTCATGATTAATTTATATACATACCATCCTTCAATGGTGGAATTCACTAGGACCTCTTAATTATACTCTACATTCTATGTATGCCTGACCTCTCTCACCCTTTCCATGTGTGGTGAAAAATTTCAACTATCTTCTACCTTGCATGTTATAGAAGCAAATTTTTCAATAGGGGTAACATCCCTTAAATTTGTAAGAGTTGAAATATCTCCATTAGATATTGTACCTTAGCCTCTTATTTATCTTTCTTGTTGTGAGAGGAAGTAACTTGTGCCTCTAGATGTAGCGCTAGTTGGAGTTTTCCTTGTAGGTTTTAAATGACACTCATGACCTATTTCAAGACATCCTTCTAGAGTGAAAGGTTAGGGTAAGGTGTAGCTTTTGGTTCTAATTATATGATGCACTTAGTATAATAAAATCCCCCATATTCTAGATGTAAATATGGTAATGACACAACTAGCAGCTGAGTGGTAAGACCACTATGAGTTGTCTCTTGCACCTTGAATTTCTTGTTGTTGGTAAATTATGATTTTGGATCCCATTTTATCTAATTTTGACTTACACCAGACCATTATTGCACCTTTGTCTATGCTAACACAACCTTGGGTTAACTTTTTATACAAGACAGGGCATTCCTTAACATTTTGTGTTCTTGACAATACCTACACAGTAGATGTGTAGGGTAGTTATGTTGATAGTGGTTTTCAAACCACACTTGTAACATGATCATGAAGGGACTCTTCCTTCATCATATCCTCCACCTCATCATCGAGTACCTATTTATATTCCATAACCTATGTTCTACTATCCATATCCTTCATTTCCTTGATTAACCTACCTCTTAATTATTGTAGTGACTTGTTGTGCACCTCTCTCTATGTTTTCATGCATCTCATTGATTACTCAATAATCAGATGTGGTATGAGTGTAGGCATAAAAAAATGGTAATAGATGGTTTTTTAAAATTTACTAGCATGTTGTAACAAAGGGAATTTGTAAACATCATGTACCTTGTGATAAACCTCACATCTTTGAAGCAATGTGTGCACATTCCTTTAACGGTAGTTATTCTTATTATGGCATACCATCTCATAGTCAATGTACCATAATCTGATTCAAGCATCTTACAATAAGCTAGTAGTTAGTTTTTTTATTTGGTTATCCATGGATGTTATCTATGCCTTTATGAATGGGCTAATCCCTATGTTGACACTTTTGACTACCTTAGCTTTGAGTATGGCCTCAAACACTTCATGAAGATCTGTTAATGTCTTCATGAAAATCACCCTTCTAAACAACACTAATAGTCCCCTTACAAACCACTATGCATACTGGGAGGGGTGAATATCATAAGGAAGCTTTGAAAGGAGAGTTTTAAAATTGGCATCATATAGACACATGCTCTCTGATAATCCTTGGCTAATTTCCTTAAGCATGGTGATTCTCTATTATTCAAACTTAGGAATATCAAATTCTTTCAAGAATGTTTACTTTAAAACATCATAATGAATCATATCCTGGTTAGGATAAAATTTCCTATACCACATATGAGTACAATAAAGAAAAGTTATCATGAATTACATTGCCTTAAACTCTGACTAGGTTATACCCTAAGCCTGCCATTATAGTTCACATTTTAACACATGATCTATGGCATTCTATATGCTTTGATATTCAAGAAAATACATGGCTATATCATAATAGATTTTAATTGGGGGAGCAACTAGAATCTAAGGCACTTGCCCCTAGTACTTATCTTGGCGGTGATCCTCCAATGCCTCTAGCCATTAGGTTAAGCACTAGTCCCATTATTACTAATGGTGTCATAGGTGATAATAGAGTTATACCACTAACTTGTGGCACTGGGACACGCCCTATGGTTTGTTTCCCAATCTGCATAATTGACATTGGTCAAACTATAATACTTATGCTTACATTCTTTGTTGTTGAGCTAGCACCAAAAAGTATAAAGGTATCCTTACTCAAATATTTGTAAGGAATAACTTGTTTACTCATAATATTATAGTCTAAGTCTAAAAAATATTCAAATTCTATGTTGACAATAGGGTTAATTATCACTCTACTTTCTTCCTATGGGAGATCTAGTGCATGAACTAGTATTATAAGTTTAAAGGGGGTAGCCACTTTTGGAGCATCTTCAATAGTCAAATTATATAGGGACCTAGTGCATTCTTCACCTATCAACTATGGATCTTGATTTATGGTTTCAATATTCCTATCCTCATGCTATTTTAATTCAAGATATTCTCCCCATGCCCTTATTACTCATTATGGGTCTTCTTGGCACTTCTAGGTTCTATATCTTCCATCAACCTATGCCTTCTCTTGTTATAAGTTTGTCACCTAAGTTTTTAGGTGTCAATCTACTCATCCCCTTTCATTGTGTTTCACCCACATCCCCTTCTTCCCATTATGTTTCTCATACATGAAAGGACTTTAGCCTTCTATTCTTATGGTTTCAAAGCCATAATCCACCATTATTTTTTTAAGATCTATGCCAAAATTATTTCACAAATGTGTTTTTGGGCTCATAAAATAATTGATACTTTTTTCTTTAGGGTAGGAGTAAATCAATACTATGAACTCAAGCACATAATTATTTAGTGCTCCTTACCGTTATTTGTCAACATCTCTAGTCCAAGTGACATCAATGTTCTCAAGATTTTCTAATTGCTCATTTGTCCACTCAAGTGTTGTCCATAGCTTCATCTCATATGGGTCGCATAGGAAACCAACCATTGGTAAAGATGTTCTGGTAGTTTATAAAATAAAACCTCATATAAAGCATCATATAGGTGGTTCTCGACCCATTTCCTTGGTTTCTATCCTCTACAAGTTGGATGCTTTAGTGCAAAGTTGTCTTCCACTTGTTCTATCTAGCACTCAATTTTTTTGAGGGAGAGTTAGAGCATTATTCTAGTGTACCATTGTAATAACAAAATTCAACATGGGTCCTATAAACATAACCAAAATGTTGTAGAAAAGGTTTGGTTATTAAGTCATTGGCTTTGTCAAGAGCTTATTTGGCTATCCAAGTTAGATCTAGACTTATTACAACTAGGCACAAACTTAGACTAATCCTATAATGCTTAACATTTATCACTCAACTATGATGGTATCAATTCACATAAGGCACAATCCTCATGCACTCACCTAAAGCATAATATAGAAATAAATAGGACCTATGTTGGGCTAATCATGTTATGGTGCAACTCAATCTTATAGGGGATTTAGTCATTAAAAAAATGGTGGTGGTAAGTTCATTAGCACAAGCTATTCTGGGGGGAATATGACTATTTATTAGGCATAAAGATTTATTGGGAAACTCTTTTTGGTCATAGGGTGTAAGCCTATAATGCAGTTCTATAGATTCATAAGTACAAGTCTATGGTTCCTTTAGATTAGCATCATTTAGGTGCTTGGAGGGTTAAATGGAATACTTAGATTAAATATTTAAAATTAGGCTCATGCTTTAGGCACATATATCATTATGTGGCATAGGGTCTTTCTTATACTTAGAGTATTTATATATAAAATGATGAAATCATCATAAACTATAGAGATGCCATAAATAGGCTAGAACAAGAGCTTGTTGTAACTTATTATTCATAATGTAAATCTAGTCATCATAATTATTGGAAACATTGTGCAACTAATCCATATTTAAATAACATAAACATATAAACCATATCAACACTCAATTACACCACCATTATTTATTAAATAGAGTTAAAACATATATATTATATATCAATGAAAATAGATCAAGTGCTCATCTTAAAGCTACTAAATGCCTAGAGGCTCACAAGTGAGCTTGAGAACTACAATGTAGGTCCTCAAAGGTATCCATACTAAAACTTGTGCTAATTACATCCATCAATGATACTTAGATTTTATTTGACATAGATTCACTACCTTTACTCTCCTCTTTTCATAACTATAATGAACTTAGATTTATAGTAGATAGGAGAATTTTCAAGCCTTGGTGGAGGGCACACACTATTTTATAAGCTAGAGTTTAATGCCATGATCTCACTAGCTATACTACCTTGCTCCCATCACACCACAATCACCACATGTAGAAACTTCTTAATGATGCTCAGGTCATGATGGATTCTATCAGCCACTGGCTAGCTAGTGAAAGGTCCACAAAGATTTCTCTAGTTAGTGCACAAAATAATAAAATAGAAATCATACCAATTGATTACCTCATGTTGAGGTGTTTGTTTTGTTGGAAAAAATCTATACTTAGATGAACTTGGGGCCCAATAAGAATCTATATTTTGATGAACCATTCATAGCACATGGATTAGGGGAAGGACTTTTATTTATTACACTATAGGAGGACACCATCTCTAAATCATTATGTATCATATTTCCTTGAACACCAACATGTATAAATATGAAACACTTATTACAGGTCTTTGACAGGTAGTATAATGAAATATTTGTCATGTAAAGGTTCCTCTACGAGACATGATGAAGCCAAGAAATTTACTTAAACTTACACCAAATACATATTTCTTTATATTGAGTCTAACTTTATACTCATGTAATCTTTCAGATATCTTATGCAGCACTACTGGATGGTCGTCCCTATCTTAGATTTTCCCAATATATCATCGACATAGTCTTCAAGAATATCATGCATCATATCATGGAATATAATAGTCATGGCCTTTTGATATGTAGTTCCAATATTCTTAAGACCAAATGGTATTACTTGATAACAAAATGTTTCCCATGGAGTGGTGAATTCTATTTTATGTTGGTCTTTTGGTGCTATTCTGAACTAGTTGTATCCTTAAAAGCCATCCATGAGTGAAAGAATTTCATAACCTACCGTGGATTTGACAATCATGTCAATGTTAGGTAATGGAAAGTCATCTTTAGGACAAGCTTTGTTTATGTTTCAAAAATTAGTATAAATTTTGATCCCTTCAGGCTTTTTACTAATAGGTATAACATTGGATATCCATTTTGAGTATTGAATGGATCAGATACATAATACTTCTAAGAGTTTTTCCAACTCTTTCTTTACCAAGATATCAATACGAGGATAAATCTTATGTAGCTTTTAGTTTACCAATTTGGCATCAAGATTGACCACAAAGTGGGGTAAAACCAAGGTAGGGTCCAAACTTGGCATGTCAAAATAGGCCCATGCAAAGATATCTACAAATTCTCTCAATAAATATGTAAAGACTTCATGTTCTTCCTCAGTAAAAGATGCACCTAATTTTATCCACTTTGGGTCTAATGGATTCCTAATGTTTACCTTTATTATATCCTTGACTAGAAGGGTTGAACCATCTTCTAAAATAGTAAGCAAAGACTTGAACTACTAGACTATATTAGGGTCCTCTATTAGGACTTGCTCTTCAACCTTTCCTAGGCATGATTAGTCTCAATCCCTTAATGGGAGATCTAGCCATGTGACAAAAACAATTCAAATTTTTTAAATAATTTGATCAAATACTTGTTATTGCACAAAATTGAACTCAGATCCATAGGAAAGTTCATCATTGGTGGTCTCCTAGTCTAAATTTGAAGAAGAATGAACATCCCCATCTAATGGTGCCTGAAACAAGTTTTCGCCACTAGACTGGCCTTTATCTTTATTTTTTCCCTAGTAAAAAATCTCCTCAAAGAGGTTTTCACTTTGGGAACTCAATGTTTTTCTTATTTATTTTTGGATAAGGGTGTTCACCCATTCTCTAAAATAGGCTTCAAAATCTAATGTGATTGAGAATCTTGATTTGTGATCTCTCAACAGAATATTGTCTCTAAAGCCTAAAAAGTCACAGAATGCCTCATCATTTTAAAACCCATCAATCAGAAAATTGGATTCTTGTTGGTCCAATCTATCAATTGGGGATAGTATAATGGTAATGGGTTGTGGTGAATGACTAGGGTAAGGGTAAAAATGGCATTGGTATAGAATATGTTAGTCTTAATTAGGTCATCAAAGGTGAGGCAATGATCAAACTCTCCTTCACAGTTGACATCATCCTCACTAGGCATTGGTGATGGAATTTGAATAAGATATGTGGGGTCACCCCTAGGCAATTTAAATTCAAGTCCATAAGGTCTTTCATACTCAATCATGGAAATTGGCTCGATGGTTCCTTGATGACTCAATCCAAGGCCTCTTCATAATTGTAACGTTTCATGATCCTATTTGGAATAGGATACTTTGCACTTTTATAACAATCAATTTGGTCATCATTATATAACCATGATTCATCCCCTTCAAGAGGGTCAAGTTCTAGGCTAGATGTTGGTACAAATGTGACAGGACCCTTATCTTTATTCTTTCATTACCAATGCATATGTGGGGTGACTTTAGGTCATCCAAAGGTTTTTGGATTATGAGAAAGATTGGTAATATGAATGTATCATGGGTCACATACTCTCCTGGTCCATTATGTAAAATGGTAAAATGATTATAAACTTTAGGAGGTGGCATATGCGAAAGGGAATCTATGGTATTAGGATCTATGCAGTTATCTAGTGAAGGATCAATAAGTATGGCCTTTGTATGGCCTTTCCTTTATCCTACTTAGAACTTGGATTCATGTCGTACTAATAATTATAGCTTTGAAATTTGGCCTCAAGATGTTTGTAGTATTCATATGGGTGTAAATATCTTGGAATATTCACTTCCATCCTTGAGTGGGAAAACTTGATGCATTGGTGCAGCATTGATGGGACTGCATGAATCTCATGTAACCAAGGCCTACTTAGAAGCATATTATATGATAACTCAAGATCAAGTACATGGCAAAGTGTATCATGGGTCAAAGGCCCAATGATAATTGGCAAACTAATGGTGCCTTATGATTCTCTTTCCTAATTATCATAGACTTTGATGGTTATCATCTCTAGTTAGAGATCTACCATTATGTATCTAAGAAGCTTGATGAGCTTTAGAGACACTATGTTGAGGCATAATCCATTGTCTATAAGGACATGTTTCACTTTATGCCACTTATATTAACTTATATATACAATGGGTTATTATGGAGTAGGCTAAGGGAAGACATATTGCTTTGGTTGAATGTGACCTATTGGGTTGGAACTAGGTGTCCAACCAAATCTTGAAATTTATAAGGGGACATATCACTAGAAACAATGGATTGGGTTAAAAAATCATTCAAGATGTTCTTGTGGATTAATGACATTCATAGAAAATATAAAATATAAATTTATGCTAGTGTCTTCTATAATTATTCCACAATATCAAACTTCTTATCATGATCAGTATTGAATGGTTTATTCTAAGGTTGAGAAATTGGTTAGATAATAGGTAAATTAGCATATGGTTGTGGGCCTGGGATATTAATCTTCAACCTCCAAGTTGCAATTTCACAATCAGGATTAGATATTAGACCATGATTGCAAGCAAATGTTGGGAATGGTGTGGGCAAGTCTTGATTGTCTGTGTACTTGTATGTGGTCATGTGGTAAGGATGAGTTGTTGATATAAGGTCTAAAACTAGAAGTTCAAGTTTACTAGCTTGTTTTTATGTAGTCCTAGGTCAAAGAAGGATTATCCATGTAATTTAATTGAGTGTTATTGTTTATAAATCATATAGATTGATTAATGCTTAGTCTAGGATTAATGGAGATGGTGTTAACATTACCCCCTAAAATATGACCTACAACCCTGTTGTAGTCATGTGCAAATCCATTGTAGGTTTTTTGGTTATCACCATTTTGACCATGGTTTTGTTCATTGTTCTGTCATTGTGGGTTCTATTTTTGATTTTGTTGATTCTACTAGTTCTTTTGGTTTGGCCTTTTATTTTGATACTGTTTATTTTGTTGTTGCACTGGCTAGTGTTATTGCTATTATTGTTGATTATTATGTCAAGGAAAGGGGTTTTGATAAATCCTAAGAGTTTGATTGGAAGTGGAAGAACCATTATCTAATGTTATCTCCATATTCTCTAACATATTCTCAATTAAATGCTTGATTTGAACACATCTTCATAGATTATTCCCATTAACTTAATGATATTCATAGAATTAATTTTCATGGTACCAATCAAGATACATAATGCTTTACGGACAATGCTTTGGTATAGGCTAAATAATAAGATTAGCAATGTAAATTTTTTTAAATACAGATTCAATAGGCTCTCCTAGAAAACTAAAGACATGATGCATAGGCATAGTTCTCCTTGGAGGAGGGGTTTGCAATGGTAAAGGATACTATATTTATTGCATAGGTCTTAGTTGTCATGTTTGCGACATTGGTTAGAAAGCTTGTTGAGTAGGAGTAAGCTAAAAAGGTGGTGCAGATGATGTTTACACCATTTGGACATTTTGTGATTTGGTTACTCCATTACCCATAACATTCTTATTGTGGTTGAATTACTTTTGTCTTTCTTGGTTATTGGCCTGTGTCAATTGTGATGCTTGTGCTTGAATGGGATGTTGATTTTGGCCATTTTACTAATTGGTACTTTGATTTTTGTTATTTTAATTAAGCTTGATGACACCTTTATTGATGAGCACTCACTTGATAAATAAACCTTTATCAATGATCTCCTTGAAAGTATGTGCACATTATAGTTCTAGATGATAAGCTATCTTATTATGCAAATTTTTAGTAAATATAACCGCTAATTGTTTATCTGGTAAACTATGGGTCAAAGGGCTTGTAAGGGCTCTCCATCACTGTAGATAACTTGTAAAACTCTCACCAACTTTTTTCTTTGCTTGTGTTAAATCCACTAATAAAATCTCATGTTAAAGATTATAGGAAAAGTGTTATACAAACTTATTAGAAATATCATCAAAATCTATTACTAAATTTTTGGGTAACTTTAAAACCCCCTCCAAGGCTTATCTAGCCAAAATCCTAGGAAACAACAATAAAATATATATGTCATTATATGCCACTAGTTGACATGTGACAAAGAACTCGGTCAAATGAGCTTTAGGGTCACCTTTCCCTTTGTATTTGTCAAATTTTGGTGGTTCATATCCTAGAGGAAATGGTATCTACAAGTACTTCATGTTGAATGGATAAGAGCACACATCATCCAACTTAAAAAATTTAGTCTATTTCCCAACTTGAATGGTAGAAATTGCATCCTTCATCTATAGCAATTCTTAGGATAAGAAACTAGAAGGAACATTAGTTTGAGGGAGAATATTGGTTTGGGTAGATGGTTTGGAGGTCATAATTAGGATACTTTGACCAGGGTATGATGGAGATATCTATTGGGATATATTGGTTTGGTTGGGAAATGGACTAGGAATATGCATATATATGGATTAGGATGTACTTGAAATTACACATTTGGTTGTGCGATATTATAGTTTGGGTTTGCTATGAAGGTTTGACTTGGAGGATTTTATGCTTTGGGATGAAGGGATATAATTGTATTGTGCCTGTTGTGGTTGAAAATGGACATGTTTTGTTGACTAATCAAACCTTGTTGTTGAGTGGGAACTTATGGACCGAGACCCTATGAACTTGTGGCATATTTTAAATTGATTATTATCTAGTAGGTACTTGAAAAACATGGGACCCTCCTTGTTGCTTAAATCCTCATTGGGAAGCAAAAGCATGTTGAAGATTGGACATCTATCACTGACCAATATTTACACATTGTTGGCTAGTTAGCATTTGCTTTTGGATTGGTACACTAGTCTATGACTGAGGAGGTATATTTTCCACTACCTGATAAGGTGTAACAAAGCTCTTTTAGCCAAACTAGGTTGGAGAGTTTACCATGACAACAAAGAGTGGAGTACCATATGGAAACATAAGTACCTCTTCAATGCTAAATCCCTTCCTAATTTCTTCTCTTCTCCTGATGTTATTCATCCTTCTTTTATATGGGGGGTTGTTTAGGGGACCAAGAAAACTCTAGAAAAAGGATGTGTTTCTATGCTTAATTGTTTTCTACATTCAAAAGATAGAAATGAGAAACTAAGAGATGGTCAAGGTTAGAAGATACCTGATATAGTCGTGCGCATCGAAATCAGACGTTGGAAGGTTCTCCTCTTTGGCTATGGAGGAATGACACCTGTGAAGAAAAAGAGACTAAAGCACAGAAAAAACGTTAGTCAAGGATATGGTGGGCTGTCAGGCGAATGCCCGATCTCGAAAGTACGAAGACTTCCTAGAAGGATATCAACCCACTAATAAAAAAGCAGAATATTGAACTAAAGTAGATGTAATGAAAGATAAAATGACAAAAATAAAGGATAGAAAATAAAACGCGTACCCGATAATGAAATAAATTGTTCTGTGCAGTTGCCGATGTTGGTCTCTGTGGTGCCGGCATCGGTCAGGGGAAGGTGCCGATGTCGGTTAAAGTGCCGGCGTCGGTCAGGGTAGTGACCGGCGTCAGTCGGGGCAAGTTCTAGACAGAGTCTGGGTGAGTTGCAGAAGGTCTGGTAGAGTCGGGATAGGGTCTGGTCAGGATCGGGACAAGGTTTGGATAGGGTCTAGTCAAGGTAAGGTCGAGTCCAGACAGGGTATGGGGGTTTTAGTCGAGTCTGGATAGAGTTATAGATTGGGATAGTGGGCAGAGATGTAAAGAAGGGACTCAGGGCTCAGGTCTACGGTCTGAAGATTCGGGATGATAGAAATAACGAACAAATAATAACCAGAAAGAAATAAAAACAAATAGAGAAAATACTTACCTGTCAGAAGATATGATAAAAGCCATGATTGAAGTCGTCGAAGCGTTGCCGTAAGTTTATCAAAGCGAATTCGGATTGGTCGAATGCTGGAGTTGGTTGATTGCCAGAGCTGATTAGTTGCAAGAGTCTGTGAATGTCAGAGTTCAGGATCGATTGGCAGAGATTTTGAATGGTTTTGCTGATGAAGGCGAGGGACAGTTCGAGGGACGGTTCGATAACCGATCAGGAAACTAATTGGGAACCGAATTATAACTGATAACGGGTAACGATAAGGTGACCAACGTCGGCAGGATTGCCGACATCGGTCGATAAGTGACCGATGTCGATGACGTCGACCGAGTAACGACCGTCGTCGGCAGATGCATAATGGGGATAGAGTCTAGCTTTAGCTCTGTGCTCATTTTTACATGCTGCCAGGGTCAAGGCTAGTGGAAAAAGTGGTCGACAAGGGTTAAATAGGAAAAGAAGAATAAAATGGGGGATGACCAGGGGAGTTGACACGATTTCGGTGTCTACATTTGCCCCTTTTTGTCTTGTTGGTTGTTTTGGATGAACTGCAAGACAAAAATAGGAGTGATTGCCCCAGGTGAGGGATAAGGTTGATTCCGTCTTGTTGGTTGTTCGAATGAACTACAAGACAAAAATAGGTAGCGGATTGCCCCGATTATGGATGAGGTATTCCCCCTCAAAGCAGGAGTCGAGGGAAGGGAACCAGGAATCAGGTGCTAATTTGACAAAGAGTGGATGAAAAAGGGGTGAGGGTGAACGCTGCAAAAGTCGTGATTGCGTGCATACCACTGCACGAGATGGTTAGGTCAAAGTGTCGCAAGTCAAGGGTCGAGGAGTGCCAAAATTGAAATAACTGGGCCCCAGCATTTAGTCGTCTACTGATCGGGTTATTCAATCGAAGCTGAAGCTCCAAATGGATCATCACGTTCTAGGTATCCCGGGCTCAGGAAGTGCTCCTAGAAACACGAAAAAGTCACAAGTAGTGCGGGTCAACCGACTTGTGATCCTATACTTGTGAGGGTCCAAAAAGGTCTGTGCACAATTCTGCTAACCAGTCATGAGGTAGCATACATGCAAAAACAACCAAGTCAACATTGTCTTGGAAGTGGTCGAGGTCAGAGGAGATAGGCATGATCGCCAATGGTCAGTGGTCGAGGGGAGGAATGGACGAAAAGATGTGGCCGAGCTAACCCCAGATGATGTCGTATCATCTGAGTGCTGCCTACATAGCCCCTGTGGAAGGGCCTCAGGCCAATGTAGTTTTCCCTAGAAGGGAGGGAGGGACAAAGAGATAGCATTGGTCGTGGTCAAGGGTAAGGTTATGGTTAAAAGAAGGAAAGAAGGTTTGTCCATCAGAGAGATGAACAAACAAGGGTGGTCGAGCTAACCCCAGAAGACAGTCGTGTCATCTGAGTGCTACCTACATAGCCCCGGTCATAGGGCCTCAGACTAATGTAGTTCAGACAAAGGGTCCGAGTAGTAGACAGGTGGTCAAAATGGTCGATAGATTGGTCTTGGTTATGATGAAATGATGAGAAGAAGAGATGTTGCAGCCTTTTCCAAATGGTGTATTCTGCAACATTGGTCGAGAGGTCTTTCATCCCGAGCAATAGTCCATATTCATGATGGATGTATGCTAAAAATGAATTGAGGTCTATTTATGCTTCAACAAGTATTGGTTTATGCTGAACATAAATTGCGGCTGGTTGATAGTTTCCATGTGTATAGGTGTCCATAGAAACTAGGGTGAATAGGCTATGGGAGTGGTCTGAAAAGAGATTTGAGTTGAGTCGATTGACAAATAATGAAGGTGAATGTGACCAAAGTGTAGAAGAAGTGAAAAGCATATTGCTCTTTCATTGACAAGGACCAAAAAGATAGTATAGATAGGGGTGATTAGAATCAAGAGCCCCATTCATGCGTGACGTCGTTGACCAGAGTTATGTTAGAGCGATAATCGAATCACTTTGACATTAAAGTGAGCTCGAAGTCCCTTGAGCAGGTGATAGGAGGAGGAAAAAGGGTAACTCATTTTAAGAGCAGAGATAACTTTGCCCCTTTTTATAGGAGACCCTGAGACAACTACAAGTCAAGTCCATGACTCATTTTTTTTTATTTATTTTTTTTTTTTTTTTGAGGTGCAGACTGATCAATGCAGGAAGCCTGCATGGAGATGTCATTTGCTTGGTGGTCAGTTGTGAATCTGATCAATGTGGGAAGCTTCTAAAATAGTGTTGTTTATTCCCAGATTAGTCATAGCCATCCTTCGAGGGAGTGGTCTAGATTTTTGTTTAATATAAGGGCTTTTGAATAGCTGTCCTTCGAGGGAGCAGTCTATTAATTACAGCAATGATAGTACAACTGTCCTTCGAGGGAGCAGTCTGCCTTTTGATTTGATATTGATATAGTGACCATGGTTATTGTGACATCTTGATTTGTTTTTATAGAAATGTGAGTCATGGACAAGATTATAGAAGGTCAAGGGCTCCCTTTTATTAGGACAAAGCATCCATACAGCATAAAAGGGTTATAAGAATTGTTAAGAGGAATAAGGTTGAAAATAATTAGGACTAAGAGGATGGGGATTGCTCAAGGGATGAGCTCAAGTTAAGTGTCAAGTGGACGAGTACTCGACTAGCAGTAGAATGGTCGCAGATGCAACGCATTAAGAGGCTCAGGTTCTGGTTGTCCATCAAGAGAAGACAGACGATAAGTCCCTGATCCATACTTGTGCGTGATAAGGTCCGAGTCAATTAAGAGCAAATTTGCCCCATTTTCCTCTTTCCAGATTGGTCAGGTGTTGATTGATGAGTGGATGTGAAGTTGGTTGATATGGTTGCTGATTGGTCGAGACTGGTTGAATGTTTTGATAAAAAGGTTGGTCAATGTTTGGTTGAGATTTGGTCATTTGATGGTTGGTCAATGGTTGGTCGAGGGTTGATTGGTTGGTATTTGGTCTTTGGTTGGGTCGAATGTTTGGTTGAGGTCGGGTTAAATGTTTGGTTGCTAGTCTGGTTGAGGTTAAGTTGAAAGAGTGATTGATATGTGGTTGAGACTGGGTTGGAAGGTTGGTCGAGGCGTAGATGAAGGTTGAATTCCCCCAGTGGCTAGGGAGAATGTTTGATAGATTAGTCAAGGTCAGTTGAGGCTTGGTGGTTAGATTGATAGTGTTGATTTCGAATAAGGAGGTTAAAGGCGGCGAAGGGACCCTAGTCTAGCGTGGAGATCCTGATTTAGGTGACGAGGTTTGAGAAACATGGGTTGGTGTTGATGATTTGTCAGAGGGGTGGTCAAGAGGATCCTTGATGAGAAGGGAATCCTTTCTTCGTTGTTGACGAATGACAGCTTTGAGAGCACAACAACGCTCAGTGTCATGTCCCAGAGTGTGATGATAATGACAAAATTTAGAGTTGTCGAACCAAGATGGCCTTGATCCGAGAGTTGATGAGTGGAGTGGTGTTGAAGGTTTGCTAATAATGTGGTCGAGAAGAAGGGTGTCATTCCCAAGACATTGGTGAATGACAACCTTAAGAGCACAATAATGCTCAGTTTCGTGCCCAGGCGTGCGATGATACGTACAAATGTGAGTGTCATCAAACCAGGGTGGTTCTGGTCTGAGAGATTGATATGGTCTAAGAGGCAGGAGATAGATACGAGAGGACTGCAATAATTGCTATAACAGAAAGGCATAAGAATCGGCTAACGAGTCTGGATGTTTTATTGCAGTGAGGGTTGGTGATTTTGGTTTTAGAGGTATAAGAGGCATAGGTTGATGGTTTGAAGGAGATATAAGTATGATGGGTTGATAGAGTAATGGAGGTGACTTGCCTCTGTGAAGTATGGGAGTAGGAAGCATCCCTATTAAAGTGGACGGATGCAGACCTAAGATTGAAGGTAATGACGAAGGTGGGGGAGGAGGCCTCCGGTGTGGTTTAGTAGCCTTCTTTGGTTTGGGTTGAGGGCCACCTTTATGCGAGGTGAGGTTAGATGTGGAGCGAACACCAAGAGGTTTAATCTCTTTGGGCATGATGGACGCCTGCACGGGTTTGGACTTAGATGTGGACGGTTCTTCTCTCGATAGAGAAGAGATTGAAGGTGTGGGCTCTTTAAGAGGAAAGAGCACCGGAGTAGTCATGGCTTCTGTGTGTGGTTGAGGAGTCAAAAAGGTATGATCATCTATGGATGATAAGAAGGATGAAGGCGAGGCAGCTGGTGTTGATGTGGTCAAAGCGTCCTCCAATATGGGAGAAGTTGATGGAGGACAAGTAGGAGAAGAAAGTTCTTTGCCATGTGGAGGAGGTATAGGGGAAGAAGTGTCTTCCACCTGTGAAAGAGGTTGGTCAGAGATAAGAGAAAAGATAGTGTCGACCGTGTGTATATCATGGTCTTGAGATTCATTGATCATGGTTTGGACGTTGTCTTGAGTAGGCGGGTGATTAGGAAAAGGTTGTTTGAAGATGTCAAGGTTTTGGTTGGGTGGTGCGTTTGGGTTGTCCAGGATAAGATCCCCTTTGTCTAGCATGTCCTGGACGATGTTTTTGAAAGTTTGACAGTGATCTGTGTCATGGCCTTTGACACGGTGATAGTTGCAAAAGTGGTTCTCCCTGTACCATGCAGGGATAGGTGTTGAGGGGTCGAATTGATGTGGTTGGATTGAAGGGAGATTGAGGACCCCCTGCTTGACGAGTTTATCCAAGATAGAGGCATATGACTCCCCAATTGGAGTGAATTGACGTTGTATGGATTGACGTTGAAAATGTTTATTGATGTAGTCTAATGTTGAAGATGATGGTCGATTGGTTATTGTTGAAGATGATGGTCTAAAGATGACAATGTTTATCAACCCCTTGGATTGAGAGTGGGCAGAAGAAGGTCTGGAAGAAGAATGGTCATTGGTTCTTGTGTTGGTGTTACGTAATTTGACCTTATCTTCCTCAATGGCATGAAGTTCAAGCTTTCGGGCCATGGTGAAGGCCTCGTCAAAAGTGTGGAATGTTTGAACCTGCAAGGTGGATGAGATGTGACTGGCACATGCTCGAGAAAAGAGCTCAATGAGCTCAGGTTGAGGCAAGGAGAAGGAGAATTTGTTAATCAAGCCTCTCCAACGAGCGACAAAATTGACTATTGATTCATCGTCAAATTGCCTAATGGAGTAGAGGTCTGTGATCGAAACTTGTTTAGTGATATTGATTGAGAAATGGTCAATAAATAATTGGGCGAGTTGAATGAATGAAAAGATAGAATGTCTGGCAAGAGAGCTATACCAGTCAAGGGCAGGGCCAAAAAGAGACATAGGAAATGTGTGTAGAAGCAATGCATCGTCGTGGGTGATAAGGTAACAGGCATGTCTGAATGCCCGTAGATGTTGTTGTGGGTCCTCCTTACTCTAGAAGCGAGTGAATTTAGGAAGCTCCCAATGGTTGGGGTATGGTCGGATAGGGATAGAAGTATGGATGGGCTCGTTGTAAATCTGGTCATATGAAGAGACATTACTTGAACCGGAGATAGAAGCTTTGAGACTGGACATTTTATCCATCAGCATCTTGATGATATCTGCTGACGGATTGGCAGACGGAGTGCCCCCTAGGTTGTAAGGCACTTGAAAGAGGCTAGAAGAGGTGTACGACGTAGTCGGTTGTACCAGTAAGGGTGCAATGTACAGATGGCTAGTCACAGGGATAGAAGTGGAGGCCAAAGGTGGTTGGGTCATGAAAGTCGAAGGCATAGGCTAACTAGATATCGCCAAAGGTGGTTGTGTGGCGGCATGGGAAAAAGAGGAGATAGGCACTCCTGCATATATGGGTGCAAGAGTGTGTGGGGTCGAGACAATCAAGTTCTGGTATGATGTAGAACTTGGTTGAATTGCAAGTGGTTGAGGGGGTAATTGAACCCCGATGGAGGTCGGTCTAAAAATAGATGTGGAGGCCAAACTTTCCGTATTGGCCATGGTCGGGTTAATGGTTGAGGCGAAAGGCTGAGTCGTAAAAGGTTGGGTGGTGAATGGTGTCGATGTCGTCGCCACATCACCCGAAAGGTTTCACGTTGGGTTTCTCACGAGATAGTTTTGGAGGGCCGCAGCATTGAGGTCAAAGAATCTTGAAAAATCTTGGTCTCCTTCAGGGACGATAGGCGATTGGGTCGGGGATAGTCTAGTAGGAGTTCTTTCGGTCTCTGAGTAGAACTCCATTATAGGACTGGTTATAGACGGGGTAGATGAAAGTGGTTGATGGCTAGCGTGATCAAGAAGAGCCTTGGTTTGACTATGAGTCAGAACCATTCAAGGCAAGAAAGAACGTCCTCACAAGCTCAAACAAGCAGATAAGAACTAAAAAGATGAAGAATACAAGCAGATCCTAAAACCCTAGGAGTAAATTTTTAGGATTATAGTGGCTTATGCCTTAGAATGTATGTAGAGGAAGATTGGCTTTGAATCAGGTCCTAGAAGAAGCAGTCTATGGATGGTTTTGGGTTTTGTTATGGTGCTCAAGAAGTCTGTTTTAGGTTTCGTACAAGGCCTGGTGCTAAGGAGCAAGCTCCCCTCACTTCACGATTCCAGTGGTTAGCTGGTTTCGCTTAGCCAAAATATACTTCCCCTAGAGATTAGGCTCCGCCAGAGAACGGAGTGGGCTTTCTCCTTGGTGATGAAATCCAAGTAAGATCGTCGGGACGGGTAAGGTATCCGCTGGGGGATGAAATCCCAGTCAGGCCTTGTCTCAGGTAAGTTAAAATGTTTGTTTTGTGCAAGTGGTTTGGTCGTGTAACATCAAGTGATCTAGATTAATTCAATATGCGGTTTAATTACTATGTGTGGTCTAAGAGATGCAGGCAAACAGAAATGAATGCAAAGTGTTTTAATGCCCAAGTCAAAATGTTTGTTCGTATGAAGACAAATGGAGAAAGAGTCGAAGAATATGAGTTTTGACTAGTCTAGAAGTGCAAGAAAGAAAAGAAAAGTTCTTTTTAGTCCTGCTTATGATGTCGTTTAAGAAGAGACGAAAGGAGGCGAAAAGGAAGGAACCTAATGCACCTATATGAATGAAAGAAAGAAAGAACCCAAGGAAGGCCCTAGGGTCCCACCAGGCGTGCCAGAATGTTTCTATGCTAAATTGCTTTCTACATTCAAAAGATAGAAATGAGAAACTAAGAGATGGTCAAGGTTAGAAGATACCTGATATAGTCGTGTGCACCAAAATCAGACGTTGGAAGGTTCTCCTCTTTGGCTATGGAGGAATGACACCTATGAAGAAAAAGAGACTGAAGCATGGAAAAAACGTTATTCAAGGATATGGTGGGCTGTTAGGCGAATGCCCGATCCCAGAAGTACGAAGACTTCCTAGAAGGATATCAACCCACTGATAAAAAAGTAGAATATTGGACTAAAGTAAATGTAATGAAAGATAAAATGACAGAAATAAAGGACAAAAAATAAAATGCGTACCCGATAATAAAGTAAACTATTCTGTGCAGTTACCAATGTCGGTCTCTGTGGTGCCAGCGTCGATCAGGGGAAGGTGCCGATGTCGGTTAAAGTGCCAGCATCGGTCGGGGTAGTGACCGGCGTCGGTCGGGGCAAGTTCTGGACAGAGTCTGGGCGAGTTGCAGAAGGTCTAGTAGAGTCGGGATAGGGTCTGGTCAGGATCGAGACAGGGTCTGGACAGGGTCTAGTCAAGGTAAGGTCGAGTCTGGACAGGGTATGGGGGTTTTGGTCGAGTCTGGACAGAGTTATAGATTGGGATAGTGGGCAGAGATGTAAAGAAGGGACTCAGGGCTCAGGTCTATGGTCTAAAGATCCAGGATGATAGAAATAATGAACAAATCATAACCAGAAAGAAATAAAAACAAATAGAGAAAATACTTACCTGTCAGAAGATATGATAAAAGCCATGATTGAAGTCATCGAAGCATTGTCGTAAGTTAATCAAAGCGAATGCAGATTGGTCGAATGTTGGAGTTGGTTGATCGCCGAAGCTGATTGGTTGCAAGAGTCTGTGAATGTCAGAGTTTGGGATCGATTGGCAGAGATTTCGAATGGTTTTGCTGATGAAGGTGAGGGACGGTTCGGGGGATGGTTCGATAACCGATCGGGAAACCGATTGGGAACCGAATGATAACTGATAACGGGTAATGATAAGGTGACCGACGTCGGTAGGATTGCTAACGTCAGCCGATAAGTGACCAACATCGATGACGTCGGTCAGGTAACGACCGTCGTCGGCAGATGCATAATGGGGATAGAGTCTAGCTTTAGCTCTGTGCTCATTTTTACATGCTGCCAGGGTCAAGGCTAGTGGAAAAAGTGGTTGATAAGGGTTAAATAGGCGAAGAAGAATAAAATGGGGGATGACTAGGGGAGTCGACACGATTTTGGTGTCTACAAGATGTTCCTAGAAAATTGGTAATGGGCTTAAGGTGAAATTTTGGGATGATGTCTGGTTAAAGGATCATCCCTTTATTGGAGATTTTCATGACAAGGATTTAGTTGATCGATGTAAGCAGAGATATGGCATATTAGTTAGTCATTATTAGCAAAATGATTCCTAGGTAAAATAAACTAATGTTGATCAAGGCTTCAGTAACATCCAATTATCTCTCAATGCTGTCTATCTTTATCCTTATCTTGAGGATGAGATTATTTGGCATGTTGACCCTAGTGGTCAATTTAAAGTCTCTACTATCTTTGCTTCAAAGGAAAAGGGTAATCAACCTTTTTGGTCTCATGCCTGGATTAAGGGGCTCATCCCCAAAATTAATATCTTCTTTTGGACTCTGCTTCAAAATAAAATTTTGACCCTTGACAATTTGAAAAAAAGAGGTATAAATGTGGTTAATAGGTGTATTTTATGCGAAAATGGACTTGAAGATAGAGACCATATGTTTTTGAATTGCTCTTACACCTAGCAAGTGTGGACTGAGATTCTTAATTTTTGGGGTATAACATGGGTCCATCAAAACAATGTGGAACTCTCTTTTAAAAGCTGGTGCTGCCCCTCTAAGGATCCTGATGCTCATTTTCTTTGGAAACTAACTCTCCCTCATCTCTGGTGGGGTATCTAGAAAGAAACAAACAATAGAATATTTAGGAGTAAAGAACTTCCAGGATGGGTGCTTGGTCAGAATATCATTAGAGCCATCAAGGAGAACTTTAAATCCCAGAGGGATTCTGATCAAACCTTCCAATTTGAAAACCCTTTACGATCTGAAGGGTCTAATTTGAAAAATGATAATCCTCCTAATGGATGGATCAAAGGGAACTTTGATGGAGCAGCTAAGGGAAATCTGGGAAGAGCAAGATGTGGAGTGGTCTTAAGAGATCATGTGGGAAATGTAATTGATGTTATCCCTGTCCCAATTGGTAATTTGAATAGCCATATTGTTGAAGCTACTACAGCCCTCTACACTATTAAATTAGCTATTGATTTGGGGTATTCCAAATTATGGTTGGAATGTGATTCTTTGAATATTATTAATACCCTAAATAATAAAAATTCTATCTCATGGTCTATTGAGGCTACGGTTATCGAAATCAAAGCCTTAATTCAAAAATTTGAAAAAGTGGCCATATCCCATACATATCAAGAAGCCAATGGGGTCACCGATTGGATAGCCAATCATGTTGTTCAAACGGGGCATAAGGTGAGGTGGCTTGATGAATTAAATAAGTACGTGGATCTTAAAGTGCTTATTAATTATGATGCCATTCATTCCAAAGTGGAAAAGATTTGCTTGGATTATCAATTTAATGATTTGGTGGAGTGGCCTTAAGGCTATCAAATTACCTTCCCTGAGTAGGTACATTCATGAGAATGTAATGTGGTTACTGCATGTATCATCAAAAAGGCAAACTCCATTTCAAGTAACAAATAACTAGTTCCATTTCAACCTTTTTGCCTTCTGTATTTGGGTGCTTCTGGTTTTTCGTTTGCTTTGCAATATGAGGGGTGAACCACGGAAGCAAGAGCCCAAAAAATGTGACGAATGGAAGGCTAGACAGGACATATGGAATATTTTATAGAAAGGGAAGGTGGTCAGTTATATGGAGCATTTGCATGGCTTTAAACCCCATGTCACTATAGCCTTCTTTAAAAATTGGGTTGATGATAGAGTTACTCTCCATGGAGTCACTATGAAGCTTACTGAGGACTTCATTGCCGAGGTCACAGGGCTTCCCATGGGTGGTATTAAGTTCTCAAAATAGACCAGTATCTCCAATGCGGCCTACAAAAAATTTCTAAAGATGGATGCAGAGGAGAAGCAACTGGAAAAGAATGGAGAATTCTTTGATGTGGAACAAATAAAAGGAATTTGGCGAGATGTGCTATGTTGTATCCATGAGTACTTTATCCTTGATGGCAGGAATAAAAGAGTTCACAAATTTCATTTTGTTTTTCTTAACCACTTTAGGCATAAGGATAGAATTTCTTTCCCTTTCTATCTGCATTTTTCATTGCTTCAAAGCTTGTATGCCCATAGGAAGAAGGAGTCTCGCCCATTTTACATGAAGGTCTGATACTTCTCATAGAGGGTTTTTGTAAAAATAAATCCATAGCTTTGAATCCTTCTTTTGACAAACATAAGGGTTCCAAAAAGTGTAAGAAGGATGAGAATGTTAAAGGGATAGAAAAGGCAAAACCAAAACCCTCTAGTTCTCAAAAATAAATTGTAGAAGAGGATTTTGAGTTGGAGAGTACTAAAAGCTTTGAGAAGGATGTCCTAAAGGAAGAGGAAGGGATAGACATTGGGGATTTCAACTCCAATTTGGACGAATATTCAGAAACTAAAGGAAAAATTATGAAAGGGAATGAAGAGGATACAATTGAGGGAAACTCAGAACAGAGCAATTTTGACAATGAGGGTAATTAAACTGTGTCCAGGGAAGGTGTTAAAGACAAATATATCTTAACTGATGATCCAATTTCTATGAGAGAGGAAGATCATATGGTTTTGGTTTCTACTCTTGCTATGGAGACTGGGGGACAAGAAAAGGAGGACCCTGTTAAGCATGAAGACCCTGTTGAGACTAGAGAGGAGGAACTGATGGATTGGGGGGAACAAATTGAAAAGGTTGATTCCCTTCCACATGAGATTTTAGAAGAAATTTGTGACTCTCCACAGAGGTAAACCAAGCTTTCCTTCCTACATTCTACCAAGTTAAAAGCCAACTCTATTCTCCAAGTTGATTCTTGGATTTATAATGAAATAATGGGGCTGAAGAAGAAAGTGGAAACAATGCAACACAATCAGGATGTTGATCGGACCATAATCAACCACTTGGTGGTGAAAATGAGAGATATCCCAAAAAAACATAAAGATTATGAGCATAATCTTAGAAATCTCATCAAGGAAAGTAGAACAAAGATGGAGTAGGTAACATCAAGCATATGTGCTGCTATAGCTAGCCTTGGCAAAAGAGTAAATAAAGAAACAATATCCTTAGAGGGTCCAAGTAAGAGGACAAGGTAAAGTTCAAGGAAGAAAGCCTTGCAAGTTGCTGCTACTTCAGTTGCTAATTCCATCCAGGATACTGCTACGACTGTGAAGGAGGCCATTAAGATGATCATGGAATTGCAATAGAAGCCTAGGGTCTTCTTTGCTAGTTTTGTTCCTATTCAGGTCCTTTTTGCTAGTTGTTGTAACTGGTTTTTGTTTTTGGTCCTATTTCTTGGTTCGTGGTCTAAAAATTTATTTGAGGTTCTAGGTCCTTGTAAAACTTGGGTACTTTTATTGGACTAAGTTTGTGGTTTCAAGTCCCTGTAAAACCTGATTTTGATGCTGTTGTTTAGTAGGTTTCAGGATTGCTTTTCCTGGTGGTTGTTAATGTTTTATATTTTTTGATACTATTAAAGGGTTTCAGGGTCCCTTAAAAACCTACTTTTACCATAATTTAAAACATTATTTTCCCCTTGTTAAGGTGGAAATATATTTAGCCTCTATTGCATTGGTACACTAGATTGTACCTACTATTGTGGAATACTACTCATCACTTATTGAGAAGGAGTAGGATTCATCACATTCAACTATTGAGGCATGACATTGGTTGTTGTTTGACTCCCTAATCTTGTTGGTTGTACACTTGATGAAGTAGTTGGTTGAGATTGGGATGCAAAAACTCCTACTCCCTAGTATGATAGTCCACTCATGGTATTAACTATAGGCACATGTTGTTGACTAGTTATTTATGCATTAATAACACTTTGATTTAGATTAGACATTGTTTCCACATTGTCCACTATATTTTTCTCATTATTTTGAATATAAGTAGAAGACACTTCTTTAATAATGTGCATATGCATTAAGTTGTCTACCAAAGTATTTTGCATGAATGGGTTTGAACTCTGATTCTCTTGACTAGTTAACTCTTATCAAAACTCTTATTGAAGGAACTAAGTCAATAAGAAGTTGACTCACCATGTTCATCTAATTGAAATTGCATGCTAGATTCAGGTAGGTTTGATATGCTATCTACATTTGACTAAAGTGGTCTTTCATGATGTTTTTGCCTCTATTATGTAGATTAGGGTCCTGATATGTTGTTTGGACTAGAGCCAAAGGATTGCTAGAAGAAGACTATTGATCATAAATGATATTGTGGGGCATTCAAAAATATAATTTAAATAACTAAGTAAATACAAAAATATTGAAAAGGTGAGTTCATTTTTAAGCCCAAATTTGAAAAATGAGTTGGTATTCATTTGACCCCTTGGTCTTAGTTATAACTTTAAACACTAATTCTAAAAACACTTATTTAATCACCTTAAATTTTACTTTAAGAACCAAAATAATGTTCCTAATTCATTTTAAAATCATTCTAAATATGTCGTAATAGCATTTTTTAACAAGTTCCAAGTCCGTTGGTTACCTATCTACCCTTAAGGCATCACCCCAAAAGCAAATATGTTAGATTAGAAACATTTTAAATATATTTTCAAAATTTTGTGAAAACTATATGAAACTTCAAGCTAAACTAATGTCAAATTCTAAAAATTTATGATAAAACACATGGTTTTTAAAAAATAATCATCTAAAATAGAGTCTGTATGACCCTAAACCAAGCATTTTAAAATGGCATATTAGGTCTCAGGTTTTGTGTTTTTAAGAAAACACAGTGACCAATGTCAGTTCTATAACTTAAAATGGTTACACTTACTAACTGATGATGGTTATCTAATTGACATCAGTTATACCCATAGTGACTGATGATGGCTATGCCAACTGATGTCAATTTTACTAATCGACATTGATTACTGTGTAAACCCATGATAAAGAAAAACGGTAAAATAAAGTTAGAAAATCAAATTGCAAGGGTTTTAATGATCCAAATGAAGATTTTAAAGTTGCATAATGATCTTCTTCATGTGTAGGATGTATTTGGTCCTATTGGGCATGCCATATGTGAACTAATAATTTAACTAAGAAGAGGATATTAGTATTGTGTTAGTGACAAAATACATAAATCAAATTGACAAAGAACACACTAAGCTAACACCTTCATGCCTAGTTACTAGGGTGAGCTTGATAATAAAGACAACTAATAAACAAAACAAAAAAGTAAATTATAAAACACAAGAATTCCTTCACCTTCCTTGGATTCTCCAAATGTCTTTGTAGTATTATCTTACTCAGTTTTGTGCTCATGAAGTCCTTGGCAATGGAAGTTTGTCTACCTCCATCTCTCCTTAGCACCTTTGGCTTGTGGCCTAGCTTGGCTTGGAATCAATTTGGCATGGTAACACTAGCTTGCATGAATCTTTTAAAACCAATCATACATTATAACTTTGCACAAATTAATCTTATAAATGATGTTCATGGCCTCTCTATTTATAGATTTTTTAGAATGTCTAGAATCAATCTGAACCATCCATCCTGATATTGAGATGTGTGGTTAAGGATTAATTCAATTTTTGGAATTAAGTTTATAATTATCTTCATTATTAAATTAGAATAAGGGGCAATTAAGAGGCATGGAGGGCATCATGGAAGGTATTGATGAGGCATGGAGGGTATGAATCGTGATATTTGTGGCATTTATGGCCTAGGGATGTCTTCCCAAGAAATGAGGTCACTTGATGATGTAGATATTTAATATTCATTTACAAAACAAATTTTTCAACAAGTTTCCATGAAATTATTAATTAGGCCTTGGTTTGGGTTAATAAGCTCTTAAGCATGTTTAAGCACTTTGTGCACAAATTACTCAAATTGATCAAAATGCCTTGTTATTTGTCCAAAATTTAACTAAAATAGAATTAGAAGGCAATGTCAGATGCATTGCATCCATTATCCCATTTAGGAATTTTCTGACAATAAATATTAAAGTCACATGTCTTATGCAAGAGATTTAATAGGAAAGAGCAATCCAGAGTACCTAGGTGTAAAATTGGCATTTTGACTCGAAATGATCTAATCAAAGTTAGTTGGCATATATATTGCATTGACCCATTTAGGGATACCCTGGCCAAAATTGGCATTTAAATATGTTAGTTTCAAATCTTTTAATATGTTTTTAGGCCAAATTGTGTATTTTATGTGGAAATTAGCCAAAAGCCTGGTTGGAGGTTATTGGTGGCTAGATTTAGGTGTCTATAGTGTAGACACCAAATTCATGTCGACTCCCCTGGTCATCCCTCATTTTATTCTCCCTCGCCTATTTAACCCCTGTCGATCATTTTTCCCACTAGCCTTGACCCTGGCAGCTTGTCAAAATGAGCAAAAGACTAAAGTTAGTCTCTGCCCCTATTCTGCATCTGCCGACCACGGTCGCCACCCGACCGACGTCGCCGACGTCGGTCACTTATCAGCCGACGTCGGCGGTCCTGCCGATGTCGGTTCTCCTTAGCACTGCATTCTCAATCTGAACGCAAGAACCGTTATTTCATTATCTATTATCCATTTGGTTCCCAATCAGTTTTCCGATCAGTTATCGAATCGTTCTTCGCCTTCATCCGAAACTTCTTCATTTTCGATCAACTAGATTCATTATTCCACCAACCAGTTCATTTTTTATTCAATAGAACTCTTGCGATCAATCGACTCCAGCATTCAACCAATCTGCATTCGCTCTCTCCAGCACAGGTATCCTACTTCGGTCATCCGGCAACATAGCGACAATGACAATCACGTCTCCCACTTCATCTTCAAGCGTATAACAGGTAAGTATCTTGCTCTGTGTGTTTGTTTCTCTCTGGTTATCATTTGTTTATTACTACTATCACTCTATTCAGACTATAGACCCGAGACCTTACTCCTTCCCTTTACACTTCTATCCACCATCCCTCAATACACAGTCTATAGCTCTACTTAAACTTCACTCCCAAACCCCAAACAAAACAATAGACCTTCTGCAAACCCCCAGACCCTGTCCAGACTAGACCAGACCCTGTCCCGACTCGACCAGACCCAACCAGACTCGCCCAAACTCTGTCCAGAACTGTTGCCCCAACTGACGCCGGTCATTACCCCGACCGACACTGACACCTTAACCGACGTTGGCACCTTCCCCTGATCGACGCCGGCACAGAGACCAACATCGGCGACTCTGTAGAATAGTTCGCTAAATATCAGGTACACATTTTGTGTTTTCGTCTTTTATTTACTTTCATTCTGTCTTTTCATTATTTCCATTCCTGTCAAATATTTCTATTTTTTATTAGTGGGTTGATATCCTTCTAGAGCCCACCGTCTCTGCGTCTAACATTTTTTCGTGTTTAGTCTCTTTTCTTCGTAGGTGTCATTCCTCCACAGCCAAAGAGGAGAACCTTCCAATGTCTGATTTCAGTGCGCATGACTACAATCAGGTATCTTCTAGCCTTGACCATTTCTTTTAGTTTCTCATTTCTTCTTTGAATTTAGAAAGCGATTTAGCATAGAAACATTTTGGCACGCCCGGTGGGACCCTAGGGCCTTCCTTGGGTTCTTTCTTTCTTTTGTTCATATAGGTGCATTAGGTTCCTTCCTTTTTTCCTCCTTTTGTCTCTTCTTAAATGACATCATAAGCAGGACTAAGAAGAACTTTTCTTTTCTTTCTTGCACTCCTAGACTAGTCAACACTCATATTCTTCGACTCTTTCTCCATTCGTCTTCATACGAACAAACATTTTGACTTGGGCATTAAAACACTTTGCATTCATTTCTGTTTGCCTGCATCTCTTAGACCACACATAGTAATTAACAAACGCATATTGAATTAATCTAGATCACTTGATGTTACACGACCAAACCACTTGCACAAAACAAACATTTTAACTTACCTGAGACAAGGCCCGACTGGGATTTCATCCCCCAGCGGATACCTTACCCATCCCGGTGATCTTACTTGGATTTCATCACGAAGGAGAAAGCCCACTCCGTTCTCTGGCGGAGCCTAATCTCTAGGGGAAGTATATTTTGGCTAAGCGAAACTAGCTAACCACTGGAATTGTGAAGTGAGGGGAGCTTGCTCCTTAGCACCAAGCCTTGTACAAAACCTAACACAGACTTCTTGAGCACCATAACAAAACCTAAAACCATCCATAGACTGCTTCTTCTAGGACCCGACTCAAAAGCCAATCTTCCTCTACACACATTCTAAGGCATAAGTCACTATAATCCTAATAATCTACTTCTAGGGTTTTAGGATCTGCTTGTGTTCTTCATCTTTTTAGTTTTTATCTGCTTGTTTGAGCTTGTGAGGATGTTCTTCCTTGCCTTGAATGGTTCTGACTCATAGCCAAGCCAAGGCTCTAGTCGATCATGTGAGGCATCATCCTCTTCCGTCTACCCCGCCTATAACCAGCCCTATAATGGAGTTCAACTCAAAAAGTGAAAGAACTCCTACTAGATCATCTCCGACCCAAATGCCTATTGTCCCAGAAGGGGACCAAGATTTTGCATGATTCTTGGACCTCAACGTAAAATCCTTACAACACTATCTCGCAAATAGCCGAACGCGAGACCCCTTGGGCAATCCAATTTACGGAATGCCGACCTCTTTTCTCGAGACTGCGGCCGTATCAACGGCGTCTGTAGTCCAACCCTTAGACACCCAGGCTGTTGCCTCAACCAATGACCAACCTTTTACCAACCATCCAAGTGTGGCCTCTCCCTCCATCATTGGGCCTACTTCCACTGGGGTTTCGGCCCCCTATCAATCTCAGCCCACTCAACCACTTTCTACCCCCTTTAAGAATCTGGTTGTCTCTATTCCGCCTACCCTTACTCCTATCAACACTAGGGTAGCTACCTATCCATTGGCCCATCTTACCTCTAACCAACCTCCCATGACAACATCAAACCTAGCCATGCCTTCTATCCAACCATCCTTAGTCACCTCTTCTATCCCTACGACTAGTCATCCGTATGTTGCGCCCTTACTGGTACAACCGACTACGTCGTATACCTCTTCCAGCCTCTTTCAAGCACCTTACAATCTAGGAAGCACTCCACCCACCAATCCATCAGTAGATATCATCAAAATGCTGATGGATAAAATGTCCAACCTAGAGACCTCTGTTTCCAGCTCATGCAACACTCTCTCGTACGAACAAATTTGCAATGAGCCCATCCATCCTTCTGTCCCTATCAGACCATATCCCAGCCAGTGGGAACTTCCTAAGTTTTCTCATTTTCAAAGCAAGGAAGACCCACAACAACACTTACAGGCATTCAGACATGCCTGTTACCTTATCGCCCATGACGATGCATTGCTTTTACGCACATTTCCCATGTCTCTCTCAGGTGATGTGCTTGACTGGTACAGCTCCCTTGCCAGCCATTCCCTCTTCACATTCACTCAGCTATCCTAGCTCTTCCTCAATCATTTCTCTATCAATATCACCAAGAAGGTCTCCATCACAGACCTCTATTTTATCCGCCAGTTTCAGGATGAATCCATTGCTGATTTCGTCGCTCGGTGGAGGGGCCTTATCAATCAACTCTCATTTTCCTTACCCCAACCTAAGCTTATTGAACTTTTCTCTCAAGCCTATGCTAGACATATTTCTTCTACCTTGAGGGTTCAGACCTTTCACACTTTTGACGAAGCCTTCACGATGGCTCATAAACTTGAGTTACGTGTCGTCAAGGAGAATAAAGTCAAGTTGCAGAGCAAGAATCCCAACTCCAAAATTAATGACCCCTCTTCTAATCCTTCCTCGTCCAATCCTAAATCTAAATCTTTAGCAAACGCTGTGGTTGTTAGATCTTCTTCCTCTTCGCCTTCAACTAATCAACCTGAACCATCCACATCTATGAGTGCCACTCACCAATTTCAGCAGAGATACATACAGCGACAGTTTACTCCACTCGGAGAATCATATGCGTATGTGCTGGAAAAACTCGTCAAACAAGGGGCCCTCAATCTCCCCCAGATCTGACCACTGCCACAATTTGATCCCTCACGCGCCATCCCTACGTGGTATAGGGAAAATGACTTCTGTAACTACCACCGTGTTAAGGGTCATGACACGGGCAACTGTAAAACCCTTAAAAACATAATCCAAGACATGCTAGAAAAGGGTGACCTCATCCTCGACAATCCCAATTCCCCTCCTAATCAGGGTATCGATATCTTCAAACAACCGTTCCCCAATCATCCACCAACCCAAAACAATGTCCATACCTTGATTGAAAACTCTCATGAACATAACATTCGAACAGTCAATACGGTCTCACCCTTCATTTCTAACCAACCTCAAGAGGTGGGTTCATCCATCAGTCCATTACATGTGGATGAACCTCTTTCTCTGGTTAGTTCTCCATCAACTTCTCTCATCTTGGAGGACGCCTCGACCTTACCAACACCGCCAGTTTCACCATCTTCCTTCTTGCTACCCATGGAGGACCCAACCTTTCCTACTCCTCGACCGCAAGTGGAGGGCACTATCATCCCTGCCCTTTACCCGCTTGAGGAGCTTCATTCTCCAGTTTCTTCTCCACCTAGGGAAGAACCTATCTCTCCTTCATCTCCAACCAAGGATGAACCTGTCACAACTTCATCATGCCTTGGGGCCGAAACTACCATACCTTTAGTTCCACAACTGTCGACATCTTCTCAAGAACCTAAACCTCATCCCACATCTTCTCAACCATTTTCCCGACTAGTGGAGAAACTCAAACTTCTCCCTTCTAGGAAAGTAGAACATTAGGGATTATGGGACCATCTCACAGCTCTTCAACAAGCCCATGCCCTCTCATCTCATGCTGCTAATCCTCCCATGGCAGAACCTCTCAAGACTATCAACAAAAACCAGACTTCCACTTCTAGACCGTCTACATCCCCATCAACCTCATCAAAATCGAAACCCTCATCTACCCCACCTAAACCAATCAAGTCACTTGGTGTTTGCCCTGTCTCCAACCTCACTCATCTGCAAGTGAAGGTGGACTTAAACCAGACTTCAACCTATAGTAGTCTTCAATCCAAATCACAAAAGACTACCAAACCATAGAGGCGAATGCCTCCTCTTCCATCACCATTGCCCTCCATTTTGGGCCCTCATCCTTCAACCCTAACCAGAGTCCTTCCCACTTCGACCTCTAATCAAAACCGGTTGCCTCCTTTGCTTCCTTTGCCTACCGCTAGCCTACCCTCTCCCAAAAGGGTGGTACCTCTCATGAAGAATGTATCGTCTCCGCCTGTCATCACACCATCAACCCATAAGGTGGTACAAAAACCCCCTCCAACTTTGCCCAAGCAAAATTCACCGACGTCGCATACATCGATGAGCACGGACCCTATAGTGGGCTCATACTCTTTGATCTTGCAACAAATTTTGCAAACTTCTAGCATAACTCTTCCACCCATCAAGCCCTTCTAACCTCTCAGGTCTAAACCCTCCTAGTTCGATGACACGAAGATTTGTTTATATCATCGTACGCCAGGACACGATACCGAGACTTGTTGTGCCCTCAAGGCTGTCATTCACCGTTATCTGGAGAAAGACACTCTTCTCTTTGAGCACACTTTCGACCGACCCCTGACTCCTTCTCATAACCCTTCAACCTCGTCAAACCCATCAACATCTCATCAACCGGTTACAACCCCTTTATCACCTTCACCTCCCATCTTTGAAATCAATGCCATTCACATCACCACTAGGTCACAAAAGGACAAGGCAAAAGAAAAAGCCGCCATTCCTTGGACCTACCCTTTTGTCAATCCACCTCAACCGCCTAAGCCTAAGATTTCTATCCTTAGTGCACCTCAACCCTCCTCTTTTTCTTCTTCTTCCGGACCAATCCATGACTCCATGTTGAAACAGCTTCACCAGACGCCTGTGAAGATGTCCCTCTATGACCTCATCCAAACCTCGCCCTAGCATCGTCAGGCCCTCATCCAAGCCCTGCAGGCAGTGGAGGTCCAACCCAAGGACCCCCAACCACTTGTTGCCCTTGTCCATTCCTTAGCCCCTGTTGCCTCCATCACATTCAATGATTCTGAGATTCCCACATCCAATACAAAAGATCAGGACGCTGCCCTCTTCATCACTACCTATATCGATCGGACACGCATTAAACGCGTTATGATCGACGGAGGCACTAGCATCAACATCATCTCCACCCATGCCTTTGATCAGTTGGCTCTTCCCAAGAATTATGTCTCCAAAATTGATGCAATCTTGCACTCCTTTAATGACACTACTGCCACGACCATTGGCACAGTCGTCCTTCATATTCACGTTGGTCCACGCACAGTCCTGGAGCTCTTCTACATCATCGAAGGAGAGTTTCAATACAACATCTTGCTGGGCTGACCCTGGATTTGCGCCATGGCCTGTGTCCCCTCCACCCTACACTGTTGTGTGAAATTTGAGCACGACAGGCAAGTCCACACCATTCCCGCTGACCCTTCACCCTTCAAAACTTGCAACACTACCTATCATCTAAATGATGTCCTCATCCCTATCAAGCCATCAATCCTGGCACCGCCTCCATCCGCAGAAGCTTCGACCAGTTTGCAACAGGCGGTCGCCCTTACACCTCCCCTTCAAGCGACAACCATAGACCCCATGGAAGACATCTTCCAAAGACTTTCATTGGGAGAGTATCGCTTGTTGACTTTAGACATGTTCCAAACTCTACAAGAGTATGGATGCCTTCATCACAGCCCCAGCTACGACCATCGGATCGGGATGATCGTACCTTATGGTCCTCCTCACCTCCGAACCAACCTCGTCTATGGGGGGCTCAATCAAGCTCCTACTGATGGTAATCCTCTTTCTTCACCCCAATCTTTCACATCAAACTTTTCATTTCTTGGCAACCCCACCTTTGCACACACTTACCTTTACAGGTGTGCATGGAAGGGTTTTGGTTTCGGACGCTATGAGCAGGTCTCCCATCAGCCTATCCAACCGCTCAATGATGACGATGCCAAGAAATGGTATGGCCTGGGATATCACGACCCCACTTAAGATCCTATAGACCTTTGTCTCAAACCAATCATTAACCGATCTCCTCCACACTCACCTATTCTTCCCCCTTCACCTACGGAGTTGGTGGTTTCCATTCCTCCTAGTTTTTTTTTTTTTTTGCATAAACACCATTCGCCTGGAATCCTTGACTTATCAACTCAATAGGGTGTCCAAGTCTCTCTCTCTCATTTTTCCCAGCATGATCAAAGATGAGTTGGCAACCCTTCACACTGTCCACTGCATTGACGATGACGCCATTCTTTCTTACATGGGCGCTGATGATTCTTTCATCCAACGCTCCCTCCCTTCTAAGACCCAGGTTATGTTAAATGAATCAACTATTGACATCAACCTTCCTTCTTCTGATGTTCCTTATGTCTTAAATATTGGCCAATCTTTAGACGCTCAGGAGCAGCTTGACTATACCCAGTTCCTCTCTGATCATAGCAAGGCCTTTGCCTGGACTTACAGTGATATGCCTGGCATCGACCCCACCATCGTTACCCATAACATTGTCACCAAACCAGAGGCTAAGCCTGTCAGGCAAAAGCTTCAGAAGATGCATCCTCGCGTTGCCCTCCTTGTCAAAGAGGAACTTCAGTGCCTCCTTTCTGTCTCCTTCATCCAGCCCATCGATTATCCATAGTGGGTCTCTAACATTGTCCCAGTCACCAAGGCAACTGGGGGGATTCGGATCTGCATGGACTATCATGACCTTAACTTAGCCTATCCTAAAGATGAATTTCATCTTCCTAACATTGACCAGCTTGTTGATCTCACGACTGGCCATGAGATGCTATCTCTCATGGATGAGTTTTTAGGATATAATCAAATCCTGATTGCTCCAGAAGATCAGCACAAGACTATTTTCATTACCCCATGGGAGAATTTCTGCTATCGAGTCATGCCTTTCGGCTTGAAAAACGTAGGTGCCACTTATCAGCATGCCATGACCTACATTTTCCATGATCTCCTTCACAAAATCATGGAGGACTATGTGGATGACCTGCTCGGCAAGTCCAAGCTTCGCCGTGACCATCTGACCATTCTCAAAATCATCTTCTCTCGCCTTCTTCAATACAATGTTTGTCTTAACCCTAAGAAATGTGTCTTTGGGGTCCTCTCTGGCAAGCTTCTCGGCTTCATCGTTTCTTTCCATGGCATCGAGATAGATCCCGCCAAGATTCACGCTATCCTCAAAATGCCATCCCCGACTAATCTCAAGCATCTTTACAATTTGCAAGGCAAGCTCCAGTCCATTCGTCATTTTATCTCGCAGCTTTCTGACCGCTGCCAACCTTTTCATCATCTCATTAAGAAGGACATCACCTTTACATGGGATAAGGACTGTCAAGAGGATTTTGAAGCCCTAAAACGCTATCTGGTCTCTCCACTAGTCCTCATTCCACCTAAAGATGACCAACCCTTCTACCTTTATATCTCAGCCACTAATCATTCGTTAGGTGCCATGATCACGCACCGAGACGAGCATCACCGTGAGCAAGCGGTCTATTATATCAGCCAAACACTGGTCGACTATGAAACTCGGTATACCCATATCGAGAAACTCTATTTGGCGTTAGTCTTTGCCGCTACCAATCTCTGTCACTATCTTCTTAATCATAAAACCTTTGTCATCACCCACACTGACCCTCTCAAGTATATGCACTCCAAGCCATATCAGAATCAACGTATGGCTCGGTGGCTCATGCTGCTTGCTGAGTTCGATCTCGAATTCATCCAGTAGAAATCTATCAAGGGGAAAACCATCGTTGATCAACTAGCAAATGCCCCTCTTCCTGACAATCAACCTTCACAGTGTGAGTTTCCTGACGAGCCTATCGCTGCGCTTTCCTCTGACGACACCACCTATCAGATGACTATGTTCTTTGACGGCTCCAAATGTCAAATAGGTGGGGGTGCTAGGGTCATTCTCATCCCACTCGAAGGGGAGCCCATGCCTCTGTCTTTTAAACTCGACTTTGATTATACCAATAATATGGCTGAATACGAGGCCTTAATTTTGGGACTTCAGACAGCCCTCTCTCTCAGCATCAAGTCCATCAACATCTTCGGTGACTCACAGCTCATCATCAATCAGGTCAATAGTTCATACCTCTATAAAAATGAAATTTTGCAAAGGTACAAGAACCGTGCTGACATTCTCCTTGCATCTTTCGACCATTACCTCCTGCAGACTGTTCCTCGATCCATGAATAAGTTTGCTGACACCATGGCTTCTCTCGCTTCGCATATCCCATCTTCTTCATCTGCATCCAGACTTTTTGTCATGGTGCATTGTGTGTCATTGCCTTCATATATCTCTTCTCACATTCATCATGTCAACACTATAGACCCTAGCCCACGAGATGCTTGGTATAAGCAACTTGTAGACTTTTTATCTTTCTCTATCATTCCTCCCAACCTCTCTAGTAATGCACGATGAGCTTTTATCAAGTGTACCGCTCGCTATACCATGCTAAGGGGTCTTCTCTATAAGCGAGGCTTCGACGGCCTCCTTCTTCGCTGTCTCACCTCCACTGAAGCATCTCACGCCATTCAACAAGTCCACGACGGGATTTGTGGCAGACATTTCAATGGGAATTCAGTTGCCAAGCGCATCCTTCATTTGGGCTATTATTGGCCTACCATTCATCAAGACTGTAGCGATTATGTTCGGCGTTGCATCAAGTGTCAGCAACACTCTAACTTGCTTCATCTTCCTAGTCACGCCTTACAAATCGCTCAAGATTTCTGGCCTTTTTCTCAGTGGGGTTTAGATCTCATCGGTGAGATTAACCTCCATTCATCTCTTGGTCATCAATCCATCATCACAGCCACTGAATATTTCACCAAGTGGGTGGAAGCCATTCCTCTCATCTCCACAAAAGCTGACAAGATCGTCGACTTCATCAACACCCACATCATCTGTCATTTCAGTGTCCCTCATAAAATCATCACCGATAATGGCAAGTCCTTCAAAAACAAGACTGTCCAAAAGCTATGCGACTCATTCGGCATCAAGCTCAATTTCTCTTCGCCTTACTACCCACAAGCAAATGGGCAGGCCGAGGCTTCCAACAAAATTCTCACTAAAATTCTCATGAAAGTGGTCAGCGACACAGGCAGGGATTGGCACATTCACATTCCCTTTGCTTTGTGGGCCTACCGCACTAGCATCCGAACCTCTACGGGTGCTACCCCTTTTTCTCTCGTGTACGGAATAGAGGTTGTCCTACCTCTCAAAGTATAGATCTCGTCTCTCCGCATTTCTCTACATGATATCCTTTTCAATGATGACTTTCATCAAGATCACTTAGCTCAACTTGAGTTACTTGACGAGCGCCGTCTTGCTGCCCTTAATCATCTCCATGTCTATCAACATCGCATCAAGCGCGCCTACGACAAAAATCTGCGAGAACAAGATTTCAACATCGGAGACCTCGTCCTCAAAGAGAATCAACACGTGACCAATATGGAGCGAAGTAAACAAGGCAAGTTTGCTCCTAATTGGCTCGGACCTTTTATTATCATGCACAAGTATGGATCAGGGACTTATCATCTGTCTCCTCTTGATGGACGACTAGAACCTGAGCCTCTTAATGCGTTGCATCTGTGACTGTTCTACTGCTAGTCGAGTACTCGTCCACTTGACACTTAACTTGAGCTCATCCCTTGAGCAATCCCCGTCCTCTTAGTCCTAATTCCTTTCAACCCTATTCCTCTTAACAATTCCTATAACTCTTTTATGATGTATGGATGCTTTATCCTAATAAAAGGGAGCCCTTGACCTTCTATAATCTTGTCCATGACTCACATTTCTGTAAAAACAAATCAAGATGTCAAAATATCCATGGTCACTATATCAATATCAAATCAAAAGGCAGACTGCTCCCTCGAAGGATAGTTGTACTATCATTGTTGTAATTAATAGACTGCTCCCTCGAAGGACAACTATTTAAAAGCCCTTATATTAAACAAAAATCTAGACCACTCCCTCGAAGGATGGCTATGACTAATCTGGCAATAAACAGCACTATTTTAGAAGCTTCTCGCATTGATTAGCTTCACAACTGACCACCAAGCAAATGACATCTCTATGCAGACTTCCCGCATTGATCAGACTGCACCTCAAAAAAAAAAAAAAAAAAAAACCGAGTCATGGACTTGACTTATAGTTGTCTCAGGGTCTCCTATAAAAAAGGGGCAAAGTTATCTCTGCTCTTAAAATGGTTTACCCTTTTTCCTCCTCCTATCACCTGCTCAAGGGACTTCGAGCTCACTTTAATTTCAAAGTGATTCGATTACCGCTCTAACATAACTATGGTCAACGACGTCACGCATGAATGGGGCTCTTGATTCTACTCCCCCCTATCTATATTGTCTTTTTGGTCCTTGTCAATGAAAGAGCAATATGCCTTTCACTTCTTCTGCACTTTGGTCACATTCACCTTTATCACTTGTCAATCAACTCAACTCAACTCTCTTTTCAAACCACTCCCATAGCCTATTCACCCTAGTTTCTATGGACACCAATACACATGGAAACTATTGACCAAACACAATTTATGTTAAGCATCAACCAATACTTGCTGAAGCATAAATAGACCTCAATTCATTTTTAGCATACATCCATCACGAATATGGAATATTACTAGGGATGAAAGACCTCTCGACCAATGTTGCAAAATACACCATCACACAATATGGAAAAGGCTGCAACATCATCTTCTTCCCCTCATCATTTCATCCTAACCAAGACCAATCTATCGACCATTTTGACCACCTGTCTACTACTCAGACCCTTTGTCTGAACTACATTGGTCTGAGGCCCTATGACCAGGGCTATGTAGGCAGCACTCAGATGACATGACTGTCTTCTGGGGTTAGCTCGACCACACTTGTTTGTTTGTCCCTCTGATGGACAAACTTTCTTTCCTCTTTTTGACCATGACCTTGCCCTCGACCCAACCCAATTCCATCCCTTTGACCCTTCCTCCCTTCTAGGGAGAACTACATTGGCCTGAGGCCCTTCCACAGGGGCTATGTAGGCAGCACTCAGTTGACATGGGGTCTTCTGAGGTTAGCTCGGCCACATCCTTTCATCCATTCCTCCCCTCGACCACTAACCATTGGAGATCATGCCTATCTCCTCCGACCTCGACCACTTCCAAGACATTGTTGCCTTGGTTGTTTTTGCATGTATGCTACCTCATGACTGGTTAGCAAAATTGTGTTCAGACCTTTTTGGACCCTCACAAGTATAGGATCGCAAGCCGGTTGATCCGCACTACTTGTGACTTTTTTGTGTTTCTAGGAGCACTTCCTGAGCCTGGGATACTAGAATGCGACGACCCATTGGAGCTTCAGCTTAGATTGAATAACCCGATCAGTAGACGACTAAATGCTGGGGCCCAGTTATTTCAATTTTGGCACTCCTCGAACCTTGACCTGTGACACTTTGACCTAACCATCTCGTGCAGTGGTATGCGCGCAATTACAACTTTTGCAGCGTTCACCCTCACCCCTCTTTTTCATCCACTCTTTGTCAAATTAGCACCCAATTCTCGGTTCCCTTCCCTCGACTCCTGCTTTGAGGGGGAATACTTCATCCATAATCAGGGCAATCTACTTCCTATTTTTGTCTTGCAGTTCATCAGAACAACCAACAAGATGAAATCAACCTTATCCCTCACCTGGGGCAATCACTCCTATTTTTGTCTTACAGTTCATCCAAAACAACCAACAAGACAAAAAGGGGCAAATGTAGACACCAAAATCGTGTCAACTCCCCTGGTCATCCCTCATTTTATTCTCCCTTGCCTATTTAACCCCTGTCGACCATTTTTCCCACTAGCCTTGACCCTGGCAGCTTGTCAAAATGAGCAAAAGACTAAAGTTAGTCTCTGCCCCCATTCTGCATCTGCCGACCACGGTCGCCACTCGATCGACGTTGTCGATGTCGGTCACTTATCGGATGACGTCGGCGGTCCTATCGATGCCGGTTCTCCTTAGCACTGCGTTCTCAATCTGAACACAGGAACTATTATTCTGTTATCCATTATCCATTCGGTTCCCAATCGGTTTCCCGATCGGTTATCGAACCATCCTTCACCTTCATCTGGAACTTCTTCATTTTCAATCAACTAGATTCATTATTCCACCAACCAGTTCATTTTTCATTCAACAGAACTCTTGCGATCAATCAACTCTGGCATTCAACCAATCTGCATTCGCTCTCTCCAGCACAGGTATCCTACTTCGGTCATTTGGCAGCATAGCAACAATGACAATCACATCTCCCACTTCATCTTCAAGCGTATAACAGGTAAGTATCTTGCTCTGTGTGTTTGTTTCTCTCTGGTTATCATTTGTTTATTACTACTATCACTCTATTCAGACTACAGACCTAAGACCTTACTCCTTCCCTTTACACTTCTGTCCACCATCCCTGAATACACAGTCTATAGCTCTACTTAAACTTCACTCCCAAACCCCAAACAAAATAATAGACCTTCTGCAAACCCCCAGACCCTTTCCAGACTAGACCAGACCCTGTCCCGACTCGACAAGACCCAACCAGACTCGCCCAAACTCTGTCCAAAATTGTTGCCCCAACCGATGCTGGTCATTACCCCGACCGACGCCAACACCTTAACCGACATCGGCACCTTCCCCTGAACGATGCCGGCACAGAGACCGACATTGGTGACTGTGCAAAATAGTTCACTGAATATCAGGTATGCATTTTGTGTTTTCATCTTTTATTTACTTTCATTCTGTCTTTTCATTATTTCCATTCCTGTCAAATATTTCTATTTTTTATTAGTGGGTTGATATCCTTCTAGGAAGTCTTCGTACTTTTGGGATCAGGTGTTTGCTTGACAGCCCACCGTCTCTGCGTCTAATATTTTTTCATGTTTAGTCTCTTTTCTTCGCAGGTGTCATTGCTCCACAGCCAAAGAGGAGAACCTTCCAACGTTTGATTTCGGTGCGCATGACTACAATCAGGTATCTTCTAGCCTTGACCATTTCTTCTAGTTTCTCATTTCTTCTTTGAATGTAGAAATTGATTTAGCATAGAAACATATAGTTCTCCCCTATTTTGGAAGGTGTTGCAAGCTATAAGTATAGTAATGTCTTCTCAAATAATGAAAAGGTCCTATATGCCTACAAATTCAATGATGAGAAAATAATTGTATGATGCCCCCTCGAGGGAATAATTGGCATAAGCAGGTCGGAAAACAGTCCCTAGATAAGAAGCAAAATGAGGGGACCAAAGAAAATAAAGATGATGGGGTGAAAACACAATGATATTGAAAAGGTAGTCAAAATCATTGAGAATACAAGTGGGATGGTGTAGAATGGCTTGCCTAAAGGCTATTTTAAACATTATACCCTGATAGTGGCAAAGTGGTATGATAACATATTGATTTGCCCAAAGACAATTAAAATCATTTAGAAGATGGAGCTACCCCAGTTAGGATAGAAAAATAAGATAAAAATATGCCCTTGTATGGGTAGAAAAATGGAAGTGGTGAAAATGCAATGATTTGCCCAAAGGTGGTTATAATCACTGAGAAATGCAAGTGGGATGGTCTGTAATGATTTTCCCATAGGCAGTTATAGTCATTGGACCCCAATTATGGAAAACATGATAAACTTGGTCAAGGATGATGATAACTTAACATATAGGGTAATGATGAATTGCAACAACCTACTAGTAGGGAGATGCTCATCTAAACTAATAAAAGTTGAAATTCTTTTGTGTTTAATTACTCTTTTTAGGATATGATTAGGATGGAATCGAGATGTTAGTGCTGAAGAGAAGCCATTATTATTGAATGGACTTCTTGAAGTTGAGGTTTTTTGTAGCACATGTTGGTAGGCATCATGGTATAACATCATTAAGACTTTTCCAAAATATGCATAAGGACTGACTCCCATAATCCAATACTCAATAGAAAACAATGCACCAATGATAAAAACCATGATGACAATGTAAACATATGAATATGGATGGATTCAATTGTAAGTGTGGGCAAAGAATCACCCAATGAACACACATAAACTAAATCAAGGCAACAGTGCTAAAAGCAAATAAATAGGCAAACAAACAAACAAAATACATAGAAACAAACAAACAAATAATGCAATAGAAACCATATAAACATTACCCCTAGAAAATAGGTGACAACTGAACAAATGAACAAAATGGGGGAATATAATAAAAGGAAGGGGTTGGTCGAGCTATCTCCATATGCACTAGTCAAGTAGACACTTCCTGAAGATTTTCATGGATGTAATATCCAATAAAAAACTTCAAGCCAAATGTAGTTCTCCTAGGGATTGGGAAAAAATTGATAACTAAGGAAAACAAATGGAAAGGATGTGATAAAAGAAGAGGAATGGTCTTGAAAAATGGCAAGTGCATAAGATAAAAAGGCCAAAAAGGATGGGGAAACTAAATGACAAATTATTTGCTTGTAACTTAGTAAGGGTTCTCAAAATCCTTAAGGCAAAGAAGTGGTCAATGTTTTTGTTTTTTTCTACCAATTTTTCAAATGTTTTTGGAATTATTTTGGAGTATCTCAACTCAATCAAGAGTGATGAGATACTAAATGGTTCAAGCTCAAAAAATGGTGAGAGTGTTTAAACAAAGGTTGCTCATAAAATGGTGAGAGCATTCAAAATTAGGTTGCTCACAAAATGATGAGAACATGGTAGAAAGGCTGACTAAGCTGACCTTAACAAGTATGGATCATTGCCTACATAGTCATAAATTAGGACCTCAAGTCAGTATAGTTCTTCCCTACAGTGAAGGAATTCAACTAGTGTATCAGTCAATTCAAACAAAATAGGCAAAGTTAGTAAAAAGGCATAATATGGCATAGGAAGTGGTAAATTGGTACGTCAAAGCTTAATAAATAAATATTTCCCCTAGTTTGCCCATAAACAGCTATAACTAGGACATAAGGGCATAGATCAATGGTACTAATTTACCCAAAGGTGGTTATAATAGTAGTAAGACTGATGATAAGAAAGGAATAACAAATGAAGGATGTAACTGCCAAAAAAATTGTCACACTAATCCAAAATACAATCTCTATCTAAAGTCCTTGAACCAACTGATGAAACTAATCAAATTCTTCGATGCTAAAAATGCATAATGAATGGAAAAAACAAAGGTCAAATAGGCTAGGATTTAGAACACACTAGGCCGATAGGTCAAAAATATAAAGTGGATATGGCTAAGAGGATGGATAAGAATGATATTTGTACAAAGAAGAATAGTGATAAAATGGCATAACTAAAATGTTCCTTACAGATAATACACCTTAGCGCTCAAGCATAATATCACTTAAGGTGAATAACATTCATTGGCTCAGTAAGTTCATCTCCATCTGGTGTGGTAAGCTTATATGCCCCTGATCCATAATCTATAGTAATGATGAAAGGCCCTATCCAGTTTGGTTTGAATTTACCTTTATGCTTCTTCCCAGTTGTGGTATTCTTTTGGTTTTCTTTAAGAATAAGATGACCAAATTCAAATGTTATATACTTAACACATTGATTATAGTGGAATTCGAGTTGACTCTAATATGCCTAAAGATTTTTTAGCATAGTTGTGTATTTTTCATCAAGTAGGTCTAGCTCTTACAAGTGAGCTACTCAATAGTCATGATCATCTAGGACATGCTTGAAAGAGATGCATAGTGAAGGTAATTCAACCTCAATGGGAAGGATGGCTTCAGTACCATAAACAAGTGAGTATGGAGTGGCTCCTATGGGGGTATGATGATTGGTATGATATGCCCAAAGGATAGGGAATATCTGTAGGTGCCAATCATGACCAGCATCATTGACAATATTTTTTAGAATATTGACAATGGTTTTATTCAATGCTTTAGCCTGGCCATTACCTTGAGGATAATATGTTGTAGAAAAATGTTGTGTGATATTATATTCAATACATATTTGGTCTACATCCTTATTCTTGAATGATCCTCTATTATCAAATATAATGTCAAATGAGATACAATAGCGACAAATGAGATGGTTGAAGATAAATTTGGAAATTTTTTTTCCAGTCATGTAAGTGAGGGGTATAACTTCAACCCACTTAGTGAAATACTCAGTGGTGGTAAGGATATGTTTATGGCCATCAAATGAAGTGGGGTTAATCTTCCCAATGAGGTCATGTACCCATGTAGTAAATGGCTATGGTGTCAACATCAATTTTAAAGTTTGTGTTGGGGCATGAATCAAATTAGCATGTCATGGACATTTGTCACACTTATTTACATATGTAGTTGCATCTACATCCATCATCAGCCAATAATAACTAGTACACAAGATATTTTTGGATAAAATTGCCCTGCTATAATGAGTTCCACGTACTCCTTTGTAAACTTCTCTTAACACTAGTGTAGACTCTACCAAAGTTAAAAAATGAAGCAAAGTTTCATCAAAACTAAATTTGTAAAGGGTGGATTCAAGTAGAGTATAATGAGTGGAATGATGAATAAAGGCTTTAGTTTATTTTCAAGATAGGTTAGGTTCTAGAACTTGGTCATGAAGGTTGTTGCAAATGTCTGAGTACTAGATAGAATTAGGACCAATAATATCACAAATCATTAAGATCGTTGAAGGTTCATTAACTGGTGCTAACAAATTCTCAATGAGGAACTGATACTCTATATCTTTATTTATTTATTGAATTAGAGAGACAATAGTAGTTGTGGCATCTTTAATTCTATTATTAGCCTTTGGTATGTGCTCAAATTGAATGTTGGAAATTTATTATTTAAGAGTATCGACCATGGCTTTATATGGAACCAGCTTGTCATATTTGGTCTAAAAATAATCTATGACCTTATTGATGATTAACTAGAGAATGACCATAAACTTGGAGATGAGATATATTCCAATGCACTGCCTATCAAAGTCCTCCAACAAGTGCTTCATACTCAACCATGTTGTTTGTACAAATGATACTAATTTTGAATAACTTAGGGATTAGATCCCCCTATGGTATAATAAATAAGAGGCCTACCCTAGATCCATGTGTAATAAATGAACCATCAAAATATAGCTTCTAGTGCTACTCCTCAAGAGGTGTGTTAATGATGGTCATTATTGATTCTTCAGGGAAATGAAATATGAGTGGCTTTGTGTCTACAAGAGGTGCTTCAGTAAGTTGATTTATAAGAACTTATCCCTTGATTGCCTTCTGATTGACATACTCTATGTCAATGTCACTAAGAAGCATGATCCATTCAGCCATTCTACCTTGTAAAGCTATTTTAGATAGTAGATACTTAAGTAGATATACTTTTGAAATGACCATAGTTTTATTATTTAACATGTAATGGCATAGTTTTTAGCTATGAAGACCATGGTCAGAGAAGATTTTTAAATAAGTGCATAGTTATGTTAATATGCAACCAAGGTATGACTTAGGTAGTATACAAAATGCTCTTTTCCATTATCATCATGTTGAGTCAAGAGTGATCCCATGGCATTATCTATAGCTGATAGATATAACAAGAATGGATTTTTTGACATAAGAGGTAACAAAATAGGTGGATTAACAAGATATTCTTTGAGTTGTTGGAAAGTTGTTTGGCAGTGATCATCCCAGTGAAATGCAACTCCTTTTTCCATAAGATGTGTAAATAGATTACACTTTTTTGATAACTAAGAGATGAATCATTGAAGTGATTGAATCTTACCCTATAAACTATGGAGTTTCTTCAAATTAGTTTGTGGTAGCATCTTGATTATAACATGGACTTTAGTTGGATAAACTTTGATGCTTCTACGAGACACGATGAAGCCAAGAAATTTTCCTAAAGTTACACCAAATACATATTACTTCGGATTGAGTCTAACTTTGTACTCTCATAATCTTTTAAATATCTTACATAGTACTGATGGATGGCCAGTCTTGTCTTGGATTTTCCTAATATGTCATCGACATAGTCTTCAAGAATATCATGCATCATATCATGGAATATGATATTCATGGCCCTTTTATATGTAGTTCCAGCATTCTTAAGACCAAATGGCATTACTTGATAATAAAATGTTCCCCATGGAGTGGTTAACGCTATTTTATGTTGGTCTTCTGGAGCCATTCTCATCTAGTTGTATCGTGAAATGCCATCCATGAGCGAAAGCATTTCCTAACCTGCCATGGAGTCAACAATCATGTCAATGTTAGATAATGGAAAGTCATCTTTAGGACAATCTTTGTTTATGTCTCAAAAATTAGTATAAATTTTGATCCCTTCAGGCTGTTTGCTAATAGGTATAACATTGGATATCCATTTTGAGTAGTCAATGGATTGGATACATCATGATTATAAGAGTTTTTTCAACTCTTTCTTTACCAAGAAAGCAATGCGAGGATAAATCTTATGTAGATTTTATTTTACCAATTTGGCATTAGGATTAACCACAAATTAGTGTAAAACCAAGGTGGGATCCAAACATGGCATGTCATAATAGGCCTATGCAAAGATATCTACAAATTCCCTCAACAAAGCTATAAAGACTTCACATTCCTCCTCAGTGAAGGATGCAAATAATATTATCCACTTTAGGTCTGATGGAGTCCTAATATTTACCTCTATTATATTCTTGACTAGAAGGGTTGAACCATCTTATAAGATAGTAGGTAAAGACTTAAACTAGTAGACTATATCAGGGTCCTCTGTTAGGACTTTCTCTTCAACCTCTCCTAGGCATGATGAGTATGAGTCCCTTAATGGGAGATCTAGCCATGTAACAAAAATAGTCAAAAAATCTTAAATAATTTGATTAAATACTTGTTGTTGCACAAAAATGAACTTAGATCCATAGGCAATTTCATCATTGGTGGTCTCCTAGTCTAAATTTAAAGAAGAATGAACATCTCCATCTAATGGTGCTTGAAATAGGTTTTCACCACTAGAATGGCCTTTATCTTTACTTTTTTCCTAGTCAAAAATCACCTCAAAGAGGTTTTCACTTTGGGACCTCAATGTTTTAATTATTTATTTTTGGCTAAGGGTGTTCACCCGTTCTCCAAAATAGGCTTCAAGATCTAATGTGATTGAGAATCCTGATTTGTGATCTCTCAACAGATCATTGTCTCTAAGGCCTAAAAAGTCATAGAATGCCTCATCATTTTGAAGCCCATCAATCAACAAAGTGGATTCTTATTGGTCCCAATATATCAATTAGGGATAGTATAATGGTAATGGGTTGTGATGAATGACTGGGGTAAGGGTACAAATGGCATTGGTATCGAATAGGTTAGTCTCAGTTAAGTTATCAAAGGTGAGGTTGTGATAGGACTCTACTTCATAGTTGACATCATCCTCGTTAGGCATTGGTGATGGAATTTGAATAAGATATGTGGGGTCCCCCAGGCAATTTAAATTCAAGTCCATAAAGTCTTTCATACTTAGTAATGGAAATTGGCTTGATGGTTCCTTGCTAATTCAATTTGAGGCCTCTTCCTTCAAAATTGTAACATTCCATGATCCTATTGAGAATAGGATACTTTGCACTTTTATAATAATCATCTTGGTCATGGTTGTATAACCATGATTCATCCCCTTCAAGAGGGTCAAGTTCTAGGCTAGATGTTGGTACAAATGTGACAGGTCCCTTATCTTTGTTATTTCATTGCCAATGCATATCTGGGGTGACTTTAGGTCATCCAAAGGTTTTTGGATTTTGAGAAATATTGGTAATATGAAATGTATCATGGGTCACATACTCTCTTGGTCCATTATCTAAAATGGTGAAATGATTAAAAGCTTCAGGAGGTGGCATGTGGGAAAGGGAATACAAGGTATTAGGATCTATGCAATTATCTGGTGAAGGATCAATAAGTATGGCCTTTCCTTTATCCTACTTGGAACTTAAATTCATGTCATACTAATAATTATAGCTTTAAAATTTGGCCTCAAGATGTTTGTAGTTTTCATATGGATGTAAATCTCCTGGAATATTCACTTCCATCCTTAAATGGGAAAACTTGATGCATTGGTGCAGCGTTGATGCGACTGCATGAATCTCATATAACCAAGGCCTATATAGAAGCATATTATATGATAACTCAAGATCAAGCACATGGAAAAGTGTATCATGGATCAAAGGCCCAATGATAACTAGCAAACTAATGGTGCCTTATGATTCTATTTCCTAATTATCATAGGCTTTGATGGTTATCATTTCTAGTTGGAGATCTACCATTATGTACCCAAGAAGCTTGATGAGCTTTAGAGACACTATGTTGAGACCTGATCCATTGTCTATAAGTACATGTTTCACTTTATTCCACTTTATATAAACTTCTATGTACAATGGGTTATTATGGAGCGAGCTAAGGGAAGACATATTGCTTTGGTTGAATGTGACCTATTGGGTTGGAGCTAGGTGTCCAACCAAAGCTTGAAATTTTTCAAGGGATATGTCACTAGAAATAGTGGATTGGGTTAAAAACTCATTCAAGATGTTCTTATGGATTAATGACATTCGTAGAAAATCTAAAATAAAAATTTATGCTTGCATTTTCTACAATTGTTCCATAATATCAAACTTCTTGTATTGATCAGTATTGAATGGTTTATTTTGAGATTGAGTAGTTGGTTGGATAACAGGTACATTAGTAGATGGTTGTGGGCCTAGGATATTAATCTTCAACCTCCATGTTGTGATTGCATAATCAATATTAGATATTACACCATGATCACTCGCAAATGTTGGGAATGGTGTGGGGATAGATACGACAAGCCTCAATTACTGGTGCACTTGTATGTGGTCACATGATAAGGATAAGTTATTGATATAAGGTCCAAAAGTAGAATTTTAAGTTTACTGGCTTGCTTGTATGCAGTCCCAAGTCAAAGAAGGATTATCCATGTAATTTAATAGAGTGTTTTTTTTAGCAATGGTCTAGATTGATTAATGTAAGATTAATGGAGATGGTGTTAACGTTGCCCCCTGAAATATGACCTACAACCCTATTGTAGTCATGTGCAACTACATAGTAAGTTTGTTGGTTGTTACCATTCTAACCTTGATTTTGTCCATTATTTTGTCATTATTGGTTTTGTTTTTGATTTTGTTGATTCTATTGGTTTTGTTGGTTCAGCCTTTGATTTTGATTTTATGTATTTTGTTATTGCACTAGCTGATGTTGTTGCTATTGTTGCTAATTATTATGTCAAGGAAAGGGGTTTTGATAAATCCTAAAAGTTTGATTGAAAGTAGAAGCACCATTATCCAATGTTATCTCCCCATTCTCCAACATATTCTCAATCAAATGCTTGATTTGAACATATCTTCATAGATTATGCCCATTAACCTGATGATATTCATAGAATTCATTTTCATGGTACCAATTAGGATATAGAATGCCTTACAGATAATGCTTTGGTATAGGCTAACTAATAATATTAGCAATGGAAAGTTTGTGAAATATAGATTTAATAGGCTCTCCTAGGTCACTAAAGACATGATGCATAGGCACAATTCTCCTTGGAGGAGGGGTTTACAATGGTAAAGGATACTATATTTATTGCATAGGTCTTAGTTGTTGTGTTTGTGGCATTGGTTGGAGAGGTTGTTGAGTAGGATTAAACTAAAAAAGTGGTGTGGATGATTTTATACCATTTGAACATGATGTGATTTAGTTACTCCATTTCCCATAACATTCCTATTGTGGTTGAATTACTTTAGTCTTTCTTAGTTATTAGACTATGTCAATTGCGATGATTGTGCTTGAATGGGATGTTGATTTTGGCTATTTTCCTAATTGGTACCTTGATTTTGATTAGTTAAATTAAACTTGATGACTCCTTTATTGATGATCACTCACTCGATCAATAAACCTTATTAATAATATCCTTGAAAGTATTTGCACATTGTAGTTCTAGATGATAAGCTATCTCACTATGCAAAATTTTAGTAAACATAGTGGCTAATTATTTATCTAGTCAACTATGAGTAAAATATCTTGCAAGGGCTCTCCATCACTATAGATAACTTGCAAAACTCTCACTATCTTTTTACTTTTCTTGTGTTAAATCTACTAATGAAATCTCATGTTTAATATTATAGGAAAAGTGTTACACAAACTTATCAAAAAGACCATCAAAAAATTTACTAATTTTTTGGGCAACTTTAAAAACCACTCCAAGGCTTGTCTAGCCAAGCTCCTAGGAAATAACAACAAAATATATATGTCATTGTATGCCACTAGTTGACATGCGACAAAGAACTTAGTCAAATGAGCCTTAGGGTCACCTTTCCCTTTGTATTTGTCAAATTTCAGTGGTTCATATCTTGGAGGAAATGGTATCTATAAGTCCTCCATGTTAAATGGATAAGAACACACATCATCCAACTTAAATATTTTAGTCTATTTCCCAGCCTAAATGGTAGCAACTACATCCTTCATTTATTACAATTCTTGGGATAAGAAACTAGATGGAACATTGGTTTGAGGGAGAATATTGGTTTGGGTAGATGGTTTAAAGGTCATAACTAGGACACTTTGACAAGGGTATGATGGAGATATATGTTGGGCTATATTGGTTTGGTTTGGAAATGGACCAAGAATATGCATACATGGATTAGGATGTACTTGAAATTACACATTTGGTTGTGTGATATTTTGGTTCGGATTGGCTATGAAGGTCTGACCTAGAGGATTTTATGGTTGGATGGAGGGATATAAATATGTTGTGCCTATTGTGTTTTGAAAGGGACATGTTGCTGACTAATCAAACCTTATTGTTGAGGGGAACTTGTGGATGGAGACCCTATCCCTGAACTTGTGGCATATTTTGAACTGATTATTATCTAATAGGTACTTGAAAAACGTAAGAGCCTCTTTGTTACATGAATCATCATTGGGAAGTGAAATCATGTTGAATATTTGACATCTGTCATTGACCAATATTTACATGTTGTTGGCTAGTCAGCATTTGGTTTTGGATTAGTACACTAGTCTATGATTGAGGAGGTATATTTGCCACTACTTGATGAGGTGTAACATTAGTTTCCCCTTGTTGAGGTGGTAATATATTCAACCTCTATTAAATTGGTACACTATATTATACCTACTATTGTGGAATACTACTCATTGCTTGTTGAGGAGGAGTAGGATTCATCACATTCGATTGTTGAGGTATGACATTGGTTACTGGTTGACTACCTAATCTTGTTGGTTGCACACTTGATGAAGTAATTGGTTGAGGTTGGGATGCATAAAATCCTACTCCCTAGTATGATATTCCACTCATGGTATTAATTATAGGCCCATTTTATTGACTAGTTATTTATGTGTTATTGCCACTTTGATTTAGATTGGACATTGCTTTCACATTGTCCACTATATTTTGCTCATTATTCTGCATAAAAGTATAAGACACTTCTTTAATAATGGGCTATACAGCAAGTTGTCTACCAAAGTGTTTTGCATGAATGTGATTGAATTATAATTCTCTTGACTAGTTAACTCTATCAAAACTCCTGTTGAAGGAACTAAGTCAATAAGAGGTTTACTCACCATGTTCATCTGATTGAAATTGCATGCTAGATTTAGGCAGGTTTGATATGTTGTCTGCATTTGATTAAATTGGTCTTCCATTATGTTTTTGCCTCTATTAGGTTGATTAGGGTCTTGATATGTTGTTTGGACTAGATCTAAGGGATTGCTAGAAGAATCTTGTTGATCATAAATGATATTGTGGGGCATTCTTACTAGACTTGGTAAATTTTCATGGGGGAAGTTTGATAGAAACTTGGCCCCTACCTCTATGGCTCTAAATAAAATATTTTCTTTGTTGTCCAATAAATGATTCTCAAAAAAAAATGGATCATATGTGGAAGCCACATTAGTAGAGTGTGATTGTTGAATAACTAATTCATTAGTTGTGGGTATTGTAACTAGGTATTGTGTGATTTGTTTTTGGTCTTGTTCTGAATAAGGTGGTGTGTTAACCAAATAGTTAGCTAATGGATTTTGGCTTTGTGCCCTTAATTGATTTTTATAAGAGGGATAAGAATCCATCTCATAAGGAATATTATCTATGTAGGGGTTTTGCACCATTTCTTCTTGCATAAGCACATTACTAATCCTTGAATTGTACATGAGTCCACTATGAGTGTAGGAATACATGTTGGGATCCATAGTAGATAATTTACGATAGAAAGAGAGTTATAAAAACTCTAAGAAGGACAATGTCTAAAACAAATGATGTTCAAACTTGGTCTAGATTCATCAAAAAGATCAAAAAGGTTTATATAAAGATTTGTGAGGAAACAAGCTAGTGTTAAGTATCTAATGCCTCACTATTCACACAAAAATAAGCAAGTAAATAAACCAAAAATTGAAATGAAAAACTCTAAGGTTGAAGTATTTAAATCAATATAATCTAAGAAATTTAAAAGTTTCTAGGTCTTTTGACCAAATGTGGTGTCAAAATATAGGCTCAAACAAGGCATGTACTAGGACTCTTGGCCAAATGATGTTAAAATATAGACTTTGAAATAGATGAAATTTTAATGTAACGGATTTAAAACACTTATAACAAACACTAGGCATTTGATTCTTGGACATGAACTCGATCAACTAGGTATAAGGTATGAAACAAAAGGCACTTTAGAGATAGTTTATTTTCTCGTTTTATAAGGCACTGTAGAGATAGTTTATTTTCTCATAAATAATGGTATAAAACTTGGTTCGTTTGACAAATAAACTAGAAGAAAGTGAATGTTATAACTGTGCTAGACAAAGGATCACAAAAGTACACTCTAGACATAGACCTTGAGGCACACCTTGCACCAACAATACTTCTATAGTGAGTGGGGTTTTGTCTAAGATCTATAAGTTTCTAAACATTCTAGGGGAATCAATTGCAAAATGACTTTCATGCCAAAAAATGCAAAATAAAAGCATATATTTTGGGTCCATATCACATAGCTTATTGTAAAAATGTCCAGTCTTTTTTGTAACTACTACATCTTGTTGTTTTCTCAATGTAGTATGATGTCCAAGTGCCACTACATCCCATGTGCAACTCCAATTAGGAGCCAAATAAAGTCAATGCCAGAAGGTGAAACCCCAGGTCAAAGCTTCCATAAAGAACTCATAGGAGGTAATAAAGTCCCCCTAATAAGCCAATTTTGCATAAAAATAAAGAAAGCATGAAATAGAAAGACTTTAGGGTCATTTTCAAGGTCACCCAAACTTTGACAACTTTTTGGGGAGTGATTTAGATGACTTTCTTTCTAAGCCTTGGATTAGGCTATTTACAATAGGAATGGTGATTTTGATTCCAAGGGTTACCTAAAGGGGACAAATGAAAGAGCATACACATAGCAACCCTCTTTTTTCCAAACAAAAATCTAATTTAAATAAATAAGTGAATACAAAAATCTTAGAAAGGTGAGTTCATTTTTAAGCCCAAATTTAAAAAATGAGGTGGTGTTCATTTGACCCCTTGGTTTTAGTTGTAACTTTTAAAAATAATGCTAAAAACACTTATTTTAGCACCTTAAATGTTACTTTAAGAACCAAAATAATGTTCCTAATTCATTTTAAAATCATTCCAAATATGTCTTAATAGCATGTTTTAACAAGTTCCAAGTCCATTGGTTACCTGTCTACCCTTAAGGCATCACCCCAAAAGAAAATATGTTAGATTAGAAATATTTTAAATAGATTTTCAAATTTTTGTGAAAAATATATGAAAATTCCAGCTAAACTAATTTCAAATTCTAACAATTTATGATAAAATATATGGTTTTTAAAAAATAATCATCCAAAATGGAGTTTGTATGACCCTAAACCAAACATTTTAAAATGGCATATTAGCTCTCCGGTTTTGTGTTTTTAAGAAAACACAGTGACCAACATTGGTTCTATAACTGATGATGGTTACACTTACTAACTGATGATGGTTATTTAATCAACATCAGTTATACCAATAGTGACTGACGATGGCTATGCTAACTTATGACAGTTTTACTAATAAATGCCAGTTACTGTGTAAACCTGTGATAAAGAAAAATGGTAAAATAAAGTTAGAAAATCAAATTGTAAGGGTTTTAATGATCCAAATGAAGATTTTAAAGTTGTAGAATGATCTTATTCATGTGTGGAATGCATTTGGTCTCATCAGGCATTCCATATGTGAACTAATAATTTGACTAAGAAGAGGAGATTAGTATTGTGTTAGTGACAAAATGCACAAATCAAATTGATAAAGAACACACTAAGCTAACACCTTCATGCCTAGTTACTAGGGTGAGCTTGATAATAAAAACAAATGATAAACACAACTAAAAAGTAAAGAATGAAACACAAGAATTCCTTCACCTTCCTTGGATGCTCCAAATGTCTTTGTAGTAGTGGCTTACTCAGTTTTGTGCTCATGAAGTCCTTGGAAATGGAAGTTTGTCTACCTCCATCTCTCCTTAGCACCTTTGGCTTGTGGCCTAGCTTGGCTTGGAATCAATTTAGCATGGTAACACTAGTTTGCATGAATCTTTTAGAACCAATCCTGCATTATAACTTTGTACAAATTAAGCTTAGAATTGATGTTCATGGCCTCTTTATTTATATATTTTTTAGAATGTCTAGAATCAACCTGAACCATCCATCCTGAGATTGAGATGTGTGGTTAAGGATTATTTCAATTTTTGGAATTATGTTTATAATTATCCTCATCATGACATTGGAAGAAGGGGCAATTAAGAGGCATGGAGGGCATCATGGATGGTATGGATGAGGCATGGAGGGTATGAATCTTGATTTTCTGGCATTTATGGCCTAGGGATGTCTTCCCAAGAAATGAGGTCACCTGATGATGCAGATTTTATATATTCATTTCCAAAACAAGTTTTTCAACAAGTTTCCATATAATTATTAATTAAGCCTTGATTTGGGTTAATTATCTCTTAAGCATGGTTAAGCACTTTGTGCACAAATTACTCAAATTGATCAGAATGCCTTGTTATTGGTCCAAAATTTGATCAGATTAGAATTGGAAGGAAATTTTAGATGTGTTGGATCCATTATCCCATTTAGGAAGTTACTAAAAATAAATAATAAAGGCACATGTCTTGTGTAAGAGATTTGATAGGAAAGAGCAATCCAGAGTTCCTAGATGTAAAATTGGCATTTTGATTCAAAATGATATGATCAAAGTTAGCTGGCCCATATATTGTATTGCCCCATTTAGGGATACCCTAGCCAAAATTGGAATTTGAATATGTCAGTTTCAAATCTTTTAATGTGTTTTAGTGTTTTTAGGCCAAATTATGTATTTTAAGTAGAAATTGCCCAAAAGCCTAGTTGGAGGTTATTGGTGGCCAGATTTAGGTGTTTACAGTATGGGTATCACCCCCTATCAATCACTTGAGCTTTTTTAATGCATCCTAAGGTTTGAGCTATTGAGGAACATATTCACCATCAACAATAGGTGCTAGTCAGTTTATGAGATAATCTAGTAATGGCACTAAATTGAATGAAATAGTAAGTAGATCAACATCATAGTGAGTGGAATTTTGACATAGGGGATGAAGTCTTTTTGTATTTGCATCCATATAAACATATGTATCTGAATCAACAAAAAAAGGATAACAAGATAACACCTAAGTATTATGGCCCTTCCTAGAGCTTGTAAAAAATTGGTAATATGATTCCAAGATGGAATTACCCCCATCCACTCACTTGTATTTGGTATTCCATGTATCTTACCTAAAGAAAGTAATTAGACATAGAGTTTTCACCCAGACTAAGTTCCTTGAATTGGATGATGAAGGCTGAGTCATTTTGGAGCTTGAAGAGATATTTCACATGTGCACTAAGTAACTATGGACTAGAGCTTTTAAGTAGTATTTGATCAAATGGAAAAACATGCATTTTTAAGATACAACATGGGAGGATGAAGTGTTCCTACAACAACATCCTAGTTTGATTCAACATTGAAAATAATGTTGTTTTGAATGGGATGGGTATGTTACACCCTTAACCTATATTGTGTATAGGGATATGTGTGGCTTACTTTTGGCTTACACAACTTCATATTAGCTTGTTGCATTTCTCAATGTTCTTAATATAGTCATCCTATGGAATAACCATGGCTAAGTATAGTATATATAGGAGGTAGTGGCTAGTATTTGATCATCATATTATGAATTATGTTCTTATTTCATTATTATGGAGGTTTTCCCCTTGAAGTGGCTCGGTAATAATATCCAAGTATTCTACTCCTTTACCATTTTTTGTTGTGTATTTGCTTATTCTACTCTTCATTATATGGTATATAATTATATTATTTCAAATCATCTAAGTAATTTTCTTACAAACTTACCTATTATATTATGGTCAATGGAGGTAGAAGAAGCATGTAGAAAATTTTAGTTGATGTGATAGGACTTGTAGGTATTTGCTCTTCAATTGTGCATTGAGGGGAAGCATAAACAAATAAGTGTCTAGGGAAACTTGGAGGTGTTCTATCTTTTTCTTCAACATAAGATTCCCCAAATGGGCTAGCTTACTTTTGTGTTTCTACCTCTAAATGGGGGGGCATGAATAGGTCTAGAAACCCATTCTTCATTCTCAATTTTTCTAGAATCCTCTTTAGTGATAGTATGATTATACTGAATCATCTTTATCATAATCATGGAGATGTTGACCTTGTGCATCTTTATGAATACTTTAATATCATCTTCTAAATTCATGAACACACTATCATGATCATAGGACTAATGTCCATAGTTGATTTTCACTTTTCTTTTATATTTTTAATATGTTCTTTGACTTTTTCCTAGGGTCCTAGTGTCTAAAGTGTGACAATTTAAACCCATAGCGTGTCCTAATATTTCCAACAAATTGGATGTGTTCCCACCTTGTGTACTACATTCTGCTAATACTAAGAGGGGTTGAATGGATAATTAATTTCTTGGCCCTCCTTAATTTAGTGTTAATGTTATCATCCAATTGAGTAGTAATTTCCTATTCAACTATTTTTTAGGTACAATATTGGTAGGTACAAAGGTTGTGTCATAGTGCCCTCTATTTCAGAGAAATTTAATTTATGTTCTTTATAAGAAAGAGAAAAGAAACTTGAGAAGGGTATCATATAAAAACTTGATATTTTATATGCACATTGATCCAGATGAATGTAGATACTCCTCTTTGGCTTAAGAGGAATGACCTATAGATAAGAAAGCACTCAAATAAATGGTTGATTAGTTAGATAGTATGGTGGATTGCCTATCAAGCTAAATCCAAAAAGTTCAAGCTTCCTTGGAATTTATCAATTCACACTTTTAAACAATCAAGTTTTGAAAGATAAAGTACTTTCATAAACAATAGAAGATACTGAAATCAAATACAAGAAGTGCTTGATGAAATAATGGGTGAATTTGAGTAATTATAAAAATAATTGGGTCAATATTAATGCTAAATAAGTCAGGTATGGTTCAAAAAATAAGGTAGGATTATACGATCAAGCAGAGAGTCTAAAAGTTGGATTTGGCCAAGGTTTGGTAGGTGGAAATAACTTGTAATTATTTTGTCACACATTAACTATCAATAGTTTGGGTCACTATCAGTGGTTAAGGTAATCATTAGTGGTTAAGGTTACCATCATCGGTTAGGATATACCATCGGTGGTCAGAGTGACCATCAATAGTTACTATGGGTTGGGTGTGGCCAAAAAGAGGCTATTTGGATGAGGTCATAGAATGAAATTTTGAGAGGTGGGTTTGGGTTAGGTTAAATGTGAAATAGAAATAAAGTAACTAAATGATTAAAAAAAAATACTTATCTTGTTGGTTGTTGACTTGATGAATGGTTGATGTGGTTGGCTGATAAACTCATTGATGGAGTCTGGGGCAATTTTAGTAGAGTAATGGTACTTGGTTATTGGTTGATAGATGATATCACTTTGGATCTCTATTGCACTTACTGGTTCACTAGATCATTACAAGAATGCCTACAAAATAAAACACTAATGTAAGAATCTTTGGCTCTAGATATTGATCACTTGATTCTAGATCCAAATTCACCCTCTCCTCCTCTCTCTTTATAGGAAGGAAGGAGAGGTGCAACAATATGTTAACAAGAGGTCTAACTTGATATCTAATTTTAGCTCTCACATGCATTAGCTCACACATGATTTAGACAAGCTTAAATATAAAAAATTAAGTCAAAATGATGTGGTAGTTTAGTGGTTTAGGTGGTGGTAACCTGACCATCGACATTCAAGCTTGATCATCAATGTTAGGGTGATTGTCAATGGTCAAGGGTCAAAGGTCAGGTTGGGTTAAAATGTGGGTTAGGTATTAGGTCAATTCTGACCTGAGTTAGGTTTAGTTTGTGATCAAAAGGTCAAGGTTAGTCCTTAGTGGGTCCTAAGGTATTTTAGGGGTGTTTTGACACTTGGAACCATAGTGTACAATTTTATAGTGTCTATATTTTACCCCTTTTGTTATGCAATTTATATCAGCAAGTGATAAAACAAAAATGGAGGTGAGTCAAAGGTTTGGTTTCCCTAAGCATGGGGGGGAGGTATTCCCCTTCAAACTAGGAGTCAATGAGGTGGAATAGAATCATGTGCAAGTTTGATAAGTGATAAAGTTGGTGATGGAAGTGGGAGATAGGTTAGGCACTAAATCATAAACACATGGATAATATGTGACAAAAGTGTGATATCCAAGATCACGTAGTGAATTAGTTACCATAGTTGGTAAAAATTAAGGTTAGTATTAGAAGGATAAGTGACAAGTAGACCACATGATCGTATGTGATGGTTGGGTTACACTTGTAAACTCAAGTCTCCTAAAAAAGGTCAATGTTTTCTTGGGTATCCAAGGTAAGAAGTGCTCCCATGAAGACATAAAGTGGTTGGGTGTGTGCAAGGTAGCACATGTCTAAAAAACTATTTAATATGGAAAGTATTTGGTGTGGTCAAAATGACTAAGGTAGGGTCATCTCAAAGCATGCAATAATTAATCCAAAGCGGACAATGGTGAGGTAATATGGTGGTTGGCAAGGTTGTCAGAGAAGTCAATCTTTGATTAGTTTGGTGAAAAAAGTTGTTGGAAAATATATTAGGTTTGGAGGTGAAAACTTGAAAATAGTAACCATCAATATTCAAGGTAAACCCTTAGGGTTAATCATTGATAGTCACCCTGATTATCGACAGTCAGGTGTCAGCCTTAAAAGGGTAGAGACAAAAAGTGATTTTATGGGTCTATTTCACTCATTTGAGCAAATTGATTTTTATTATTTGAGTCTTGGCATGTGTTGAGGGAACTCTGATGGCATTGCTAGAGGTTGATTGGTTGAGGTTGATTAAGTGGGATAGAGGTTAGATTGATGAGGATTCAAGTTAGGCAAGGTAAGGTGCATGGCTAGGCTATGGGTCCCAAGATTTCTTCTCGATGATGGTCGAGGAATGAGTTAGGTACTATGTTAAATTGATAGAGTAGGTAAATGTATTTGAAATTGAATTTGACTATTTTTTGAGTGATTTTTTGTTATAGAGGTGGTATGGGTTTGATTTAACATATGTTTAGGGTTTGTGGTTGATTTGAGGTCAGATATTGAATTTGGGTAGGATAGGGTGGTTAGGGGAGGGTAAAATAGGTGTTAGGTAATAATTTTCAAGGTGACTATGGTGTGTGGGTGGTTTTTTAGTAAGGGTAAGGTTTGGGTATTCCTCTAGTAGTCACTTATAATGACCATTGATATTCATACCCAACTTTTAATGATCAATGACTATCAGTGGTTGGTTGCCTGATCGACGATGGTCATTATGACCATCAATGGTTGAGTAAATGATGATGAATTTGTTAAAGGTTAGGTTGAATGGTTATTGAGTTTGAAATGTTAGATGTTTTTAATGTTAAGTTAAAAGTGATGTCAAGGGTAATGTTTTGAGGGTAATGGTTAATTGATACTTATAAATAGGTAATAGTTTTCAGAATAGTTAAGGCACATGCTTAGTAGATGATGTTGTAGGTAGAAACTAGATTATTTAAGGTGTAGATAAGATAGGTTTAGAGTTTGGATTTGGAGATAAGTCATAGGTATAGGTTATATTAGGCATAGGAGGTATGTGTAGGAGGTTAATTTTGTAGGTAAAAATAGTATAGATAACTAAGTTTGTTTGCTATCAAATATTAAAGACATGGGAGTAGATCTAGATGCAAGATCAGGTGCCTCAAATATTTGTTGAGATTCACCAAGGGATGACCATAGTAGACTAGGCTCATATGGAGGAGGTGGGGCTCAGTGTGATGTTACATTACTATAATGTATTATGGGATGAGATGATGATCATGGTGCTCATCAACAGATGGGATCCTTCCATGAACACCTTTTTGCTACTTATAGGTGAGATGACCATCTTACCTAAGGATGTCCATAGGATGACATGGCTACCCATATGGGGTGAGATGATTTATCATATTGAGAGGGAGGAGAGATATGATTTTATATATCTTTTGTATAGAGATAACCTCAAGTTTGTGAGGTGGCATGTAAGAGGCTTCAACTATACTCTGCTATACCAGAGGGCCAGAGATGATAGGTGGTTGATGATGATGATGATGATGATGATGGAAGTATCATGCTTTAATATACCATATTTGAGTAGTAAGAGGTTCCCTTATTTGTTTTTGGGGGTTATAGTTAAGATGTTGTTAGGATACATAATGTTTAGTAGGGTGCTTGTGTTGCTAGTTAAAATATATAGGGAGTTGTGGGGATTCATAGCTCATAAGAGGTATGGTATTAGCATAGAATTTATTCTAAACTATTAGGCTTATGAGCACATATGAGTGTTGAGGCCACTAGGGCTGCCATAGGAGGGGTATGATCAGATGGACTTTTGACTTGGATTCATGCAGTGGAGATCTAATTTTTCCCTTACAAGACCAAGTGGAGGAGTTTATGACATTGATTGGTTCAAAGGTGCACTAGATGCCTTGGTTATCAGAGACATGATCTAGAGACCCTATGTTCAGTTTTTAGAGTGGGTTCACAACATGAGATAGACATTGTCACTGCAGATCTATTGATGGATCTTTGATAGGAGGGATGGTGAGATAGAGTTCATTCCTTTTGATAGGGCGAAGTAATAGTTTACCCTAGTGCAAGATGTCCTAGGTCCATTCTTGAGATATAGGTAGGAGGATGCATAGTTCCTACTACCAAAGCCACATCCAGTTTAGGTCTTCATTGATCATGAGGAGCTATCAGCTAGGGTAGAGATAGATGATGTAGGTTTTGTAGATGAGTACCCTATATGGTACCAGGCATTATATACTATAGTTTATATTGGTGGTGATGGTGGTGGTTGATAGGTTATAGATGTTGACCTAGATGGTAGATGTGGTTAGTTGGTGTAGGTACAAAGGGTTGCCCCATATATGTAAGTAGTGATTGGTCAAATGAACTAGGCATGAGTGACATTAGCTATAGAATAGGCTTTCATGATAGTGTTACAGGCATCATTAACTACAGTGCAGGGTTAGCTAGACACAATTATAGGTGAGAGAGAGTAGGATAGGTCTCAGCTAGCTTTGGTGACATAAGAGAGAGACTCTCTCTAATAGGTAGGAGGTAGAGTACCAGTAGTGGTAACATCATTAGGGATTATCCCTATGCATAGATATGTAGTGACTATGGAGGAGTTACAGTAATATGAGGCCATAGTCTTTAGGCATTATCCAGATGAGATATGATGGGGAAAGTATAGGGATAGGATTATAGGTGGTATAGGTATAGTGACACTAGGTTAGCGGGCCGCATCTATAGGTAGCTAGGTAGGTATAGAGGGATAGACTCTAGGGGCAGTAGTGCACCAAGAGGTAGTGGTACCTCATGTTTATAGTTTGTTTATGAGATAGTATACTTATCATGTATAGGATTTTTGATACCAGCCTATGAGTTGATGTAGTGAGATGTATATTTTTAGAGCGAGATGTATATTGTGATACATGATGATGAATATGGTTATAGACTTATGATTTATAGATATGATCTTTGCATATGGATTATGGTTATTGTTTATGTTGTTCATGTTGAGTATTTTTTAGTATGGTTATGCTCATAATGATGTGAATGTGGACTCACCTAGCTAGGAATGTGATGATATGTCTCTTTATTTATGTTTATAATAATGTTTGGTTATGGATTTGATGTTATCTCATGTGATTATGATGAAAATGTGATATTTGTTGATGACTAAAAATATGTTCATGACATTTGTGATTATGTTACTTGATGATGTTGTGTATGGATGTGATGATTTAATTTCATGTTTGAGATGATCATGTTCATGATATTGATATGATTATTGTGTTCATGCTAAAATTTAATGAGTATAAGATTCCGCATTTAGATTTAGACATGTGGTGAAAAATGGTTTATTGTTGTTTGTTCATGGATGTTAATATGATGTTGATGGTTATGATTATGTTCATGTATATGGTTTATGCAAATAATGTCTATTTTTGTTCATGATATAATAATGATGTTATGATGTTGACATTATGATTTTGTTGTGGATTTTGATGATGATAGTATGTGATGTGGTTATGATTTTGGTCATTTTGTTTAAAGTGGAGCACATAAAGTAAGTTAAATAACAAAAATAGATGTGAGAAAGAGAAGATAATCATGAAACAAACATCAAAGTGAATATATAAACTGGTTATGAGAGGATAAGAAGAGGGCATGATGCTTCTTTTTTGGATGGGCTTAAGTAACTTAATCCCTTTGAATGCTTTGCATTAGCGTTCCTTAGTTGGTTAAAAGGTGTCTTGATAACAATATGTTAAGTAAGCTCATAAATCCCTTGCTTATAGTGTATAAAGGGGAGATGGATGAAGATTGAACCATCATGTGAGACTAGCATGCCTCTCCTATAGGTTACTAAAGAGTTATTATAAATAATTCTATGTCATATAAGGTGTAGATTGATTGATTCAGGAAGTCTACTTGTAAGAGCCAATTACAGCTTTCAAAATTACTTTGCTTTTGTTGATGTTTGATGTTTGGTAATGGGTCTTTTGTTATTTTGTTATTATTGGGGAGGGTTGGGGAAGCTAATTAATATGGGAAGTTTCCAATAGATTTATATGCTTTGAAAAATGCTTTACTCAACCATCCTTCAAGGGAGTGGTCTAATTTTGAGTGTTTTATTTAATGCTTTTGATAGTTGTCCTTTAAGGGAGAAGTCTATGAATATTAGGAATGACCCATGATTGTTTTTAGTTATGACTTTTATTTTGATTTTGCTTGACATAGACATGATGATATAGGCTTAAAGGTTATTTGTTTATAAAGGCAAAACTACAAGCACAAGAATATTGATTAGGTTCACAAAGTAGGTTTAGGTGACAATGATCATGAGAATCCATCCTAGGAAATGGGTAGAAAGTATCATGAGAATCATGCCATGGGTAAATTATTGATACCCATTATTCAAGATTAGGCTATTATTATGATGGATAATCACAAGATTCAATTTTAATCAGTTGCCCCTAAAATAGGGAGATGAATGTGGTTTGAAAGTAAGCGATGATCTTAAGTTAGACAAAAGGTGAGGTTTGATCCTTTTTAACAAAATAAAGGATGCAGATGTGAAGAATTGAGGGGCTTAGGCTCTAGGTTTCCCTTAAGAGAGGATAACCTGTAAGTTCATGATCCATACTTGTGCATTATGATATAAGGTTCAAGCCAATTGAAAGCAAATTTACCTTGCTTTCTTTTCTCCATATTGGTGACATGTTGGTTTTCCTTTAGGATGAGGTCTATGATATTAAATTATCACACTTTAAGGTGTTTTTATAAGCTCATTTGATGTGCTCTTGATAGACATTCATATGGGTGAGGGAAGTTAAACCATGCGTGTTAAGTAGCTCAAGCTGGGATAAATGATGATAATGATAATCATCTTCAAAAATGATATCCTATAGGGATATTAAAAGTGAAGGAATTTAGATTTTAAGAGGTAAGAAGGCCTCCACTCTAAACATAATAAATAATGGGGTAGCACCCATAAGGGTTCAAATGCTAGTATGATATACCTATAAGGTGAAAGGGATGTGTAAATGCCAATCCTGACTAGATACATTGACCATTTTAGTTAACATGTTGTTGAGATTTTTTTATAGGCCTCTATCTATATATTTGATTGAGGATGATAGGGTTATGATAAAATTAACTTGATATTGAATGCATTACAAAGACCTTGGACTTGTTTGTTTTTAAAATATTTTCCATTGTTGGTGATAATTTTGTGAGAAACACCAAAATGATAGTTAATGTGATGATTGATAAAGTCGACAATATTTTTTGCTTTGGTTAAGACAAGAAGAATATCCTCTACCCATTTATTAAAGTACTCAATCTCAATGATGATAGAATGATGTTGTTATGAAGAATGTGGGTTAATTTCACCATTAAGGTCTAGACCCCATTATGAGAAGGGCCAAAAATCTATGGATATGTGAAGACTATGGCTAGGTGCATGATGTAAATTTGCATTTTTTTATACTTAACACACTTTTTCACATAATCATAGCAGTCTTGGTTAAGGCTAGCCTAGAAATAGTCAAGGAAAAGGATGCATTTAATGATGGCTAGGCCACTAAAGTGTTCCCCACAAATACCATCATGCATTTCCCTGATAGGATGAGAGGCTTCATGACTACACAGGCAATAAAAAAGGAGGCCATAAAATCTATGTTTATAAATAATTCCCCCTAGAATGGTATGAATGAGGTACTCTAGATAAATGCTCTTCGAGCATTCCTATAAATTCTAGAAGGAATGATGGCAAGGTTAAGATAGTTGAAGGTTTATTGATACCAAAGGTCAGATTGTGACTTTCTCACATTAAATATGGTGGGAGAGTCTAATTTGACATAAGAGGGCTCGGTAAGTCTATGGATGATGATAGATAGCTTAGATTTATAGGGTGTAGATGGGATCTAAGAAGTGAGGGAAGTTATGGTATTGACAAACTTGTTCATAGATCGTGGGGTGGTTTAAATATGATAGTATTCAAATGAGGCTAAGAGTATGTTAGCTAATTGTTTTTATTATTTCATAATATCATTTTTACATTGGTAAGAGCCATTAATTTTATTGACCATAAGTTAATAGTCATCAAATATGTTGATCATTTTTACTCCCAAGGCTAACATAATTTGAAGGCCTATTACTAGGGCTTCATACTCATCCATATTATTGGTACATTAAAAATATATCTTGAAGGATAAAGGAAGAGGTTCATCATGAAGGGGGATAAGGATAATGTTGGCTCCCCCACCACATTGACACTTTGATCCATTGAAGAACATAGTCACTTGATAGGTGAATTCTGCCTAAGAAAGGGTTGTGATAGACTCATCAGGAAACTCAAGAGGAGGCTGATCATCTGCTAAGGGTGCATCATCCAATTGTTCAACAATGACTTTACCTTTAATTTACTTCTACTAAAGAAATTCAAGGTCAAACTTAGATAAAATAATTAACCACTTCACTATACGTTGGTTTTTGTATGGCTTAGAGTGCATATACTTGAGTGGGTCAATGTTAGTTATGACATAGGTCTTATGGTTGAGAAGGCAGTGGTGAAGTTTGGAGGCCATGAAGACCAAATTTAGGTAAATCTTCTCATTATGGATGTATCAAGTTTCCTATTCTACAAGTGTATAGTTAATGTAGTACACAGTTTTATCTTTGTGTTATCCATCCTGATGAGTGAGCATGGCCCCTAAAGAGTGGTCAGTAGCAAAGATACAAAGGTAAAAAGGTTGGTCATCCATAGCAGGGATGAGGACAAGTGGAGACAAAAGGTATTATTTAAGTGAATCAAAGGTATTTTGATATTCATTGTTCCAATTAAAAGATACATCCTTCTTCAGAAGGTGATGAAAGGGTTGGCATTGGTCTGAGAGCTAGGAGATAAAGCAATGAATAGAATGGAGTTTCCCTTGCAAGCTAAAAAATGGATTGAGGTGGGTGGTAAGAGGCATGTTGAAGATTACTTTGATTTTTATAGGATCAACTCTAATTCCCCAAAGGGAAATGATAAATCCAAGGAGTTTTCCTAACAAGACTCTAAAAATACACTTTTTGGGGTTAAGGTGGACATGGTAATGGATGAGTCACTCAAAGATAATCCTGACAATGACCAAATGATCCTTATGATATTTAGATTTTCCAAGAAGGTCATCAACATATTCCTCAATTATTTTATGAATAAGGTCATGGAAGATGTAGGTCATAGCATGTTAGTAGGTTGCACCAGTGTTATTTAGTCCAAAATGCATGACCCTATAGTATAAGGTTCCCCATGGGGTGATAATGGTAGTTTTATGTTGATCTTTAGGGGTAATTAGGATCTGATTATACCCCAAGAATCTATCCATAAGAGATAACATCTCATGGTCATCTGTAAGATCAACTAGTAGGTCAATAATTGGTAGAGGAAAGTCATCTTTTAGGAAAGCAAGGTTGAGGTCATGAAAGTCCACACAAATGTACAGTCCCCTTATGGCTTTGGTGATAGGCAAAACATTTAAGACCCATTGCGGGTGGTCAGTGGGTTAAATGAAGTTGATATATAGGAGATGTTAGAGCTCTTCTTTGATGAGAAGGTCTATGCAAGGGTGTATTCATCAAAGTTTCTACCTAATAGGCTTAGCATCATGGTTGGTGACTATGTTATGGGTAGCGATGAAGGGGTTGATTCTAGGTATATCACTGTAAGACCAAGCAAAGGCTATGCTACAATCTTATAGGAAGGAGGGGAAGTCCAAGAGCTCCTCAAAAATAAGAAATTGGCTAACTTTCACAATGTGGGGGTTATTCAAAGTGCTTAAATTGATATCCATGATGGATTCATTCAACATGGTCAAAGGCTTAGGAGGTATTAATTTTTGAATGGAAGAATCTGGTACACCAAAATAGGTGAGAATAGAATCATCATCCTAACACTAAATGGTATTAATGGTAGGAGAGTAATCCCCTATCATCTCAGTATGGGTTAGAGGAATGGTTATGTTCACCACATCCTTTTGATAAGTTAGGGGTCTAAGGCTGATCATATTGATGAAAAATAGTTAGGTGGGATGATATCAAAATCCTCAATAGTTGATGGTGGAGTGGGTGGTGAGTATGGGATTTCCTCATCAATGACAGTAATAGGAGGTGGGTGTGTTTGTTATTTAGGTGGTATGAAACTAAGGCCATGATTTTCATGAGGTTTTTAGGTTTTGGTTGTAATAAAATTGTGTGCCCCATGTTCATACTGACCTAGACCAAATCCCTTCCAAGCACACCTATAGAGGTATGTTTTGGCAAATTTTGGTTTTTCCAAATAAGAGAAGCTGACAGTGAATGGTCGAGGTGAAAAGGAGGTGGTGGAAGTGTCAAGGGGTTTATCAAGTTCCCCATAAATAAAATTGGTTTGATAAGTTGAGGGTCCAAAAGGAATAATGGTGCCAATATTGGGTTCATAACCAGATTTGTGGTCAAGTTTTTCATACTCTTGGGGAGTAGGGAAATCATTAAGGGTGAGAAGGTGATACTCCCCCAATAAAATATGTTAGAATGTTGATTTCAAAAGGTCTATTATGGGGATTTAGTTATAAATAATGAATGAACTAGTGGATGCTTCATTGGTAGATAAAGATGGGGTTTCATCATTGATGGGTGAAGGCTTGTTGGATGAAGGGAGGAAAATGCCATTGGGTTGGTACATCATGTTTCATGATGTGAAATGACTCATGTTAGCTTGTATGGTAACAACTTGACATTCATGCTTAAATTTGATGTACCGATGTAGAGCGGATGGCACATAACCCATGAAATGAATCCAAGGGTGTCCCAATAAGATGTTATACTAGAACTCTCCTTCCACTACATATAAAAATTTAGGAAGAATGTGGGGTCCTAGGTTAATGTGAAGGATGATAGTTCCTAAATTCATGGCCATGGTATTATTGAATGATCAGAGCACTACTAAGGTTTTTGACCTTATATTCTTAGGTAATTTAATTTGGTTATAGGCATGGGAGGAGATGGTGTTGATACTAGCTCCCCCATCAATCATTACCCTCTTGATATGGGTCTAGTTGATATAGGTGTTAATGAAGAGGGGAGGATTTGGATCATCTAAGTGGATGGAGGGTGTTTTTAAATCCTTGAAGGTAACAAGGTTGGAAATGTGAAGAGATCTAACACATAATGCTAAATTGTGAGGGTATTCTAGCCTCACCTCTATAGATTTCAGTGCTTCCATCGTTACTTGTAAATGGTGGGGTGAGGATATAATTAGTTCATACAAACTCATATTTACTAGGGTTTGGTGAAGTTATTTTAAAACTACTCATTAGATTGATTCAAATGGATTGGATTAACATGGACCCAAGATGGATACCTTAGGCTTGTGATGTAGGAGCATCTTCATGTTTGTCTACGTGTCTATCATATTGTGTTGTTGATTTCTAGGTTGCTTAGGTGTGTTAAGTAGTTTTCTTTCCAAGACTATGTTATTCAAATTTTCAAATTTGAAAATGTGTCTCATAAGCATTTAATAAGGCATAAACATTCTAAAGTCCAAGATTAGATATATTTCCACTAAATAAGGATTTGGAGACCATATTCCATGTGATTCCAAGTTAGGTAGGTAATATTTGAAATGGTATTAATCTTTTCTTTTTTTAAGAAGTTGTTGAGTCCATTTAAGAGGTAGTTGAGTGAGACTATGAATAGAATTTAGTGTGTTTAAGTTTGATTTTTCATTCATGTATGGATGTATTCTATATATAATATAATTAATATGATCTTGGAAGTTTTTAATAAAGATATGAAGGTTTGAAGATAAAGATCTAGTTTTTCTTCATGTTTCTCTAGTGACAACATTCAAGAATCAGAAAGGGAAGTAAGCCTAAAGTTTTTAGTTTGTATCTAGAGGCATTTAATCTATTATATAATGACTCATATACCTATAGGGTATTGAAACAATCTCAACACAATTTATTTTGGCTCTTGAAACCCTCAAATGAATCCTATAGTTCAATTTTGGTACAATTTGGGCCCTAACTAGGGTTTTGTTGATCTACAAATCCGTATGGTGTAAAATTCTAAAAATTTATAATATTGATGTTATATATACCTATAAAAATTTTCCAAATTTTTGAAGTTCTAGATTATAGGTAAGTGGGCTTTCTAGCTTAACCTTGCAATTAGGCCTTATTTACATAGTCTGGCTGCAACAAAGAGGTTTATTAAAGTTTTAGGGGTAATAATTTGATGGGTTTTTGATTTAGATAGTCATTAAATGTCATTTTACACTTATAATATTAATTTTATGTCTTAGATCATCTCCATACTCTCTATACCTCCAAAATAGGGTGCTTAGAGACCTAATTAGGTCTGTCACAGTCAACAATAGTACCATTCCATACAAAATAACCATAGGTGAAATTCATGTATGTTGTATATATCATTAATGGTTATCAAGAACATATTTTATTTTAAAGTTATGTATGGTTTGAAATAAGTTATGATAATAAAATAGGGTTAACAGGACTACAAGCCCCTTGCCTTGCCCCTTGCACATCTTTCCTAATCATTCAAAGGTCTTAGTTTAGGTGTAAAAAGGTTAGGTAGGGTGTGTCTAGCATATATTAGGTGGTATTTTATTATATATGAATCTTTCCACATGATTCCATGTTGAGGTCCAAGTGTAAATGTTTATGTATTGCCAAAATAACACCTTGTCATGAGTATGAAGGATATGCAGGAGTTGTGAAGAGGGTTTAAGTGTGTCATGAGTGTCATTAGTTGATTTTAGAGTTACACCATTTTTGGTATTAGATTCAGAAGCTCCTTGGAAGGAAAAATAAATTTCATTTATAAAATTGGTTGAATGATTCTTCAAGTTATTTGGAGAGGAAAAGAAGAAGACAAGATGGTGTAGGCAAAGGGGGAAGGAGGACAGTCCTTAGAAGCTAAGATAGATAAAGTGATGATAGAGTTGCTTTTGAGATTGGAGAATATAGAATCTGGTTAGAGAATCATGATAGAGGAGATAAGCATCGTGAAGCAATAAATGCTTAATAAAGGCACAATAATCAGTCATGTGGAGATACAAAGACATCAATTCCAAGATATGTAATCAGCTACCAAAGGTAAGGTTATTCAAAGTGCTTATTTTAAATGAAAATTCTATAAGTGTCAAAAATAAGCAGGCCATAAATCTCATGAGTGCCTTGAGGTGAATGATAGCGTCTTTTCTATGAAGGGAGGAAAAGGAAGAAGAGCAATGCCTTGTGAAGGTGAATTCAAGAAAATTAAATCTCTCCTGATGAGAAGAGTGTTGCTCAAGAAAAACAAGGTAATGTATTTTACCACTTAAAGAAGTATATTTAGAACAAGATGTAAAGTACAATAAAAATGTTTTAATCTAGTTATTGATAGTGGTAGTACTAAGAATTTGGTGTCCACAGATATGGTAGAGAAACTAAGACAGAATAAGTTTCCTTGCCCCACACCATATAAGGTGTCTTAGGTGTAGCAGGGGCGTCAGTTAATGTCAAATGGGTAGTATCAAGTTGAATTCAAAATTGGAAGCTACAAAGATTAGGTAACTTGTGACATTGTACCTATAGATGTATGTCATGTTTTGTTAGGGAGACCTTGGCAATATGACAAGCAAGCAGCTGATGATGGGAATAAGAAAACATATACATTTCTAAAGGATGGAGAAAAACATATTTTGAAACCTTTAAAAGAATAATTCCTGGAAGATAGAAGCATAATTATGTTGATGAACAATTCAAATGAATCATAGAGAAACAATCTTGTGGGGGCAGTTGAGCATCAGCCTCTTTTTCTAACAAGTAATGTTGAATGCATGCATATAGGTACAAAAGTGGAGAAATTTGATCAACCCTATGAAGAACCAATAGTGTTAGAAGGAGAAGACCTAAGAGAAGGACTCATGCAACCTTTTGATAAAAAGGAGATGAATACTTCTTTGATTGAAGAGGAGGTGATAGGGGCATTCTTAGCCTCTCTTGAGGATGAAGGGTACAAAAGATAGGAAGACCCAAGTGACAATAATAGCCTTGGTGATGAACCAAGATTTGGTGAGCATTATTATGGAATAGCTCTTAAAATTTCCATAGATGTAATTGATATAGGTGATAGAAACAAGATTGATGAGGTGGAAGTTCAAGAATATAAAATACCTATCTATGACAAATATGATGGTGAAGAAAACAACCTCATGATAGAGATAGATATAAGATTGCTTAATACCTTGTTTAGTCCTTCCAATGGTAACAAAGAGGATAAAAAATGAGAGGATGTCAATATGGATATAATGGGAGCATCCAATCACATGATGAAAGTCATAAAAGTACAAAAACCTATCCTTTCACCTAGTTTAATTAGTAGGAGGCATTCAAATGAAGTTAAAACATGTAAAGAAGGTGAAAAGTATGTAAAGGCAAGAGGATGAATGAACATGTAGGTTCACATTTGATGATGAAAATACAAGGGATGATAAGATTTTATAGATGTGGAAACATGCAAACTGATATAGGAAGTCATGAAGAGAGTTCACACAAGGTGAGAAAGGGTATACATAAGATGGTAGATGAAGATGAGATTAGACAAAAATAGAGTTGGGATGAAATAGTAGTGAAGAACATGGAAAAGGATGACTTTAACAAGTCTAATGTAGATCAAGAAAGACTAAAATAGTCAAATAGATATGAGAACAAGAAAATAAGTGATAAAAGAATTTAAAGGAGAATCCTTATGGAGGAAAGATAAAGTAAGAAAGGTGAAATAACTTTAATTTCTGATGGTTTTGTTTTATGTGCAAGTAAAAAAAAGTAATATGAGAACACTAATCGAGGTCTAATATTACATAATTAAGACATTATTTATAAGAGGCAAAATAAGGTGATGCAAGTCAAGGAGAGTATAGATGATGAAGATGAAATGTTTTCAAGGAGATGGCAGCAGTCTTAAAATTCAACTAAATAATGTATGGATAAGAAGTCAAGATAAATAAAATATTGATAAAATAGCTAATAAAGATGGTGGAGTGAAGGGAGCAGTAGCATATCAACTTAATCTAGAAGAGATTCAATCAAAGAAAGAGATAAGAAAGTTACATAAAGATGATCCAAAAGAGAAAAAATCAGGTATGAAGATGTGCATGTTCTTCTTACTTGGTGTCTTGAATATAAGATCAATGGTAAGGTGGAAGATTGAAAAGAGGCACAATGGTTATATAAAGTAGCATGAGGGGATACCCTATTTTTCATCTTAAAATGGTGGTTCAAAATAATGGCAATCAATTTTGATGATGGACAAGGTCAATATACATCCAACAAATTGGACCCTAAACTTGTAGCAAGGGAAAAGCTATGATAAAGGAGGTAAGTATACTATTATGGCATGGAATAACACCCTTGTGGGATATTTTTTTTAGGCTCTCTCACTTCTAACTACAAGCATGGGAATAACCTCAAGATGTGGGTATCTTGTAGTGAGGTTGAACGTCTAGAGTAGGTCGGTTCTTCTTTGATGCTCACCTAAACTAAAAGCTAAACTAAAGATTCACAAAGAAAAGGGTTAGAAAAGGGATAAGGGATCCTAAGAAAGATAACTAGGTGATGCACCAAATCTAAATGGGAAAATATCACCAGCTTGAACCCACATTGATTCTATAGAGGACAATATCAACTTACACAATCTCAAGATCAAGTTGGTTGCATTAGCATTTCATGGATAAGGTTTCAAAAGTAATGAATGCAAATAGAGAGGAGTTCTACAACTCACTGAAAGCTCACATCAATGGCAGAAATAACACTAAACTAGAATTATGAATAGCCTTAAAAACACCCTAAACAAGGCCAAAAAGGAGGACCATGAATGAGGAAGATTCTCCTTCACACATTACCATAGTGCACAACTCATTAGAAACAAATCCAAGGCAAGAGATAGACAAAGAAATTCCTTTTATTGCATCAAGAGGTAGTTCTTACAAGTGCTTGATAGGGTCAAGCCTAATCAAGCTAAGCATATTTTACAATATCTCAAAAAATGTCCGATCTCCTAGAAAGATAAAACAAAATCTAAAACAATTGGGAACCATTACAAAGGCAAGTCACGTGATATATATAGAGAATAGGAAGAGAGAGAGGGAAACATGGAAAGAGAGAAGTTAGTGATGACCACTATTGTCATTCTCCTTTGCCATGAAATGCATCACCTAAGATTACCATACAACCTCCTTGAGCCACTCCCACATTTAAGTCTCTTTTGGTGGAGCTGAGAGAAGTCACGTTGTGAGGAGCTAGATGTCTCTTCTTGATATGACTACATTTATCTTTGAATTTAAATGACATGGCATCTTTCACTTTTGCATGTCTTGTTTAAAGAAGGATGTGGGTCTCCATGCTTGGGAGTTCAAATCAACCCACGTTGTTCTAGCATTTGGATGGTTGTTTTTCAAGATAAAACCATATTAAAGGATGAGAGCCTTCATAAATTTCTAGCTACTAGCCGCTTGGACTCTCCCATGCTCATTGGTCATCCTTGTGCCACTTATCCTTTGCTGATTGGCCCTTTCTACTCTAGCTTATGCCATGTGGTAGCCTTTCATTCACCTTATCATGACTCTCATGTTGTTGGACCAAGCTTAAGTCAAGAACTCAAAGAATCCTAATTTACTCTATGCATAGTAATTCAATTTCTTTGATCTCTCCAACTTTGAACTTTTCCATATCCTTTACTTATCAAGATTTTTAAGTAAAGTACTTGGAGAAACCCAACTTTACATACCTATAGAGTAATTCAGGTTTTCCAAGTTTACTTCAGACTTTTGAGGTCCTCTTACTTAAGAAGTCCTTTAAGTAAAGCACTTAGAGAAACCTGATTTACTCTATGCAGAGTAATTAGGATTTTTCAAGCACCTCAACTTTAGACTTTTCCATCTTGAAGTCTTTAGGCCTCCTTCTACTTGGTTTCTCTTGGACAACTTTCCTAAAGGAATTCCTTTAGTGTAATTCCTTCAGCTTTTCTTGCACTCCTTTTTTTTTGCTCCCTCTTTCTTTTGGTTTTTCCTTTCGAGATCATTTCCCATGGGCAAATTGTTTGTGGGAATTCTCTTTTTCCCCTTCTCTTTTTCTCCTTCAGGAATTGCTTTCAAGAAAAATCCTTGAAGGAATTCCTTCAAATAATTTGTCTGAAGCTTCCATCCTTCAAGAAATCTGCTTAACTCTTTTTCAAAGGAATTCCTTTAGAAAATTTTCCCTTTTAGCAAGGACTTTCCCAAAGGGCAAGAAACCCTTTGAGTTTCTGTAAATGATCATTTTTGAAGGGTAAGATACCCTTTGAGAAATTTTAAATGGTCCTCTCAAATCTTGAAAATGTCTTCTTGGATTTTTGTAAGTGCCCTTTAGAACCTTTCTTTCAAACAATTTGTAGTAACCTTTCTTTCAAACAAAAAAAACCAAAAAAGACTTGGTCAAAAGAATGAACAAGGAAAAGACTTGGCTAAAAGAAAATACTTGGCCAAAATAAAATAACCTGAGGGAAATAAATACTTTCTCCTACAAGGCCCAAAAGATGATCAATGACTTATCCCAAAAAGGGGAAGCTGAATAAAATAACTTTACACGAGGCTTAGTCATTTGGCTTGATTTAAAACATCTCTATTGGCCCCCTAAATAATTTTCTCAAGATTTATATGTGGGTCAAAAAATTGACCAACATCTTTGGCAACTTGTAGGGAAGCATGCCTGCTATGCTTGTAGAACCCAGGTCACTTATTTTCCTTAGTCCATTAAGCACAGAGTTATTACTTTCTTTGACAATACTAGCTAAAATTGGATACAAAGCTGACCCTCGTTGGAACTTCCTCTTGAAGCAATGAGGATAGTATAAAACAAAAAAAAACAAAGTGCCCAAGGCACTTAAATAAAAGAAACTAACCTATAACAAAGCAAAGACAACAAACAAATGTGCATGAAATAACACTTGAAGGAATTAGAACAAAACTAATCCTAATAAATACATCCTAAAACTATGTACCCCTTTCCTCCTAGATCAAAAGGAAATCTTGATACTTCCCTTATCTTATGAGACAAAGTATTGAATAAGGCATGTATATTCTTGACCTTTGGCCTTAATGCCTACTTCTTTATTGCAACTATCAGCTTCTCCATCACCATGTTCATTAATAACTACGTAGTTCCAAAAAGGTTATCTATGTAAATCTAGAGGGTCTCAAGCTCTTTTAATGGCTCCTTAACTGTAACCTCCAATGGCGGTTTAACTAGGCAAACCTCTTTGATTTCTATGGCCTCCTCAATAATACTAAATTTGTTCATTATCTCATGTTTTTTAGGCTCATCAAAGAGCTGATAGCATATTTTAAAGATCTAAAACAAGTCTATATTTGTAATGAAATATTGAGGTGGTAGAGTTGGAAGACTTTCCACTCCATCCCCTTGGATCCGCCTGACAAAGATGCTCTCTTTAGTTACAACCAGACCATAGTTGCCTTGGAAAAGAACATAACCAACTCCCAAGATCTCAAACAAGTCCTCAAATGAGCCTTTCAACTAATTGGGAACCTCTGGTTGCTCCATATGTTCATCTATTTGATTAGTTAATTAATTCATTTACTCATCCTCTTCATCATGTGGTAGCTCATTCAAGGAATGATAACCTCAACCCCCTCATTCTCCACATAAATTAGCAGCTTTACATCCTCAATTGTGCAGTCCACTTCATGCACAACTAAAAAAGAATCTTCAATATGTTCTCCTTCATTCAAGAAGGCTACATTGATATTTTGCTGACCAAGGGGGGACACTATGGTTATTTCTTCTTCATATTTTCTCATGACATTCTCTTCTTCAAACTCTTTAGATGTATCTCCCATAGGTTCATGATTTAGTTCCCGAAGTTGCTCTACTTAGATCACCTTCACCTCCTCTTCCTTCTTCTCTTGAATTGGTTGAACTGATTTCTAGGATGGAAATGTGCAAGGAATAAAAATCTTTTTTCCTTATTCTCTACTTCATGAATGACTCTCCATGAAGGAAAGGCTCTAGTCTTTTGAGGGGAAAGGAGTGGAGGATGCAAGGCTTCTTGACTGACTTCAAGAATCACCACCTCCTTCTTCTACCCACTACTTTGAATAGATTTACAAGATGGAAAAGATGGAAAAGATAGAGGCTCTTGAGGAGGGAGGGATGGGGGTTGAAATACCTTTGATCTACTTGGTTGCAGACTTGGCTCCAAGATGGGAAAGGTAGAGGTTCTACCTTCATCTATTGATTCTACCTTTCTTCTTCTCTCCTTACCTTTAGTTCCAAATCTTCAATTTGCTTTGTTATATTCTCTTGAAATAGTTCCTCTTTAAGGTGATCAAGAACAAAAGAAGTCTCTTAAAGAGGGATGAAGTTTTGGACACAAATAGTAGGCTATTCCATAAGAGGCACTTTATTTTTTTGACAGCCTCCTTGGATGGATTTCCAAGAAGGAAAAGACTATGGAACACTTGAAATGGTCACTTGAGGAGGAATGGGTGACACATAAGAAGGTTTTAGAGATGCATATGTAGGCACAAAAGGTTGGTGAGGTTGGCCCTGTTATTCCTCAAGTCCTTCCAGTTTGTCTTCAATGCTCTAAATGTAACCACATATATCCATCATGTCACTAGTGAGGTTTCTCCAATTTTCCCTCTTAATAGGTGCCCTTTCTACTTTTATTTTCTATAATAAATCCCTCACATAATGGATTTATTGAGGGGGAACATTTTGTCCATAACACTTTTTTGAGCACAACTCTAGTGCATGCTTGTCAATGTTCACTAAAGTTTGTCTGAGTATTGGTATAGATGGCTCATGGTAGGGTTGATGAGGAGTATTATTTTGATGGGCTTATTTATAAGGGGGGTCAAGGCAATATTCTTGCATATATGGATCATGAGGAACCTACTAAGGTTCATCATAGCCTTGATAGAAATCTTGGTAGGGTTGATCAAGTTCATATGGATCATGAGGATCATATGGATCATATTAGGGATCGTATTGGGGCTACTGATAAGGAGGTGAATAATAGGGATATTCACCATATTTGTTCATGTTAGCCTCATAAGTGAAAATTAGGAATTGATTAAAAATTCAAAGAGATAAATCTGGTCTACTCATAACCAGATGCTTGATTTAGAGTCACCAATGGTGCTAATACTTGCTTTCAAAAGTAAATAAATATGATCAAGAACTTGGACTACTTAAACCATATGATATATGCTTGGAGTTGTCATTGATGTTTTGTGAATACCTCTAAAGGTTGATAAGTAGAAAGACAACACCAAAAATCCTTCCACTACTTTGGACCTTAATTCCATTGAGCATGCCAAAAACTATTGTGGCATGAAATTTCACCCTTGTGGGAGATTTTTTTAGGCTCTCTCACTTCCATATACAATCATGGGAATAACCTTAGGCTATGGGTATCTTGTAGCGAGGCTGAACCTTTGGGTAGGTCAATTCCTCTTTGATGCTCACCTAAACTAAAAGTTAAACTAATGATTCATAGGGAAAAGGGTTAGAAAGGAGATAAAGGATCCTAATAAAGATAACTAGGTGATGCACCAAAGCTAAATGGGAAAATCTCACCATCTTGAACCCACATTAATTCTACAGAGGACAATACCAACTTGCATAATCTCAAGATTGAGCTAGTTGCATTCCTATTTCATAGAGAAGGTTTTGGAAGCAATGAATGCAAACAAAGAGGATTTTTATGACTCACTAAAATCTCACATCAATGGTAGAAATAACACTAAACTAGACCTATGAACAGCCATGAAAACACCCTAAACAAGGCTAGAAAGGAGGACCATGGATGAGTAATATTTTCCTTCACACATTACCATAGTGCACAACTCAATAGACACAAATCCAAGGCAATAGATAGGCAAAGAAAGTCCTTTTATTACATCAATAGGTAGTTATTACAAGTGCTTGACAAGGTCGAGCCTAATCAAGCTAAGCGTATTTTTTAATATCTTAAAGAATGTCCTGTCTCCTAAAAAGATAAAACAAAAACTAAAAAAATTAAGAACCATTACAAAGGCAAGTCATGTGATATATATAGATAATGGGAAGAGAGAGAGAGCTACATGGAAAGAGAGAAGAAGTTGTTGATGATTGCTAATATCATCCTCTTTTGTCATGAAATATGTAACCTAAGATCATTGCATAACCTCCTTGATCCACTCCCACATTCAAGTCTCTTTTGGTGGAGTTGAAAGAAGTCATGTTGTGGGCAGCTAGACGTCTCTTCCTGGCATGACTACATTTATCTTTGCATTTAAATAGTATGGCATATTTCACTTTTGCATGTCCTATCTAAAGAACAATGCAAGTCTCTATGCTTGGGATTTCAAATTGACCCATGTTATTTGTATGTTGGGATAACTATTTTTTGGGAGCAAACCATATTAAAGGATAAGATCCTTTATAAATTTCTAGCTACTAGTCACTTGGACTCTCCCTTGCTCATTGATCATCCTTATGCCACTTGTCCTTTGTTGATTGGCCCTTTCTACTCTAGATTATGCCACATGGTAGCCTTTCATTCACCTAATCATGACTGTCATGTTGCTAAACCAATCTTAATTCAATCACTCAAAGAATCTTGATTTACTCTATGCAAATTACTTCATGTTCTTTGATCTCTCCAACTTTGAACTTTCCCATATCCTTTACTTATCAAGATTTTTAAGTAAAGTACTTGGAGAAACCTAATTTAATCTATGTAGAGTAATTCAATTTTTCCAAGTTTCATTACTTCAAACTTTTTAGGTCCTCTTATGAATTATTTTAAGTAAAGCACTTGGAGAAACTTGATTTACGCTATGCAGAGTAATTCAGATTTCCAAGCTCCTCAACTTCAGACTTGTCCATCTTAAAGTCTTCAGGCTTCTTCTAGGGACTCCTTCTGCTTGGTTTCTCTTGAAAAACTTTCCCAAAGGAATTCCTTTGGCATAATTCCTTTAGCTTTTCTTACACTCCTTTTTTTGGGCTCCCTCTTTCCTTCAATCTTTCCTTTCAATATTATTTCCCACAAGCAAATTATCTATAGGAATTTTCTTTTTCCCCTTCTTTTTTTCTCCTTCAGGAATTTCTTTTAGGAAAAATCCTTGAAGGAATTCCTTTAGACAATTTGTCCAAATCTTCCATCCTTCAAGAAATTTGATTAACTCTTTTTCAAAGGAATTCCTTTGGAAAATTTTCCCTTTTGGCAAGGACTTTCCCAAAGGGCAAGAGACCCTTCAGGTTTCTATAAATGATCTTTTTAAAAGGGTAAGAGACCCTTCAAGAAATTTTAAATATTCCTACCAAAGCTTTAAAAGGTCCTCTCAAATTTTTTTAAGTGCCCTTGGAAACCTTTCTTTCAAACAATTTGTTAGAACCTTTCTATTAGACAAAAAAACCAGAAAAGACTTTGTCAAAAGAATGAACAAGGAAAAGACTTGGCCAAAAGAAAAGAACCTGAGGGAAAGAAATACTTTATCCTACAAGGCCCAAAATATGATTAATAACTTAACCCAAAAATGGGAAGCTGAATAAAATAACGTTGCACAAGGCTTAGTCCTTTGGCTTGCTTTAAAACATCTCTGTTGACCTCCTGAAGAATTTGCTCAAGCTTTATATGTGGGCCAAAAAATTGGCCAACATATATACAAGAAGAATATAAGGTTTTACCATTAGGAGTAGGTTTGGATACATATGTGAACATAAAAATAATATAAGGCTACCAATAGTGAATTTATTCAAACACTTGATGAAATGGTGGAAGTTCAAATACTTGACATTATGGATTTATCACCTTGAGAAGGAAATAAAGAACATCAAAGGGCTTGATAGGGTGATCATGTAAGATCAAGATTATATAACCATAATAGAAGGAAAAGAACATTTATTGTCTCAATCCCAAGACATTGAAAATAGTTCTACCAAAGGACCAAGGGAAAGAGACAAAGAATGGAACCTTGATGGCTATGATAAGGAAAAATTGATAGAGATCATGTAGATACTAAGGACAAGTACAAATAGTAATAAAGGAGAGTATTGAATGTATGAGAGGATGAATATCTTGATGATTGCATACCTTGAAAAATATATTAGCAATTATAATTATGAAAACATAAAATCTTGGGAGGACAACAACAAGTTGAGCCAAGAATCAAATTAAGGTATACTTGTATCTACCATTGTGGAGATAGTTGTAGGTACAAGTAAAATAAGGACACTGAACAATAAGGAGGTAACATACTCATTTGATGATCATAAATAAAAGATGCACTACTTGTCATTTAAAGGCAAAATTTAGGATCCTAGCAAACATGGAAGCAAGGAAAGAAAATAAGGAGGTGAGCAAACAAGGAATATAGCTGATGGACTCGTGAAGATCAAAGCAAAGTAATAAACTAGAAAGATGCAAACACATGGTTAAGAGACCATGAAAAAATTCTAGTGTGGCACTCTAATGTAGGAGCATCTCCATGTTTGTCCAAGTGTCTGTCATATTGTTTTGTTGCGTTCTAGGTTGCTTAGGTGTGTTAAGTATTTTTCCTTCCAAGACTATGTTATTCAAATTTTCAAAATTGAAAATGTGTCTCATAGGCATGTAATAAGGCCTAAACATGCATAAAGGCTAAGATTAGATATATTTTCACTAAATAAGTATTTGAATACCATATTCCGTTTGATTCCAAGTCAAGTAGGTGAGATTTGAAATGGTATTAGTCTTTTCTTTGTTTAGGAAGTTATTGAGTCTATTTAGGAGGTAGTTGAGTGAGACTAGGAATAGAATTTGGTGTGTTTAAGTTTGTTTTTTCATTTGTGTATTGATGGATTCAAAAGATAATAAATGTAATACTATCTTTGAAATGTGGAATAGGGATATGAAGGTTTGAAGACAAAGATCTAGTTTTTGTTCATGTTTCTCTAATGACTACATTCAAGAATCAAATAGGGCAGTAAGCCTAAAGTTTGTAGTCCATATCTAAAGGCCTTGAATATATTTTATAATGACTCATACACCTAGATGGGATTAAAAAAATCTCAACACAATTTATTTGGGCTCTTGAAACCCTCAAATGAATCCTTTAGTTCAATTTTTGTGTAAACTAGGCCCTCACTAGGGTTTTGTTGATCTAGAAATCCATATGGTGGTGGAAATTTCTAAAAAAAATAATCTTGATGTTCTATATTCCTATAACAACTTTCCAAATTTTTATAATTCTAGCTTATAGGTAAGTGGGGTTTCTAGCTTAACCTTGCAATTAGACCTTATTTACACAGTCTAGCTGCAACAAAGAGGTTTAATAATGTTTTAGGGGTAACAATTGAATGGGTTTTTGATTTGGATAGTCATTAAATGTAATTTTACACTTATCATATGAATTTTATGCTTCATATCATCTCCATACTATCTATACCTCCAAAATAGGGTGCTTAGAGACCTAATTAGGTCTATCACAGTCAACAGTAGTACCATTTTATACAAAATAACCATAGGTGAAATTCAGGTATGTTATATATCTATTTAATGGGTATCAATAACATATTTGATTTTTAATCTATTTATGGTTTGAAATAAGTTATGATAACAAAATAGGGTAAATATGACTACAAGCCCCTTGCCTTGCCAAAGAGCATGGTTTGGCTTAGTGACCTAGTACATCTTTCCTAATCATTCAAAGGTCTTAGTTTAGGTGTAAAAAGGTTAGGTAGGGTGTATCTATCATATCTTAGGTATTATTTTATTGTATATGAATCTTTCCACATGATTCTATGTTGAGGTCCAAGTGTAAATGTTTATGTATTGTCAAGACAACACCTTGTCATGAGTATGAAGGATATGCAGGAGTTGTGAAGAGGGTTTAAGTGTGTTATGAGTGTCAATAGTTGATTATAGATTTCACTAGCTTGGTTGAAGGTGGTTGGTGTTGGCTAGGTGGTTGGGTAGTAGAAGAGGGATTTGTCCACATAATGGACACCTTTGCATTTCCCTTATCCTTTGGTTGAGCCTGTGATCTTGTGACTACATAGATGGTATGTATTAGGGGAGGAGTTAGTCTAGGTGATTACTTCAGTTATTCTTCACTTTGAGGTGAGAGTGTAGGGGTAGGTAGTTTTTAGTCAAAGATTTGTGGTTGTTGGGTTAGTGGTGGGCTTAATGAAGGCTCATCAAATAACAAGTCATCCTCATTATATAGCTTATTGACTAAGACTTGGATAGCCTTGTAGTTTTTTGTATCATGCCCTAGTGTCCTATTATATGGACATATTATTTTATCATTGCACCAAGATGGTTTAGGACTCTATGGGTCAAATGGTCTGATATATAATAAGGTTAAGAAGGATGCTTGAAATAACCTCTAAAATATGGTTCAGTAGGACTCTATTAAAAGTGGCAAGGGCATGGGAGTCTTAGGTTTGGAGGTTGGAGTAGGAGCTCTTTTAGGAGGAAGCTTGTTGGGGGGAATCTTGGCTGAAGAAATCTTTTTGGTGGATGCTTTAAGCATTAATGGCTTGGAGGTGGGTGACTTGGAGGTAGAAGGTATTGGGGTAGAGATTTTAGGGATAGGTAGTTTGGTTATAAGAATTGTGGCAAAAATGAGTGAGGATGAAAGTACGAGTGATGGTGTGACTAAAAGTGGTGGTTGGGTTGGAACTTTGTTTAGGGTGGTTGGTTTCCTTGCTAAGGTAGAGGAGTGAGGTTCTTGAATAAAAGGAAAAGTGGAGATGGGAGATAAAGTTTTGGTTTATGGGATCTTAGATGGTTTTGCTCTCTTGGTTAACTTGGTTAGAGGTTTATTTTGTGGGCTTGGTGGGTTTAAATCCACCTTTATTGATGGATGAGTAAGGTTCTAAGTAGGAAACATCCCAAGATTTATGGTAGGCTTGGTTTCAATGATGAGAGGTGACCTAGTTACTTCAAGTAGGGTAGGTTGAGATGATTTGTAAATATTTTGGTTGGTAGAGGCATCTAATGGTTTGGGTGTGATGGTGGTGGGTTTGTTAGTAGAGATGATGGGTTGGGTTGATAATGGTGTCGTTGAGGGTTCTTGCCTGGTCAAGTATGGAAGTCTAAGATGGTGCCAAAATGTGGCACGATCTATGTCAAGTTGGGATAGGTATCCTAAGTTTTGGACCAGTTGAGAAAAAATATTGTATATAGGTTTGATCCCCTCAGCATTGGTCTTAAAGGATAAGCCTGTGTGTAGAGAAAGGGGAGTGGGAAGCTTGTCCTTCACCTCAATCAAAGGTTATAAGGCTTGGGAAGGTAGTTCCTCGATGGGAGGAGTAGTTATAATTATCTCTCCCTTAGGGGTGCTTTCTAAAGGGAGAGTGGACTATTGTAGGATAAAATAAAAAGGTGTGGTGGGAATAGTTATTTCCTCTAGTATGTCCTCGAAAAGGGTTGGTTGCTCCACTATCCTAATAAATGGAGGAAAGTAAAAAGTTGTCTCCTTTGTTTTGATTTTTGAAGGAGAGGTTGATGACTCCACTACCTTAATAAGTGGAGGGGATGGTAGGGTAGGTCAGATAGTGGTCTCCTTGGTAGCAAGTTCACTAAGTACCATGTTAACAGTGTGTACCTCATGGGAAGATTTTGCTTTGTTTTCATTATTGGTGGATGGAGCATGGTTGGGAAATGGTTGTCTAAATATGTTGAGTGATTGTTTTGTGGGTGTATTATGGTTGTCCAGCCCAAGCTCCCCCTTGTTAATGAGAGTTTGGACAACACTCTTGAATGTGTTACAGCTACTAACATCATGTCTAAAAACACAGTGGAAGGCACACAATTCATTCTCCTTATACCAAGAAGGTGTCAGATGAGAAGATTTGAATTGTTGTAGAGATTTGATTGGAGGAAGTTAGATAATGTTAAATTTTAATAGCTTCTCCAAGAATGAAGTGTATGATTCCCCTAATTGAGTAAATTATCTTTAGTTATTATGGCTTGGATTCCTAGTATTTTGATGGGAAGAATTAGAAGAATTAGATTGGTTAACAATGGGTGGAGGGGAAATTTTAAGGACAATCACATTTGTGGTTCCCTTGTTTTTGAGTTGAGTGTTTTTTTTATTGTTAGGTTTGGAAGATGAGGTCTCACTTGATTTGAAGGTAGAGTTATTGTTTTTTAACTTTAATTTTCCCTCATCAAGGGATTTATTTTCTAGTTTGTGGGCCATGGTGAAAGCCTCATCAAAGGTCTTGAAGCTTTGAACTCATAAAGTAGAGGAAATGTGTTTGGCACATGCCCAGGTAAAGAGCTCAATCAACTCAAGTTGGGGTTGAGAGGGTGATGGGTATAGGTAAGTAGATGTGGAAGGTTAGGTGGAGGATGGGGCCATATATCCTTTTGGATTTGAGACATATCTTAGGCTAGGTGTAATAGGTATTTATTAAGAAGTTGGTATGGGTTGAATGGGAGGTATGGTTAAGTTGGTAAGCTGGGGATAGGTGGTGACCTTGGTGATGATGGGAATAAGAGTGGAAGGTATAGGAACCACAAAGCTTTGGAGTGGAGTGGAGGTAGGTGGGTTAGAAATAAGAGGGAAAGTAGCAACACTATTAGAAGGTACTCCCACTATAAGAGGGGTATGGGTGGCCAAAGGCTGGGTGGCTCCTATGTTAGAAGAGTTGTTAGTTGGAGTATATGGTGTTTGGTTTTTGATTGGTTGGGTAGATTGGTTTTGGATAGTGGTGTCAATAAGATGGTTAGTGGAAGATGAGGCCTAAGTAGCCAAAGGTCTATTGGAAGTGGGGGTGCTAGAGGTGGTGCCCATAAGGTGGGTTGGCATCCCATAGGGAAGTTTGGTAGGTGAAACCAAAGTATGGGTACAATAAGAGATGGTGTTGAGGTAATGTTGAAGAGCTATAGGGTTGTTGTCCAAGAAGGAAGTAAAATATACGTCTCCTTGGGAAACCATTAGAGGGATGCTAGGACTTCTAGAAGGATGGGGGAAACCATCTACATTCTAGATGTAGTCCATGGATGAAGAGGAAGATAGATGGTTAAGAGGTGGATCTTAGTTTGCTTGGTTCCTTAGTTGTTGCCTAGTCAAAACCATGCAGATGAAGAGAGGAGGAAGATGCAAATAATCTCACAACTCAAACAAAGAGAAGACAATAAAAGTGAAGGAAAGAAAACACACACTAAAGCATGTTAAGTCCTAAGATTCTTTTTAGTCTCTCTTGTGGATTATGCCTTAGGCTTTAAGAATTGTGTGACTAAACTTGGCTTGTTGAGTGAGTACTATAAAAGAAGTGTATGGTTGGTTTCAAGTTGCATTTAGGATCTCAAAGGGATTTGTATTATAGATCAGTATGTGGACTGATATTGGGGCCTACTCCCTCACTTCACACACCATAGTGATAAGAGTGTCAAGTGCTTATCCAAGATATACCAATTACTAGAGTTTATACTCAACTAGAGTGTTGAGTTGGCTCTCCCCTTGGTGATGAAATCTAAGTAGGATAGGTAGTAAAGGTGACTTCTAGGTAATGAAATCTTAGACGATATTTATGTCAATATTTGATGCTTATTTAGATGTAGGTGGTTTTTTATTGTGTGTGTGACAAGAGTGAAACTATGGTTGATTACTTTCCTTTAATTAAGCTATGTAAGCCAAAATAAGCAAGTAGCTAATGGATGCAGTTAATTTTAAGCCCAAAAAGAAACTTTGATTTCATTATATGATCAGAGAGGTAAGAAGAAGAAATCACATAGATGTAACTATGAACCCAATAAAAGACTCAAGGGTCCCACCAGGCATGCCAAAATGTTTTAGAGAAATTTTTCTTATGTTCTTTATAAAAAATAGAAAAGAAACTTGAGAAGGGTATGGTATAAAAACTTGATATGTTATGTGCATATTGATTTAGATGAATGTAGATGCTCCTATTTAGCTTAGGAGGAATGACCTTTAGATAATAAATCACTCAAATAAATGGTTGATTAGTTAGATAGTAGTTTGGATTGCCTAGCAAGCTAGATCCAAGAAGCATGAGCTTCCTTGGAGGATGTCAATACACACTTCTAAATAATCAAATTCTAAAAGATAAAGTACTTGCATAAACAACAAAAGATACTGAATCAAATAAAATAAGTGCTCGATAAAATAATGGGTGAATTTGAATAATTATAGAAATAAGTGGGTCAATATTAATGTTAAGTAGGTCAGGTATGGTTTAGAAAATAGGGCAAAATTTTATGATCAGGTAGAGGGTATAAAAGTTGGATTTGGCTGAGGTCTGGTAGGTAGAAATAAATTGTTATTTTATCATAGAATGATCATCGATAGTTGGGGTGACCATTGGTGGTTAAGGTAACCATCAATGGTTGAGGTAACCATTGGTAGTTGGGATAGACCATCATCAATCAGAGTGACCATCGACGGTTGTTGTGGGTTAGGTCTAGCCAAGAAAAGGCTATTTTGACAAGGTCATAGAATGGAATTTTGAGAGATGGGTTTGGGCTAGGTTACTTGAAAAATAGAAACAAAGTAATTAAATGATTGAAAATACATACTTACCTTGTTGTTTATTGACTTGATGAATGGTTAAGGTGGTTAGTTGATAAACACATTGATGGAGTCTGGGGTAATTTTGACAGACTAAAGGTAATTGGTTATTGGATGATGGATGATATCACTTAAAATCTCTATCACACTTGCTAATTCATTAGATCACTAAAAGAATGCCTAAAAAATAAAAGCTAATGCAAAAAGATCTGACTCTAGATGTTGATCACTTGATTTTAGATCTAGATTCACCCTCTCCTCTATCTTTATAAGAAGGAAGGAGAGGTATAATAATACATTAACAAGATGTCTAACTTGTCTAAATTTATCTCTCGCATACACTTACTCACATATGATTTAGATGAGATTAAATATAAAAAATCAAGTCAAAATGATGTGGTAATTTAGTGATTCAAGTGGTGGGAACTTGACTATTGATAGTCAAGGTGATCATCGATGGTCAAGGGTCAAAGGTCAGGTTGGGTTAAAAGGTGGGTTAGCTAGTAGGTCAATTTTGACTTGAGTTAGGTTTGGTTTGCAATCAAAAGGTTAGGGTTGGTCCTTAGGGGATCTTGAGGTGGTATAGGGGTGTTTTAACACTTGGAACCATAATGTGTGCTTTTTTAGTGTCTATAACTTCAATTATGATTATAGTGCACTCAACATACAATTAGTAATCACCCTTATTTTTGAATGGTTTTATTTATAGGGTCAAAGACCCTAGGCATGTTCTTCCCATATATTAATTGATACACAGTGGGGTAAAATGTCTCAATTAACCTTTTCATGTTCTTTCTGAATCTATGCACATGAAGAATATCAAACTCATCACATATCCTATTTTGGGGGTGGCCTAAAGATGGTTTCCAAGGTTGCTAATAGGATGAATGCATAGTTCCAATCACTGCATCTACCACATATGATGTCATGTAGAAGTTACCATTTGGTAAACTTCTAGGATTTGTAATTTTTAAAATAAAGTTGGAGATGATAATATCTCATAAGGCTATGATTTTATTGGAAGTTAAAATCATGCCCAATAAGGGGACCCATGCCTCATTGACATAAGTAATGGTTGAAAAACCATATATTCTATTTAATAGGGCCATAGTGATTCTCACCCCTAGTCTAAAGACCAAAATGGGGATAGCCTAGGTAGGGCCCTAAACTGTAAATTTACTTCGGTTACCAGCCCATTCTTGTAATTTTTTATTGATGTTATTGTTAAGAAGTTATGAATTCACCATGTCCTGCCTGAATGACATTTATGGGAAAAGGGGTATATAATACATTTCAAAGCCATTTCCACTAATATGTGAAATTAGTGTTTTGCCAAGCCTAAAATGAAATATCTTCCCAATAACCTTGACATTCATGAATAAATCAAATAATAGGTCAATATAGGGCATTACCATTGGATTAGTTGTTGCTTTATGAATACCAACTACTTTGATAGCCATTAAGTCATCCTTGTATCTACATGTGAAAATGGAAAGCTAATCCTTGACCTTGTATGGTTTGACTACATTGACCACATCCCAAATGGAAAAATAATCTTTAAATTTATGGTTCAGATCCACAAAAACAAATGCCATATCAGTGTATTTAGTTGATCCTGTAATTGAGTATGTAAAGGGAACTAGGATGCAAGATGAGGAAGCCATTAAATTTATTATCTAAAAATGCTTTGTTTTATAAAAAACCTATAAAATCTTGGTCATAATGGAGTTTTGGATTCATAGTTTGTAATTGAGATCAAAATTTGTAATACACTTGATATTTATAAGGCAATATAATTAGACTAGAAATGGTAATTCATAATATATTGCTTTAATTGCATTGGCTTTGAGAATTGAATACATCAATTCATTGATTCATGTGAATTAATTATAATAATGACCTTTTCTCTTTTCCTTTTGTATTCTTTGCATTTGAATTTCATAATACCAACTTCTATAGATTTTCCTACTATGTGGTTGCTTCTACATCTTCCTAAATGTATTTCTACTCATTTTCGCTTTTCACATTCAGAAGTAATAAGAAACTAAAGTTAAATGGTCAGGGGTTTGTACGTACCCAGATGAAGCTGTGCACCATTATCTAGATGTTGAAGGAGCTCCTCTTTGGTTATGGAGGATGACACCTGTAGATAAGAAGAAAGCTTAACAAAGAAAAATGTTAGAGACAGATATGGTGGATTGCGAAGCAAAGCTCGGTCCTAGAAGTGCAAAGACTTCCTTGAGGGATGACAGTCCACTAGTTGATAAAAAGAATGTCATAATGGAAAGAAATAATGAAAGAATTAAAGAAGGAGAAGTAGATAATGTGTACCTAAATCTTGTAATCAGTCTTCCACAGTCGCTAACGTTGATAGTCCTGCCAGCGTCAGTTTGTCAATGATGTCGACATCGGTTATGCTGCCGATGTTGGTAGGGGCAATGGTCGATGTCGTTCAGGGAAATGGCCTTGGCTGAGTTTTGGATAGGTTTGTGGTCGATAGAGGGGTCTGGAAGGAGTCTAGGTCTTTGCAGGGTTGCAAGATAGTGAATAGGGTCTGAAAGGGCTAAGGTAGAGGACAAGGGTGGAAGGAGAATAAGGATGAGAGGAAGGCTTTTCAGCCTTTGTGGGAAGAAAGTCAGGTTGTCTCAATAGTACTTAGAAATAGCTAATGGACTAATTACCAATGCATTTTTAAAATATTGAAATATAAACCAGAAGAATACTTAGCTCTTGGTGGAGAACCAGATGTGTAGAAGACTTGTTCCTGATGCAGCTGATGTAGAAGACTTCGTACAACCTTCTAATCCAATGCCTAGAGTGAATTTTGTAGAGCTTCTGTAGCTGGAGAGTGATCATAGAATGTTGATGCCTCATCCCAAAGCCTGCTTGTGATATGCAAAGAGTCCAGGAGAGAAAGAATTTAGATTCGGGAGCAATAGAATTCGTATTCAGGTGAAATCGATCCAGGGAGAATTCGGGGTCAGAATTTAGTTTTAAGCAACTGACGTCGGCAGCTAGAAGATGGGTAAAAAGGCTATTTTAGCCTTTTGCCTATTCCTCTGTCTGCCAAGTTCAGCTATCATTGGCAAACGGTCCAAAGGGTAGGTTTAATAGGTGTAAGGATTAGTGGGGGAGTTGAAATAGGTCTTAGGTAATTATGATTTGTCATAGGTGATAAATGGTCTAAGAGCTATGAATCCAAGGTGAGGTGTCTAAGGGGGATTATTAATTTAAAATAAGTATTTTAAATTAATAAAGTATAGGTTAGGCATGTTGAAGTTAGAAAGGGACCAAAGGGGGGGTTCACACTATTTTGGTGTCTACATTTTCCCCTTTTTGTCTTGTTGGTTGTTCTTAACGAACTGTAAGACAAAAATAGGAGTAAGTTGCCCCAGGTATGGGATAAGGTTATTTTTGTCTTGTTGGTTGTTCTAATGAACTGCAAAACAAAAAAAATAGGATTTGGTTGCCCCAGATGTGGGATGAGGTATTCCCCCTCAAAGCGAGAGTCGAGGGAAGGTAACCTGATATCGAGTGCCGATTTGATAGATAGTGGATGGGTATGGTGAAGGTTGAGTGTGAACGCTGCAAAAGTTGAGATTGCATGCATACCACTTCACGTGATAGATAGGTCAAATTGTTGTAGGTAAGGTCGAGGAGTGCTAAAATCGAAGTAATCGGTCCTCAGCATTTAGTCATAGCTGATTGGGTTAAATGATCAAAGTTGTAGCTCCAATGGTCATCATGTTCCAAGTATCCCAGGCTCAGGAAGTACTCCTAGAAAACACGAAAATGTCACAAATATTGGGGATCAACTTGCTCACGATCAAACAATACATTTGAGGGTCATAATGTGGGTTGCACACAATTTTGCTAACTATTCATGATGTAGCATACATGCAATCAAAACAACCAAGGCATAGTTGTCTCAAAAGTGGTCGTGGTCTAAGGAGATAGTCGCGATCTCCAAGGTCATTGGTCGAGTCAAGATGAGATATAAGTGATCTCAAGTGATGTTTTTTGTGGTCAGGGAGATGTACGTGATCTCTAATGTGCCCCATGAGAAGTTTAGGTAACTCATTTAGTGTCAGGGCTGATTATTTGGTCGTGATTTTGGGTTGGTATAGATAGTTGGTCCATTAGATGGATGGACGAAGGAATGGTCGAGCAAACCTCAGAAGACCCCATGTCAACTGAGTGCTACCTACATAGCCCTTGTTTGAAGGGCCTCAGGCCAATGTAGTTCTCCCTAAAATGGAGGAAGAGGGTTGGTTATGGATGGGTTGGACTAGGTTAAGTCATGGTTAAAGGTGAAATGGTTTGTCCATTAGGTAGACAAACAAACGAATGGATGGCCAACGTCATTAGGGAGATGAACAAGTGAATGGATGGCCAAGCTAACCTTAGAAGACTCTAGGTCAACTGAGTGCTACCTACATAGCCCCTATTTGAAGGGCCTCAGGCCAATGTAGTTCTCCCAAGAGGGAATAAGAGTCAAAGTGGTTGATAGTTGTCTTGGTCAGGTTAGGGTCATTAGCATTTCCCACAGGTGTGATGGTACATGCTTGAAATATATAAGTGTATGATGATGTTACAACCTTTTCCATATTATGTGATGGTGTATTCTATAACATTAGTTATGTTTGGTTTTTCATCCCTAGCAATTTTCCATATTAGTGATGGTGTATGCTAAAATGAAATGAGTATGTTTATGCTTTAGCAAGTAATGGTTTATGCTTGGCATAAATTGAGTTTGGTCGATAGTTTTCATGTGTATTATTTTCCATAGAAACTAGTGTGAATGGTCTATGATGATCTATAATGTCATGATGTCATGTTATTGGTTTGGTTTGGTTTGGTTTGGATTGGTTTGGTTGTATGTGACGAAGATGTAAGAAGTGAAAGGCGCGTTGCTCTTTCATTGACAAGGACAATAATGATAGTATAGATAAGGGTTTTGCAAATAAAATCCCCGTTCATGCATTATGTCTTTTGACCATTGGTTTATGTTAGATAAATAGTCGAATCACTTGACATTAAGTGAGCTCCAAATCCCTTGAGTATGTTAGGGTAATAGGTTTGATGATGTGATATGTCAAGATAGCGTAACCCTTTTTAGCAAGGATGACTTTGCCCCTTTTATAGGTGACCCTGAGAACGACTATAGGCAAGTCCATGACTTAATATTTTGTTAATCAAATTTATTTTATTTTTATTTATTTTTTGGTAGACTGATCAATGTAGGAAGTCTACGTGGGGATGTTGTTTTGTTTTGTGGTCATATGTGAAGCTGATCGATGCAAGAAGCTTATGAGAGAGTGCTGTTTGTGGCAAAATTTGGGTATATCCATCCTTCGAGGGAGTGGTCTATATTTTAATTTTTATGTTTTGATGTCTTTGGATAGTTGTCCTTTAAGGTAACAGTCTATTAGTTATAGCAATTATGTAGTTGTCCTTCGAGGGAGCAGTCTACATTTATAGTTTTATGACCTTTGAATAGGCATCCCAGCTTTATATGTTTTTTGGACTGAAGTTTTAGTCATGGACTAGCCTATAGAGGTTTAAGGGTTTCCCTTTTATTAGGACAAAGCATTCATGCTTGACAAAAGGGTTGACTAATGTTTGTAGGAAAAAGGGTTGAAAGGAATAGGGACAAGGATGACAGGGGTTGCTCAAGGGACGAGCTCAAGTTAAATACCAAGTGAATGAGTACTTGATTAATAGAAGAATCATCATAGATGCAAGGCATTAAGGGGCTCAAGTTCTATCCGGCCTTCAAGAGAAGATAGACGATAAGTCCCTGATCCATACTTGTGTGTTATGATATAAGGTCCGAGCCAATTAGGAGCAAACTTGCCTCGTTTACTTCTTTCCATATTGGTCACGTGTTGGTTTTCTTTGAGGATGAGGTCTCCAATTTTGAAATCTCATTCTCTCATATTTTTTTATAGGCACGTTTGATATGATTTTGATAGATATGGAGATGGTTAAGGGCAGCAAGACAACGTTCATCAAGTAACTTAAGTTGAGTTAATCGATCTTGACAAAAGTCATCGTTAGAAAGTATGTCATGCAAAGAGATGTGTAAAGAAGGTATTTGTACTTCAAGAGGTAGGATAGCCTCTGTTCCATACACTAAAGAGAAAGGTGTAGCACCCGTAGGGGTTCGAATGCTAGTGCGGTAAGCCCATAACGCGAAGGGAATGTGGATGTGCCAATCCCTTCCAGTGTCGTTGACCACCTTCATTAGAATTTTGGTTAAGATTTTGTTGGAAGCCTCAGCCTGCCCATTTTCTTGTGGGTAGTAAGGCGAGGAGAAGCTGAGCTTGATGCCAAATGAGTCACAAAGTTTCTAGATAGTTTTATTTTTGAATGATTTGTCGTTATCGGTGATGATCTTGTGGGGTACACTGAAACGATAGATGATGTGGGTGTTGATAAAGTCAATGATTTTGTCAGCTTTAGTGGAGATGAGAGGAACAACTTCCACCCATTTAGTGAAGTATTTAGTTGCGGTGATAATGGACTGATGTCAAAGAGATGAATGAGGGTTAATCTCACCGATTAGATCTAAGCCCCATTGTGAAAAAGGCCAAAAATCCTTAGCGACTTGTAGAGCATGGCTAGGGACATGAAGTAAGTTAGTGTGTTGTTGGAATTTGATACAACGCCGAACATAGTCGCTACAGTCTTGATGAAGAGTGGGCCAATAATAGCCTAGGCAAAGGATGCACTTGGCAATCAAGTTACCACTAAAATGCCCTCCACAAATCCCATCATGGACTTGTTTGATAGCGTGAGATGTTTCAGTGGAGGTTAGACATCAAAGAAAGAGGCCATCGAAACCTCACTTATAGAGAAGACCCCTTGGCATAGTATATCGAACTGTGCTTTTGATAAAAGCCCATCGGGCATTGCTAGAGAGATCAGGGGGGACAACAGAATAAGTTAAGAAGTCCACAAGTTGTTTATACCAAACATCCTGTGGACTAGAGTTAATGGTGCTGATGAGGTTAATGTTAGTGGAGATATATGAAGGTAATGCCAAATGATGTACCGTGACATAAATTCTTGAGGAAGATGATGAGGATGGAATACGTGAGGCGAGAGAAGCCATAGTATCAGCAAACTTATTCATAGATCAAGGAACAGTTTGTAAGAGGTAATGGTCAAAAGATTCTAGCAGGGTGTCAACACAGTGTTTGTACCTTTGCAAAACTTCATTTTTACAAAGATATGAACCGTTGATTTGATTGATGACTAGTTGCGAGTCACCAAAGATGTTGATGGTCTTGACGCCTAGGAAAAAGGGTGGTTTAAAGTCCCAAAATTAAGGTTTCATATTCAGCCATGTTGTTGGTACATTCAAAGTCAAGTTTGAAAGATAGGGGCATGGGCTCACCCTCATGAGGGATGAGAATGACCCCTGCACCCCCACCATGTTGACATTTAGACCCGTCAAATAACATTGTCATTTGATAGAAAATGTCATCGGTGGATAACGTGGTGATGGATTCATCAGGGAATTCACAGTGAGAGGGTTGGTTGTCAGGTAGAGGGGCATCCACTAGTTGGTCAGTGATTGTTTGCCCCTTTATAGACTTTTGTTGAATGAATTCCAAGTCAAACTTAGCAAGAAGCATGAGCTAATGAGCCATACGTTGATTTTGGTATGGCTTGGAATGCATGTATTTTAGAGGGTCGATATGGGTGATGACATAAGTTTTGTGATTGAGGAGATAATGAAGGATTTTGGATGTGGCAAAGACTAATGCCAAATAGAGTTTTTTAGTACGAGTATACCAAGTTTCATAATCAATGAGTGTTTGGCTTATATAATAAACCACCTGCTCACGATGTTGTTCGTCTTGGTGTGTGATCATGGCACCTAAGGAATGATTTGTTGCTAAAATGTAGAGGTAGAAGGGTTGGTCATATTTTGGTGGAATAAGGACTGGTGGAGAGACAAGATAGCATTTAAGGGCTTCAGAAGCCTCTTGGCAATCCTTATCCCAATTAAAGGAGACATCCCTCTTAAGGAGGTGATGAAAGGGTTGACATCGGTCAAAAAGCTGTGAGATGAAGCGACAAATAGATTGAAGCTTCCCTTGCAGGCTACAAAGTTGCTTTAGATTGGTAGGTCGTGGCATCTCGAGTATAGCTCTAATCTTAGCAGGATCAATCTCAATGCCACGAAGGGAAATGATGAAGCCTAAAAGCTTCCCAGAGAGAACCCCAAAGACGCATTTTTTGGGGTTGAGTCAAACATTGTATCGGAGAAGGTGAGTGAATATGATTTTGAAAATAGTTAAATGGTCACGGTGGAGTTTAGATTTGCCTAGTAGGTCATCCACATAATCCTCCATAATTTTGTGGAGGAGATAATGAAAGATGTAGGTCATGGTGCATTGATATGTGGCCCCTGTGTTTTTTAGGCCAAAAGGCATGACTCTATAGCAAAAAGTCCCCCATGGGGTGATGAAGGTGGTCTTGTGTTGATCTTCTGGCACAATCAAGATTTGGTTATATCCTGAAAACCCATCCATGAGTGATAGCATCTCATGAATAGCCATAAGATCAACAAGTTGGTCGATGTTGGGTAGAGGAAAGTCGTCTTTTGGGCAAGCCAGGTTAAGGTCACGATAGTCAGTATAGATTCGGATCCCCCCAGTCGCTTTGGTGACAAGGATGATATTTGACACCCATTGCGGATAATCAATGGGTTGGATGAAGGATACGAAAAGAAGACATTGAAGCTCCTCTTTGAGAAGGAGTGCAATGTGAGGATGCATTTTGTGAAGCTTTTGCCTAACAGGCTTAACTTCTGGGTTTGTGATGATGTTATGGATGACAATGTTAGGGTTGATGCCAGGCATATCACTGTAGGTCCAAGCAAAGGCTTTGCTATGATCTGAAAGGAATTTGGTATAGTCAATTTGTTCCTGGGCATCCAAAGATTGACCAATTTTTAAAATGTGGGGAACGTCAGAAGATGGAAGGTTAATGTCAATGGTTGATTCATTTAACATAACCTGCATTTCCGAAGGAAGTGATCATTGAATGAAAGAGTCATCTGCACCCATGTAGGTGAGAATGGCATCATCGTCTATGCATTGGATAGTGTTTATGGTAGCAAATTCATCGTCTATCATGTTTGGATAAATAAGAGGGAGAGACCTAGATACCTCACCTAGTTGATAGGTTAGGGGTTCCAAGCGAATGGCATTTATGCAAAAAAAACTAGGAGGGATGGAAACCACTGACTCTGTAGGTGAAAATGGGGGAATAGGTGAGTTTGGAGGTGATTGTTCTATGATAGGTTTGGGGTGAGGGTTTTTAGAAGTTTCAGTAGGTTCTTCAAAACCTAGGCCATGTTGCTTCTTGGCATTCTTTATGGCCTCGTCATTTGGTGGTTCGACGGGCTGGTGGGAGCCTTGTTCATAGCGCCCAAAGCCAAAGCCCTTCCATACACACCTATAAAGATAGGTATGAGCAAATTTTGGGTTGCCAAGAAAAAAGAAGTTAGATGTGAATGGTTGGGGTGATGAAAGAGGATTCCCATCAGTGGGAGCTCGATCTAGCCCTCCATAGATGAGATTTGTTTAAAGATTGGGAGGACCATAAGGGACGACCATTCTGATACAATGGTCATAGCTAGGATTGTAATGAATTTTTCCATACTCTTGAGGAGTCTGGAACACGTTTAAGGTGAGTAAATGATACTCCCCAAGTGAAAGATGTTGAAAGGTATCTTCCATAGCGTCTTTTGTTGTCACTTGAGGAGGGGGTGTGGGTGTAACCGCTATTTGCGTACTTATTGAAGCTTTTGCAGGTGGAGGTGGTGTTTGGGTTAATGTTTTTAAAGGAATGAAAACATCGTTGGGTCGATAAGTTGTATTGCATGTCTTAAAAGGGGAGGGATCTGCAGGAATGACATGGACTTGACCATTGTGTTCAAATTTGACACAACAGTGTAATGTAGAAGGGACACAGGCCATGGCACGGATCCAAGGTCATCCTAATAACATGTTGTATTAGAACTCTCCCTCGATGATGTAGAAGAGCTCTGGGATTGTTTTTGGGCCAACACGAATATGTAAGATGACGGTGCCAATGGTAGTGGCAGTGGAGTCATTAAAAGAATGAAGAATTGCATCGGTTTTTGACACACAATTCTTTGGGAGAGCTAATTGGTCATAGGCATGGGTGGAAATGATATTGATGCTGGCACCCCCATCAATCATAACTCACTTAATGTGAGTTCGATCAACGTAGGCTGTGATGAAAAGGGCAGCATCTTGATCTTCCAAGTTGGAGGTAGGAATTTCAGAATCACTAAAGGTAATAGAGGCGATGGTGGGTAATGATTGGACTAAGGCAGCTAGTGGTTGGGGGTCCTCAGGTTGGACCTCCACTGCCTGTAAAGCCTTGATTAAAGCTTGACAATGTTGTAGAGAGCTTTAAATGAGATCATATAAAGTCATCTTCACGAGATTTTGGTGGAGCTGTTTCACCATAGAATCATGGATTGCCTCTGAAGAAGTTGGTTGGGATATACCCAAGATAGAAATCTTGGGTTTGGGTGGTTGAGCAGGCTTGACAAATGGGTAGGTCCAAGGAATAGCAACTTTCTCTTTTCCTTTATCCTTTAAAGTTTGTGACCTAGTGGCCACATTGATGGTGTTAATCTCGAATAAAGGGGAGGAAGGAGGTAAAGGGACCATAGTTTGATGATGAGATCTTGATGAAGGTGGAGAGGTTGGAGAGACATTAGACGATGTTGGAGATTTGTTGACAGTATCCTCAACAAGAAGTGTGTCTTTTTCCATGAATTGGCAGATGAAAACCTTAAGGGCATAACAATTTTCAGTGTCATGCCCAGGTGTGTGATGATATTGGCAAATTTTAGTTTCATTGAACCAAGATGACTTTGGTATGAGAGGTTGAAATGGTTTGATAGGTGGAAGAGTGATGTTAGAAGTTTGCAAAAGTCAGCATAGTATCAAAGCATATGAACCCACTAATGGGTCCATGCTTGTTGATGCACTAGGTGATGATGACTTTTTTTTTGGAGTTGTTGAGGGAGATCTCCGTACCACCTTTTGGGTTGGTGGTGTGGCCACTCGTGTAGATGACATTTTCTTTGTGAGGGGTGCTAAATTTTTTAGAGGAGGTATGTTTTTGGTGGGTAAAGTGAGTAAGGGAGGCAATTTGTTTTTGATAGGTGTTGGAGTAGGAAGCACTCCTTTTAAGGTGGATGGATGTGGGCCCAAAATAGAGGGTGATGATGATGTTGGGAGAGGAGTTCTCCGATGTGGTTTAATAGCCTTCTTTGGTTTAGTGCGAGGATTACTATTGTGTGGGATGAGGTTTAAGTCTACCTTCACTTGTGGGTGAGTGAGGTTCTATATGGGGCGAACACCAAGGGATTTAACCAGTTTTGGTATGGTGGATGTTTGTGAGGGTTTAGGTTTAGATGTGGATGATTGGGCTTCTAAAGATTTGGAAGTAGAAGCCTGATCTTTGTTGGTGACTTTTGGAGATTTTGTCACAGATGGGTCGATAGTACAAGATGAAGTGGGATGTGTAAGATAAGGAGCTTTAAGTCACTCCCATAATGCCTCATGCTCTAACTTCTTTGAATGGAGAAATCCTAAGTTCTCCACCAATCGAGAGAATGGTTTAGAAGATGTTAGATGAGACTTTGGTTTTTTAGAAGATGTGGGTGGTTGTGAGAGTGGGAATGTGTTAGATGCAGCAATCTCGGGCCAAAGGCGTGAGAGAGCCATTACTAGATCATCTTTGGTCGAAGTAGGTGAAGAGACAAGTTCTTCTCTTGGTGGAGAAGGAATTGAAGAAGGTGACTTCTCAAGAGGATAGAGGGCAGGGATGATTGTACCTTCTACTTGTGGTTGAAGAGTAGGAAAGGTATGGTCCTCCATTGGTAGTAGGAAGGATGAAGGTGGGGCTAATGGCATTGTTATGGTCAAAGCATCCTCTAATATAAGAGAGGTCAATGGAGAACTAATAGGAGAAGAAGGTTCTTCCACCTGTGGGGGAGAAATAGGAGAAGGCTCTTCTACCTGTGGTGGACAAATAGGAGAAGAAGGCTCTTCTACCTGTGGTGGACAAATAGGAGAAGAAGGCTCTTCTGCCTGTGGTGGACAAATAGGAGAAGAAGGCTCTTCTACCTATGGTGAACAAATAGGAGAAGAAGGCTCTTCTACCTGTGGTGGACAAATAAGAGAAGAAGGCTCTTCTACCTGTGGTGGACAAATAGGTGGACTAACCTCTTCAGCTTGTGGGAGAGGTTGGTTAGGCATAAAAGGGGAGACCATGTTGACCATGCGTATATTACGCTCTTGGGAATCATCAGCCATGGTCTGTATGTTGTTTTGGCTAGGGGAATGGTTAGGGAAAGGTTGTCTAAATATATCTATGTTTTGGTTAGGTGGCACGTTTGGGCTATCCAAAATAAGATCCCCCTTGTCTATCATGTCTTGGATAATGTTTTTGAAGGTTTTGCAGTTGTTTATGTCATGGCCTTTGACACAGTGATAATGACAAAAGTCATTTTCCCTATACCATGTAGGGATGGCTTTTGAGGGGTCAAATTAAGGTGGTGGTCAAATTTGGGGGAGGTTGAGGACTCCCTGTTTGACTAGTTTATCCAACACGAATGCATATGATTCCCCTATTGGAGTATATTGACGTTGTACATATCATTGTTGGAATTATTGTGTAATGCTTTGAGATGTGGAAGGTTTGGATTGGTTAGTTGTGGTTGATGATGATGATCTAAGTACCACAGCATTTGCTGATCCCTTGGATTTGGAATTGGAGGAAGAAGATTTAGAGGAAGGGTCATTGGATTTTGCGTTACTATTTTTACTATGCAATTTGACTTTATTTTCTTCAACAGCATGGAGTTAAAGCTTCCTGGCCATAGTGTAAGCTTCGTCAAATGTGTGGAATGTTTGGACCCGCAAAGTAGATGAGATGTGTTTGGCACATGCTTGTGAAAAGAGCTCAATGAGCTCAGGTTGAGGTAAAGAAAAGGAGAGTTGGTTGATTAAAATTCTCCATCGAGCAACAAAATCAGCTATAGATTCATCGTTGAATTGTCTGATAGAATATAGGTCCGTGATGGAGACCTTTTTAGTTATGTTGATTGAAAAGTGGTCAAGAAATAATTGGGCGAGTTGAGTGAAGGAAAATAAAGAGTGACTGGTAATAAAACTATACCAATCGAGGGTAGCACCAGAAAGCGACATGGGAAATGTGCGTAGTAATAATGCATCATCATGTGCTATAAGGTAACAAGTGTGTCTAAACACTCGTAGATGTTGCTGTGGGTCCTCTTTACTCTAGAAGTGAGTAAACTTGGGAAGTTCCCACTGACTAGGATATGGTCGAATTGGGACTGAAGGATGAATAGGTTCATTACAGATTTGTTCATATGAGAGAACATTTCTTGAACCTGAAATGGATGTCTCAAGATTAGACACCTTATCCATCAACATCTTGATTAGATCGGTTGATGGATTTGTAGGTGTGGCGCCCCCTAGGTTATAAGGCATTTGGAAGGTGTTAGATGGAGCGTATGACGTACTAGGTTGTGTTTGTATCGGCGCAACATATTGGTAACTAGTCATAGGGACTGATGTTGAAGTCAAGGGTGGTTGTGTCATGAAACTAGAAGGTAGAATTTGACTTGATGTCGCCAGAGGTGGTTGGATGGTGGAAACACTAGCCGAAGGATAAGTAGTCACTCTTGTATTTATGGGTGTAAGAGTAGGTGGGATGGAGACAATTAAGTTTTGGAATGGTGTAGAACTTTGTTGAATGGTTTATGGTTGAGGGGGTACAGAAACCCCAAAGGAAGTAGGTCCAAAAATAGGAGAGGCCACACTTTGAAGATTGGTCATGGTCAGGTTGTTAGTTGAGGCAATGGCATGGGTGACCATGGGTTGGGTTACGGAAGCTATTGATATGATTGTCGTTTCAACTAAAGAAGTTGGCATCCCATAAATTGGGTTACCTAAAGGATCTTGCATTTGACTTCTCGTGAGATAGTGCTAAAGAGCCTTGACATCAAGGTCAAGGAATCTTTCAAAGTCTTGGTCCCCTTCGGGAACAATATGGGGTTGAGTTGGGGTTGGTTGGATAGGAGTACGTTCAGTTTCTAAATTATACTCCATTTGGGGACTTGATATAGAAGGCAAACGTGAGAGTGGTTGTTGCCTTGCATGGTCAACAAGATTTTTGGTTTGACTATGTGTCAAAACCATCCAAAGCAAAATAAATTTAGGTTCTAAAAATTGTATGTTTCAACCTCAAAAAACCAGAATTTGTGTTTGACAGCAAGAAAGTGGGATTTTAAACTTGCTATTTTGAGAGAAATATTTTTGACAGTGACCGACGTCAGTAGAACAACCAATGTCGGTGAAGGTTGTCAATGTTAGTCAAATAAATGATGTTGATGAATATCAGTTGCCGATGTCGATGGAAAAACCAATGTCAGTTACTGTGTATTTCTAGAAACTCAAAAAATTGAAAGTTTTTGGAAGAAAGAAGAAAGATCTGAGTTATTTTGGGAGCTCAGAATGCAACCTCACCAGGTCAAAAAATTAGATATAGATAGAAAAATAGATGAAGGCAAGCAACCTCTAAACGTTAATTCCTAAGAATAAATTTTAGAATCGTGTTGGCTTATTCCTTAGAAGAGTGTGTTTGGGAAGTTGGGCTTTTAGAATGGGTCCTAAAAGAGGCAGTCTAAGGTTGGTTTTGGGTTAAGTTTTGGTGCTCAAAATATGTATTAGGTTCTGTACGTGGCCTGGTGCTAGGAGCTTACTCCCCTCACTTCACGAGCCCAGAGACAAGCTGGGTCACTTAGCCAGTATATACTTCCCCTAGAGTTTATACTCTGCTAGAGAACAGAGTGGGTTCTCCCCTTGGTAGTGAAGTCCAAGTAAGATTACTAGGAAGGGTAAGGTATCTGCTAGGTGATGAAATCCTAGTCAGGCCTTGTCTCAGGTATGTTTAGATGTTTGATTTTGTGAATGTGGTCAGGTTTTGTAACATATGTGCACTACGATTTATTCATAATGCATTTTTAATTACTAGATGAGAAGGCTAAATATGCATTCAAGCAGGAATGAGATGCAATAGTGTTTTAAACCCAAATTGAAATGTTTTGTTCGGATGCAAACAAGTGAGGAAATAGTTGAGAGTATGAATTTCACTACTCTAAGATGCAGGAAAAAGGTGACAAGAAGAAAAAGAAAGAGGTTCTTTTTAACTTGTGCTTATGGTTTCATTCCAAAATAAAGAGATAGAAGGAAAGGATGCAAGAAGAGATCTAATGCACCTATATGAATGTTTGCCTTTAGAAGAAAAAGGATGAACCCAAGGAAAACTCTAGGGGTCCCACCGGGTGTGCCATAATGTTTCTACTCGTTTTTGCTTTTCACATTCAGAAGAAATAAGAAACTAAAGTTAAATGGTCAGGGGTTTGTACGTACCCAGATGAAGCTGCACACCGTTATCCAAATGTTGAAGGAGCTCCTCTTTCGCTATAGAGGATGACACCTATAGATAAGAAGAAAGCTTAACAAAGAAAAATGTTAGATATAGATATGGTGGACTGCCAAGCAAAGCTCGGTCCCAGAAGTGCAAAGACTTCCTTGAGGGATGACAATCCACTAGTTGATAAAAAGAATGTCGTAATGGAAAGAAATAATGAAAGACTTAAAGAAGGAAAAGTAGATAATGCATACCTAAATCTTGCAATCAGTCTTCCACAGTCACTGACGTTGGTAATCCTACCGGCATCGATTTGTCAATGATTCTGGCATCGGTTATGTTGCCGACATTGGTAGGGGCAATGGTCGATGTCGGTCAGGGCAATGGCCTTGGGTGAGTTTTGGACAAGTTTGTGGTCGACAGAGGAGTCTGGAAGGAGTCTGGGCTGTGCAGGGTTGCAAGATAGTGAATAGGGTCTGAAAGGGCTAAGGTAGAGGACAGGGGTGGAAGGAGAATAAGGATGAGAGGAAGGCTTTTCAGCCTTTTCAGGAAGAAAGTCAGGTTGTCTCAATAATACTCAGAAATAGCCAATGGACTAATTACCAATGCATTTTAAAAATACTGAAATATAAACCAGAAGAATACTTAGCTCTTGGTGGAGAACCAGAAGTGTATAAGACTTGTTCCTGATGCATTTGATGTAGAAGACTTCATACAACCTTCCAATCCAATGCCTGGAGTGAATTTTGCAGAGCTTCTATAGCTGGAGAGTGATGATAGAATGATGATGCCTCATCCCAAAGCCTACCTATGATATGCAAAGAGTCTAGGAGAGAAAGAATTTAGATCCAAGAGCAAGAGAATTTGCATTCGGGTGAAATCGATCTGGGGAGAATTTAGGGTCAGAATTTAGTTTTAAGCAACCGATGTCGGTGATTTCGCCAGCGTCGGCCAACGGGTAATCGACGTCGGTGGCTAGAAGATGGGTAAAAAGGCTATTTTTAGCCTTTTTCCCGTTCCTCTGTATGCCAAGTTCAGCCACCATTGGTGAATGGTCCAAAGGGTGGGTTTAATAGGCATGAGGATTAGTGGGGGAGTTGAAATAGGTCTTAGGTAATTATGATTTGTCATAGGTGATAAATTGTCTAAGAGCTAGGAATCCAAGGTGAGGTGTCTAACGGGGATTACTAATTTGAAATAAGTATTTTAAATTAATAAAGTATAGGTTAGGCATGTTGAAGTTAGAAAGGGACCAAAGGGGGGGGGGGGTTGACACTATTTTGGTGTCTACAATATGCTCAGTCATCTTAATATGACAAATATATCGTTTTCACTCTTTTAGTATTCATTTTGATGTCTTCATTATTTACTTACATGGCTTCAAATGAAAAATTGATGTGTTTTTATTCCACTTATAACTGAGCTATAACTTATTGTGTTTTGTCTCTTTGGCCACAGGCTATTAGGATGATACATGGACAACTTTCACTTCTCTGCTTACCTAGGACTTTTCATATAAAGGGTTATGCTGATGTCACCTCTAGAATAGCCAAATGATGACATGTGGATGGATCTCACTACTCCACTTACATGGAACTTTTCATATAAAGGGCTATGTTAATGTTGCCTCAGTCTAGCAAGATGATGATAGGTGGATGTCTTTCACTACTCTCCTTGCTTGAGACTTTCCATATAAAGGGATATTTTGGCATCACCTCTAGGATAGTGGGATGAAACATTTAAGCTAGTAGGATGATGACACATGGATGGCTCTTGTTACTCTACTTGCCTAAGACTTTTTATATAAACGACTATGCTAAGATCACCTCTAGGTGACTTGAATCCTTTACTTAGGCTCTAAGTTAGTGAATTGATGTCATGTGGCAAGGTAAAATGAACTATGGGAAGGCCCAATAAACATCCAAGTATGAAATACCCTATTCAAGACACACCTAGATAAACAACCCACTAAAATGTAACGTGTCAACCTAGTTATCCATTAAGTCATACATAAAATGTACATAATCATAATGAGAAATAAAAATTGAAGGCAAAAAATAAATCATTTTGTATGGATTATACACACCATAAATTCTTCCATAACTTTGAGACACTCTACAAATTTCAAATTAAATCTTATCGATAGATTCAAGAAAATAATAGAGATCAAGAGAGGCAAACAAATTCATTTTAGCATCAGATAAATTCCTTAAGTTTTCAATTTTCAAACTCTATGTCATAGAATTATGGTTCAAAAAACCCTAAATAATGGTATTTGATTATCAGTGTCTCCATATTTAAATTTTGAAAATGGGTTTTTGTGTTAGGGCACAACACAATTATTTAAAAAAAATACAAGTGCTCTTTTGGTACTACAAAGGTGGAATATCTTGGGCATATTATCTTAGTGGATAGGGTTAAATTGGATCCCTAGAAAAATAAGGATATGAAAAAATATCCAAAACTTGAAACCCTTAAAATAATTCAATAATTTTTAAGTCTCATTGGCTATTACACAAATTCATCAAAGAATATGGCAAAATTATGACTCTTTTGACTATCATGTTATGGAAGATTGCTTTAACCTAATATGAATCAGTATAAATTTCATTTGTATGCCTCACACAAGCCATGTGTACCACACTATCATAATCCATGCCTGACGTTTCTAAACCATTCATCATTGAAAGTGACACTTCATGGATCAGAATTGGTATAGTATTGAGGCAAAAAAGGATGACCTTTAGCATTTACTATCAAAGCTTTGTCAGGTAAAAATATATCCAAATTCACATATGAGAATGAAATGTTAGACACCCTCCATATCATAAATAAATGGCAATCATGTCCCTTGGGGTGACATTTTTTCATTAAGATAAATCACTACAACCTGAGTTACTTCTTGGAACAACATGTATCATTTTTAAGGAAACAAAAATGTGTAGCTAAACTCTTGGGAAATGATTATGAGATTCTATACAAGAATGGAAAGGAAAATGTGGTGGTCAATGCCCTATCTTACAAAATTGAAGGCCAAGGGGTATTATGTTCATTGTCCTTAGCTACCTCATATTGGTTGTAGGAAGTCCAAAAATAGTGGTAGAAATATGCACATGTTCAATAACTCATCCATCATCTCACCACATAACCCACAACTAAAATATGATACTCTTTGGATGGCTATTGTTCTTGTTATCAGAGACAATTTTTTCTTGTTGTAAATTTGTATCTTTGGGATTATTTATTACATGAACTACATGATTCACCATCAACAAGACATTCAAGCTTCTTAAAGACATAAAATATTTAAAATAACCTTATTATAGGATGGGATGAAATGGAATATCAAAAATTTTGTTGTATAATATGATATATGTTAGCATCACAAGAGAGAGATGGCATGTATCCCAAGGATATTATAATAATTACCAAACCCTACCACAGTATGGACTTATATATCAATGGATATTATTTATGGTTTCCAAAGTCTATCATAAAATGGTAATATTTTTGGTGGTTGATTGTCTCCCCAAATATTTCCATTTTTTTTCAATACCCCCCCTACAAATCATCAATTATGGCACAAGTCTTCATGGACTAGATTTTTTACCTCCATTATATGCCTAGAACTATTACATTTGATCATGACCCCACCTTCACAAGTAAACTATATAAAAAACTCCTTAAAATTCAATGAGCATAATTGAAAATGATCTTGGCATATCACCTACAAACTAATGGTTAAATAAATATTGTCAATAAATCGTTAGAGACTTGCATATGTTATTGTTATTCAAAGCAACAGACTCACTGAATGGTTTCATAACACTTCTTACCACACCTCCACCAAGATTACACCTTTTGAATCCATATATGGCTAGCCACAACCATCTCTAATATTTTACCTTCCAGGAAGATCCAAAGTTTAGGTAGTCAACTCAAACCTAAGCTAACGAGAGAATATACTTCTAACTCTAAAAGAAAAATTAGTATAGGCTTAGAACCGTATAAAAAATCAAATAAATCAACACTAATAAAATCATTCATTCACTATAGGAGACATTTTTATACACATAGATTCATATAAGTAGACTTCCTTGGTAATCAAAAGTAGTTAGAAGTTATAAAATTTATGGGCCATACCAACTGATACAACAAACTAGGAATGCTAGGTAAAAATTTGACCTACCTCCATCTTCTAAGATTCATCCCATCTATATGTCAAGTTTGAAGGTTATTAGAAAATTTGCTCATGTTCAAATGACCCTTTCTGAGGTTGATGAAGAGAGCTCCATCATCCTTAAATTAGAGGCTATTTTTTTTAAATGTATACATTCACTCCATAAGTGAACCATCACAATTTTTTGGTCCAATGGCGAGACATTCAACTAGAATATGCCACTTTGTAACCTCTTCAACAACTTTAATATTAGTTTACACACCTTAAACTTTGAGGAAAAATCTTTTTGAAGGGAGAGGTCATGTTAAGACACTTGTTTTTTAACCATAGATTATTATTTTTACACTTTAATATTCTTAGTTAGTTAATTTGATAGGGCACCCCTTTTTATGTAAGGCCAATCCTTGAGTAATAAGAAAAAACATAGTAACTAAATTAGGTGATTATGTAAGGCTACCCTTGAATATTAGGGTTAGGATTATAATTCCTATATATTGATATAGGAAGGAAGGAAAATGATTCATTTTTATTTTTTAATCTAAGTTTTCCTCTCAAAGAGGTTGCTCCCTCAAAGATGCTTGTGAATATAAATAGAAGCAAGGTTTGTAATTATTTTTAAGTTCAATTAGTAATTTGTTCCATTTTAAATAATATATTATGTTTGGTTTATTTCTTCAAGGAGGTTCATAAAATATAAACACATGAGAGGGTTTCCATAAGGATTAACTACATTAGCAAGTGTTAGATTTTTATTAGTTTGGATTTTTTGTCATTTGAGTTGGTTTGGATAATGTTTTGGAGTAAATAGTAGAAGAGGTTTGGTAGTTTTCAACTACTCCTTTTCCCACTTGGGTAAAGGATGTGTTATGATGCAGTGTTTTTTTTCTATATCTATGTTTATAAGGAGATCTATCATGTGTTTATGTTGCATTTATTTTGTGTCTTTTATTGTTTTATTATTTCTACATGTTTGACCTCCACTAACATTATTTGTGATAATTTCATTTCTCTATGTTTATATTTTACATTTAATCACATGATGTAAAAGTGTGTGGTATGACAAGTGTGTTCATTGCTATTTTTTATGGTTTTGTCAGAAATATTATAAAAATTGTTCAACGCCATTAAACTTGATAATGAATTTTACTTAGTACAAATATTCCACCTCTTTCCACACAATCCCATTTTTTTATTCATTAACCTACCTTATAAGAACTTAAACATATTTACCTTGTATTTCTTTATGTATGAACTAAATCTAGAAATGTTAAGAAATTAACTAATTATGCAATCTTAATCTAGGCTAAATTTAACCTAAGATAGAGCAACAAACAAAGAAAACAATAAACACAAATTTGATTTGCTCTTCAAAATTGTACTTGCTCACTCTTCTAATACAAAGGAGAATGGGCAGCATTTTGGTGTAAAAGGAGTTTTTGTATGCTTTGATTCACTTGGATTTGTTTATGACTTGAATAAAACTTCATTATAATAAGTAAAGATGGATGAAAATGATGGTTTTCAAGCTTATTTATAATTTTCTGGAAGAAGATCCAATGGTGGAGGATTATTTAGATATTTTAAATGAACCAAATAATTTATGGTGGCAAATGATTCCTTGCCCATAAGGATGATGACCATTTCAAAAGGTTGAGAGAACTATGGGAATGGTCAATTCAGTCACCAATAATGAGTTAATATTTTTGACAACTCAAGGGGTGACTCAAAGGAGGTTAAGGAAGTTTTGGGTTTGGTTGGGGTGAGTTTGCATGTGAGGGAGAATAAGGTGGAAGATGTTGGGTGCAGTGTAATTTGGATATTATTTTTAAAATAAGGATTTAAAGTGTACATAATTGATTAATTTGACTTATTTAATTATTTTATTTGGATGGAGATGTGATGAATTATTAAAATAAGAATTTAATATATGTTAGGTGTATTTCAACATTAAATATAATTTAGGAGTCTACATTTTCTCCTCTTTAAAATAGTGTTAAGAAGCAATACTTTTTTGAAGAATAGTAGAAGTAGAGCATTGATGATTAAGGAGAAAAAAAAGTTACCCCAAATGAATGAAAATGAGTGTGATGATGCCCCCTTGAGGGTTGGCGTGAGAAAATGGATAAAAGCTCAAAATGAAGGAAAGAGGGATGGAAGATGGAAATGAAAAAATTATCATCAATAATATAGATACCTGTCTCAATATTAATGTTTGAAATATTGCAGAGGGTGAGTGTAAAACCATTTACCCCTAGTTAAATATTAGAGAAGATATTGGAAAAATTACATTTCCCACTTTATAAATTGCATGCTTAGATTGTGTTTGGACTTAGGGGTCTCATGAGAGTATATGGGAATGATATATCCCAATGATGGTAATCCACAGGGCAAAAAATGAAAAATATAGATTGTTTGATTTGTGACAAAGATTTATAAAATTGATATTTGCAAGTATTGATAAGGAGATATAGCACTTTGATTAAATAATAGTATAAAATATGGATGAAATAGCTTAGATGGATGATGGTGGCCAAACTGACCCTAAATACCCTATGTCTCTAAGCATTATCTACATAATAACATACACCACACAAAAGAGAGAGAGAGAGAGAGAGAGAGAGAGAGAGAGAGAGAGAGAGAGAGACCAAATTTTTACATGAGAATCCAAAGTGGAAAAAACCATAGAGAACAATCTCAAGTATATGAGTGAACATCAACTCAAATTATAAAGTTCACAAGCACCAACTTGCAGGACCACCAACTCCTTGCAAAGATTTGTGAGCACCAACCCACAAGAGCACCAACCCCTCTTGTGTATAAAACACAACTATCTCTCAATGTTTCTTACTCAACAAATGATAGAACTCTATAATATCTCCTTTTATCTTCTCTAAAACAAATATAAACCATGCACTCTCTTGCATATTACAAATGGCTTCTCAAGCTTTTATTTATATCTTTCTAAATGACCTTTGGAATTCACCTTTTATGAACCTTCAATCCTCATGAAAAATGGCATCAAACTTGCATGACCTTTCCTATCCTTGCATTTGAAAAGTCACCTAGTGACCCTTCATAGGCAAATGCATTCTTTCCTCTTTTATCTTTATCTTGATGACTTTTCACATTCCTCAAAGTGTCCCTTCATGGAAAAATGCACCATACCCTCTTTTGTCTTCACATGGTGACTCTTGGAATTCCTTAAGATGACTCTTCATGAGAAAATGCATCATGTTCCTCTTTTGTCTTTACCTCGTGACTCTTTTAATTCTCCATGAGCCCTCTTTTGACTTATATGCAACCAAAAATATATTCGTTAATATTAAATAAATATTAACACACATTAGCTAAGATATGAATATTAAAAACACCATTAAATTCAATGGGACCTTTATCACCAATACTAGACCTTTGACATTAATGATAATATTTCCAACAATATCCCCCTTTATTATTGATGGAAACCTCAAACTAAAACTGCCACATCTTAAAACTTGCACTGCACATGCCAACCTACAAATACTACCATCTGAAAAACATATAATAACTCTCTCTTATTGTAGCAACCTGTACCTATTTCCTATACTTATTTTTTCACTTGTACCTATACCTATTTCTATTCTTCTCTGCCTTTGACATCAATGGAAAAGGGCTTATCCTAAAGCTAACACTTATCTCCCCCTCAACTGATGTTGATCCTCAATGGTAGGATGTAAAAGAAATTACTCCCAACTTCTTCTACAAATATTAAAATGTGTCTTTTGATAGTGCCTTTGTGAAAATATCTATAATCTGCTCTATAGTATTGATATATTCCATCTTAATCTATTGATCTACAACCTACCCTCTCAAAAAGTGATATCTGATTGGAATATGTTTTATTTTTGAATGCATCACTAGATTCTTTGAAATATTAATAGCACTTATGTTATCACAAAAAAAGAAATAATTTCATCATATTTTACCTTGATATCTTTCAAATTTTGCTTCACTTTAAGCACTTGAGTACAACACAATACCATTGCAATATATTCTACTTTAGCTACAGAAAGTGATACTAAATTATGCTTCTTGATTAGCCATGATACTAAGTTATCACCAAATAAAGCTTCTCCACTTGTACTCTTTTTGTCATCCAAACAACCTATCTAATATGAATCTATATAAGCAATCAAAGTGAAATCTCTACCTATGGGATACCAAAATCCATAATCTAATGTCCCCTTGATATATTTAAATATTCTCTTCACCAAGTGAACATGACTATCTTTTGGAGTTGACTGGTATCTTGTAACCATACCTACTACATGCACGATGTCTAGCCTTGATGCTATCAAAAATAAAAGACTACCAATCATAAATCTATACAAAAATTGATCTATAATAGGTGAATCTTCATCTTTTCTCACCTTATTTCTTATACCCATTAGTGTGCCAACTAGTGCACAATCCTCAAAACCAAATTCTTCAACATTTCCTTGGTATATTTACTTTGAGATATGAAAAAAAAAATTTCTAGACTGAAATATTTGTAACCCTAATAAAAATTATAATTCTCTAAGCATAGACATCTCAAATTCTTTTTACATAATATCAAAAAAAATTGTCATATTTTCAATGTTTCCTCCAAAAATGATGGCATCAACATATATCACAAAATCAATTGATGCTCACCTTCTATTTTGATGTAGAGATTACTGTCAGCAAATCTTCTCTTGAAACCTTGATCCTGTAGGTACTTATCAAGTCTTCCATACCAAGCTATGGGAGCTTGTTTCAATCTATATAGTGCTTTCTTCAATCTACATACATGGCTACTAATATTTGAGAGAATAAATCCCTCAGACTACTCAATATAGACTTCTTCTAGATTCTCATTTAAAAAGTTAGATTTGACATCCATATGAAACACTTTGAAATTTTTAAACACTGCATATGAAAGAAACATTCTAATAGCCTCTAGCATTGCCACTGGTGTAAAAGTTCCTTCAAAATCTATTCCCTTAATTTCAGCATATCCTTTATGTTAGGTTGTGGAGCTAAAAGCTTCACTGATGCAGACATTGGAGGAGGTTTCTGAGTGTCACAGTCACCGATGTCGGTTAGGCCAACCGACGTCAGTCAAGTGTAGACAGGAAGCTACCGACATCGGTCAGGGATCAGCCAATGTCGGTCATCCCTAGATAGACAGGGACTGACGTCAATCCCCTGTGCAGTTTAAAACTATGAGTTTTATGGACAGTTTGTTAACAAACTGGTTGTTTGCATGTTAAAGGCTAATTTTAGTCTTGGAGCTGTGAATCTAATTATTTTAATTAGATGTCTAATTATTGTTTGCATGAGATCTATATAATAGACTCATGGGTTGTATTGTAATTTGTGCTAGTTGAGTAAGAGCAAGGTTAGCTCCTTCAGAGTGAAGAGAGCAAGAGTAGCTCCTCTTAGTTCCATAGGGGTGCCGAGAGTGTATGATTAGGTAGAGCTGTAGGTTATGCAAGTTCTGATAGAAGATCCACCGAGGTACTGGTTTGGAGAATCATAAGGACTTGGTGAGGCAAAGACAAGGGTTCTTCAGGGTGTAGAGAGATCTACATGGGTAAGTAAGATCATTGATTTGCAGGTGTGTGTGTGTGCGAGGTCAAAAGAGGTCTACGAGGTAGCAAGATCAAAGGTGATAGCAACACAATAGGTAGCAAGATCAGGTGAGATCTACTTAGAGTACGTTGTGTACTTGGAGTATGGTGTGTACTTGGTCATGGAGTATGTAGAGTACTTGTGTACTGGCAGTAGCGATACTGACTGGGGGTACTGGCAGTAGTGATACTAACTGGTTGGAGGTGAACACCAAATTTGTGTTTGAGTTTTGTGTTGGGACCGTAAGAGAGAGAGTGAGCTCTTGAATAGATTTATTGTTTATGTCCTAGAGGTGTGGGAGCCCTAGAGGTGTGTAAAGAAGAAGACTGTGGCATCTTCTTTATTGTATTTCCTTCTGGAAGAGTATTAATACAATTGGGTATTGTCTCTCATATTCTGTGTTATTTTTGAATTCTAGTTACTTGTGCATTCTGGTTAAATTTCATGTTTAGTTGCTTATACAAAGGTAATCAATTGTGCTTATGGGTCCTAACAGTGGAATCAGAGCATGTTTGTTGTTCTAAATTCCTGACAAGTGGTATCAGAGCTAAGGTTATAGGGAGCAGGTTTGTGTTTGATTACAAGTCACTCTTAGGGGTTTCTAATTGAGTGGGAGTATAGCAATGGCAGAAAAAATTACACTAAGAATGGAGGAATTAAAAAGCATGAATGATCAATTATGGTGTTATGGAAAGAAAGAGCAGGTAAAGAAAAATTGTTGGTTGGTAGAAGATCAGCATGAAAGAACTGAAGAAGCAGATGTTGCAGGTGTTGTTACACGGGATGCTCTAGAATGTTCCTTTTAGGAACCCCTTATCCAACGGAAGCACAATTGATTACTTTCTTATAAGCAATTAAACACAGAATTATATCAGAATGATTAAGTAACTAGAAACTTGAGACAGCAAAGAATTTGAGAGACAATACACACTCTTGTATTAAATATTACTAGAAGAAAATACAATAAGGAAGATGCCACTTCTTCCTCCACCTCAAAGGCTTGCCACACCTCAAGACCTTCTTCCCTCTCTCTCTTGCTCAACCAAACCCAACTCAACAACCTGAGTTGTTATCCCCTCCTTGAATGCTTCAGCTGATCTCCTTGACCTTACACCTTTAGATCTTCTTGACCTTGCTTCAATGCTTCAATGCTTTACTTGCCTTCTTGATCATTACAATACATGCCTCATGGGTCTTTAAATAGAATCCCATGCACACAAAAATAGAACTCTAATTAAAATAATTAGATACCCATCTCGTGACTATAATTAGTCCCTAAACATGCAAACACTCGCTTCACTTAACTGACTATTCGTCAACAATAGTTTTAGAACACACAGGCGACCAACGTCAGTCCCCACTTGCTTGGTGCTGTCGACGTCGGCTGACTCCCTGTCGTCACCGATTGCCTTCTGCACTGGTAATGACCAACATCGGTCATGCTACCAATGCTGGTACTTCTGGATCTTCAACAACCACCTATTTCTTCATGTCTGCAACAAGTTGAAGCTTTTAGCTCCACACCCTAACAATCTCCCACTTAGAGATAAATAACTGTAACTGTACCTATACCTATACTCCATCTATTTTGTTCTCTTAGCTTTGTATCCCTCTTCAAGATCACCCCTGAAGACCAACCACCACACAACTTGTGATGCTATATCTATCACTTATGCCAAAAGAATTTTGCTGCTCCCAAATTCTTCATGACATACTTCTGAACCAACTTTACCCTTAGCTCAGAAAACTCCCTATATATGAAACCCTACAATAAGCAACACAATACAGTAATAGGATAATGTAGCTAATATTATCCAATCTGGTAAAGATAAAATACAATGGTCAAACCTCCATTGCTCTACAGCCTAATCAAGACCATATACCATAGCCTTCTGTCTCATGTGTCCATCCACTCTCTTCTCTAAAATAGGAATCCATCTCTCTATCTAGTGCTTTTTTCCAGCTGACAACTCTACCAACAAATACCTATTTAGTTCTTCTCCAAGGACTCACACTCCTCATCCATGCCAAGCTCCCACTGTTTCTAGACTCTACCTGCATTGCTTCTTCCATCTTCCTAGTTCTTGACTATTAGTAAGCAATATAAAGAAAGTGAACAATGAATATGAGGTTCACTTACCCTTTTTGACCTCCATATGGGCGTTTGAGACTCCTTGATAGCTTGCTATCTACCCAACATCCATTTCAGTGACCGATCTCGGCCATCTCCCAGTCTGCTCCCGACTGATGTTAGTTCCCTGCACTGACCCTAACTGCCGACGTCGTTACCCCTGGCCGATGCTGGTGTCCCCGCTATCGACGTCAATTCCTACCTGACCGACGTTAGTCTTCTCCTCTCGACTCTACCGACCCTGTTGGTCTGCACATGACCGATGTCGGTACTTGTCTGGCCGACGTCGGTGCCATGTGACCGACGTCGGTGTCTGTGTGTTCTTGTAAGTGATGAAACCTTCATCCGTGAGCTCATCTTGGATCAAACCTCTATCCATACTGCCCTGCTCAGAATTATTCAGCCCCTATGACTAATCTCTGTCCCTCATCTCCTACATAAACACCAAGGCTTCTTTGTTCCTGTTAAAAGCATCAAATTTCCTTTTCCTGCAATGAACTCTATCTATGCTTTCTGAATCTGAACACATACCTTTTGAATCACGAACATCCATTCCCTTCTTATTCATGTGACCCAGCCTATTAATCCACATCTTCGAATCTACAACTGAAGTAGATAAACCAGAAGTAGAATCATTAATACAAGTAGATAGATAAAGAGTACCTACTTTATTATCTCTTGCTAAAACAAGTGCTCCCTTGGTAACCTTCTAAGAATCTGCTGTGAGGGTTATTGTGCATCCCTCATCACCCAACCTTCCCACAGAAATCAAACTCTGCTTCAAAATTGGGACATGCATGACCTCCTTCAACACCCATGTGTTATCTATCTGCAATTTCAGTTGCACTTTCCCTTTGCCAACTATCTGACAAGGCATACCATCCCCTAAATAAATCACTCCAAATTCTCCCTGGACATACTCATGGAACAAATCTTTGTTTGGGGATGCATGAAAAGATGAACCAGAATCTAAAATCCATGATCCTATCTGACTAGCCAAAGAAAGTATGAGAGCATCTTGTACCATGATATTTGCATCCTTTGCTTCTTCTTTACCTTCAGGTTGATTCTCTTTATCTCATAACCAACACTCCTTCTTTGTGTGTCCTTTCTTTCCACAAAACCAGTAGGTAATACCTTTGGATTCGAATCTCCTTCCCGACCTTGATTTCCCTTGCTCCACTCTCTCTCTTTGCCTTCCCCTGCTTTCTGCACTTAGAGCATTCCCTGATGATTCACCTGTGTTTTTCTTACGTATTTCTTCATTCAAGATCACACTCACAACATCATCAACTTTTAAGATTTTAGAAGCAGATGCAGAATTACTTACTACCATAACCAAACTATCCCAACTTTCAGGTAAAGAGCATAATATCAAGAGAGCCTTTACTTCATCATCAAAAACAATATTGACTAAAGCTAACTGGTTTGCCAAACCATGGAAATCACTAAGATGAGTATATACTGATCCACCTTCTTGCATTTTCAAAGTAAATAACTCTTTCATAAGAAATACCTTATTTGATGCTGAGGGCTTTTCCTATAAATTCGCCAAGGACTTTATCAACTCTTTCGTTGTCTTACACTGTGACAAGTTGAAAATCACAGATGATGCAAGGCTCAACCTTATGGAATTGAGAGCCTTCTGATCAAGAACATTCCATTCTTCATCCTTCATATCTGTAGGCTTGCATGCAACCCCACCCAACGATAAGTACAAATCCTTCTGATACAGATAATCCTCTATCTGCATCTTCCAATGTTGATAATTCTTACCATTAAACTTTTCCATTCGTAGCTTACTATCTTCTGCCATTGTCGAACTCCCACTCAATCAAAAAACCCTGTGAATGACCTGTAATCAAAAACAATAACCTGCTCCCTACAAACCGTAGCTCTGATACCAACTGTTAGGAACCCCTTATCCAACGGAAGCACAATTGATTACTTTCTTATAAGCAATTAAACATAGAATTATACCAAAATGATTAACTAGAATCTTGAGACAACAAAGAATTTGAGAGACAATACACACTCTTGTATTAAATATTACTAGAAGAAAATACAATAAGGAAGATGCCACTTCTTCCTCCACCTCAAAGGTTTGCCACACCTCAAGACCTTCTTCCCTCTCTCTCTTGCTCAACCAAACCCAACTCAATAATCTGAGTTGTTATCCCCTCCTTGAATGCTTCAGTTGATCTCCTTGACCTTACACCTGTAGATCTCCTTGACCTTGCTTCAATGCTTCAATGCTTTACTTGCCTTCTTGATCATTATAATACATGTCTCATGGGTCTTTAAATAGAATCCCATGCATACAAAAATAGAACTCTAATTACAATAATTAGACACATAGCTCATGACTATAATTAGTCCCTAAACATGCAAACACTCGCTTCACTTAACTGACTATTCATCAATAGCAGTTTTGGAACACACAGGCAATCGACGTCGGTCCCCGCTTGCCTGGTGCTGCCGATGTCGGCTGACTCCCTGCCATCGCCAATTTCTTTCTACACTGGTAATGACCGGCGTCGGTCATGTTGCCGATGCTGGTACTTTTGGATCTTCAGCAACCACCTATTTCTTCGTGTCTGCAACAAGTTGAAGCTTTTAGCTCCACACCCTAATAGTTCCTTGGATAAAGTAGAATCTTGGTTTATAGATTATGTTGCCTCTTTCCATGTAGCCTAAAATAGAGTATTTTTCCATGTTAAGGTCTTTGGAGACTTTAGAAAGATTTATTTAGGGACTGGTGTGCCTTGTCAAAGTTTTGGCAAAGGAAAAGTGCGACTAAAATTACAGGCAGCCAACACATGGGTGTTGAAGAAGGTCATGCAGGTCCCAGTCTTGAAGATGCGGCTAATTTTTTAAAGAAAGTTGGGTGATGAGAAATGCATAGGAACTCTCACAGTGAATGCACTTGAATTAGCATGTGGTAAGAAAGTAGGTACTCTTTATCTACCTGCTTGTATTACTAATTCCACTTATGTTGCATAGGTGTGGCTTTGTAGGCTTGGTCACATAAGTGAGAAGGGAATTGATGTTCTTAAGTCAAATGGTAAGAATTCAGCTTTGGAGAGCATAGACTGAGATTTTTGTAAGCAGTGAGATGTTACAAGAAAGGATTGGATTTATTGCAAGAAAAGGAAGACTGATGTATTTAATAAACTTAAGAACTAGAAAGCCTTGGTGTTCTTGAAGGAGATGACAGATAGAGATCAGTGGATGGGACTAGATATCTCTGAGTAGGGTAGTTTGGACAGGGTTTTGATTCAAAGTAAACTCGTGGGTAAAAAGTCATCACTCACAGGCAAACACAGGTACCGACATCAATCAGGAGGAACCGACATCAAATAGATAGGTACCGACATCGATCATGTGTAGACAGGCAAAGTCAGTGGTGTCAGGTAGGTGGAGACTGACGTCAGTAAGATAACTAGGATTGGTGACCTGGATAGTCACATAGAATCGACGTCGGTCAGATGCAGACTGTGTGGTGACCAAGGTCGGTCACTAAAATGGATTTTGGGCAAATAGCAAGCTGTCAAAGAGTCTCAAACGCCCATATGGAGGACTGAAAGGTTAAGTAAGCCTCAAATTCATTATTCCTCTTCTTTATACTTATTTCTCACTGTAGAGCAAGAAGGATCCAGGAAACAGTGGGAGCATGGCATGAATGAGGAAGTTGATTCCTAAGATGCAGAACCAAATGGGAGATTTGGTAGGGTTGTTAGCCGGTATGAAATCACTAAAAGATGAATAGATTTCTTGGTTAAAGAATAGAGAGAATGGATACATGAGATGGAAGGCCAAGTCATATGGTCTTGAGGAAGCTCCAGGATGGTGGTATAGGTTTGATAGGTGGATGACAAAGCATGGCTTTAGTCAATGTCATTGTAACTATTTTGGTTTCTTTACCAGGTGGGTGATGATTGCAACATCATCTTGTTACTGTATGTTGTGTGTTTGCTTGATACAGGGTTACACATATAGAGTTTTTCTGAGCTAAAGGTAAAGTTAGTTCAGAAGTGTGTCATAAAGAATTTGGAGGAGCGAAATTCTTTACCATGAGTAATCTTAGAGACATGGAAGATCATAAGTTGATGTTGTCATAGGATGATTGTGTGAAGGTAGTGTAGGATGTAGAATGGCAAGCGCACCTATGGATGGACAGTTCATAGAACAGGGTCCCCAATCACATGATGAGGCTGAGTACATGTGTACTACCTGAGTTTGCCCAAGCAGTGGGTGTTGTCAGAAAGTTTGTGGCCAATCTAGGAAGGAAGCATTGGAAGCAGTTTAATGGGTTCTCAAGTATTTGAGAGGGACCAGCAGCAGGGATTCATGCTATGTAGGGTCAATTACTTTAGATTTGGCAAGTTACTTGGATGACAGGTGTTGTACCATAGGATGTGTGGTGGTTGGTCTTCAAGATTAAGCTTGAAGAGGGATACAAGCCAAGAAACAAATTAGATGGTGTATAAGTATAGGTATAGTGTAGCTATTTATCTCCAAGTGGGAGATTGTTAGGTTGTAGAGCTAAAAGCTTCACTGATGCAGACATTGGAGGAGGTTGCTAAGTGTCACAGTCATCGGCATCGATTAGGCCAACTGACGTCAGTCAGGTGTAGATAGAAAACTGCCGACATCGGTCAGGGATTGGCCAATGTCGGTCATCCCCAGATAGATAGGGACCGACGTCGGTCGCCTGTGCAGCTCAAAACTATGAGTTTTATGGATAGTTTTTTAACAAACCGATTGTTTGCATGTTAAAGGCTAATTTTAGTCTTGGAGCTGTGGATCTAATTATTTTAATTGGATGTCTAATTATTGTTTGCATGAGATCTATATAATAGACTCATGGGCTATATTGTAATTTGTGCTAGTTGAGTAAGAGCAAGGTTAGCTCCTTCAGAGTGAAGAGAGCAAGGGTAGTTCCTCCTAGTTCCACAGGGGTGCCAAGAGTGTATGATCAGGTAGAGCTATAGGTTGTGCAAGTTCTGGTAGAAGATCCACTAAGGTACTAGTTTGAAGAATCATAAGGACTTGGTAAGGCAAGAACAAGGGTTCTTCAGGGTGTAGAGAGATCTACATGGGTAAGTAAGATCATTGATTTTCAGGTGTGTGTGTGTGTGAGGTCAAAAGACGTCTACGGGGTAGCAAGATCAAAGGTGACATCAACACAATAGGTAGCAAGATTAGGTGAGATCTACTTGGAGTACATTGTGTACTTGGAGTATAGTGTGTACTCAGTCGTGGAGTACGTGGAGTACTTGTGTACTGGCAGTAGCGATACTGACTGGTGGTACTGGCAGTAGTGATACTTACTGGTTGGAGGTGAACACCAACTCTATGTTTGAGTTGTGTGTTGGGACCATAAGAGAGAGAGTGAGCTCTTGAAGATATTTATTGTTTATTCCCTAGAGGTGTGGGAGCCCTAGAAGTGTGTAAGGAAGAAGACTGTGGCATCTTCTTTGTTGTATTTCCTTCTGGAAGAGTATTGATACAATTGGGTATTGTCTCTCATATTCTGTGTTATTTCTGAATTCTAGTTACTTGTGCATTCTGGTTAAATTTCATGTTTAGTTGCTTATACAAAGGTAATCAATTGTGCTTCTGGGTCCTAACAGTGGAATCAGAGCATGTTTGTTGTTCTAGATTCCTGACACTTTACATACTAATCTTGCTTTATTCTTAGTCACTTCTCCATTTTTATTTAACTTATTTTTATAGACTTATTTTGTTCTTATCACATTATGATATTTTAGTATAGGCACTAATTCCCCAGTATCATTTTTTTCTATCTGATTTAATGCTTCATCTATTTCCTTACCCCAATGCTTATCATGTTTAGCTTTTGAAAAAATTCTAGGCTAAATTTTGGATAACAAAAATAAATTGACTTGTTTAGATTCATTTACCATCATTTTTTTGGTATAAATTTCTTAATTTATATCCCTGATGATGTCACTTTCATTATGATTTCTATAAACATGTTTGGATGGGGTTTTTGTATCCTTTTTCTCCTTCTCATTTTCATCTAATTCTTCAAAGTCTTTCTCTTCAATGATTTCAGGAATGTCTACTGGATCACTAATTCTTTGTGTTCCATCTTATTCTATCCTGACACTTGTACTTTCAACTATTTTCTTAATTCTTTTGCTATAACATTTATAATCTTTAATTTTACAATAAAAACCAAGAAATATACCTTCATCTACTTGGGATTAAAACTTACCAAATTTTTCATCAGTTCTTTTTATGAAGCATCTGCTACCAAAAACTCTAAAATAATCAACTTTGTTGGTTTGTCTTTCCATAGCTGATAAAGAGTCTTATCACTGTTGACTCTCAATAATTCTCTATTTTGAATATGTACTACTGTAGTAACTATCTCTCTCTAATAATTTATCTGATATCTTGGATTCATTTAGCATTGTCCTCACCATCTTCTGAACTATTTTATTTCTCTATTCAACTACTCTATTTTGTTATAGAGTTTTGGCTATTGAATAATATCTCTTTATTCTATGGTCTTCACAAAACTCAATAAATTGATCTAACATAAATTCTTCTCTTTGATCTGATCTTAGACACTTAATCTTCAAACTGGTTTCATTTTCAACTAATGCTTTGAAATGTTTGAAAGCCTCTAATTTTTTCTTTAAAAATATTACCCAAGTCATACGTAAAAAATCATCAATAAGCAACATAAAATATTTCTTGCCTTGAGTACTTTGAGTTTTCATAAGTCCACACAAATCATTTTGAATAAACTCCAACATCTGACTGGTCAAGTACTCTTTTGTTTTGAACCACCTTTTGGCATGTTTCTCATGCTGACAAGATTCACAAAGAGTGTTGGATGGATTTGTAATTTTTAAAAGATTTCTGACTACTTGCTTCTTGTTGATGTTGACAAGATTATCAAAATTTATGTGTCTTATTCTCCTATGCCATAACCAACTTTATTTAATCTAACTCAAACAACATTTTTGATCTTTAATGTCTGATAACATATACAAATTATTGTATGTTCTCTGAGCATCTGTAACCAACACCTCTGAATCTTTTCTCCTAATTTCATAACCTTCTACATAAAAATTTAGTGTGTACCCCTTATCTCACATTTGAATTACACTCAAAATATTATGCTTAAAACCTTTTACATACAAAATATTTTTAATTTTAGTTCTACTATTATCCAAGATTAGTGTATCTTTTATGGCAATTCTAGCAGGAGTATTATCTTTAAATTTCACTATGCCACTATTGATCTTCTTCAAGGTTATGAAATTACTCTTATCTCATGTCATGTGTCTCAATCATCCACTATCAATAAACCATGGCTTTTATTTATTTATTACATGTAAAGCTATCTATACCAACATAGATTTTTCAAGTTGTTTCTTCTACCATGAACCTGTCTAAACTTTGTTCTTGATGAATGAAACCTTAAAATTATGGTCCTTCTTGACTGACTCAAACATGTTTCTATAATACCAAGCTATGTGTCTAAAGTTATTATACGTGTAACATATTATGGCCTCTTCATTAAACCCTGATTAAGGAGCAAAATAGTTGTGGCTTATGCTTGACTCTACATGAGTTTCTTTCTTATTTCTAAAATTGTTAGCCCTTTTTTGAATTTCTATTTTCTTATGACCATATCTATTACAATAAAAATAGTAACCATAAAAATAGGACCTGTTTATGTATCTCTGACCTGATTACCTTTTGTAGCTCTATTCTTTCTAGCCTTCTTTTTTTAAGATGTCCTATGTATTCTTAAATTCTTTCCTTTTTATTTTCTCTTTTGTAAGTGCTTCAGCATAGCTCTTTCCTTTTTTGTGTTAACCTTGTTTAAGAAAGTAGTGTCCTTCCCTTTCTCTTTTTCAAATTTGATACTTGTCTTATATGGCATTGATCTTTGACTTTCTAATATCTTATTCAATATATTAGTGCTATTCTCAAATTTTGAATCATTAGCTCTTCTATCATTGATTGATTTATTTGTTTTTTCAAGATCTATTTTTAAATAAGCAATTTTAATAACATACCTTTCACATTATTCACTTACTTATTGCAACTATGTCATTAGATATTTTTCATTCTTCTTAGCTTCTTCAAAGTGTGCTTGTAGATCTTCAATTATTTCTTTTGACTCTTTTTCATTTTTCTCAATATAGAGCTTTAATCTTTGATTCTTCTTCTCAAGAGCTTTTAACTCTTCTAATGCACAAATGAATTCTCCTTCCAGATTCACTTTAGCTTCATCCTGTTCTTATTGATCATCTATACTTTTGATTGTAGAGACATCTTCATGTATAGCCATGAATATATTCTCTTCTTCTTTTTAATCATTGACTCTATTATCTTCGACTGAGCTAGGATCTTTAGAATACAAGCTCTTCTTCTCAAATTTCTTCTTGAATTTTTCATTGAAATTTTTCTTGTATGTAGACTTTCCTTCTTCATTGTCACCATTACCCTTATCTAGGCACTTATTCACAAAATGTCTAATATTTTTATAATTAAAATATTTAAAAGATAATTTTTTTTTATATTTACCTATACCTTTTTTGACTTGCGAATGAATAGAGCTCTGTTGTTATCTTCATCATCGCTAGAACTGTCACTTGATTCTCAAATCTTAGCCTTCTCTTTCTTTAATGTCTTGAAAGTAGCTTCTCTCTTTGATAGATTCTCTTATTCGGTCCACATCTCATATGTCATAAGAATACCATTTAGTTCATCTATCTTTAGCTTGGCTAAATTCTTCATCTCTTAAATTACTAAAACTTTAACATCATATCTCAATGGTAGAGATCTCAAAACTTTTTGTACCACAATTGTTCTTTTAACTTTTATCCAAGACCTTGAATCTGATTAACTATTTTATCAACCCATAAAAAATAACTTTCTATATTTTCTTCCTTTTTCATCTTCAAACTCTCAAACTATCTTCTGAAACTATGAAGCTTAGCTTGCTGAACCTTTCCATCATCTTTATAAATATTCTCAAGTTTTACTCAACTTTCATGAATAGATTTACATTGCATAAATTTGAAAATTTTTGATTTACATAAATTAGATAAAAATGGTATTTAAAGATTTAGCATTATGTTCACTTACCTTCTTTTCTTTCGAAGTAGTTACAAGTGTCTTTGGCTCTTCATATTCCTCCACCATTACTTGTCAAATGTTGAATCTAAAGGCCATCAAATAAATCTTCATCCTTATGAAATAAAAATCATAATTTTTTCCATCAAACAAAGGTGTCTTATTTATAAAAAAACTTTCATGTGATCCAGCCATCATGCTTTCCTCGATCTACCTTCAAGTTATTAAACTTTTTTAAAAAGGAACATACTCTGATACCAATTGTTAAGCATGAAATATACTGAGAGAGGGAGTGAATCAGTATATTATATATCTTTTACTAAATCTAATTTTTTTTTTAATCACACATTTAATATATGCCATAAAATTGAAATAATAACATGCACCACATAAGAGAAAGAGAGAGACACCAAATTTTTACATAAAAACCCAAAGTGGGAAAAACTATGGAGAACAATCTCAAGTATATGAATGAGAACCAACTCAAATTATAAATTTTGTAAGTGCTAACTTGCAAGAGCACCAACCCCTTTGTCGAGCACCAACATATCAACTATTTATGAGCACCAACCCACAGGAGCACAAACCCCTCTTGTGTATAAAACATAACTATCTCTCAATGTTGCTTACTCAAAAAATGATATAACTCTACAATATTTTTTGTTTTTCTCTCATTTAAAGCAAATAAAAATCATGCACTCTCTTTCATATTATAAATGGCTTATCAATCTTTTAGTTATAAATTTTCAAATGACCTTTGGAATTTACCCTTTGTGACCCTTCAATCCTCATACAAAATGGTTTCAAACTTGCATGACCCTTCATATCCTTACATTTGAAAAGTCACATGGTGACCCTTCATAGGAAAATATGTCCTTTCCTCTTTTTTCTTTATCTTGATGACTTTTTATAATCCTCAAAGTGTTCCTTCATGGAAAAATGCACCATACCCTCTCTTGTCTTCACATGGTGACTCTTAAAATTTTTCAAGATGACTCTTCATAAGAAATTGCATCCCATTCCTCTTTTGTCTTTACCCTGTGAATTTTTTACTTCTTCATGGGCCCTCTTTTGACTTATATGCAACCAAAAATATATTCATTAATATTAAATAAATATTAACACATATAAGCCAAGATATGAATATTAAAAACACCATTAAATATAATGAAGCTTTTATCACCAATACTAGACCTTTGACACCAATGACAATATTTCCAACAATCTCCCCCTTTATTATTGATGGTAACCTCAAACTGAAACTGCCACATTTTAAAACCTGCATTACATATACCAACCTACATATACTACCATCTAAAAAATATACAGTAACTCCCCCTTACTATAGTAACCTGTACCTATTTTTGTACTTGTACCTATTTCTATTCTTCTCCCTCTTTGACATCAATGGCAAGGGGCCTATCTTAGAGCTAACACTTAGCTCCCCCTCAACTGATGCTAATCCTGAATGGCAAGAAGTAAAATAAATTACTCCCAAATTCTCTCATAAATACTCAAATGTGTCTTTTGATAGTGCCTTTATGAAAATATCTACAATCTGCTTTGTATTACTAATATATTCTATCTTAATCTATTGATCTATAATCTGCACTCTCAAGAAGTGATATATGATAGGAATATGTTTTATTCTTGAATGCATCACTAGATTTTTTAAAATATTAATATAACTTATGTTGTCACAAAAAATAGAAATAGGTTCATTGTATTTTATCTTGATATCTTTCAGAGTTTGCTTTATCTAAAGCACTTGAGTACAACACAATATCACTGCAATATATTATATTTCAATTGTAGAAAGTGATACTAAATACTAAATTCTACTTCTTACTTACCCATGATATTAAGTTATCACCAAAAAATAAAGATCCTCCACTTATACTCTTTATATCATCCAAGCAACCTACCCAATCTGAATCTGTATAAGCAACCAAAGTGAAATCTCTACCTATGAGATACCATAATCCATAATCTAATGTCTCCTTGATATATATGAATATTCTCTTCACCAACTAAACATGACTATATTTTAGAGTTTATTGATATCTTAAAACTCTACCTATTACATGCATGATGTCTAACCTTGATGCTATCAAATATAAAAAACTACCAATCATAGATCTATACAAAGATTGATCTGTAATAGGTGAATCTTTATCTTTGCTCACCTTATTTCTTATACTCATTAGTGTGTCAAATGGTGCACAATCCTCAAAATCAAATTTCTTTAATATTTCTTAACATATTTACTTTTAGATATAAAAATTCCTTTATTTGACTAAAATATTTCCAACTCTAAGAAAAATGATAATTCTCCAAGCATAGACGTCTCAAATTCTTTTTACATATTATCAAAAAATTATTTTATCATCTTTTCAATATTTGCTCTAAAAAATGATGTCATCAACATGTACCACAATAATAAATTGATGCTCACTTTATGTTTTAATGTAGAGATTACTATCAGTAAATCTTCTCTTAAAATCTTGATCCTGTAAGTACTTATCAAGTCTTGCATACCAAGCTTTGGGAGCTTGTTTCAATCCATATAGTTTTTTCTTCAATCTGCATATATAGCTACTAATATGTGAGAGAATAAATTCCTTAGACTACTCAATTTAGACCTCTTCTTCTAGATTTCCATTTAGAAAAGTAGATTTGGCATTCATCTGAAACACTTTGAAATTTTTTAACATTGTATATGTAAGAAACATTCTAATAGCCTCTAGCCTTGCCACTAGTGCAAAAGTTTTTTTAAAATCCATTCCCTCAATCTGAGCATATCCTTTATATACTAATCTTGTTTTATTCTTGGTCACTTCTCTATTTTCATTCAACTTATTTCTATAAACCCATTTTTTTCCTATCATATTGTGATCTTTTAGTCTAGGCACCAATTCTCAAGTATCATTCTTTTCTATCTAATTTAATTCTTCATCTATTACCTTAACCCAATGCTTATCATATATAGCTTCTAAAAAAGTTTTAAGCTAAATTTTGGATAATAAAGAGAAATTAACTTGCTCATATTCACTTACCATCATTCTTCTAGTGTGAATTCTTTTATTTATGTTCTCGATGATGTCACTTTCATTATGATTTTTTTAGACATATTTGGATGGGTTTTTGGTGTCTTTTTTCTCCTTCTTCTCATCTTCATCTGATTCTTTAAAGTCTTTCTCTTCAATTATTTTAAGAATGTCTACTGGATCATTGATTCTTTGTGTTCTATCTTCTTCTATCCTAACACTTGCATTTTCAATTATTTTCTTAGTTTTTTTGTTATAACATTTATAAGCTTTACTTTTGTGAGAATAATTAAGAAAAATACCTTCATCTACTTTGGATTCAAATTTACCAAGTTTTTAATTGATTCTTTTTATGAAGCATCTACTATCGAAAACTCTGAAATAATCAAATATTATTGGTTTATCTTTTCATAGCTCATAAAGAGTCTTGTCACTATTGACTCTCAATAATGCTCTATTCTGAATATGCACTATTATATAAAATACTTCTTTCTAATATTTATTTGGTATCTTAGATTCATTTAGCATTATCCTCGCCATCTCCTAAAGTATTCTATTTCTCCATTCAACTACTCTATTTTGTTGTGGTCTAAAAGTTTTTGATTTTTTTTAAAAACATTACCCAAGTCATACGTAAAAAATTATCAATAAGAAACATAAAATATTTTTCACCTTGAGTACTTTGAGTTTTCATAGGTCCATATAAATTAGTGTGAACAAGCTCTAACATCTGAGTGGTCGAGTACCCTTTTATTTTGAATCACCTTCTAGCCTGGTTCTCATGCTAACAAGGTTCACAAAACATGTTGGATGCCTTTGTAATCTTTGAAAGATTTGTGACTACTTATTTCTTGATGATGTTGACAAGATTGTCAAAATTTATATGTTCCATTCTCTTGTGTTATAGCCAAATTTCTTCAATCTGACTCAAACAACATCTTTGACCTTTGATGTTTGATAATATATACAAATTATTACTTATTTTTTAAGCATCTGCAACCAACCCATCTAAATCTTTTCTCCTAATTTCATATCCTTCTACATAAAACTTTAGTGTGTGCCCCTAATCACATAATTTATTTACACTCAAAATATTATGCTTAAGAAATTTTACATATAAAACATTTTCAATTTTAGTTCTACCATTATCTAAACTTAGTGTACCTTTTCTAAAAATTCTAGCAATAGTGTTATCTTTGAATTTCACTATGCCACCATTGATCTTATTCAAAGTTATTAACTTGCTCTTATTTCTTGTCATGTGCTTTGAACATCCACTATCAATAAACCATGGCTTTTATTCGTTTCTTGCATGTAAGTCTATCTGTACCAACATAGATTTTTCAAGTTGTTTCTTCTGTCATAAACTTGTTTGAACTTTCTTTTTGATAAATGGAGCCTTGAAACTCTAGTCCTTCTTGACTAAATTCAACATGCTTCTATAGTATTAGGTTATGTTTCTAAATTTTTTTACTTGTAACATATTATGGCCTCTTCATTAAAGCTTGATAGAGGAGTAAAAGAGTTGTAGCTTCTATTTGACTCTGCATGAGTTTCATTATCCTTATTTCTAAAATTGTTAGCTCTTTTTTGATATTCTATTTTCTTATGATCATATCCATTATAATAAATTAGTAACCATAAAAATATATTTTGTTTATGTATTTCTAACCTGATTACCTTTTGTAGCTCTATTCCTTCTAGCCTTCTTTATTTAAGATGTCTTTTGTATTCTTAACTTCTTCCCTTTTTATTTCTTTTTTTGTAAGAGCTTCAACATAACTCTTTTTTAGTTCTGTGTTAACCTTGTTTGTAAAATTAGTAGCCTCCTATTTCTCTTTTTCAAATCTAATACATATCTTATCTGACATTAATCTTTGACTTTCTAATATTTTATTCAACATATTAGTGTTATTCTCAAATTTTGAATCATTGGCTACTCTATCATTGATTGCTTTATTTGTTTTCTCAAGATATGATTTTAAAGAATCAATTTTAATAACATACCTTTCAAATTCTTCACTTAATTTTTGTAACTATGTCATTAGATCTTTTTCATTTTTCTTGGCTTTTTCAAAATGTGTTTTAGACGTTCAATTATTTCTTTTAACTCTTTTTCACTTTTCTTGATCTGGAGCTTTAATCTTCAATTCTTCTTCTCAAGAGCTTTTAACTCTTCTAAGGCACAAATTAGTTATCCTTCTATATTCACTTTGGCTTCATCTTGTTCTTTTTCTTGATCATCTGTACTTTTGTTTGTAAAGGTATCTTCATGTATGGCCATAAATAGAATCTCTTCTTCTTTTGAATCACTAACTCCATTATTTTTGACTAAGTTAGGATCTTTAGAATACAAACTCTTATTCTCGAATCCCTTCTTAAATTTTTCTTTAAAAATTTTCTTGTATGTAGACTTTCCTTCTTCATTATCACCATTACCCTTATCTGAGCACTTAGCTATAAAATATCCAATCTTTTCATAATTAAAATATTTAAAAAGTATTTTTTTAATATTTATTTGTGCCCTTTTTCGACTTGCAAATGAATAGAGCTCCATTTTCATCTTCATCATCACTAGAACTATCACTTGATTCTTGAATCGTATCCTTATCTTTTTTTAATATCTTTAAAGCAACTTCTCTATTTGATATATTCTCTTATTCGGTCCACATCTCATATGTCGTAAGAATACCATATAGCTCATCCATCTTTAGCTTGGCTAAATTCTTCATCTCTTCAATTGTTAAAAATTTTGTATCATATCTCAATGGTAGAGATCTCAAAACTTTTTATACCATAATTGATTCTTCTAACTTTTCTCCAAGACCTTGAATCTAATTAACTATTTGAACAACCCATAAAATGTAACTTGTTATATTTTCTTCCTCTTCCATATTCAAACTCTCAAACTATCTTCTGAAAGTTTGAAGCTTAGCTTGCTAAACCTTTCCATCACTTTTGTAAATATTATCAAGTTTTACCCAAGTTTCATGAGTAGATTTACATTGCATAACTTTAACAAATTCTAACTCACATAAACTACATAAAATAGTATTTAAAGCTTTAGCATTATTTTCACTTACCTTATTTTATATCAAAGTAGTTAAAAGTTTTGGTGGCTCTTTATATTCCTCCACCACTGCTTGTCAAATATCAAATTTAGAGGCCATCAAATAAGTCTTCATCTTTATGCTCCAAAAAGCATAATTTGTCCCATCAAACAAAGGTGCCTTATTTGTAGAAAAATCTTCATGTGATCCAGCCATCATGCTTTCCCTAATCTATCTTCAAGCTATGAAAAAATTTTAAAAAAGAATCTACTCCGATACTAATTGTTAAGCATGAAATATACTAAGAGGGGGGGTGAATTAGTATATTATATATCTTTTACTTAATCTGATTTCTTTTTTTTATCACTTAATCACACATTCAAGATATGCCATAAAATTAAAACAATAACATGCACCACACAAGAGAGAGAGAGAGACACACACACACACACACCAAATTTTTACGTGAAAATCCAAAGTGAAAAAAACCATGAAGAATAATCTCAAGTATGTGAATGAGCACCAACTCAAATTACAAAGTTCATAAGCACCAACTTGCAGGAGCACCAACCCCTTTGTCAAGCACCAACACAACAACTATTTGTGAGCACTAACCCACAGGAGAACCAACCCCTTATAAATATTTTTGAGCACCAACCCACAAGAGCACCAACCCCTCTTGTGTATAAAACACAACTATCTCTCAATGGTGTTTACTCAACAAATGGTAGAACTCTACAATAGGTCCTATTTTTCTCTTTCCTAAAACAAATAGAATATATGCACTCTCTTACATATTATAAATGGCTTCTCAAGCCTTTATTTATAGATTTTCAAATGACCTTTGGCATTCACCCTTTGTGACCCTTTAATCCTCATAGAAAATGGTGTCAAACTTGCATGACCCTTCATATCCTTGCATTTAAAAATTTACATGGTGACCCTTCATAGACAAATGCATCTTTTCCTCTTTTCTCTTTATCTTAATGACTTTTCATATTCTTCAAAGTGTCTTCTCATGTAAAAATGTGTCATACCCTCTTTTTTATTCACATGGTGACCCTTGAAATTCCTCAAATGAATCTTCATGAGAAAATGCATCCTATTCCTCTTTTGTATTTACCCTGTGACTCTTTGACTTCTCCATCGGCCCTCTTTTGACTTATTTGCAACCAAAAGTATATTAATTAATATTAAATAAATATTAACACACATTATTCAAGATATGAATATTAAAAACACCATTAAATGCAATGGGGCTTTTATCACTAATACTAGACCTTTGACATCAATGATAATATTTCTAACAACTTTTAGGTACCCCATGAATCAAGGTTCATAGGATGGATGTGGGAATGATATATCCTATTGTAAAGCTATGATCTCAGATTGGTTGACTAATTGATTTATTGATTGACTAAGTAAGTTATGGGTTGATGGAGAAAGGATGTATATTTGGATTTTTTTGGTCCCAATTAACAAGTGTGGGAGATTGAATGGAAAAATGAATGTGGATGATTGATATGCAAGCATTAGCAAGGAAATGAAGCAATTACATAGATTAATGATGATGGATCAAATGATTAGAAAACATGGATGAGATAAGGATGGATGGAAGAGATATATTATTATGGGATAACAAAATTGATTTTATGTAGTTAAATGCTTTGAAAGGAGAATAAAACAATTTTGCAATTCTTGGAAAAGTGAAATTCATTGAACAAAGTGGAAAATTCATTGAGAAATGATTTCACAACTAAGTACCACAAATTCATAACTAAATTTTAAGAATTATTAATTAAGTGATGTGAATTCACAACTAAGTTTTATGAATTCACAATTAAGTGATATGAATTTGCAACTACAGAATTGTGAATTCGTTGAAGTTAGTTGCGAATTAGTTTACACTAGAAGTGACCATTTTCTCGAGGGCATAACTCTTGACTTCAAACTCTATTTGAGATCTCATTTTCACCAAAACAAAGGTATTGAAAATTAAAATTAAAATATAAATACATATTGTAGTTTTGGTTAGGATAAATCATTGAAAAAAAGGGAAAATTAATTATAAATGTTATATAAGAATAATGTTGTTTGATAAGAAGAATGTTATTTGATAATTTGAAGTGCTTGTTGATATGATTGTGAATGTTAATAAACATGTTTGAAATAGATAATGAGAATGTAATGATTAACATAGTCTCTATTTTAAATGTTCATAAAATAGACAAGTTTGAATATAACTACAGAGCATTCTATGGATCAATCTTCTCAGCATGTCATAGGTCCTCTTAGGATTATACCATAATGACTTTATCTGAGATGAGACATAGATGCTTAGTTTGAGAATGCGATATGGTTTAATAGGTTCTTTGTGTTTATTTTATTCTTACATTAGATTTCCAAAAATAATTCCAACTGATTAAGAGTTGAACAACCTGAGTTTTGATATTATGCATGACAATATGCACCAATGGTCTAAAAAAACCATAATGATTATCGTACAATACATGTTAAGGACTAATAGATTCATAGGGATAAATATTAGTGCATCATTATATAGAAGATCATAATAAAACCATTAGTAATGCACATAGTGATATAGACACAAGAAACAATAATAAAGATAAGATAAAAAAGAGATGTTTGTAATAATGAAAACGATGTAACTAAAACAAACACTATGGAAGTAAGTAAACACCCATGATGTAAAATAAAGTAAATGGATATACAAATAGGTAAGTATATGACTATATAAAATAACTAATCGAATGAATTTTTTGGTTGTCCTTGGTTAGAGTATAACCCTTTGGCATATGCAATTTTTTACAATGTTGAATTGTCCGATGAGTAATTTGTATAAGGGATAACTAGGGTATGTGACTAAGGATTAAAAAAATGCATTTTATTGGATTTTCTAAAAAAAAAAATTTGTTTTATATTGGATTTTATAATGTTTTATGTTTTTGGTTGGAGTTATAGATTCGTATAAGGGATAACTAGGGTATGTGACTAAGGATTAAAAAAATGCATTTTATTGGATTTTCTAATTATTTTTTTTGGTTTTATATTGGATTTTATAATGTTTTATGTTTTTGGTTAGAGTTATAGATGTATATAAAATGAATACTAGCAAAGGGAAAATAATATTTTAGCACCGAAGAAGGGAGCAGTAATGGATGGAAGGGATACATTATGGATGGAGTATGGATGAATAGAAATGGATGGTAATTAAGATGATAACTCCAAGGAACACAAAAGGTAAGAACCAAGTGTATTGTCATCAAATCTGAATTGTAACGATACACCTAGGTGTTTCTAAGAACATGTCTCAAGATATTTCCACTTCCTTACCAAGGTCAAAATGGGAATAAAGATGGTTTTAAGATGGTAAAGACTAGATTAATAAGTATGAGTTTCAATGTGTTTTGGATTAAATGTATAGGGATGGTTTTGTATAGGTAAGTGTGTTTAAGGATGGTTTATGGTGGTTAAGGATGAGTGTAGGATGGATTTAAAATGACATAGGATGGGTAAGCATGATTTAGGATAACTTAGGATACGCGTATGATGGTGGAGGATGGGATTAGAATAGTCCTAACATGAGTAAGGATGGAAGGATGATTTATAATGCATATGATTAAAATGGAATGAGTTTTCCCTAAAGTGTAGGGTACTCGTATACAATTGATTATTTTATGCATGATGTCAAAAATTAGTTTTCATCATGGTACTTGCCCAATGCATCATAAAAATGGTTTTCACCTTTGGATGAAATTATTTCTCTTTCTCTTTCTAATTTTTTAATTTATTTTTGGAATCTTAATTATAAAATGGTTCAAGATGCATGATTTTGACCCCTATCAATGTTTTAATTATGTGCTCTAAAAATGTCTTCAGCAACTTCTTTGATTTCTAAGTTGGCTTCTTCCAAATTTACTAGGATACTATCATAGTCCCTATGATGGAGGGTGATGCCAAATAGGGTGAAGTGGAAAGTATGTTGTATAAATGATTTGTGTTGAATGCATGAAATATGGAGGGATAAAATTATATTATGGATAAGTATATGTGTCATGATGTAAACAGCAAATGGGACCAATAATATCACGTTCAACAAGACTAGGAGTAATTGCAAGTTGGATGATTTGAGAATTTAATGTTTCATCAATGATATCTTCAATTTATGATGGGGATCCAACCTAAAACTATGCTAATGTAGATGATATATTAATTTTCTCATCTATTGATGCCATTCAAAGGTTTTAACCAATGGATTCTTTTTTATTTTTTTGATTGGGATTTAGATTTGGATGTCCAATAATACCTCAAAAAGGTTTTCATTAAGGAACTCATATTTTTTATTTTCTATATTTCAGTTTGGATTTTGACTGCAATTTATATTTTGATTATTTTATAGTGCCACAAAAAGGTTTTCACTATGAGATTTTGATTTTATATTTAGATTGTAGGATTCATTTTGATTGAGATTCACTTATTTTTCTTTAGAATATGCAGATATTTCTTGATGCTTTTTTGGCAAGAGACTAGCTAGGAATTTTGAAATTATTTTATTATCATGGAATGAAGTTATATGTAATTAAGATCATTGGTCCCAATAAATAGGTGTAGGATAATGGCTTACAATATGGAAGGCAGGATTGGTGATGTTGATGAAAGGAGTGGTGGCATCATAGTCCTCGTAGAGACTATGAATAGATCTTGTTTTGATTATGGATGAAGTTCCCCTAAACACCACAAAAGTATCACTAAAATCTTTAAATTTGACTTTCAAATGGTTTATATATAATGTTATGGGGTCTAGCGCTTACTTCAAAATGGACAAGTTCGATAATTCCTTGCTCATGGATTATTTTGTCTATAAGTACCTCTATAACTTGGGGTGCATGTTGTGGGATTATTAGATATACAATAGGTGATAAGGGTTTGGGTGTTTTTCTAATGGGTGATAGGCAATGTTGGTTTAAGGAGGTTTTATCCTAAATAGGATCTTGGTTAGAAATGGGATCTTTGTCAAAAATGGGATCTTGATAAAAAATGGGATCTTGATCAAAGATAGGTTTTTGGTTGAAGATAAGCTCTTCAATAAAGATGGGATCTTCAATAAAAATGGATGGTAAACCATGGTTTTCAAAGGTAGGTTGATCAAATTATAGATTGGTTGAAAATAGATGTGTCGAAAATGGGATCTTGAGTAATGGCTGGTAAACCATGGTTGTCAAAGGTAGGTTGATCAACTATTGATTGGTTAAAAATGGATGTGTCAAAAATGGGATCTTGAGAAATGGATAGAAGGTTATGACCTTGACTTGGAAGTGGTGTGTCTTGAATAAGCTCAAAAAAGACATCTTGGAAAATCTCCATGCTATGATTTTTATATGTGGATATACTTGGATCTACCTTGATGTACCCTTTGTTAATCAAATCTTGGATATAATGTTTCAGTGTCATATAATGGTTTATAGAATGACCTTCAATTTCTTGATAATCATAATATCCATTGGGTCTATACCACTTAGGTTTTAGGCTATTTGGCTCAAAGTATTTAGTGTTTATAAATATGACTAAGTTTGTAGTGACCAATTTTTGAAAGAATACATCATAAGGTTCCCTAAAAGAGTGATTTTTTCTTAATACGCATGGTAATGTTGTTGATAGATTAGGAGTTTTTGATCTCTTGTAACTTTGGGGGTAGAGTGATATTAGATGGTAGGGGTGATAGAATCGGATTCCCTATATTAGTTTTATAGGGGATGTTGTAATTAAAACTATAATAAGTGGATGGGAGACTTGGTTGATTTTGGAAAATAGGGTCACTCGTGATAGGATGATGTTGATATGGAATGTTTTGGGATTCCCTAGTAATGAAGTGGGATAGAAAGGTAACTTGATCTTGGAAGGATGGATTTATAGGATCTATTTGAAGATGAAAGTATTTATATTTTTTGGATTTGTAAATGTAGATGGATTTGTGAAAAAGTTAGATTTGATGGATTTATGAAGTTTGATGGACTTGTTGTCGATGGATTTAAGTTAAAGGGGTGATTTGGATTTGTGAAGTTAATAGGATTTAAATTTGTTATGTTGGTGAACAAATGTGGATTTGATGTAGTTTGGTTTATTTTTTGGAATGGGTTGGATGTGAAATCAAATGGTTGATTTTGATGAATATGGCAAGGTTGGTTTTGATGGGTGTAGGAGTTGGAAGATTGATTTGGATGGAAGATATTTGGATTTGACTAAATTTGGGTTTGATTTGTGAATGGGTTTTGGTTCAAATATAGATTTGAAAGTGGTGGTGAAGGTGAATAAAAAGTGTGATTTAGATTTATGCTAAGGTTGGAACTAGATGGATTGGTGAATGCATTTTGATTTGTGATTAGTGACTTTTGATTTTTGGATGGGGTGAAACTTGTAAAAGAATTCAAGGAATTTTGACTACCAAAGCCTAAAAATTGATTTGATGTTATCCCTAAAGTAAAATTTGGATGTTGATCTTTGGGTACACATGACTGAGTATTCAAGTTTGAAATTGATTGATTTATGTTTGGGTTAAATTGGTCGATTGGTAAACTTGAATAACTATTCAAGTTTGGATTTGATTGATTGATGGGTGAGTTTGAATGCATATTCAAACTTGGATTTATATTTATTGGATGGTTGATTTGACATTGATTCAAATATGTGTTTAAATCAAAATTGGTTGGATAGAACCTTAGGTTAAAACCATGATTATTTGGATTTGCATTTGTGACTGAATTGATCAAGGGATTGTTCCACATAGCCATAATTCTTATAATGGGTGACATTACTAAGGAAATACTTGACTCAATAAACAAAAAACACTTGAAATTAGACTCTAGTAAAGAAAAATACCAAAGTAACTAAAATTTTGATTGCTTAACTAAATGTTTTTGAGATTTTAAAGAGAAAATTGTGATTTTTAGGATAGCATTTACACTCAAAAGAATTTATTTAAAAATAAGGATTTTGTAGCATGTGGTAAACACAAGGAAACAACAAATAATTTTTTATTTCTAAACACATAATCAATTACACTTAAAAGGTGAAAAATTAGGATGAGGGGAATGAAAAACTTTTAGGCCTTCTGATGTTAGTGACTTATCCATACTCTCAGTTATGGCCTAAAATTTTAAGTCACTAACCATGGAGGATTTATCTCTCCAATGGCCCACTGAGTTTAGTTTTAAGGGTGTGTGGAAGGTATCTTCTCAGTGTTAACCACTAATCGATGCACCAAATTTGAATGATAAAAGAGTTTATTATATTAAACAAGATATCTAAGGGGGGAAAGTTATGAAAGAAATAGATAAAGTAGATGCCCACTATTGGGTCTTGTCCCAAAGTGCCCAACACAGTCATAGGAATCTTAGTATGTTGACAATCAGTGATAACATATTTCAAGGTAATTGTTGAAACCCTATGTTTTAGAGCATAAAAACCACTCACGTCATGATGTGATTAAAACATACAACCACTTAGGTAATTGAAATAATTGGATCTCAATTTATATATCCTATTGATAAATAAGGTTTGGCCTACTACATGGTGTTGAAATATACAATCAATAAATCCCCTAAAAAAATAAAGTAAAAAGTAAGTATCCATTTATAATTTTTGAGTATCATCACCAATGTGACACCAAGGAAGGAACATACGTGGACACTACTTAGGTAACACAAAAAATTATGGAATTATTTATGATTCTCTAGTATCGTCACCAATGTGATTTCAAAGAAAGAGCATACATAATTTCCAAAATGATAAATAGAATGTTGAAATTTATGTAATGTAATTATTAAAAAATTTAAAAGTGAAATTGAAAGCATTAGTACAAAAAATTGATTTTTTAGTCTTTTTGTTGATTATCTTCGACAAGGGTTCTGTAAAAAAATTGTTATAATGTTTTTCTAAGCTTGGAGTAAGGCAACCTATAATGTATCAAATAAAAACTACAAAAAAAAACACTTTTTTGTGACAAATTCGTAGTTATGTAGAAAGATAGAATAGACAAAATTGTAATAAATCAAACACATGAAAAAGATAGAATACAAAAAATCTAGAACAAATAATTTCACACTTATAAAATAATTTTGCTACCCTGTATGATGATTTTTTAATCTATAGGGATGAATTTGTTGGTCAAAATGACCAATTCATGACCTATAGAAATAATTTCACTGCTAGAAAAGATGATTTTGCTACAAAAAAGGATAATTTCACTACTTAAAACACCAATTTCATTATTATAAAACAAATTCATTATTAATACTACAAACACAAAATAGAAAACTCATAGGGATAAATAGGATGATTTTGCTACTCAATCGAATGATTTCACTACTAAGAATGGCAATTTTGTTGCTAGACATAGCTATTTCGCTATAAAGTATGTCAATTTTATTATTTTTTTGTAGCAAAGAATTACAAAAAACTAAAAACAAAGACAAAATTAGAAGGTGAATATAAATCTAATGATTTAAATAAAAAAAGGAAAAAGAGACTAAACATGGGTCAAAAATAATTTCACTATTATGGGGTACAATTTCACGATTGATGTTTTTGAATTCACTATAACACAATAGGCATACATAGCCAAGTAGAAAATGTCTAATAATGACCTGTAGCTTATACCATCACTCACAAAGACAAGATTTAATTTATATGCAAATATAAATAATAAAAATCAAATGAAAAATGCCTTCTAATTGCAATTATGATGATTATGAGATAAAAAAATGAGGGAAGGTCCCACCAAGCGTGTCAAAATTTAGGAACTAAATCTAGAAATGTTAATAAATCAACTAATTATGCAATCTTAATCTAAGCTAAATTCAACCTAAAATAGAGAAAATAATAAACACAAACTTATACCTCAAATATGTAAGTTTCCTCCATTGCAATGTAAACTTGATTTACTCTTCAAAAATGTAGTTGCTCACTCTTCCAATGCAAAGGATAAAAGGAAGTGTTGTGGTGTAAAAAGAGTTTTTATATGATTTTATTTACTCTGATCACTTGGATTTGCTTGTGAATTGAATACAACTTTGTTAGCATAAGTCAGGATGGATGAAAATGATGATTTTCAAGATTATTTATAGTTTTCTAGAGGAAGATCCAATGATGGAGGATTATTTGGTTACTTTAAATGATCCAAATAATCTATGGTGGTTAATGAGTCCTTTGTTGGCTCCAACAATGGAAGAGAAAATTGAAAATTACATGATGAATAAATTTTTCTACATAAAATTGATAATGTATTATTTCGATTTAATATGTACAATACAGGTAAAGGCTTTATAAGCTTTTATGAGTGGTTATAGGATGTAACCAATTCTCGTGAACCAACTTTATTATAAACATTAAAACCAACTAACTAAAAATAAATAAAATACTTTGGATCATTAAAATAATCTAACAAACTCTCCCTTCATCTAAATGGGTATAGAAGATGAATGAACTAGAGAAATGACATTGAATTCATTAACAAAACTCTATCATAACTGTAAGTGGTGCACTGTACCTCTAGCACTAACCAGAAACTATGCTACTCCATAAATAAGCCTACCCCTATGAGTTGGATTCCATGCTACAGGATGTGCTTCAAAGCTATTCAAAAATCCAATACAAATTTCACATAATCAATTCATATGAAGAATCAAAGCACATAAATTAGTTTTGAAATATATGGGATGCCATCTTCATGCCTAGGAACCACTCTTCCTTTTTAAATTTTCCCAAAAATCTATACAAGCATACAAGGGCATGGAAAAAATGTACAAGACCGTACAGCCAAATTTATGTGCAAGGTTTTGCTTACCAAAAGAAAAAATATTACACATAGATCAGTAATGGTATGGTTGAGATGTTATTACAGCATGTGGAGGTCATACAAGAGAAATAAAATGCATATTTAGGTCGTATAAGAGCATGCAAGGGTTTTTTTAAACTTGAAAATCAATTTCTATGAGATTTAATGAAGGCAAAATCTTCAAAAACAAATCAAAATGCAATGGCTGAATTTTTACATGCTTAGAAGGTTGTACTCTTCACAAATACTAGTTTCAAACCCTTGAAATGCTTTAAAAATCATTGATTTTGGCTTTCAGGGAATGATTTAGGTAATTTTAGGCATCAATAGGTTTCTACATGGATTTAGATTGCATTCAAATAGAGGATGACTAAATTTTCAAGAAAATGGTCATACATTCTAAGTTTCTAGACTTATTAAACAATAGGGTTTTCATACATTGGAAGAAATGTATTGAAAAATTAAATATATGATGTAATTTTCCAATGTTTTCCTAGCACAAGTAAAAAAAAATTAGGTAAAACTATAAATATGGTTGAAACATATATTAAATAAGGATGAATATAAAACCTCTCTTCAAACAATAAATCCTTCATTTTCTCAAATTTCCTTCATGGTTTCAATCCTCAATCTTTCCCATTTTTTCAATTCTCTTTCACATAACACTTGCTTTGAAACCACTATTGGCTCCAAGAGCGGGAGATAAAATTGAAAATTACATAATGAATAATTTTTTGTACAAAAAATTGATAATGTATTATTTTGAGTTAATATTTACAATGAAGGTAAAAGCTTTATATGGTTTTACGAGTGGTTACAAGATGTAACCAATTCCTATGAACCAAATTTATTATAAATATTAAAACAAACTAATTAAAAATAAAAATATATACTTCAGATCATTAAAATAATCCAACATCCTCACCCATGAGGATGATGACTATTTCAAAGGGTTGAGAGAAGTATGGGAATGGTTAATAGAGTCACCAAGAATGAGTCTAACTTTTTGACAACTCAAAGGGTGACTAAAAGGAAGTTGAGGAAGTTATGAGTTTGATTGGGGTGAGTCACCATGTGAGGGAGAATAAGGTTTAAGATGTTGGGTGAGGTGTAAAATCTAGATTTTATATTTAAAATAAGTATTTAAAATGTGCATAATTGACTAATTTAACTTATTGAATTGTTTGAATTTGGAGGGAGATATGATGAATTATTCCAAACAAATTTTAATAGATTTTAGGTGCATTTCAACATTAAATATAATTTAGGTATCTACACTTTGGATATTTGTAGTGTTGCTTTAAGCGATGACACACACTTTAGAAAACACATAGTAGCACTATTTGTGAACCTTATTAAATTCTTTTAGTATTTGGTCACTACTTTTTCAAATCATGACTTGGTGACATGTCCATCCCTATATTTTAAGTTCCATATATATTTATGAAACCTATTTTACCCTAGATAATATTATATTTATTACTCTCACTATTTTTTCATCTACTAGCTATCATCACTAATATGCATCCATTACATCAAAGATGTTGGATCTACCTTATATATCATTCATAAAACATTTTCCATACCCTTACATGCCTTTCTACTACACTAATAAATGTGAAATTTTCACATACATTACTCCTTAATTTATAGTAGGGTTTTTATACAATGTATTCTCAGTTACTAACACTTTCTTTTGAAAGAATCATTAGCACATTCATCTTATTGAGTTTACATCTAAATAAGTAAAATGAGATCGGGGTGGGCTAATATGTGGAACATTATGAGAAACATTTTCATGAATCCTAGGTTCATGTTCCCCACTTTCCCTCTCTCTTCCCTTTTATACATTTTCTTATTTCACTGGCCCAGCCAGTGACATCTTGTACTGACCCCTATTTTAGTTGATGTCATCAATTGGGCCAATGGTGTATTATGTTATGTCAATTTTATTTATGCACCATTCGTCAGGCCAATGACATTGATTAAACTAGTTTTTTTTCATTTTTAGGGTTTGGATTCATATATGTATAAGGTTATTATTTATCATTTCTCAAGATATGAACACGCAATCCACTTTGATAATGCTAATAAATCTACCTTATGAAGAATAAGAGGAATTAAGGCCAAGGAGAATGCACTAAGGGAAGACAAGTTAACACAAGGTATTTGAAGATATCAAGGATATAAAATGAACTAGTAAAGTCTCCCAAGTCTTTGAATCCCCCAAATTTGGTCTAATTAGGTATTCTTCTATACACCTTGACTTCACCTACAATAATCTCTCCTAAATTTCTACAAGCCAAGGGCGAGATTAATGCATCAATAATTCAAACCATGGTAAGTATTCTTAACCCATTACTCTTTATTTTAAATTTGGTTAGTGTCATTAAATTAACTATATCATTTTTTATGTGCATATATTAACATATTATTATTATTTAATTTTTATTTTATACATGATTTTTATTCATAGTTATTGTTTATGCGTAGAGAAAATTTTAATTTATATTTAACCCAACATATTTTTACATATAGTTCTTAATTCAATGTCTAATGACACCTTGCTCACCTATAGCTCTTGATTATGCCTAGTGGCACCCCGTAGACTTACCTTTTATATACCTTAAAATGTTGTTCACACATGACCATTTTATATATCTCTATACCTTTTTTAGGACAAACATCTTTTGTGAGTTTATGATCTAGAATCTTTTTATACATTTTCTTATTTTAGAGGATCCTTATATTATAAACTATTATAGGATAGTATACATTTTATTTAACCCTATTTGAATATTACCCTACCATTTATTGGGTTATATTCACATTTTTATTTTCCTAGCTTCGTAGCATTATCAAATTTTTAAGAATGCCATGCTTGAAAAAATATGTTTCTTCATTTACAAACCCTAAACACTATTATCTACTTTCCATAATGGAATACTTCAATGATATTGTTTTATCATAATTTGGAATTAACATATGTATTATCCATAATTAATATAAATTAATTTGAAGGAAATAAAATGTTGTAAAATAACTTGTGACAAACAAAATAAAATCAAAGTACTGAAATTAAAAAACAAAATTGAATGAAATAAAACTAATTATGAACATACAAAACACTTAGTTATTTGATGTTTGTGATCTAACTATGTTAAACTTAACTATAAACTAGAATTGATAAAAAATATATAATTATGACTGTACAAACTAAAATTGTAACCATAACTAATAAGAGTCAAGATCATCCAAAACTAGACATGATCAATTAGCACTATTATCATTTATTAGTCAATTATATCCTCTACCCAAAAATAGGAAAATTAGGGCATGGTTGTTTTTAGTTCCTTAAAACATTCTTTTGTGTGGAAATTTGGCATTTGAATGCATGTGAATTACCTAAAAATAACTTCTTCAAATTCAAAACCCTAAAAGGGCTTGTAATAGCCAAAAATTGTAAATTAAAAAAAAGAGTGTAATGGATTGAGTTGAAACCAATCACACCCATGATGAATAATTATTGTCTATGTATCCAATACTCTGAAGAGGGAAATTAAGCCCACATAGTTATCCCACTTAGAGTGATTTCTAAAATTATGCTTCTTTTACTACATGTATGCATCTAAAGATGGCTTGAATACTTGATAATTATTTTTTTGACTTGGATAAGGAGTATTTCAAAAGATTAGAATAATATTTTGAAAGAATACGGAAGTTTTGATCAATGTGCAATAGTGTAAGTATGCCTAAATATTAAAATTTCTAAGTGATAGAATAGATGACTTAGATGTGCCTGTATAGATATTACATATCCTAAAAATATAGACCAACATGTGAGGGACCAAATTTTAAAATTGATAGCTACTAAGGTGAAAGACAAGATTGACCTATAAAGGACAAAATTGATTGCCATTATTGACCCATACAAGTCGATCTTGTCCTATATGTAAATATGTGAATTTTGAGATTTGGGATGTCCATACATATGCTTAAAGGCTTTTAAAATAATTTAAAACACTTTTGTAGGTGTAAGATAGCAACTTAGAAAGGCATAGATATGTATAGGTGCTTAAGATAGAGTGAAGTAGGGAAATTTTCGCTTAAGATAGAGTGAAGTAGGGAAATTTTCAGTGGCCAATAATAAAATGAACTTAGGATTTTCAGGTGAATCTGTTTCAAAATTATGATGAATCTATTTAAAAGGTGGATAATTATACAAGTGAATCAAGTGTTGGAATGGTTAAAATTGAAGACAATGGAATGACACTTGGATGAATGCTTTACATAGAATAAATAGACCTATATACAAGCATCTGTACATGTGTGCAAATGATCATCTGTATACATGTACAAAAGATTGATTACACATGTATATGGGTCAACTACACATAAAAATAGGTTTTTTGCATATATATATGACCCATTTATATGTGTAGTTGACCCATATATATGTATAGTCAATCCATCTACATGTGAAACCATCAAAATATGTTTGTAGGCAAATGATAGAATTACAGACGATTGATAACACTCAGAATGAAAGATAGATGATTGGCTGGAATGCAAGTGACCAACTATAAATGTAAATGATTGACAAAAATTTAGATAATTGACATCTAATGTAGATGATTGAATATATTTAGGGTGTCTAATATAGTATAAATAGTTGTAGATGTACCCAGATTGACTTTTGAGGTATCGATGAAATACATTTATGAGAATGCAATTTATTTTAAATAGTAGGCAAGCTAACCCTAAAAAATAACTTACATATTAAAAAATTAGGCAATTCCCACAAAATCACCAAATGTCTATTTCTAAACTTGAATATTCATGAATTAAATAAAATTTGCCACTAAGGTGGTGAAACAGGTCTAGATTAAGTGGTCAAGTCAATTAAAGTGAAAGTGGTCCAAAACTAACATTATCAAGTGTTCATGACCAAATTTTAATGACTATATTTTCCCTTCATTTAGTATAGAAGTGAAATTACTAGAGTAAAAGGAAAGATATGCATAATTGTGTTCAACACACTTTGCCTTTGGGAGAAAGCTCCAAATCATGCAAGGTATTCCATATAAAACATCACAATGATGTGAAAGTAATTAATATCCATATGTGAAATTAAAAATTTAAATGTAACTTGAATTTGAAAAGATTGAAAATAAAAATGATGGAGAACACTTGTATGTGTGAAACCAATGTTGTAATTACAACTTTGATTGAAGACGATGATTCTTTTAAGCATTGGAAATTAGTGCTTCCCATGAAGCACTTGAAGAGGTTGGCTCTTTAGCTGAACCAATGATGATTTGAGGGTGATCAAACCCCAATTTGAATTTAACATAAATGTAAAATATAACCCATTGATGGATGTATAAATCTAAATTTGTACGGTTGGTATTTGTAACCCTAAGACATAAAAAGGTTGGAATCCACAATGGATTCATAGGCAATAATGTTACAAGGCACTAAACCTCAAAGTTATGCATTATGAACTTTAACTGAATCAACCATTTCAAATGGATTATGGATTTAATTTTCACTTTTTTCCTTAGTTATTGTATGACTGATCAAAATATAATGGAGTACATCCATGCTCTTACCATGACTGTAGATAGAAAATAAGATTAAAAACATGACATGAATATATATCATGCCCTCATTGATAAATTTATAATTTGTAACTGTATGTAAGTGCACATTTGTAAATTTTATTTGAAATTTGTGCATGAATCTTTATCATGCACTCAAAATTGTATAAACTTGTACTTTTTTCTTGTAATGTGAGTACCCTTATAGTATTTACCAATGATTGAATTTTAGACCATTCTAAAACCTTTGAAACTGTATTCTATACCAAAATACTACTGTTTTCTTGTAGAGGGTTACCTCATGTATGGAAATACCACTGAAATTCCCCCCTTTTGAAGTAAGGGAATTTATTCTCAAAGTCACTCATATCAAAATAAAATTTAATTGTATCATGCATAATAAAATGTAATAATTTATTATTGTAGAATATATGAAAAGTATGTCAACATAGTAAGTATGTACCATTTTAATCATGCATGTAACATATGAGTAAAGGCCAATAAACATGTATCAATGAAACTCATAATATTAAATTGTAATAGAAGCATAGACAATAGGTAGTGTATGATATGAATCATAAAACCTCAACAATCACACAAACACAAAAATCATAATGTAATATAACAAGGCCAAGGGCCACATACATGATCAAATTTCACATAATTAAAAGGTCAATGGACATAAGCAATAGACAACTTCAAATGTTGTACATACCAAACAATGATCTCATATAGATGTTCAAGAAAATTTCTAAGGGTCACATGCAAAGGACATATATAATGTCACAAATAAGATACATGTTCAATGTCACACCTAAAAAAGGGCCAAGGATTGTAAGCAATGCACATGTTAAATGTTGCACATACCAAGCAAATATCTCATGGAGATGTTCAAGAAAATAAAATATATGGACAATAGACAAGAAAATTATAATATACCATGTATAAGTGACAACATAAATGAATCATATAAGTATAAGTTTAGTCTACACCATGTTATGTAATGTGATCATATCCTAGAAAATAACATATCCGTGTACACAACGTAAGATATAAATATTAGCAAGAAAATTTGTAACAAGTATATAACTCAAAAATATAGGATTCATATAATGGTGACCCCTAAAAAATATTATAACCTATGGATAAGATTCCATCAATTTAGCATGGATACTAGATGGAGACATCCAATATCTTATTCGATGTTAAATGTGTATGTCATGTATAACACTCATGAATACTGGTGAGATGCTTTTGTGATAAAAAATATGATATCTACTAATCATGAGATAAGTAACATATAAAAATGATGTAAAATATATGTTTAATCATGTTCAAGTCTTGAATTTGAATATTTATAATATTTTAAATGTTTTTATAATTTTGACATATTTTAATTTTTTTGTACTTTTTCAAAATTTACAGCTTAGAACCAAAAAAACTAGTGATAACCATGGGTTATAGATTAGAATAAATCAACTAGATTTAAACAATATGTAACATGTGCCAATATAAATTATGGATTAAAACTTATGGCATGGCCATGTATGAACATGATGCATCCACTATATATATGAATTTAATTGAAAACACATGGGAAAAAGAATAGATATGTAGATGAATGATTTTATATCCTCGTCTAATAAAATGTACATTTTTCAATGCATGTAATATGTATGTACAATCAACATATCATATAAAAAGAAATATTTTTCATGAATAAGTATTGTTGTGTATATTTTAACTACATGAAATATAAAAAAATTAGAGGTATTAAGGTTACGTGTGCTCAATTTCTTATTTCATTATGAAAAAAGGTAAAAGATAGAATTGACCATCTTAGGATGATAATGGAAGCTGATTTTGACCCATCCTAGTCAGTATTTTCCTTGACAAAAAATGCACTTTTCTCAATTTAGATTGTGAAAACAAGGTAAATGAAAAAAATATGGCAATATAGATCACTATGTCAGACTATTCAAATCTGAAAAATGAAAAAAAAAATCCAAGAGTCCAAAAATCAATAAGATCTAATGGATTATAAGAATTTATGAAATTAAAAAAATGTGAAAGAAGTATAAGAATAACATTATGAAACAATCAAGATGTTATGCACAATCAAAAAAATTATTTTTTTATTATGAATGTTTTTAAAAAAAATTAAAAATCAACATACTAACCAATGATACCATCAAGATGAGAGTCATAACATTTTTTAATAAGTGGTAGAAATATCATATTTTATTATTTGAATGCAATATATGTGTATGACACATAATCAAAAAATCATGTCATGTAATGAAACGATCTAGATTACTTTTCGTGTAATCCTATGTGGGAGGATTAGTTATAGTAGATGTAGAATAGTTTGTAATCTAATGAAGACTAGTATAATATTTTTCCAAATGTTGTGATCTTTTAGGAACATATTGATTCATAAGTATCACCATTTCATAAGATGTTTCATGTGATGGTGCTTCTTAGGAACTTGACACCTTTTTCAACAAGCTTATTTTTCACTAGTTACTTTTGAGACTTTTGTACCTTTTTCTAAATTTGTTGAATAAAAAACTTTTGCATAGGTGAAATAACTATAAATGTGTTTTTTCCTTACACATAGACACACACACATAAACTATGGTGGTGTATGGTGAGGAGGAAATACCATAGATTTAAAAGAGTACTCATATCTTATTCCTGATATTGTAATTATCAATCTAAGCAACATTCTACAATAACACACAATCTGGGCCGAAATCACTAAAATGCAATAAATAGTTCAATATTATCACATAAAGGTGTTGATTTAGGCTAATGTATCCCTAAATGGGGCAATGAATTTTATGCAATTATTATCTTTTCTTAAATCACTTCGATTCAAATTATGACCATGCAAAATGACACTCTAGACCACTGAATTCTTTTAATTCAGTAGTACACGTCATGTGCATGTGTTATTTCATGTCCATAATACTCTAACTAGGGTATTGTTCTATATGTAACTAAGACATTCTTCTGATTATACTCCAGTCAAATTATGAATTAGTAAAATGACATTTCTAACTAGGTTGATTAAATGTGCAATAGATTTCCAAAGAATTATAAAAAATTAAGAAAAGTCACTTAAGCAAATTAAACCAAATCAAGAGCCTAAGTGAAAAATTCATGGATATTTTTTAAAATCTATTTATTGGATATTCATTCTTCAAATTTGCATAATCCCATGACATCATCAATGGAATGGCATCCATAAGCCATTAATGGAACAAATATCAGGATTAAGCCTTCCCATGCCTCATTAATGCCCCATTCACACATCTTGATCTCAAGATGGATGATCATGGCTAATTTTAAACATTTTTATAAAGCTATAAATACAAGGCTTCACCATTGATTAAGAGAGATTAAATTGTGTACTATTATTATGCAGTATTATTACTACAAAGCTTCACTTATTTTCAAAAATTGATCAAAATCATGAGCCTAAGCCATTGGTGCACTAGGAAATGATGGATAAGCATGCTACTCATCATTGACGTAGACGTAGACCACCAAATTTGATTAAAAAAAATGATTTTTAGCCACACTTGAAAGGAGGGATGTTATTTATAAGGTTTGGTAGTATTCCTTCTTTAAATAGCTCTTAGAATTCATTTGCAACATTCCATGAGGGAGTGGGCTTGATGTTTTAGTGTCTATATGCTTTCTTATAAATATTTTCTTAACTAATGCATGGACTAATGTATCTTATAATCCTACTCTACATTTTAGCAAACTCAATGGGACTTGCACCTCACACAAGTCTTTATACGTTCTAATTTTGCATTCAAAGCCTCTTTGAAGGTTGTTTTTCACTTCTTTTTCTCTCATTTTATGTTTCCATAGATTCTGAGATAAATGGTGGGATCGACCTATGAAATGGTGAGATCACTCTGAAAGTTGGTGAGATTGACCTAAACTTCGATGAGATCAACAGTGAAATGGAAAGAACACGTCTATAAACAACAAGATCAATTTTATATAATTTTTATTTTCTTGTGTGTTTTACAAGATCATGAATATCCCTATGTGGATTGATGGGATCATTCTATATAATGGTGGGAACGTATTATGGATCAATGAGACTATTATGTGGATTGGCAAGATCATCTTGTGTAATGGGGAGATCACTCTTGACCAAAAACTTATAGGTGACTATTATTTTATTTTAATCAATTTTTATCATTTTGGTGGGATCACCCTATGCTTTGGTGAGTTCATGGTACTAATAAAAAATATCACCCAATCAAATGGTGAGATCATAAATTAGTATTGTCTTTGTTTTGTCTTTCAATAGGATCACCTTGTGGAATGGTGGGAAAACACTATGGAATAGTGAGATCACTCTATGGAATGGTGAGATTGACCTGCATAAGAAAATAGAGACTTAAAATAACAAGCTATAAGTTTGTGTTAACAATTCACATCTTGATTTCAGACTTCTAACATCTTCTTTACAAGATTTAAGTCACTTAGTCTCCATTTCAAATAAGCAAAATAATTAAATTTTTCATTTTTTATTCATTTTGGTTCCTTAAAAGGAACTCTTGCATTAGCTAAACACTCTTAAGATTTCTATTTTCTTTATTATTTATTGAAGTCATTTGTTCTTTTAGTAAAATGAGTATTGTGTATATGTTCTTCCCCATCCCCTTTAAAAACTTGGGTGAACAAAATCACTCATTATTTGCATTTATGCCTTGTTTAAAGGTGTGAAAATAAATTCATAAGGGCCCTCCTCAAATTTGTACAGTTTGGGTGATCCTAAAATGATCATAAAGTCTTTTTACTTGTCTTTATTTTTTTATACACTTTGGCTTGTGAGCCGGAGTTCATAGCCTCCTCACATGTTATTTATGGAAGAGTTGAGTTGAGAATTCAGCTCTAAGAATAATTTCAACCCCACTCCATGGTAGGGTATATAAATTGAGTTGGTAAATCACTTGGATGGTAGTTTGAGTTGTTAAACTACATTTATTAATGACTATTATCCTTAGAACATATGATCAACTTGAACATCGCACTACACTAAGCAATTGATGGATGTAGTGGTTATGAAAAAGACAAGACCTTTTCAAAATAATCCAGTTGACATGGATCTAATTGACATGATCATATCTTGTATTATCCACACTTGAAACCATCTAGACATAAAAAAATTTAGTTTTAGAATAACCCCACTTATCATGGACATATTGTTGATGTAGGACAAGTAACCCAAGGTTCCATGTCATTGTAAAAACCCTTGAGAGAAGAGGGGGCCTAAAATCCCTACTTTTCATGTACTTTTATTTTTGGATTAATAATTAAAATCCTCTTAAGATCATGTATATAGATGGAATTTGACAATATTGTGCAAACTTGTCAATTTTAGGACTTTAGACATTATACTTAGGTGTGTTTCATCATTCTATCCTTTACTTGATCTTTTTTTATTCTAAAACTATATGAAAACCAAAACACATCACAAGACCAATCACTTTATTATACACCATTCTATTTAAATAAAGAGGCATTATGCTGACCAAATTAAAATTACTTTATTGCCTTGTTTAAATCATCATTTATAACAATGTGTTTGTATTGTCTGACAACGTTATTATGCTATCCATTTGAGTCTAGAACATTTGACCACTTTGAAAAAAATTCAGTGTCCTTCATTTTTTTCTAAATTTGAATCTCACCTTTACGATTTTTGATCCAAGGTGCTATCGATTTACCTTTCACACTTGGTTTGAGTAACTTAGGTACAATTTCTTGTTTGGATTAAAGGTCATTACCTAGACTCATCATAATTTTATTCTCATTGTGAACTTAAATTATCTTGCATTTGATCATGCTCTAAGTTCCTAAACCATTTTACATCTCTTATTACAATGTGGTAGTGTTGTGTTACCTATTTAGTTTTAGATTTATATGTAAGATTTATTGTGTTGATTCACATTTTGAACTTCTTGGTTCACATTTTTATCTTCCTAATCAAGAAGATTTTCTTCTAATTTTCTAGTTGAAACTCATCATAGTTGTATCTAGTTTTTATGGTATTGATGTATATTTGACCTAAGTTTGTTGTGCTAGCCTACACTTTAGGTTCAAAAGTTGTCTTACCCTCTTCTACTTTGATGATTTCAACCCACCAAAGTTGAGTAAATTTATAACCATTTGCTTCATTGTGTAGTACTACACCACTTATTTATTATATTTTCATCTTACCTTGTCATTTGTTTGAATAAATCCAAACACATATTTTAAATGTTTACAAAACACATTTCACATCTAGAAAACTATCTTCCAAGCATGTCATAAAGGTATACTCATAGTTGGGTCTCTTATAGCCCTAGTTACAAAGAAGAACATTTTTATGATGGATAGGATAACTCTATTATGTTTAAAAATATCCAAATAACCATAGGGTCTGAAGAGGATTATTATGAACATCAACACTTATAAGACAAATATGAGTCCTTCCTAAGATTGATAAAATCAAGCACTAGGTTATCACCAAATTTCTTTATGGAATAGTTACACACACTTGTTAGGGTATAAGAGCAATAGTAGGAGCAATCTCTTTCTCATATTAAAAAATCTAACATTGCTTATTCTAGAAAAGGAAAGGAAACACTCATAAAGTATAATCTTAATGATCAAGATCTTACTACCAAGATCAATAAAATAAGTCAATAATATATAGACCAACTTATCATGGACTTAATTGTTAGGTTGTGGAGCTAAAAGCTTCAACTATGCAGACATGGAGGAGGTTGCTAAGTTCCAGGGATACCGGCATTGGTAGTGTAACCGACGTTGGTCATACACAGTGCAGAATGGCAACCGGCATCGGCAAGAGTCAGCTGACGTCGATCAACTCCAAGTAGACAGGGATCAATGTCGATCGCCTGTGTGGTTCCAGAACTGTTTGTTGCATGAATAGTTAGTTCGTTGAACCGAGTGTTTGCATGTAAAAGGCTATTTTTGGTCTTGAGTTGCGAGTCTAATTATTGTAAATTAGAATTCTAAGTTATTGTTTAGTGTGGGATCTATTTATAGACCCATTGGCATGTATTGTAAAGTGTGCTAGATAGCCAGAGTGCTAGTTAGAGTTGAGCAAGAGATTTACTATTTATGCCCTAGAGGTGTGAGAGCCCTAGAGGTGTGTAAGGAAGAAGAACTGTGGCAATCTTCTTTGTTGTATTTCCTTTTGGAAGAGTATTAATACACTTGGGTATTGTCTCTCATATTCTATGTCATTTGTGAATTCTAGTTACTTATTGCTTCTAGTTAATTCCACATGTTTAGTTGATTATACAAGGTAATCATATTGTGCTCTTATTGAGGAGAAAGATCCTAACAAGTGGGATCAGAGTTGTTTGTTGTTCTTGATTCCCCATTAACTGGTATCAGAGCTTTTGGTTGGGTTACTAACAGGTATTTCAGATCTGGTTAGTGTGTGTTGATTACAGGTTACTCACAGGGTTTTTATTTGAGTGGGAGTATAGCAATGGCAGAAGAAAGTAAGCTACGAATGGAGAAGTTTAATGGCAAGAACTATCAATTATGGAGGATGCAGATAGAAGATTATTTGTATCAGAAAGATTTGTACTTACCGTTGGGTGGGGTTGCATGCAAGCCCACAGATATGAAGGATGAAAAATGGCAGGTTCTTGATCGGAAGGCTCTGGGATCTATAAGGTTGAGCCTTGCATCGTCTATGATTTCCAACTTATCTCAGGCTAAGATAATGGTAGAGTTGATGGAATCTTTGGAAAATTTATATGAAAAACCCTCAGCTTCGAATAAGGTATTTCTTATGAAGCAATTATTTAATTTGCAAATGTTGGAAGGTGGATCTGTTCATAGTCATCTTAGTGATTTCCATGGTTTTGTAAACCAGTTAAATTCAGTCAATATTGTTTTTGATGATGAAATTAAGGCTCTCTTTATCTTATGCTCATTACTTAAAAGTTGAGAGAGTTTGGTAATGGCAATTAGTAATATTGTGTCTGCTTCAAAAATCTTAAAAGTGGATGATGTTGTGAGTGTAATCTTGAATGAAGAAATTCATAGGAAAAGCACAGGTGAATCATCAAGAAATGCTTTGAGTGTGGAAAGCAGGGGAAGGCAAAGAGAGAAGATCGAGCATGGGAGATCAAGGTCAAAGATAGGCAGGAGATCCAAGTCTAGGTATGGCAGAATAACCTGCTGGAAATGTGAAAAGCAAGGGCACTTAAAGAGAGATTATTGGTTGAATGAAGATTAGCATGAAGGACATGAAGAAGCAGGGGATGTAGGTATTGTTGCACAGGATGCTCTGGTATGTTCTTTGGATAAAGTAGAATCTTAGGTTTTAGATTCCGGTGCCTCTTTTCATGCATCCCCAAATAGGGAATTTTTTCATGAGTATGTCCAGGGAGACTTTGGAGAAATTTATTTAGGGGATGGTAAGCCTTGTCAGATGGTTGGCAAAGGGAAAGTGAAGCTGAAATTATAGACAGGGAACACATGGGTGTTGAAGGAGGTCATGCATATCCCAATCCTGAAGTGGAATTTGATTTTTGTTAGAAAGTTGGGTGATGAGGGTTGCACAGTAACTCTCATAGTGGACTCTTGGAAGGTTACCAAGGGTGCACTTGTTGTAGCAAGAGGTAAGAAAGTAGGTACGCTTTATATATCTACTTGTATTACTGATTCTCCTTCTGGTTTATCTACTTTAGTTGTAGATTCGAAGATGTGGCTTAATAGGCTTGGTCACATGAATAAGAAGGGGATGCAAACTCTGTGTTTGAGTTGTGTGTTGAGACCATTTTTGGTAGGAGAGTTAACTCTTGAGGAGAATTACTATACACTTGGTGTGGGAAGCCTAAAAGGTGTGGAAGAGTGTGGTGTCTCTTCATTGTATTCTTTTTTGGATGAGTATTAATACATATTGTGTTGTCTCTCATATTCTGTGTCATTTGTGAATTCTAATTACTTATTGCTTCTAGTTGATTCCACATGTTTAGTTGCTTATACAAGGTAATCATATTGTGCTCTTATTGAGGAGCAAGATCATAACAAGTGGGATCAGAGCTGTTTGTTGTTCTTGATTCCCCATCATTAATATACTCTTTGGCTACAACTTCGATAAATAACAATGCTTCTAAAGATCAAGATAATATGATAGAACAAACATGGCATAACTTAATTGAACCTACATATATGGTAGATCCTAGCATGATAGCTAAACAAAGTAAGCCTAGAGAGGCTTTAAAACATGCTTCGCTAGACACAAAGCATACATTTCTCAATCACCAAGAGGCTCTTGTCCCTTCACAGAACCAAGGGATGAAAAACTCTACACATATCAAGGGTATTATTTTAAAAAAATTGGTAAGTTCCTTCCACAAAATGTGTCCTTTGGTGAATTAACTATAGACTCCTCAAAACTAGTAGTATACTTACAATTCCCATCGACATATTTTATAAAAAAATTATCAATTACCTAAGAATTAGCGACTAAACTACTTGACTCAAGGAGTAAACCAAAACAAAGTTGCAGATCATAGGGTTTATATCACTAATAAAACAACACAATAAGGGCACATACCATCCCAAAAAATTATATTCCACCTATAAATGCACCAAAAATGTAGGATTGGAATTCGATGAAGGAAATCGTGTTAAGATTGGAGACGGGGAACCAAGTCAAGAAATTTAAGTTCGACAAGATATGTCCATATCTGTTTGACTTAAGTATTCTCCAAGTCTTATTTCCACATCACTTTGAGGCACCCAAATTTGATAAATACAAAGGGAAGGATGACCCTCAAGAACATATCCAAGAATTTTTTTTACAGTGCCACGAGGTAGCTTATAACAGTGTTTATCTACTTCACTTGTTTCCATAGAGTTTGGCTAGACAAGCTTTGGATTGGCTCCTTAAATCACTTAAGGGGTTAGTAATAGATTGGAATGACTTATCTAAAAAATGTGTTAATTATTTCTCTTACAATGTTGAACATGAGTTAATTGTGGTTGACTTATGTAAATCCAAAAAATAAGATGGGGAAAGATTCATAGCATATCTACAAAGATAGAGAGCATTCACTGGATGCTTTCAACATTATTTATCAGATAAATAGATGGATATTATTTTTTCACAAAACCTACACTTTGAGGTGGCTCATAATCTATAACTTTTTTGTACAAATACATTTGAGGAAATCATAGACAAGGATATACAAATTGAGAAGGCACTTATCACTAAAGGCCTTATCAATATTTATTCACATGGTCAAATGTCTAATAAGACCTAATCATCTATTTAGGCTATTATTATAGACAAGTCCAAAGGGTTTAAAAAGAACAAGAACATGGTAGTGAATGGGGTAACAAAATCTAGATATGTACAAATGGTGTAGGATACATGTTGGAAATATTGTCATTGATGTCAAAGGTTTAGCATTATTGGTGATAAAGGCCCCATTGCATTTAATGTTGTTTGTAATAAATATATCTTGGCTAATATGAGTTAATATTTATTTAATATTAACGAATATATTTTTGGTTGCATATGAGACAAAAGAAGGGCCCATGGAGAAGTCGAAGAGCCATGGGGTAAAGACAAAAGAAGCATGGGACGCATTTTCCCATGAAGAGTCATCTTGGGGAATACCAAGAGTCACCAAGTGAAGACAAAAGAGGAAGGGTGAATTTCTCATAAAGGGACACTTTAAGGAACACGAAAAGTCACCAAAGATAAGGACAAAAGTGGGAAGGATGTTTTTGGTCATGAAGGGTCGCCACATGACTTTTCAAATGCTTGGATATGAAGGGTCATCCAAGATTGGTGCCATTTTCCATGAAGATTCAAGGGTCACAAAGGGGGAAGGCCAAAGGTCATTTGGAAAGCTATAAATAAAGGATTGAGTAGCCATTTGTAATATGAGAGTGAGAGGTTGATTTGATATTGTAATATCTAGCTTAGAAGAGCAATTGTGAGAGATGAATATGATTTGTATTTGTTATATCTAGCTTAGAAGAGCAAAGGTGAGAGAGAGAGGAAGGAGATGTTGTATTGATGTATCATTTGTTGAGATAGCAACATTGAGAGATAGGTGTGTGGTATACACAAAGGGGTTGGTGCTCCTGTGGATTGGCACTCACAAATTGTTGTTGGGTTGGTGCTCGACAAAGGCGTTGGTGCTCATGAATTGTTGTTGGGTTGGTGCTCAGCAAAGGCGTTGGTGCTCATGAATAGGTGCTGGGTTGGTGCTCGGCAAAGGGGTTTGAAGCTCCTGTGGGTTGGTGCTCATGAATTTTAGCTGAAGTTTGTACTTGGCAAAGGGGTATGGTACTCCTGTGGGTTTGTTCTCATGAATATATTTGAGATTGATTCTCCATAGTTTTTCCCACATTGGGTTTCCACGTTATATCTAGTGTCTCTCTCTATCTTGTGTGATGTTTATTGTTTGAGTTTTATTACATATCTTGAATGTTTGATTAAGTGGAATTTGATAAAGAAAAAGTTTTATAAGATATATAATATGCTGATTCACCCCCCCCCCCTCTTAGTATATTCTATGCTTAACAATTGGTATCAGAGTAGGTTTCTTCAGAAAGAGTTTAATAGCTTGAAGGTAGATCAAAGAAAAGCATAAAATGGCCAAGCAGCTAAAGAAGGAGAATCAAGAGTTAAAATCTATGGTTGAGGCTCTTAAGGAAAAGGTGTGTATCTTGGATTCTAAGTTGGATATAGAAGTAAAATAAAATAAGATATTTATTCAGGATCTTAAGAATCAATTAGAGTTTGCAACTTCAATTTTAACATCAAAAGAAGAAGAGTGTAATCAGTTGAAGGTTGAGTTAGATTATTTAAAGGATAATCATGAGAAGCTTATACTCAAGGTTGAAAAAGATCATGAAATATTAGTCCAAGGAAAGAAGTATGCAAGTTTTGCAGGCAAATCAAAGAAGCCAATCAGGCAGCCCAATGCTTTTAAGTTTTCAAATTCTTTTCATGGTCGTTGTTTTGTTTGTCATCATGTTGGTCATAGGGCAAGAGATTGTATGAGGAGAAGCAATCAGTCAAAGGGAGATCTCAGTCACATTCAAGAAAAAGGTATGAGAAATATTGTTTGCTTTTGTTGTCATAAGGTTGGCCATATTGCTAAATTATGTCCAAAACAAGTAAAGAGATCTTCAAAGTATGTCAAAGGTTATAGAGCCCCTAAAAGATATGAGAAGATTCAAATTAAGGTTTGGAGACCTAGAATAGTAAAGGTTGATCAGGTTGAGTTTAAGAATGAAAATGAATTACTTGTTATAGTAGATAAAGAATCAGATAAGAAGGATTGTGTAGAATCTCTTGTTACATTTGAGCATGAAATTTGTCAAGATAAGATAGTTTCAAAAGTTGAGAAAAAGAAGAACATCATAAATGATAAGATTATTAAGTCAAAAAGGTTAGACATGCTTAAGAAAATTCTAAAAGAAAAACACAAGAAGATCAAGGAAGAAATAGAGGAGATGTGGGAATCTCCTGAGATTTATTTCTAGAACCCTTTTGTGTGGGGGTGTCTCTTCTAGGCTTCAAGGAGACACTTTTAAGAAAATTGAAGCATGGTGGATGTTATTGGGTCTTGGATATTTTGCATGAAAATAAGGTGAGTTGACAGATTAATTTGTATATCTTTTGAGGGAATATATTTTTGAAGAAAATTTTGCATCAGTATCATGGTTTGAGGCTATTAGAATGATTCTTGCATATGTAATGTTTCAAATGATTATGGTCATAAGAAATTAGAATGTTGAAAAAGAGCTAATAGTTTCAAAGAGAAAGAAAAGGATACTCATGCAGATTCAATCAAGAAGGATCAAAGTTTCAAAGCTCCATTCATCAAGAAGAAGGTTCAGTCGTGTTCATGGCAGAAGAAACAACCTGAAGATTCTATGTTGGTGCAAACAACTTTGCATGTAAGAGATAAAGATCAGCCATGGTTCGTTGATAGCGAATGTTTGAGGCATATGATAGGAGATAAGATCAAAGAAGATCATTGGTGGTACAGTGAGATTCAAAGATAAAACCACTACCAGGATAGCCAGAAAATATTCTCAAAGGACAGGTAAAATTAGATATCTTCTCAAAGATCGGTGAGAGGAGTTGGGAGTAATTTATATTACTTCTTGCCATTGATGTTCAGCATCAAGTGAGGGGGAGCTAAGTGTTAGCTCTAGGTATTCCCTTTGCCATTGATGTCAAAGGGGGAGAATAATAGGTACAGGTATAAGTGCAAAAAATAGGTACAGGGAATAGGTACAGGTTACTAAAATAAGGGGGAGTTACTGTATGTTTTTAGATGACGATATGTGTAGGTGACAGGATGTGGTAGTTTCAGGATTGAGGTTGCCATCAATGACAAAGGGGGAGATTGTTGTAAATATTGTCATTGATGTCAAAGGTTTAGCATTATTGGTGATAAAGGCCCCATTGCATTTAATGTTGTTTATAATAAATATATCTTGGCTAATATGAGTTAATATTTATTTAATATTAACGAATATATTTTTGGTTGCATATGAGACAAAAGAAGGGCCCATGGAGAAGTTAAAGAGCCATGGGGTAAAGACAAAAGAAGGATGGGATGCATTTTCCCATGAAGATTCATCTTGGGGAATACCAAGAGTCACCAAGTGAAGACAAAAGAGGAAGGGCAAATTTCTCATGAAGGGACACTTTAAGGAATACAAAAAGTCACCAAAGATAAAGACAAAAGTGGGAAGGACGTTTTCGGTCATGAAGGGTCACCACATGACTTTTCAAATGCTTGGATATGAAGGGTCATCCAAGATTGGTGCCATTTTCTATGAGGATTGAAGGGTCACAAAGGGGGAAGGCCAAAGGTCATTTGGAAAGCTATAAATAAAGGCTTGAGTAGTCATTTGTAATATGAGAGTGAGAGGTTGATTTGATATTATAATATCTAGCTTAGAAGAGCAATTGTGAGAGATGAATATGATTTGTATTTGTTATATCTAGATTAGAAGAGCAAAGGTGAGAGAGAGAGAGGAAGGAGATGTTGTATTGATGTATCATTTGTTGAGATAGCAACATTGAGAGATAGGTGTGTGGTATACACAAAGGGGTTGGTGCTCCTGTGGGTTGGTGCTCATGAATTATTTTTGGGTTGGTGCTCAACAAAGGGGTTGGTGCTCCTGTGGGTTAGTGCTCATGAATTGTTGTTGGGTTGGTGCTTAGCAAAGGGGTTGGTGCTCTTGTGGGTTGGTGCTCACGAATAGGTGTTGGGTTGGTGCTCGGCAAAGGGGTTTAAAGCTCCTGTGGGTTGGTGCTCATGAATTGTAGCTAAGGTTTTTACTTGGGAAAGGGGTATGGTGCTCCTGTGGGTTTGTTCTCACGAATATATTTGAGATTGATTCTCTATGGTTTTTCCCACATTAGGTTTCCACGTTATATATGGTGTCTCTCTCTATCTTGTGTGATGTTTATTGTTTGAGTTTTATTGCATATCTTGAATGTTTGATTAAGTGGAATTTGATAAAGGGAAAGTTTTATAAGATATATAATATACGAATTCACCCCCCCTCTCAGTATATTCCGTGCTTAACACTCCACTGGTTCTAAATGTATAATTAGCCCCACCTAATCCACCGACCACTTTACAAGGGGCTCCTCCATGAAGGGCATTCAATAAATATAGAGTATTCAAAAAACTTGAAGAACCTATTGAGGCTATGTTCCAAAATTATGTAGCAGCTAATCTGATTGTGTGGCCTATACCATAGCCATTCCCTAAGGATCAGCCCAAACACAATTGGTATCAGCCTAATGAGTTTTACAAATTCCATCATGTTATTAGCTATGGCATTTATCGATGTGTTCAATTAAGGCATATCATTGAATATTTGATCTAAAGTAGTGCAATTGAAGTAAAACACGTTACATAAAACATTAATTAGGATATAGGCATTTATAAAAACCCATTTCCTAAACACAACTAGCAAGTAACAACTAAAATCAAGGGCAAAACCAACATCAACAAGCACAAGGCTAGAATCATAATCAACATGATCATAATTAGGATCATAATACTCATGCTAATAATCTAGATTATAATAACATGACTTATGATTACAATAGCATCATGGGATGTATTTTTATAAATTGCATCACCACTATCACCATCAAAGCTTGTGAAAAATACAATGGTTCTTGAAGTACCAGATACCCCATTAGAGGGTCAACACCCTCCTCTTCAAACACCACCATGTTGGGTTCAAGTAATTCCATTGCACCTTGATTTTGATGGGTTACTATTTTTGGACCCCCTTCTTCTAATTATAATGGCTCCTTGTTGACTATAGATTTTGTAAATGCAACTAGATGCACATGAGTCACCATTCAAGGCCCTTTACCTTATTTTTTCTAAGTATAATGTCTCCTTTCCAACTCTAAATTACATAGTCACAATTAGATGCTTGTGAGTCACCCTCAAGGGCCATTTGCCCTCTTTCAACACTAAACTAAATGTCAACACTATGCCTTTAGATCCAAAATTGAACACTGCACTAGTCAAGGCCAAACCATCTCGTACTACTATTGAAAATTTGTATAGTTTCTCAAACTAAGTAGAATACATGTATAAATTTTTATTTTAGATCTTTTGCACACGTCTGAAGTCTACATCACTATTTTTAATGATTTTATTCGATAGTCCACTGTTCCATAAAAAATTAACCCTGAATAATTTCAAACACTTATAGGGAATTTATCTCCTTTTTGACAAGTTACATTTGATCAAAGGGATATGTTTAATCTTTGTCCTAACTATAGCAACCCCTTGTATATTGAGGTCATCATCAAAAATCATAATATAAAATGGGATCTTATAGATAATGGTTCAAGGTTGAACATATTATCTCTCAAGTTAGTACAATAATTGGGTTATACTATAAAGGACATCTAGACAGAACAATCATGATCAAGGCATATGACAATGTTGAAAGGGAATCTTCTAAAATGATTTGTTTGCCAATCACTATTGGGTCTATAACCCATCATAATTTGTCACATATTATGGATATTGAATTGCTTTATAGCATACTTCTTGGTCATCCTTGGATCCATGAAGTATAGGCCATCCCATTTACCTCACACCAGTGCCTCAAGTTCCCCCATAATAGGATTGAAGTCACCATTCTTGCTAATCTCCAGCACTATCAATATTGCAAACACCTAGAGGCTAAGTTTCACAATTATAAATATTGCTCTGGTTCTAAATTCATAGTGAAAATGAATAAATAAATAGTTTCGTAGCCACCCAAAACCAATTATATCAACCCAAGTGACCTTGCTTCCACTTTGGCTGATCCATTTCTTGAAACCCTTGCACAACATGTCACTATTGAAGATGCAATCATTTCCATGTACCATCTAAAAGATGCCTTCCATATTTCTAGGTTTCCCAAGTCTCTTAAATATTTTGGCAAACCCAAACCTTCCCAAAGCCCTTGAAGGCCCAACATGATTTGGCAAAAGAAGAAAGATACACAGAAACCACCAATGGTATTTTTACCTACTCTACCAAATTAGGATTAGAAGGCTTTTATTGAAGGATACTGGTTATATTTTGAGCATTCTTGATTATTTTTAGAACCTTAATTATCTTCTCCCTAATCATATTATGGATAAATTTGATTATACAGTTAAAGGCCTTGGGCCATGAGAGCAAGGAATCTTGGAACCATTATCAATTGGTAAGCCTAACACGAGTCAAGGTCTCAAATTTATACCACCTGGGGGTGACCTCATGCATTTTGATAGTGATTATTTTGAATTTATTAACAACGAGACTCCTGGTAGTGATGTAGCATCCCATTATAGTATTTATGATGAGCTTGCTGAAATGAACATATTTGACTCAAACTCCATTATGACTATCACATCTCATTATCCCCTTTTCCTTTTCCATCTCGAACTCATTGATTGGGACCAACAAAATTATATCATGCCCCTTGATAAATTCCATAATGAAAAATATATTTCTGAGTATATGGGCCTCAGATAGGGATTGCCAATTGGGGATCATAAGGCTTTGACTTCTCCTTGGACTCTTATGCCTACTTTGGAGAGCAGGCAAACTTTTTTAGTCATAAAAAAGATAAAACATTGAGATATTTAGGTGAAAATATATTTGAGGTGCTTATTAATTAGGGAAATAGTAAAGAAAAAGACAAGCCCTTGAGTGAAAACCTATTTCAAACACTCTTAGACTAGGAAGGTTGTTCATCTCCTAAGGATACACAAGGTCCATCAAGTCCTAGCTCCATAGCCAATACTAATATCACATTTGAACAATAAAATGTCTTTGAGTGCCTTGCTATTAACTTTCCATAGATATTTGTTAGTTGGAAACTACCTAAACTAATAGATTTAGATTTGTCTCATTATCCAAATCTTTGTGATGAACATCTAGAAGGTGAAGCAGAAGAGGATCAGGATCAAACACTACCTACTATTCTAGAATATGGTTCTACACTCCTTGTAGAAAACACTACTAAAGTGAACCTGGGGACTTATGATAATCCTAAAATTGTTTATCTTAGAGACTCTCTCACTAATGAAGAGTGTAACTACTTTGTCACCATTCTAAGAGACTTCATTGATATCTTTACATGGGCTTATTTTGGCATGTCAGGCTTAGACCTTGATTTGGTTATCATCAACTTGTTGTCTATCCAGATGCCAAGACAATCAAATATAAATTGAGAAAGATGCATCCACACATCGCTCTTTTGGTAAAATTATAACTATAAAAATCATTATGAGTAGGTTTCATTCAACCGTTGGAATATTTTAAATGGATATCAAACCTAGTCCCAGTAAGCAAAAAGTCACAGGGTATACATATTTGTATTGATTTCAGAGATATCAATAAGGCATGTCCTAAAAATGATTTTTCTCTACCCAATATCAACATGATTTTTATTTTACTACTGGGTATGAACTATTATCCCTCATGGATGGATTCTCTGTATACAATCAGATCAAGATAGCTCCAGAGGACCTATTGTCTCCAAATCTTGCACCCTAAAAGAGAGTGTTCAGTCCTCTTTCAAATTTGGGAAATGTTGGAACACTTTCAAGTATGTGGGTATACCTATAATGGAAATGGACATCTAGATTGAAAGGGCTAGCTCCCTAAATTTGTCTCTACAAAATAATCTCTGTCTACACTAGCTTGATTGAAAAGAAAAGGGTTATAAATTGCATAAGGGGAACCTATCTTAAGAATGGTGATACACCAAGGTTTCTACTCAACATGAATTTCATATCCTAGTGCACAATATAGCAAAATGTAAAGACTCTTTTTCAAGTTATAGAGATACTAACATGAATATTTTAGTAAAGAGGTGAGATGCATGAAAGAATAGAAGGAGAATAAATTGAAAGGCACATTGAACATTCAAGAATATTAGAAATTCTTACAGTAGTTCTATACACTTAAACACACTCTAGATGACCTGTTAGATTAATAACTTTACTCAAACATGAAGGACAAATGACAGAAGCATGAAACCATCACTTGTCAATATATGTCACTTGCACACTCAAACAATGTTTAGAACTTGAAAGGGAAAAGACTGTACTAATGCTTAAAGGCAAGATATCATTCCAGTAAGTATTTGTCATACTATATGTGGCTGGTTTTTGAAGGAAGAGAGAGGCAATCCTTTGGTACCAAAGAGAAGAATCAATCTGTTTGAAGTCACCTTCTTCTGCTGTAACCATCTTTACAAAGGATGCTTGCTCAAGCCATTTTGTTGATCCATATCATCACAAGTTGTTACACATTTGGTCTTGCTCTCTCAAAGATGCCTTTCCAATGTTTGCATCAATAAAATAAGGAGATTCTTGGGAGTCATGGCATCAAAATAGTTGTTAAAAGGGAGCCCACCTATTGTAGATTTGTCTCTTTCATTCTATTTGGATTTGTCCTTCTTCTTTGATTAGTCCTCAAGGAACAACTCAAATCCTGGTTGATCAATGGTGATATGGGCTCTCTTACTATTTCAACAGATGAAGGATGTGAGCCCTTGGATCTTCTTGAATCCTCTTGTGTTTAAACACCAATCGTTAGCTCACTATACCAAAATTTCATGTTTGTGTAACCATCATTTCACTTGGACATTTCCTTTGGGCACCCTTCCTTGAAAAATTCACATGGGTACTTTCCCTAAAAAAATTCCCATGGTCATTTTCATCAGACATTTTCCCTAAAGGATTTCCTATAGGCGTGCTCTCCCCTTTGAATGGTCCATGTATTTTCAAGCCTTTGGAGTATGGCTTGTCGAAAGGATTGTTACAGATAAAAAGTCTGCAACAATTATTTTGGAATTCTTGCAGAGGTCACTTCCCTTTGAAATGATCCCTTTATCCTTGGAAAGTGTCCCTTCAAAACTTTTTTGAAGGACACTTTGAAAATAAAGTGTCCCTTCAGGCTTGGAAGGTGTCCCTTCAAAACTTTTCTAAAGGGCACTTTGAAGAGAAAGTGCCCCTTCGAAAAGGTTCCAAAGGGCACTTTGGAGAGAGAAAGTGTCCCTTTGAAAAAGTTTCAAAGGGCACTTTGGAGAGAGGAAGTGTCCCATTAGAAATTTTTTGAAGGGCACTTTGAAGGGAAAGTGTCCCTTTGAAAAAATTTTGAAGGGCACTTTAGAGAGAAGTGTCCCTTTAAAACTTTTCCGAACGATACTTTAAAGGGAAAGTATCCCTTCAAAAAAATTCGAAGGGCACTTTGGAGAGAGAAAGTGTCCCTTTAGAAATTTTTTGAAGGGTACTTTAAAGGGAAAGTGTCCTTTCAAAAAAAAATTAAAGGGCACTTTAGAGAGAGAAAGTGTCCCTTTTGAACTTTTTTGAAGGGCACTTTGAAGGGAAAGTGTAGCTTCAAAACTTTTTCAAAGGGCACTTTGGAGAGAAAAAGTGGCCCTTCAAGACTTTTTCAAAGGTCAATTTGAAGGGAAAGTGTCCCTTCAAAACTTCCTGAAGGACACTTTGAAGAGAGAAAGTGTCCCTTCAGAAATTTTTCGAAGGGCACTTTAAAGGGAAAGTGTCCCTTCGAAATTTTTTGAATGACACTTTGAAGAGAGAAAGTGTCCCTTCAAAAAACTTCTAAAGGGCGCTTTGAAGAGAGAAAGACCCTTTAGAATAGTTTTGAAGGGCAATCTAAAGAGAGAGAGACCCTTTGAAAAAGTTTCAAAGGGTAATCTGAAGAGAAAAGACAAAGGAAGAGAATTATTTTGGACTTTTTGTTCAAGACAAAAAGTCCAATACAAGAAACCTAAAAGAATTCAAACTTAGGCAAAAGACCAAAAAGACACTTTGAAAAGGCTGAACAAAAGCTCCAAAGGAAACAAAATGAAACAACTGGTCTTTTACAAGTGAGCTAAAATAGCCAAGTGAACATTAAACTTAGCCAAAAGAAGCTACAAAATAAGGTATGAAATTTGGCTAACATTCTTGGTGATTTTGAGGGGAGGCATGCCTGATATGCTAAAGACCAGTCACCTAAATCCTTCCATTGGGTATGGAGTCATGCATAAGGCACTCAAAAAAACTTGAACAAGATTTTTAGCTAAAAATGCACAAGTTGGATGATCAAATGCACAAAAGCAAAAATGCACACCAACACAAAGAAGGAAACACACTTGTGCTACAAAAAAATTAGGGAACACAATAATAAACCAAAAGGAAACACAAATATAAACTAGTATTTACAAAATATGGATTCTTAAGATTAATAGAAAGACTTCAAATGTATCCCATTTAACAGGGATAGGCAACTCTTCTGCACTCATCTTGGATAGCTGAAAGGAGTTATTTTACTTGCACTTGTTGATGATGTAAGGACCACTCCACAAAGTGTTAAACTTTATATGTCTTCCTGGATTTGCTCTATCTTCATCCTATTTCAAGACCAAGTCACCCTCTTTGAACACTATTGCACTTTTTCTTTTGTCAAAAGACTTCTTCATGAGCACTTGATGGTGTTTCATAGCCTTATGTGCATCATCCATTGCCTCTTACAGCTACATTAGTTCTGTCAACCTGACTTCCATTGGAGTGTTTTCATTTAATTCCAGTTGCTATGAAAGTTATAAGGCATGGATTTCTTAGGATATGGACAACCTAGCTTCTCTCACATAAACAAGTACAAAGGTAGAGTTACCAATTGATTTCTTAAGAGTAATCTTGTTTGCCCATAAATTTATTTTCAACTTGTTATGTCAGGCTCTTTGATTGTTTTCTTAATGATCTTGATGAGGTTCTTATTGGTAGACTTAGCCAATCCATTACCATGAGGGTAATAATTGGATGAGGTATTCAAGTGGACTCCATTCCTACATGCCCAATCAAAAGTTTTGGCACTTAAGATAGCAAGTGCATTATCATAAATGATGACATGAGGAACTCCAAACCTTGTTATAATGCTCTCATAGAACTCCAAGATAGCATTTTCATTTGCCTCCTTCAATGCAATAGCTTCTACCCACCTTGTGAAGTAGTCAGTAGTAGTCAATATCCATTTGTGTCCAGAACTTGATGGAGGGTTGATCATACAAATGAAATAAAGGCCCCATTGCATGAAAGGCTAGTCCACTTGGATAGGATTCAATAGAAGGGATGTAAGTTTCTATTTGCCTACAAAAAAGGCACATTGAGGACATACCTTAGCCCAATGATAATAGTCCTTAAAAAGACTAGGCCAATAGTAACTATCCCTCATTAGCTTTATAGTTATAGTTCTAGGAGAGAAATGACCTCCATCTGTACCATTGTGAAAAGTTTCTAGCAGCGTGTCAAATTGACCACTGTCAACACACCTAAATAGCACACCATTTGTGTCTTTTCTAACAAAAACATTATCAACAAGGAAATAAGGAATGGTCTACAATCTAAAGTATCTCCTTTGAGACTTACTCAAATCATTGGGATACTCACCATTTTGAAGAGAATTGATGATATCTTGTGTCCAACTCTAAACTGGTATGTAATCAGCTAGTTGGGGGTGAACTTGGTTGATCAAGACCCCTTATTTTGGATCTTGCAGATCTAAAGCTAAATGCCTGCATAATCCTTGTCCTCTCACCAAGTTTATCACCTTGATGTCCATGTCATACTCCATCAACTTTGTGATCCAGCCAGCTCTCTTTTCATTAAGGTCCTTGCTTAGGAGAAACTATTTGGTGTTGAAATGAGAAACCATGACATGTATCTTATTGTTTGAGACCATGTTCCTAAATGTTTTCAACCCCCTTATCACTATCAAAGCCTACTTCTCAACAAATGTCTATCTGACCTCATAATCCTCCAATCCTTGACTAAAGAATGCAATTGGTTACTCTACCTTTTCATCATTATTTTGCATGAGTATAGTTGAGATTGCATCAAGGTTAGAAAAGGTATAGAGTATAAAATCCTTGCCAAAGTTTGGGTTCAAGAGAGTAGGATATTTTGCAATTGCTTGCTTGATTATCTCAAAACTGTTCTTTCCCTCCTTTGTCCAAGTAAAAACTTAGTTCTTTTTTAGCATGGTTGTGATATGCTTTACCACAGCTACAAAGTCTAGAATAAACCTTTTAAAAAAAATTATTTTCCCTAAGAATTTTTATAGTCCCTTCTTGTGTTGAGGCAATGACAAGCCTAGGATACCGTCAATCCTTTTGAGGTCAATAGACAAGCCTCCTTCTGAAATAATGTGCCCCAAAATTTTACCTTCATAAACATCAAAGGTGCACTTTTTTGGATTAAGGGATATGCCATACTCCTTGAATTTCTCAAACACCTACCTTAGATGTTTCATATGATTAGTAGTATCTTTTGAAAAAATAGTTAGATCATCTAGGTACATAAGTAGAAACTTATCGATCAAACCTTTAAAATCCATGTCCATTACTCTTTGAAAAGTGGCTCCAGCATTAGACAAACCAAAAGGCATCTTATTATAGGCAAAAGATCCCCACTTTGTAGTGAAGGCTATCTTGTACTGATCCTCCTCATTTACTAATATTTGATTGTAACCTGAATAACCGTCAAGAAGAGAGAAGTGTTGAGAACCTAAAATAGCTTGTAGAATTTGTTCCATAGAGGGTAGTGGATAATTATCCTTGAGAGACACTCTATTAAAATCTTGAAAATCCACACACATCCATTCTTCTTTTAGATAGGCACAATATTCACCACCCAATTTGAGTGTTTGATAGGAAAGATAATCCTAGACTTAATCAACTTGGTTAGCTCTTTCTTCATGAGTTCCTCTATCTTGGGATTGATAGGCCTTTGCTTTTGCCTAACCAATTTAGCTCAAGGTTCTAACTTGATGTATGATGAGCTAGACTTGGATCAAACCCTTTCAAGTATTTATACTCCTAATCAAAGATGTCATGAAACTTTTTGCACAATTCAGTAAAAGGCTACCTCTCAGGCTAAGAACATACCTTGCTAATTTTCAAAAGTCTGTCCTTGAAAATCAGGACTCTTTCATAGTTCCCTTCCTTTGTTGGCATGCTCACTCTTTATTTTTTCTTCTAATCATCCTCATTGAAAACACTCTCTAAGGTAATTATCCCCTTAGTTATCTTGTTTGTCTTTAGCTGAATGATTTGCTCTTCATATTAATCATGTAGTCTCCTTTGGTTTCTTGAGGAGAAACCTACCTCATTTTACAATAAGTGTGCAATGTGCTCATCACTCTCAAACACTTGCCATGATACTTCATTATCTAGAATATAAGGCCTCATAATGATCTTGATATGTTACTGCTCCTTCTCCTTCCCTACATCAACAGCTGTGTCAAACTGTGCTCCTATGGTAGCTAACCTATCAGCATATTTAATGGAATCCCTTGGTATGGGTTGTATGTTGAAGGCATCAAAGTCTTCAAGTAGGTCCCATACCCTTTGATTATAGGATCTAAGCAAGGTATTTTTGGTTGTATCATGATTTCTTAGTTGGTGGATGACCAGCTCCCTATCTCCATGAACCTTTAAACTCTTGATTCCTCTCTTCTTTGCCCATTGGAGACCATGAACTAGGCCTTCATATTCTAGCACATTGCAAGTGCAGCTGAAGTAGAATTTGTATGATGAGTAGTATTGATTATTTGATGGATAAACTAACACATCACTAGCTCTTTCACCTACTTTACTTCTTGAGCCATCAAAGAACATTTCCCATATCCCATCAAGTTCATGGTCTTCATTAGTGAGTGAAGGGATTGGAACATCCCCTTCACGCATAAAATAAACTCCCAAATCAGTCTCTTCAATGAAAGTATATGGATCAAGTCCATGTGTTTTAGTGTTATATTTATCAATGAAGATATCAAAAATACCTTCAAGTGGGGAGGATGCTTCACCGTCTATAACACTTTCTTGCTCTTTGCTAATTACATAATTCTGATTTGAGTTTGTCTCTATGTATGGCTCAATATGAAACCTTGCTAAGGGTTGAGTCCTTATAGTCACCTTGGTTTCATATCTTTTTTTAAAAGAAAGGAAAGACTAATCAATAGAAAGGTACCCTCTTATGTTAGTTGTGAATTCCCTTGACAAGCAGATAGCAAAATATGCTAGAAGGTCTACCACCATAACATCTTTAAAAAATTAGGAAACTTGAGTAATCATGTAGAAAGACCTTCAGACCTTTAACTAGTCCCACTGTATTAGTTGGAGTACCATCAAGATGCAATACACCCTTGTTATGTGGTTCATATTTTAATCTTAGCTTATTATCCACCACTTTAGGCATAACAATGGTACCAACTCTACTATCCATAATGCAATTATGGACCAATTTGTCTCTGACAATGAGGGTGAAATAGAAGGATGGAGGCTTTTTAGACTTGGTGGATGGCTCTAAGACATGGCTTGGATCATTGGTAAGGGATACACCATTGTGCTTTGAAGTTTGGGGGGTTGTATGGATGCTTGTGAACTATTCTTACATGAGCTCCTTTTGACCAGGCATGTGCAAGACCTCCCAAAGAGATATGCTTGTCTTGGCATTCTTCAAAGAATCAAAAATGTTTAGAGGGGAAGTATTCACCTTTTTTGGACCTTTGAAGGTAGAGAATGAGTCTGAACCTATTTTTTTGTAGGCTTGACAATCCTACTTGCATTCTAATTTTGTTGAGAAACATGACTTATAGCAGGAACTGCATTAGGAGTCACACTTTGTGGCCTTGGAGAGGCATCTCTTAGAGTTACATGTGCTTCTCGACCTTCTCCCAACACTTTATTCTTGGATATTGTGTTGGTTACAACTGACATGCTTTGATTTAACACATAATCATCCTTTGCTTAGAAGTTCATCATGCCTACACTTTGGTTGTTGTCTTCTCCATGGCTATCCCTTTACATAAGGTCTACTTATTTTGAAGTTATATAAGGAGTAGTTTCCTCTTGTTCCACCAAAGTTTGATTATTTTCTCCACCATCATACATAAACTAACCTTGAGGTTGTCCCCATTAGTCCAAATGATTCTCTCCTTAGACCAAATTAGCATGTACTAGAACAATAGCCTTCGTGGAAGGAGTGGGGTTAGGATTATAGGCATTGGGCTACCTATTGAAACCCTATTGACCCTATCCTCTTCCTTGGTATTTGTATTGGGGTGGGGATTTATAGCCTTGTTAAGGATAGTATTGATGGTTAGGTAGAGCACTTGTTTGAACTGAGCTTGCTTGAGCTAAGTTCATAATGATCGGATTTCTTCATCTTTGTCCACAGCACTATCCACTTTCTTAAGGAAGGTTCTTGGATTGGCATTGGTGTTAGGAATTTGAGATATATTTGGAGATTCAACTAAACCATGAGATAGAAATGGCATGGAAACTCTTGGATGGAGTCTTACAGCTTGTATCAAGTTATTTTTAGCTTCAATAACTATTTCATATGCATCAGGAAGAGTGAATCCTCCCATAGATTGTAACATCACTTCTACATTAATACCAATACCTTTGAGATAGGTGGGGAACACAAAACTTAGAGGAGGTCTCATGACAAGTAGTAACCTATGCCATGTCTTTTGAAATCTTTCATTGAAATCCACCATAGATTCATTAGGATATCTCTTTATCACATTCAGTTGATGGATTAGTCAAGTGTGGTCACTCTTATTCTCAAATCTAGTCACCAACAATTCCCCAAGGCCATCCCAACTTGTAATGCAACCACTTTCCAAAGTTTTATACCAGTCAAGTGCTTTGCCTTTTAGAGACATAGCAACCAATCTAATGGCTATGTTGGCTCAGGTGACATTATGGAAGTTATAAAAATTTGAAACATCCCTAATATGCTCAGATGGGGTAATAGGACCCTCTCCATTGAAACTAGGGAGACTCTTGGTAGCATTTGGAGGAATAGTGTCATATGCAAGAAGGTCAATTGGGTTTTATGTGTTAAAAGCTAGGAAACGTTGTTGTCTATCCATTTCTCTTCTTTCCTCTTGATCTCCTATTTATTCAACCTCCTCAACTTCATCTTTTTATTCTCCAAAACCTCCTTTCCAAGGATATTTAAGTGATATAAATGGTTCAGGGTGTTGTTTTTCAAGAAGAGCTTCAGCTAGAGGTGGTTGATCAAAATTCCTAGATGACTTAGTGAGGACCATGAAGTATAATGTGGGAAACTTGATCTACAACCAAATATTCTCACCTTTTGGAGTTTCCAAATGTTGTATCAAGAGTATAAACTCATATTTGTCAAGACCAACATTCACCTTGACATGTAAATAACCAGGAACTGGGGTCCCACTGGGCATGCCAAAATTATTGTCTCTAAATCTTACACCCCTTTTTAGGGTGAAAAAGCTAGTTTAGCATTCACTTATCTATTTTAGCTCACTTGTAAAAGACCAGTTGTTTTGTTTTCTTTTTTTTGAGATTTTTTTTGGCCTTTTCAAAGTGTCTTTTAGGTATTTTACCTAAGTTCCAATTCTTTCAGGTTTCTTGTCTCAGACAAAAAGTCCAAAAGAATTCTCTTTCTTTGTCTTTTCTCTTTAGATTGCCCTTCAGAACTATTTTGAAGGGTCTTTTTCTCTTCAAAGTTCCCTTTGTAACTTTTTTGAAGGGACACTTTCTCTCTTCAAAGTGTCTTTCAAAAAGTTATAAAGGGACACTTTCCCTTTAAAGTTTCCTTAAGAAAAGTTCTGAAGGGACACTTTCTCTCTCCAAAGTGCCCTTCAAAAAAGTTATAAAGTGACACTTTCCCTTCAAAGTGCCCTTCATAAAAGTTCCAAAGGGACACTTCCTCTCTCCAAAGTGCCCTTTGAAACTTTTTTGAAGGGACACTTTCTCTCTCCAAAGTGCCTTTCAAAATTTTTTTGAAGGGATACTTTCTCTTCAAATTGCCCTTTGGAAAATTTCTAAAGGGACACTTTCCAACCCTGAAGGGATCATTCAAAATGGAAGTGACCTTTGCAAGAAGTGTGAAGGAATTATTGTGGATTTTTTGTCCACAATAATCCTTCTAACAAGCCATACTCTAAAGGCCTGAAAAGACATGGACCATTCAAAGGGGAGAGCACACCCATGGGAAATCCTTCAGGGAAAATGTCTAATGAAAATGCCCACAAGAATTCTTTTAGGGAAAGTACCCATGTGAATTTTTCAAGGGTTCCTGAAGGAAATGTCCAGGTGAAATAATGGTTGTATAAATGTCAAATTTTGGGATAGTGAGATAACCATTGGTGTTCAAACACAAGAGGATTCAGGCAGATCCAAGGGCTCACATCCTTCATCCATAAAAATAGTAAGAGATCCCATATCACCATTAATCGACCAAGATCTGAGTCATTCCTTGAGGACCAATCAAAGAAGAAGGATAAAGCTAAATAGAACAAAAGAGACAAGTCTGTAGTAGGTGTACTCCCTTGTAAAAACCATTTTGATGCCATGACTCAACCAAGAATATCCTTATTCTATTGATGCAAACATTGGAAAATCATCTTTGAGAGAGCAGGACCAAATGTGTAAGAACTTGTGATGACATGGATCAACAAAATGGTTTGAGCAAGCATCCTTTGTAAAGATGGTTACAACTAAAGATGGTGAATTCAAACAAATGTATTCCTCTCCTTGGTGCCAAAGGCTTTCCTCTCTCTCTTCCTTCTTGCTATATATACATCCCCTTAGCTAGTAAAAAATCACCCACATAGATTACAGTGAAGCATTACTGGAATGTTATCCTGCCTTTAAGCATTAGTATAGTGTTTTTCCCTTTCAAGTTCTGAACATTGTCTAAGTGTGCAAGTGACATATATTGACAACAAGTGATGGTTTCATGCTTTTGTCCTTTGTCCTTCATGTCTGAGTAAATTTATTGATCTAACAGGTCATCTAGAGTGTGTTTAAGTGTATGGAACTACTATAAGAATTTTTACTATTCTTGAATGTGCAATGTGCCTTTCAGTTCATTCTCCTTCTATTCTTTCATGCATCTTACCTCTTTACTAAAATATTCATGTTAGAATCTATAGAACTTGAGAAAGAGTATTTAAATTTTTCTATATTGTGCACTAGGATGTGACATTCTTATGGATTGAAAACCTTGGTGTATCACCATTCTTAAAATAAGTTCCCCTTATGCAATTTCTAACCCTCTTCTTTTCAATCAAGCTAGTGTAGACAAAGATTGTTTTGTAGAGACAAATTCAGGGAGCTAGCCTTTTTAATCTACAGGTCCATTTCTATTATAAGTATACCCACATACCTAGAAGTATTCCAACATTTCCAAAATCTAGAAGAGGGATAAACACCCCCTTCTAAGGTGCATGATTTGGAGACAACATGACCAGCATAAAACTACTTTCACCACACCATGGAGAACATTATATTATCAAGTCATGCCATATGGATTGAAGAATGTTGGGGCCACCTATAAGTGTGTTGTGATTTTCATCTTCCATGACATTATTAACAATATTATTGAGGACTATTTTGATGACATCCTAGTAAAATCAAAAACACGTGTTAGACATCATGATGTTCCATAAAGGATCTTTAAGAGACTTCATGAGTACAAGGTTCATCTGAATCTTAAGAATTATGTTTATGGCATCACTTCAAGGAAATTATTTGGATTTATTATGTCATAGAGAGGGATTTAATTAGATCCTACTAAGGTTAAGGCCATTATGGAAATGCCTCCACCCTCTAATCTTAAACAGTTTTGTAGCCTACAAGGAAAGATCTAATCTATTTATAGGTTTATTTCAAAACTGGCAGATAAGTGTTACCCATTTATACACCTATTAAAAAAAGGGGTCATGTTTTAATGGGATAATGAGTGTCAATTATCATTTTCAAACCTCACAATGTACTTGGCTAACCCGCTAGTCTTAAGATTGTCAATGCCTGGATAACCATTGATCCTTTATATTTCAGCCCTGGAACATGCATTGGGGGAACTTTTGGCCTAACATTATGAACATGGAAAGAAACATGTGGTCTAATATTTGAGCTGAAAACTTGTGTATTATGAACATAATTATATGCCTATAGAGAAAGTGTGTTTATAAATGGTGTTCTCCACCCAAAAGTTGTGACACTATATGTTGAATAATAAGACTATTTTTGCTAAAGTGAACCCCCTCAAATATTTATTGTCCAATGCAACTCTCACAAGTCACAGGCCAAGTAGGTCATGGTCTTAAGCAAATTTAATGTTGCGTACTAGAATCATAAGGCTATCAAGGGGTAGGTCATTGTAGATCAACTTGAAAAAGCTTCAATTATAGATACTCAACCACTCAAATTTGATTTTCTAGATGATTCTATTATGATAATAGAAGAAGTGTATCAAGAACCTAAATAGTGGAAATTATACTTTGATCGATCCTTTACATCCCATGGATTTGGGGCTGGTATTTTGTTTGTCACACCACAAGGGGATCTAATTCCCAAGGTGTTTCATATTAATTTTCATTATACCAACAATATGGTTGAGTATGAAGCACTTATTGTAGGATACCATCTTGTAGTGCAGTGGGATATTCTGCACTTGATGATCTATGGGATACCTAATTGATTATAAATCAAACCATAGATTAGTATCAGACTAGAGATGATAATCTTGTACCTTAAAAGCACATTGAAGATATTCTCAAGACTTGTAGACACCTAAATATGGCCACTGATAACCTCCAACCTGGGTTTTGGCCAATTTCCACCAAAAATGCATAATTTGGCCTAAAAACATGTTAAATGATATGAAATTAACATATTCAAGTGCCAATTTTGGCCTGGGTATCCCTAAATGGGGAAATACAATTTATGGGCCAGCTAACTTTGATCAGATCATTTCAAGTCAAAGTGCCAATTTTGCACCTAGGTGCTATGGAATGATCTTTTTTATAAAATCTCTTACAAAGATACATGCCTTTGTTTTTTTTTTTTTGTAACATCCTAAATGGTATTATGGTTCCAATGCATCTAAAAATGACTTCCAAATCCAATCCAGTCAAATTTTGGATCAATAGCAAGGCATTTTGATCAATTTGAGTAATTTATGCACAAAGTGCTTAATCATGCTTAAGAGCTAATTAACCCAAATCAAGGCCTAATCAATAATTCCATGTAAAAAATTTTGAATACTTATTTTTTAAAATTAATATTGAATATTTATATCATCAGGTGACCTCATTTCTTGGGAAGACATCCTTAGGCCATAAATGCCATAAATATTAGGATTCACACCCTCCATGCCTCATCAATGCCTTCCATGATGCCCTTTATGCCTCTTAATTGCCCCTTCTTCCAATGTCATGATGAGGATAATTACAAACTTAATTATAAAAATTGAATTACTCCTCAACCACACATCTCAATCTCAGGATGGATGGTTCAGATTGATTCTAGACATTCTCAAAAATCTATAAATAGAAGGCCTCACAACATCATATCTAGGTTATTTTGGTGCAAAGTTATAATGTACAAATATCTTCAAAGACCCATTACAACTAGTATTACCATGCCAAATTGATTCCAAGCCAAGCCACAAGCCAAAAGGAGAGATGGAGGTAGTCAAGCTTCCATTGTCAAGGACTTCATGAGCACAAGCTGAGCAAGCCACTACTACAAAGGCATTTGGAGCATCCAAGGAAGGTGAAGGAATTATTGTGTTTTATTCCTTACTTTTTAGTTGTGTTTTTCATTTGCTTTTGTTAACTAAGCTCTCCCTAGTGTCTAGGCCAAGAGATGTTATGTTATTAGTATGTTTATTTCATTTTGTTTTTCATTTTGGAACTAACAGCATACTAACCATCCTCTCTTGAGTCAAATTCTTATATCACATAATGGCACTCCCAGTGGGACTAGACATATCTCACACCTAAAGAAGATCATTTTGCAACTCTAAAATATTTATTTAGACCCTTAAAACTCTTGCAAACTAATTTTCTAACTTTATTTTACCATTTTTGGTTGCGATGGTTTTACACAGTAACTGACATCAGTAAGACCAACATTGGTTACATGGCTTAATTGACATCAATTAACAAAACCAACATCAATTAGATTTTAGTTAGCTAAGGTAACCATTGTCGGTTGTATATAACCGACATCAGTCACTATGTTTTTCTAAAAACACAAACCCAAGAGTTATTTTTCCAAAGTTTATTGTTTAAAACCAAAAAGAGCTTCAAAGCTAAAGGACATGCTAACATTTTTGCTACAAGACCAAGCTTGATATTTTCTCAAAACATGTTTAAATCACCTTTATATGCTTAAAAATCAATTAGTAACCTTGTTTTGGGTGTTTAACAAAGAATTTAGATGTTTTTGGTGAATGTTTTCAAAGTTTACAACTAAGACCAAGGGGTCAAATGAACACCACCAAATATTTCATTTAGGATTAAAATTAAACACACTGTCAATTTTTGTTTGCAATAGTTGTTTAATCAAAATTTTGTTTGGAAAAAAGAGGGGTGTTGCGTGTATGCTCTTCCATTTGTCCCCTATAGGGAACCCTTGGAATAAAAAGTGCCATTCTTATTTCAAGTATCCTAGTCTAAGGCTTAGAAAGAATGTCATCTAAAGTACTCCCAAAAAAACTTATCAAAGTTTGAGTGACCTTGAAAATGACCCTAAAGTATTTCTATTTCATGATTTCTTTATTTTTATGCAAATTTGGCTTGCGAGGGGGACTTCATCACCTCTCACAAGTTATTTAGGGAAGCTTTGACCTGGGGTTTCATCTCCTAGCATTGACTTCATTTGGCTCCTTTGGAGTTGCACATGGGATGTAGTGGCACTTTGGACATCACACTACACTGAGTGAACAGCAAGATGTAGTAGTTGCAAAAAGGACTAGACCTTTTTGTAACAAGCCAAGTGATATGGACCCAAAATCCATGCTTTTCTTTTGCATTGTTTGGCATGAAAGTCATTATGCAATTGATTCCCCTAGATCGTTCAGAAACTTGTTAGATCTTAGACAAATCCCCACTTGCCATGGAAGTATTATTGGTGCAAGGTGCACCTCAAGGTCCATGTCGCAGTACTATCATTTGAGAGAAGGGGGTGTAAAAACCCTACTATATAATGCGTATTTACTTTTTAGATGAACACTTAAAATCCTCTCAAATGACGTATATTGATGGATTCAAATAATACAAAGCAACCTTGTCAGTTTAAGATCTAAGATCGATAAATTAGTTGGTATTGTCTTAGATTAAAGTCTTGCTTGGAGTCAAAACTCAGTGTAAACAAATAATCCAAACCAAACACATAGCACAAATTTTCCTTTAAACAAAGAGGCATTATCCTACCTACGTGAGATCATCAATTTGCCTTGTTCAAAATTTTATCAAAATCTTGAGAGTCATATCATCCACTTTGGCACAGTTATGCTTCCCAATTGAGTCTAGACCTTTACCAAAGTTGTTTAAGTCCTTCACTTATAATATAAATTTGAAATTGCACCTTTATAAGTTTATAGGGTTGATGTGTTAAGTGGGTTCGCCATTTGTACTAAACTTGAGGTAACTTAGGTTTAATATCCAATTTAGGTTGAAGGTAGTTTAAGACTCATAATCATTACATCATTTGATATACTTAAGCCATTTTTTGCTAAACACTTGCACTTTGAGTCTATGCACCACAACATTTTGAGTCAAGAAAGGTAGTGTTATACTATCAAAATTGTAGAAAAATGTCTTTACCTTAGAGAGCTTTTGAAACAAACTTTTTTGTCATACCTTTTGGGTAGTATAGTGTCGTTAAGCTACCTAAAACATTTTGAATACTGTTTCATAGACCCTCTTACATAGGGTTCAAATTTATTCCTACATTTTTAGACTAATCCAAGTGTACTTTTGTGATCTTTTGTCTAAAATAGCTATACTATTCACTTTTGTCTAGCTTGTTTGTCAAAGGAACCAAGTTTTATACCATTTTTTGTGAGAAAATAAATTATTCCCAAAGTGCCTTTTGTTTCATACCTTATACCTAGTTGATCAAGTTCAAGTTCAAGAATAAAAATCATAGTGTTTGTTAGAAGTGTTTTAAATCCATTATATTAAAAATTTCATCTATTTTCAAAGTCTAGCTTTTGATGCTTTTTGGCCAAGAGTCATAGCACATGCCTTATTTAAGCCTAGCTTTTGACACCATGTTTGGCCAAAAGACACAATAACTTTTAAATTCCTAGATTAGACTGATTTGAAACACTTAGACCTTAGAGTTTGGAATTTTGATTTTAGGTCCATTTACTTGCTTATCTTTGTGTGAATAGTGAAACATTAGATACTTCATGCTAGATTGTTTCCTCACAAAAAATTGCATGAACCTTTTGATCCTTTTGATGAATCTAGACCAAGTTGGAACATCATATGTTTTAAACATTATCCTTTTTAGAGTTTGTATAACTCTTTGACCTTCATAAAAGCATTAACCATGGATCTTAACATGTATTTCTACACTTAGAGTGGACTCATGTACAATCCAGGGATTAGTAATGTAGTTGCACAAGAAGAAATGGTTCAAGACCCCTATGTAAATAATATTGCTTATGAGATGGATTCTTATCCCTCTTATAATAATCAATTAGGGGTATAAAGCCAAGATCCATTGGCTAACTATCTGGTTAATACACCACCTTATTCAGAACAAGACCAAGAGAAAGCCACACAATGCCTAGCTACAATACCTACAGTGGATGAGCCAGTACTTCAATAGTCATATTCTACTAATATGGCTTCTACGCATGATCCATTTTTGTTTGAGAAACATTTGTTAGAGAACAAAGATGAGATTTTGGTTAGAACCATAGAGGTAGGGGCCAAGTTTTCAATAGACTTCCCCCATGAAAATTTACCAAGTCTAGTAAGAGTGCCCCATAATATCATTTACGATCAATAGGGTTCTTCTAGCAATCCTATGGCTCTAGTCCAAACAACATACCAAGATCTTAATATATTTGATCGAGGTTAAAACATCATGGAAGATCACTTTAACCAAATGCATATAGCATATCAAACATACTTGAATCTAGCACGTGATTTTAATCAGATGAACATGGTAAATAAGCCTCTAATTGACCTGGTTCCTTCAACATGAGTGTTGATAGAGTTAACTAGATAAGAGAATCCAAGTTTTGACCCAATCATACAAACTGCTTCGATAGATAACTTGATGCATATGCCCATTATTGAAGAAGTGTCTTCAACCTCTACACTAAATAGTGAGCCAAACATAGTAGATAATGTGAAAATAACTTCCAATCTTGATCAAAGTAGTACTAATACATAAACAACTAGCCAACAACATGTGCCTGTAGTTAATCCTATGAGTAGGTCATTATACCAGGGAGTAGGACTTTTTATACCACAACCTCAACTGGATACTTCTTCAAGTGTACAACCTATGGGATTAGGTAATCAAATAATGGATAATGTCACGCCTCAATGACAAAATGTGATGAACCCTACTCCTCCTTACCAAGTAATGAGTAGTATTCCATAACAATAGATACAATCTAGTGTATCAACATAATAGAGGATAAATACATTACCACCTCAATCAAGGGCAAATAATGTTCTACCTCACCAAGTAATGACAAATATACCTCTTCAATCATAGATTAATATGCCAATCTAAAACCAAGCAATGACAAGTCAATAACATGCAAATATTGATCAATGATAGATGTTAAATCTACAACCTACTTTCAATTCCTTATAGGGATTCATGCAACAAGGAGATCCCTATGTTTCTTAGGTACCTACTAGACAACCATTGGTTCAAAATGTGCCACAAATATAGAGATAGGGTCTTGGTCCATAAGTTCCCACTCAATAGCAAGGTTTGACTAGTCGACATCATGTCCCTTTTCAACCACAATAGGCATAGTATAGTTATATCCCTTCATCCCAACCACAAAATCCTTCAATTCAAAATTTTATCACCAACTCAAACTAGAATATCACACAACCAATTGTATAATTCCAAGCACATCCTAATCTACGTATGCATATTCCTAGTCTATTCCCTAACCAAACCAATGTACCCCAATAGGTATCTCCATCATACCCTGGTCAAAGTATCCCACTTTTGACCTCCCAACCATCTATCCAAACCAATATTCTCCCTCAAACCAATATTCCTTCTAGTTTCCTATCCCAAGAATTGCAATAGATGAAGGATGCAATTATTGCCATTCAAACTGGTAAACAAACTAAAAAGTTCAAATTCAATGGTGTATATTCCTATCCATTCAACATGGAGTATTTGTAGATACCATTTTCTTCATAATACAAACCATCAAATTTCAATAAATACAAAGGGAAAGGTGACCCTAAGGCTCATTTGATCGAATTCTTTGTCGCATGTCAACCAGTGGCATATACCTTTTATTGTTGTTTCTAAAATGCTTGGCTGGACAAGCCATGGAGTGGTTTTTGAAGTTTTCCAAAAATTTAGTAACATATTTTGATGATCTTTATGATAAGTTCATACGACACTTTTCTTATAATCTTGAGCATGAGATTTCATTAGTGCACTTAATGCAAGCAAAGCAAAAACTGGTGAGTGTTTTTCAAGTTATTTATAGTGATGGATATCCCCTGCAAGTTTTTTCACCCATAATTTACCAAATAAATAATTATCCATTGTGTTTACCAAAAATTTGCATAGTAAGATAGCTTACCATTTAAAACTATAATGTGCACATATGTTCAAGGAAATCATTGATAAAGGTTTGTTGATTGAGCGGGTGCTCATCAATAAAGGAGTCATCAAGCTTAATTCAACAAATCAAAATCAAGGTACCAATTAGGGAAAATACCAACATCAACATCCCATTCAAACAGTAGCATCACAACTGGCACAGGCCAATAACTAAGAAAGACCAAAGCAATTCAACCGCAATAGGAATGTTGTGGGAATGGAGTAACCAAATCCCATCATGTTCAAATGGTGAAAACATCATTTTTACCACCTTTTCAGCTTGTTCTTACCTATCATCCTTTTAAACCAATACCGTAAGTGAAACAACCAAGACCTATACAACAAATACAAAAACCTTTACCATTACAAACCCCTCCTCCTAGAAGAATTGTGCCTGCACATCATGTCCTTAGTGACTTAGGAGAACCTATTAAGTCTATATTTTGCAAGCTTTTTGCCACTAATCTAATTAGTTGGCCTATGCCAAAGCATTCTTTATCTTGATTGGTACCATGAAAATGAATTCTATGACTATCATCGGGTCAACAAGCATAATCTATGAAGATGTGTCCAAATCAAGAATTTAATTGAGAATATGTTGGAGAATGGGGAGATAAAATTGGATAATGGTGCTTACACTTCCAATAAAACTCTTGAGATTTATCAAAACCCTTTTCCCCAGCATAACAATCAACAACAAAAGAATAATCAACAAAAACAACAATGGCCAGTGCAGTAATAAAATCAACAGTATCAAAATCAAAGGCCAAACCAATAGAATCAACAAAATTAGTGGCAGAACCCAAAATGATAGAATAATGGACAAAACCAAGGTCAAAATGGTAATAACCAACAAACCTACCATGCAATTACACATGAATACAAATTTGTAGGTCATATTGCAGAGGGTAGCATTAATACCAGCTCCATTAATTATAGACCAAGCACTAATTAGCCTAGCCATTGCTAAACAATAACATTCAACCAAATTACATGGATAATCCTTTTTTGACCTGGGGGTGCATATAGGCAAACTAGAAAACTAGGACTTCCCCTTTTGGACCTTATATTGACAACCCATTCTTGTCACGAGACCACATACAAGTGCATAGCCAATTGAGACTTGTCATCTATGGTCCCACACCATTTCTAACATCAGTTAGAAATAATGGTCTAGTATTTAATCCTAATTTTGAAATCATAACTCAGAGGTCAAAGATTACTATCATAGGCCCATAACCATCTACCACTTTGTCTATCATCCAACTAATTGTTCAGCCTCAGAATAAACCATTCACTACTAACCAAGACAAGAAGTTTGATATTGTGGAACAATTGCATAAGACACCAACACAAATTTTTATTTTAGATTCTCTACGAACGTCAATAATCCATGAAAATATTTTGAATGAGTTTTTTACCTAATCCATTGTTGCTAGTGACATATCCTTTGATAAATTTCAAGTTTTGGTTGGACACCTGGCTCCAGCCCAACAAGTCACATTCAACCAAAGCGATATGTCTTCTCTTGACCCACTCCATAATAATCCATTATACATAGAGGTTTATATAAGATGGCATAAAGTGAAATGTGTCCTTATAGACAATGGATATGGCCTCAACATAGTGTCTCTAAAGCTCATCAAGCTTCTTGGGTACACAATGGTAGATCTCCAACCAAAAACTATAACCATCAAAGCTTATGATAATCAAGAAAGAGAATCATAAGGCACCATTAGTTTGGTAGTTATCCTTGGGCCTTTGACCCATGATACACTTTACCATGTGCTTGATCTTGAGTTATCATATAATATGCTTCTAGGTAGGCCTTGGTTACATGAGATTCAAGTAGTCTCATCAATGATGCACCAATGTATCAAGTTTTCCCACTCAGGGATGGAAGTGAATATTCTAGGAGATTTACATCTATATGAACACTGCAAGCATCTTAAGGCCAAATTTTAAAGCTATAATTATCAATATGACATGAATCCAAGTTCCAAGTAGGAGAAAGGAAAGGCCTTATTGATCCTTCACTAGATAATTGCATGGATCCTAATACCTTGGATTCCCTTTCCCACATGCCACCTCCTAAAGCTTCTAATCATTTCACCATTTCAAATAATGGATCAAGAGAGTATGTGACCCATGATACATTTCATATTACCAATCTTCCTTAGAATCTAAAAACCTTTGGGCGACCTAAAGTCACCTCACATATGTATTGGCAATAAAAGACAAAATATAAGGGACTTGTCACATTTGTACCAGCATCTAGCCTAGGACCTGACCCTCTTAAAGGGGATGAATCATGGTTATACAATGATAACCAAGTTAATTGACATAAAAATATAAAGTATAATATTCCCAATAGGATCATGGAGCATCACAATTATGAAGGAAGAGGCCTTGAACAAATCAACAAGGAACCATCGAGCTAATTTCTATGACTAAATATGAAAGACCTTATGGATTGGGATTTACAACACCTACGGGTGACCCCACATATCTTATTCAAAATCCATCACCATTAACTAGTGGTGATGATGCTGATGATGAAGCAGAGTTTGATTATAGCCTCACCTTTTATAACTTATCTAAAACCCACATGTTTGATAACAATGCCATTTGTACCCTTACCATGGCCATTCATCACAACCCTTTAGCATTATATTATCCCTACCTGATAGATTGAGACCAACAAGAATCCAGTTTGCCAATTGATAAGTTCTAGAATGATGAAGCATTTTGTGATTTCTTAGGCCTTAGAGATAATGTTCCATTGGGATATCACAAATCAAGATTCTCAATCACATTAGATTCTACAGCCTATTTTGGAGAGCGAGTGAACACCCTTAGCCAAAAACAAAAAAGTAAAACATTGAGGTGCCAAAGTGAAAACCTCTTTGAGGCACTTTCTGACTAGACAAAAAGTAAAGATAAAGGCCAGTCTAGTGGTGAAAACTTGTTTCAGGTGCTATTAGCTGGGGGTGTTCATTCTTTTTCAAATTTATACCAGGAGACCACCAATGATGAACTTGCCTATGGATCTGAGTTTAGCTTTAAGTAATAACTACTTGATCAAATTGTTCAAGAATTTCTAATTGTTTTTGTCACATGGCCAGATCTCCCATTAGGGGACTCATATTCATCATGCCTAGGAGAAGTTGAAGAGCAAGTCCTAATGAAGGACTCTGACATAATTCAATAGTTTAAGTCATTGCCTACTATCCTAGAAATGGTTCAAGCCTTCTAGTTGAAGATACAACAAAGGTAAATCAGGACTCTATCAGACCTAAAATGGATAAAATTAGGGGCATCCCTCATTGAGGAGGAATGTGACATTTTTATAGCTATGTTGATAGAATTTGTAGATATCTTTACATGGGCCTATTCTGACATGCTAGGTTTAGACCCCACCTGGGTTCTACACCACCTTGTGGTTAATCCTAATGCCAAATCCGTAAAACAAAAGTTACATAAAATGCATCCTCGCATTGCTATATTTGTAAAGAAAGAGTTGTAAAAACTCTTAGAAGTAGGATGTATCTAATCCATTGACTACTTAGAATGGATCTCTAATGTGGTACCTATTAGTAAAAAGCCTGAAGGGATCAAAATATGTCTCTATTTTTGAGACATCAACAAAGCTTGTCCTAAAGATAATTTTCCTTTACCTAATATCAACATGATCATCAACTCCATGGCTAGTTATGAAATGCTTTCACTCATGGATGGCTTTTCAGGATACAACCAAATCAAAATAGCACCAAAAGACCAACATAAAATAGATTTATCCACTCCATGGGGAATATTTTGTTATCAAGTAATGCCATTTGAACTTAAGAATGTTGGAGCTACATATCAAAGGGCCATGACTGTCATATTCCATGATATGATGTATGATATTGTTGAAGACTATGTTGATGAAATATTAGAAAAATTCAAAACTAGAGTCGACCATCCAACAGTGTTGCATAAGACTATCTTGTTACTCTACCTATTTTATTACCTCTTATGCTAGGAAAGCCATTCTTGTTATACCTATCAGCGACCGACCATGCTCTGGGGGCACTCTTGGCTTGACATAATGACAATGAAAAGGAGCATGTTGTGTACTACCTAAGCCATACTTTGGTTACATATGAACATAACTATGCACCTATTGACAAAGTTTGTCTGGCCATGGTCTTCATAGCTCAGAAACTACACCATTACATGTTGAATAATAAGACCATGGTCATTTCAAAATTAGATTCACTCAAGTATCTACTATCTAAAATAGCTTTGAAAGGTATAATGGTTAAATAGATCATGTTTCTTAGTGAGTTTGACATAGAGTATGTCAATCAAAAGGCAATCAAGGGATAAGTTTTTAAAGATTAACTTGTTGAAGCACCTCTCATAGACACACAGCCACTCACATTTTAATTTCCTGATAAATCCATAATGACCATCATTGACACACCCCTTGAGGAGCAACCTTGGAAGCTGTATTTTGATGGTTCATTTATTACACATGAATTGGGGGTAGGCCTCTTGTTTACTACACCATAGGGGGATCTAATCCCTAAATCATTCAGAATCAGCTTTCATTATACAAACAACATGGCAGAGTATGAAACACTTATTGAAGGACTTCGATAAGTAGTGCATTAGAACATATCTTAGTTAATCAACAATCAGGTCACAAATCATTTTTAGACCAAAGATGACAAGTTGGTTTCATATAAAGCCATGGTCAACACTCTTAAGCAACAAATTTCCAATATTCATTTTAAGCACATACCAAGGGCTATTAATAAAATTGTAAAAGCCATGGCTACTATTTGCTCTTTGATTCAACAAATAGATAAAGCTAGAGAGTATTAGTTCCTCATCGAGAATTCGTTAGCACCAACTCATGAACCTCCAACCGGTGCCATGATTTGTGATATTATTGGTCCTAATTCTATCTGGTACTCAGACCTTTATAACTACCTTCAAGACCAAGTTATACCACCTAACCTATCTCAAAAATAAACAAAAGCTTTTATTCATCATTCCACTCATTATACTCTACTTAGATCCACCCTTTACCATCACAGTTTTGATGGAACTTTGCTTCATTGTTTAACTTTGATAGAGTCTAGACTAGTGTTAAGAGAAGTTCATGAAGGAGTATGTGGAGCTCATTCTAATGGGGCAGTCCTATCTAAAAAGTTCTTACGTATTGGTTATTATTGGCCCACAATAAATACAGATGCCACTGCATATATAAAAAAGTGTGACAAATGTCAATGGCATGCTAATATGATTCATGCCCCAGCAAAAACTCTAAAACCAATGTTGACTCCATGGTCATTTTCTACATGGGGACTTGACCTCATTGGGAAGATTAACCCCACTTCATCTGATGGCCATAAACATATCCTTACCACCATCAAGTATTTCACTAAGTGGGCTGATGTTATACCTCTCACTTACGTGACTAGAAAGCAAATTTCCAAATTCATTTTCAACTATCTCATTTTTCATTACGGTATCCCTTCTGACATTATATTTGATAATGGAAGACCATTCAAGAAGAAGGACGTATACTAGTTATGTACTAAATACAACATCACACAACATTTTTCTATAGCATATTACCCTCAAGGTAATAGCCAAACCAAGGCATCCAATAAAACCATTGTAAATATTCTCAAAAAGATTGTCAATGATGTCGATCGTGATTGGCACCTCCAGATATTCCCTACACTTTGGGCATACTATACCAATCATCATACCCCCACAAGAGCCACTCCATACTCACTTGTTTATGGTATTAAATCCATCCTTCCAATTGAGATCAAATTGCCTTCACTACACATCTCTTTCAAGCATGTCCTAGATGATCATGACTATCGAGTAACCCGCTTGCAAGAGATAGACCTGCTTCATGAGAAATGCACAGTTATGCTCAACAATCTTCAAGCATATCAGAATCATCTCAAAGGCCACTATAATTAGTGTGTTAATTATCAAACATTTAAACTTGGTGATCTTATTCTTAAAGAAAACCAAAAGAATATCATGGTTGAGAAGAAACATAAAGGGAAATTCAAACCAAACTGGATAGGGCCTTTCATTATCACTGTAGATTATGGATCAAGAGCATACAGGCTCACCACACCAAATGGTGATGAACTTCCTAAGCTAATGAATATTATTCATCTCAATTGGTACTATGCTTGAGTGCTAAGGTGTATTGTCTGTGAGAACCATTTCATTTATGTCATTTTATTACTATTCCTCTTTGTACAAACTACCATCCTTATCAGTCCTCTTCATCGTATCCACTTTCCAATTTCATTCTATCAACCCAGTGTGTTCTAAATCCTACCCTATTTGACCTTGGTTTTTACCATCCATTATGCATTTTCAAAATCAAGGTATTTGATCAATTCATCAGTTAGTTTAAGTACTTTAGAAAGAGATCATATTTGGGGACAATGTGACAAAAAATTTGGCAGTTGCATCCTTCGTTGGTTATTCCTTTCTTACCACATATCTTGCTACTAATTCTAACCATCTTTGTAAAAATTAGTACCATCGATCTATGTAATTATGTCTTGGTTATAATCACCTATGGGAAAACTAGGGGCAAAAGTAAGCCTTAACATACCAACTTGCCACTTCCCATGTCATACTATGTCTTTTTACAAATTGTGCTTGTTTTGTTTGAATTGACTGCTACACTAGTCAAATTCCTTTGTTGTAAGGGTGGAACTATAGTGACTTGAGGTCCTACTCTAGGACTATATAGGTAGCACTCGATACTTGTTGAGGTCAACTCAGTCACCCTTCTCCACCATGCTCACATCGTTTTATGAGCAATCTAAGCCACACTCTCATCAATTTATGAGTAACCTCAATTTAAACGCTCTTATTATTTTGTGTGCTTGAAACATTTAGTGTCTCATCATTCTCAATTGAGTTGAGATACTTCAAACAATTCCAAAAAAAATTGAAAAAACATTAGAAAAGAGCAAAAACATTGACCACTTCTTTACCTTAAGGATTCTAGGAACCCTTACTAAGTGACCAGCAAATCACTTGTCACTTAGTTTTCCCATCCTTTTTTGTCCTTTTCTCTCACACACTTATCATTTTCAAGACCATTCCTATTCTTCTATCACATCCATTCTATTTATTTTCCTCAGTTATCACATTCTTCCCATTCCCTAGGAGAACTACATTTGGCTTAAAGTTTTTTATTAGATATTACATTCATGGAACTATGTAGATAGCATCCACTTGCCTAGTACATATTGGAGCCAGCTTGGCCACCCCATTCCTTTTCTTCTATTCCCCCATTTTTTTCATTTGTTAATTTGTCACCTATTTTCTAGGGGCAATTTTCATAGGGTTTTTATTGCATTATTTGTTTGCTTGCTTGCTTCTTTGTTGTTTTGTTTGTGCTTGTTTGTTTGCTTTCAGCACTATTGCCTTGATTTGGTTTATGTGTGTTCATTGGGTGATTATTTTCCCACACTTACACTTGAATCCATCCATATTCATATGTTTACATTGTCATCATGATTTCTATCATTGGTGCATTGTTTTTTATTGAGTATTGGATTACGGGAGTCAATCCTTATACATATTTCAGCCAAGTCTTCATGATGTTATACCATGATTCCTACCAACACATGATACAACAAACCTTAGTTTTAAGAAGTCTATTCAACAATGACAATATCTATTCAGCACCAGCATCTTGATTCTATCCTAATCATATCCCAAATAAAGTAATTAACCATGAAAGAATGTCAACCTTTATTAGTTCAAATGAGCATCTCCCTACTAGTAGGATGTTCTTATTTATCATTACCCTCTGTGTTAAGTTATCATCCTTGACCAAGTTTATTATGTTTGCCATAATTGAGGTCCAATGATTATAACTACCTATGGTAAAATCATTACACACCATCCCACTTATATTTCTTAATGATTATAACTGCCTTTGGGAAAATCATTGTGTTGTCACCACTTTACTTTTTTTGCCCATATAAGGACATGTTATCTTGTTTGTTTATCTTAACTAGGGAAACTCCATCTTCTCAATGATTATAACTACCTTTGGGCAAATCATTGTGTTATCATACCACATTGCCACTATCGAGGTACAATGTTTATAACCACCTTTAGTCAAATCATTGTGCATCATCCCACTTGCATTGTCAATAATTTTGACTAGTTTTTCAATATCATTATGTTTTTCACCCCATCATCTTTCCTTTCTTTGGACCTCTCATTTCAATTCTTTCTTTTTGAGGGATCATTTGCCAACCTACTTATGCCAACCGTTCCCTAGAGGGGGCATCATATAGTTAGTTTATCATCATTTTAATTGTAGGCATACATGACCTTTTCATTCTTTGAGAAGACATTACTATGCTTATAGCTTACAATGCCTTCTCAAATAGGGGTAAATTGTAGATACCTAAATCTAGCCACCAATAACCTCCAACTAGGCTTTTGGCCAATTTCCACCCAAAATGCACAATTTGGCCTAAAAACACTAAAACTGCTAAATGATGTGAAACTAACATATTCAGTTGTTGATTTTGGCTAGGGTATCCCTAAATGGGGTAATATAATTTATGAACTAGCTAACTTTTATCAAATCATTCTAAGTCAAAGTGCCAATTTTGCACCTAGCTGCTTTGCATTGATCTTTCCTATCAAATCTCTTGCATAAGATGCATGCCTTCATTATTTATTATTAGTATTATCCTAAATGGGATTATGGATCCAATGCATTTGATAGTGACTTCCAATTCCAATCTAATCAAATTTTAGACTAATAATAAGCCATTCTGATCAATTTGAGTAATTTGTGCACAAAGTACTTAATCGTGCTTAAGATCTAATTAACCCAAATCAAGGCCTAATCAAGAATTCCATGGAAACTTGTTGAATACTTCTTTTTGGAGATGAATATTGAATATCTGCATCATTAGGTGACCTCATTTCTTGGGAAGACATCCCTAGGCCATAAATACCATAAATATTAGGATTCATGCCCTCTATGCCTCATCAATGCCTTCCATGATGCCCTTCATGCCTCTTAATTACCCCTTCTTCCAATGTCATGATGAGGATAATTACAAACTTAATTCCAAAAATTAAATTAATCCTCAACCACACATCTCAATCTCAGGATGGATGGTTCAGGTTGATTCTAGACATTCTCAAAAATCTATAAATAGGAGGCCTCACAACATCATTTCTAAGCTATTTTGGTGCAAAGTTATAATGCACAAATATCTTCAAGGAGCCATTTAAACTAGTGTTACCATGCCAAATTGATTCCAAGCCAAGCCAAGCCATAAGCCAAAGGTGCTAAGGAGAGATGGAGGTAGTCAAGCTTCCATTGCCAAGGACTTCATGAGCACAAGCTAAGCAAGACACTACTACAAAGGAATTTGGAGCATCCAAGGAAGGTGAAGGAATTTTTATGTTTTATACCTTACTTTTTAGTTGTGTTTGTCATTTGTTTTTGTTAACTAAGCTCTCCCTAGTTATAGGCCTAGAGATGTTATGCTATTAGTTGTTTATTTCATTTTGTTTTTTATTTTAGAACTAACACCATACTAACCATCCTTTCTTGAGTCAAATTCCTAGATCACAAGACTCACTTCAAATCCCTACACTTTGAGCAAGTACCTTAAGCCAATAAAAAATCAGTCGATGTAATGACGACAATCAATCCATGATATAAATTACCAATAATGCTAAAGAGTGTTAGTTTCTCATTAAAAATATTTTACAGCCTACTCACAATTTGTTCGATTCAGAGAGGGTATGCACCATTTTTGGTCCCAATCCCCCACCTAAATTTTTGTGGTTTCAAGACATTTATAATTATCTTCCTAACCAAGTCTTTTCTCCTGACCTTTTCTGTCAGGAATCTAGAACAACAAACATGCTCTGATACCTCTCATTAGGATCTTGCTCCTCAGAAAGAGCACAGTATGATTACCAAATATAAGCAATTGAATATGCGGAAATAACCAGAAACACAAGTAACTAGAATTCACCAATAGCACAGAATATGAGAGACAATACACTATCTTGTATTAACACTATACAGAAAAGAATACATCAAAGAGCCGCCACACTCTTTCACCTTACAGAGATTCGCCACACCTCAAGTGTACAGTAATTCTTCTCACACACACTCTCCTACACAAAAACGGTCCCAACAACCAACTCACACACAGAATTGGTGTTCACCTCACCAACCAGTCAGTAATAACCCTGCCGGTACACCAAGCACTCTATAGCACTTCAAGCTGATCTCTCATGAACCTGCAACCTGCAATTCAAAGACCAAACTTACATGTAGATCCCCAATGAGCTTGCAACAACCTGCAACTCACAGATCTTACAACTAGAAGGAACTCTTCCTTTCTATCTCATGCCTTAAACAATACATGCCAATGGGTCTATAAATAGATCCCTAACTCAAACAATAACTTAGACTCTTAATTTAGACAATTATCCTCGCAACCCAAGACTCTGGCTGGTCTTAACATGCAAACTCATCGTTCACTTAACTAACTGTCCGTGAAATGAACACTTCGAGAACACACAGGCGACCGACGCCGGTCCCTGCTAGTCTGGTTCTGCCGACGTTGGCCGACTTCCTGCCGTCGCCGGTGGCCTTCTGCACTGGTATCTGTCGACGTCGGTCCTGCTGCCGACGTCGGTTCCTGTAGAACTCAGCAACCATCTGTTCCTCAATTTGCAAAGGTTGAAGCTTTTAGCTCCACAACCTAATAATCTCCCACTTGGAGATAAACAGCTGCAACCTGTACCTATACCTGTACACCGTCTAGTTTGTTCCTTGGCTTTGTATCCCTCCTCAAGATCACTCTTGAAGACCAACCACCACAAAATCCGTGATGCAAAATCTGTCATCCAAATTACCTGCCACATCCGCATCTACTACCATGTAGAAAAAAGAACTTGACCCTGCATAGCATGTGCACCTGCTGTTGGTCCCACTGAATTGCCCTTCAGTATTACTCTCCCAGATTGACTCCAAACTTGTGACAACTCCCACTGCTTGGAAAAACTCAGGTTTAGTACATACCATGCACTCAACCTCATTATGTGAATCAAGACACCTGTTTTATGAACTGTCTTACCATCGGTGTGCTAACCGGCTTCACACAATCATCCTGAAACAAAGTCAACAAGACCTCCATGTCTCTAGAACACACTCATGCCAAAGAATCTTGTTGCTCCCAGATTCTCCATGACAAACACCTGAACTAGCTTTACCTTTAGTTCAGCAATACCTGTATATGTAACCCTGCAACAAGCACATCATACAGAGAATAGGATAATGTAGCTAATATTATCCAACCTGGTAAAGAGAAACACAATGATCAAACCTCCATTGCCCTGCAGCTAATACAAGATCATATACCCTGATCTTCCATCTCACGTATCCATTTCCGCTCTTCTTCATCCTCAACATCCATTCGTCTCTCAGTGCTTACTTCCAGCTGGCAACACTACCCAAAACACCTGTTTGGTTCTCCTCCAAGGAATCACATCCTCATCCATGCCAAGCTCCCACTGTTTCCTGGATCTACCTGTTCTGCTTCTTCAATAACTTCCTGGTCCTATGCCATAAGTGAGCAACAAGTAGTGTAAAGAAGGGAAATGACAAATTTAAGAACTTACTTACACCTTCAGTCCTCCATATGGGCGCTTGAGACTCCATGACAACTCGCTATCCACCCAAAATTTGTCTCAGTAACCGATGCCGGTCACATCTCAGTCTACAGCCGACCGATGTCGGTTCCCTGCGACTGCCTCCCTGCCAACGTCAGTTTCCCCTGGCCGACGCCGATCTCTTTTCTACCCTGAGTCACCGACGTCGGTCTGCACATAGCCGACATCAGTCCCTGTCTGGACACCGATGCCGGTTTTCCTGCCGACGTCGGTCTCTGTGTTTTTCTTGTGAGACCTGACTTTTTCCCGCGAGCTCTTTTTGGATCAAACCCTTGTCCAAATCACCCTTGCTCTGCTCAGAATTCCTCTGCACCTTATGCTAAACTCTGTCCGTCACTTTTTCCTTGAAAACCAAGGCTTTCCCGTTCCTGTCACTAACATCGAATTCCTCAAGGAACCTTACCTTCTTCTTCTGCATACAGAAACCACGATCCATGCCTTCCAAATCCGAAAGCATATTCTTTGACTCAAGAACAAGCATCTCCTTCTTATCTATGTGACCAAGCCTATCAAGCCACATCTCTGAATCTACAGCTGAAGTAGATAACCCAGAAAGAGAATCAGTAAAACAAGTAGATAGATAAAGCGTACCTACTTTCTTACCTCTAGCTACAACAAGTGTACCCTTGGTAACCTTCCAAGAGTCCGCTGTGAGAGTTACTGTGCAACCCTCTTCACCCAAACTTCTAACAGAAATCAGATTCCGCTTCAGAACTGGGACATGCATGACCTCTTTTAACACCCATGTGTCACCTGTCTGCAATTTCAGCTTCACTTTGCCTTTGCCAACAATCTGACAAGGCTTACCATCCCCTACACAAATTTCTCCAAAGTCTCCCTGGACATACTCATAAAAAAATTCCCTATGTGGGGATGCATGAAAAGAGGCACCTGAATCTAATACCCAAGATTCTACTTTATCCAAAGAACATACCAGAGCATCCTGTGCAACGTAACCCGCAACATCTGCTTCTTCTCCATGTTCTTCATGATGATCTTCACCCGATCTTCAATCTCTCTTTAAGTGCCCTTGCTTTCCACATTTCCAGCAGGTTATTCTGCCATACCTGGACTTGGATCTTTTGCCTATCTTCGACCTTGATCTCCCACGCTCTGTCCTCTCTCTTGGCCTTCCTCTTCCTTCAACACTCAAAGCATCTCCAGATAATTCACCTGTGCTTTTCCTGCGTATCTCTTCATTCAAGATCACACTCACAACATCATCCACTTTTAAGACTTTTGAAGGAGACACAGTATTAGAAACTGCCATTACCAAACCTTCCCAACTTTCAGGTAATGAACACAAGATTAAGAGAGCTCTAAGTTCATCATCAAATACAATATTCACTGAACTTAACTGGTTTACCAAACCATGGAAATCACTAAGATGGCTATGAACAGATCCACCTTCCAACATTTGCAAATTAAATAAACGCTTCATAAGAAATACCTTATTTGAAGCCGAGGGTTTTTCATACAAATTTGCCAAAGATTTCATCAACTCCACCGTTGTCTTACACTGTGATAAGCTGGAAATCACAGATGAATCAAGACTCAATCTAACAGATCCCAGAGCCTTCTGATTAAGAACCTCCCATTCTTCATCTTTCATATCCAAGGGTTTGCTAGCAACCCCACCCAACGGTAAGTATAAATCTTTCTGATACAGATAGTCCTCAATCTGCATCCTCCATAATTGGTAGTTCTTGCCATTAAACTTTTCCATTCGTAGTTGACTGTTTTCTGCCATTGCTCAACTCCCACTCAAACAGAAACCCTGTGAGTAACCTGTAATCAAAACACACTACCCAGATCTACACCAATCTGTTAGTATCCCAACCAAAAGCTCTGATACCACTTGTCAGGAATCTAGAACAACAAACATGCTCTGATACCTCTCGTTAGGATCTTGCTCCTCAGAAAGAGCACAGTATGATTACCAAATATAAGCAATTGAATATGCAGAAATAACCAGAAACACAAGTAACTAGAATTCACCAATAGCACAGAATATGAGAGACAATACACTATCTTGTATTAACACTATACAGAAAAGAATACATCAAAGAGCCGCCACACTCTTTCACCTTACAGAGATTCGCCACACCTCAAGTGTACAGTAATTCTTCTCACACACACTCTCCTACACAAAAACGGTCCCAACAACCAACTCACACACAGAATTGGTGTTCACCTCACCAACCAGTCAGTAATAACCCTGCCGGTACACCAAGCACTCTATAGCACTTCAAGCTGATCTCTCATGAACCTGCAACCTGCAATTCAAAGACCAAACTTACATGTAGATCCCCAATGAGCTTGCAACAACCTGCAACTCACAGATCTTACAACTAGAAGGAACTCTTCCTTTCTATCTCATGCCTTAAACAATACATGCCAATGGGTCTATAAATAGATCCCTAACTCAAACAATAACTTAGACTCTTAATTTAGACAATTATCCTCGCAACCCAAGACTCTGGCTGGTCTTAACATGCAAACTCATCGTTCACTTAACTAACTGTCCGTGAAACGAACACTTTGGGAACACACAGGCGACCGATGCCGGTCCCTGCTAGTCTGGTTCTGCCGACGTCGGCCGACTTCCTGCCATCGCCGGTGGCCTTCTGCACTAGTATCTGCCAACGTCGATCCTGCTGCCGACGCCGGTTCCTGTAGAACTCAGCAACCATCTGTTCCTCAGTTTGCAAAGGTTGAAGCTTTTAGCTCCACAACCTAACATTTTCAATAATCATCAAAAACTTTTCCTTCATCACATAGCCTATTATACCCTTCTTAGGAACACACTTTATTGTAAAGGCTATGATGGAACGTTACTTTGGTGTTTATAAAACATTACTTTGGTGTTCATGAAGGAATGTCTGGAAACCACACTAATGGTGTAGTCTTAGCCAAAAATCTCCTCAAAATGGGTTACTATTTGCCCAAGATGGAAATAGATGCTTGTAATCATGTTAGGAAGTGTGTTATTTTCCAACACATGATAATCTAAGACACACACCTTCCTTGCCACTCTAGTTGATCACTACACCATGGTCATTCTCTACATGGGGCTTCAATCTCATCAAGAAAATCAATCCAACATTTTTTAATGGCCACAATCATATCCTAATAGCTACTAAGTATTTTAATAAGTGGATTGAGGCCATTCCTCTCACTTACATCACTAGGAAGCAAATTTCCAAGTTTATCCATTACCGTATCATATGTCGATATGGCATCCTAGCCTATATTATATCTGATAATGGTGGATTATTTATAAACTAATATGTTAAGGCTCTTTGTACTTAATTTAAAATCAATCATAAGAAATCCATGCCATATAACCTATAAGGCAATGGTCAAGCCAAGGCATCAAATAAAACCATTGTTATTATCCTAAAAAAGATTGTCAATAGAATTGGTTGTAATTGGAATTTACAATTTTTTCTTACCCTTTGGGCTTATCCTAATAGTAATTGAACCCCCATAAGAGCCACTCCACACTCCCTTATTTATGGCATGAAAGTTATTATCCTAATTTAGATCGAGTTGCCTTAACTGCGAGTATCCTTGGAGATTATTGAAGATGATGAAGATTATAGAGTTTCTAGGTTGCAAGAGCTAGAACTCCTTGATGACAAACATTTGACTGCACTAGATAACTTGCAAACATATTAGAATAGATTACTTAGAAGCTATAACAAGTGCATTATCCCTAGGGAATTTGAAATTGGTGATTTGGTCTTGAAAGAGAATCAAAAGAACACTAATGTTGAACACAAGAAGAAGGGCAAGTTTCAACCCAATTGAATAGGCCCATATGTAATCACAATAAATTATGGATCATGGGCATACCAACTAGCTACTCTAGATGGAAAAGAACTCCTAGAATCCATGAATATTGTACATCTCAAGCGGTTCTATGTTTAACATCCTTTCAAACCATTGTCTATAAGACCCATTAATTGGGGGCAACTTGTGCTGAAGTCATTTTATCATATTATTATATCATGTACTATCCTATCTTAGACCATTTGTATTACATCTCAACCTAGCCTATATCATTTTAATGTGAACCATATTCTTTTACTACTATGGACCATTATACCCTGGACCGTTGGCACTTTGGATCATTTATATTCCATTGGATTCATTTTTATTCCATTCTAGACCATTGTAGCCATAGACCATTCTACTTAGAACATTATTCTTTTCATACCCTAGACCGTTGTAACCTAGATAATTTCATTCCTTTACCAATTATAATCTTCATTATGACTCATAGGCATTTTAGACACATTCAGTGCTCACTATACAGAGCAATTCATCCTAAGTAGTATATTATAGCTTCTTATAGACAAGTGAACAAGGATGTATCAACACATGGTTTTTACCTGTTGCATGGTTCTCCAAATTTATTCAACACTGCATACTATGATATTATATTTTATTGATGTTTGGTAAGCATTGTTCCCTTGACAGGTCACAAGTACCATTGCAGTCCATTTAGCTATTTTACTTATCTATGGATGTGAAACTCGTTAGCTAAGTGTTGTTTTATACCATTGTTTATATCCATGATCCCTATTGTATCTAGTTTATTTTTTGTTTAAACTCTTACCTATTAAAGTGCATCTCTTTAGTTAGGTAGTTCCCTGGGCCTTTTGTTAATATTTCATTTCTATTGCTTATCCCAAAAACACAAAATTGTTAGAAACTGATAGACAAAATAAACAAAAACATTGTCTTGCACTTTTGTTTATTTTGATCCCATGCTTGCATTGTTTTATGAGAAATCATTTAAATGCACTTGTCATTTTTCAAGCCCATTTCATTTTTCCTCTACAATATAATCATGTTTTCTTATCATCACTTTTTTCTATCCCATTTCTTGAGAGAACTATATTTGGCTTGAAGTTCATGTTGGACCTCGTGTCCATGAACTATATAGGCAACATCTACTTGCCTTGTGCATCTGGAGTCAGCTTGGTCACCCCTTATTTTTCTTATTTTTCCCCCATTTTGTTTTTTGTTGTTGTTTCCCTCTCGCTTGGGGGTAGCTTTATCTTCTATTGATTCTTGTTCCATTATGCCAATGTCATTATTTATTAACTTAGGGGTTTCCCTATCGTAGAGTGTAATGCCTCTATTTACTTTTACAAAAACAATTATTTTCTATTTACACTAACATTTTGATTAACCCTTGTTTGTGTGTTTATTTGATTTTTATTGTTGTTTTGTTGTGCTTTGTTATCTATCCATTTATTTTTGTTGGTATTTTGTTGTTCATTTGTTAGTTCATATTTACATTATGTTGTGTTCTTATTTTGTTTATTTGTGCTTTATTAAGTTTCCATTGTTGTTTTTTTGAGTTGTTATTTTCTCTAATGTTGTTTTGTTATTTGTTCATTTTTATTAACATTTTGTCATTTATTTCTTGGTGTTTTGTTGTTCCTTTCTTTTATCTTTTGTTTTAATATTTTATTTTGTTTATCATATTGTTTTGTTCCTTTTGTGTTCAAGTGCATTTTATAAACATTTTTAGTCCAGTTATCATTTACACTTAATTTGTTTAGAGTTGTGTTATTTGATTGTTTTCCAAGTACATTTTTTGTGACAACATATGGATCTTGATTATTCATATCTTGAATTCGGGTTGTTTAAATAATTTATTCTTGATTTGCTTTTATACATTCGTGTTCCTACTTAAATCTTGATTTTTTATATTTGGATTTTAAGTTAGGTTACATTTGTATGTTATTCTTTTTATTGTTGTTTTGTTCATTTTTTTTTTAAATTTAAATAGTTGTAACTTTGGTTTTGTTAATTTTTATCATTATCCTTAGTTATAAATATTCACATTTGAAACGACCATTTACAAACAAAAATATATTATTATTATAAGTTACTCATACTTATGATGCATAAATATCAAATTTTCTATTGTAAACACCAAGTTTCAAATCCAAAATTCAATGAAGCTTTGAAGATCATTTCTAAATGCACCAAACCTAACACGAGACTATATGTAAGATGTGCTTCTCTTGACATACACTTTGAGTGTAGTTGACTATTTCTATGATTAGTTTGGGATGTGCATCTCTTAAATTATATTATAAGCATCTAGTCATACATAAAGTAAAACCAATACATCAACATCCATATGCTAACTAAGGACATGCATCTCTTGAAACTAGCATATCAAAAAAAATCATAATAAGAGAAATATCAACTAAAAACATCATGAGACAATGAAAGAATATTAACAGTCCATGTACAAGTAGCAGTATGCCAAAAAAGAGTGTCATATATATACATCTCATAAGTACACCAAAAAGGAAAAGCTAATACAAATCAAATATCATCTTTCTCATCCTTGGGAGGACTTTGATGAATACCCTAGTCAATCCCAAATGTAATAACTATTGGTGGATGTGGTAGTGGAGGTCCCATGACAACCCACTTTGTAGCTAATCATGTCACTTACCATTTTGACTTTGTCTTGTGTCTATACCTAGAGATCTAGCTAGTCTATTATGACCTCTTATACTCCCTATAAGATGTCATTCTCTAATCCATAAGAACCACCACCTCGTATACCTGTCGTCAATAGGCTATCTCATCCTTAGTGCATAGGACATCATCTTTCATGCATAAGGCATCACACTTGGCCACAATCATGTCAACCAAGGTTCCTACTGACCCTGCTCCTATATCCACCTAAGTGCTATGCACCTCATCTCTCTCCTAAATCAGCGTTTGCATCTCCATCTGAGTAAAGTCCTGCTCACCAACCACTATCCATTACTCTACATCTCATGTGGTTGATCAGGCATGAACCTTTGCTATTTGTGCCACCAATCCCCTAAGACCTATAATCTTTACTTCTTTGGCTATGATCAAACCCTGTAGCCCTATGGTCTCTCCTTGTGTAATAGCCAACTACACTAGTAACCCAACCAAAATGCTTTATAACCCTACTATATCTAAATTATGTGTAGATATCTCCCTCTAGAGCCTATCAATTAATGCCTAGTCTTTTGTGGACCTCCTTGTGCCTAAGGGACCTACCCCTCTTGATCATTCCCCTATCCTTGTACCTATCTTGAAGGGGAATACCTCTCCATAACCTATCCTTATACTTAGGGTATCTCCCATATCCATGTCTCAATCATCTAGCTTAGCCATATGCACATCCTCTACCAGATCACGTTGCCTCTAAGGTTGTACAAATTGTAGTGGAATAGCAAATAGAATAGTTGGTCATACTAGCACTTGAATCTACTATTGTGTTGGGGCCTATCCCTAATCCCTCTTCATCCTAACCCATTATTGTCTCAAAATTGGTTATTAGGGAAATGGCCTCATAAGTCAGATATATCACACTCCTAACCACCATGTGGCATATGCATACATCACGCCTACATCTAGAACCCCTCCCACATAGTCCTATATAAAATGAACCACCCTTTCCTAGTCATTCATTGTGTTTTCCCTGGGCACTGGAGGCCCCCACTCCCTGATCTCCCTGGTCACATGGGCAAAATAATGTGGACCCTTTAAGATGTCCTGCTACATACCAAACTACTATTGGATATGATATGGCCTATATCTCTCCATAGTATAATCTTGTTGCCTTTTGATGTAGCATGGTGTGATAATGTATTTGATCATAAATAGGTTCTCCACCCACATGAACTATGTCCCTATGTAGGGATTCCAAATGAAATCCCTATCTTCCATCTCCTTGATTGCTTCCCTGTAATAGGGTAGATCCCCCAAGTGTCCCTACATCACTGGTCTTATCAAGTACCATACCCAAGCCACAAGATCCTATGGCCCCCTTTGATACCTCAACCCCATTGGTTGTGAAATCATGATATGTTCCCAGGCCCATACCTATAGTAGTGTATTGTGGCCTATGTTGCACCCTTCCCTATACACAATTATGTAAAAATCCCTATACAATTGTGCCAAAATCATAGGACCCTAGGGAAACCATGTCAGGTGATCAAACATCTATTATACCACATTGATCAACCCTAAGGTAAATTACCACCCACTCTTGTTAGGTAGCATAAGGCTACCAACAAGAGCTATCAAAACCACTACCTTTGGGGGAACCATCCCCTATCATACTTTACCCTTTGGGGGCTATGCCAAGTCCTCTAGTGTATCTAAGTTAATGCACTCATCCACACTAAGTAGGTCATCCAACACAACTTATCACCCCATCCCCATCCATGTAATCTTGGGTCCTCACATGGGTACTTGCAAAATGTGGTGCACATCCTCTAATGTCACCATCACCTCCCCAGTCAACAAATGAAAAGTGGAAGTCTTGGAGTGTCATCCCTCCTTTAGTGATAAAAAATATGCTCTATCTGCATGAATCACTAACAACCATACCAGGTGATACAGGTCCATTTCTATAATAACATCCATGAGCTCATCTATCATGAACCCCTATTATCGTACTACTCAGAGCATCATTTTTGTGATGTGATAACTGCTACTCGTTCCTACAAATCAAAATTTGGGGATCACATCAATTATATTTCTAAAAATCATATTCTTCTAATTTTGAGGCCTAGAGTAAAGATCTATATGCCTCTATCTCTATTCTTATAATTTTGGGCCTGGCTTAAACACCTATAAGCCCCATTCTACTTTCTTTTGGCATTCTCACCATTATTTTGGTGATCTCATCATTTCACAAGATGTTCCCACTATTTCATCAAGTGATCCCACTAATTATAAAAAACCTTCCATTTAGAAATTCATTCTCACCAATTGGTAGGGTGATCTCGATGATATTAGCGAAATTACCATTTGATAGGGCAAAATTCATCCAAAAATACAAGTTTACCATTTGAATGGTGATCTCACCATTTTGACCCATGTTCCCACTGAAGGGTTAGTGAGATCATTGATCTCATGGCATTCATACATTTTCTTGGGAAAACTCATCATTTTCTAAATTATGAAAATGGTGAGATTGCCCCAACTACCACTTCTTACACATAATTAATGCATTAAATACCAAAATCAAAAACCCAAAAAGATACCTACCAATGCTCTACTCCTCGGTGGTCACTAGTACTCTCACATGCACTCCCCAAGGTGTCAGTGGTGTGGGATATTGGCCATCTTACTCAACTCACTCATGAAAAAATACCATAGCTCCAAAGTTATTATAGATAGGGTGCAAAATGACTTGTTTTTACCTTCAAGGGTCAAAATATAGTAAATTTTTCAAAATTTTCACCCCTTAGGGCTATAGTTGTTGAATTTTATCTCTCTTAGGCTCATATTTTAGCCTCACTAATTAATTTTTCCTTCCTCTTTCTTTTAATTATTCCATTTTTTATCCTTTTTACTAAAATTAATGCGATTATATTTTCTTTCGAACAAGGGCCCACCCAACAAATATCTTCACATTTCCCATTTGCCCCTCGAAGGGGCATCATGAGATGCCCAAATGATGTTTGGGCCATTTTTTTAAACTTGTTTCTCTGTAATTCATGTAAATTTTAAAACACAAAAAATGGGAATGAAATTTATTTCTTCTTATTGTAGTGACCTTTTTCATTCTTTAAAAAGATGTTGCTTCGATCGAATGTCTCACCACGCCTTCTTAAATAGGGGAAAATGTAGACATCCAATTCATATCACTATTGATTTACAATTTTAAATCTAAACAACATTCTGAAACAATGCACAATATGGGCTAAAATCATTAAAATGGGCTAAATGGTTTAAGCTTGTCACATATAGGTGCTAATTTAGGCTAATGTATCCCTGAATGGGGCAATGCATTTTATGTGATTTTTTTTTTTTCAAATCACTTCGAATCAAATTATAACCATGCAAAATGACACTATAGACCATTGAATTCTTATAATTTTGTAGCACACATCTTATGCATGTGTTATTTCACATTCATAATGCTCTAACTAGGGTATTGTTCCGTACGAAACTGACACCTTCTGATTATACTCCAGTCAAATTATGACTTAGTAAAATGACATTTATAACTAGGTTGATTAAGTGTGAAATAAATTTCTAAGAAATTATAAAAAATAAGAAAAGTCACTTAAGCAAATTAAACCAAATCAAGAGCCTAAGTGAAAAATCCATGGAAGTTATTGAAAATTTATTCCCCAAATTTGCATCATCTTATGACATCATCAATGGGGTGGCATTCATAAGCCATTAATGGAACAAATATTAAGATTAAGCCTTCCCATACCTCATTAATGCCCCATTCTTTCAAATATTTATGGCTTGTCCCTCCAAAATTGAATCAGTTTATGGCCACACATCTTGATCTCAAGATGGACAGTCATGGTTGATCTTAAACATTTTCAGAAAGTTATAAATACATGGCTTCACCATTGATCAAGAGAGCTTAAATTATGTATTGTTATTATGTATATTTATTGCTATAAAGCTTCACCTATTTGCACAAATTGATCAAACTCATGAGCCTAATCCATTAGTGCATAAGGAAATGATGGAGAAGCTTGCTACTCATCATTGATGCAGACTTGGAGCACCAAATCTAGGGAAAACATGATTTTTGGTTGTATTTGGAAGGAGGGACACTATTTGGAATGTTTATTAGTATTCCTTACTTAAATAGCTCTTAGAATTTATTTGCAACATCCCATGAGGGAGTGGGATTAATGTTTTAGTGTCTGTATGATTAATTATAGAGATTTTCTTGACTAACACATGGACTAACGCATCTTATAATCCTACTCTATAGTAATAACTTGATTATACTGAATTTACTTTAGTAATATATGTATATTAGAAGGTAAAACATATATTTTTTAACTAAAGTCATCCTAATATCATATCAAATACCCTATTTCATGGTAGAACTAGAAATGGAGTTGATAGTATAGCAAGGCCCACCTGAAAAGGTAACACAATGTGTCCCAAAGTGGTTTGTTATTTCCCATTAAATATCTTGACACTTTTAGATGTTGCATGTATGTCATGATGTGTTTAACCTAATGAATGTAGTAATGTAATTATTCATGCATTTTTACTTGATTCATTATTGGTTATCACACTATGAATGGGTTGTTGATTAATATATTCTCGTATACATAAAGCATGAAAATCATAATCATCATTCACTATCTCATTATCATCAAAAGTAATAATATGATATTATTGAACATTTTAAATAATTATACCAAAAATTCCATCTAATGGATGATCATAAGACTTAGGAGGTGTATATACATTATAAGTATGATGCATTATTGCATTATCCATGTTTATACAATGGTTTAGAAATGGCTCATTGAAAATATTCAACTTAGCATTTTCATTTTATTGATGCTTAGTTTCCTCCATAGGAGTACCTAGCTCAATGATATTTCTATCAATAATATCTTGAATAAGTTACTTGAGATTGAAACATTTTTAGTAGAATGATCAATGCATCTATGGTAATCAAATATTCATTGTTATCAAAATACTTGCCTTGAGGTTTACTCCTATAGACTTCTAATGGTGGATATAGAGTGTTAAGACTACACTTAAGTAACTTATGTATCAATTTATGAGGTAGTTGTGGTATATTGAGAATCACCTCCTAGTTGATCTGATAAAACAAGCTTATTATAAGGTTGATATATAGCATTGACTATGATATTTACATCAAAATCATTATTTTTTAGTTTATCTTTGTAAGATGGTTTGCTTTGAAACTTAATTGTGGAAGTTGAAGTAGATGTAAATGTATATTTGAGCTTCTTCAAATTAATAAGTTTGACTTCTCTTACTCTTATTGTATGACAAAGTTCCTCAAAAGATCTAAATTTATTAAAAATGATTGACTCATGCAAATGTGTAAGTAAAATTTGTTTTAAAATATCTTATAATTCATTATTTTCCAATGTGTTAGTCATTTTGGCAAGCATGGTCTTCTAATGAATTACATAATCAATTATGGGCTCATTTGTTCCTTGCTTAAGCTTAGCAATTTGCACATAAGAAAGCTTTTCATCAATGTTGATAAAAAAATCCTTGAGAAATTGAATTGTTAGCGGATTGAATGCTTTAATAAATTGAATAGGTAAATCATAAAGCCAAATCAAGGTGTAATATTTTAGGCTCCTTGGAAACAACTTAGTTAGAAACTTGTCATTGAAAGCAAATTTCAAACATGCCACATGAAAATATCTAAAATGTTTTTCAGTATCTTCATGACCTTCATATAATTAACTTTAAGAGCTTTAGATCCTATAGGTAAATGATATGTGCAAACATAAGTATTATCTTGTCTGAATTTTTCATTTAGAAGCTCCTATTACTGAATTAGGATCCTATTAGTGTGTGTTGTTTATAGTCATGTATCTCTTATCACATTATTCTACATTGATTTCACTATATTCAATGAATTATTATTCTTTCATGTCATTCCTAAGCTAAGTCATAGGGATCCCTAGTATTTTATCTCTTTCAATCTATTATTTTTTAGATTTTGGATAAAACCTCCATATTTAGACTAGGTCACTCTACTAAGTTGTCTAAAGGAACTGACCTTGTCCAGCTTACATTTTTGGAACCTTTTTTCTATGCAAGTTTCATTTGGGTCTCTTTTTATGACTTTTTATCCTTCTTTGAGTTGATTAGCATGTCAATGGGTTTTAAAATTAAAAATTTTGATTTTTATATTTAAAGTGTTTTATAAGTCCTTTTACATCTACCACTTATTTATTTTGGCACTAGCATAATAAGTAAATATTAGAATACACCTAACTCTAAATTTCTATTTTACCTAAAGTTCATATAACTACATCTAGATTGCATGCTTGGAACAAGAGGAGGGCCTTGGTGAAGAGTATTTATATTCACATTGTATATGATCCAGTTAAACACACACTTTATAGGGAGAACTACATCAACATTAGGTCCTTATTTTGGGGATATGTAGGCAATAATTGGTTTACAATGGGTTTGAGGCCAACTCGAACATTCCAACTTCCCCATTTTTTTACCTCATTTTGAATTTGAGCTTCATTTGTTTATGTGTAGGAATCCACTAAGGTTTTCAGAGAGAAAGAAATAATATAAATTAAATAATACAATCTAACATCTATGACAAGACAAAACACACCTACAGGAAGATCCACATAGATTTTTAGTTTACAGTTTCATTACAAGAGTAGTCTTGACAACAACACTCTAATAGGATAAGGTAGTCGAGTACTATTTTACAAATCCACTAGCCTTATCCATAATAGTCATATGTTCAGTTAAAAATCTATCTTAGTAAATCCTATAGTCATACACAATCATCTCTATCTCTACATTCCCCAGAAATAGATAAGTTGTTTTTTTTATACTTTTTATCAAAACCCTAATTGCATTTATGCATTCAGTTACAATTAAATATGTGTTTTAATGTTTATTTGACTACCCACTTTCTTTAATCAATAGTTTTATTTGTTTAGATTAAACTGCATCAATCATAAATTAAATAAAACAATTGGTAAATCCATTAATTGGTTAGCTTTTGGTACACCTTTCTCTAACTCCAATGCCTTTAACATTCAAAAGTGAAATAGTTTGCATAAGGATTTTGTAGTAGGAAAGGTAGGAGATGTAGGATGTGTAGCTGTCAAAGGTCTTGTATGAGTAATTTGGTTAGGCATAGGGATATGTATTTGTTGAATCCAAAGGTGTAGATTTAATAACAATATCAATAATATAAGCAACAAGACTTATGGAAGGGTTTATAGGAGGTTATTCAACAAAATCATTTTTTTTTCCAATGTGCTAGCATGATCATGTCTCTTTTATTCTTGTCAAGATTTAAATTTCAAAGAGTCACTTTTATATGTGATCCTTGAAATAAAAATTTAATTCTCATTTTATAACTCATCTATAAACTTTCTCATAGTGATGACTTGATCTTGAAGGACTTCCAAAGCAAATATTCGTGTAAGTTTTTTCTTGCTTTTGGTTTTACCTACATGGTTGTTAGTTAGCTTACTTGGGATTATTAAGGTCATTAGGGGAAATACACTTAATGTATTTTATAATAGTGAGCTGAGTTATTACCTTTTTGGTGACATAATATCCCACTATATAATGTACCTCCTTTGTAATTTTTGGCTAATACATCAATTAATGAAGCTCCTCTTTGCATCTTGCTCTCATCTAATCATAGGGTTTTGTGCAATCTATGACATTTAGATATATTAGAGTATTCTGACATGGTATCAAATCTCTAATCTCATGACCATTTTTCCATTTTTGAAATTATCAATGAGATCTTTCCTACAAGCATTCCTAGTAGCTTTCTTGATTTTTCAATGTTTATAGATTTGATGGGATTTAATGAAAATCCATGAAAACTATAAACCTAAAGTCTATAATCATAAAATAGATAATGCCATCAGATCTAGAAGGTATCAAAACCTAAGAATGACTATAAACATGACCTAGTTTCATAACAATTAATTTTGACCATTTTTTGAGGGCTTTAAGGCTTTTTTGATAATTTCACGCATATCCATACAGTGGGATTCTTAAATCATGAAATAATTTTTGTGTTTTATGAATTATCAAATGTGTTTTTATTATTTTTTGGAGTTGCTAGACAATTTTTTTTATGAATTATGGTTTTTATGCAAAATTCATGCCAAGAACTAACTCAACGGAGTTTTTAGGGCTCACAGGCAACTTTTTGGATTTTTTGGGGTTATCAGACTTTTGGGGGTAGAACTATAGGGTCAATTGGAATTTTAAATTACATCAAAAATTCTAATAGTATCAAACAATGTGCTCTCATCAAACCTTTCCTCCTGACTAAACATTATGTTAGCATCAGACATTTCCTTTTACTCGAGCAAGGCTCAAAATTTAAACCCTCTGCAAACAAGCATCTTAGGCTCTGACCACCCTCCAATAAAGCTCGTATAACTCAAATCTACTCCATTTAATATCATATCCTAACCATTAGAGTTTCAATACTTGATGGAAATTTCATGTTGTCTAGACATACATCAAATTTTGGAGGGTGTTTGAGCACCCATAAAAACCCAAAAGTTGTAGGAGCACCCCTCAGACTCTAACCCACATGCATGCAAGCCAAGTGGAATCCACCACTTGCACATCCAAGCTCCAATATTTTCCATTCATTTTATAGCTTGTGACAGAAATGAGGATGTCAAATCTAAGCTTAGATTATTTGATGTGTGAGAGACCATCAAATTTAGCATAGTAGAAAGTGACACTATCTCTGACTCATCTACGTGCAAGGTAGGTGGAATCTACCACTTACGCCTACAAGTTCCAATTTTCACCACTCCTTTTATTACCTGTGATGAGTATGAAGACGTCAAATTTAAGCCCAAATTATTTAACATGAAAGAAATCATCAAATTTAGGATAGTGGAAAGTGACATTATTTAATTTCAAATTGGAGGCATTTTTGGGATGATGTCACTCTCCCATCAATCAAAAGATATGGGGGAGCACTCAAAATAGGTCTTAGCCCCTAGTTATATGGGAAATAAGCCCCTGGTCACTTCCAACCGAAAAGTGTTTAATTTTTTCTCCATGGAGGCATAAGTTTTTTTTTAGGAAATTGATTCCAAAAAAATTCAAGTTTTTTATCTAAGCACCTTCAAGTTATTTTTGGGAAGTTGATCAATTTTTTTTCCACCACTATTTTCCACCAAAATTTTAATTTGAGTGGATTTTCAAACATGCATAACTTTTGATCAATAGCTCATATTTGAGTGTTGTTGATTCAAAATTACTTTTTTTGTTCTCTACACATTGGTAGTAATATTGAGCTCACTAAAGCTCCCTTCAAACCAAATATGGTACACTTTTGGATGCATCATCAATTGAGCCTGATGTCCCTCCAGTTCTTTCATACTTATGCACACATTTCTCAAGATACATTCTCAGTTGTGCCCAACATCTATATGAGTGTGCTTGTATTTTTAACTTTAGGGGGGTCTTTCTGATAGTTATTAGGGATTATTATGTGGTGTTATATATTATTTGATTTCTCTTCTGCAAATTCTCATTTTATGCATTATGTTGATTCTTACACTTACTACTCATTTGAATTCATTCTTGACTATACCCAACATCCTCTTCGTGAGCATGTATTATTCTTATAACTAGGGGTCATTACAATTATTTTGTTTAGTTACACACTTATTTTGTGTCTTATCTCAATCATGTTGACTTCACTTGAGAGACACTATGAGGAAAATTTGATTCTAAACTAATGGTTATTTTTTGAAAGACCAAATATGCTTCTTAGCATGCGTATATGGAACACTTACTCATGATAAAAAATCATATTCCATTCTTATATGGATATATTTATGTCCCTTCTAACTTAGGTTAGTTCAATAAGTGGGATAACACCTATGATAAGGTTCTTGGTACCTTATTGTTACATGTTTCCATGGATATTCATTTACTATTTGGAGCATCCTACAATCTCTTTTTGAATATCCTGCTGAGATTTATATCACTCCTACTCCTATTCCTATCATCTCTTTTGAGACTATTGTACTCTTTCCTCCTACTCCTATTTCTTGTGATGACACATCCATAATGAAAAGTACTCTTCCTTATATCAAGCCACCATTATAGAGTGATATTTTGTTCCACCTCAGTTATCCCATTGTAAATTTTACTTCTATTTTTATACATGAGGTTATTCTTCTAGAGCCATCATAGATTGGCACTTTAGAGGACTCTACTATTTCCAATAAGAGTACACCTTGTGAGAGCATTGATGATTCTTATCTTTCTATGGATATTCAATTTACAGTTCTATGTGATTCATTTATAGTCTCTTCCTTAGCTTTGAGGGTTATTGAGCTATGCTCTCTACTTCACATGTACATTCCTTCACTGAAGGTTCCATCCCATTCTTCTTCATCAAACTCATCTATACTTGACAAAACTTCTGAACCTAAGCACGTCTCTAAGATTGATGACTCTTTTACTAGAATAGATGACTACTATAGTTATGAGGACAAATTTATACCATCTCCTTGTCACATTGAATATATTGAGGGGTTAGTTCTTGATCCACCTACTGCTAGTCCACTTCTAACATTACATGGTATAGGTATATTGATTCAAGATGCATCAGACATTGATTAGTCTATTCCATAGGTGTAGGGCATTCTACAGTCTATTTCAGCCTTGGTTTCTATTGCACCATCATTACATAGAGCAGTTAGCCCTCTTACTATGCATGAGGAGCATAGTTCCTTGGTTGGAGATCCATTGGGTACCTAGTGGATACATTCACTATTCTAGGGTGATCCACTCTTCATATCACCCATTTCTGATAGCTTCACTTTAATGGCATTACATTCAATTCTTGTGCACATTCTTACCAAACCTATGCCACACTTTTATTTTATATCGTATGGAAATTTATTTATACTATTGCCTTCATCATCCATTATGGAATGGGTAGACTTCTAGTATATCATTCATATTCTTCCTTTATCAAAGGGAAGAGACTTTGTTCGATGTAAATGGAGCTTCTTTAGTATTCAAGCAAAGGATCTCATCAGTGACATTCATCATTCTATGATCTCTATTGTAGGTAGGTTTAACATCTTCTATGGGGACTTTTTAGTTCTCCTCTCTATGTACTTTATTTCTCTCACTTATGGATGCATTCTTGGTTGTTCCTAATGTCCTTAAAGCATGCACTTTCTTGTTTTTCTTGTTTTTGGATAGGAGTTTTATCCTATAGGTTTTCTCCTTTTCTCCACATTGTGGAAGTTACATTGTGCTTGGGTACCTCATCAAGCCTCATTGTCAGGACCCAATTCTTATACCTACCTAAGCTATAGTTATATGGGGTGTTAGTGTAGGATTTTCCCCACTTTCAATTTTACCCACATGGTTTTTAGTCATCTTTCTTACGATTTTTAAGGTCATTAGGTAAAAATACACTTAATGTATAATCTAATAGTGAGTTGAGTTGTTACCTTTTTGGTGACTTGATATCTCACTATATAATATACCTCCTTTGTACTTTTTAAATAATGAATTAGTTAATGAATCTCACTTTGCTTTTCATCTCGCTCTTACCTAATCCTAAGGTTTTATGCAATCTTTAATGTTCAAATATCTTGGAGTAATATGACAACATAAAACCTAGGTACTTATGATTGAATATGCACACCATCAAGACAAGATGTGGGAGGTGGATGTTATTGATAAGGATATGTTGATTATCTTCATTTGATTTTATAGGGTAACTCAACTTACCTTTTAGGATTATGATAACATGGACTTAGTTAGAGGGAAAGTAGCTATCACCATATTGAGGGTTAATAGGAAACCTTATAGCATATTCACATAATGTTTGTTTTTGTGTTCATGTTATACTTGACTTTTAAAAAAATTGAATTAATTTGAATTTCATCTTATCACGTGATTTATTTATTTTTCAAGTAACTTGAAGCAATGAATGTTCACCCAATATAACCATATACTCTTGAAAAAGTAAAGAAATAGAAAACCGATATATAAGATCCTAAAAATAAATATTTTTTATGTGTAGGGATTAGTAAATTCTTATGAAATCCAAAGTCAAAATAAGATACTTTCATTTTCATATTAACATCTAATAATAAAAAAATATGTTCTTAGTGTCAGTGATTATGTCTAAGGTATAAATTAAGTTCTTTTACTATCAAATTTAAATCTAAATTCGAAAGGAAATTTTTTTAGTTTCATATTTTCATGAATTTATCTAAACCCTACAAAATTATTTTTTTGGAAACAATGAAAGTGCATGACTAACTTAGATTCAACAATAAGATCCTTAAAAGAAAAAGAAAATTATATAGGGATTAGTAAACTTTTATGAAATTCAAGGTCGAAATAATATACTTTCAATGTCAAATATCATCTAATGTCAAAAGAAAATGTTTTCAATGTTAGTTATTATATATGAGGTTGAAATCAACTTCTTTTAGTGTCAAATTTAAATCTAAGGTCAAAAGGAAAATATTTCAATGTCGAATGTTCAATAATTTATCTAAACCCTAGGATTAAAAAAATGGAAACAATGAAAGTGCATAACTAACTCAAGTTCACCAATATGTTTTATTGAACTTTTGATTAAATCATGAATAAATTAGAATGTTGGAAATGTAATTTCAACATGTAGAATGAAAGTAAATAACTAAAATTTACCAGATGTAATTATTAAAATAAAGTTAAATATGAACTAAAAATATAAACATGGTTGTTTCAATATCATGGTTGATTGATTTGAATAGCAAAAGGTAAAAATGGGAAAACATGAACTATAACTATAAGTGCCCAGAAGCAGGAACTAATGTTATTGAAGGATAGGATTAGTCGACTAAGGATATGATCAACTCCCATTACTATCCTACTTGGTCAATTATATTTTTTTGAAAAATATGAAGCTTAGGACATGATCACATGCAACAACTAGATTCATGTCTATATGCACAAATTTGACCTTGATAAATTTGCGAAAGACATGTAAATAGCTTTTGAAATGTTAAAACCCTATCAGGGCTAACAATGATTTAAAACCTTCAAATATAAAAATGTTGAGTGTAATTAGGTTGATCTGACCCTAATTACCCCCATGATGACTAAAATTTGTCTATATATCTAATACTCCAATGAGGGAAATCAAGCCCATGTAATTCTCCTACCTAGAGTGTTTTATGCAATTGTGTTCTTTTGACTATATGAATAGATTTGGAAATGGATTGAATACTTGATCACACTTTATTGAAGGTTGATTAAAACATGTTTTTTACTTAGTTGAGGACTACCTAAAATGTTTGGCATAAAATTTTGGAAGAATGTGGAACTTTTGCTCAATGTACAATAGTGTAAATATGCCTCTATATTGAAATTGCTGAGTGGGAGAATAAGTGACCTGCGTATGAATTAATAGCAATATAAAAGGTGAAACCACACACTAGGAAGCCTAAAAACATGGAATACAGGGTAAGGGAGGGTTTAATTTCAAAATCTAACCATTTTAACTTAAGACAAACATCTCGTAGGGACTAGAATGCCTCCCACTATTATCTTTATTGAACGTTTTTGTCCTATAGGGAAAATGTAAAGTTTTGGATCAAGGTTTGGGCATATGTATGATTAAGGAAATATTTAGAAATTATAATAGTTTTTAGGTGACAAATAATAATTTGGGAAATAAAGAGGTCATCATGTGTACTTAGGATAAGGCTAGGTGGTAAAATAGGTATTGATTAAGTGCATAAGTTAATTAAAGTGGAAAAGGACAAAACTAACATGATCAAGTATTCGTGACCAAATTTAGGTTACTATACTCTACCCCCTCCCCCCTGTCCCCCCTTTTATTTCTATAGCTCTTGATTCAATGTTTAATGACATCTTGATTTCCAAAAAATTCTTTTGTATGCCTAGTGGCATCTTTTTTTTTTACCAATGACTCTGTATTCAACATATAATGACACCTTGGATCTAGTTATGCCCTTCACCTTATATTTCCTTAGATATTATGTGTGCAGACTCCCATTTTGTATCCCTTACAACCTATTTTGTGCACGAACCTTGTATATAGCCCTAGAACACTTTGTAGATAGGTGTTTAGTGTGAGTGTGGGATCTAGATTGGTATTCCACCTTTTCATAATATATAAGATCATTATATTAGAATATTTTAGGCCTACATATAGTGTTCACTCAAGAATTCACTATTCATGTCCTTCATATCATTAACACCTTCCTCCCATCAGATTGCCACAAAGTCCAAAATTCCTAAAAAATTGTGAGTAGTATTTGTACATGCCTTTTTGGAGCATTAATTGGGTAAAATTTCTCTACATTATGAATTTATATATTTTTTCATATTGAGGGCTTGGGATTATTTATTTTCATGAATAGGTTAGATAATCATTAGGGATTGGGATCATTTATTTTCATTAGCATGTTAGATATTCATTAGTAATTTATATTTATGTATTTAAATCATATTATTTGTTCATACATGAATCAAGAAGTTGTGAATATTACATTCTCTAACCCTTCTCCTTTCACTTATAAATATTGAAAAATACAAAAGCATTAGATATTATAGATAAATTAAGGATATTTCTATTTTTTTGCATTACATACTTTAATTTCACTTTTCATATAAAATAGCATAGAATAACACATTTTTATTTGATTGGACCTACAAATTTCCAAAATAACAAATCTACTCTTATTTCTATTCATTTAGCCAAATCATATATCTCCTTTTTGTATAGTGGTTCACCTTATCACAATGGTCCTTAATCACTATACAACCTATGGAAACCCTTGATTATTTTATTACTTGTTCCTAATCTCATAATTAATCAAATCATAGTTGTCCATGTGTTTTACATTACAAATGAGTTTGGTCTTTTATCACCATCTAAGTCAATGAATTGATTAATTTTTCTTAAAAAAAAATTGGTGCGTTTATTCAATTATTATCTACAATATGTCCATATCCTTCCATTTTTATTTTTTATGTGGTGGTAAAAAAGATAATCAATATTTTTAATGCTTTAAATCAAAAAAATTAGGTTGGTAAAAAATATTGCATATTTCTAACTTCCCTTTAGTGTATCTAATTGCAATATCTAGAGAATGCATTCTAGAATCTAGATGAAGTTGACCTCCATTTCAACACATTTCCACTTCATTTTTTTTTTCACCCACATCATTTAGAACCAAAAGATTTAGTTCCATAGGGTTGAATGATAAAGAATCATCAACTCAATAGTAAATTAATTTGATATTCTAACATATATTGAACATCAAAACTTATATTCTGAGCATTTTCATGTTTAGATTTTGATACCAATAATATATCAAATAGTTTTTCTATACATGATGACCTTATATTATTATTTTTGTTTTAATGTGGAGGGATCATAAGTGTTAAAAACACTACAAAAATTATGATAATGTTTGGTAATAGGTAAATCTAATGAACTACAAAATTATAGTAAATCAGACCTACTTAGTGTAGGATGAAGGAGAATAAAACTACCTCGAATAATAAATGATAAAGAAAAATAGAAAGAGAATAAAATGGATATATATATATATATATATATCCATTTTATTCTCTCTCTCTCTCTCTCTCTCTCTCTATATATATATATATATATACACTTTATTATATCTTGACAATTTATTAATGTACTAAAAAATAAGGATCTATAAAAATGTAAAAAACACTCCAGAAAGTAGGCAGTGATATGTGGTAGTGACTAGTTTTGGACCATGTGATAATAGTCAAACCATATTCGGAATCATCTAAAAGTCAAAACCCTACTGAAATCTTTCAACACGTATGAAAATTATTATGTAAATCCTTATTTTTTACAACTTCCTAGAACCCTTATTCAGTATACGATGCATAAAAACATCTCTCATATGTAAAATAGATGCACACAAATGTCATAAAATTTACTTCTTCATTAAGGAAAAAACCCACACATCTTAGGGCATACAAAAATTAGTGTCGTTTTATGGGCCTACCTTAGTCAACACCCTTCCTAACTTTATACATGCATGATTTTTTTCACTTAACACTCATGCAATAATAAAACATGTGTAATTTAGTTACCACCATTGATCCTATGAGACACAAGTTTACAAAATAAATAATATGTGTATGCAATAAATTAAGATAGATATACAAATTATTTGACTTAATAAATTTAATATCAGATAAATTAATCAATAAAAATTTATTGTAATGTTATTTATATTAGGGCATGACCAAATTGGATCCGCTAAACCTAACCAAAATGATCTCTTACCACATAACATCCAAGGAGAGGATTCCAAAGCCTCTAGGTAGATGATATTGTGCAATAACTCTAACTATGTGTAATTACATAAAACAAATTAAATATAGTGTTCACCAAATCTTTTGGCACAAATGGGGATGGTTAAAGACAAATAAACAATCAAGGGATCATGCTAGGAAAATGGGGGCCTAGATCTCCTAAAGTGGAAGATGGAAAGTAAAGAAAACCATATATATATATAAAGTTTAATCATAGAGATAATATAATCAAGGAGTTATACATTCAACACATATTACTTACACAATATCTATCTATCAAATTAAATATCAAGAGTTAGGAATACTTACCTTGGATGAAATAGTTGAGTCTCAATCTCTCCCTTGGCCAATGGGGTTTTTTAAGAGGTTATTATGGATTTGTAAGGATCACACTATATAAATTATATCTAGGTTAAAATACTCCTACTTTTCATCCAAGACTTCCCACAAGATAAGTAATATTCTCTCCAAGGTAAAGCCTAAGCAATGGCTCCTTCAAATGCAAATTTAGCATAATTATGAATTGTAATGATTCAAAAATGAATGTTACTCTTTATTGGATTGAATTGGGCCTTGTATTTATAATAATGGATGAGCCTTAACCCTTCCAAGACTTTATTTTATGAGGTTGACAAATAGAACCTAGTTTGTTAGACAAAGTTACCATTAGACCTTGAATTAAGTAGGCCAAGTTGACTTAGTGCTGTAACATGCCCTTAAGCTTTTATAGCAAGGTCAACCTGACCAACTTGGTAAGAAATTAGGGTGTTTGCTTAGTTATGGGATATTTTAATAGATAATTTATTATGTAAATTTGTAAATGGGTCTTTGTTTGCTTGGGGAGTTGGATAAGTGGGATTTGTAATGGATTTAGGTAATGATAAGTTGATCAATAATCTTGTGAAACACCAATAGTCTACTGACCCATTTCCTGATTCACCCTTTGAGGTGTGTACTTAGAGAGATCAAAACTCAATAGGTTCCTATAAGATAGAAAGTGTTAGTAAATGATAAAGTTTAAAAATATTGTGTGTATACATATGCCCCACTCGAAATTCATCATGTCATGTAGGTGTAATAGGGGATGGTGTTTTGAGAAATAATATAGAAACACATAATGTTGAGCTAAAAAGTTATAGTAGAAAGTGGAAAATAAATAAAATTAAATAAGTTTTAAAATGCATACCTTCACTTACCTTATTTTTGTGGAATAGGAGTTGCATGAGAAGTAAATGGAAGAGGCATCTAGTGTACAGAACAAAGGATAGACCTAAAAAATAAGAAAACATTCAAAAATTTTACAACAATATGTGATTAGTACCAAAAAATTCTCTACATTTTCAAGATTTTATAGCTTCTTTTGGTTTATCAAAAGTGTTTATAGAAATAAATTAATGAGCAAAATATAAATTTTTCAGTAAATAATTACAAGGTTAAAATTTTCAAAATTTTAAAATAAAAGGGTAATTATATATTCAATTGAACATTTGTTAATTTTGGAAATTAGAGTTCTTAGTGACCAACATTAGCGATGAGAGAGATGATGGCCCATATGTGAGGAGGAGGATGAGTGGGGGGATATATTACAGTTATTGTGCATATAGTCTAAGTATGAGGTGAATTTAATATGATTTTTTAGCATTTTGGGATTAAAATGAACTAGTTTAAGAAAACTAGACACTAGGGTAAATCTATGTAATGAATTTTTCACAAAAAAAATAGTAACAAAGTAAAAATTATGAGGGGTAGTGGGTAGGAGTCAAATTTTTAAAAATTAGGTCTAGGGCATTAATGATGAGCTAGTTAAAAATCACCACACAAATTGAATGGGATCCACTTGACTAACTTAGTTGGTTTGGTTATAATTGAATAAGTGTTTGACTCCATAGTGGGTGGCCAATCTAGTTGAATATTATAGTATCCAACTGCATTTAAGGTGGTTGATCCAGTTAAAAGCTCAAGGGTGGCTAACTTAGTTGAACAAAGGGGTGGCTAACCTAGTATATAAGGTGGTTGATGGTGTATACCATGGCTGAATATGTATAAAGAATAGGTGGTCAACATAGTATAGAAGGTGGTTGACCTGGTAGGATTGAATAAAGTTGGTCGACTAAGTGTAAAAGTTGGCTAAAATAGTTAGGAATGCTAAATAAAAGACAAAACTGATTGATGAAGTAGTTAATTGCTTGTATTTTTTTAAGTTTTTAGAGTATATTTGTATATTATTTGAGATAAAGAATTGATACGTGCTTTTTTGTTTGATATTTTAAATAGGTGATAGAGACTCTAGAGATTAGTGGATGCAATTTGGTTACCTGATCAACTTGAGATATTGTATGCAGTAAATCAAGCATATTAATTTACCTTGGGTTTTGGTAGTATTATGGAGATGCAATAGATTCTACTTGGTATGGAGTTAGTCTCCATGTTCTTAGGAATATGGGAGTGACTAACACTTTTATGTGGGTGGTGGATGGGGATATCATTGAGGTGGGTATCACCTTCAAGGATGTCCACACATTGTTGGGTCTCTTGATTATAAGCTTGTTTGTTGTGTGTGATACACCATAGATAGATGAAGAGATGTGATCCCTAGCCTTACGGGCGACTAGTTGTGAGAGAAATACCTAGGTGGGCTTGTGAGTGTGCCTATTTGATGTATATGTGTTGATCATTTTGGATATTTGAAAGTACATTATTAGATTTCTGATAGCTCATGTGATCTTTCATAAGTCAAATGGGAATGTCCCATAATATATTATTGTATTGTGTTGGTCTATGCTGGAGCAGGTCATGATGTATGATTTAGGATCTATGATTTAGGTGTAGTTGGTGCAATATTTTTATAGTATTTTATCATGAGGTCAAATGACAATGGGCCCTATTATTTTTTTGATAGCTAAATGTATGATAGGTTCCTGATGTATCAACCTACAAGGTTGTTGTATGTAGTGGATGTTATCCTACCATGTGTGTAGAGATGGGTACAAGATCATATGTTATATGTTGTACCACATGCCCTAGAACTATAGATGATCACATAAGGAGAGTTTGTATCCATATTATGCCATGGTAGATACTTGGCCTTCACATCTAAGTACCTTCTAGGTACATGTTCTTGCTAAGATTACATGGCACTATCCTTGGTGGATGAAGCCACATCTAGTGCCTCATTTACCAAGACATTTTTTATTACCACACCTAACTACTCCTATATTAGTGCTAACATATTGAGAAAAAACATGCGAGGGAGTGTCTTGGTGTGGGAGGTTCAGGAGTACCAGTAGATGTTCTTGTTATATGGCCATGCCATCTGAGATGTGGGGGATGATGGCATTGATGACAATAAGGGGATTTTGTAACATCCAAAATATTAGTATATGTGATTTTTGTTACATAATATTAGGTATTAAAATGACCATAATGGCAATGAAGATGGATTCAGGCTCTATTTCAACCACATCCACTACCACAAGCACCACCATAGGTACCCCTACAGGTACCAACATAGGGAAATAATACAACACAACCTAGATTAAATTGGTTGATTATGAGGTATATTCATAGTGTACCATGTCATGATCGTGTGATTCATCATGGTCATTATAGAGGTTTCACACCACCATGGAGCCATGTTTCATAGGAGGTACTTGGTGGCTAAGTTGATGGAGTTACTAATGATAAATAGGTTGTTGAGTTTGTGATATATTGATATACATGCAAAATATATGATCCAAAACTTATAAGTTTTGATTAACAGATATTTTAAGAACATAAAAATAACATAGTAATAATGAATTCTCTGAGAAGAGATGTTTTATTACTCAAGATTGCAATACAACTATATGCTTATCTCTGGGAAGAGATGTCTGGTCTCCATTTCAGGTTACATCTTTATTTATAAACATTTTGAAAGTAGGAGGAGGATGTGTAAGGTCACCAATATTGATGGATATTAAGTGGTTTAACTTCCACAATTTAAAATAATACAGAATTTGAGGAATTACTATTTTTAAAAACTTACTATTTTTAGACTGCACTACTAAAATTAAAATTTAGGGCACTTCCATTGGGTTTTATGGGGACAAAAACCATTGATTGAAGCTCCATTCCATCTCACTTAATTATCCTCATTCTTAGCTTTCCAATGGATCAAATAGGGAGTCAATTGGAGCTACAGTGCAAAAGTTATGGTTCCCAAAAGTTTTGTCATTAATTAGGGTAAAACCGTCACCTAAATTACCTCCTGAATTGTTGCCCAGATCAATTGGGAGAGTGAATCATGATATATTTATATACATGATAAATATATGTAGTATTTTTTAGATATATATGTGATATCTACAAATATTTGGTTTATTTTTTCATATGTTGTAGTAGAGGAGACTAGGTGGTCGACCATGGTTGAGAAAGCACATCATGATATTTTGGATTACTTGTTACCTCAACATGATATGACATATATGATAGATCTGATGGTGCCTTCAACACCTATATATGTTAGTTTGTTTTGTTTATTTAGTTTGGTAGCTCGAGAGTTATAGAGATTATTTGATGCAGCTCTAGTGGCATTACCACCAAGTTTAGGAGATGGGGAAACCATGATCATGGTAGTTGATAGCTCAAGAGTGAGCCACACATTTTGAGATAGCTAGATATATGGCCCATATGTAAGGACAAGTTTCCCATCTATAGGGATAGGTACATGGACTACAAACATGTATAGAATCACTTGAATAGACTGCTTTTAGAGGGTAGTCATAGGCTTATATGGGTAGTGTACCCCATCCATCACCAGATAAGCAGGGTGGACCACATATATAAATTTTTTATTATATTGTTAGTGTATCATGTGATATTGTATTAGACATTTTGATCCCTTTGTATATATATGTTTTTTTTATGCCTCAAGGATGTTATGAATGCATTTATTTTCTTTCTAGCACATGTGTTTGATATTTATATATGTTATGGGAAAATGTATGGTGTATGTATTGTTATTTTCTAGCAAATGTGAACAAATGCATGGTTAAAAAGAATGATAAAGAAATAAAGATAATAAAATGAGAAACTAATGTCTAAAATATAACATGTAAAAAGTGAATACGATGGAATAAAAAATATGGTAAAAGGAATGTAAGAATGTAAATGAGGAATATCTATGTAAACAAAGACATGTAAAATAGGAAATATCATTGCAAACAAAGATATGTAAATAATAAATATCAACGTAAACAAAGACATGTGAGTAAGATATATCAATGTAAGCAACAACATGTAAACAAAGATATGTGAATAAAAGAGATATGCAACACATGAGAGCAAAAACAAAAGATGATAAACCAAACTTAGGGTTTATGTTTAATAGACAGTGTACATTAGTATAGTTATTTGATGATAAAACATGAAGTGTAGTTTATGTACAAGAAAAATGGATACTCTGTGAGGAACACCTAGTCTTATCTAAGGTCTTACACTACAACTCACAATAAGAGAAGAAATTAGGTATACGAAAATGGAATTTTTTTATAAGAGACAAAGGAATTTTGTGAGGAATGTCTAGTCCTATCTAAGGTCTTACATTACAAATCACAAAAGGATAACCAAATAGGTATGACCAAATATGAATTTAAATGCATCAAGAGGAATAATGGGAATGATATTATGAAAACAAGAAATGAAAAGTGATGCATAGGTATTGTAACAATCCTTAGTAGAAATGATACATACTAAGCAAATATGTAAGCACCTAAGATTTTATGTGGATAATATAGACTTAGGATACTCCTTATTGGTAGATGAAAAGTTGTTGCCTAATGATTGAAGTACCTAAACCATCTCATGAAGTTTTATTTTAAAAAAATTAAAATGAACCTACCTCCCCACAATGTGTTCCATGTTCCTCAGGACCTTTTATAGAGTTATTGGTCTACTATGAAAATTGGGTACTTGTATGAGAAATTAGATGGCACTAAATGTAATAATGAGACCTCCTATCTCAGTCTATTATCTTATCACACCCTCATATACCTTGGATTTATCATGAAGCTGATTGTGGGTTTTGAGATTTGACTAGAATAGGAGATGTGCCAAAGGAGAATCACATCTTTTAGTGTGATTTTGACTTTTGAGTATTTGTTTTTGCATTTTGATCATTGATTTTGTTAGAATGATTTAGATTTTAAATTTTGTGTTTTTTTATTATTCCCCCTCCATATGGATTCATAAGAACCAAACATTAGTGATATATATGACTAATATAAAGAAGCTTATATTTTGGTTACAAGAGGGAAGTATTTGAAACTATGTCAGTTGTGAAAAATAATTAGACTTGCTCATAAGTAAGTATGAAATCTCAATAATAACCATATGTGTGCTTAAGATGAGGGAAATATAATGTGAAAATGGGGATTGTGAGAGATCCATGTAATAAATGGTACAATGATGAATGTGATTTGTAGTTGATCATAGGGAAAATAGGATAGTGTAGAGTGTGATCTAAGAGCCATGTCTAATAATTAATTATATTATTCAACAAGTGATCTAACATAAACCTTAATGTAAGTAAAAATCATCCCAATATAGGGGGAAACATGTGTTTTCAGAGTATATAATGAAATGTAATCAAAGCATTACAATTGATTGTAGAAAATATTGAGAATTGTAAAGCAAGAATCATGAATGTAAAAATAATTATGTAAAGATGTAGAATGTAGGCAGTATGACAAATTATAAACAATCCATCACAAATGTTATAATGAGGTACGAATATAAAAAACCAAATAGGCATAAATATGAAGCATAATATGCCATGGAAAAATAATATGTTCACAAATACTAATAGATTTCATATCGTATATCATCAATAACATATGATAAATCATGTTGTAACTAGAATCTAGCTTTAACCATATTATCATTTGTCTTCACTAAGACACGTGCGAGGACTTATTATCGCATTGCCTTAATGGAAAATGTAGGTATACTAGAAGACTAGGGTTACATATGTGGCATCTCTTGTGAAGGGTAATCAAGATGAGGAACTAGTGCTACAATGTGATTGAAAACCATTGATCTCTGGGAGGATAAGGAGGTGGGGAATAGTTAACCTTCACCTATGAATGACCCTGGGTATATTGCTAAGAAGGTGATGGTGTAGGCCATGGAAAATCATAGAAGTATTATTGTAAGACTTTACACTTATTTGTATGATGTGTAACACACCGATGCCAAAACGTAATAGGCCTCCCCATGTTTAGGGATGGACTTTAGAAGAATATTAAGAGGGGGTAGAGTCTTATCATAATATTGTGTATTCTCTAGATAAAGTGCATCAATTTACTATCAAAGTTGTCAAAAGTGTGTACAAGCATATGTGGTTATACCATGAAAATAATAAATACATCTAGGAGTAGTTGGTTGTGGAGGTCTACTATATGTATTAGGAATAGAACATAATGTTTACTATTATGCCAATAACCTCTAATGTGCAAGAAAATACTTAGCTTAATGACCAAAAACCTTATAGAATTCATAATGTGGCTCATCTTCCCATCGTGTAGGTGGAGGATCAAGCCTAGGTAAAGGTAATATGCCATCACCAACAGTAGGACAACTCATAGTAGAGTCTATGTTAGGCTTAGAAATAATGATAGTTGTGCAAAATGTGGGGTGATGTAAAGTGGATGACATATCATGAGGGAAAAATCTTAAAGGATTAGTAAACCTGGCAAATTGATATGCTCCCATCATGGTGTGATCAAGAAGCATACTCTAAAGAGGCTTAGAAGTGACTAGGTGAGAAGTAGTGTGTGTGTGTGTTCCATAGCTAACCTATGAACATCAAGTAAAGGAGAGATAATGTTAGGTGTAGTATAAGGATAAGGAACTACAATAATGTAACTAATACTATATAAGGATTATTGTAAAGAAGAATGATATCTAAGTATTTCTATTTTTTTATCTTGAGCAAAACCAACTAGAAAGGGGTCATCTAATGAATATCCATCATCGTAATCAGAAGTATGAAGATCAATGATGCAATCATCAATGATCTTATCAATTGAATAAATAATAGGAATGGCTTGTTTAGTGTTGGTTAGAGTAACGGTAATCTCATAGATTGGATGTTTCCGAGACCAAGGTTATAAAGAAGGAGGTAATTGCATAATTATGTGTGAAGGGAGATAAGAAGTTTTGATTTTAAAATTGATCTCATTTGATCTATCATCATCAAAACTTGATAGGATAGGTGATATATTTACCACAAGTTCAACATGTCCATTATAGCCTCTAGTAGAGTTAATAGGGTAATTAAATCATTGAGACTCATGAACTAAAATGCTAGGTAAAGGTTCAAGGGTGGGAATTTTGAAAACACCATATTCTTGGAATTGTTCAAAATTTCAAGGGTTCGTGTCTATTTGAATCTTGTAAATAACACCATTATGAGGAAATTTAACACACTGGAATATCGATGAGGCTATATCTTGCATGTAGTGTGTCCCAGGTTGACCAAGTAAGATGTTATATGATAAAAAATGTTAAAGATCATGACTTGAATACAGACATTGATAGGAGGAACTATAATAGGAAGCCAAACACATCCTAGAGGAGGAATATATATTCAAACATAACATTTACATGTATTTTGGGTAGATTTAAGATTGCATTCAGGGTAACCAAGTGTTTCAATAACATTAAGGGAGGTAACACAAGTGCTAGATCCTTCATTAATCAAAGTATGTGTGACTTGGATATCACCAATTTGTATATTGAATAATAATAGAGGATCATACACAAAGTAATATTTCATTTGAAATCATTAAAGTGATAGGAAATTTGAGTGAAAGATAATTATTTATGGTTCATCAACATGGATAGACATTTCTTTGCATTGTTGGAGAATGTTAGATTCAGACCCAAACAAAGTGGCTTTGTGTCCCACAGGTGGAGGTCCAAAGATGTTCATTTTGAATAAAATTTGCATTACACAATTACATTGAAATTATAAAGATTTATAGAAAATTAATTTGAGATGGGAGCCAAGAATTTTTTGTTATAAGATCCCATTCATCATATATAATTATAGTTGCATCAAATAGAGGTGCATGTTGAGTTGTGGAGCTAAAAGCTTCACCAATGAGCGAATGCAAAGGTTGTTATTTTTACACAGTCGCCGATGTCGGTCAGGGATCGACTGGAGGCTACCGACGTCGGTTATGGATTGGCCAACGTCGGTCATGTGGAGGCAGACAGGGACTGACGTCAGTCACTTGTGCATCCAGAAAGTCTATTTTTATGGATAAACAGAATGTTTGCATGATTAGTTTAGCTGTTAGTTGTAAGTCCGCACTTTTATTTTTGGCAGGACTATTTCGAACCTTTGATTAGGAGGTTTATCTAATGGTGGAGAATGCATAGCTCATGATCCCTAATTCTATATAATAGGGATAGATCTTCATAGCTTGAAGACATGTAATTGTAGACAATTCAAGTAGCTGAATTGTGATTGTGAGAGAGAAATTTTGAGGGAAAGAGATCTGTACATCTGAGAGGTGTGGAAGAAAGAGAGATTTCTTCAATTGTATTTCCTTCTGGAAGAGTTTAATACAAGTTTTCATTGTTTCTTATATCTCATGTTCTTTGTTGATTCTGATTTCTAGTTGCTTATTTTTCTGGTTTAATTCCGTGTTTAGTTGCATACAAAAGTAATCAATTATTCTTGTTACGATCCTGACAAGTGGTATCAGAGCCAAGTTCACCAAGTGATACCATTGACAAGTGGTATCAGAGCTTGGGTTCACTAACAGGTGGTTTCAGATCTGTTTAGTGTGTTTTGATTATAGGTCACTCATAGGGGTTTCTATTTGAGTGGGAGTAAAGCAATGGGACGAGAAAGTAAACTAAGAATGGAGAAGTTCAATGGCAAGAACTATCAATTATGGAGGATGCAGATAGAAGATTATATGTATTAGAAAGATCTATACTTACCGTTGAGTGGAGTTTCAAGCAAGCCCACAGATATGGAAGATGAAGAATGGAATGTTCTTGATAGAAAGGCTCTAGGATATATAAGGTTGAGCCTGGCATCTTCTATGATTTTCAACTTGTCACAGGCAAAGTCAACGGTAGAGTTAATGGATACTTTAGCAAATTTATATGAAAAGCCCTCAGCTTCAAATAAGGTATATCTTATGAAGCAATTATTTAATTTGCAAATGCAGGAAGGTGGATCTGTATCTAGTCATCTTAATGATTTCCATGCAATAGTAAATCAGTTAAATTCAGTCAAAATAGTTTTTGATGATGAAATTATGGCTCTTTTAATTTTATGCTCTTTACCAGAAAGTTGGCATAGTTTGGTAATGGCAGTTAGTAATACTGCATCTGCTACAAATATCTTGAAAGTAGATGATGTTTTTAGTGTAATATTGAATGAAGAAATTCGTAGGAAAAGCACAGAGGAAACATCAGGTAATGCTTTAAGTATTGAAAGTAGGGGAAGGCAAAAAGAGAAGCGTAGGCAAGAGAGATCAAGGTCTAAGTCAAAGATGAGCAATAGATCCAAATCCAGAAATGGAAAAAGAAAGATAACCTGCTGGAATTGTGGAAAGAAAGGGCATGCAAAGAAAGATTGTTGGTTGAAGGTTAAAGAAGAAAATCAGCATGGAGGTAATGAAGAAGCAAAAGTTACAGGTATTGTTGCACAAGATGCTTTTACACTTTCTTTGGATAATAGAATAGAATCTTGGGTTTTAGATTCTGGTGGCTCTTTCCATGCTATCCCAAATAGAGAATATTTCAATGATTATGTCTAGGGAGATTTTGGAATAGTTTATTTAGGGGATGATGAGCCTTGTAAAATTGTTGGCAAAGAAAAAGTGCAACTGAAAATGCAAAATGGCAACACATGGGTGTTGAAGGATGTCTGCAGAAAAGTTGGCGGATGAGGGTTGTACAGTAACTCTCACAACTGAATCTTGGAAGGTTACCAAGGGTGCACTTGTATTAGCTAGAGGTAAGAGAGTAGGTACTCTCTATTTATGTAATTGTATTACTGATTATTCTCCTTCTGTATTATCTACTTCAGATGTAGATGCAAAGTTGTGGCACTGTAGGCTTGGCCACATGAGTGAAAAGGGAATGAAAGTTCTTAAGTCAAAAGGTAAGCTTTCAGATTTGAAAAGCATAGATCTAGATTTTTGTGAGCATTATATTTTTGGAATATAGAAGAGAGTGAGATTTTTCAAGACTAGGTCAATAAAGAAGAAGCATAAGTTGGAGCTTGTTCACACAGAAGTGTGGGGACCACCTCAGGTAGCTTCTATTGGAGGATCACAGTATTATGTTTCTTTCATTGATGATACTACAAGAAAAGTATGAGTTTATTGCATAAGGAAGAAATCTAATGTTTTTGACACTTTTATGAAATGGAAAGCTTTGGTTGAGAATGAAACAGGTTTGAGATTGAAGTGCCTTAGATCTGACAATGGTGGTGAGTACTGCAGCTATAAGTTCAACAGGTACTATTCTATGTATGGAATACGCAGGGAAAGAATGGTTCCAAGGACACCTCAGCAAAATAGAGTTGCTAAAAGGATGAATAGAACAATATTGGAGCGTGCACGGAGTATGAGGTTGCATGTTGGTTTGCCCTTACAGTTTTGGGCAGAAGTTGTAGACACTGCAGTTTACCTGATTAACAGAGGACCCTCTACTGCTCTGGATGGTGGAATTCCAAAAGAGGCATGGACAGGTAAAAAGGTAGATCTTTTATTTCTCAGAGTTTTTGGTTCTGAAGCTTTTGTGCACATTGATAAAAAAAATAGAAAGAAGCTGGATGCTAAGTCTATGAGGTGCACTTTTATTGGTTATGGCTCTGGAGATTTCAGATTTCAGTTGTGGAATTTAAGAATTAACAAAATAATTAGAAGCCGTGATGTTGTTTTCAATGAGAAAGTGATGTATAGTGATCAGCTCAAGAAGCTGAATAATACTTAGTAGAGCAATGTTGATTTGGACGAGGTGACGATCCAAAATGAGCTCGCAGGAAAATATAATCACAGACAGGAAAACACAGACACTGATGTCGATCAAGCAAGAACCGATGTCGATCGAACAAGAACTGATGTCGATCAGATAGTGACTGACGTCGAGCAGGTAGGAACCAACGTCAGTCGGGAAGAACTGATGTCGGTTAGGTACAGGCCTAGAGATGATCGAGATCGGTCACTGACAGAGAATTTGGGCAGACAACAAGTAATGAATGAGTCTCAAACGCTCAGGAGGAGGTCAGAAAGGGTAAGTAAACCTCCAATTCGATATTCCCCTTTATTATTCTACTTATTGCTCACTGATAGTGGAGAACCAGAGAGTTTTCATGAAGCAATGTAGGTAGAAACTCGAAAACAGTGGGAGCTTGGCATGAATGAGGAGATTGATTCCTTGAAAGAGAACCAAACATGGGATTTAGTTGAATTGCCAGCTGGAAAGAGAACACTGAAAAACAAATGGGTTTACAGGTTAAAGGAAGGTGAGAATGGACAAATGAGACATAAGGCCAGGTTGGTAGTAAAGGGATTTGTACAGAAACCAGGTATTGATTTTGGTGAATTTTTTTTTCCTGTAGTAAAAATGACTTCTATTCGGACTGTATTGTCTTTAGTTGCTATTAAGGATTTGCATCTTGAGCAGCTTAATGTTAAGACAACATTTCTTCATGGAGATTTGGATGAAGAAATATATATGGATCAACCGAAGGGTTTTGAGGTCAAAGGTAAGGAGAAGCTTGTGTGCAGGTTGAAGAAAAGCTTATATGGTCTTAAGCAGGATCCTAGACAATTGTATTTGAAGTTTGACAGGTTTATGATTGAGCATGGCTACAGTAGATGTCAATTTGACCATTGTGTGTATTTTAAGAGATTGGATAATGGTAGATATATCATCCTGTTGTTGTATGTAGATGATATGCTTGTTGCAGGTTCACACATGCAGGATATTTCTGAGCTTAAGGTAAAATTAGCTCACACATTTGCCATGAAAGATTTGGGAGCAGCAAAGAAAATCCTTGGCATGAGTATTAAGAGAGACAGGAAAAATCACAGGTTGATTTTGTCTCAAGAGGATTATGTGAACAAGGTGTTGGAGAGGTTCAATATGCAGGATGTAAAACTAGTAAGTATACCTATGGCTGGACACTTCAAGTTGAGCAAAGAACAGTGTCCTAATTCACATGATGAGGTAGAGTACATGAGTAGAGTTCCATATGCTTCTACAGTTGGGAGCTTGATGTATGCAATGGTATGTACTAGACCTGATATTGCCCAAGCAGTGGGAGTTGTCAGTAAGTTTTTGGCCAATCCAGGAAAGGAACACTGGAAAGCAGTTCAGTGGATTCTCAGATATCTAAGAGGGACCAGCAGTAGGCATTTATGCTATGGAGGGTCAAATACTGCTCTACATGGATATGTAGATGCAGATATGGCAGGTGACTTGGATGGCAGGAGAAGCACCACAAGTTATGTTTTCACTATTGGTGGAATGGCAGTTAGCTGGATTTTAAAGTTGCAGAAAGTTGTTGCCTTGTCTACTATAGAGGCAGAATACATTACAGTGATAGAGGCTAGCAAAGAGATGATATGGATGACACGGTTCATGGAAGAGTTGGGAAAGGAGCAAGAGAGTTGTAGATTGTACAGTGATAGTCATAGTGTAATTCATTTAGCTAAGAATTCAGCCTTTCATTCAAGAACCAAACATATACAGCTTAGGTACCACTTCATTAGACAGGGATTGGAGGATGGTGAGTTGAAGCTGGAAAAGATCCATACAGATAAGAACCCTATTGATATGTTAACAAAGCCGATAACAAAGGAGAAGTTGAATCTTCATTCAACTTTTGTTGGTATTCAAAATTGAGCTTGAAGATGGAGGAGAAGCTAGAAGATGTTGCTGTACAGGTACAGGTGCAGCTGTTTATCTCCAAGTGGGAGATTGTTGAGTTGTGGAGCTAAAAGCTTCACCAATAAGCGAATGCAAAGGTGGTTGTTTTTACATAGTCGTCGATGTCGGTGAGGGATTGACTGGAGGCTGCCGACATCGGTTATGGATCGGCCGACATCGGTCATGTGCAGGTAGACAGGGACCAATGTCGGTCACTTGTGCATCCAGAAAGTCTATTTTCGTGGATAAACAGAATGTTTGCATGATTAGTTTAGCTGTTAGTTGTAAGTCCCCGTTTCTATTTTTGGTAGGAGTGTTTTGAACCTTTGATTAGGAGGTGTATCTAATGGTGGAGAATGCATAGCTCATGATCCCTAATTCTATATAATAGGAATAGATCTTCATAGCTTGAAGACATGTAATTGTAGACAATTCAAGTAGCTAAATTGTGTTTGTGAGAGAGAACTCTTGAGGGAAAGAGATCTGTACATCTGAGAGGTGTGGAAGAAAGAGAGATTTCTTCAATTGTATTTCCTTCTGGAAGAGTTTAATACAAGTTTTCATTGTTTCTTGTATCTCATGTTCTTTGTTGATTCTGATTTCTAGTTGCTTATTATTCTGGTTTAATTCCGTGTTTAGTTGCATACAAAAGTAATCAATTGTTCTTGTTACGATCCTGAAAACGCATAATGTTGAAGGAAGTTTGTTGAAGGAAGGGTGGAATTACATTTGAAGTGATGTTGATAAGAGGTAGTTGATTGAGACTTAACCAATATGGTTGGGTGAAGTGTATCCAATTGTGTTCAATTAGTCAACGTTTTAGGTGTCATGGTTGGGATGATGTCTAGTTTTGTAGAATATTTTATGGGTAGTGAAGACGTAAAAAAATTAAGTGGATTTGGAGTTTTAGGTAGGTCAGAGTGATAAGAGTTTGGTGATAAGTGAAGACTATAAGTTCTATCAATGGAGAGTGAATGAGTATCAAAATGTGGTGTTTGAGTAGAAACATATGGGATAGTAGATGAAGGAGTAGGTTGTGTTGTTGGGATCATTTTCATATGCCCTAGTTCTATAAAATGAGGTGGGTAAGAATCTTGGATGGTACAAAAAGTTGGAGAGTTATTATAGTTATAATTTTGGTAAGGGTTGATATAAGAAACTACTATACTCATATTTTTCATATTGACAACATTTTTATCATTAGGATTGATGAAAGTTTTGATAGTGTTGGTAGTGGGTGGTTGAGTAGTACTTGGTTGATGATTAAGAAGAAGATATTTGTAGATTGTGAGATGAGTGTTAGTTTGATTAATAACATCATGTTTATATTTAGTTTCATGAACCTTGGTTATCTCTTCATAAAATTGTTCACACTCATGGATTAGGGATTTGTGATTTAAAAAAAGATGACCAAGAATATATTCCAGAGCAAAGTTTTGTAATTGGTGACAAGTTTCATGAAAATGACCCCAACTTGCATGATACCAAAAAAACTTGTGTAGATCATACCAACATTTGGTAGGGTCAGTAGGTTCAAAATATCTTGGTGAAGGCCTAAGAAAACACTTTTGAATTTTCTTTGTGGAAAGAGGTTTATGATATCCAGATTGTTTACTTGGGAAAATATAGAATAGGGTTGTGGTAAAGGGTTGGTTGAAAATGGTTGTAAAAGAGTAATATCATTGGAACCATTTAGACTAATAATGTGAATATAATCATATTTATTTGTAACACCATTATTGGTAGCATGTTGGTTTTTATATTTTATAAGCATCCAAGTTCCAATAGGAGGATTGGAAGGCTCAAATTGTCTTATGAGAAAATCTTGACATTTAAATTGGTCGAGGGCTTCTTCTAAGGATTTGGGAGAAAGGTTCCTAACATGATATTGAAATTTAGGATGAAGATCATTAGTTAATAAATAGAATAGTTTGTCTTTTGAAATGTTATTCTTAGCTTTATTAGATAAGGCTTTTCATTGTTTAATGAACACTTGGACAGTTTCAAATTCTAAGTGTTTATGGTTGATGAAGTGAACTAAGTTGTTTTTAAGAAGATTGTTAGTTTGGAATTCTTGTACCAATGCACTAACTAAATATTCTAAACTAGATATGGTATGAGATTTGATTTGATTATACTAATCTAAAGCATCACCTGTGAAGGTTTTAGCTAAGAGCTTAGAGGCAATAAATGTATTGAGCTTAATCCAATCTTTTCACAAGTTTTCAAATGCTTTCAAGTACAAAGTGGGATAAGTGGATTCATTATAAGTGATATTAAGAACAATACCACCTATGTCAACATTTGTAATTTGAGGTATTAAGGGTTCATTTTGTAAATGTTTGATAGTTTTGTTAAGAAGTGGAGGTTGAGGTATAAGGTTATCTTGTGTATCTCTAAGGGGATGGGGAGGGGGCATTAAGGTTTTATACTCCCCATTGAGTGGGTTGAGGATGATTTTTTAACTGCAAAAGTTGGTTTTGTAATTGTATCATTTGATTTTTACTATTAGTTTAAAAATTAGTCATTTGATTCATGGATTATAATAAAATTTGATGAGTGTTGATAGTGGCTTGAGATGCACTAGAGGTATTATTGACTTGAGTATGAACATGGGTAGTTTGAGTGGACCTGTTGGAGGAAAGATTGAACATAATAGATGAGATACTAGGTAAGGTGAAAAAAGAATTAGTAGATAAAGTTAGAGGCATGGAAGAAAAATTTGGTATGGAAGAATAAAAAATCATGGAAGAAGTCATAGGTTGACTTGCCCCCAGGCATGTAGATAAGTTATGTGTAGGTAAAGGTGGGCAATCAAGGTAAGGTCCCATCATGAGGTTGTATATGATCATGGGATCCTTTCCTTGATGTTGGGGGTTTTCGTTGATGAAGAGTATCATTTTAGCAGTATATTAGAGATAACTCTCATCCTCGATAATATGCATTTTTTTATGATAGTTAAGTGGATCCAAATATTTGGGAGGAGGTATCCCATAGTGTTTGGTTCTAATGGCCACATGGACATTTATGACATCTAGATTTTTTATAGAAGTATAAGGAAGGTGAGAATGAGGATGTTTAGTAGGGTTAGTTAAAGTCATTCATATCATTTTGATTTTACATTTTAGTTTTGTCAAAAATGTACTACATGGTGAAAGGTGAAGAGAGTTGAAAGCTAGAAATCTATTGGGTCAAGCTAGTTGACCTAATTGGGCAGATAGGATAACAATGTTGAAGTCCTACTAAGTTGAATTGATTGACTTAGTTACACAGGAAAGAAAAATAAAACATGTTAAAATATTAATAAGTTGAGTTAGTCGACTTAATTAGACATGCAAGAAAGATTAACAGTATGAGCAAACTACTAAGTCAAGCTAGTAAACTTAGTTTTACAAGAAGGAACAAATAAATATTTGAAAACCCTACTAAGTTGAGCTAGTTGACTTAGTTATATAGTCATAAAATAAATAAATGTTAGGCAATGTACTAAGTCAAGCAGTTCAACCTTGTCGGGCAAACAAGAAATGGTAACAATCTATAAACCTACCAAGTCGAGTTGGTTGACTTAGTTAAGTAGATAAAAAAAATTAATAGTCTAGAAACCTACTAAGTTGAGTTGGTCTATTGATTTTTAAAGGCAATAAATAGACAAAGTGTGAGAGCCTAATAAGTCAAGTTGGTAGACTTAGTTATATAAGTAGGAAGAATATAGAGTTTTGATAGCCTACTTAGGCATGTTGATCAACTTAGTTAGGCAGATAGGAAAAGGTAACAATCTGAAAACCTACTAAGTCAAGTTAGTTGATCGAGTTATAAAGGTAGGAAATAAATTAAGTGGTGAGATCCTATTAAGTTCAGTTGGTCTACTTAGTTGTATAAGTATGAATAAGATAAAGTTTTGATAGCCTACTAAGTCGGGTTGGTCAACTTGGTTAGGTAGACATGAAAAAGTAATAGTCTAGAAACCTATTGATTCAAGCTAGTTGATTGAGTTGTAAAGGCAGGAATAAATAAAGTGGTGAGAGCCTACTAAGTCAACCTAGTTGACTTAGTTATAAAGCCATGAATAAACAAAGTAGTGATATCCTACTAAGTTGACCTAGTCAACTTAGTTGTAAAGGCATAAAGAAGACCAAGTTTTGATAGCCTACTGAGTAGATAAAATATTGAACTATCTACCACACAACACATAATTATATTAATGATGGTCAATATAATCTATAATATAATAGAGAAGAATAATTAATAAGTAGAAAATGTAATTTTTAAATTATCGATGCTAACTAATTATCTGAAAATAAGATCAAGAAGCTGTACTAAAAGGTTTTAATTTATTTGTAGGCTTTCATATATGTTTGTTCGTTAATAGTGATGACCTAATGTTTTACAACACTAACAATGGAGAAAGTAACATTCCAATATCCTATTAAACCCAATTTCAAGGGTAAGCTGAAAGAATCTTCTTGATGTTAATTGTTAACCGATGCACCACAAGATTAAATAGATGGTTGGATTTCTAAGGTTCAATTCAAAGAGAAATCCTAGGTGTTTCTGAAATATTATAAGGTACATGGAAACTAAAGACTATTTTTAGCTTTGTACTATGGTTTTGAGTATTCAGATAAATCCCTTATGACACAATGTCTATAAATGATAGACAAGGACCATAAATAAAGTATCATGTAGCCCTTTATGATAACAATTGAGTAATTTTAAAATTGGCAGTACATAGTTTGTAGGGAAATCAAGACAAAGTAAAAATAAAGGCAAAAATCAAGTGTCAAAAACCATTTTGAATTTTTGAAAAGAAAATAAATAGGCAAGCAACTCTTTTTAAAGCAAATGTGAGAGTAATTACTAAGAAATAAAAGCAAATTACCTTGTTTATGCTAAAAAAGAAAGATACATAACAAGATCGCCCAAGTCGATCTAATTGACAAACATAACATAACATAGACATGTGGGCCAATATCGTATCTTTTGAAAACATGCCAAAATCAAACACAATGAACTAGGTCAACTTAGTTTGTTTGGTAGAGCATATCGTCACAGAATTAAGTCATCCGGGTCAACATAGTTGAATGTGTAATATAGTTTTATAGAACTAAAAAATTAGTAAAAATAGTTTAGAAATTGAAATGTTGAATAATTATACTGAAAGACAAAAATGATAAATTAAGGTAATTGATAACAATGGAATTACAAAGCTTTTTTAGAGTGAACCTAGAAAGTATAACTCAGTCGACTAGGTCAACTTCATTGGTTGACTAAAAATGTTGAAGATCTTATTACCAATTGTATTGTTCAAGCCTAATTGAGTACTATAGAGGTAAAAAATCTAAAAAGCACAAAGATTAAACAAAGTCAACCAAGTTGACTTATTATGTAAATATATAAAAACCAAAAGTATTAAAATGAAACTAGATCAACTAGTGTGATCTAGTTTATTGAAAGACTAAAAAATAAAGATTGTTGAAATGAAATAGAGTGACTAGTAATCCAGGAGGATCCCCATAAATAATTTAATCAAATGGTATCAAATTTTACTACAAATGTCTTCACATCAAAGAGTTTTTTGAGATATTTCCAATGCAATTTGAACATAGTCAATCTGACATATATGCAAAAGTTATGGCAAGTTGAAGTTGAAGTCAAATAGATAAAAAAATATGGATAGGGTATAGTGCTGATGTTAGTAGATGATGTGGATCAATAAACTTTTACCATGTGGACTAATCAATGGTTGACACATGGACCAATTAGATCTTGACACATGACACATGGGATAAAGGTTTTTTTGTGACCTATGGCAGCCTTCTTATAGTCTTCAACGGTTGAGTGTTGGGGTCCACTTTTTGTATGGAGGGGGATCCTACCGCAAATATTCACTATACAATGGAAGTGAATTTGTATATAAACAATATTTTAAAATTCCCCATATCTAATTTGGGATGAATCTTTCAATTTTTTCAAAGACATGGTGCCTAAACCCCAACATGGCATCTCCTCCAAGCCAAGACCTCATTCCAAGCAAAGGATGGTCTCTTTGACCATTTTACAAGGCAAAGAGATGGAATTTAAACCATTATTGTACTACATCCCAATGAATCTGGGATAAATGAGCTGAATATAACATGATAAAAAAGGGGCATGGTGCATGAGATTCAAACCAATAACCACGCGCCTCCTATTTTTGGGTCTTAACTACCATGCCATGCCCTAATTTAGGAAAGAAAACCAAATATTTACCTTATATCCTTTGATTTTGGGAGTCTTAAGCCTAAAAGGAAAGTGTTTTTTTGGATTTGAACCCCTATCTTTGGGAAAAAAGAATAAGGACTTGACCAACAAACCAAAGGATCCCGAAACATTATAAAAGGGAAAACCTTATATTTATTTGGTAACATTTTTAGTAGCCTCTTATTGGGAGAAAGCAAGTTTATGGTCACTTTATTTTAGGAAGAAGTAAATTGAAGGACAACATATTATTATAGAGACTTCCTAGAGGTAGTACATAGATTTTTTTATCAGGTTGAAGATCAATTTGATGTAAATCAAAAGAAATAAGTGTACTTTTCATTAAATTTTAATGGATTGATTTGTGCTTTTAAGTGGACTTGGAGACATAACTCAACCTAGGTGAGCTATGTTATCAATTTATTAAGTATTATTCTTTGTTATTATAATTTTATTGCTTTTAATTCATTTTTTTAATATTGATTTTTATTAAACAAGCCAATTTTATGTAATTTTGAGAAAATTTGATGAAGCATTCGAAAATAGAGATTTTGATTAAGTTTGAATAAACACCCCATTTCATATTTGGTATCAGATCTATTGATCAGGATTTATTTTGAGTGATTTTGGAATTTCCATGCTTCTATTTTTAATGCTAACTAGGTATAAATTTAAGTGTGGAGATGAAACTCTTGAAGAGTATAATCCAGAGATTGGTTCAAAATGTGCAATCCAAAGTCAAACAATGGAACCTCCCAGGGAAGAACTAGACTCAGAAGTGGCCTTCCATCAAGATTTTCTAGAGATGAAGGACATGGTGGAATAATTATACTAAGAAATGAATAAGATAAATGAAGGTAAACAAGAGGAAGAATCCAATGGTAAGGGTAAAGGAGAGGAACCTCTTAAATCTCCTCCATCTCCTTCCAAACAATCTAGTTTTTCCTTTGATGATAAACAAAATAAAAATTATGATTTTGTTTCCTCCATTTAAAATCTTGATGTTAAGTTTGATTTTACAATTCATTATGGAGAGCTAAGTGTGGAGAAATTGGATCATTGGATAAATCAGATTGAAGTATATTTTAGGGTTTAGAGGATCGTGGATGAGGAAGCAAAAATCCAATTAACTAATCTTTGGTTGGGTGGTACACCATTCATTTGGTGGGAGAGTAAGACACAATAAGATATCTTGAAACATGGTAAATTTATTTCTTATTGGAATTATTTTTTTTCTACATTGAAAAATCAAATTTATCCATTGGGTTATTAATGTAAGTAGACCTCTTTTAAGTCTCTTACACTAGGTCTTCTAAGTCTTTTTAAGGTTTTGTAGACTCCTTGTACTTAATTTGATTCATAATTCTCACTCTTTGTGACTTAATTAGGGTTTATTACCTTGTTTTACAATGTTATTCATATCAACTAACTCCTATCCAATCTCTATTACCAACTTTGTAAAAATATGCACACAGGGTTTCTAGGAAATCTTGTCCTTCATTAGGATTATAATCTTGTTTGATGATTATAGTAATAAAAAAATAAAATTTAAAACTTTAATTGGGACCTTTAACTTATTTTAATTTTGTCTTTAGTCAAAATCAAATTCTTACATTCAAAAATGTTGATTGTTGCAAATAGATAGAAAACAATCTCTCTAGACCTTATCAAATAGGCTTTATACACAATAATTTGTCATCTACTCATTTTGATATTGGAATCCAAATTAGATGATTAAGGTTTTATCATATTTATTCCACATTTTATAATGATATCTTACTCAATATATAACTTTAAACCTTCCTTCTATATCATTCCTTGTTAAGAACACAAAATTTTGTCTTTTAGGTCTTGTAAATAAGTCTACAAACTGATCAATTAGTTATAACTTGAGACATATAGATTATAAGATATTTAACATTCATTTAAACCTTAAAAAATATACTAACTTTTCTTATTACCATATTTCAAACCTCCTTATTCATTTTAGAGTTATTTTTTCATGAAATATCAAAACACTAACTTTTAGACCTTATTTTAGATCTACAGAAAAACATAGTCATGTATATATTTTATTATATAGATTTGTATGACCTAAAATAAATTGAATTATTTGAAAAATACCTATGATCATTTTTCCACAAAATTTTATAACTTTTTGATTAGCCCTTTTCAAGATATTTCACTTTTGTTGAGCTTAAACCTTTCTAAAACCCTCTCCTACAAGTCTGTAGTCTATATTTTTACAATAAATTGAGTTACATGTATCATAAAACCTTGAAATCACCTGAAAAAATTCAAATATTTATTATTTAATCTACTTACAAAGTTTCACCTTGATTGGTTTTGTCATTTTTGAGACATATAAGTTTTAGTATTGTTCATAGGAGTTTTAAGCCTTGTTTTAATACATCAGATCTGATATTTTAGAATATATCATTAAAAATACATATGAAAATACTTAAATCACTTTTAAAACTTCATAAAAATTCCCTTCCAACATTATACAAATTTTCAAACCATTCCCATGGTTTATTTTAGAGATATAGTTGTTTTTCTCCACTAAAACCCTCAACTAGGTCTAAACCCATAAGTTTACAAAATACAATCCTTTATATATTTATTTATAGGACTCAAAAAGAATTGAAACCACTTTTATTTTTAAAACTACATCTAATAGTATTTTTATATAAAATTTCAATTCATTTTTATAGCTAGTTCACAAGTTATAGTACTTTTTCTAGGTGAAACCCTATCCTAGGGTTTAAGGCCAAATTTCAAACCCAATAACACTAAAATTGATAGATATTGAGTTTTAAGGATGTTCAAAGGATTATTACACTTTTAATATGATATATAAAACATTATATTACTTTTTAAATTTAATTTAGTCCTTGAATAGTCTTGAAAAGTATAATAAAATACCTTTTATCTTGACTGTGTTACCACATATTTTATTTCAAACCTCTACAATCCTTAGAACCATCATAAAAATATGAAATAGTATCAAAGAACAGTTAGGCAATGCACTTAAATATCCAAATAAATTTAAATTTTAGTAAAATTATAACAAAACATCTTTACTCATATGTTCTTCAAATTGATATATAGACCTCTATTGAATTACACCACATAAACCTTGAGACATGCAAGTCCTTCCTACCACCACAGACTTTTTACCTATTCTACACAAACTTATTTCTTTTTGTATTTCATCATTCCTTAATAAAAATTTTAAAATTTTCAATCCTTATCATTTATAAACTAATGTTTAATATTATCTTCTTTTAGCAAATATCTCTCAATTGATCTCATCTTCCTTCCCAACAGACAACTTGTTGACTTAAGATACCCTTGAGTAGGTATATAAATGGAATTTTTATGAGTTAAAACTTTATAAATATTAAGGACACATCCTAAGACCTATTTACCCCTTTACATACATAATCATGATCATATACAAGCTTACTAGATGAGAAAATACTCTTATTTGGCACTTATAGATTCAAATATTAGAACTCCTATTTTGTCAGGAAAACTCAAAACATGCATAAGAGACCAAATTTTGAATACCTCATGATTTTAATATATCTTTCATGAAAAAATAATACTCTTTACACTTACCTAAAACCTATAAAACCAAACATTATATTGCCTTTAATATGCTACTGCATCATACTCCTTAAGTGGGAAAAATTAAGCTCCTGCTCAAATGAAGTTTTGAGTTATTTTTCCTTTTCTTCCAATTATGTTGTACCTACACACTTCCTCTTTCCTCTACTATACTCTTCTCTTTTTGATTGCATTTTTATTCCATATGATTCTTTGTGTCTTTATCTTCCAAGATGAGGATGTCTTCTCTTGCAACTGGTATATTCTTTACTTGAGTTCTTTCAAGAGCTTCTTTCTCTATGATTTTCAACTCCTCAGCTAATGAACCTACACATACATAACTTAGAAAAATATTAGATATAAAATATAGAGACCTCTAGATATCATCAAGTGTCTATTTCAATCACACTTATCCTTATAATTTGTAATCTTATTTATCAATTGTTTTATCTTCTTTTTCTTCTTCACTCTTTATCCTTTCGAACACTAATTTAGGGGTCTCTTCATCATACTCCACTACTTCCTTGTTCAAAGCATGTTATAATTCTTCTATTCATCCTCTAACTATTATGCACTCACATATAAAAACAATTCATTATATTTCAAATCTTGTATCATTTCCATGGACACTTCTTCCTTCAAATACTCTTTCTTGCTCAAGCCTTCAATGAGGCTTATCAGTTGGTCTTCCTCTTCTACATCATCTTTGGATTCATTATATCTTTGGGAACTTGGTTCATGTCTTTCATTTGTATTGCTTGTTTCATGATCATTATGTAATATGAATTATACCTCTTTCATATTACACACTTGCTAATCATCTTTTACTTTTTCACCTTCATCTTGCTTAGATATATTCTCATCTTCTTGGTCGAGGATTACTATTTTCTCTTGCTCTTCATGTTGTACTTCTACATCCAATTATTTATGGTTCATTATCAACTTGTCTTCCTTATTATATTTAATTTTTGAGACCTCAAATCGAGTCTCCTCTTCATTCACTTGCATACCTACAACTACACATTTAGATGTATTGTTAGAATTAAAATATTGAGGCTTGATTATCTCTTTACTTTCCTTCTTGAGTTGTTTTTCTATCACCCTTAGTTGTCTTTTCCAACTTATAATTTCTTGCTACCTATTTCTTATTTATGCAATTTGATTAATTGGCCACTTTACCACCTTCTTGAATATTATGAAGAATCCTTGTCCTTCCTGGATCCTTTCTTTCTATCCTTGTATTAAACCTGCTAGATTTTGCTTCATCTCATTTTTCTCCTTCTAAATGTCTTCTTCTTCTCTCAACTAATTCCTTTTCCTCATTTATTTTTTCTCTCTTGTCAGTCATTACATTTGTATTTTACTTATCTTCTTCCTCTTGTACCTCACCCAAATATTATCTTTGGTCTTTTGACACTCCACACTTCCAAATGTGTTTTACTTTGGATCTCTTCTAAGTCTTTTTCACCTTGGATTTTATCTTTGAGCCTTAATGTGTTCTTTTTCCTTACCTTATTAGGCTTCAATGGACTAAATGTCTGCTTGAATCTTATTAAATCTCTTTTCCCAAATCACCTTCAAACTTATTCACTCTTCTTTGTAACTTGCACTTCTGTAATTTATCCCCAATAGCTTTTATTAAGCTCTAATACCATCTAATGTAAGTAGACCTCTTCTAGGTCTCTTATACTAGGTCTTCTAGGTCTTTTTGAGTTTTTTTAGCCTCATTGTACATAGTTTGATTCATAATTATCACTCTTTGTGACTTCTTTAGAGTTTATTACATTGTTTTACAATGTTATTCACATTAACTAACTCATTTTATCCAATCTCTGTTACCAACTTTGTAAAATTCTGCACACATGATTTCTAGGAAGTCTTATCCTTCATTAGGACTATAACCTTGTTTGATGATTATATTCCTCTAATAATCATTGTTTCTCTACATATCATTAAATTTTTTCTATCTTGATTCTTGAGAGAACTACATCAGCCTAAGGTCTATTTAGACTATGTAGGCAGTGCCCATTTCTTAGGAGTACTTGGGGGAAGCTTGCACACCCCTTATTTATTCTTTTATTCCCCCTACTTCGACAACCTATTCATGATCTAAGGATTGTACCTTACTCACTACACATGCATAATTTTTGATTGCTTGCATTGATTTCTTTACCTTAGTTGCATTATGTTGTGTCTTTTATTTATTAGTTTATTTGCTTGTTTATTTGGAGTGAGGTATCTGAATACATTTTGAAAACTATTTGAGTCTTGCCTTTTACCTTTATATTTATATTATTTTATTGCTTTTTTATGTCTTTTACATCTTGTTCCTAATTGAGTCTTGATCATTCATATCTCGATTCTAAGTTGTTTTACAATTTGTCCTTACTTTTATTTTATTGTTTGTTTGTGCTTTGATATATTCTTGTTTCCACTTAAGTCCTAATATTTCATATCTTGTTCTTAAGTTAGTTGTATTTTATATTTAACTTTGGTTTTTTGTTTTTGTTTTTTGTTCAAATGTGAATGTTTTCAACTTAAGTTTTGGTATTTTATATCATTGTTTTGAGTTGTAAATATTCACGTTTGAACCGCCCATTCACAATTGAAATATAATGTTATTATAGGTGGTTCATACTTATGATGCATAATTTCATTTGCCAAATTAAACACCAAATGATCCAATATTACAACAATATGGTGTTGAACAAAATATCTAAAAGCACTATCCTACATATCTGCTACCTAACCATGATATCATAATCCAATCATGGGCCAAACATTGAAAACAAACATGACTCTTTTTGCTACTACATGACGTGCATCTTCTAGTTTACACATCAAATCATACTATCCATTAATTTACCCAAAGTATATGGCTATTTCTATAGTAATTTAGGACATGCATCTCCTAAACTAATCTCTATCATCTAGTTATACATCAATCAGAGACATGAATAAATCAACATCCAATTAAGGATGTGCATCTCCTAACATTAGAACACACTATAATATCATAACAAAAATAATTGAAAATGATAAATATGAATGGTAAAAAAATCATGGTAAATAAATATACATCCATATCCATATTCTGATCTAATATCCATATCTAACATCATAGTAATATAAAAAGAAAAGAACATCATACAAAGAATATTAAGAGTTTGTGTACACATAACCATGAACCAAATAATAATGTCACATATATATCTCAAAAATCATGTTTTATACATTGATAGAATACATATACATCCTATGGTATAATGTCAAAATATCAGAGTTGTAAGATACAAAATCAGCTCTAGTTCACCAAAGTTATGTCTTGTACCAGGTGTTGGTGGTGGTTGTGGTGGTGGTGGCCCCATCACTACCCATTATGGAGTTGTCTATGCCACTAAATGCTCTAAAATAGTCGTATGTTGAGACCTAGAGGTCCTGTTAGTCCATTGACTCTAAGAATACTCCCTATAAGTGATTGTTCTCTGGTCCATTGGGACTATTACCTCGTACAAGCTATGATAATAAACAATCTCATCCTTAACACATAGGACATTATCCTTCATGCATAAGGGATCATATTTGGTTGTGATCATACTGGCCAATGCTCTAACATACCCTGATATGATACCACCTGTTGGGTCTCATCCCACTCATTATGGAGCCTCTATACCTGATCAATAGTCTTGTCTCAGTCTACTTGAGCTCTATCATGATCACCTATGATTGTGGCTAGCTCTGTATCTTGAGTATTCAACTAAGCCTTTAGCCTATCCAATTGAGCCACCTAACCTCTAAAAATGTGAATCTTATAATCTTAGGCTATGATAAGCCCCTGTAATCTAGTGGTCTCACCCTGAGTTGTAGCTAGTTATGCTTGTAACCCATCCATCTCCCACTATAGGCCTATAATCTCTGATAAATGTGTCAATATCTCACCTTATAGCCTATCAAAGTTATGTCTTGTACTAGGTGCTAGTGGTGGCCCCATCACTACCTATTGTGGAGATGGATATCCCACTAAATGTTTTAAAGTAGTCATATACTGAGACCTAGGGGTCCTGTTAGTCTATTGACACTAAGAATACTCCTTGTAAGTGGTTACCCTCTGGTCCACTGAGACTATTGCCTCATATAAACTATGGTAATAAGAAATCTCATCCTTAGTATATAAGACATCATCCTTCATGCATAAGGGATCATCCTTGGCCATGATCATGTTGGCCAGTGCTCTAGACATACCCTGATTTGATACCACCTATCAATGATCATCCAGCGCATTATAGAGCCTTTGTACTTGATTAATAGTCTTGTTTAAGTCTTCTTAAGCTATATCTTAATCCCCTATTATTATGGCTAGCTTTGCATCCTAAGTAGTCAATTGAGTTTGTACCTATGTCAACTGAGCCACCTGCCCTCTTAAAGTGTGAATCTTAGAATCTCAAGCTATGATGAGTCATTATAATCTAGTGGTCTTACATTGGATTATGGTTAGTTATACTTGTAACCTAACCACCTCCTGTTATAGCCCTATAATCTATGATAAATGTGTTAAGATCTCACCTTAAAACCTACCAATGAGAGCCTAATCCTTTGTAAACCTCCTTGTTTTAGAAGACTCAGCCTCCCCTATACCTATACTTGTACCTGTGCTATAAGGCCCAACCTCCTTGGTCCTTGTGTCTACATCTATCACTATACCAGAGGCCCTGACCTCTCCTTTCTCTAACTAGTGATACTACCATTTGACCCATGTTTTCACCATTCTGGAAAAAAGTGATTTTATTGTTTGATTGGTGATACTATCATTTGATCCCTATTTTCATCATTTTCATAAAAAGTGATTTATTTTGATGATCTCATCGATTTCCTGGTGAGATTGTCATTTCCATGGCATTCTCGTCATTTAGATTGTCGACCTCACCATTTTTATCTCTTCAAGATCAACGAGATTATTTTCCCACCTAATTTTAGGGTCTGATAAATGTGATTAATGAAAAAATAAAAAATAAAAAAGGGTACATACCAATACCCCAATCCTCGATGGATGTTGGTACTCTTAGACACACTCTCCAAGGTGTTGGCAGTAAGGGATATTAGCCATTTTGTTAGTTTCTCTCATGCACAAAGGTTAGAGCTCAAGTTTCTAATTATGGAGGGTAAAAATGACTCATTTTCACCCCCCAAGGGTGAGTTTATAGTAAAAATTTTGAATTCCCCCTAGACCTGTTGTTACCCCATTTCTTCATGGGAGGCTTATTTTAGCCTTGTTTATCCATTTTTTGAGTCATTTTCTTCTAATCACTCCATTTTTTAAGACTCTTTTGATGAATTACATGTTCCTTTCTTCTAATTGAGACCAACCCATCAAAATTATTTTTTTCATCCTCCCCTTGAGGGGGCATCATGGCCCACCCAAATGTTGTTTGGGGCATTTTTGTAATCCCATTCTTTTTGTAACTGATTTAGAATGTAATAGAAAGTGGGAACAGAATTATTTATTCTAATTATGATCATTCTAAGTGACCTTTTTATTCATTGAAAGCTATTGCTTCAACCAAATGTCTCGCCATGCCTTCTCGAATAGGGTCAAAATGTAGACAGCCAATTCTTACCATTAACGTTATGAAATTGCAAGTCTAAATGAATTTTTGTAGCAATGCACAAACTGGACCAAAATCATCAAAGTGCTCTAATTCATCTGCACACGTCACGTGCAAGTATCGATCTAAGTCAATATGTCCCTAACTGGGGCATTACCCTATATGTAATCATTATCTTCTTCTAATTTATCTTGGGTTAAATTGTGACTTAGCAAATTGATGTTCTCAATCACTAAAATTATTTGATACATCTGCATATGTCATGTGTATGTGCCAATTCATGTCAAGACATCCTTAATTGGGGAATTACCCTATACATAATTGTCACTTTTTTAATTCACTTCCAGTCAAAATGTAACCAAACAAATTGACATTTTTGACCATTCTAATTAAACAAATGACCAATTTCTAATAATTATAAAAAGACTAAGTAAAATCATTAAGCAAACCAAACTGGATTAAGAGCTTAGTGAAAAATCCATAAAAAATTAATGAATATTTAATATTATAAATTCATAAATAAAAAAATTTCAATAAATGTGATGTCATCAACCTCAAAGTAAAAAATGAGAAATATCAACATAAATGAGATAAATATCAAAATTAAGGCTAGTTATGCCTTTTATGCATTCAACCTCCCAACCCTAACCCAAAATCAACCACACATGGGTTGCATTCAATTAAAAAATTATAAATACAAGAGACACAACCATAACCATTAAGCTTTTTTAGGTGTAAATAAATTATGCCAAAATATCTCTGGAAAGTTTCAAGTCTTCTTCTATTTTTACCCAATCAAGAGCCAAAACCAAGTGGTGTAATAAGAGATGTTGGAGGTGCTTGCCCTACCACATTAATAAAGACTGAAACACCAAATCTAGGCACAAAAATGATTAGTAGATCGATCTTAGATGAAAGTCACTTAGGGAAGGCATGACTTGTGTTTTTCAGGTCTAGTTTATTGAGTCCATTGACCAATGCCCCTTGATAGAGTAGGCCTAATACTTTAATTCTTTATGCTTGTCATTTATTTTATGTACTAACACACGAGTTAACTTGTTTTGTAATCCTATTCTATAAAACCTAGAATAAGAACAAATGGTCTTGGTTTGGAATTGTTTGGAAAAAAATTTGACCTTGGTTGGTCTTTAACATTAATTCGACATGAGATTGGAATAGAGTCAAATGGTTCAAAAATTGGGAATTATTTTGACATAAGGAAAACACAAGTCTAAATTAGAAACTGAATGGGCAATTTAACCTTAACAAGTGAGACAAAGGCTATTGTTTTAAGTGGTAATCAAACACTAAAAAAATGACCAAGGTTAGTTTTAAAATGTGGAAAATGTAATGGTATTAAAAAAAAATTAGGGTGTAGGTTAACACAAGAAAACCTAAGTCCAAATTTAGAATAGAAATGGACAGCATAACACCTCAATGTGTAAATAGGTGGCAATGTGTTTGAATTTTTTTGGTCTAATAACCTAGTGTACTTGTTTTCAAATGAGGTCGTGAATACAACACAGGTTTTTACAAAAAACACTCCAAGAAATCATGTGGAAACTGACACAAGTTATGAGATAGTCATTGAATCCTTTCGAAACACTTGCTTTTAAGAGAACAAAATTTAAGGTTCATTAAAATAAATTAATTATTGCATGTTATCGATAGGGTTTTTAAGCCCCCCTTCTCTCAAAAGTTCGTATGTAAAAGGTAATTTTGAGGGTGGTCAACCTTTGCACCCCTATATCAATGATTTATCTATGGTAAATGTGGATTTCTACCCTAAGTTTTTGATGGAAAACTAAATGGTCTCAATATACCTTGTGGTATGTGGGTGCTTTAGAATAATCCATCAATTAGATGCGAGGTCTTGTGGGCCATTTGCTAAAGGGTCTAGTCCCTTCATGAACACTTCAGCCATTGGAGTCTCAGTGAAGTGTTACTAGTGCAACCAATATTTGAAGTGCATAGTAGATAAGATACTATTGGTGCTGCTCCAATTTGTATACCCCATCAGATAATGAGGTTGGTACAATGTTAGGATGTCACTTCCTAGGTCAACGCACCCCTAAAGACCAATGGGAATGTGATGAAATCCATCCCATAAAGTCAAAACAAAATGTAAGAAAAAATGCATTTTTGCTTTGATGCTTAAGACCCCATGAATGGGAAAGAGAAGAATATACAACAAAAACATATTATTCAGGTGAGGCACATAAACAAGTAAACCAACGTGTTTTTGGTCACCCAAGCTCCCTAATGGGGGAAAGAGGAGAGCATAGACACAATGATTTACAAACAATAACTGAAATACAAACAACCCTAAGTAAATACAAAAAGTAAATGCCCTTAAGAACACAAAGGCAATGGTGATTTTCTTTTTAAACACTAAATACCAAATGTGGACGAAATTTGCCTTTGTAGGTTAGTTGTAAAAGTAACAAACAACTTAAATATATAACAAAACCTACAAAACAAAAGATTAGATTGTCAAAAAAAGGTTTTACTTATCCAAAAAAAAGTTAAATTTATGACTTTTAAACTCCTGGGAATTTAATACAAGGTGACTTCACCATTTAACAGAGTGATCTCACTGATTATAGGTTGACTTCACTATTCTATAGGAAACCAAATATATAATTTTGGCAACTTCATCAATTAACAAGATGACCTTGTTGATTACTGGATGAGTTCATTGTTTCAAATAAAACATAGAAAACATGAATTTTACCTTGTACAATTTCACTGTTTAATTTTCAAGTCACCATAACACAAGGTGAGTTCATTGTTACTTTTCAAGTTTGTTGTTTTTATGGAAACCTATGAATGCAAATTTACTTATTAGATTTTGACCTTGTTGATACACAGGTCGACTTCATTGTTTTCTTGACAAATTCACCATTTCTTGTAAAACACACAGAGATCACATAATAATATACAATGATATTGTCGATACATAGGACAACCTCACTAATCACATATGACCTCATTGGTCCACAGAGTGACTTCATCATTTCATAGCGCAACCTCATCAATACATAGGACAACTTCACCATTTTCAAGGTAACCTCAATGATTATCAAAAAACACAAACATGGGAAAATTAGAGGAAAAAAAGAAAATCAACACCAAAAGATGGTTTGATTGTTTGACTAGAAGAATTAAAGAGGTTCAAAGGAGGTTTGTGAGATGCGTGGTTCCATTGAGTGTGCTATTATGTAGAAAAAATTATAAGATGGGTTAGTTTTTATGTTAGTATTCAAATGCAAACAAAATCATGAAACATAACACATCAAACTTGCTCCCTTGGGTGAACTATAATCACTAAAGCAAAAAAATCAATACATGAAGATGAACAATACATTCACCTTCCTTGAAGACTTCATATAGCAATTTTTTGGCAAATGTTTGTGTTTAGTTTGTGGATATAAGCGTCTTTATCAATGTGTGTGTTCAATCCGACAACATCTCCCACTGTCCACTGTGGCTTTGTTCACTTTGGATGAAGAATGGTGAAGCTTCTTAGCAATATTTTGGCATTAATTATTTACACATAAAAGCTTAATAGAAAATGGTCATGACCCTTGTATTTATAGCTTGACTAAAATGATATGGAATATCCATCTCAAGATCAAGATGTATGGTCTAAAATCAATTCAACTTTAGAGGCCAAATGCAATTAATATTTAGAAAAATGGAGAAATTAATAGGCATGAATTGTACAAATCAGATATTTGTTGCATTGATTAGGCATGGCTTGTATTTTTACCTTTGTGACCGCTTATATCATGATGCTGTCACCTTTTGTTGAATTTCCATTTTCCAAAATTAGATATTAACTAACTTTATATGGATTTTTCACTTAAGCATTTAATTGAATTTAATTAGTTAAGTAAATCTGATTCATGCACTATTAGTTGAAAATGTCAATTTACTAGGTTACAATTTGATTGGAGATGAATCAAAAGAAGGTAACAATTACAACAGAGTAATGCCCTAATTAGGAACATACTGACATGAATAAAGAATTACACATGATGTGTGTGAATGAATCAAAGCATTTTAGTGGTTTTAGTCCAATATGTGCTTTATTATAGGAAGTCATTTAGACTTGTAATTTTGACACATCAATGGTTAGAATTGGATGTCAACATATAGGATGTGTAATTTTCCATGAGTAGAGCAAATTATACTTTGCTCACCCCAACAAGCAAGTTTGTGTCGAGGTTGACGTGACCAAGGACTTGAAAGAGTCTATCAACATTCAAGTAGGGCCAAAACACTAGGCATAAAAGGTCAACTATTTTAACATACTAAATAAATGCTTTTGGTGTCAATCACCCAATCATAGGATCCACAACTGTCTTCTCATGGGTTGTCCAAAGCCCTCTGTCAGATGGGTGCCACTTGAAAAACAAAAGGTGGTGGAAAATAATGATGGTTGGATAATAATGGAAAACACAAAATCCATCACTTGCAACAAAGGTGTAAAACCAAATCACACTCCTATCTCAAAATCCTCCCTTAAGGAGCAAAAGGAGAATGTATTCTCCCTTGTTATCCCCCCTAAATTTATTATGACCTCATAGCGCCGAACTTCTCAAGTTTCTTGATAACAAGTTAATGTTCCTCTTGCTAATACACCCTCTATAAGTGAGTCTACCCCTCAACATCCATGAAGTCCACCTTGTGGTGGTGCTGACTCTCCTAGAGAGGACAATGGGGATAAAAATTGATCCATCTCACTCAAGAATTATTTTCCAAACCAACACACTTTGGTGGGAAATTAGTTTGTAACACTTAAGTCTAGAGAAGACATAGAGGATGGTCATTGATAACTACTCATGGAAGACTCCCACTAATGAATTTGATGTCATGAATTGTTCTAGTATCACATAGTCCTCTTGTAAATTATCTATGGACATTGCTTATCATAAGCTAGGGGATTTAAATTTTATCTTTTTGTAGGAAGTTAAGATTTAAGTGTTTCTTTGTAGACTACTCTAAAATGAATTTCACCTAACACATATCATGTTTCCACTTCGTATGAAGATGGACATAGTGGCATCAATATTTTAGTTTCCAATAATTTTCCCCTATGGTTGTTGCCTCAAGTGAAGATCCATCACATTGGGATATTTGGGTTCTACTTGACATCAATGGCCAGTCCTTGGGGGTTCTCAACATCTATGCCCCTAATGATGGCCTTAACAAATCAACATTATGGCAATGGCTTGCTAACAATCTATCTTAATCTACCTTGTTGATTTGTGATGACTTAAATATAATCAAAGGGCCTAAGAAAAAAAATGGTGCCCTTCCTATGCAATGGTGTGCAAGAGAATGTGAAGTTTAGTTTTGTTTTTAAAACTGTTGGAGTTTGGTGGACCCAGTTCTTTAACTACATGCATTAAATACTTCACCTTGGTTCACTTAGTCTAATTTCATGTCAAGATTGATAGGGTCATAAAAAAATTAGACTATTTCAAACTATATAAGCAACATGTTCTCCTTTACTCTCTTTTATGGGCAATTTATCATTATCCATCCGGAATTTCTCTTGTCAAACTAGCTAACCCCATTGTTTGGAGAGTGGAGTGGAATGATGACAATTTCAAGGTGCCATATAATCAATTTTTTCTTGACACATCCCTCCTCTTCCATGATGACACCATTAGTCTCATCACTAGGGTGTGGAACCTTACACCATATCTATCTTATGTCATCAGTTTGATCGAATGGTGGAATGAGGTGATCATTCGCACTACCACCTTCCTTCATCCTTATGAAAAACAAGTTACTCAAATTTAGAAATAGGATAATGGTGTTGTAATCAAATAATTCTAAAGAGTTTCCTATCTTCTTGAACACAATCCATTTGATATACAATTGCAATCGATCATTGCCTCTCTAAAGCATAAGTTTAAGTTTGTAGATAGCCATGCAACTAAAGGGGCTCAGATCCACACTCAACTACATTGACTCAAATCGGGTGATTGGACCTTCTTCTTTTTTTTCAAATCCATCCATGTCAATTAGGCCATATATCAAATCAAATCTATTAAACTTACTCAACAATGTCTTACCAGTGTGCCTAAATTCTCCTTGACATTTATTGATCAATACAAACTAGTGTTTTAAGCCTGAGGCAAGTCGATAGAAAGGGTGCATGCTCTGCAAGAATGTTTAGATGTTGTGCCTTACAAGCTCAACAATGCTAATAAAAAATGTGATACCCTTCTAACATTGGAGGAGCTCTTCATGAAATTAAATACATGGCCATGACAAAGCCCCAGATATTGATGGTTTCTCTTGTGAATTTTACAAGGCTACCTAACATTTTATGGGACCCAACCTATTATAATTCTATAATGAAACTTTTCAAAACAAATCTCTAGGTGATCTCATCAATAAGCGTAATACTAAGTTCATTCCCAAGGTTAGAGACCTAAATCTCATTACTAGTCAATGTCCCATCACCCTCCTCAATGTGTCATATAAAATCCTCACCAAAGCCCTTACCAATCATCTCTGTTTCATCCTACTTGCCATCATCATACCATAACATATCGACTTCATTAAGAATAAATACATTCTGGACAATCTCATTGTTATGTCTAAGGGAATGGAATGGGCATGGACATCTCACCAACATACCAGATTCCTCAAACTAGACTTTAAGAAGGACAATGATAGAATTGAATGGTCTTTCATATTAGCCATGCTTCAAACCCTGGGCTTTGGTCAATTTTTATCTCTGTAGTCGAGAATTAGTTTTCAAGAGCCTTGACATGCCTCACTATTAATGGGCTTAAATTAGATAGCTTTGGCTTATTCCATTCATTTAGGTAAGGTTGCCCTTTGGCTTCAGCTATTTATATTTTGTTTGTATAAGCATTTGGTTACTTACTTGTTCACGGGGTAAAGTGAGGGCTCATATAGGGCATTTGTCTTCTTGATCACCCTTCTTAGCTCATCAATGACCACTTTGTAGATGATACCTTTCTTGCTCTCTGTAAACAAGAAGCTTATGTTAAAGAGGCATTGAATTGCCTTGATATTTTCTACAAAGCCTTTGGCTCTTATATGTAGTGGGCTAAAACCCAATGATCTAGACAAAGCATGATGCCTATGCTAAAATGGGTTAAGTAATATAATTGGAAGCAGATCCAAAAAGGGGAGGAATTATATTTCTTAGCATACCATTTGATTTTGATAGTTATCCCTCAAAACTATGGTAATATATCATTGATAGAGTAGAGAAAAAGGTAGAGTATCAGATCATGAAACCTCTATCATTAGCTAGGAAATTTCAGGTTTGTTTTAAAATCCTAGTTACTACCCATATTTATTATTATTCTTATTGGGCCCCCTCTAAAGCCACATATCACAAGTTAGCCATAGTTCTCAAGGATTTTCTATGGGCCAATGTTAAACAAACGTGTGGCTTCTATAGAGTTACTTGGGATATTTATTGTCTTCCTCATGAGAAAGGTGGTACATGCATTGTTGACATCTACAAACAAAGTATTAGTCTGTGTGCTAAATGGGTATTTTAAACAATCAAAGGCAATGAGGCCTAAAAAATTATCCTGCAGCATTGGATTGCCTTTGGCTCGCCATATGTTAAAGTCAGTTAAAAAATTATTAGGTTTCACACCTTAATTATTACCACTATGCTTGTCAAAATTGAGGGATCTTTTGTGACTAAAAGCATATGGAAAGCTTTTGAAGTTGTCAAACCATATCTCAAATGGGTGGGTGATGATTTTCAAAATGGCTTATCCTTCAATGACCACAACATTTGGTGGTCTCCTATTACAACCAATTCCAATATTCTCTTAGCATAATTGCTAGGTATGAAAACTTTGAGGCTCTCTATAAAGGTATTCATAAAGTTAAGGATTTGATTTCCTACCAAGATTGGGCTCCTCAGGCTCTGTCAAAAGAAAAATAAGAGTTAATCAATTATGAATTAACTTTCATTCTACATATCCAAGAAATGATGCTCAATGTCATACTTCATAAAATCAGTTTATTGTCTTCACGTACTTGGTGGAAAGACCAGAGATGGAACTATGATAAAATATTCTCCAGGTCTCCTATATCAAGTTATGAGCCTTTTCTCTTTAGCTTTGGATAAGTCAAACATGCGATGGAGCTCACCTAAGACCTGTCTTGCTAGACTTAATAGAATATGGGATGCAAAACTTGAACCCAAGATCGTTCACTTTCTTTGGTGCCTAGTTTATCAAGGTCTTCGTCTCGGGGGAACATCTTATTCATATTGAGATTGCTTAACCCAAGTGTCCTACTTGTTCCAAACCAGAGTCCTTCAAACATTTCTTTTGGACTTGCCCCAAAGCCCAATTTGCTTGGTACTGGATCCATAGTCTCTTTTAGCACTTTCAACCATAATCATTTTCTTGGTGAATGGCCTTCTTTAGGGATAATGCTTAGTGGTTGACATATATATATTTTCCAATGGGATTTCTTTAGGGCTATCATATTATTTCAACTATGGAAAGCTAGAAACTCATATTTGTTTAACAATGAAAAAATATCTTGTCTATCTTCTGTTAACGACAAGGTTGTTGTTATCTCTTTAACTTTTATATAGAGAGAAGCATAAGCAAAGAAGGTGACTTTAGAATTCTAACACTTGCATATGTTACTCAACCACTAGGGGAGTGCTCCATATACCACGAGCCGTGTCCCCTCAGATTGTCCAGCACATGAATCTCCTCCCATGACATCTTGTTATTAGCAAAGTTGTTTGCACAGTCACATCCGCTTCTCCACTCGTCTTCATTAAGGGGGGTGGAGTCCATTGTCCCTACGTGAGATGTATGTTACTAGTCCGTCTTGGTGGAGTTCGCTTGTGCAGGGGAGTGGTCGAGTTGGTAGTGTTGTTCAACCACCTCTTGGTTGGGCTATCATTATATCTTTGGCTCTCCAAGATCTTACTCAAGATAGTTGGGTGGAACCAGATCCTCCATCTGAGCCTTCCTCATGGACCACCCAACGACATAAGGATGATCCACCACCACCTTTTTATGGAGTAATAACTTGTACCTATTTTTTTATTTTTTATATTGTTGTTCTGAATTATTTGATTTTCTCGTTACTATGCCTTATCTAATAATTATACTAATGTGAGTTTGTCCCTTTTAACTGACGTAAAACTAGACTATGACTTTTTACTATCCACCTTATTATAACCACTATATATCAAATTTTTATTAATAATAACTATATTAATATGTTCCAATAATAAAAATAAGTACCATAATCTCCACTCTGCGAAATTGAAACCTAAATCTTTTCAAAGCAAGTCCCCAAACCTCCCACTCCACCAAACCTTAATGCATAGAAGGAAAAAACTTCCTCGTCTAGACAACTCCCAGGTTTCCATTGGTGCATAACTTGGCCTAAGAGATATTCACGAGATACACATGTTGAATGTGACTTTAGCGCTGATAAAAGGTTCTCAAAGACACATTGAGTGGGAACCCCCATGGATAAACGTAGATTTATATATACTATAACTCAGGACAATTTAACGAACATACTCTCTTTCATAAAAAGAGAAGCCCCATGGGGCACAACTCATTCTATATGGAGACGCGCTTCGTTTTGTCTCGACACTAGTCCTTTTACCTTTAAAAGCCCTTAAGCTGAAGTCAAACTCCCTAATCCCCATCACCTCTAAAAATTAAGTGCGCCTCAAAAAATAAAAAAACACAGACTATATCTGGCTCGATCATGCCCACATAGATCAATGGGGAAATCTTTGTTTTTAACAAGTTTACTCGGAGTCCATTGGAGAAGAACAAGATCCAATCTGGAAGTAAAAATCTAGAGTCAGTCAGTTTTTTTAATTTTTGTTCTCATTTTCCTAGTATTTTTTTTGGGGCAATTCTAATGGTTAAAATAAGGTCATATGGGAATATACATATCATACCGAAACATCCTGCCTCGGGCTTAGAGTTGTGATCTGGGTTCATAAAAAAGACGAAAAAAAGAAAAAGAATGAATACCCACCTCACAGAAAGACAGTAATAGCAAGTTAGGAAACAGGACTCCAACAGAAACATTACCATTTTTCATATAAGCTGCTGAAAAACCTTTACCTAGGGGGACTGTGTAAACACAGAGTTGGGTTCTCAACAGTTGGCCATTTTTTATTTCGTTTGGCCACTACCCAAATTAGCATGTTGCTGGTGAAACAATGAGATCTAGTTCTTTCGGTTCTTTTGTTGTCTCTCGGATCTGCTGATTAAATCCCCTATATGCATCTCATAACTCCAAAGTTGCATCACCTTTTACGCATATGGACAGCAGGGCTAGACTTCGATGGCAGCACGATCTCTGAGGGAATCTGGGAAGAAGGATTGAGTCTTTATCAGATAACCTGCAATACAGGTTGTGATAGTTACAGACAGTTCGAGAAATAATGATATTCAAGTCCAAGATCAAGTGGGTAGCCCTTCTTGGGCTGATTTTGTCGCTGGTTTCTCTGGTCACACATCTTCTGCTAGCAAGGTACTCCACCACAGATCTTGTTCAGTACAAAACAGGCATCTTGACAATTTTCAACTGGCGCCCTGTGGTTGAGAATGAGGAGTTTCTTCCAAGGGCCAAAAATCAGGTCTGACCATATTTCATTTCAAATGCAAGAACATTTTGGAAGGAAAAAAAATAAAAAAAGAAACTGTTTTCTGATATTTGTTTGCTTGTATTAGAAATGGAATACTAATGCTGTGGTTTTCATTTGAATTTTGCAGACCTCCCAGTACAGGAAACTATGGGGTCCAGTGAAATCACTTGAATTTCTGCAGCCCTTTGCAAATCCCAGAGGCAACAATTATCCAGGTAGGTTTTTTCCCTATGGTGCTTTACAATTTACAAGCTACTTTGTTTTTGCTCACAATATTAATTTAAGGGAAGGGCAGCGTGCCCGAATTCCACGACTGTAAAAGAAGTTAGGTCCCCTGTTGTTGGGTATATATACCTTTGGCATTAGTTTGGTTGTTATGGAACTCATAGCTTCATACTTGTCGACATGGGTCCTTAACCGAAAGGCCAATTAGGGTCTACCTTGTTTGCTCAAATGAATAATCAGATGGAAATTGAAGCTGAGACCATCGGCTGATGATTGCAACTATGTAACAGTGCGTGGACAGGCATCTATTCGATAAAAAGAACTATTGATATCTTAATATGCACATCCTTTTCAGAATGAAGCATTTTACTCTTTTTTCATGAATGGACTTGTTACATTTGGATGGCCAAGTTTCTAGCCCCCAATAGAGACATGACCTGAATGTTGAAGGCAAATTCATCAGAAGAGTTTTACAGGGAACAGAGAGTTTTTCCTCCTTGATATGGCATTGAAAGTTAGAGAGTGAATGAGATAAAGTTAAAGTGATTGCATTTGTTACCCGGTCAAGGTTTAGAAAGACATAGCAGAAATCAAGAAGGGAAGTCCTTCAGAAAACCAAGACTCCAACTATTATGATTTGAAATTCAAACAGGCAATATAGACGACTTTTTTCCTGATCAAAACATTGCAGCTGGTATTGACAAGGATTCCCATCACTCGTGTCTAAACTTCTCGCACTGGCTCAATATCTTCACGGAAACATTTACATTTTCTTAAAACTGTGTCTCAGGGAGAGAATTTCTGGAAAAGCAATTCTCCATTGGATCAAATGTTGAAAATCATGGAAATGTCAGAGATTGCGCCAAACTGGAGATTGGTTTTTAACTTCTGTGGCAAAGTTGATGTTGGTGTTTAAAATGCAGTCCTCAGACAATCTTTTTTTGTAGGATGAGATGGGACTTGTTTATGCTAATGTGCCAAATTAAAGAGTAAGTGTTATGCTATTCATTAACAAATACTGTTTGCTTCTGTATGGTTTGGAGCAACTACTTACGAATACATGCACCATGAATTAAAAAAAATCAATCATTTAGAGCTAAAAGTTCTTGATGGAAGGTCCATTGAACCATGTTGCTATATCATTAAAGTAGAAGCATTATGTTGATAAGATTAAATTATTCAAATATTGGCTGCGAACATGATAAATGTGCAGAAACTAAATAGAAATAAACAAACACAATATAAGATAACGTGGTCTGGTTATATAACTGATACAAGTAAAAGGGAAGCAGCATCATGAAAAGCAGGCAAGAAAGTGCAGCATACAAACCCAAAATATTTAATTTGCCTTAATTCTGTCTTAACTACAGAAAATTCAATTATCATTTAGTGTCACAGATAAAAACATAAAGAACATAGGCATCTTTTTGCATTAAAAGACCATCAAATACAACGGTTGCTTCTATACAAAAGCACATCATAAAGTGAGCAGATTTAGATATCTGGTGTCTATTGTAGCCCAAGAGTGTAATGGCTCCAACATGATAAGGCATCAATAACTAGAAGATAGAAGACGACTTTAGTAGAGGTTCGTATCTTGAAATGTACTAAATGGCCACCTCTGATGGTCGTGTTTAGGATGCTTAACTTTCAAGGCACTCACTAGCAGGTATTTCAATTGCTTCAGCATTAGTTTTCTTGGTTTCCCTATGTTCATAATGTCTATCTGCATTGAGCTTCCGTTGCCAGTTAGATCAGCATGGATCATATTTCATAACTATAAGCCAACCCATAAAATGCCTGTTAGTAGCCTCATTCCACACGATTAAGGGCTTAGTATAAAATTGGTTATCACATACCCTGCTCTATTATGAGCACTTAAATGATGTTTTTAATTCTTAATCATCTTATTCCTGTTCAGTGATATTGGCTTATGTGAACACATGTCTTCTGTTAACAGAGTGCAACGAACAGAGTGCAAGTTCGACTTTGATTGTGAAGTGGAGTACATTTTAAGTAAATCACCTTTCTGTATTAAGGGTAAAAGTTTAATTGAGAGCTTCAGCATTGTTTTACATTGCAAATGTCAAGCAAATAAATAGCTCAAAGTGAACTACAAACAAGGAGATAGTTTAGCGTAAATACCAAACCCTAACAATATAACTAAATGGAGCACATGCTAAATCTAGGAGATACTAACAACCATAGTTTGTTTGACTTGTAATAACAAACTATTATTACAATATTAATCTAACACCCTCCCTTAATGACTAAATTAATTATTTTAGTCATTATTACAAAAACATTATTAAGTCCATATATGAACTTAACTCAAGGTGTAGACCTATTGCCATTGCAACAATATATCCAAATGTCTCTATTGTTGCCAATCCATCTTACCGGAGTACATGGGTAACAAGCCATTACAATTGCCATGTAAAGTAGGAAATGGTGTTGAATATTGAGTTCACTGGATTCAGTTGTTCCATTGAAGTGTTGTCATGTCTTGGATGTGACATGCGTTCCCTGTTTATTAGAGTGATCAGTTCTAACAAAAACTTTAGAATATACATCAAGACTAAACAACATAGCATATCCCTTAAGGGATATTTTTACGCTAAGCTATTGAAAACCCAATGCCTACTACTTTTCATTATTGAATAATTTTGGGACATTTATTATGCATAACACTCTTGTGCTTTTTCTGTATGCCCCATCCTCTATCACCATTCTTCATGGAAATTGTCCATTTTGGTTTGATTTAGGTCTTTGAACTTGTGCTTGGTTTCAATACTTACATAACAATAGTAAGAGCAAAATTTACCTGCTCTTGACCTTGCATATTCTGTTTTCCAGACCTTGTAGATTACCTTTCCAACAAGTAAGGCAATTCATCTTTTCTTATGTCTTTCATCATGGTATGGTACTACCTAGGCCTTTTGTGTTGGTCTTCTTGATTTGATTGTGAAGAGCGAGAAACACTCTTTTCATGATTTGATTGTGAAGAGTGAGAAACACTCTTTTCACCACTAGAACTTGACTCTTCTGGTTTTTCCATCTTTGAACCCTATTCAAATTTAGTACTAGAACGTGTTTCAGAAATATCATTAGCATGTAGTAATACATTACTATTAGTAGATTGACCATTATTAGAAAAGAATGATGCTTTCTCATCTACAACATCTTTACTCACCATAATTCTATATGTAGAGACATCTAACAATTTGTGTAGATCCAAAAACATGAAAATGGCTTACATTAGTTGTTTTTCTAGACCATGCTTCTTCTGGTGTTACATTCTGCAAGGCTTGTGTAAGACTTTTGTTGAGAGTGTACACAACTGTATTCACAGCTTCTGCCCAATACTAATGTGGTGCATTTTGGTTATCCACCATACATCGTGCCATCTCTATGACTGTCATGTTCTACCTTGCCATGACTTCATTCTGCAGTGTTGAATATTGCTTGTATATACCTTTTTTCTTGTATAATTCCATGAATCTATCAAAGACAAACTCATCTTTATCAACTGATCTAGGAGCTTTTACAGGTTTTCCTCCATGTTTCTCTACCATAGCTTTCCAAGCAACAAAGTTAGAGAAATATTATGACTTTCTATGCAGAAAACAAACCCACATTTTCCTAGAAAAGTTATCTATTATCAACAAATAATACAAAGCTCTAGATATTGAAGGTGTTGGCATTGGACCATGCAAACCCGCATGTACCAAATCTAATGCATTCTAAGGTTTTTGTTCCTTCTAACTCTTTTAAATAGAAAACATTCCATTCATCATGTCACTCTGATTTAATGTATGCAAATGCTCATAACTGAGGTGACCACACTTCTTATGCCATAGTTCACGAGTGCTTTCGACTGTTGCTAGTGCATGCTCTTTTGTTTTTTTGGGATCAATCAACTTATACAATCCCTTATTACCATACCAACAACAACTGTTCATGAAGACTACTAACCATGCATTTGTTTCCTTTAAACTCCACACAAAGGCTAGGATTCATAGATATTTTATTTATGGAAAAAAGATTTTTGTTCATGTTAGGTAGAAACCGAACATTCTGAAAAATGTAACATAATTCAATGAAATACGAACACCTAAATGTCCTTTCACATAGTGAACCCAACCATCACCTAAGGAAATTGATTCAATGCAACTGTCATCTTTACAAAGTTTACATACTAGTTTTTATGACATGTGCAGTGTCTTGATGCATTTGAGTCAGAATACCACATTCTTGACTCCGCTGATTGATTATGTGCCGGCACAAATGCAAACTCACTTGCTGAACTTTGATATCTTCTTCAACCACATTTGCAGATTGTGACTTCTTTCTATTATTTTCCAAATCATATTGTTGCTTACGAATCTTTCTTCACATGACTAGGTTCTTTACAATAAAAACACTTCCATTTAGATTTCTTAGAAGTACTTATATCGCTATTAGAGTCGTCTTCAGAAGAACTACTGGCACTCCACTGTCGACCCTTGCTCTTTGACCGTGCCAAGAATGCACTTTCTATAGATGTTGATGTTGAAGCAATTGAATGTTCTTGCCTATTTTATATTTGCATAAGCATGGACATCTTTTCAAAATGCAGTGTTTGCGTCTCTGCAATCATATGCAATGACTCCGCAAATGAATCATATGACGGAGATAAATTTTGTATGACAAGAGCAATTAAGTTTTGTTCATCCATAAGCTTTTTCACCGTTTTTAATTGGTCACATGTGTCTTTCAACTACAATAAGAATTTAGAAATGGATCCACCTTCCTGCATTGTAGTTGAAAACAACAAATTCTTTAAATACAACACCCTTTCGGCTTTAGAAGCTTGGTATTTTGTTGTAAGATGTTTCCATAACTCTGATGCAATGGTCGTTTTTCTAGCTTCTGGTATCAAGTTATCAGCTACTGAAAACCTTAACAATATTAAGGTTTCTCGATGGTGTTTATCATAGTCATCATGTTGAACATTTGGTCTATTCTATTTAGCAAGTACAATTTGATCAAAATTCCGATACTCATAGATGGTCCGTATCTTGTAACTCTATAAATTAAAAGTTTTGCTTGTTAATTTTTGAGAATCTGATAGTAATAAGTGTTGTAAACTACCATTTGACCTAGTTTTTCACTAAAACAATTAAATAGGAAAAACTATAAAGGCTTTTACAAAAATTCATTTTGCACACGGATTTTACCCTAAAACTGGATATTGCTACTAGTTCTTAGCAAAAAATTCCTTATATTTTATGAGAAATTTAATTAATCACTTTTTGTAAAATTGCTTAAAAAGGACGAAAACAATTAAATCTCAAGTTTTACACACTCTTTGACCAAAATGTTTTCTTGCATGTGTGCCTAGACCTCCGACCGAACAATGTGGTAAAGTTTCAATTGTTTTTTTCCTTATGGTTTTCCGGCTATAGAATTAATTGTGGGTTTTCAGACAAATTCTAGGGTAATTAATTGAGACTTAATAAAGTTTAATATTTTCAAAACTTTAAAAATATCAATTTTGCCCCAAAATTTTGTAACAATTAAAAACTTAGCTTAAAAACTTCAATCTTTTAAATAGCCAATAATTATCCCCTTGTGCACATGCATGAAAAATGGCGGATCTGCGCCTTCTTTTGCTTCAATTTAACAAGTTCAGCTTCTTGGAATGCCAGAACGGGATTCCAATCTCCAGAGAACAGCAGATTTGTATCTTTAACATAATTCATCAGCAGGATGAGATGCCACACCTCCTCCTTTGGGATGCCACACAGCAGAATGGCACGTCACACCTCCCTGTGCAGAAGCGTCCTCCCTGGGTTGAGCCTCTTCTACAGGCTGCGCTACTCTTCACAGAGGTGCTCTTCTCTAGATACCTCCTCTCTCTTTGCACCAAAGAACAATTGAGAGCTTTTCAGCAAACATGCCCGTCTTTTGGCTGATCACGCCTATCTTTTGGCTTGGAATGCCTCCTCTATATGACAGCCACGCCTGACACTTAGCATATTACTCTTGTTTGCAGGAAAAAACAATTTCTAAAACACATCAGTATATTGCCAAACCTCTCTGAGATTTGCCATGCCACTCTTAGGCCTGCACCATTCTCCTTTGAGAGCGCCTCTCCTTGGGTCAGTGTAGCAAGCGATATGCCAAACAGAACAGTAAAACTGCAAAGCACTTTAACAATTTCTCACAATGCTTTCTCTTTCACTGCCATGACTCTCTTCAGGCATCACGCCTTTCTCCAAGTAAAGGCTTCCCATGCAGCATGTCCTCCTCCAGGCAAAAGTTCTTTATTGTTTGATGAAAAATATATATGTGATTCACCTCAGGTGTGTTGTTGCTTCTTCACATGCTTCCTCCCTGTCTCACACAATCACTTCAAACAATTTCTCGTCTTTCAGAGATTTCCTCTAGGGTCTACAAACCATGGGCTCTGATTACCATAAAAGTTTAATTGAGAGCTTCCGCATTGTATTACTTTGCAAATGTTGAGCAAATAAATAGCCCAAAGTACACTACAAACAAGGAGATAGTTTAGCGTAAATACCAAATGCCAACAATATAGCTAAATGGAGCACATGCTAAATCTAGGAGATACTAGCAACTAACAACCATACTTTGTTTGATCCGTAATAACAAACTATTATTACAATATTAATCTAACAAAGGGCAATTGTGCAACCAATGAAGCACGTGCTTTTTAAGGAGATAGTATATGCCAATATTTGAGCATTCTCAAATGTTCTTTAAGGAGACATTTCTTAAGTGTTGCAATCAAGGAGAATTGTGTAATTGCGATGCAAGGGACCTTAGCAAGCAGGCATTCTCATCGAAATAGGTGTAAAATGGGGATTTTAATATTCATGAGTGCAGTGGAGATGAGGGTATTCACAATATAGGGAGGTGTGTTTGTTAAGGTATATCTTTCTTAACCGACAGTGTTGTCTCTGTTTACACTTGCATTGTATATGACCTAAACATCCTTGGAGATTGAAGTTGGCTGTTCGCTGAGACAACTAGTTGTCTCACTTTGCTACATCCTGAGACATTTACACAGGTTTTTAGTTAGATTGTAGATGGAAACAGGTTGCTAACTTTTTCCACTTTTAACAGAGCTGTCGTTAGGAATTTATAAAAAGCATCATGAAGGTTAGCTCACATGACGGTATTCAGTCTTATCAGTAAGTTGTTGTGGAAGGTTGGTGTTCATGCTAACGATCTATTTATTTCTGTATGCTGAATCATTTAAAATTTTATATATGCTACCCTAACAAACCTTCAATTACCAAACCTCTGCATTATTGCTTTAGGGTAATCATGTATTAGACAATCCATGGATAGAATTTGGATAGGATAGACAGATTTCCACATCGGGATATACATCAATTGTGTTTGGACAGAGGCTTAATTTATCTTTATAAATTTGTTGAATGAAGTGGTCTTGCAGCACCATACATATTAGAATCCTACGAAGTATAAGGGTATCATCAACTGAAAGAAGTGTCATCCAAAGTTGAGCCATTTTGGTGATGCCTTCGTAGAAAGTAGGGGGAGATGCTGGTTTTCGGTGCCAAGGTACTTGGCGAACTATTGATCATAACGTGGAGAAAGATCTGGTAGACTAAGGTCAATCCACACTATGCAGCACATTTCTAGATCAAGGAAAATTTTGTACCAGTCTTTTCTTTTTAGATCCCAAGAGTTTATTTGGTAGCTATGAGTTGTTTGTCTGTATGGTGAAGGCGACTTCTAATCAAGATATCTTGTTCCCATCTCAAGGATTTGTCATGTGTTCGGGCATGGAGTTCATGTCCATTTCTTGAGATGTTGCTTCTTGATGCAGAAGACAGCCTTTTAAGTGAAATGTCTTAGTTTAAAAATTCGTGTCCATTTGTATGGGAATTTTATTAAGATGGTGCGATACAATCAGTGTTACATGTTCAGCATGTGAGAGGAAAACTGCAGCCACCATTGGAAGCCATTATCAGCCCAATCCAGCTATTGGAATGCCATTATCTGTTAATTTTAGCATGAGAAGATTGCTTTTTGTGAATTAGTAATTGTGTCTGTGAATTACTGTTACATTTTGCATTGTGATTGCCTCATTTCTTTTATAAATCTATAATCTATTATAAGCCATTTTCCTGTATCAAATAATATTTAAATGCCCACATCAGCTGTGGCATCACATTCCCTCTTGCCCCCATTTTTGCATTCCTGAAGCTTTGTGAAATAATGAAGGCAGTTAGTGGCTCATGAATTCTATTGGAAATGTTGGGATAAACAGTTAACAGACCAGGTGCTGCAAAGGATTTGTTTGTTTGAGACAGGGTGGCCTCATGAAGAGAAAGAAGATCTGACTGGCAATAAAAGGTCAATTATATGCTTTGAATGCTAAAGGGGCAGTTTTTATAACTTAGTTGTATGACTAACTGACCCCATTTATAGCATTTCTAAGAATTTTGAAAATTTGTGGCAAAGAATTGGGTTTCACAAGGGTCCAAAGTGGTGTTGCTTTATGGCATTGCAGCTACAAGAGGGATCGGGTTGGTGTGGTGAAGGTGCAGTAGTATTGTCATAAAATTGTGGTTGTTCATAGTACGAGGCTTTGCACAGTCATTTCCTAATATTTTCCAAAGTGATTTTTTGTTTCCCAAAGGATGTTTGTTACAGTCGTGATTGTGGCAAGGACACCTGCAATAGATATTGTTATCTTAAGTGGAAATTGTTATCTTAAGTGTTGAATTGGATGTGAAGTCAAGGAGAGGTACTAGAAACAAACCAGTTGATTGATCCTGGAGGATCTGAGCCATCAATTCAATGCGTGACATCCGGGTGTTACTCGACAGTTCCTGCGACTTCCCCAGCAGCTTCAGCATCATCTCTAACACATGTGTCAAACCGCAAGTCATAATTCCTCGTTTGCCATACAACACAACTCCTATAGTGTCAGCATTGTACCACGGAACTTGACAGTAAAGTTAGCAGAAGTCATCAGTCTAATGATTGTTTATGAAACTATTGTTACCAACCATTGTAACGGTCTAACCGATGCTTCATCGTCCTCCTTTGTATATTAATTTACATGGCCACTCTTTCGAGTTAATTAGAATGAAGTTAGGGAGTATGTAGACATTGTTGACCATTTTCGATCACCATGGAAGAGCAGCGTCTAAAATCAACTGAAGGCTTTAGTTTTAGCAGGGAAGGCTTCTCAGGGTTCAGTGGAAGTTTGGTGAAATTGACTAAGGCAGAAAGGGAGTCAAACTTCATGTTTTGAGGTTTTGGTCTTCACATGTTTTTGATGCGAATGGCTTAGAGGGAAAGATGACTTATCACACTTTCAAAAGTTGGCCTTCACACTTTTTGTGGCAAAAGACTAGTAGGAACTTTTGTCGCGAACAAAAGTTTCGAAGACCACGAGGATTGTTCAAGTTTTGGTCTTCAGAAAAATTGTGCAAAGATTAGTCGAAACTTTTGTTGCGAACAAAAGCTTCGAAGACCAACAATCCCTGGACAGAAGTTCCGAATAAAGTCATGACAGTAGAGAATCTGAAGACTTCGCAAGAATCAGCGAAGTATTAAGGTCTTTGGGAAAATTGTGCGAGCAAAAGTTGCAAAGTAAGAAATTGCGAAAGACAGGGGCCCGAACAAAAGTTTCGAAGACTAGTCGGAACTTTTACAAGAACAAATCTTCCGAAGACTAAGGGTGCGAAAGCTAAAACCCTGACAAAGCCTACAAAGATCAAGTTCGGAACATAAGTTTTGACAACACAAAATCTGAAGTCGTAGGTCTTCGGAACTTTTGTGAGCGCAAAGATCTATAGCAAAAGCCGCGAGGGCCGAAAGCTGAGTGAGATGTGTCGATACAAAAATCTCGAATGACTACCACGTGCCCCAGAGAGACATCAACAAAGGTTAAAGAGCATTTGCTCGTCACATGGGCGTCATGACCAATTAGTTCGCCAATATCTAAGGAAAGTCGGAGCTCACAATGAGCGAGTTCGACATAGAAGGGACAATCTTGAGCATGAGCTGTTCGATGAACAGAGACAAACAAATGATGGCCAGGTCAGCCGTCTACAGCAGATGACACCTGTCTAAGGACAAATCAAAATCGGCAAAGAAGACGTGTCAAGCTTTAAAGAAAGTAGATGGTGGGAGTTGAGCTCCCAGAGCATGCATTGATGAATATGGTTGAGTGGTGGCAAAGAGAAGTGACATAAATGTTGGAATTAGACAAAATCTCCCAAGACAAGTAATTCCAAAGATCTATAGCCGCATTCCTGCACATGAAAGCTTGCAAATCGAGTTGTGGTCGTTGAACAAATAAAGATTGGTTGCTGCACAACCAGTGAGAGTGTGTGCTGATCTAACAAGTTCAAGTTCGAGGCAATCATTACCATGTCTTGAGGGCGCAATCAGGATCCCAATTAACTTTGTCTATCCTTATCTGATTTGCAAAGAGATTGTATGTCTTGAATTTTGATGTTCATTAAATTTTATCAGTTGCATTTCTGATTGTAATCAATGACCCGCAGGCTTACCATTGCCTATAAAAGCCCGGGTCTTATGTTGTAAAATGGTCAACATTTCTAGGCACAATAATGCAACCAAAATTTGTCCTCCACGACCCCTTTACTGCTTGAGCCTTGCAACTAATGAGAATTAAGTTTGCCTTTCTTCACGATTCTTGCATTTTGTGTGTATTTTTGGTTTGTTGATCTTTGCCTGTGGGTAATTCTCACCCCTCTCATTGTCGTCCATCCCTTCGCACCTCTGTGCAGAACTTGGTTCTCTATTGCAGCTCGTATGCTGTGCGTGTTTAGGTCTATACAGTCACTCTCTATGGGTCATTTGTTGTTCCTCTTAGTTCTGTATTGTGTCTGGCGCCTTCATACAAATTACTTATGCAAGTGAAGTGTCCATTTTGGAGATTGTGTAATGTTCTCTCATTTTCTGTAGTTGTAGTGTGTTCTTCAAACCCGGTAGAGGTGCTCTTTCTAGTCTTGGTCCATCACCTTTTACATTTCATCAACCCCCTCTCTCCCTTTTCCCCTCAACAGATTGTAGATTTAGGAGTAGCAGTAGATTTCTTTTCATCTCTTTTAGGCTTGTAAGGTGATCCTAAATCATATGAATTTAGATTAGAAAGAAGTCGGCCTTCTTCGGAGGTTCGTCCCAAAGAGCGCAAGTGTTCCACACCTTGGGGGATGATCCCATTGTCTCACTAAACCATCTTCCACCTCAGCGGGTGCACGGTTTGAGTGACAATTGTTTCTGGCATGCCTGGTGGGACCACATTAAAGATTTAATTAAGAATTTGGTGTTGTTCTTGGTCAACAATATCAAGGACACTCTATAGAGCACCTGGTGACTCCAATTATTTCCGGTTTGCAAAGATCAGTTCATCTACATGCCAAGACAAATGAGATCATCTTTGAGAGGTATTGATTTTCATTTCATTGAATTACTTGTACCTTCCAGAAGAAGAAGAATTAGAGCATCCTTGTCTCCCGTTAGGAGAGCCAATGGTTCAAGACAATCATCCCCAAGAGCTCAATCTACTTTTCCTTTTGATAGATTTCCCCTACCTAGAGGAAGATTATTTCCTATTCCTTTCATGGCTGCCCAAAGAAACCAGTTGTTTGGGCCCTTTAATGGAGGTAGTCCTTTGGCACTAGCTTAGTATGATGACATTCCAGTTTCAGCGCTTAAAATCTTGTCATATTTTACCAGTGAGAATGCGACCACCCCTGTAGAACACATACAAGATATTGCCAATAGCTGCTCAGTCCATAATGTCATCGAAGATAACGTATCGGTCATGCTACTCGCCTCTTCTTTAAAAGGAAAAGCTCTCCAATGGTATAGGAGTCTGACACTTAATTCCATTCACAGTTGGGACGAGCTGGGAGAGCAGTTGTGCAAGCAATTTGAAGACGAGTGACCACTTATCTTTGATGGAGCAGCTTACTACCATTAAGAGAGCCCCACATGCACTGATGGTTGATTTTAGTTTTAGGTTTCGAAGAGTCTGGAGCATAATACCACCCTTGTTTAAATCATCTCCAAATACTGTGTTTCTATATTATTTGAAGGCTCTAAATAGTGATATAGCTGTGATGATCCAATTTATGGGAGGAATTGTACTCCCTGATACATATGACATTGCCGTAAGGGCTGAGAATTGTCTAATTCAGGTTGTAAAGATTGCTCCCAGGCCTCCCATGCCTCTCTTTCCAGAACCACCACCCAATCAACCTACTGCTCAACCTTCATTGGCACCTATCTCTACTGCAACCAACTCACCAACTACATCTGCTCCTCCTAGTGAATTACAAGAAGTTAAGTCATTGCTGCAAGGTTTTGGGAATGAGCTAGTGGCTTTAAAGAGGCAGCAAGCCCAACATTCTAGGCTCTACCAGCCGTTTAATCAATCTTACCAACATTCTAGTCATTGTTATCAAAATAGTGTACAAGCCAAATGCCAACTCACTTACTCTAGACCGCCTAATACACAAAATGCTAATATTGCTAGCACTTCTAGAGCCCTTGTTCCCGTTCAAAACAATCTAGTCCAAGATTATTAGTGGTGCTTTTCTTGCAGTCAACCACATAATCAAGCTACCTATGCAAAGGGAGTGCTAAACCAAGCTTTAATGGTGCAAAGTATATCATACCCTTAGGAACAGCCAAAGGAATCAACTTCACAGAGAGAAGAAGTGTGTAAAGAGGCCCAAACCCAAGCAGATGAAGCCACTTTGGTAAATTGGCATGAGAATGACTTCATTGGTATAAATTAGTACCAAGTATCAGATGCAATCAACAATCCAGTGGCTTATAACACAAGATTTAAAAGAAGGGCAATGAAGGGCGAGAAATCTTCCTCAGCAGGCCAAACCTCTACTTCACAAGTTCCACTTGAAGTTTTCAAAGAGAAGGTGACCCCTACTGCCACCCAAGCTCAAATAAATCAGCCCATTCAAAAGGAAAATAAACCTCAAGCCAATCAACACACTAAGGAGGAGGCTGCTATTCCAAAGTTTCAGACAAAAGGGACTCAAATATCCTTCAACATAGTGGAACAAATGAAGAAAACAAGTTTAAACGTGACTATGTGAGAGGCCCTGTTCATTCCTTCTCAAAGGAATTTGTTGCAGGAAGCATTGGAGGGCTTTCATCCTCATGAGCTAGCAAAGGCCTCTCCAACTACTTCCACGAGCTTGTGTCAATCAAGGGAGAGATTAACAAAAGCAGTAAGCCATTGCCATTCTATATCTCTTTGATCATAGGTAAGCACCTTGTCCATAACTGTATGATTGATTCAAGTGCAAGCAACTCAGTCATGCCCAAGAAATCCCTGATATGCTAGGTATAGAGTATACCCCAATTGCAAAAGGAGTTATTAAGCTAGATGGAACAATTGTCAAAATCATAATGGATATTAAAGGCTTAAACCTTACCTTGCATGCATGTCCTAGCCTCTCAATTACCCAAGACATCTCTGTTATAGACCTGCCTCCCTTTTTTGCAATTTGTCTTTCAAGAGACTTCACTGCAAAAATGGGTGGCTATTTATCTTCTGATCGGTCACACATGCTGTTGAGGACTACATATGGAACCAAGGTGACTATCAAGGCTGAGCCCATTTGTAGAGATCATATAAAGCCATACTCTCCCAATCCCATCGACATGAACTATACAATGCATGACCTTGAAGATAGTTCAGTCCTACATGAGACTACCACACCTTTAGAGGAAGTCCCAGATGTAGCACTGGACGACTGGGCTAATGAGCATTATGGATTTGATCCATACGATTGTATGGAGGAAACAGGGTTGGGCAATTGTGTATCCTTGAGGACGACTCAGTTGTGCCAAACCTTATGAAAACTCAAGAAGACCTTGAAGTGCCAAACCTTATGAAAACTCAAGAAGACCTTGAAGGTGCATGGCAGTTGTTCTTCGATGGCTCCAGAAGCAGGAATGGTGTAGGTGTAGGCATTGCGATGATCTCTCCTCAAAAGGAGAAATACTTTCATGCATATAGGTTGAAATCCAGTTGCACCAACAATGTGGCCGAATATGAGGCATTGATCCAAGGCCTTCAATTGGCACAACAGAAAGGAATTAAGAAATTGCAAGTGTTTGGAGATAGTGAGTTGGTTGTAAATTAGGCGAGGACCCAAAATGTGTCCAAAAAGAGCCTGCTAAAGGCTTATAATACAGAGTTTGGGATGTCATTGAAAACTTTGACGCTTTCAATGCACAAGTTGTGTCGAGGAAGCAAAATGCTGATGCAAATAGGCTTGCCACAGTAGGCTCTCAATACGACCTCCTTGTTGATGTTGTGAGGGATTCAGGGCAACTTGTCAAGCTTATAGTTAGACCTGCAGTACCCGATAGTGATGCTAATTGGCAAGTATTCGAAAATGATGAACAAATCATCAATTTTCTACAAGAGGACGCTGAGTTTTTTGCCAAAAATTAGTTAGGGTTGCATGCACAGTATAAGGATCAAATTATCCAATTAAAAGGAAACACGCTGCCCAAAGGATTGGTCATGCTAGAGAACATCTTCAACTTTGATGATTAGTTCAAAGGTGAGAAGAGGAACATAATGATAAAGAAAGAGAATTGCGAACAAGTGGTCATTTCCATTGGCAAACTCCTGAGAGTTGGAAAGGTACGCACTTAGCCTAAAAAGGAAGGGTTTATTCACCTTTGTAGAAACTATGACGATATATTTGCATGGAGTTACCAAGATCTCAAGGGTTTTGACCCAGCGTTGGCCCAACATACAATTGAGTTAGACCCTGATGCCAAGCCGGCTAGGCAGAAGCAGAGACCTATAAACCCCAGATTGGAATTATTGATGAGGAAGGAGTTGACTATACTCATCGAAACTAACATAATCTTCCCAATTAAACACTTCTCTTGGGTAGCCAATTTAGTCTTGGTGAGAAAAGAAGAGTGGAGAGATCAGACTGTGCGTGGATTTCAGTGCCTTGAATAGAGCATCCGTCAAGGATCACTATCCCCTTCCACCCATGGATCAGATCCTCCAAATAGTAGCAGGGGCTGAGAGTTTTTCACTTCTTGATGGCTACTCAGGCTATAATCAGATATTGATGTAAGAGTCTGATTAGTTCAAGACATATTTTACCACCAAATGGGGCACCTATGCGTAATAGAAGATGCCTTTTGGACTGACCAACGTTGGTGCAACCTTCCAAAGAGCTATGGACATGGCTTGTAGGGACCTGATAAATGATATGATCCTAGTTTACTTTGATGATATCACTGTTTTTTCCAAATGTGCCACTGATCACTTGGGATCTTTTGAAGCAAGTCTTCGACAGATGTAGAGAGTTTGGGATATCTTTAAACCCAAATAAGTGTGTATTTGCTGTCCATGAAGGCCAGTTATTGGGGCACATTGTTCTTAAGGACGGATTGGCCATTGACCCAGAGAGAGTAGTGGCCATCAAGTCCCTCTCTCTACCAAGCCACAAGAAAAGCCTCCAAAGCTTTTTGTGAAAGATAAACTTTGTGAGAAGTTTTATACCAAACTTTACTTCATTGGTCAAGCCACTTGCCTCTATGCTCAGGAAGAGTGCTGCTTTCAGCGGGAAAAGAGAAGGTAAGGACAACTTTGAAGCAATCAAAAGAGCAATATCTCAAGCCTCCACACTTGTGAATCCACACTATGACAAGGATTTCATCCTCTATACTTTTGGAGGAGATGACAACATCTCAACAATCTTAGTACAACAAAATAGTGACAAAGTGGACAACCTATTGCTTTCTTCAGTCAAGTGCTTAAAGATTTTGAATTGAGATATAGCTTCGTGGTAAAACAAGTGCTGGCTGTCATAAGAGCATTGAAGAAATTCATACATATGCTCTGTAATAACAAGATTCAACAGATGGTCTCACATCTAAGTGTGAAAGAGTTTCTGTTGAGCAGAGATATCAATGAAAAAAGTGCTGGATGGATCACCAAAGTGATGGATGATGATATCAAAATCACCAAGACCGTAAGAGGGAGGAGATTGTGTGAGCAATTAGCAGTTGATTTAGAAGCTGAAGGTAAAACAATGCTTATGTTGCAAGAAGAGCAACTAGCTGATCAAGATTCTTCTGATAGCTGGACTCAGAGCATGAGGGCCTTTCTCTAGTCAGGTGAGTATCCACAAGGGCTTGACAAAGCCAAAAGAAGACATTTCAGGTTGCAAGCTATTCGTTATGGGCTTGTCACTGATGTGTTGTTTAGAAAAGACATCAATGTAGTTTTTCTAAGATGTATATAACATAATCAGACTGACAAGATCCTTCAAAAGTTCCATGATGAATTGTCAAGAGGACATAAATCACCCAAAACCACTGCTGCCAAGATCATGCGGTCTGATTATTATTGGCCAAGTCTATTCAAAGATGCTCATAAATGGGTGAGAACTTGCAGGAAATGTGCCTTCTTCACCGGCAAACAGAGGCTAGCAATTCTTCCATTTCGTCCAATTCAAGCTGATCAACGCTTCTCTCAGTGGGGTCTGGATTTCATTGGAATGGTCAACCCTCCAAGTGCCGAATACAAGTGGATTCTAATTGCCACATACTACATTACAAGATGGATAGTAGCAATAGTGCTCAAAGAGGCAAATGAAACATCCATCTTGGATTTCTATGAGGGAATTGTGACTAGATTTGGTATTCCAGCTACCATTATCTCAGACAGTGCTATGAGTTTTATTGGGACCAAAATCAGTGAGTGGGCAGTTAGACATAACATCCATTTGAGCACCTCTTCAAATTATTACCCTCAAGGTAATGGTTTGGTTGAGTTGACCAATAAAAAACTGATCTAGATCATCAAATGAACCATGGAGGAGAATCAAAGGACTTGGCATGCACAACTCAAAGCAGCCCTTTGGGCAGGCAGAATAAAACCGAAAAGGGCACTAGGCATTTCTCCCTTCATGTTGGTGTATGGAAGAGAGGCCAGGTTGCCTATCTCACTTGAACTGCCATCACTAGAGTTTGCCCACCAGTTGGAGCTAATTGAAAATGACCCTATGACGGTGAGGCTAGCTTAACTAATGGAGTTAGAAGAGACCAAAGGGCAAGTGATGCACACCTTGGAGCTTCAACAAGCTCAAATGAAGAGAACCTTTGATAAGAAGGCCATTAATAGAAGTTTCCAGGAAGGATACTTAGTGCTCAAATGGGATGTAGATAGAGCAAAAGCTAGGAAGCACACAAAGTTTGATGCAGTATGGAGTGGTCCTTATGTCATCTCAGGGTGTAAATAGGGCAATGCTTTTCAACTCTCAAATTTGAATGTAGAAGAGATACTTATCCTAGTCAATGGGATCCATCCAAAGCATTGCGCTTGAAGTGCTTTTCAATTTGTATATAGCAATTTAGTTGCATTTTTATTTCCTCTAAGTGTTTTAGCACAGTAGTTTAGTCGTCTTCTTCCCTAAGTGCTTTTGCACATTTGTTCTTGTTCCTTGCTTTCTTTTGTTGAAAGGTGAATCTCAGTTCATATATTCAGTAATAGGCCGAGTAGGGTTGCAACCAGGTTGCATTGTCAGAATATGAGAAGTTTTGGATGCTTCTACGACTCCATGCCCAATGGATTGCTTCAAAGGCTATTGGATTCTTTCTTAGTAGGCAAGCAACCTGTGGAGGTCGTTAGAATGTTGATCATTTTCAGTCACCATGGAAGAGCAGCGTCCAAATTCAGCTCAAGGCTTTAGTTTCAGCAGGGAAGGCTTCTCAGGGTTCAGTCGAAGTTCTGTGAAATGGACTAAGTCAAAAAGGGAGTCAAACTTCATGTTTTGAAGTTTTGATCTTTGCATGCTTTTGACGTGAATGGCTTATAGGGAAAAAAAACTTAGCACACTTTCAGAAGTTGGCCTTCACGCTTTTCGGCAAAAGACTAGTCAAAACTTTTGTTGCGAACAAAAGCTCTGAAGACTTCGCGAGGATTGTTCAAGTTTTGGTTTTCAGCAAAATTGTGCAAAGATTAGTCAGAACTTTTGTTGCGAACAAAAATTTTGAAGGCCAACAATGGCTGGAAAGAAGTTCCGAACAAAAGTCATGACAACAGATAATCCGAAGACTTCTCCAGAGTCGACTAAGTATTAAGGTCTTCGGGAAAATTGTGTAAGCAAAAGTTGTGAAGCAGAAATTGCGAGAGACAATGGCCCGAACAAAAGTTCCAAAAACCAGTCTCAACTTTTGCAAGAACAAATCTTTCGAAGACTAAGGGTGCGGAACCTAAAAGCCCGACAAAACCTACAAAGACTAAGTTCGGAACAAAAGTTCCAAAAACACAAAATCCGAAGGCTTAGATCTTTGGAACTTTTGTGAACGCGAAGATCCATAGCAAAAGCTGCGAGGGCCGAAAGCCGAGTGAGATGAGCTGATGCAAAAATCTTAAATCACTGCCATGTGCCCTTGGGAGACATCAACAAAGGTTAACGGGCATCTTCTTGTCACGTGGGTGTCATGACTAATTAGTTTGCTAGTATCAAAGGAAAGTTGGAGTTCACAATGAGCGAGCTTGACGCAAAAGGGACAAGCTTGAGCATGCGCTGTTCGATGAACAGAGACAAACAGATGGTGGCCAGGTCAGCCTTCTATAGCAGATGACACCTATCTAAGGACATATTAGAATCGACAAAGAAGATGTGTCAAGCTTTAAAGCAACTAGATGGCCGGAGCTGCGCTGCCTAGAGCACGCATTGATGAATATGGTTGAGTCGTGGCAAAGAGAAGTGACAGAAATGGTGGAATCAGGCAAAATCTCCTAAGGCAAGTAATTCCAAAAGATCTATAGCCGCAATCCTGCACATGGAAGCTTGCAAATTGAGTTGCGGTCGTTGAGCGATTAAAGATTGGTCGTTGCACAATCAGTGAGAGAGTGTGCGGAGATGACAAGTTCAAATTCGAGGCAATCATCACCATGTCTCGAGGACGCAATCGAATCCCATTTAACTTTGGCCATCCTTATTTGATTTGTAGAGAGCTTGTATGGCTCAAATTTTGACGTTCATTAAATTTTATCAGTAGCATTTCTAATTGTATTCAATGACCCGTGGGCTTCCCATTGCTTATAAAAGCCCTGGTCTTACATTGTAAAATGGTTGACATTTCTAGGCACAATAATGTTGCCAAAATTTGCCCTCCACAAGCCCTTTATCGCTTGAGCCTTGCAACTAATGAGAATTGAGTTTGCCTTTATTCATGATTCTTGCATTCTATGTATTTTTGGTTTGTTGATCTTTGCCTATGGGTAATTCTCACCCCTCATTGTCATCCATCCCTTCGCATCTCTGTGCAGAACTTGGTTCTCTCTTGCAGGTCGTATGTTGTGCGCATTCAGGTCTATACATGCACTCTTTGTGGATCGTTTGTCGTCCCTCTTAGTGCTGTATTGTGTCCTGCGCCTTCATTCGCATTACTCATGCAAGTAAGTGTCCATTTTGGAGATTGTAATGTTCTCTCATTTTTTGCAGTTGTAGCGTGTTCTTCAAATCTTGTATAGGTGCTCTTTCTAGTCTTGGTGTGTCACCTTTGACATTTTAGCAACCCCCTCTCTCCCTTTTCCCCTCAATAGATTTTAGATTTAGGATTAGCTGTAGATTTCCTTTCAGCGCTTTTAGGCCTGCATGCTGATCCTGAATCAAATGTATTTAGATTAGAAGGAAATTGACATTCTCTAGAGGTTCGTCCCAAGGAGTGCAAGAGTCCCACACCCTGGGGGACGATCCCATTGTCTCACTGAGCCATCTTCCAATTCAACAGGTGCACGATTTCTCAGATTTTGTATATAACTTAGCATAATACAACTTTGCTATTGTAGGTCTACATCTAGTGTCCATTGTTCTTCTTTGCTTTTTTCTTTGATTACTACACTATGATATATTTTTGGCCTTTATCATTCATAATTGTCTCCACATATAACCCATTAAATCCATGTAGTGAGGTTGTCCATCGGGTTCCTCTTGGGTCTCGGATCAGTGGTATTAGAGCATACACACTTCATATAATCTCATGGTGGTATCGTGGCGTATCCAAATTCTGTCTCTGTTTCCATGCCTACTTGTACGAGGTCTAAATACAAGAAGTTAGGGCTTGAGACTCGTGACCCTTCATCGTACCTTCGTTCACGTCCTTAGATGGTAGACAAATCCTCCGCAACTCGACATCAGAAATTTTCTATAAAATCATGGAGGATGCTTTGCAAAGGCAACAAAAAGAATTGAAAGAACATCATGCACATGAATGAGTGGGTATTGTCAATCAGTTCGTTCTAATTCTCAAGCATGTTTAGAGTCCTTCCAATATAGAGCATTCACATCGATCATTTGGTGGTCAAACACCCGACAAGATACAAATCAATCTAGACATCCCTATGTTTGAAGTCAAAATAAATGCGGATGCCCTAGATATCTGGTTTAACCTAAATTGTTCATGCTGTGGTTAATCATTTCTTTGACCAAGAAAAGATTACATTTGCTCTTTTGAAAGTTCCTTTATTAGTAAAGAAATGGTGGGATAACTATTGCACTACACATAAAAATACTGAATATGAAGTTAACTTAGACACATGTAGGATACCTGTAATGGTTTCGTATAAGCTCTCAAATCAATCTATTATCCTCTTGAAAACTATGATGACTAGTACATCAAGTTCTCTTCGATGTGGCAAGGTTGGGATCAATTTGTATAGGAATACATATATATATTTTGGTGTCTAACTTGAATGTTCAAGAATTAGAGCAAAACCTTGTTTCGAAGATATATCTTATTGGATATGGATTTCATACTTTAGTGTCCAAGTTGAATGGTTAGGGTTGAAACATATATTCAATTGGATATGGATTTCCTCCATATATCCTCCATTGGTGAAGCCTTTAGATTTGCTAGCAAGTTTGAAGCAAAGGCCAAATTGAAAACTGAGAAAGAAGATTTCAAGTCCAGGACAAGCCGCAGTCTAAATCTTCCAAGCAGAATTCCAAACCAGGGGATGGCCCTTTGTGTCATCCATTGAAGAATTAACCATTGTCAGTGGATCATAATAAATAGTCCAGGACTGACAAATGATGTTAAGTTCATATCTCCAATAGTCACTCCAATGAAGAGTGTCGTGCTCGGAAGATTACTTGCACAACTCTAGGCAGTAGGTACAAGCACTATGACATTGGACAAATGTAAATAGATCATGGATTTTGAACCTAGTGCTATGGTCCGTACCATAAACATCTCTACTTCCCCCAACACGGATTCAAAGGAAGCAAAAAGATTGTTCCATTCTCAAATGTGGATTAGTGGTCAACCAATACACTTTATAGTTGACAATGGAAGACAAAAAAACTTGATTTGTCTTGAAGTAGTTTGAAGATTGAACTTGCCACTGAAGCCTCACCCAAAACCATGCTCAATTGGATGGTTTAGTTTGGGCTCTAAGAAACTTGCCACTCAACAATGTCATCTAGTGTACAAAATCAAGCCTTTTCAAGATGCAGTGCTTTTCGACATAATGCCATTAGAGGTATGTGATGTTTTACTTTGGCAACCATATCTTTACCATCGACATGCAAACTTGCATTCTATGAAGCAAATCCTGAAAATGTTGTCATAGATGTTGGTAATATGAGATTAGAGTAAGTGGTAATATCTTTATCCCTCATTAGTTATGTACTGAAAAAACATGGGTACCCACGGAAAACCTCTAAAAATTTACCAGATGGTTACTCGCAACAGGGAACCGCAGGCAGATAGGGTCCCAAAACCTACGGTTAACAACGATTAACTAACCGCGGTTACTCTGTTAACTGCCAGTTTTGGGACCAAAACTCAGCTAAACCAAAAAAGTTACCAAAATCTAAAAAACAAAACCAGTAAAATGTCATTTGCATTCCGTTTATCATGGTTTTGCCTGGGTTTGCATTTGGAGTGTGTGAAATTCATCGATCTTTGTTTGCAGGGTTTGATTCATGGTTTCCAAGCTATATTTGTTTGTAGGGTTTGTGGATCCATTGCAGGGTTTTATTTATGGATTCGTGGATAATGGATCCATTGCCCGCAGTTTGAGAAGTGACTCGTCAGGCAAATCTGTGCCCTATTGCTCGTTGTGAGGGACTTCAAATTGTCTTAAGTTGTTTTGTTTCAATCCCAATGCTTCCATGGATAAGCTTCAAGTTTCAACAGTATGCAAGGCCCAAGGGTTTCTGTTAGTCCGGACGGTTTGCACTCAACTTGCTTAGTAGTGAGCAATTGACAACTTGATAGGTTTAGGATTTTAGCAGCGTTAGCAGTCTTAACACAACAATGAGTAGTCGATAGGTTTAACAGAGTTAGTATAGCAGTGAGTAGTTGAACAGCCATTGTGATTGAATCATTAACAACCTCTTGGGTTTTTTCGTGGTCTGTGACATCAACTTCAAACTTCAAAACAACTTCAAAATGGCATTTGCTTTCGGTAGGCCAAAGAAATCCGATGACCCAACACAAAAACATTGTAGTGACGACCTGGAGTGGAACTCTGTCATATGCAATTATTTTGGGTTTAAGATGAGTGGAAGGGGGAATCGCCTCAAATACCACATAGCACAAATCCCAGGCAATGATGTGCAACTATGCGACCAAGCACCCCCAAAGTCTCAAAGAGAGATGGTTGTTGTCCTAGCAGTGTATGAAGAGGGAAAAAAAGAAAAAAAAAAAGACTTCTGATGCACTTGTAGCTGTGATGAATAGGACAAGCGCTGATACGGATGAGTTTGGAGCTTCTATGTCTTCTATTGCCCAAAGGGTAGTTTGGGGATAAGGTACACTTAGTGGAGACAGTTCAACATCTCCTTTACATAGCTTTTTTGTTCCTCGAAATACCCTCAAAGGTATGACTTGGAACAAAAAATTGCAGAATGAAGCAAAGGTGGCAGTGGTAAACTTCTGGTACTACAACAACATCCCATTCAATGTGGCGAAAAGCCCATACTAAGAGAATTCGGTAACTACTTTCATCATTGCTGGGAAGGGGTTCAAAGCCCCTACTTCTCATGACTTGAGTGGTCCAATGTTGGAGGATGCTGTGAAAAATACAAATATTATTATTGATGATCAAAGAAGAACATGGCACAAGGGTTGCAACATTTTGTTTGATGGGTGGAAGGATGGAAGGAACCACACCTTGATTAATTTTCTAGTGGCTTCAAATGGGCAATTAGTGTTCTTGAAGTCAATTGATGCCTTTGACAAAGTGAAAAATGCAAACACTTTGTGTGATATGTTGGATGAGGTGGTCATGGAGGTGGTTGTGGAGAACATCATCCAAGTTGTGACCGACAATGTAGCAGCATATGGAGCAGTGGGGAGACTTTTTGAGGAGAGACACCCATCACTTTTTTGGAGCCCATGTTCAACCCATTGCATTGATATCTTACATGAAGACATAAGAAATATGACATGGGTATAAAATGTGGTTGAAGAGGCGAGAAATATCACAAAGTACATCTACAATCATCTTTGGGTGTTGTGTATGATGAGAGAGCACACCAACGGAAAAGAGTTTGTGCAATCGGGAGCCACAAGATTTGTCACAAATTTCCTCACCCTGTAGAAATTTGCGGATTTGCTAACATCTCTTAAGTAAATGTTTGTGAGCTCTTGGTGGTTGGAGTCTCCCTATAGCAGGAAGGTCAAAGGGGAAAGGGTCATGTAGACCGTTTTTGATGATGTGTTTGCAAAGACTACAAACGAGGTCATCAAAGTAATTTTACACTTACCTATTTTTTATTTATCATTTATTTTTTTTTTAAAAATGGCTCAAATTTCTCTTAATTTTAATTTTAAAATTATTCGTTATTTGCTTTTAGGTGTCAGAGCCTCTGGTTAGAGTTCTCCGGTTGGTGGATGGAGAAAAGAATCCAATTGGGTATTTGTATGAGGCCATGGACAAGGCCAAGGAGGCCATAACAAAGTATTATAGACAAAATAAAAAAAGATATGAACTCATTTGGCACCTAATTGATTGTAAATGGAACATGCAGTTCCATCAACATATACATGTAGCAACCTACTACTTGAACCCCAAGTTTTTCTTCACTGATTTAGTTAGCGCCGATGAGGAGGTCATGGATGGCCTCAACACATGCATAAAGACATAATTATGGATGAACTGCAAATTTACAACTGCAAAAGGGAGGCTATTTTCTTCACCTCTATGCATTTGAAGGAGAACGACCCATCAACTAGGTAAAAAACAAATTCAAATTGAGTCTTTTGATTGTAGTGTCGTTATTGCTTTATAAATGCACACCTATTTGACTTACAAAGTTAAAAATGTCTTATTTGCAAATTTGTGGTGGAAAGATTATAGGACAAGGACATCAAATCTTCACAAATTAGCCATCCACATTTTGTCCCAACCATGTAGTGTTTTTGGGTGTGAAAGAAATTGGAGTATGTTTGAGGCCATTCACACAAAGAAGCACAATAGACTGACAACACAATGTCTCATTGACTTTGTTTTTGTGTGTTACAATCTTTGTTTTCATGTGAGACAAGTGGAAGGGCAAGATAGTAATGAGGCAATTGACCTGGATGATATTGATCCATAATCATATTGGATCGTTGATTCTGAGAATGTGCAATAGGAGCCCATGTTTATTGAGGAGGTCGCAAATTTTGAGAGGGAAGCAAAAGAGGCTATAGTGGCAGGGAAAGCAGAAGCATTGTGAGGAGTTGGTGAGAATCTGAACGATGTGTTTGTGGATGATGTTCCAGAGGACTCTCTACCTTACACTTCTGGGGGGCAGCAGTGGAGTTGGAGAGGACGAATTCTATGAGCCATTGTTCTCTTATTTTTGCTTAAAATAAAGCATTGTACTCTTATTTGCTAAAAAACTAATATAAAACATATTATGACTCTGAGTTATGTGTTCTCTACAATTATTTCTCTACATTCATTTCATTTTTTTGTGTTTCCTTGTATTTTATAAATTTATATATTTTTTTAAAGAAGCGATTAAACTGCCGAGTAATTGTCAAGGCCCGAGTACGGGTCAAATTTTTTGGCTACTGGGTAATTGCTGAGTACGAGTTTTAATGCCATGCTTATTAGCATGGTTACCAGAATCACGAATAAATCGCGATTAGTCATGAATCGCCACCAAAAACGCTTTTTTGCTCCAAAGAGACGGTTATTTGGCAGTCAATTCTAACACTCTGCAAACGTGTTGACCAACACAAAAAAAGGTGAAAATGAATAAATTGGCAAAAAATTGCTATTTTCAACAAATTGCGATTAAAATGCGTTTTAATCGTGTTTTGACAGTTTGCTGTGATTTTTTAACTTTGTTATGCGGGGTTTGGGGGACTACGTGGAGTCTGGGCAAGAGCCGTTGAGCAACGAGGTAGGGGTTTTTGTTTTCAGGGAATTTTGTGTCTTAGAATTTTAGGTTTTTGTTTTAGATTTTTTTTTAATTATTATTTTTTAATTTGTTTTCCTTTTTTTTAATTTTAAATTTTGTTTGGTTTTTATTTATTTTAATTATTGTTATTTTATATTTGTTTTTCATTAATTTTTATTTTATTTATTTTTTGAATTTATTTACACATTTTTTATACATTAATTTTATTTCTATTTTGTTTTATTTATTTTTTTATATTTATATATAATAAAGAAATAATAATTAAAATAATTTAATATTCATTTTATTTGACTTATTTTTATATATTTTTTATGTTTTTCTATGGTTCGAACTTAATGACGAATTTTTTTCAACATTGACAAACTTGAACCAAATTTTATCCTTGTCAAACTCGAACCTTGTGACTTAGCTTTTAAAGATTGAAGCTTAATTACAGCTACACCCATGGCTCCAATTCACTATAATTAATGAAGAGACGACTTTTCAACAAATCACAAAGATCAATTAAAAAACATGACATTGTATTTTAAGCATAACACTGCAAAAACTAACGAGCACAAATGGAGCGAGGTGAAGAGCAGACAAAGAAGCAGCAAAGGGAGCAGGTAGTGAACTGAAATGGTATAGCAATCAACAAGTTTGATGGCATAGCAAGATTTTGAAGCAAAATGTGTTTTAAGATGAAGAAAGCTCAAAGTTAATAAAAGCTGATTGATTTGGATGGCGTACAATCTCATTTATTTTCTTCGCATGATGTAATTGTATGATGTACCTATTGTCAATGCAATTGAAATGCCTAATAATATGTATCTTGATGCAATGAAAATGCATTTAAATTTAAGAAAACACAATTTTTTCTTTTTTATTCTACATTTTCTTGGGGGTTTTAATTTTTCCGATTTTTTCCTAATTAATCACGATTTTTTGAAAAACACTTACACTTTTGAAAAAATGATTTTTTCCTCAAATGATTTTTGCTACTATGCTTATTAGTGCTAAATGGTGTGAGAAGCTAGTCAGTTCTAGTAAGAAGTTTGTTCTTTTGAGAGTGAGACGTGAATGTAAGAATGTCCTTGTGGCACCCATTCATATCTTAGTTCTTCCAACAACAATAAAGACCATAGAGTTGAACCACAAGTCGGAAGAATACAAGGATATATTGCAGTCACCTTAAGAAGTGTCTACACACTGTGTGGTGAAGCACACTATTGGTTTGCTCTGTGGACTACCTTTACCTAATGCCTCTTTGAACTGCATATCATTTCTAGAGAATGAAGAGATAAAGCAATAGATCCATGAATTCGTGTATAAAGGATACATCAGGTCCTGCTCATCGCCTTGCAGCAACCCAATTGTGCTTGCACCAAAGGATGACACATGGAGATTATGCATCGATGACAGAGCTCTCAACAAGATCACAATGAAGAACCGATCACAATGAAGAACTGCTATCCTCTTCGAAGGATTGAGGATTTGTTGAACTAGCTTTGCAGTGCAAAATTCTTCTTCAAAATTGATTTTAAGTTTGGGTATCATCAAATTCTTGTTGAACCTACAGAGATTTGGAAAACAACATTTAAAGCAAATGAAGGTTTGTTTGAGTGGTTGGTTATGCCTTTCGGCCTAACTAATGCACTTGCTACATTCATGTGGATGATGAATGACATCCTCAGGCCCTTCACTACTTCATTTGCCATGTAGAGTTGTTCATTTGCCATGTGGGAGATACAATATCTAGGATAGATAGTAGATGCACAAGGACGGCATGTGGACCCGACTAAGATTTGAGTCATCTAGGAATGACCACAACCAAAGAATCTCACAGAGCTTCATAGCTTATTGGGATTAGAAAATTTCTATAGTGGATTTGTACTTGGTTTTTCTCATGTGACTTGGCCTCTAATCCAAGTTACCAAGGGTGTTGCCACAACAAGATTCATTTTGTCAGCTGCACAATAGAAATCATTTGAGGAAGTGAAATGCAAACTCCGTTCCATGCCAATATATGCTTTACCTGATCTTTAACAACCACTTGAGATTGAGATTGATGCATTTGATTATGCACTCAGAGCAGTCCTCACTCAACATGGCCATCCAATTGCTTACAATAGTGAAACAATTACTATGCCAGTAATAATCTTCTAATATATGATTGGGAGCTTTATGGTATTGTTTAGGGATGTAAGCATTGGACGCATCATATCTTGGCCAAGGAGACTATGATCCACACGGATCACATGCCACTTCAGTTTTTGTAGACTTAAAACAAGCTACGCGAGAGTGACAAAAAATGGTCTTCTTAGCTTTAACAATTATATCTGAACTTCAAGCCTAAGAAGGGAAGTGCCAATCTAGTAGTAGATTGCTTGAGCCAACCTCTAGTTTAAGCTCTCCTTTCTATACTTGAAGCATGTGGACACGAAGTAAATACATGCTCAAAATTGTAACCATCTAACATGGACTTTGCAACAATTTATTAGAAGTTGCTTTCCAGCAATTCAGTTCTAGATTTCTATTTGCAAGATGGACTCCTTTCTAGATTTCTATTTGCAAGATGGACTCCTATATCATCTTGGGCACTTGTGCGTACTGCATAAGGCAGAGAGACAAAACTAATATGGGAAGCTCATTTTAGCAAGGTTGCAGGACGATTTGGAGTTGAAAATGCCTTTGCAATGTTACAAAAGTACTTCTTTTAACCTCACCTCAGGTTAGATGTTGTCATATACCTCAGGGCTTGTACCTCATGTGCAATTGCCAAACCGGTTAACAAGAAGCTAGGCATGTGCATACTGCTGCTGGTTACAATGAGACCATGGGATTTGTTTCCATAAAGTTACTCTTGGGCTACCCTATACCAAATACGATAAAACAACTCAATTGTACTATCAGCATATCTGGATCCACTTTGGTATCCCAAAAACTATTCTTTGATAGGGATACAAGATTCTTGAGCAATTTCTGGAAAATGTTTTGATCTATGTAAGATATAAAGCTGAACAATGCTACCTTGTTCCTTCCACAGATTGATGGACAAACAAAAGTGGTAAACATGATGACAATGCATCTTCTCAGAATGTACAATTCGAAGAAGCAATGCATTTGAGATCAAAGTCTTTGTTTCATTCACACAATTGCAATAGAGCTCTCACAACTCTACAATTTACAACTCTTTATGTATGCTTGAGTTTCTAGCCTTGGACACCTAGTGATGTCGGCTTACCTTGTACTCCCATCAACAACACCAAATCCTTCAACTCAAAACGAAGTTGACAAAGCTGTTTAATTCTTCGAACATGTTTAACACATTCAACAAGAAGTGCAAACCATTATGTTGCCGGCAAATGCTAAGTACAATCAGTGCCCTGATCAACATTGAACACTGCACACCTCTAGGTTGGTGATCAAGCATGATTGCATTTGTAGAAGGAAAGAATAATAGGTCCTTACCGCAAGTTTTGTCCACTTCGATACAGGCCCTATAACATCACCAAGCAAGTAGGAGATTTCTGGTTCAATCTTCCTCTTACCTTGGGTTGCATCTAGTCTTAAATGCAAAACTCTTGCACCATTACTTTCCACCTTTGTTGGATACTTTAGATGCTATAGAGACACTATAGCAAGCAGAGATCAATCTAGATTGCAATGCACTAGCAGAACTAGATCAAATGATTGATGCCAAGGTCAAATGAACACGTTAATAAGAGATCCCTCTATTCCAGATCGTTAGAACATGTCAAGTGCCTTCCCAAGGAAATTTTTTATAGATTGTTGCCAATTTGTTCCCACATCTTTTGCCGGAACTGCATGCAATGGGGACCATTGCTCTTCAAGGAGGTAGCATTGATCTAGGAGGATTTGAGGCATCAATTCAACTTGTGGCATCCAGGTATTACTTGATAGCTCATGCGGCTTTGCTAGCAACTTCAACATAACCTCTAGCATGTGGCAAATTGCAAGTCCTAACTCCTCTTCTACCATACCGCACAACTCCTGCACTGTCAACACCACCATGTAACATCACCAAAGGCTATTTGTCTAATGATTGCCTGTGAAGCGATTGTTACCAACCATTGTAACGGTCTAACCAATACTTCATCTTCCTCCTTTGTTAATTAATGTACATGGCGATTATTTCTAGTTAAGTTAGAATGAAGTTAGGGAGTAAGTAGACATCATACATCCGATCTCTCGGATCTTGTACAGAACTTAACATAATACAACTTACAGTTCTACATCTGATGTCCATTGTTTTTCTCTGCTTTTTCTTTTGCTTACTGCACTCTGATACATTTTCAGCCTTTATCATTCATAATTGCTTCTGCATGTAACCCATTAAATCTGTTTAGTGAGGTTGTCCATTGGGTTCCTCTTGGGCCCTGGATCCCCGTGGAGATATTCAGGATTGGTGGAGCATAAAGATGATCTGAGATGAAACCCTTCTTCCGATGGATATTTCAGGGATGTTTTCATGAGAGGAAAGGTGAAGGCTGCTTATTTACTAAAAGGCAGTTACATTAGTGTTCAAGTGTGTATTGTCTCTTGAATTAATTGTAAAGAAGAGTGTAATGAACAAAAGGAATAGTAAAGTGATTCTTTCAATACCAAACCTGCATAGGGCCATGAAAAGTGGCAACAAACTTAGTTGACTTCTCAGTGACATTTGGGATGTCAAGGGCATTCTAAATAGCTCTATATGTATTAGTATGAATTTTGGCATTGCAAGTGCTTTGAAAGGCAGGAAGTTTAATGGCACAAGCAGCAATAGCCATCGTGGGTTGAGTTGTACAAACAAATTGAGCAGTGGACTCAAAATTGAACATCATGTATAGGCCAGATGATTGAGGAGAATGATGGCTGTGGAGTTCATGTTTCTGTTGCAGCAAACCCTAATAATCTTACAGAGGTATACTATATAAACAAAGCTCTCAGCCATACACAAGCAGAGCAAGGAAATCATATCACGTCAACACTAAGTATCACTAAAAGTATGGTGCAGTGCACCAGAAATGGTAGTCGTCTATATTAATAAGTCCACAACTAAATTACACATAATATATATTTCTGGGCATAGAGTTCAAAAACCGTTTACAACTGCAAGTTTCAGTGCACCAGAAATAGAAGTAATCTATATTAATAAGTCCAAAACTAAATTACACACAGTTTATATTTCTGGGCATAGAGTTTGAAAACCATTTACAACTGCTAGTTTTTCTGGGCATAAAGTTCGAAAACCATTTACAACTGCTATTTTTTCTGGGCATAGAGTTTAAAAACCATTTACAACTACTAGTTTTTCTGTGCATAGAGTTTGAAAACCATTTACAACTGCTAGTTTTTCTGGGCATAGGGTTTGAAAACCATTTACAACTGCTAGTTTTTCTGGGCATAGGGTTTGAAAACCATTTACAACTGCTAGTTTTCAGCAGTGGAGAACCTCTGATATATTTAATGTTAACTCAATTGACCTGTTGATTCATTGGATATCACCTTCTAACTAAGTAGAACTTTCATATATTTATACATATAATGAATTAAATATGATTGCATTGGTTGAGTCGGTTTCCTGATCAACTTTTCCAATCTAATTTATGTTATAGGCAAATAACGATTTGTATAGGATCAGAAAACAAACACACTCTGCAAACAACCAAGAATTCAGCATATTTCGAAGTTAAAGGTGGAACTGCCAATACATTGAGTGGACTGCCCTTGACAGTCTTGCTCTACAAACAGGCGGTTGTGCATGTGCCAGGGTTTGCTGGGCATGTGATGGTGGCATCCTACTCTGCAAAGCAGCGGTTCTGCCTGAATGACAACACACATTGGTCATGGCTGCAAATGGTCTCTTCAAATTTCCAATGGTTGGGGGTCCTTTAGTGCACGAAATGACACCTCCAACACCTGTTTAAGTAAGAGGCATGGCCTATGAACTAAATCCAGAGTGAGTGAATTAAGTTGTAAGCAGATGCAGTGTAAGAGGTAGCAGAGAATTGAGAAAAGTGTAGAACAACGTTGTTGTTTCACACTCCATTTATGCTCTTTGTAATTTGCCCAAGTTAGGAAGGAGAGGTGGTGATCAGTTGACACTCCCAAGCTGATTTTCCCCACATTAGGGTTTCTAGGCTAAAATTCCTTTGTTTAATGGTGTTGCTCTTGTTTGTTTTCTGCTCTTATTGTTCTTGTTTAAATTTCAGCAACAAAATTTACGCCATAATACCATAATCTACATTCTATTTACTGCCATTTGAAGTTCAATTCAAGTAGTACCAGCAGTTTATGTTTTTCAAATCTGCATTTAATTTCTCCAATTAGAACTTAGGAAATTATAAATCATATAATTATCAGAGCAGTTTAATCTTCTATGTATCGTGGAAGTGGGTGAATTGGTTGAATGATAGTAACAAGGCCCAAGAAGGAAGAATTGCAGACTTACCATTCAGAGATTTCTACGAGGAAGTGGAATCAAGAAGTGAGGAAGATGGCTAAAGAAGGTGAAACCTCACAAAGAGGCCATGAAGAGAGTCACAATTGTTGAGTCAAGCTTGGAACTCATCATTAAGCAACACACAATCATAGATATGGTGGTTCATGCTATTGATAAGAAATTTGGAGTAGGAGGAGAGAAACACCATGAAGAAGAAGAAAATGAAAAATTCATGGATGTAGAGTAGCCCAAGCAAGATAAAGGCAATGCTAAGGTAAAAAACATTCATCGTCCTCCTTTCAAAGTAGAAGGGCGACTAAATAAATGGTTGAAGCAAATGGAACTCAGCATGGTAGCAAAAAATGTTTGGGATAAAAATTGTTTTTTTCAAAAGTACAAGTGTTTTTCAAAAAATGGTTAATTGGGGAAAAAGGGGGAAAAAATCAGAAAAAATAAAATGGCCAAAAAATGTGGAAAAAAGAGAAAAAAACTGTCTAAAAAAAAATTTGAAGGCATTTCTATTGCATAGAGATACATATTACGCATTTTATTTGCATAGAGAATAGATACAAATTATGAGGGGAAGATAAATGAGATTGTATGTCATCAAAATCAGCCAATTATTTTTTTCATTAATTGCCATACTATTCAAATTTCATTACATTTGCATTTCAAAATGCATACTATTGCCGTTTACAAAGGAACAAAAAAGAGAGGGAGCCAATGGCAATGAGGTAGGCTAGGGATTAACAGGTCTAGATGTTGAAGCTCTAGGGTTAGAGCCTCTCCTCATTTGATAGACGACCTCAGTGTCATACCCAACCTCCTCCATCAAGTCGAAGTTAGAATCGTCAAAAATAGGTTCATCATTATTTTCTAGCCATTCGAATTCCGGATTGATCTCGTCAAGGTCAATTGTCTGATTTTCTTCAATGGTATGTAACGTTATCAAATAAAATGCATATGTTAGTGACTTTAGCGAATAATACTTAACAATAATATAAATCAACTTTCCATATAAATTGAGAATTAGAAATGCAACATTTCTTAACCTTGAGTTTTCTTCATTTTCACGTGAAGATTGTGGTGGACAAACACTAAATCATTCATCCATTATTGAGTGAGTCAATTGCGTTTTTTGGAATGTATATGCTCGAACACACTCCAACTACACTCGCATGTGGATGAACTACATCGCTGGCTCAAAATGTGCATTGTTATCCATTGAAGTTGTTTGGTTTCTTTGCAAAAGAAAACCCACCATTGAGCTGAAAAAACAAATTTTGTCAACATTGTAATATGCAAAATTCAATCAAAATTTAACACTTTCACTGTGGGGGGGGCTACGCTCAAGATAAGATAATATTCGCTACGCTCAAGATAAGATCTATATAGGGAGGGCCCACGTATATAGACAAATTGTCTACTTAGTTTGCAGGTCTTCCTTCCTATGATGGTTGCTTGATAGAGAAGAAACCCCTTCCCTACTTGTACATCGACAACTCTATTATAACTGCCTCAAACTCCTCTTGATTAGAAAATATTCTCTCCATGCACTTAAATAGGCCCTCTGAGACTTCTGCATTGTCTCGAAATGAGCTGCTAAAGAACAACGTTGGATTCAAAAAATATCCAGCAGCATGGAGGGGAGTATGTATTTGTCGATTCCATTTTTTATCAACTATCTCTCATAATGGCATGTACTTGGCCCTATTATTCTCCAATCTGCTCCTAATAGGCTCTTTGGTCCTATCCATTGCCTCATCGATGGGTCTTAAAACTCGAATTAGAGGTTCAACGAATAACACAATTTGCTTCATCTATTCCCACAAAGACCATGAAAAAACATAGTCAACCACCATTTTTCCCTCCATATGTTTTATAAAGGAAGACTCCACCCACTCAGTTGAATTGAACATTTATTTCAAATTCATTTATTGTTGGCAAAGAGTTTGTAACGGAAGAAAGTGGGTTGCAAACCTTGTCATCCTCCGACTGAACAAGTTCCTTGCCATCTGTGAATGTGCACATCATACTGAGCACCCTTGTGTGATTGTATATGAACTTGGTGATTATGTGGGCCTTTTGCAAAACCTCTTTCACCCATGAAATTTTGCCCAGGCCCTCCAAAATCAAATCAAGACAGTTTTTTTCTGATTTTGACTGAGTTTGATTGTTTGAATGAATAAATTTTTTTAGGTTTAAAAAAATCGTTTATCAAGTATGATGATTAATTGTATTTAAAACGAGTTTTTGGTAGCTATGAATGGATGAAGATCTGGTGTACGTGAAGTTAGTGAGGCACAAAAGTTTTTTTTTTACATGTCGCAAAAGTGGAGTATTATGTTGTAGTTTGGTGAAAAACTTATGTAGGCTTGTTGAAACAGAAAAAGAAGCTAATGGTTGCTACACAAGATGATATCAAGGGATATTTGAGAAAACAATTTTATCCAATTGGGCATGAGAAAATTAAGTGGCCATATTTGATACAAGGTTATGGTCAAAGTGTGTAGGAGTATACTACACAATTTCAAAGACAAGCCATGCAGATGAGTTTAAGATTGAATGGAGAAGTGATATGGCTCTGTAGGCTGCTTAAGATAGGCTTTTAGCCTATAGTTTGTATTTCACCCTATGTATGGTACCCATGTGTAAAAAGCGTACAAATACTTTTACACTTAGTGGTTAGTTGAAGATAGATCCTCATAGAGGTTTTGTAGGAGATTCCCAATTCATTAGGGATGTAATATTCCACTTCCCTTTATCACGTTGGCAATTCCAACAAAGGGATTAGTGAGACTTCCTAGATTGTAAGATAGTTATGTTGTAAAGACATGTTTTAAAGTTATGTTGTAAAGACATATTTTAAAGTTATGTTGTAAAGACATATTTAAAGGGATCATTTGTTAATACAAATCAGTTGGAATGTTGCACATTCTCTCCTGCATTCAAGCTTGCAGTTACTTTTGGCAAGGAGTATTTGTCGCACTTTTCGTGTAGACCCTTGATTGCTGCATAGCTTGTTCTTGAGAGGAGTGATACTTGAGTTTGTGATCCTCATCATTGGCATTAGAAATAAACTTCAAATCAATGGGGTAGAAATCAAAGCAACCAAACAATGCAGAGTCCGATTTGGCATTAATGCAGATTATTTTGACGGTATGGAAATAGATGCAATTCCAGTTGATGCATTTAATGTTATCTTTTGAAGTCCTTGTATCTCAGGGATGCTATCTTTATGAGGGAAATAAAGCACAGGTAGGCAAAGGATGGGATCAACTATATAATCAAGGCACATCAATTGAATCCCAAGCTTTCCACGGTAAGTGCCAATTAGGCCAAAAGACTCATCCAAGTAAATAAGAAACTTTGTTTACTTCTTTTGAAGGATAAAGAAAAGGGTGGGCTAGAGATATCCGAAATTGATTGTGTTAACAAAGGGTGGACAAATTTGGATAAATTTTTGCATTCTTTCCATGAAGTGTTGCAAACTCCCAAAGGGTTGCCACCAAAACAAAGGTAGAGCATGAGATTCACTTGCTGCATGAATCTCCTTTGTTTGATATTGGTTTGTACAGTTAATCACTTTTAGAGAGTAATGAGGTGAAAATACAACTTCACAAGTTGCTAGAACAAGGGGTCATTCCACAGTACTTTGCCATGTGGATCACTCATAGTCATGGTACAAAAGAAATATGGCTCTTGGAGGATGTGCATTGATCATAGAGCTTTGAATAAAATCATCATAAGAAACACGTATCTGCCCCGAAGGATAGATGACTTGGATCAGCTGCAACATCTGAAGTATTTCACAAAGTTTGGATTTCAAATCTAGCTACCATCTGGTTTGTATGAGGGAGGAGGACAAGTGGAAGACAACAATTTAAACAAAACAAGGGCTGTCTGAGTGGTTAGTTCTTCCTTTTGGCTCGTATATTGCACCAATTATTTTTGTGAGATTGACGAATGATATATTAAGGCCTTTCATTATATTAAGAGGTGTAACCTACAATGGTAGTCGGGTGTGGTGGAGTGTAATGTTCATGAGTGTGTTCAGAAAAATGTTTGACTTTATATTTGACGTCCATTTTTGTCACAAGGCAGTTTTTCTTCTTGCTTGGAGAAGGTGATTAAAAACTTGTGATATCTAGGGCATACAGTGGACTTTGGAGCCCTTTTTCCCCCAGAAAGTTTATTAAAGCCAAACGCGGTGGTGTAGTTTGATTGAGGCCATATGTCACTAGTTAGTGAGAAATTTGCAGTGAAGGTGATGGAGTTGTTTTTCAGTGTAGAACCCTTCAATGGACGAATTATGTGACAAATCCAAGATTGGCTTCTTGAGATTGATACATCTTGGCATTTTCAAATTGATATATTTAAGATATCTGAGCGAGTAGATACACGTGTGGCAGTGAATCTAGATGATATATTAGTTTTTAGTGCTACTTGGGAGAAACATTTGACCCATTTGAAGCATGTTTTTCAATTCTTGAAGGCATATGAGGTTCTGTGTAGCATGAATAAATGTGAGTTTGCAAAGCAATCTTTAGTCTACTTGAGACACATGGCCGGAGGAGGAGAATTGAGTGGATCCAACAAAATTAAGGTTATGACTCATTGGCCAACACCAAAGGGTGCAACAAAAACAAAGTCCTTCATTGGGGCAATCCAATATACGAGGAAAATATATTCCTTTATTTTTTGTAATAATAACTTTGTATGTAATTGTAGGAAGTGATAAAAGTTTCCATTGGAGTAAAGAACATACAAGTGCTTTTGATACACTGAAATATAAAATTAGCCATGAACTAGTACTTGCTATTCATAGTTGACACGGATGCAAAATGAGTACACTACAAGGGAAAATTTATTGCAAAGAGGTAGGCCAGTTTGTTATTATTTAGAAGTGATTGTAAAGTCGTAAGAGATTATCTCGTATATGAACTATGATAAAGGAATGTATGCCCTTGTTCGAGCAATTAAGAAATGGAAACATTTTTTGTTGGGCAAAGAAACATTTGCCCATACTGACTACAAACCTCTTGAATATTTGTAAGCACAAAATAAGTTGCAAATAGGCAAAGACACTACAAATGGATGAGATTTCCCTAGCAATTTCATATGGTGATCAAATACAACAAAGGCAGCACAAATGTGTTGGTAGATATGCTATCTAGGCCACCCATTGCATTGCAAAAGTCAGCTTTGGCCACAATTGCACAACTTGATTCTTTCACACAAGAGGCTTATGAGGAAGCATATGCAAAAGATGTCGATTTATGGGGAGATATACCAACAATTGAAGTCAAGAAATTTGGACTTTGCTGACAAGGCTGATTTCTACCTCAAGAATGGGCTACTCTACAAGTTGGACAAATTGTGTGTATCAAAGGAAGAGAGACTTCTCACGAGGGAGGCACATGCTTCCAAAGTTTTAGGTCACTTTGGAGTTGGAAAAGCAGTGGCAAATTTGCAAAGGTATATCTATTGGCCTAAAATGCAAGAAATTTCTAAATCCATTAGAGGATGTATGTATGATTTACTAGTAAGTCCACAATTACATGCCTTTACTTGTTTCTACTAGACCATGTAGAAGCATTTCTGTAAATTTCTGAAATATTTGGTACATATTTTAGCAAACAACATGTAATTCTTAATTATTCAATCAATGTTAGGACTTATATACTTATAGGTTTTTAATTCCCAGCAAACTAGGAGAAGGATTTTATCACAATCCCCCCAATCTCTCTAAATATCTTATATTAGTGCATGGTTAGAACAATGCACTACTAATACAAACTATTATAGGTGTATATGAAACACCTTTACAACAATAATATTTACCCACTCATAAACTAATGTGATCTCACAAACATGTTTATTCACACCCATGTGAGTATTAACAAATATAATTCCTTTGAAAACATTGCTCTTCGAAAGCTTCTCTTTGAAAACATTTCTTGGACCAGGTAAAACTCCATCATGTTGTCTCGTAACTCTCTTAAAGGTGTAGCTCTTGAGTTGAATTCTTGGGTTAGTTCTTGAACCCCTTCCCAAACTTCCGAATTCTGAATTTCTAAGATTCTCAAACTCCCGAACTATCTAGACAAAAATCCATATTGAGTTTACCTTGAAATATTCTCTTGCCATCAAAAAGTGAGCTTTTACAATGAGTTTTTTAAAAATGTCAACACAATGGGAGATTTATTTTTAGCAACTACACAAAAAATATGCAAACATAAATGCCACTACATGGCAGTGCGGCATAGTCACTAGCGGTTGACGAGAGGTCACTCATTTGACCTCCTTCCTCCATTGCCTCCAACCTTCATCTCGATGTTGCTTACTTAGGCGAATCGAACATGAAGAACATGATCATGTCGTCGTTGATAATAAAATCCCCATAGCCTTGAATTGATACATACTTGGATGTTGGGGTCGCACGAAAATGCGTCCATTACAAGGATGGAATTTTTATAGTTTTACATTTTTGACGTTTTTAATGACATACATTAGTTTATTGACACAAACACTAAACCTCAAAACTATGGACTATAAAAACCAACTTAAACTCTATTTGTCTAGTTGATGAATTTTTTATGACCATTAAATAGAGGACTAAAACATATATCCTATAATAGAACAACTTATCATAAAATTGTATTTGACCCAATAACTCACTTAAAGATACACCTAAAATATATAATATAAAACTATAAAAACTAATACAAAATCTAAAAAGATGCTAGATACTTGTAATCTTCTAATGAACTATAGACTTGTTTAAAAAACAACCCAACTTTGTAAAGTATTAACAAAATACCGACCTATACAACATAGTCGAAGTATACCAAATATCTTGACTTTGAAAACTGCATATATTGTATTTAATAAATAGACGGAAAGAATATTTTTAGCAGAGACGCATGCCAAAGGACTATACATAGACCAAGTATGAAGCCGAATCATTGAAACGCATGTGGACTTTGCACAACAATGCTAAAATGATCTACAAAACTGGACATGGAAGGTTCCAATCTTGGGTCTGTTGCAACACTAAGCTAGATCTCAAACAGGGTGAGGTGCTGAGCATTGATACTACAATAACTGATTTTATTTGTTCCTTCTCGATAAAATTCTGGTGATCCCAAATGTCTTACGTGGTTCTTGAAATTTACAGTGGTGGCCTGTATCACTTGCTAATCCATTCCCTACTTCGACAGAAGCTTGAAAGACGCTAAGCAGAAGTAAAAGCACAGATGATGATTAAATGCTCAGAGGGTCAGCCTTTGGATGACAAGTTAGATCGATGCATACAATTGCCGGAGAACTCAGATGAACACGGTAGAAGCAAAATCAATATATCCTTCTTGTTTGGCAGGTGCAAATGGCAGAATGACGTACATCCACTCAGAATGACATAAATGGCAGAAATATCGATGCATTGAGTGTATGTCAAATTTGAATAGCTGAAATCCCTTACCTTTAAATACGAATTGATTAGACTCAATTGTCTTGAGAGTTTGCAACAATGCAGAAGCGTTGTCCTGTCAAATTTCACTTTGATATTAAATCAATAACAGACCTATGCACTTCATGTTTTGGCTACAGGCTAAATTTACTAATCAATTACAAAACTAAAGTAGCTAAACACATTCCCACAAAAAATAATCTGTCATACGGGGGCAACTAGGAATTATTGTGTGGTTTTGCTTTGGACTAATACTCACAAATCCATACACGAACATGACTAATGCTGCTTTGATACCAAAGGAAAATTTGGTACATATTTTAGCAAACAACAACACGTAATTCTTAATTATTCAATCAATGACAGGACTTACATACTTACAAATTTTTAATTCCCTATATTCTAGGAGATGGATTTTATCAGAGTACCCCCAATCCCTTTAAATATACTCTATTAGTGCATGTTTAGAACAATGCACTAATAATACAAACTATTATAGGTGTATATGAAACACCTTTACAACAATAATATTTTTCCACCCATAAACTAATGTAATCTCACAAACATGCTTACTCACATCCATGTGAGTACTAACACATAATTTTCCTAACAATTTTGAAGGGGGTTTACCAATTTCTAAGCATGGGCATGATTACCTTTATGTGGTTGCGAATATATCTCGCAATATGCATGGGTTCATCCCATGTAAAAGATGATAAAAAATTTGACCATGTTATCATCCAACTTAGTTGGGAGAACAATCGATTGTTAAATATGAGTAATCTGGAAAAATGCTGAGACTTGGAAAATGTTAGTTTTTGTTGTACAGAATAAAACAACATATGTTTGGCTTCAAAAGTAATTTTTAATTATGTATCTGTATTCCCTTTGAAAAAATAGACAAATTCAAAAAAAACGACACGTGGTTTCGAGGTCATATGCAAAAGTTGTAGTTGTTTAAAGTTGGCAGACTTGATTTCTAGTCGATCTCGGGAGCTGATTGTTCACCTTTGGAGCTAGTGACTGTTGACCGCTGGAGCCAGGGAATATGAAGCATTTTTTTGACGTTTCAACTTAATTTGGTAGATTCAGAGGCTCGAGAAAGGTTAAATACACGTTTGGGCAATGCAGTACTCATCAGTAATGATCAAGAAAGATCATAAGCATAGCAAAACATTAAATCCTAACATTCAAGTGTTGCAATTGAGGAATGCATTAATTTGTTACTTTATCGGCTCATTGTTTCCATGTGAGTGAATGAGTTGAAGACCACATAGCTGAAATAGCTAAGTTCAGTGGTTTTTATTGCTTGAGAGGCAAGTCTTCCACCAAACATTGTAGAGATCATTACGAGTTTGGGAGCCATAAGGTTGGTTTTTTCTTGTAAGCCCAAGAAGACAGAAAGCTTGTAAATTGCAGAACATAATGGAGATGAGGAAGCATGGCTTCACTCTTGCTGAAGTTTTCTCACATTGAGTTTCTCTAGGGTACATCTTGTGTTATCTCTCTTTGTTTGATGTGTTTATTTCATATGTTTGCATGTTTACATTCCCTGTAATTAGCATAATATAGAAAACACATAAAGAGCTCAAAATTCATCTTTAACAAGTACTTGTTTCTTAAATGCTAAGTAACTTCACATTTGTTATTGCAGTCATGTGTGGAGTAGTAGGATGTTTGGAGTGAAGGAATTTATGCAACGGATGTAGCATGTGGAGATTGCATGTGAAGGACTGCATATTATTTTGTGTGTTGTAGATGACAATTATTAGAGCTGGAATACGTGTATAAATGACATTTTCAGGTGTTGTTCTATGACATAGAACTTGAGAGCAACACCTTTGAAAGAATCCGTATTGGTGAAGCTTAGAGTGGAATGTCCACCCAGTTTATGGATCAAAATACCATCAAGGGGCATGAAATAGCTGAGTTATTTTTTCACTAATGTTTGAGTGCATTTTGGCATGCCCAAGTCTATTGTTTTAAATAGAGATTTTAGTTTTTCCTTGTAAGCCTAAGAAGGCAAAAAACTTGTAAACTATAAAATATAGTGGAGATGAGGAAGCATGGCTTCACTCTTGCTGGAGTTTTCTCACATTGAGTTTCTTTATGATATGTCATGTATTATCTCTCTTTCTTTGATTTGTTTATTTCGTATGTTTGCATTCCTTGCAATTAACATAATACAAAAAACACATAAGAGAGCTCAAAATTCATCTTTAACAGGTACTTGTTTCTTAAATGTTAAATAAATTCATACTTGTTATTGCACTTCTATGCAAGCATTTTAATTGCAGTCATGTATGGAGTAGTAGCATGTTTAGAGTGTGAAGGATTGTATGCAATGGGTGTAGCACGTGGAGATTGCATGTGAGGGGCTGCATATTCTTTTGTATGTTGTAAATGACAATCATTAGAGCTGGAACACATCTTAAAACAACATTTTTAGGTGTTGTTCTATGGCATAGAACTTGAGAGCAACACCTTCTTTGAAAGAATCCGTATTAGTGAAGTTTAGTGTGGAATGTCCATCTAGTTTATAGATCAAAAGACTATCAAGGGGCATGAAATAGTTGAGTTATTCTTCACTAATGTTTGAGTGCATTTTGGCATGCCCAAGTCTATTGTTTTAAATAGGGATTTTGGTTTTCCTTGTAAGTCCAAGAAGGCAGAAAGCTTGTAAACTGCTGGAGTTTTCTCACATTGAGTTTCTCTAGGGTATGTTTTGTGTTATCTCTATTTGTTTGATATGCTTATTTTTTATGTTTGCATGTTTACATACTTTGCAATTAGCATAATACAGAAAACACATAAGAGAGCTTAAGATTCATCTTTAACAAGTACTTGTTTCTTAAATGTTAAATAACTTCACATCTATTATTGCACTTCTATGCAAGCATTTTAATTGCAGTCATGTATGGAGTAGTAGCATGTTTAGAGTGTGAAGGAATGTATGCAACAGATGTAGCATGTGGAGATTGCATGTGAAGGGCTGCATATTCTTTGTGTGTTGTATATGACAGTCATTAGAGCAGGAATACATCTTAAAACAACATTTTTAGGTGGTGTTCTATGGCATAGAACTTGAGAGCAACACCCTCTTTGAAAGAATTTGTATTGGTGAAGCTTAGAGTGAAATGGCCACTTAATTTATTGATCAAAAGACTACCAAGGGGTATGAAATAGCTGAGTTATTCTTCACTAATGTTTGAGTGCATTTTGATGTGCCCAAGTCTATTGTTTTAAATAGAGATTCTGGATTTTTGGGGAAGTTTTGGACCACCTTTTGGAGTAAAATGGACCATAGTAGCAAAAATCTTGAGTAACTCGCCAGTGATTGTGGCTAAACATGTTTCCACTCGTGAGTGATTGTGGCTCGCCATGATTGGAACTGCCATGCTTTTTTTTAGTCAACCCTAGGCTTTGATCTCTTTTCAAAAAGTGGTTCAACATTTTTTTAATTTATAATTATCCTTTTTTGGTTCATTTTTATGCTTCATTTGCCGAGTTTTTTCCTTTTCAAACCCTGGTAATTGAATTCCATCTACACTTTTGCTGTGGTGTAAATAGAATGCTATTTTGAGATTGACACCAAGTCGAAGAGTACTATGAGATTGACACCAAGTTGAAGAGGAGCACAACCTAAGCAGAAGTGGTCAATAGAATCTTGGTACAAATCATAAGAGGATACAAGCAGCACATCCAAGAGCATGAGATTAATACTTGACATTCATTCAACATTCCTACAACAGAGTAGTAAATACTTCTACAAATAGGTCACCTTTTGAAGTATTTGAGGTGACAAGGGCAGCCAATTTCATTTAGAGGATTAATAAAACCCATCTTAAGGTTCAAGCACAGCTGGAGAAGTCTTAAGCCAAGTACAAAGCTAGACATGGCCAAGTTACCAACATTGTCAAGAGCACACTTTCAAGGTGGGTGATAAGGTGTGGCTTTACTTGAACAAACATAGGCTTCAAAGACAAGAAAGAAAGCTCAAGCCACTAAGATATGGGCCATTTTCCATCTTAGATCAGGTTGGAGAAAATACTTTCAATCTTGATTTGCTGTCTTTCATGAGGTTTCATCATGTTGTGAATTGTGAAAATATGCTTCTTATGAACCTTCCATGTTAGATGAGGAGGAATAGGAGCAATGATTGCATGCTATTGAAAACTTTGCCTTGGATGCACCATCCCCCATTTGAGAGGGGTGGCTCCCATTTATGATAAATGTTTTTTATGCGTCTTTCTTCTAAATATTCTTCAAGATACGAAATAAAACAGGTGGGATAGTAAAGGAGAAATGGAAAGAGGATGCAAAATGGTGAGACGGTGCAAGAAATGTGGCACACATATTTACCATCTTCTTAAGTCGGGGAACCAAAAACAACTTGAAAAACCAAATTTGTCTCCAAGTGCAAATGACACGTAGTTCACAAGAAATCTCAAAAGACTCAAAGTTCTTGATTGTCTAGAGCAGAGACGAAAGTTCTTGATCCGACTTTTAGAGGCAATTTGGTGGACAACACACCAAACTGCTAAGTCTCATTTGTTATAACAAAAAAAGACCTGAAGTAAGAATGCAAAGAGCTAAAGAACCACAGAACCACACTGAAAGAACAATAATGTAATGTAAATAGAGGCTTTATTCTCATTATTGAGATATGTACAATGGAAGCAAACTCTTTCCCCCTTTCAGGTGAAGCACCTCCATATATACAGCCAAGTTTATCAAGAAATGAAGAGACTTGGAGCAAAAGATGAAGATATCCACCTTGAGAATCCAAGAAGCCATCAGTCACAGATGGATAAGGAAAAACTGAAATGGTGATAAGAACAAACTGATTCGATGGGTAATAACCAAATTTGAGTCAAATCATATTTTCCAATTTTAAGGCCTTTCGGAGCGGGGGTCAAACTTTGCCAAACAGAGTTCCACACAATTTCATCATGTTTTACTGGTTCTAAGTTTTCAATGCCTTTTCAACAGGTTCATTTCGAGCTACGGCCACCAAATTATCGCTCTGGGAAGTTAGCTATACCGATTCACACTATGGTGCTTTACAACATGGATTAGTTCTTGTTCTTGAATTTTACAAACAGGTGAAACAAAGTCTGCCAAGACTCTGAGAAAACCATAATTTTCCCATGACTTGAACTTACCCTTGAACTCCTGCTTATAAATGATGTGCATGGATCCATCTACAATATAATGCAAAGATAAACTCCAAATATAGTTTTTAAAATCAAATTCAAACTTGAAATACAAGTTTATGGTAATCTAAGTTGCATCATATTGTTCCTCTGTATAATTAATGAATATTATGCAGAAGAATGGGATGCTGAGATAAGACTTAGGACATTGCAAATGTACTTGTATCAAGGATCAAGGCTTACCAAATATGTGCTTTGAGGAAAATTTGCTCACTTTGTAGTACATCTAACCAAAAGACAACGACACAACTTCAACTTAGAAACAAGAAGTGCATTAACTACAGCCATCAGATAAAGCCGACCTTTTCTTGGAGCAAATTACTATAAAGAAGATTCACAGCATGGTAATTGCTGAGCTCACATTCTTTTGCAGCAATCAGACATACTAATTCAGACCATATTTTGCATGATTTAGGAAGCATTCTCAACTAATATGATCTATAATTTCCTAAGTTCTTACTTAGTTGATATTAAATGCAGATTTGAAAAACATAAACTCCTGCTACTACTTGAATTGAAGTTAAAATGAATGGAATGTAGATTGTGGTAGTATAGTCTGAATGTTTTTGTTGAAACTTAAACAAGAACATTAACAGCAGAAATCAAACAATAATGAAAACGTAACACAAAGGAATTTTACCCTTGAAACCCCAGTGCGAGGAAAAGTAGCTTGGTAGTAACACGAAGGAATTTTACCCTTGAAACACTGAAACACAAGTGTGAGGAAAACCAGCTTGGTAGTGTCAATTGATTGCCACCTCTCCTTCCTTCAACATAAATATTTTTCTACACTTCTCTCAACTCTCTGCTACACTTCCTCTTCTTAAAACTGAATTTACTCACTTACTCAAGCCTACAATCATAATTTAACTCATGGGCCATGCCTCTTATTTATAAAAGTACATTTTGTATAATAGAGGACCCCCAATCATTAGGAATTTGAAGAGACATTTTGCAACCGTTACTAACTTGTTTTTGCATTCAGTCAGGGAAAGGCCCCAACCATCACATGTGCAACCACTGCTGTCCAATGCACACAATCCATTTGCAGAGCAAGACCACCAAGGTCACAATACTGACAGTTCCTTTGATTTCAAGGTTTGTTTAATTCTTGGTTGTTTGCAGTGTGTTTGTTTTCTGATCCTATGCGGATCTTTTCTTCCTTTCTTAGGAGGCTGAAGGACCCACAAAAGCTCAGTTCTTCATGAGATGTGGGAAGATTTCTCCCACTTTCTCCTTGGAAAACCATTTTGCTTGTTTTGGTGTCTTCCTTTCCTTTGATCCCAACCTGTCAAGATTCTTGTGCCCCGCTTCTTGTTTTTCTAACCTTCTACAATACAATGTTCTCCCACTATGGTCCTAGACTATGAACCATATTGATTGGATCACACATCATGATCTTCAGTATCTACTTTTTAGCAGCAATGCCTTAAGAGTGAAGCTAAAAGCATTGCTTCTTATGGTTTTGCTAGGCTTCTCAAAAAAGGAGGCCTGAAAAGTTAAGACACCCAAGTATGTGCAGACCTAGATAATGTTGTTTGGTTGCCTGTACAAACATTGTGTGGAGTCTGTACATCCATTTTTAATTCTAACATTGCTATAAAATCCCACCTCTATGTAGCCCTAAGACCACATAATTATTTAATAAAATTTCATAATTGCTACATTAATGGGCATCAGATTTTCAAGGGTGCATAGTCTCTTTATGAGAAGTCTAATAATGATGATGACAGCTTTCTGAAAGCCTGAGTTTTGGCTCTGCATTGATTTTGTGAAAATGACTATGATATGATGCCTAACTCTATAAATTCAGGTAGCAATCCAAAATCTAAGTTTTAATACTATGTGAAATCTCATGTTCAGATGTCTACATTATTGTTTTGAGAAATAAGAAACGAATCTACAAAGAAATGATGTGCAAGCATTATCAGATTTCTGGAGACATAACTCCCTTTATTCGGAAATATATCTCGTGAAGAGTTATGTCACTGAAGGTTGCTGTTTGAGGAACTTATTAGAAAAATGTTATATGCAATTAGGTGTTTGATACAGAAATGTTGGATGGCTACAAATTTGTGGAGTCAAGAACACGTATGTCATTTACTATGAAACATTCATAGGTTATGTACAGGTTATGCATGCCAGTTACAGTTTTATTGAATTAATAACTAAGTTCGTTTCTGTGCAAACGATTATAAATGCATTGTGTTCTTGAGAGAGAAAGATATGAAGTAAATAAAAGCCCTTACAAGTTTAGGTGAGCTTACATAACTGATCCTAAGACCCTATCTTTAGTTGCTTAAACTGCAAAACATAGAAAGATATTGACTGTAAGGCTTAAGCTTTGATCATTCGTTGCCACTTGTTTGTTAAACCTTTGATTGGACCAAGGGCAAGGGTTCAATTTTATGGGTTTTGTATTAACTCTAGTTTTCAATAATTAATTGTTAGTTTAGTTTACATCTGATGCCTAACAATTTCTCAATGCTTGAAATAACAGCTGCAAGTTGGCACAACAACGGGTTTATGTTTGTGAAGATTCAAGGAGGTTTCCAAGAGATCAGAACTTCGGTAACCTTTTTGTCTTTAATCAAATAAAAAACAGGCATTGCCTAGAAATTAAAAGAAAAAGAATTTATGTGTATTTTCATTTGTTGTAATTTATTTGACAGCTTTCTTCGATGCCTTTCATATTCATTGATGTTCTTGTTCTTAGCAGATCTGCGATGTGGTTGCTGTAGCCAGGCTTCTGAATGTTACCTTAGTCATTCCAGAACTTCAAGAAACAACAAGTTCAAAGAGGATCAGGTTTGTTAGTTTTTATCTAGTACATGTATGCCTTATGCTTTCTTTTTAAATTTTGCAAAGTTCAGTTAATTCTTCTCTATTAGGAAATTGAAAGGGCATACAGGCATTCATTTTCATTTGTCTTTGTCTTTGTCTGTGGCAGCTTGAAGTTCAAAAGTTTTGGATATCTCTATGATGAGGAACAATTCATTGCAGCACTCACAAATGACGTACTAATTGTGAAAAGTCTTCCAAAAAGGTTTAAGACTGCTAGGAAGAACAACGAGTTACCGGTTTTCACACCTGCGTATTCAGCTTCTACCAACTTTTACCTTAGAGAGGTTTTACCAAGTTTAAAAAATCAAAAAGCAGTTGGGCTGCTGGTAACTGGAGGGGGCTGTTTACAGGTATAAGGGAAACCATGAAACATCCTAATTGTGTGTTAATTGCATTCAATATTTCACGCGAACAAATCAGTCACCATGTTGAATAGAACGTGATATCTGGATTATGATACAAAGTGATCAGACTTACTGATATAACATAATTTGTTTGTTCACCCAAAACACATATAGAACATGATTCAATTTAAAGTACACATGGATCCCAGAAACTATGTTTCTTGGAGTTTCCTGGACATCATAAGTTTTCCTAGCTTTTGGGGATGGCAGAGGGATGGCCAATAATATATATATATATATATATATATATATATATATATTAAAAATACAAGACAATTTTAAACATTTATTATAGCTTTTTAGTTTTATAATTAAACTGTTAAATATTGGTAAACATCCTAATTGAACTCAACATTGACTGTTGAAATTTGAACTCGAAATTTCAGTTAAACATCGAGATACAAATACAAAATTGTAACATGAATATCTGTTTGTTTGTAAGAGTCTTCTGGGTTCAACTGTGTAGATTTGATTTAGTGATATTTCAGGTCTTGCTGTTGGACCCATCATCAGGGATAAAAGAATTGAAACCAATGCCTAAGGAATAGAGGAGAATCCTTTCTAATAAAGTGGTAAATAGACTCCTCACAATGAAGGTGTAGTGCAATTAGTCGGCTTAATGGAGGAAAAGAATGAAAGGGGAGGAAAAGAGAAGGATTTAATCTGTTAGGGTAAGGCCAAGGGATGAATTATTAGATAATTAAATATATTACTTAATTAACTAATTAAATAAGTAATAAATAAGCAAATCACTATGGGTCCCAGATGGGTGAGGTCCCATAAACCCCTTGTCTAATAAATCAAAAAAATAAATAAATAAGCAAATCACTGTGTCCATACCATATGTATCCCCGACCTTCCACATGTTGGTTAAGTTTATCAGTGATCGTAAAAATAACTGTTTGAAAATGCCTCCCTCCTTTTTTTTTAAAATTGTACATATATGTTGTTTTTTACTGTTTTTTAAACAACTGTTGATGTGGGGGACGTTAGAATGCCCCAAGTACCCTCATAAATCTGGAAATGTCTCCGTAAGGCCAAAAAATTATGAAATATCTTTGGGGTCTTAAGAAAAGATGCAGAAAAAATGGGGACGTGGGCAGGGGGACAGGGGACATTCTGTCTGTGTTCCCATATCTTTTGGGATGCCTGGGATGGCCCCCGAGGTCAGGGGACGTGTCCCCATGGAAAACTGCCCAGAAATGCAAATATGCAACATAGAACTGCTCTCATCAATACTTTTGCAAGCAGAATAAAATGGAGGAATAAATACAGATTTTTTGAAATCAGTTACTATTGTGAAAGCTTTTCTGGATAAACAGTGTAGAAGCTATGTTTTCAGGTTAAGAACCTCCAATAATTAGAGTAATTCGTTCCTTTCTTCCATGTCCCATTGATTGAGATCAAACTATACAAAACAAGGTCTCCAGACATGGGATGCTTCGTATTATCTTCATTGTTAGTCCGAAGAATCTTAGATGGCAAAAGAGGGAAGGGGAGATCCTTTCAAATTGCTGTTTGATGAAAGCCCTCGATAAACATGGGGAGATGACAGAACACTTCGTTATCGTCTTGTCACGAGTCATTCCTCAGGCACCTATGCCATCATCAAGCATGCCCTCGGGGGTCCGACACCCTTCAAGTTACAGGTAAATTTTGACATTCCTCTTTTTTGAGGGAAAAGGTCGATGAGCTAGAAAATTGGCTCGACTGATTGGAATCATATTTCTCTCTATTTATTTATTTTGTCAATGAAAAGATAACATTTGTGTTCTTGAATTGTCTTCGAAATGAAGACAACGAGTTATCACTCGACCAGAAGGGTCCCCTAGACTAAACCTAGGAAGGATTTATAGAGGTCATTAGAGAGAAGTACTACCTTGTAAAGAATTATGATGACCCCTTAAAAAAGTTGCATCAATTGCACTAGGGTAGAGACCAGAAAATGTAAGACTACCCCAAGGAATTACATGCATTGTTGGCAAAAGTTTGTACAAAGCACTATGTTTGTATAGAAAAGGCTGAATTGCTTGTTAAAGATCATTATTTTCAAAGGACAGTTAGAAGTAGAGCTGAAGCAAATAGTGTTTTGTACAGTGGAAAAATTGTCGGATATGATAGAGTGGGAGTTGTGTAATTGTTAGGGATTCAAATGTGACAGTGGCAGGTGCGGAGTGTCATAGCGGTTCTGTCAGTGTCATGGTAGTTTCGCCCTTTTCAAACAAAGAAGAAAGTAGAGTAACAGTAGAAAAGATGCCTTTTCATGTTTCTCGATGCTTCAAAGTCCTTTACTGCACGAAAGGACACCTCCAATATATCATCTTTGTAAGAGGCATAAGCTCAAGAGAGCATGAGAGTGAGAATTGGAAAGTTCAGTTGGTTTTAGAAGCAAATATCTTTTGGTGCAGAGAATAGCAGAGAGTGTAATAGTAAGGTGATTGTTGTATATGCTCTATCAAGAGATCTTTGCAACTACCTTGGCCAAAGGAAGGATAGGAACATTAGATTTCCAGGTTAAAATATCTAATGTCTGTTGTTTTGTGGTGGTTGTACTTCATTGTTTTCATGGTTGTTTCATCTTTGTTTCATGAAACTACAATATTGTTTCATTCCAACAACTTAAGAACACTAATTCCAACACTACTGCATTCTAATTTTTGTCAAGTTGAAATTTAATTCAAGCAAGAAAATATACATGTAAATTTCCAACAAATATTGAATCATGAGTGATTAGAGATCATATTTGTATCAGAGCAATTTATTCTCTAGTTATTGTGGTTAGTTGTTTGTGCTGGTTTGTATGACAACGACAAGATTTCAGTAAGAGAAATTGCCACCTTATGAATTATAGATTTAAACAAGGTGAAATCAAGAGGCGAGGAAGATGGCCAAAGAAGGTGAAGAAAATCTTGGAAGGAGAGTTGCCTTGTTGGAACCAAACTTGGAGTTCATGATGAAGAAACCAAACAGCCTCATCAAACAACAAGAGTTATTTACTAAGAATCAAGCATCCACAAATAAGGTGGTATATGCTTTTGTCAAGAAACTTGGTGTGGAGGAAGAACAACCCCTTAGAGAAGATAAATAAAGGAAGAATAAGGTTTGGTTCATGGATGAAGAGGAGTAACCCAAGATAGACAGAGGCAAAGCTAAGGTAAAGGAACTGATAGACCCCTTTTAAAGTTGAGACAAAAGTAGACATTAAAGCTTTTTAAGGACAAGAAGATGCCGAGACTATTGATAAATGGATTAAGCAAATGAAGGTTCACTTTCATATGCATGAAGTGAGTGAGGTGCACAATATTTATTTTGCATGTTCCAAAATGGAGGGTCATGCTCTAGTTTGGTCAGAAAGTTGTCCAACTGCTTCTAAGAAGAAGAATAAACTAGTGTCTAATTGGGAAGGGTTTAAAGAATTATTTAAGAAGAATTTCTATTGTGTTGGTGATTGAGGAGGATTTGGGTCTTTAATCAACTCATGGTATAAAATCAAATTTTTGTTCCATGTGTCGTTTTCACCTTTAGTTTCATGACTATCTCAGGCATATGTGGTTATACAACGAAGTCCTAACTCTTCTTTGTTGATGTTGCACAACTCTGACAGTGTTAGCCCCATTTCACATAGAAGTGCAGCAACATTTCTAGAAAATGACAAAAGAGAGAATTTCAACAGTCGAAAAGCAAGCAATTGCCATTCTTGTAATCAACTAATCTTCTTTTCATCTGCCACACTTGTATATTAGTGTATTCCTTCCATTCTTTAAAGAGGAGAGATATAATAGGAAGCAACATAATAGGTAGACATCTTGTAGCGCATGCGACCTCTTGGATTATGGTACAAAACTATTGTAGAACACAATATTGCAATTTACAGCTCTAGCACAATGTCTATTGTTATATTGTTTTTCTTTGTTTTTTAGCACTCTGATTTACATATCTGCCTCAATTGTTTCATGGAGGCTTTTGCCATAACATATTTTACCCTGTTAAATGTGTTATCCATTGGATTTACTCTCGAGCCCCCTATCAGTGGTATTAGAGCATACACACTTTGTATCATATCCTCGTGGTATTGAAGTTTCCACCCGAATCCTTTGTTGTATGCCCACACAAGGACTCATTATAGGAAGTTAGGTCTTGAAACTCGTGACCCTTCAACATACTTTTCTACATTTCCTTAGATGGTAGAAAAATCTATTTTAGAGATACAAACTTCAAATTGTTGGGTCATTTGTGATCCAAATTATTAGTTAGGTTGCTTATCTAATTATTTTGTTTTTATGGGTTGGTTGCACCTGTTGGTTAGTTTTTTTATAACCAACTCCGTAAACTTTTAAAAGCTTACCTATGTACAAAAATAAATTATAGATTTACATTGAATATATTTTTGTTTTATTCCTTCGATAGTTGCAGCCATTAGTGGTATCAGAGCGAGGCAATTTGAAGAGGAGGAATGAAAAGGAAATATGCCGAGCCAATTTGAAGAGAAGAATAAGCAAAGGCAACATTTTTGATAGGAAACCAACAAAAATTCTGTGGTATGGTGCATTAAATTGAAGACAACAACAATCAAAACCGATGCCATACCTGCAGCCCCTAGAGCATCTGTACGGCCTTCAACTAGTAAATTTACAGTGAAGCGCTTCTTTATGCGGACTGATAATAATTTTCTGTCGGTGTAGGATTAGATAATTTTTTTTTTGTTTTCTTTTAAACTCATTTCTTGTGTAAGGTGATTCCCTACCAAGCATAAATTCCATGAAAAAATTCTTCTATTTTGTATACATAATTTTGTACGGTAGCTGTTGCAAATGTGATCCCTAGACTTTGTACGGTGCTTTCATAAATCTGCACAGCGATTGAAGTTGTTATGGCATAGTTTTACGGCATCTCATTTTGAGTAGAAATGGTGTTCCATTGGAGTTTTTTTTTTCGATTGATAATTGGAAAGTTTAATATTTCGTAAAACCTATTTTCTACTGTCGTGTACGGACATTAACTCTTCTTTGGAACAAGTACACATAAAGCTTATACGATTTGCTTTTCAAAGCTTAAAAGCTATGTGGGTACCCATCAAACAAGGAAGGCGCAGATGCAAGTGAAAAGGGGGGTAAATTGATTTCATGTTTGCTTTCACATACAAATATTTTTTTATTATGAAAATTCAACAACCCGACTTTATTTAGAATATGCTTCACTTATATTCTATGAGTGGTTGTATACATTGTGTTAGTCACTTTGTAAGAAGAGGTCCAAAGTTCTAAACTCTTCTAGAGCATTTAATTGGTCCAAATTTCTTTCTTTTTATATTTTATATAAAAACAATGAAAGGACAAATTGTGAAGGGAGAATAATTTTAAATTTTTGGAGGTACAAGGGTGTAATAGTAGATATAAGGTGTGATTGATTTTTTAACAAAATTTTTGAATTTTTTATATATCGAATCTACTTACGAGGGGCAAGGCAAAACCCCGAGTAGCATTCATCTTGTTGTTTTACTTCTTTGTAAGTCATGACAAAAATTGTAAGCTTGATCTTTGAAAATGGTAGATTGTCACTTAAAAACTACAAGGAATGGAGTAAGAAAATTGAGAACACCCTCAATTTTAATGACTTATGGGAAATCACAGAGAAAGAGACACCACCACCAACTGAAGCCGGAAAATTGGTTGAGTACCAAAAACGTGATAAGCGTGTACTCACACTATTTAAAGCATCATGCACTGAACATGTTATCATTCATATAGAGGTGGTTAAAACTGGTGCATGGAAAGCCTGGAAACGTTAAAGGATCTATATGACAAATAACTTGCCTATAAGAAGATTGATCTCTTAATGCAGTTGCTTAATAATAAGCTTAGCATTGACGAAGATGTATCTGAATATCTCTTTCGCATGAAAACATTGAAACAAGAATATTGCACAACTAGTGAAAATATAGATGATGACATGTTGATTTCCATCACACTAAATGGCTTTACTTCTACATACACCAATTTTTTTGAAATTCAACAACTTAGTGATAAGCTTAATGGTTCCATATTTGACTCTATTTGTGAGTTGTTGACTCAGCATGAGCGACAATTTGCAAAGAAGAGTATGCCTACTGAAGAGGCTCACTATATAAAGAACAAGTCCCATCATAGAGATCATCGCCATGTACAATGACGGTTTTAGAAACATTTTTTGAAATGCTCTTTGAGACGCTTTTTGAGTCATTCTTTGAGACACTCTCCACACCGTTTTAGATGGTCTCCACAACATTCTCATCGGCACTCTCCAGGATTTTCAAAACGCAAACATCATAGACATTCTTCTCACTCCTGTGGTTCTTCCAGTGATTCAGCTTCTTCTAGATCTTGTCAGCATAAGAAAGAGTCTAGATGTTTCAAATGTGGTGGTATTGGACATCTTGTAGATGTATGTTCTTCTCGAAGACCCTACTCTCCACATAAAAAGAAAGCCGAGGCAAATTATGTGGATCATTCTAACGATAGATCTTTTGCTTACTCTAGCTATTTTGGTTATTTCAACACTTACTCTGATCAGGGGGCATCTTATATGGCCGCGGTCTATGGTCTCGATGGATCTAATAACTTGTTCTGAGTGATCAGTGATTCACCCGTCTTGTGTGAGCTACTAGGCTCAAGATTGGGATCTATTGTAGTAGCATTTTTTTTTTTGTGTTTTTTGCTTTCAGTTCCATTTTTGGCTTTCTATACTTGATTTCAGGACATGGAGCGGACATGATTGTTTGATTTTGTTTCTCTTGTTGCATAACTTTTCGCTTCTCACCTGATAAGGCGAGAAGATATAACATTTGGTTGGTCTTCGATCAGTCATCGGTGACAGTCGAGTTGACAGGGGTTGCTAGCACTTTCAGTATTGAGCAAAGGTCGTCATCGTTTGTTGGACATCAAGGAGATGTGTTATACATAGTACGGGTTGGTCACTTTGATGGGCTTCTGGGTGGAGCTTTATGTGGATCGATGCAGTTGGATATGCTTTGATCGTGTTCTACTGCAGTATGGTACAATGATCACAGGGGATGAGTAGTCCTTGATCGTGTTCATCAACGTTTTATGCCACAACTCGCAGCGCAGACTTCTGCATGGAATGGCATCAATTTTGGTCAGTACCGGGATGTACAATACACTAGTTGCAGTTGCTTCAGAGTTTCTTTGATGACTTCAGAGTCATTGCTCCAGTGTTTTTTTTTATATACCCCTTTGGATCAAGGTAGAGTTTGTTGGGTCATATGTGATCCAAATTATTAGTTAGGTTGTTTATTTAATTATTTTGTTTTTATGGGTTGGTTGTGCCCGTTGGTTGGTTTTTTTATAACCAACTTTGTAAGCTTTTAAAAGCTTACCTATGTACAAAAGTAAATTATAGATTTACATTGAATATATTTTTGTTTTATTCCTCCAATACCTACAATTATTACAAACATGCTTCAAAAAATTATAGAGGATGCTTTGCATATGCAATGAGAAGATTTGGAATACCACTACAAATGTGAGAAAGCAAGAATCATAAATCACTTTGCCCTACTCCTCAAGTGTGTTCATATTCCTTTTGAAACATCTACTTTGAGTCGACATTTCAATGGCTAGACACCATACGAGGTACAATTAAATCTAGACATCCCTATATTGGAATGCAAAATAATTGCAAATGCCCTAAATAATTGGCTTAATCTTATTTGTTCATAGTATATGGTAAACCAGTTTTATGACAAAGAAAAAACAGCCTTTGCTCTTATGAGAGTTTCCTTCCCTGTGAAGAAATGGTTGGATAACTATTGCATTGCTCATGGTGATAATGACTTAGAATATGTAGATTCCTTGAATGGTTTTCTAGAAGCCTTGAAAACTACCTATTATACTATTGGAAACTATGATGGTTGGTGCATTAAGTTTTCACAATTTTGCCAAGGCCATGATCAATATGTTCAAAAGTTCATAGACACCTTTCACACTTTGGTTTCCAAATTGAATGTTCAAGAATTGGATCAAAATCTCATTTTGAAATATATGCTAGGTTTGAGACCATACATCCAATTTGACATTTATTTTCTCCAGGTTGCTTTGGTAGGAGAGGCCTAAAATTTTGCAAGCGTATTTAAAGCAAAATGTAATGAAAAGCCAAGCATAAGTCTAAGAAATAAGATTCCAAGTCTCAGGATATGTTGTAGCCCAAGAATTCCAAGTCTTGAACTAAGTAAAATTCTAAGCAAGGAAAGGGATGTCCTTAGTCTTCGTAAAAGCAAAATACATCGTCAGATGGTCAGACTAAGCTATATAAAATTGGCAAGTGGTGAACAATTCACAATTGCAAAGGTCAATTCAACACAAAATGTTGTGTCGAGAAAGCTCTTTTTGTACAACTAGAAAATTTGGGTACTACCCCTGCGACATCATGGATTCTGAACCTAGTGATATGGTAGATACTATTTACATTGCCTCTTCCTCTAATCTAGATTTAGAGGAAGAAAAAATATTGTTCTATTCCTAGATGTGAGTCAATGGACAACCTGTACGCTTCATTATTGACAATGAATGCCAGACGAACCTAATTTAGCATAAAACAGTCCAAAGATCGAACTTGCCACTGATGCCTCACCCACAACCATACTCCATTGGAGTTAGGAATCAAGCCTTTTCAAGATGCATACCATTGTGATATAACGCCATCAGAGGCATGTGATGTTTTACTTGGGAAACCATTAATTTTCATCGGCGTGCAATCTAGGAAGAAAATCTTAGGAATGTTGTCATAGATGTTGGTGAACATAGATGCCGCATACCGGAAGTAGTCTTTAAGCTTTCACTCATCAACGCCAAGCCATGCAAGAAGCTAGTCAGTGCTAGTAAGAAGTTTGTGCTCTTGATGGCGAGACCTAGATGTAAGAACATTCTTGCTACTCAAACTTATGCACATTTGAATTTGCTTACTTAAGCATTGATCATTACTTAAAAAATTGCTTCTCTATGCCACATTTGAAAAATGCAAGAATTGTTAACCATCAGCTCTTAAATCCACACTGACTCCTCCCAACGGTATTGCACAAAATTTACTTTGATATTTGTAATTACCCATGCACAACTCCACCTTATGACACTTTCTTTTACATGATATGTGAGTACCATTTGCAACCATAAATTCAAACATCATAGTTAGATAAACAAATAAGTTTAATTGCTTGGCCGTGGCTAAATCTTCAAAATTGTGCGTGCTTTTGGAGTCGATCAGGATAATACTTTTTGGTTCTTAATATATCCTTGAATTTTCAAGGCTTGTAACTGTTGTTAGTGCTACAATTGAGATAGTAGGTTGATCATTAACGGTTGATACATTCACTTCTGGCTTGGAGTCACTTTCACTATCAATAAATTGGTAGTTGAGTCACTATCTTCAATATTTCTGCCATGAAATGTATATAATTTCTTTCAATTTTGAGGCTTTTGATGGTCATTTTCCCCCTTAATTATCTCGTTTTTATTCACTAATATGATGACGATGTGGCAGTTTATATCTAGTTGAATCCTCCTTATATTCATTTCTCAAATCATTGTATGGACAAAACCATAAAGCTTTCCTTCGTGTAAGAATTTTATGTTCCAATCTTTGTGCTACGGGATCGCATCTCGAATTGTTGGGATATGCAATACTCACATTTCCTCTTGAATTTCTGATTTTAATCCATGATGTAGGATTGAATAAATTGTTCTTAGGTAATATTTGATCTCGGTTTTGATAACATTTCCTATTTTGACGTGTATTGATCTACCAATCTCTCTTGACAAAGATGCATCGGTTTATTAAAATAGTCAGTTTTAGGTCGCTCAAATCTTTTTTGAAATCCATTGAAACCCTTTTTTTCGCAATACCATGTAAACCATTTGAATGCCATTCCTTCCAAATGCAGGGAAGCTACTTTTATCACTTCCTCATTAGTTGTAATGGATTTAACTCGAAATAGGTATTGATTTTGGTGCACCAATCAACAACTTCATCTTGGTGCCATTAAACTTTGGAAGGCCAATTTTTGGCATTCGCTTTATACTAATATGAGTGTCTCTGTTCATGATCAACTTGTGAATTTTGTCTATTTTCTTCACCAGGATTTAGTGGCTTGACATTACTATAACTTTGTTTGCTGTTGGCACCACTAAATTTATTTTATTTAATATTATGTGTCCGATACACCGCCACCATCTCATCTACTCATCACTCTACTCTCGGCGCTTCGTTCACTCACTCGGTCGGCACTCACGAATGCACTCACTCACAATCCCAACATTTGGCACGCGCCCTGACATCGGACGAGTTGCTCTCCCTTCCCCTCCTCGGCCTATCAGCTGACCGAGTGCAATCAACCTACATCAATTGATTCATTATTATTTCTAGATTATTTAGCGATTGTTTCATCCTTGTAACTTCGCTTTATAATCCCCCCTTATAATCATCCATAGTCTCAATATTAGACTTCATTGTTTTTAATTTGTCGGAAAGGATATAGTTATCTTGATGTATTGCGCTAGTAAGTCTTGCATATGTGTGAACGTCCTTTTGCACTTGTTCAACAATGCTCTTGCGTAATGATTGATTATGAAGTTGTTGTTGCCAACCATTATAATGGTCCAATCGGTACTTCATCTTATTCCCATGTGTATTAATGTACAATTCTATTCTATCATTAGAATGAAGTTAGGGAGTACGTAGACATCACACTTCTGACCTCTTAGATCTTGTACAAAACTAAGCATAAAGTTGATAACAATTCGAATTTGGTGTCCATTGTTCTTCACTGCTCTTGCCTTTGTCAGATTGCACTTTGATATATCTTTCGGCTTTTATCATTCACTATATGCTTCCACAATAACCTATTTAATCCATTAAGTGAGGTTGTCCACTGGATCTCCTCTTGGGCCCCAGATTAGTGGTATCAAAGCATACACTTCATATCATCTCACAGTGTTATTGAGGTTGTATCTAAAATTCTTCTCTGTTTGTATGCCCACTCATACTAGGTCTGATTACAGGAAGTTAGGGTTCGAGAATCACGACCCTTCATTGTACCTTCATGTCCTAAGATGGCAGGTAGATCACACACAAAAACTTCGACTTCAAAAATGTTATAAAAAATGATAGAGGATGCTTTGCAAAGGCAAAGGGTAGACTTGGAAGAACGTCATGCACCTGAGCAAGTGAATATAATTGATCACTTTGCTCAACTTCTCAAGCATGTTTAGAATCCTTCCAACCCATCTCATTCACATCAACCTTTTGGTGGTCAGATACCATCCAAGGCACAAGTTAATCTAGACATCCTTATGTTTGAAGGCAAAATATATGTAGATGCCCTATATAATCGGCTTAATATTAATTGTTCATATTATGTGGTAAATCATTTCTTTGAACAAGAAAAGATTACATTTGCTCTTCAGAAAGTTTCTTTATCAGTTGAAAAATGGTGGGAAAATTATTGCATTTTCATGTGAAGTATGTGAAGATGTTGGCTTAGACACAGTTGTAGATACCTGCAATGGTTTTGTAGAAGCACTCAAAGTAGCGTATTACTCTGTTGGAAATTATGATGACCAATACATCAAGTTTTATTAGTTATGCCAAGGTCGTGATCAATCAGTGTAGAAATACACAAACACTTTTCATACTTAAATTTTAAAATTTAATGTTCAAGAATTTGAGCAAAATCTCATTTTGAAGTATAGGTTAGGCTTGAGACCATATATCCAATCGGTTATGGATTTCTTTTAGATCTCCTCCAGTGGAGAAGTCTGGGAATTTACTCACAAGTTTTAAGCAAAGGCCAATTGAAAACTAAAAATAAGATTCCACGTCTCAAGACAAACCATAGTCTAAGCCTTCCAAGTAGAGTTTTAAACAAGGGAATGGCCCTCCGCACCATCTTTAGAAGAAGCAACAATTGTCAAATGACCAGAATAAGTAGTCCAAGACTGGCAAGTGGAGCTCAATTCATAACTCTAACAGGCACTCCAATAAAGAGTGTTACACTCGGAAAACTCTACTGGCATAGTGTGAGGCAACGGGTAAAAGTGTTGCGATACTAGAGGAAGGTAGATAGATCATGGATTATGAACCTAGTGCTATGGTAGGTACTGCAAACATCTCTTCTCCCTCCAACACAGATTCAAAGGAAGTAGAAAGATTGTTAGATTCTCAAATGTGGATCAATGGTCAACCAATTCACTTTATCGTTGACAATGGAAGTCAAAAGAACCTTCTTTCTCCTGAAACAATTCAAAGATTGAAATTGTCTCTAACGCCTCACCCGCAACCATACCCCATTGGATGGTTCAATGCGGGCTCTGAGAAACACACTTGGTCTACAAAATCAAGCCTCTTCAAGATACAGTCTTTTGCGACGTTGTGCCTTTAGAGGTATGTGATGTTTAACTTTGGCAACCATATCTTTACCATCGACATGCAATCTATGAAGTAAATCCTAGAAATTTTGTCATAGATGTTGGTGATATGAGATATTACATACCAAAGGCAGTTCCTAAGTTGCCACTCATTAGTGCCAAACAACGTAAGAAGCTAGTCAGTTCTAGTAAGAAGTTCGTTCTTTTGATGGTCAGAGCTGAATTTAAGAATGTCCTTATGACACCAATTCATACCATAGTTCCTCCTCCAACAACAAAGACAAAATAATTGAACCACATGTTGGAATAATACAAGGATATCTTCCATTAAGAAGTGCCTATTGCTAGCAAATGAATGTTGAGATAATGAAGAGAAATGGAGGTATGCAAGACACTTACTCTTGTGTGTCCATCTTTTTTTTAATCACAAAGTTTTTACATTAGGCAAGAAGGTTCCATAACCATCCATTAGTTAGTCATTAACTAATAGTTCACTATTAACTTAACACCCTCCCTTAATGACTAAATCGGAGACTACTCAAGTTTGTCCCGAAATTTTACACACACAATGGGACCAAAGAGTCAAGTCATTACATTTATAGACTGTTTTAAAGATATCAACATGAAATCTATAGTCCTTTGACATTTTTCTGTTGTCCGATGTAAGAACTTTGGTTTAGACAAAAACTGAAAAGTATAGCCAACAACAAAACAAAGATCCGACCTGGTGGACATAAGATGTATCAAGTTGTACACCAATTCACTGTAGGGTGATTCATTGACCGGTGATGAATCATCTTTGGCTGATAAGTCAGCCCAACCTCCATTGTTACGAATCCAAAATCTTGGAGATGCTGTTCAAATAATATATACCAGGCTCGTGGAGCCTACTTAAGCCTATACAAGGACTCAATCAACCTGCAAACCAAATGATCATGACCAACTTGAAAACTTTCAAGAAGCACCATGAAGACCTCGTCGTCCAAATGCTTGCCTAAGAAACCAAACTAAGTTGCTATGGAGAGATGCAACCAAAATGCGATCATCTTCGCAGTAGGAGTAAAAACCAACTTCTTAGTTATAGTGGGAGTAAAAACAAACTCCGCAATATGAGAAGAAACCATCTCAAATATTCCCCCTGATGTGAAAAGCCGTTCGCAACAAGATAAGCTAATGCATGTGACTTCGGCATATCATTCACCTGCACATCTACTTGTGCATCCTACACAACTACTTGTGCATCCTGCACAAATGCCTTTGCATGTAATTGAGTTTGAGGAATTGCATCCTCCTACACGTCCGTTATAGTGGATATTACCTCCACTAATAGTGCATGTAAGTTCACTGACTAACATAGAAATGTACAACAATGTTGGGTTTCTTTGTTAATTGACTAACATATAAGAGATTTCTATTCATGCTATGAACATACCTAACATTTCTAACTGTAATCTTTCTAGCATTATTCAGTACTATGTTAATATCTCCTATCCTCATTACTGCATATGACTGCCCATCAACGAATAAAATTGAATAAAAAAGGTTTGTACTTGCAGTAAATTTGACATACTATTTCTTACAATATATGAAATGTCAATATGTGCCGGAATTAATAAACGAACTACTAGCACTACTATGCTTCGAGTATAATGCCACAAGGGCATAATCTTCCTCAGGGTCCCATCTTTCGTCAAATGCTGCCACATTTGCCACTTGACTATTTTGTTGGCAAAGTGTGTATTGTCACTTTTGGGAATCTTTTTTGAGATGTCCAACATTATGACAGTAAAAACACTTTCCCTAATATTTAGAAGATGAAGTAGTAGGGATATATTTCTGATTCCCTTTTGATTGAGCAGCTAATGCGCTCTCTATTTGTCCAATATTGGACTCATTCTATGTATATCTGCATTCTTTTTGCAACAAAGAAGTACTACCCTGATCAAACGTCAAGGTGTTGCTTTCCACCATTTGATGTAGAGCTTCCACTAAAGATTCATAGAAGGATGACAAAATTTTCAGAATTAGTGCCACCATATCATCATCATCCACTTTTTTGTTGATGGCTAATAGTTGGTTGCAGAGATCTTTCATCCGAAGTGAGTGTTCTGACAAAGACTCATCCTTTGACATTTTTGTAGAAAATAGCAGATTTTTTAGGTTCAAAACTTCTCTTCTTGGAAGTTTGGTATTTATTCTGCAATTTGATCCACAATGCACTTGCTGTAGTGTCATTCTGGACCTCAAGAATCATGTCATCTGACACTGATAATTTCAATAACAAGGCTTATGATGTTTGTTATAATCCGTGAAGTTTGTCGTCGGTCTTGCTTTATTGTTAAGAATGATTTTGTCACAATCACGATATTCAGTGATTGTCAAAATCTTATGACTTCAAACAGTATAGTTATGGCCAGTTAAATTTTGCTTTTTTGGCCAAATTTTGAATGTTGGCCATTCTATACTCGAAAAACAATATAAGGAAAGTACATTTTCAATCCAAAATTAATGCAATAGAAATAGTACTGTTTTTTGACCCAGAAATCTATGCAACTACAGGGTTTTGATCTTTAATGCAACAAAAAAAATTACAATTTGTTTAACTGACCCAAAAATCAATGTGACAACGGTTTCTGACCTAGAAAGTATTTTAACAAGGAAATATATTTTTCTGAATTTTATAAATAATACTTGTTGAAATTTACTCTTGAAAATAAGGGACTTATTGTGTTCTTTAGATTTCGTGCCCTAACGACACAACCTGCAACATTGCAATGGTTTGTGTTCATGTGGCTTTCACTGCCTTTGCCTGTGGCTTTCATTGTCACTGTCATTGCCCATGCCCTATGCGACTATATTTTGCTACTGCTACATTTTGATCATGATTGTATCTACTACTTTGCTTCACACGTTCGCATTTAGATCTTCTGATGTTTGGTTTGCAGTCTAATTCTCGTCTGTCACAAATGTATTTCCTTTGGTTGACATCGTTCTTTTTTCATGATGGCACAAAAATGCCATTTGAACGCATTTCCTTCTTTTGTCTGAGTAATCGTGTTGTGCCCTTGAGTCTTTATCTTCCTCCAAGCTATTCTGATTGTGTTCGTACAACTGTATATTAGGGTTTGATGTTTTCACTGTTAATTCATTGCTATGATAGTATGAAACTGCTATGACCTCTTCATGGATGTTTGTACCCTTCTCCTAGGGCTTTCTCGAACAATGTGCCTCGCTCGTACCCAACTAGGGCTTCCTCGAGCGATTGGCATGTGACACACTTAGACTTTTGTGTGTCTGTGTTTTTATTAATCACAAAGTAGTTATATCAGTTGGGAAGATTTCATAACCACCCATTAGTTAGTCACTAACTAATAGCTAATTATAACATTAACACCTACCCAATGTGCAGTCAGTTATATTATTGACTTAATCCTTGGACTACCTCTACCTCATGCCATTTTTGTACTATAGATCAATTCTAGAGAATGAAGAGATCAAGTGGCAGATCCATGAACTTGTGGATAAATGACACATCAGACCCAATCCATAGCTTTGTTGCAACCCAATTGTGTTTGTGCCAAAGAAGGACGACATGTGGAGGTTTTGCATTGATTACAAAGCTCTTAACAAGATCACAATGAAGAATTGCTATCCTCTTCCAAGGATTGAGGACTTGTTGGACCAGCTCCGCGGTGCCAAATTCTTCACCCAAATCGATCTTAAGTTTGGGTTTCATCAAATTCTTGTTGAACCTACAAACATATGGAAAACAACCTTCAAAGCAAAGGAAGGTTTGTTTTAGTGGTTGGTTATGCCCTTCATCCTAATTAATGCACTTGCTACATTCATGTAGATGATGAGTGACAACCTCATACTCTTCACTACTTCATTTGTCGTAGCCTACCTTGATGACATCCTAATCTTTAGTGAAGCATGGGATGAACATCTACACCATATTGAACAAGTGTTTCACACTTGGTGGTAGCATACACTATATGCTAACATGGAAAAATGTTCAGTTGCCATGCAAGGGCGACAATATTTGTGATACGTTGTAGACATACAAGGAGCTCATATGGACCTGGTCAAGATTCAAGTCATTCAAGAATGTCAAACACCAAATAATCTCATAGAGCTTTGCAACTTCTTGGGATTAGCAAAGTTCTACAGGAGACTTGTACTTGGTTTCTATCATATGACTTGGCGTCTGAATGAAGTTACCAAAGGTGGCACCAAAGCAAGTTTCATGTGGTCAATTGCACAATAGAAAGCATTCAGAGAACTGAAATGCAAACTTTGTTTTGAGCCAATACTTGCACTACCTGATCTTCAACAACCATTTGAGATAGAGACTGATGCATTTGATTATGTAATTGGAGAAGTCCTCACTAAACATGATGACTTAGTTGTTTGCCACAATTAACATTCCCTACACTAGTAAGGAACCACACAACATATGATTGCGAGCTATATGCTATTGTTTAGGTATGTAAGCATTATATATTGGGCAAGGAGAGACTATGATCCACATAGATCATACGCTGTTTCAATTCTTGCAAGCCCAAAATAATTTACAGTAAGAGCGGCATTAGGAATGGTCTTCTTATCTTCAACAATTCCATCTAAACATCAAGCATAAAGAGGGAAGTGCCAATCTAGTAGTAGATTGTCTGAGCCAACTTCCAGTTCAAGCTCTTCTCAATGTACTTGACACATGTTGATATGAAGTAAACACTTGGTTTGAATTGTATCCATTTGATTCAGACTTTGCAAATATCTATTAGAAGTTGCATTGCGGAAATTCAGTTGTAGACTACTACTTGCAAGATGGACTTCTGTATCATCTTGGGCACTTATGCATACCGCATGAGGTAGAGAGACAAACTAATAGTGGATGCTCATTTCAACAAGGTTGCAAGACATTTTGGAGTTGAAAAGACCCATGTGGTGATACATAAGTACTTCTTTTGGCCACACCTCAGAGCAAATGATTTCAAATACATCGGTTCTTGTTCCGCATGTGCGATTGCCAAACTGGTCAACAAGAAGCAAGGTATGTATACACCTTTGCCTGTTCCAACGAGATTGTGTGGATTTGTTTCAATGGACTTCCTCTGAAGTTACCCTACTATCAAGCATGATAATAATTGTGTTTATGTAGTAGTTGATAGATTCTCAAAGAAGACAATCTGTATGCCTTGTAAGAAATCAATCCTAGCTCTAGGAACAACTCAACTGTACTTTCAGCATGTCTAGATCCACTTTGCAATTTCTGGAAAGCACTTTGGTCAATGCTAGACACAAAGTTGAATAAGTCTACCATGTTCCTTTTACAGACTAATGGATAGGCGGAAGTGGTAAACAAAATGATAGTGTATCCCCCAAGAGTTTACAATTCAAAAAAGCAAGCACTTGAGATGAAAGTCTTCCTTTCATTTAATACAACTACAACAAAACTTTGCATAGCTTTACAAGCACAATGCTTTTCAGGTCTACTTGGGTTTCCAACCTTTAGCACCCATTGACATATCTTATCCTATACCGCCATAAACAACTACTCCTTTGGCTCAAAAGGAAGGTGACAAAGTTGTTCAGTTCATTGAACACATTCAACACAACAAGTGCAGACCATTTGGTAGCAATCAAATGCTAAGTACAAGCATCGCCATGATCAACATCAAACATCGGAAAACTTTTAGATTGGTGACTGAGTATGACTTTACATGTAGAAGAAAAGATTGACAGGGCCTTACCTCAAGCTTCGTCCACTTTGGTACGGGCCCTACTCCATCACCTAGCAAGTAGGAGATAACACTTTTGAGTTTAATTGCCCTTCTTATCTTGGGTTGCATCTGGTCCTCAACGTAAAACTCTTGCGCCATTACTTTCCATCTTTGTTGGATACTTTAGATGTTGCAAAGACTTCTTAACAAACATAGATTAATCCTAACCACATAATTGTATCAAGTAATTGACGCCAAGGTCAAACTGACACATTAACAAGAGATCTCTCTCTTGTAGATCGTCAAAGTAGGCCAAGGGCCTTCCCAAGGAAAATGGTTTATAGAAGTGCAAGTTGCAAATTTGTTTCCACATCTGGTTTGCAACTGCATGCAATGGGGACTATTGTTCTTCGAGGAGGGGCGATTGATCCAGGAGGATATGAGTCATCACTTCGACTCGCCGAATCTGGGTGTTGATCGACAACATGTGGCTTTGCCAACAACTAAATCATCATCTCTAGTGCACGTGTGTAAAATTGCATGTCCTAATTCCTCTTCTACCGCATAGCTCTTGTTGTCTCAATACTGTAGTGTGCAGCTCAATTGTAATGTCAACAAAAGACGTCGGACTAATGATTGGTTATAAAGTGGTTGTTACCAACCATTGTAATGGTTCAATTGATGTTTCATCTTCTTCCCATGTATATTAATGTACATTTCCATTATGTGTAGTTAAAATGAAGTTAGGTGGTACATAGACATTACTCATTTGATCTCTTGGATCTTCTATATAACTTAGCATAATACAACTTTGCTATTACAGTTCTAATTTGGTGTCCATTGTTCTTTTCTGCTCTTTCTTTTTTCATACTGCACTCTGATATATCTTTCAGCCTTTATCATTTACTATTCGCTTTTGCAATAACCCATGTAATCCATTAAATGAAGTTGTCCACTGGGTCTTGTCCTGGGCCCTAGATCACTTGGGAACAAGGAAATACATGAATTTCATATTTAATGGTCAAACAAAGCAATTGAATAAGCTACTTGTTAATTTGTAGCCTTTGCAAGAGGATCAGAATATGTTTAGTATACTAAAACTTACAGATGGTGAGCTCCAGCCATGTAAGAGAAAGGGCATTGATTTTCTATAAAGTTGAGAAATATTGTGTTGATTCAAAAATAAATTACAAACACCCAACTTATGAGAGACAAAATCACAAGTTTACAATTTTCAAAATACAATAGATGTCGGCTTTCAGTTGTGGGAGCAAAACTCCTCCCTAATCAACTTAATACAAAGTTAAAGTATTGCTATAACTTCTAGCAAAGAGACTGTTGATCAGCCACTTACATCTAGCCCTATAGTTTATATTCATTAAGATTGCTATGAAATATATGTAAATGAGAATACGTTTCTTTGTACAATTGAAAGACTAAGAAAATGGGACCCAATAGAATGTTCTAAGCTCGGGCAACATATTTGCCAAATTTTATGTTCGAAATTCAGAATTTGTCAAAATTCAAGCTGTTGCTGAAAAATCATTGAAAATTTTGATTTAATTCGCGGAAATAAAAAATCGTATTAAATATGTTAAGAATCATGATTTAGGCTTTATTGGCAGCGTGTATGTGAGTGCGGTTGTCCCAGGTTGTAGGATGCTGCTCGCTGCTAAACTTGCCAGTGATTTAAAAGTTGTCCAAGTAATCGCCCTTATTTGCCGGTCACACTTCCACCCATTCGGTGCCTACCGTAAATTTTGTGGTGTCATCGGCGTTTTTTCTCCCCGTATTAACTTGTTCAATGATGTGGGTGAGCCTCATTATTATTATTATTATTATTATTTCTTGATATCCGAGGTATCCCACTCAACTTTGTTGGCATTAACACTAATGAGGACCTAGTGCCCTGGTGCACACAAAGGCACACTGTTGCAGGGCGAGTCCTACAGACCAATCCTTGGGCATCACGTCTGCCCCTAAGCCTCAACGCTAGCAATTTACTCGGTTGGGATTCGAATTGTGGTGTGGCCAATGGAAACCATCTAACCCACCCAACGGGTCTACCCTGTGGGGCTGGTGAGCCTCGTTATTATCTGGGATTAATATTTTGAGTTATATTAAGATTTTTATGGCATACCAATTCAATATCCACATCCAACAAGCATGTAATATATTTATATTTAGATTTAATAGTTTATTAAATATTAATATAATATATTATATTATATTTATGGTTAATAAATTATATTTATATTCACTTTTATAGTTTATTATATATATATATATATAATATATAGTTATATAGATTTAAAATATATTAGATGTACATATTTGTTTCAGTCGAATTTAATCACAAATCTTATAGTTTATTATTTTAGCAACGATTTTTCCGGATTTAGTGGCTTTTGCTTGTGTATTCCTGGAACTACCTGCATGAGTTGTTTTCCATTTGGTCCCTCTACCGGGTTCAGAACTCTCTGTAATTGTGCTTTGAATTAAGGCTTTGATAGGGATCATAAAGGAGTTTGTCAAGAGTTTGAAGTTGGTGCTGTTGAAACTCCAAACTCTGTTTAATATGACTCAGTGTTTTCACTTTGTTTGGCATCGAGGACAATAAGTTTCATAATGCATTCTCCCAGAACTAGTAGGATGACCCCATATTCCCCAAGTTGGTTTCCCAAATATTCAAGTCTACCCTCAAGGCCGTTTATTGCGTTTACAAGGGCAATGTAAATTCTGTTAACATCAGGAAGGGATGGCATACCAGTGTTAATACCTTGTGATTTAGAGTGGGCAGTGGTTTTAAGATTCCTAGGTCTATGAAAGAACTAGCTCTTTGGTTACCCAAATCCTAGTTACCCAAATCTTGGCTACCCTGGTCATTGAAATGAACTCCCAGAGGACCCTGAATAATATTATGTCATGTCCCCTCTTTAGCTCGGTCTAGCAGAGACATGTGGGTCAGCGTATTATGGGGTGTTGTAGGTTGACATTGTTGGATAGAGACCCAGTATGACTATACAGTGTTGGGGATTTGGTGTTTTGGTCGTCGCTGATTAGTTTGGAGACGTTCCTTATTTTTAGGAGGCAGTTCCTAAATTTATGGGGGTTACCCCTACTTTTTAGGAGGGTATGATCATACCCAGGGGTGGGTCTCCATGAGATTATTCCTTGAGTTCAGTTTCAGAGGATTAGGGTTTGTTTCCTAGTTTCTAGGAGCATCTCTAGATTTTAGGGATGAGACTGCCAGTGAATCTTTGATTTCTGACTTCAGTCACAGACAGGTGGCAGGGTGACTTTCTGGTTTGTGGTGTCATTGGTACATTTTGTCGCTATTTGGATTATATTTTTAATATTTCGTAAGTTAGCGTCTTTTAATTAAATAAGGCTAAGTTTATAGCCATTTTGGAGTAATAAGGGGTTTTTGGCCCCATCTGGATGCGTATCCCATGGTGTAATAGCTCGTTGGAAAGGTCTTGGACTTTTCTAAATATTTCTCTCTTGACTCAGATCCTTTCGGTGGACGGATCTCGCTTTATTTGAAAAAAGGGTCAATTTCTATGTACTTGACCACTTAAAAAGGAGAAATATAACATTTTATAACTCAACGCCACATGGGATTGCTTTTAGGGTTCGAGCTAATTGTGAAGGGGTTATAAGGAGGTTAAAACAAAATTCTAATTCATTCTTGAGATTTTTATTTGGAATTTGCGCTTTGGCTCTAGAAGAGCTATCAGCATTTGGGACGCCAAACTCCAGTGCTTTCCCTGTTTGGGACGTAGCCCCCAATTCAGTGGTTGTTGATTTGCTCAGTAGCATCTGGAGATTGCTTAGTATTCCTTTTGGAGGGCGCAGTGATTGTGATAGAGTTCAGCGTGGATTGGAGGGATTATTTCAGTTGAGAGGACCTTGCTGTTGTATGGCTGCACTTGGCAGCCCTAACAGTTGTACCGCTGTACCTGGCAGCCAGCTTTCTTCCCACGTGCAGCGCATTGAGGGCTAGAATCTTGCTGCGGCTTCCTTTTGGTGTACAATTTTCCTTCAGCTTTCAGGTTGGGTCTATTTATGATTGTAATTTTCCGGAAACTATTGGAAATTTGTATTTGGTTCACTATTTGGTTTAATAACCAGAATTTTGCCTATAAGCAAATCTGTTTGGTTATATTTGGTATTTAATTTCAGAAGTTCATGTTCTTGTACTTCATTATTTACTTGCTGAAAAATCATCAAAACACAAAAACAATCAAACCCTTCTGCAACTTCCGTCTATTTCAGAAAGAAAACATTCACAAACAGGGAAAATCAATTTAAAAATAACAAAATTACAGCAGATCAGCCGAAGAGAACCATCAGGGATCTTTCAGTGGTATCAGAGCTCTTGACCTGCCAGCCTGTGGGGTTCAGAGAATTGTTTTCTATGCATCCGGGAAGAGTTGATATAAATAGATATTATACACGCAGAAGAGCTCAGTACGAGCGTGAGTTTGGAACAGAACGGGAACCTATTATGGCAGAAGAACAGGGGGATGCTCGGAGAAATCAGGATGAGGAAGAGAGATGGTGAGGACTCTCATCACTACTCAGCCCAGGATTGTTCAGGGTTTAGACAGATTACAGGGTAAACTTAAGGGTCTGGTACGTGCTTTCCAACCAGCCACTCTTAAGGAGGCCATTGATGTGACATTAAGACTGGACACTGTTCCCATTTCTTATCAGGCATATAAGAAACCATTCAGGGACTCTCGGCCTCCACAGAAGGTCAACACACCACAGAATAAAGGAGGGTCATCTTCTAGAACCCCTTGGATGAATCAGGCGATGATGAACGAATTGAGAAGGAAAAAGTTATGCTTTTCTTGCAAAGAACCTTGGGAACCCGGACACCGTTGTATGGGTAAAGGAAAGGTTCATTTGATTGAGGTGACATCTGAGTTAGGGGATGAGGAGGTACCCGACACTGATATTGAAGATAGCATGGAGGATGTTGAGCAGGTACAGACACAGTTGGAGTTAGATACTCCTGAGCCCATGGCGTTAGCCAAAGTAACTATGGCTACCCTCTCCAGTTATCCTAAATTTCATGCCTTTCAGTTGAAAGGTACACTTAAGGGCAAGCGGGTCATGAGCTTGGTAGACACAGGGGCTATGCATAACTTTATTGACCAGAAGTTAGTGGAGAGGCGTGGATTACAGTATGAGGAGTTTGGTGGTTTTGGAGTAAAGGTGGCAGATGGTGCAGTTTTGGGGTGTACCAAACGGATTTCACAACTTAGTATTCAGATGGGGGATTATACTCTGACCGATGATTTTTATGTGCTTCCCTTAAAGGATTATGATGTGGTATTGGGCATGCAGTGGTTGCAGGGTATTGGGCGTTACATTATTGATCACCACCGTATGCAGTTAGAGTTCCTTTCTGGGGGAAAGAAGACTATCTTGAGGGCAGCGTCAGATGGTGGACCTAAGGAGGTGTTGTCTTGCAGGATGGAGACTATTATTAGACATAATGATGTGATTTGGGCTACACATTGTTTGGTTAAGTCCAAAACACCCACGTCTCTGGATAACTGAGTATTTCATGTTGATATTCAGTTAGTGATGGACCGTCATGGGAAAGTATTTGGTGACATACCTTCAGGAGTACCTCCAGATAGAGGTTTTGAGCATGGCATAGAGATGGAGGATGGAGCGAAGCCAGTAATTACTACCCCATATCGTCATCCCAAGGCCTATAATGATGAAATTGAGAAGACTATTCATGAGTTGTTGGATATGGGTTTCATTCGGCCTAGTTCTAGCCCATTTGCTTCTTCTGTAGTACTTGTTAAGAAGAAGGATGGGACTCTACGGATGTGTATAGATTACAGAGCGTTGAACAAGAAAATCAAGAACAGATATCCTATTCCACGCATTGATGAGTTGTTGGATGAGCTTCATGGAGCTATCTACTTCTCAAAGATTGATCTCCGTTCAGGTTACCATCAGATACCTACGTTGTTTGGATACGGATACGGGTATGGGTACGATTCGCGTACACGGGTACGTCATTTTTCAAAAACCTTGATTTGGATACGTTGTGGCTACGTCTCTATATATATATTTTAAATATATATATATATATATATATATATATATATATATATATATATATATAAATTTAAAAGAATTTTAAAATTAAAAATATTAAAAATGAAATTTAAATACTACTTAAAGATATAGTAAACTATAAATTTAAAATAAAATATAAATTATAATATTAAAAATGTAAAAACTAAATAATATTTAGTTTAAATTTTTAATATTATTTAAATTTTTAATATTATATATATATATATATTTTAATAATTATATTATATTAAATGAAAAATTTAAAATTAATTTATTAAATACTTAGTAAATACTAAATACAAAGTTAAAAAAATTAAAACTAAATACTAAATGAAAAAAAAAAATTTAACATCCCTGGAAATTGCAAATACTTGAGTCCTCCCTGTAGGCGCGGCTTCACTCCACACTCCCACAGTCTGAAAGGGACGCGCTGCTTTTATAGGCGTTTTTGCGCTTTTCGCGTTTAGGGTTTCCGGTCCACCCGCCATTTGATCCTGCTTTAAGGAGAAGGAAACATGGTTTCCCTCATCCTTTTAGTATTTCTTTCCCAACTCGAGTATCCAATTACGATCAAGCTTGTTGTTCCAAGTGCAACTCGTTAGATCGACCCAGCTCGGGCTCGAGTTGTCCAAATCGCATTGAAATGGCAACTCCGACAGCATTCTGAAGGTCCACTCCCGGAACCATCCACAAAAGCGTAAACCGAACTGGCAAAGGGTGGCTAGATCCAATAGTTTCGGAGAACAACTCCAGGAACAATCAGAAAAAGCCAAAATACATGTAATCAAGTCTGTTACTGGGTGGGTGAGTTGGGATTCGGGCATCGACAATCTTAACAATGGCCTCAGGCCAAAGCTCAAATCGATTAAGTTTTTAGGGTTTTTTTTCGTTTTTTCTATGTTTTTTTTTTGTTTTTCGGGTTTTCTGCCGGAAAATTTTGGGGACGCTTGGAGTCATCCCGGAGGTGCCCGTCGGCGTGCTGGACGTTTCCGACACGCCTCCGGGCGTACTCGGGAGTCCCCGTGCCGGAGGCGCCTCCGAACAGGAGGCGTCGAGCCGGAGGGCGTACCCCTGCAACACAGTCAAATACGTGTACGAGCATAAGATGTACACAAGACTACCTTTCATTGTCACTATGGGCACTATGAGTTTCTGGTAATGCCCTTTGGCCTTACCAATGCACCAACGACTTTCCAGTCTTGTATGAACCATATCTTCAACAAGCAGTTGAGGAAGTCGGTTCTAGTGTTCTTTGACGACATATTGATTTACAGCCGTACTTGGGAGGACCATCTCAGACATGTTGAGGAGGTACTTAGCATAATGGAGAGCCAGTCTCTATTTGCTAAGCTATCCAAATGTGAATTTGGACTTAGGGAGGTTTTATATTTTGGCCATGTGATTAGTGCTGATGGGGTGAAGGTGCATGAGGAGAAGATTCAGGGAATTCAGAATTGGCCCAGCCCTCAGAACATTACTGAGCTGCGTGGGTTCCTTGGTTTGTGTGCTTATTATAGAAAATTTGTGAAAGGTTTCTCTCAGTTGGCCGCACCGTTGACAGATCTCACAAAGAAAGGGGCGTTCAGATGGACAGACCAGGGACAGGGAGTCTTTGATAGACTCAAGGAGGTTATGAGCACTTGTCCAGTTTTGGCATTACCAGATTTCTCGCAGCCATTTGTCTTAGAGTGTGATGCTTCAGATTTGGGTATAGGAGCCGTGTTGATGCAGAACATACACCCCATTGCCTATGAGAGCAGGAAGTTGCAAAATAATGAAAGGTTGTACTCTACCTACGATAAAGACATGTTGGCTATTATGCATGCTCTAGCCAAATTCAAACAGTATCTCGTTGGCAGCAAATTTGTGGTAAGGACTGACCACAACAGTTTGAAATATTTCCTAGATCAAATAGAGCTCAATGATCGACAACAAAAATGGGTGAGCAAGATTCAGGCTTATGATTTCGATATCGAATTCATAAAGGGGAAGAATAACACTGTGGCTGATGCACTTTCTAGGAAACCCTCATTGGCTGCCCTATGTTCATTGAGCGAGATTTCAGCAAATTGGAAAGCTCAACTTTTAGTTGAGTACTCCAAAAATCAGCATGCTTGTGAGATCATGGAGGGTGTGATAGTGGATGACAGATATAACGTAGTAGATGATATTATCTACTACAAGAGCAGGATTTATCTTGTTCCGGGTTCACGATTGAAGGAACAAATTTTGCATGCTTCCCATGATACTCCTATGGCAGGACATCCAGGGTATGTTAAGACTTACAAGGTAGTTCGAGAGAGATTCTCGTGGAAGGGTCTCAAAGATGATGTTTTGCGGCATGTCCGTGAGTGTATGACTTGTGAGCAGAACAAGTCGGAGCATACTTACCCTGCTGGATTGTTGCAGCCCTTGCCGATACCGGAACAAAAGTGGTCTGGAATTTCTATGGAATTCATTACAGGTCTTCCACGGGTGCAAGGGAAGAATTGTATTTATGTGGTGGTGGATAGGCTAACAAAATATGCCCACTTCTTTCCCATTGCAGCAGATTTTACAACATCTCAGGTAGTTGAGTTATTTTTCAGAGATGTGTTTAGACTCCATGGTCTTCCCAAGACCATAGTGAGTGACAGGGACAGCCGATTCATGAGTTCCTTCTGGCAGGAACTTTTCAGGCTAACAGGTACTGTGTTGACACCAAGTAGAGTTACCACCCTCAAACTGATGGGTAGACCGAGATAGTCAACAAGTGGGTTGAGGGATAATTGCGTAACTATGTGTCGGGACAGCAAAAAACATGGGTACGCTGGTTGTATTTGGGCGAGTATTGTTATAATACCACGCATCATATGTCCATTGGCATGACGCTTTTCAGAGCTCTTTACGGATATGAGGCATTATCTTTCATTGATTTGACACTTAGTGACAGTAGAGTTCCCTTGGCCCAGGATTGGTTACAGGAGAACCAGGATGTCATGAGATCTCTTAGGGAGAATTTACAGCAGGCTCAGAATCAGCAAAAGGTATACGCGGACCGGCACAGGATTGAGAGAGCATTTGAGGTGGATGATATGGTATTTCTGCGCTTACAACCATATCGGCAGAGCACCCTTAAAAGGGGGGGAGCTAAGAAGCTCAAACCACGTTTTTATGGTCCATACAGGGTACTCAAGCGAGTGGGAGAGGTTGCTTATGAGGTTGAGTTACCACCTGGTAGTAAAATACATAATGTATTCCATGTATCTTGCCTGAAAAAGGCCCTTGGACAGCATATTACAGTTTCACCCGAGTTGCCTCCCATGGATGAGGAAGGTACATTGATTTTGGTTCCTGATGAGATTCTTGAGGTGAGGGAACGGCGGTTGAGAAGCAGGGTGTTTCGAGAGTATTTGGTACGTTGGAGATATCTTCCCATAGAGGATGCCACTTGGGAGGGTGAGAGCGTTTTACAACATCCAGTTTTACAGTTGCTTGTGGGCAAGCATCTCCGAGAGGGGAGGACTGTCATGTCCCCTCTTTAGCTCGGTCTAGCAGAGACATGTGGGTCAGCGTATTATGGGGTGTTGTAGGTTGACATTGTTGGATAGAGACCCAGTATGGCTATACAGTGTTGGGGATTTGGTGTTTTGGCCGTCGCTGATTAGTTTGGAGACGTTCTTTATTTTTAGGAGGCAGTTCCTAAATTTATGGGGGTTACCCCTACTTTTTAGGAGGGTATGATCATACCCAGGGGTGGGTCTCCATGAGATTATTCCTTGAGTTCAGTTTCAGAGGATTAGGGTTTGTTTCCTAGTTTCTAGGAGCATCCCTAGATTTTAGGGATGAGACTGCCAGTGAATCTTTGATTTCTGACTTCAGTCACAGACAGGTGGCAGGGTGACTTTCTGGTTTGTGGTGTCATTGGTACATTTTGTCGCTATTTGGATTATATGTTTAATATTTCGTAAGTTAGCGTCTTTTAATTAAATAAGGCTAAGTTTATAGCCATTTTGGAGTAATAAGGGGTTTTTGGCCCCATCTGGATGCGTATCCCATGGTGTAATAGTTCGTTGGAAAGGTCTTGGACTTTTCTAAATATTTCTCTCTTGACTCAGAGCCTTTCGGTGGACGGATCTCGCTTTATTTGAAAAAAGGGTCAATTTCTATGTATTTGACCACTTAAAAAAGAGAAATATAACATTTTATAACTCAACACCACATGGGATTGCTTTTAGGGTTCGAGCCAATTGTGAAGGGGTTATAAGGAGTATAAAACAAAATTCTAATTCATTCTTGAGATTTTTATTTGGAATTTGTGCTTTGGCTCTGGAAGAGCTTTCAGCATTTGGGACGCCAAACCCAAGTGCTTTACCTGTTTGGGACATAGCCCCCAATTCAGTGGTTGTTGATTTGCTCAGTAGCATCTGGAGATTGCTCAGTATTCCTTCTAGAGGGCGCAGTGATTGTGACAGAGTTCAGCGTGGATTGGAGGGATTATTTCATTTGAGAGGACCTTGCTGTTGTACGGCTGTACTTGGCAGCCCTAGCAGCTGTACGGCTGTACCTGGCAGCCAGCTCCCACGTGCAGCGCATTGAGGGCTAGAATCTTGCCGCGGCTTCCTTTTGGTGTACAATTCTCCTTCAGCTTTCAGGTTGGGTCTATTTATGATTGTAATTTTCTGGAAACTATTGGAAATTTGTATTTGGTTCACTATTTGGTTTAATATCCAGAATTCTGCCTATAAGCGAATCTGTTTGGTTATATTTGGTATTTAATTTCAGAAGTTGTTCATGTTCTTGTACTTCATTATTTACTTGCTGAAAAATCATCAAAACACAAAAACAATCAAACCCTTCTGCAACTTCCGTCTATTTCGGAAAGAAAATATTCACTAACAGGAAAAATCAATTTAAAAATAACAAAATTACAGCAGATCAGCCGAAGAGAACCATCAGGGATCTTTCATATTACAATTGTCATGAACATTAAAAGAAGAAACCCTGAAAGATGTGGGTTATCAAATGGAGAGTCAATCTTTGCGGTGGGATGGGTGTAGGAGGGAAAACGGGCATTGGGGATCTCGATATGAACACCGGCAACATGTAAATCAGCAATGGAATAAACTCTTGTAGGCTGACTGATATAGGGGAGGATGATTAGCTCTAAACTGAGGAGTGGAAGAGGACCCTGGATTATTTAGACTAAGAGTGGTGGAGCATACCTGGGATCCTCCAGGTAAAAGATGAAGAGTTTGAGTGGATGCTACCTTTTCTGCATTCATATTTGAAATCTCTACATGCTGTTCTTCATCAAGTTGGATGGGCTGTTGATAATTCCCAGTCTGGGGATTCATTCTGGCAAATCTGAGCTGAGGGTTGTACTGCTGCATACTGGATTTTGTGTGTTTCCTGGAGTAGACCTTCAAATGCTTGATCTCTTAATTAGACAAGTGCACTTATAATACTTCTCACCCATATTTGTAGATATTTTCTTCAGTCTGGAGCTCCTACATCCCTGTGCTTTGAATCCGTGCATGAGCACTGGAATGTTTGGGCTTTTATTGAAAGTTTGCAAACCCTTTTAAGTGCCATGTAGTTAATATCAGGTCCTGCCAGATTCAATAGATTGCATTTAACATCATTCCTGCTTGACGTCACTGCAATATTATTAGAAGTGCAAATATGAGGGGTTTCAAGGGGTCGTTGGCCATTCAAACCCTTGAAATTTCGAACCTGAAAAAACAAGCATACAGGTCACTGTTGCCCTCAATAGAAACCCTTTCGGCTTTGACGTGGCCATGAGGAAGGAGAGATCAACCCATCAGATAAGAGGAAGGGCATTGATTAATGAATAATTAAGATTGAACCCACCTTAACCACTGGGTCCATAACATAAGAGGAAGGGCATTGACTAATGAATAATTAAGATAGAACCCACCTTAACCACTGGGTCCACCAGCTCAATCAATCTAAAAGATTTTACAGAATGTGATCCAAGACAGTTACAAACGTCAACACAAAGATAGTGGGATGAGGTGGTCGGGCTCTTCATATAATGAAGCTTGGATGCTTAATTTTTACACCCCAATCAAGGAAATGTAGGCCAGCTTGAATGAACATTTGAACACCACAATGGGTATGTATTGTAGCTTCAGTTAGGCTACATTTTTACAAGTCATCTTATGTATTTGTTTTCTCCAATTAAGGTGCACTGCACTGGAGATTTGAAATAGGCAACTATTATTTCTTGGAATTTGGGCTTGACTGCTATGTTCACCTTCATTTGGAATTTATTAATTCAGTGAATTGTATCATAGGACATAGATTTGTAAGTGTTTTGTTGAGGTATATTTTCGCTAGAACCTGGTTGTTTTCTATAATAATTATATTTATAAATGTCAATACTATTTTTCTATATGTGCATGCATGAGTTATATGCCATAATATGGTGAACAACTATTCTGCTGGAAATGCCTCCTTGTTTTATATTATATCATTCTGGAGAGAATGCTCTTTAAATCTGGTCATTGTTCATGAGCTCTACCAGAGTGGTACAATCTCAATAACGGAAACATTGGATGCCTGGGGTTAAGGTGTGCAGTCTCGTCAATCTCTTTAACTAAGATAGGTGGCCTTATTAATCTTTCTTTGGAGGGAATGTTGGAGGCTGGCCATATCTTTGTATTAGATATAGGAAGGATATGGTTGGATCCATAAATTAGTGATCACTATGTTCCAACTGTATGATGGAAATGAATGTAAAATATTGCTCATCATGAAATGTTCATGATAGGTTTGGTGATGGCCATACTCCTCCCCTTACTGTAGGGGTTGAGTTGGATATTTTTCCATCATTTCGCCCTTAGTTTTGGAGCAGATGCATCTGCATGCTAATTCTGTACTTGGATTTTTTGTTTGCTATTGTGGCAAGGAAAGGGATACGGGTCCATAACAAGCCTTGAAATGACAACCCTAATCCAGTCATTCTTGTATTCTATTAAATATACAATTACAGATTTGAAATCTTTCAAAAATTCTTTTTAAAAATGCTTATTATATTTACAAATGAAGCGTACTTTACTCCTATATTCTCCCAAAAATATTCTCAATTTTGGTTGGAACTGAAATGAAATATAGAGCCAGGGTGAGCAGGCTCGATCATATGCATAAATAACAAACATGCATGTAAAGCCTTGAGAATGAGGCTAAGCTGGTAGTAGAAGTTGCTAAGGTGAAGTAAAAATGTCATGTTTAAAACTTAAGCAGATGTTGTTCATAAATATGTGCTGGCAGACTTAATATAGCATGTCATGGTGTGCAAGCTGTTGTTTGTGCAATCAATTTACCTGTATCATGGCTGAACCAATTGAAATCTTGTGACATTTATAAAGATCATTTGACAAGCTTGACAAAGTTTGACAAAGTTGGCCATGATTGACCAGAAATGTTTAAAATTAAGTTTCCCGACCTTGCTTTTATGATGGCTGACTTTGTCTACAAATTCATTTTATGGCCATTCTATATTTTTTCAAGGCCTCTCTTTCAATGGGGCTGTTTTATTTTTCCAAAGTCTTTTTAAATTTGGTTAAGCCGGACCAGTTGATCCCATTTTCTAACATTAGGCTTTGATGGAAGCCATTTTACTCCATGGAACATTGTGCCTTTCCATAAAAGAAGGAAACGCTTTGTATAAGTTAATTCATGAATTGTATTTATTTTCAAGATTATTCAAGATCCATGATGCCTTGGCAATAACATGGCTCTATTTCCTAGGATATCTCATAGGCAAATCTATTTCTTATGTCAGCTGATTTTGTATGAACAAGGGGAAGGAATAGTAAAGGCATTCTTGTATGTAAAAAGTTTTATCAATGTGCTCTAGCTTTATAAATGAGTTAAAATTTATTTTTTGATTCTATTTTTGTTGGATATGTTGCACAGCCCATTCTACCCCCGAAGCTGGCAGAGTACCAGAGGCTCAGATGCAGAGTAGCTTTCCATGCACTTCGTTTTCGTCAAGAGATTTGGGAACTTGGTACTAGAATCGTACAAAGGTAGGTAGAATAATGAGAAAATGGTATCCCAAAACAAAATCTCTACTTTTTGTAAGCCTTTGTTTAGATCAAAATCGTTGTGTTACGGACAAGCAGCTATTGTCATTGCAATGTTTTATCTAAGAAAATTTGGCTGTCTGATACGTGTATTTTTTAAGGTTCACATGATTTAAGTCTTATTCAATCACAGTTTTGGCTGTATGTTTTTTTGACATGCCCAAATTCAATGCTGTTTTGATTTTTCAGATTGCAAACTTCTGGACGGCCTTATCTGGTATTTCATGCTGGCTTGGTGAAAGATGCCCTAGCTTATCATGGTTGCGCAGAACTTTTTCAGGTGACATGTCTTGTACATATATTGTTTTGAAGAACGTCATAAATATAAATTTAATTTAAGTTTGGCTATACATAATGTTGTGTTTTCCTGCTTCAAAGGTAGTATATCAGATCTGAAGCATATATTTATGTTCACCATCAATAAATCTAGAATGATTGTTTCTATTTGAACTGGGTATGCATATTTATGTTAATGATGGTACTGTAAGACTTCATAAGTATCTTAAGAGTGGAAACAGTATATTGTCCTAATTGCCCGTACATGTGGATTTCACTCTCTTCTTAAAATAGATTCTTGATTGTGATAGGATGTGCACACTGAAATGATACAACTTAGAAGATCGTGGATGATCAAGCATGGTGTTGTCCAAGGAGATCTTAATGTTGAATCAGAAGTACAGCGTCGCAATGGTTCTTGCCCACTTATGCCAGAAGAGGTGAAGTTACTAGTAACTAGTTATAACATTATACCATATTGAATGCCTGCTGTAACTATACAAGTCATTTTATTCATGTTTATGCATTGTGGTTCTTGTAGTCCACAAGTTGGTTACCGAATCCTGTTCAATAAATTCAATTTTTTTTCCTGCAGGTTGGCATTCTTCTCCGAGCAATGGGTTATTCGCCTGACACAATAATATACGTATCAGGTGGAGAAGTATTTGGCGGGCAACGGGTACTGATTCCACTTCGTGCAATGTTCAACAATCTTGTGGATAGAACGTCTCTCTGCACTGACAAAGAGTTGTCAGTATTGTATGGTCCAGAAGAGCCACTGATTCCTCCACCCCAACCACCCCCACCTTCAGACAGTGAGAAAATTAGGCTTGCAGCTTGGCAAAAAGCTGGACCCCGTCCTAGGCCTCTTCCACCGCCAGCTGCCAGGCCAAAATATCCCCAAGAGATAGAGGGTTGGTGGGGTTGGGTGGCTGAGACTGACAAAGAGCCAGAGCCTACAGCTTTAGACTTGAGAATGCGAGCTCATAAACTTCTTTGGGAAGCTCTGGATTACATTGTCAGTGTGGAAGCAGATGCATTCATTCCTGGATTTGATCGTGATGGTAATGGCCGGCCAGATTTTGCAAGCTTGGTTATGGGGCATCGCATTTATGAGTCAGCTTCTCTCAAAACCTACCGTCCTGACAGGTGAACAATAATTCATTGAACTCCTTAAATTTTGGCTGCTATTCCATTAAGCTAGTAAGTTGCACGTCACTTATAATGTTGATCTGATAAGAAATTATTTGGTATGCAGCGTTCCAATAATTTTAATTTTATGTTAATTATGCTCTAACATAGATTTTAAATATTGTAAATTCAGAAAAGTCATTGTCAAGCTTTTGGATGACATTCGTGATCACCTTTACAAGCCAAACCATACTTGGTTAGTTGCTGTTCGGGAACATCTAAATAGGAGCACTCATGAAAGCGGCCTTATACATATGTCTCTTAATGCAAAACCACTCTCGTTGTTGTCTCATCCTCTGCCAGAGTGTGCCTGTCGAACATCTAAAATAGATGGACTTCCAGCTTTCAATCTGAGTTCTATAAAAGATTCTGAGGGTCGGTTATTATATGGAGGTGAGGACATTTGTCCTGAGTGGATGAACCATGGAATCATGTCTCTAGGAGAAAAGGAAAAGGATGAAGAGGATGATTCTGAAGAAATTGAGGCAAATTCAGGACAGGTGGTTAAGGAGACGATCAGTGGAAATCATTCAGAAGAAACAAGTGGCAAACCAGAAGATAATCAACCGATTGTACAGGATGAAGAAATGGATCTAGATGATTGAGAAGCAGGATAAACTTTGATGGTTGGAGCTGCACAATTTGTTTTAATGCTGTAGGAGCGAAAACTGATTTTCAGGCTAGTAAATGTCTATTGTTGTGACTGGTTGGTCTTTTACTTGACATACCCAAGAAGGTGCACTCGGATGGTTACACTTATTTTTTATTTCCAACCGGGATTATCTTTTATCCCGCTGTATTTCTGAATGCCAGTCCGTGATACTCCTCATTTCAGTTCTTTGGAATGCAGAAAGGTCTGGCTAATCTGATCTTGTGGACAGCATTTGTAACATTCACATGATGTATACCATGAAGATCATGCTGTACATAAGATCTTATTATCATAGTTCATCTGTGGAAGCTGCGCTTTTGTTGCAGATGCGAATTTCAAAGTTCAATAGCCTAAATGCTTTAGCACCTGAAAGGGTTTTTTTGACATGGCTAGGTCACTATTGATTCGGTCATTCTATGGAGCATGGCTAAGATTTTTGATACTGGGCGCTCCAATGTTGTCAATGTGCACAAAGAGTGCATTGAAGACAGATTTGTGGAATGTTCATAATTTAAGACATATTCCTCAAAAGAGTCTTGATTTTGAATATTTGTATTGAGAAGGAAAAAAGCTGTGTCAAATATTCGGTATAAAATTTTGCTGTCCAACTTATGTATGGAGGATAATATTTAGTTGATCGAGGAGATTACAAGCAGCCTTACAGAAAAAGTGAAGGCAATTCTTACCGTTTTTAGTTTCCTCTTCTTTGCTTGCTTGGGGCCCAATTTACTTTAAATGATTGCTATATTAACATGATTACAACTCGCCTAGATACAAATACCTATTCGAAGGTCTTTAGATGCTGAAGTGAGAAACGTTGATGAACTTGATAATGTTGTCTGTTGCTCAAGGAACGCTCAACCAGAAGGTCATTTTAGTTGACATGCAAAGGTAAGAAGTGTATAACCTATCTGTTAAAAGTGACGATTCTGTAGTGCAGTGAAAAGCTTCCCATGATTATCATTTTTGATCCCAGTTTTTGGTTACACCTATAGCTGTTCAGGAAACTAAATTTCAGTTATGTATTGAATTCCATTGTTCCCAAGTTGGCTTGTATAAAGCTGAGTATTGTTTGATTGAAACAAGACAAACAATCGGAAGTAAAAGACTGCTTGAATTAATCTTTTTAAGCACAGGTCATGAAAGTCTGGAATGGGTGGTTGCAAGGTTGATGTTTTCAATATTTAATGCATCTTAGATGCAATCTTCAATTACGATTTACGTTTTGCAGGCTGCACTGTACTTGGGACAGCTAGTAGTTTAGGACCCATGAAAGAATGGTGTCTCAATGCAACATGAAAAGCTGTTACTCCTCTGTCTAGTTGAAACCCAATGCTTTTGACGCACGTTTCCAATGTTAATGGTTTTGCTCACTTCATTTTCTTCCATGGACACAATACGTTTGTCTTAGTTTAAAATAAGTTGGTGATCAACTACTAGTTAGGGAGACTCTGGCTGGAACAAAAAACAGCGTATGTTAAAGCATGGTTTGTATGTTAAATCTTATAATGCAGATGAAGCAGTAACTTAAAATAAAAGAGGCATTGATAATAGCCACTTCCAACAGTTGAGCATGCATTTTAATGATAATATTATCTGTTGTAATTGCCACAAATTTGTTGAGGGAAACAAAATACTTGTACAGTTTGTCTAGGTTGCATATGATCACTTGAGTTATACAATCTCTATGGTGTATAGATTCGATAATCTTTGTGGTTTTCAATCTATCATATGAATTACAGAACTGGAGATTCATATGCAACTACTCTGTATGTGGTCTTTTAAGTTAACTTCCAATGAAGATGAAGGGATCTTTTAAATTTCCAAAGGGTGGTTGACCAACCTCAATGGCTAACCTAGGTGGCAATTGCAAGTTCTAAACTGGATCACTATAGTTTTATCAAGTACTTAAGCATGAGAGGGGGCCTATCCAATTTGGAAGGGAAAGTCATTTATTGCAGGCACTACCCTATTTGTTTTGTACTTCCATCTATTAGAGGCACTACACACAAAAAGCATAGTAATAGTGGGATCTTTATATCCAAAATTTGACTGCACTTGCACTTGAAAGTATCAGAAATCACTCATCCTTTCAGAGACATGATAAACATAAATTTGTATTCATATCAAAATTGATTGACAAATTACATAGAGAGGAGCAACATTTCATGTAACTACAAATTGGTGATATAAAAAAAACCTATCAAGGGGCATGCACACGATCTTTTTTATGGGCTATTTTATTTTTTGGGAAAAATAGATTTACCTATTAACAAAATTTTCAAATACAAATCGTAATTTTTTTAAAAATTTATATAAAAAATCATTAGATTTTCTTAAAGTATTACATGCATTAGAAGTAGGAAATTTTAGTTTTTCTCTTAAAATTATTTGACAATAGTGACAATCTTTTTTTGTAAAATAGTGGCTATATATTTTATATTTATAGAAACTAAATTCTACCCATTCAAATTTTTTGCTAATACATATCCTACATATAATATATACAATATTTAATTATTAACATTTTTTTAATGGACAATAACACAATTAAATTTGAAAAAAAATACATCATTTACATTATATTATAAAATATGTTGTATGTAAGTTCATGTCATATCTTTTTTAAGCGGAAAGTTTTCTCCCTATAACTAGATGACCCTATTATAAGGATAAACGGGAAATGAACACAACTTTAAATTAATGAAACTTTGTTATGTACATTGATAACCACATGAAATTCAGTATGGAAATTGATAACCACATGAAATTCAGTATGGAAATTGTCTAGGGAAAAGTAAGATGTTGAATGAAAACAACATAGTGAAAATTTGAGCAAACATGTTAATTAACACTAAACATTCTTTTTGCAAATTATTATTGATAGTGGGAGACGAGGTTTGAACTCCATAATTCCAAAGCAATTTATTATTGTTATTACTTTTTAAATTTATTTTAGCTAAATGATGCATGTTGCAAAAATATTCGGCTACGACAAAAAGCAACCCTACTCACCTCATCACCCCTACCCAAGGCTAGTTAAAAGGCATAACAAGGCTAGTTTAATGTTAAAGATAATGAGAAGTTACCATGCGAAGGTTTAATCTAGTCCAAGCATGGATAGACATGTGAAACATGTTTTTATTTATTAGCATTATGAGATTTTAGGGTAGTTAAAAGGCATAACAAGGCTAGTTTAATGTTAAAGATAATGAGAAGTGGCCATGCGAAGGTTTAATCTAGTCCAAGTATGGATAGACATGTGAAACATGTTTTTATTTATTAGCACTATGAGATTTTAGGTGAAATTCATAGTGTGGATGTTGACACCATTTGGTGAGTTTGTTGAAATGTAGAGCTACAGATTTATTAAAATTGATATTGTTTGTAAGTGATCATAATATTGTAATCTATGCTAATGATGACTTTGTAAAAAGTTCCCAATTGATATACATCATTGCACTAACCCTTGGTTATTGAGATTATTAATATTAACCTCAAGTTAGAAGATGAGAAGTTTTAAGAGTTCCTAAAGGACCTTATGTCAAACAAGCACTTAAAGGCTATTGATCTAGAGACTAAAGGCTCTATGGTTGGTCGTTGATCGTTGGTTAAGTCTGTCCACCTCCATCATTGGGTCCCCTCCTCTACCTCTTTTGTCGGGAGAGTCTTTTAGATACAAATAATTGATGGTAACCCTAAACCATTTAATAGTGAGCTTTATAGGTTAGAACTTTCGAAGTAAACATCAAGTTACAAGACGAGAAACATCACAGTAAAATTAGATGGATATATACACTTAATATTAATCCTAAATCAAAAGATACAAATCTTTATAAATCTATCACCCCCACACAGTCACATATTCTTGTAATAGTAATTGTAAGCATTAGATTTAGAGTGCAAGTTAGCTAAGAAATCAAACAATGAAATCTAATTTAAACTAAAACCTAAACTACAAGATAGAACAACAAATAAAAGAAAGCAATAAACAAAACAATACTTCCAACCCTGAAGTATTCGTCACCTTCTCCATTGTGATCAAATAAAGATTTGCTATTGAATGCTAAATGTGGGTGCTCAACTCTTTTCCATAGCAAGAAGAATTGGGTAGCGTTTTGGGGTGAAAAATGACTTTGATGGCTTTGATTTACTTTGATTCACTTTAATTCGTTTTGATTCACAATATCAGTTTGATAGCATTTCGTTAGCTTGAAGGTGGATGATTGAAAGTGATGGATTGAACGTCAATTTATAGGCTTACGAGAGATGAGATGAATGATTGAGGATTATTTGAATTTGTCAAATTATCTAAATATTCGACAACTGGATTTGAGTCCTCATCCATAAGGATGATGACTAATTATATGCAATGAGGAAAACATGGAGGTGGTTGAGTCATCCATGAGGTTGAAATGTTCTAAGATGACTCATAAGGTGGTTGAGAAAGTTGAGAAAAGTGGTTGGATGAGTTAACATTTGGTTGAGACAAATGTAGAGGATACCTGGATGAGGTAACATTTGGTTCAGACAAATGTGGAGGATGCCTGGATAAGGTATAAAATTTGGATTTTTAATTATCATTTGAGAAAAATGATGTGCATGATTATAATTAATTAATTAAGAATTAATCAATTATTTGAAAGTAAAGGGAAATGATATTAATTTGAATTTGAATTGGGGATGGTGAAGGGTTAGTATGTCAAAGTTATTTTCGATGCTAAATGGTAGAATTTAGGTGTCTACATTTGCCCCTCTTTGAAGTGGTGTTGCGAAACAATATCATTTCGAAGAATAAAAGACAAAATAGAGTGTTGATTATTGTGGAGAAAAAAATTGCCATAGGTAACTAGAAATGAACGTGATGATGCCCCCTCGAGTGTTTGTGAGGGAAATAAATATAGATGAATGCTTGAAATGATTTTAAGGGAAGAATAGATGTAGGGATTGATTACTGTCAATAATGAAAGCACTAGTTTCGAGAAAGCACTTGCAATATTGAAGGGAGTTTGTGTAAATTGATTTGCCCCTAGTTGTTAAAAACTAGAGAATAGATTTGGAAAAAGAATATTTCCCATTCGTAGACTGCACACTTAGATGGTGCGAAGGGAGTTTGTGTAAATTGATTTGCCCCTAGTTGTTAAAAACTAGAGAATAGATTTGGAAAAAGAATATTTCCCATTCGTAGACTGCACACTTAGTTGGTGCTCAAGGAATTAGGGTTCACAAGAATAGATGTGGGAAAAACATATCACGACGATGGTAAGTTGCGGGTCGTAAAATGAAAAATATAATTTTGTTGGATATGTGATAAAAGTTTACAAGATTGATAGTTGAAAGAAATGATAAATATGTATAGCACTTTGATTAGTTGAAGATACAAAAATGTGAATGAAATGACTTAGATGAATGATGGTGGCCAAACTGACCTCAGATACCCCATGTAATTGAGTGCTGCCTTTATCGTCCCATGATGAGTGCTGCGATGTAGTTCTCCCATTGTGGGAAGAGATGTAAACAGATGATGTAATGTAAGATTTACCCATGGATGCTATTAACCCACTTAAACTAATGATTGCACATTGTGATTTGATGCGATGATGGATTGGTTTTTCCCAAGCAACAATATATGCAAGGAGTGGATTGGTTTTTGATACATCATGAGATAAGTTGCACGCTTTGAGGTGCCCTCAAGCAATGATACATGCAAGGATCGGATTGTGGGAATGATATATCCCATTGAAAAAATTGCAAGCTTGGTTTGGATTGACTGATTGATTGATTGACTAATTGATTGATGGATAGATTGATGTATTGATTGAGAAAGAAAGGATGGGTATTGTGATGTTGTCAGTCCCAATCGACAGGTGCATAAGATTGAATGGGAAGAGTAAGAAATGATTATGGATGATTGATATGCAAGCATAAATAAAGAAGTTAAGTGACTGCATGGATTAATGATGATTGATCACATGATTGGATAACATGGATTTGATTTATTGATGTAAGAGGGGATTATGGGATGTACGGTGCAACAAATTTAGTTTTTTGCTTTTAAATGTTTAGAATAGGAGAGAAAAATGAATTTGCCATTTTCAGAATAGCAAATTTAGCATTGATTATGGAGAATTCATCATATGGAATGGTGAATATGTTGAAAAAGTGAAATTTTTAATAAGTGAGGCAAATTCATTCATATGAGTGGCAAATTTGTCCAAGTAGGTGGTGAATTCATCTCAAAAGCTTAGTTAGATAGAAATGATGAGGCTTGATAAATTGATGTGATTTGTTATGACATTGTGGATGGTAATGAGTGTATTTGCGATGGATAATGAGCATGAAATGATTAACATAGTGTCCATTTGAAATTTGGTAGGAGAGACAATATGGACTACATCCTCAGAGCATTAGGTGGGTTGGTCATCTTAGCATGCTATGGGTTCTCCAAGGAGTACGCCACAATGGCTTTGTCTGAGATGACCCTTATATGCTCTATCTGAGGATGTGTTTATATAGATGTTTCATAAAAAAAAAGATGGTTGTGATGGGGATCTTGGTTGCAATTGTACTAATGTAGGGGGTAGATGAATTTGCTCATCCATTATTGCCTTATATAGGTTTTCACCAAGGTATTCTTCTTGATTGTTTTGATTGGGATTCAAATTTGGATTGTCCAATAATGCCTCAAAGAGGTTTTCACTAAGGGACTCATATTTTTGAATTTCTAGATTTTGATTTTGATTTGGATTGCAATTTAGATTTTGATTTTCTAATGGTGCCTCAAAGAGGTTTTCACTATGGGACAATGATTTTAGATTTGGATTGTAGGATTCATCTTGATTGAGGAACACTTGTTGTTCCTTAAAAGATGCACATGTTTCTTGATGCTCTTTTGGCTAGAAACCAACTAGGAATTCTACGGTTATTTTATTATCATGGAAGAAAACTGATGGTAGGTAAAATTGTTGGTTCCAATCAATGGGTGTGGGGGATGGACTTACAATATGGGAGGAAGGATTGGCGGTGTTGATGAAAGGAGTGGTGGCAACATGATCCTTGTAGGAACTATGAACGGATCCTATTTCAATTATGAATGAAGTTTCCTTAGAAACTAAAAAAATGTCACATCTTTACATTGATTTTCAAATGGTTTGTAGCTGATGTCGTGAGGTCCATTGTTTACTCCAAAATGGATGGGGTTTTAGAATTCCCTGCTCATGGATTTTGTTCTCTCCAAGTGCCTTTGTCAATTATGGTGTATATTGTGGGGTGATAGGGTTTTAACGTGTGATAAAGAGGTTGGGAGATTGGCCAATGGGTGATCGGTTGTGTTGGTTGGAGGAGGATTGGTCCAAGATGGGATCTTTGTAAAAAATGGGCTCTTGGTAAAGAATGGGGTCTTTGTTAAAAATGGGATTTTGGTTAAAGATAGGTTTATGGTCAAACATAGGCTCCTGGACAAAGATAGGATTTTCAACAAGGGGATTATCAAAGATGGTGAGATGGTCGTGGATAGGCTCATCTAAAATGGAAGGTATTCATGGTGATCAAAGATAGGTTCATTGAAAAGGGAAGGTGAGCCATGGTGGCCCAAGATGGGTCCATTGAAAATGGAAGGTAGGCCAAGATGGCCAAAGATGAGTCGATCTACTATGGATTGGTTAAAAATGGGTGGAAGGTTATGATCTTGACTTGGAAGTGGACTAGCTTGATTATGTTTAGTAAGAACATTTTGGCATACCTCTGAGATATGAACGTGGGTACACTTGGCTTCACCTTAATGTCCCCATTGTCAATCAAATCTTGGATATAATGCTCAAGTCTCATACAACGGTTGGTGGAATGACCTTGGATTATGTGGTATTCACAATATTCATTATCTCAGTAACACTCAGGTTTTGGAACATTTCATCAAAGTATTTAGTGTTAGATAACATCATTTGAGTAGCGACCAACTTTCGAAAGACAACATCATATGGTTCTCCCAAAGGAGTGAATTTATGTTTTTGATTCTATTAAATAGGCAAGGTAATGTTGTTGGTAGGCTGGGTGATTTGGATTAGTTGTGGCTTTGGGGCTTGAGTAATATTAGATGGTAGGGGTGCTAGAATGGTATTCCCTTTGATAGTGTAATGAGAGATGTTGGGATCAAGGCTATAACTAGTGGATGGGAGATTTGGTTGATTGTGGATAATAGGGTTACTAGTGGTAGGTTGATATGGAATGGTTTGGGGATCTCTAATAATGTTTTTTTTATTTCCTAAGGATTTACTAGAGGTCCCTTGATCTTGGATGGGAGGGGTGGATTCTTTCATAAAAAGTAAATGATGTAAAATTTTAGCTTCAAAATTAAAAAAAAATTGGTTCCTAAATCCAAAACTTTGTTATTTATGATGTATTCCGTGACTAGGATGATGGACTTTTATACAAAATGGCTCTATGGCTATGCTATTCTTAATAAGGTCTAACATTGTCATTGATCTCAACATGATATTCTTGAATTCCAAAGTGAAAAGGGTCATTACCAAAAGGCTCTTCTATTAACCTAGGGTTGTTCAATAAGGCCATTTGTTTTGTGATGGGAGTCATTGCTCAAAATGACTTGACTCTAAAAGCAAAAGGTGAAAGACGAAATGACTAGAAAACAAAGTGATTGGCAATAAGTTTTTTTTGAGTTTTGACTTTAGGACCCAAATTTGTGATTTTTAAGCTTTAGATTATGACTTGATTTCTTGGTTTCAATAATCAAAATGTTTTTGGTTTCAATCAAAGGATTTCAACATATGTTTTTAATAAGAAGCAAACAAACAAGTCCTACATTAAACATATATGCATTACACAAAAAAGGATAAAACTAGGATAAAGGTTTGAACATTTTTTTGGCTTTTCGTGCTACTTGCTTATCAGTTGAATAATTTTGGCTCAATATTTTATATCACTGACTATTGACGAAGTACCATTTCCCTGGCCCATTAGACCCAGTTTCAAGGGTACATAGAAAGTAACTTCTTGGTGTTAATTGCTAATCGATGCATCAAAGTTGAATGACAAATAGGTCCACCTAGATTTAAAGTTTTTACAAGATTATATAATGGGAGTCCTCTAAATACCATTTAGCACATGAAGCCTAAAATTGTGGAAGAATCTAATTTAACAGATATACATAAATGGGTCTAATCTCAATGTGCCTAACCCAACTATAAGATTTCAGTAGGTGGATGTCAGAAAAATCAAACTTCATGGCAACTATTGAAACCTTGAGTATTGGAGCATGAAATCTCCTCACATCATGGTGTGTTTAAAACACAACATGACTTAGGCCTTTAAAATAATTGACACTCAATTTATATACCCTACTGGTACATGGGGTTTCACCTACCATGTGGTAGTAAAATTTACAGTCGATAGAGCCCCTAAAAAAATAAAGAAGACTTACACTTGCATCTGATTCTCAAGGATCGTCACCAATGTGATGCCAAGAGAAGAGCATACGTGCAAGCAGTCTTAGATAACAAAAGTTTACAAATGTTGTTTCTATTTTTTTGAGTATAGTCATCAATATAATGCCACAGAAAAAAAATATACGCAACAAGAGCCACACAAATAAATACCTGGAAAATAAAGTTAATTTCCTCCAAAAATTGAAAAACGATCTAAGTTACTACTGAAAATAAGAATGTGAAATGGAAAATTTTAGAAAACTTGAAATAAAAGGAAATGGTTAGCTTAAAAAATAAAATATGAAGCAAGAAGCTAAAAACAAAAACAAAATTTGATTTTGCTAGTTTTATTTGGCTTGTCTTGGAGTAATGATGTGCAAGAAAACTTATAAAATTCTTTGTAAGGTTAAAGGATCAAGGCAACATGTAAAAGTTAGTTGAAAAAGTGATAAAAGATGAAAAATGACAAAAAATATTATGGAACGATTTTGATGTTACATAGTAAGACCAAACAATGAATTTGTTAGTAGTTAGAAAACTCAAAAAATAGAGATACAATGAAAAACAAAAGCTTATAGAATGATTTCATTACTACCTGTGATGATTTCACTGAAGTTATGTATGATTTCGACACTACTTGTGATGATTTCATTATTTTATTCGATAATTTATCTATTTATTAGAATGATTTCACTATTCTTTAGAAATGTTCAAAAGTTCAATATTTTTTCATGGTTGCATTCTCCTCTTCAATACCTTCATTTTGGCACAAACGAGAGCTCAAACGGAGTCTCGAGTCAAAATTTATGGCCTCCAGAAGATGATTACTACAATTGCAAAACAAATTCGCCACAATATACTATGAATTTGCCACAATATGCTACAAATTTTCTATTTACTCTAACGAATTTGCTAAAATACCTACAATTTCACTATTATTATAAAAAGGCCCATAAATGAATTCACTGTTACCTTCAAAAAATTTGTTGAATTTAGCTATGATTTCATTGTTATCGAAAAAAGGCTCCGAAATGGATTCCATGTTACCTTCAACAAATTCATTGAAATTAGTTACAATTTTGCTACTCTGCATAAAAATGGTGAAATAAAAAATTGAAAGTACAAAACAAAAGAAGATAAAAATTGAAGATTGTTAGAAAACATAAAATTGTAAAAAGATATAAAATAGACACAGGCACAATTTCATTGTTTGATGCAACAATTTTGTTGAAGTTTTTTATGAATTTGATGTTGCACTGGTGTATACACAATAAACTCAAAAACTCAAACAATGGACTTGCAACTACAAAAATACACTTCCAAAATAAAGATTAACTACATGTGCACAAATAAATCAATTAAAAATAACTGAAAATGTACGTATGATGTCTATGATTTTTAAAATGAGGGGATGTCCCACTGAGTGTGCCAAAATATAAGTGTTATATTTAGAGTGCAAGCTAGCTAAGAAATTAAATAATGAAATATAATCTAAACTAAAACCTAAACTTCAAGATAGAGCAATAAATGAAAGAAAGCAATAAATGAAACAATATTTATAACCGTGAAACATTCATCACCTTCTCCATTCTGATCAAATAAAAAGTTGCTTTTGAATGCTAAATGTGGGTGCTCAACTCTTTTCCAAAACAAAGAGAGTTGGGCAGTGTTTTGTGGTGCAAAATGACTTTGATTCGATTTGATTCACTTTAATTCGCTTTGATTCATAATAGCAATTTGACAATATTTCGTTAGGTGGATGATTGAAAATGATGAATTGCACGCCAATTTATAAGCATATAAGAGTAGAGATGAACGATTGAGAATTATCTGAATTTGTCAAATTATCTAAATATTTGACGGTTGGATTTGAGTCATCATCCATGAGGATGATGACTAATTTCATATGTTGAGGAAAAATGGGAGTTGGTTGAGTGACTCACCAAGAATGGGTCAAGTGGTTAAGTCATCTAGGAGGTTGAAATGTTTTAAGATGACTCATAAGGTGGTTGATGAAGTTGAGGAAGGTGGTTAGATGAGTCAATATTTAGTTAAGATACATGTAGAGGATGTCTACATGAAGTGTAAAATTTGAATTTTCAATTAATATTTGATGAAAATATTGTGCATGACTATAATTAATAATCAATCAATAATTTGAAAGTAGGAAGAAACAATGTTAATTTAAATTTAAAATAATAATGAAAGGTTAACATGTCAAAATTAATTTCGACATTAAATGATAGAATTGAAGTGTCTACAATAATCTTCATATACATATAAAACTATTTATTTATAAAAACAAATCAAATTTATAAACATATACTATTCAAATCTTCATAGCATTTCTAAATCAAAAGCTTTTGTTTTCCCTCTTAATCATTAATTTAAAAAGATCCCTATTTATAGACTTTAGATGTTAAATAATAAATTTAAACCATGAAAATTAGAATGTACTTCATACTTTTAAAGTTAATTCAAAGAAATTTTCAAAGTGTGTTTTTATATTTGCTTGCTTTGTAAATGGAGGGTAACAAACAAGCACTAAAATATTTGTATTTTCAAAGCTTGCCTCTCGACAGATTTTCACTTTCTAAATTCATTTAAAAAAAAAGGAAAAATCATTTCAATCTACTTAAGGAACACATTGATTCGAAGTAGTTATTGTCTTGTCTTTAAAAATAAAATAAAATTGGTAGTATATAATAATTTTCAATCTATTGTTTATAAATAGAATAATAAAATAAAGTTCAAAATAAAATTTAATCTAGTTTTAAAGAACAATATGCTTCTTGCTTTCAGAGTTGTAGGCATGCAATCATCATGATTTTAAGAGCATAGTTGTCACTTTCAAATGGCCAATAAAATAAATTATACATTTTCACAGGAATACGATCTTCTAGAGATTAACAAGATAATCATCAATACAAATACATAATTATTAGTTAATTATAATGTATTTTATTTTTATTTTTTATGTAAATAAATGTATACAATTAAAAATGGTTCATATAAATTTATTAGTCATTAAGTTACATGTTTATAAAATGTTTGTATATTATTTATTTTTAGTTTTCATTAGATGTTATTGATTTGTTTTATTTGATAGTTTTTTATCCATATCCTAGTCACCAGTAGTTGTTATACTCAACTTCTAATTTTATACCATTTTAAGACTTTAGCCAAAAGAGCGCATCAACATCCAAAGCGAAACTACAAGCTTCTGGGAAACTACATACTTCTGGTGAAAATGCACATGGACAAGCATGTCAATCCCTCCCAAATTTGACTCACATGACCCTTGTTTTGTCTTTTTCACTTTTTATGACATTGGATGTCAGTTTGCACACATATAGGATCCTAATTTGAATCCAAGTCATCTATAAATACACATGCACAATAATGCATTTAGACATCCATTGTCAATCCAAAAAACATATAGCATTTATTATCCAAAAGAATCTATTGAGCATCCACAAGCATTTAGAGAAATCAAGTAATCATTGAAGCATTCATTATAGCACTGAAGTTCATGTTAATGACACATCATATTGTATTGGTTTACCTGCTTGATGAATTAATAAAATAATTGGACTACCTTTTTCAATATTATACACCATTGAGGGACTTGAAACATATCAATATTGCTCAATTATTACCTGGTATAATACAAGCCACAAGACATATATTATTTTCCTTATGGTTTTGAAATTTGGCTGCTTAATTTAGGCAAAGAGAAGAAGTGCATTTTCCTAGTGATTGAAGTGAATTTTAGGAAAATTGAGCAAGATTTTTAGAGCCCCAAATCAGATAAACATAGTCATCAAAATATACTTCACATGCATGACACTTAAAAAAAATATGCACTTGCTGGTTTAGATAAGCCCCTGCATTCATCACGAGTTTTTAGGGTTCTCACTATCTTGCCGCATAACCTTTATTTTCATTGTTAGAATTTGGTGACTGTTGCATGATCTCTCAATATTGAAAATATGTTCCTAAACCCTATTTTCCCTCTATTGATATGGTTTTGAATATTAATTAGGTTCAATTTACTATTTTGCATCTATTTTAGACATAATTAAATGTGTATGGATATTTGGATTGTAATTTGATTGAAATCCATTTATCCATTATATATTTTGGTGAAACTGTGCTATCTTACACCTCATCTAGTGTTGAATATTTCTTCATTTGTGATACCTTTAATTTTATTAAGGTTAACCATTTGGCATGTTCCACTAGGGCTTTCATAAAAACTTGGTTCATTGTGTCTTCCCCCATAAGGTTAGAACTTATTTCTAGAGTCAAATATTAAATTATTTTTCCTCGGGTTAATTTTATTGCATGCTCTTTAGATCCAATAGCCATAACTTCCTCATATTTTATTCAATTTATCCCAAGCCCCAAGTCATTTCAATTTCTTCAAACTATTAAACCCTAGTGTGCTTGTAATTTCTCATCCTTTAGATGTGCTTTTTCAAGATGTTGAAAATTATTATAAGAATGTCATCTCTTTTCATAATAATGTAGAAGATATTGAGAATAAAAATGATGAAAGGTTAAGAAAAACAAGTTTGACCCTAGTAGGACCAAGTTAATGTACAAATGACATGGGTGTATTTGGTGTTGTTCCATTTATAGTAGCCCTCATGATTATGGAAGGTCAAATTTTGATAAGAGAGAAACCATTGGTAAGGGGAAAAGTGTTACCCTCACACAAAGTAAGATAGATAAATATGAATTTTGATGTATATGTACACAACAAAATATCTCCTCAACCAATTGATTCCTTTTTAGAACACGAGAAAACCCTAATACAAACTATAGGGGATAATGTGGATTTAGATGCACATTGCCATGTAGGGACTGATGTTTCTTCTTTGAGTACCATTGATGGTAATAATATGAATGTTAAAACATTTTAAAATGATTATTGGAATGAAAATGAAAAGGATTTTGACTATGAGGAAAAATTAGAAGCACAACCTAGGGATGAGAACATTGATAATATGATGAAATATGCTAAAAATAATTCCGTTGAGATATCTAGATTTATGAATAGATTAAAAGAATGTAATTGTCAAATTTACTTTCCTATGAAGTCATTTCAGGTATTCCTTTTAAACCCATCACTTTATCTATTGTTTCTAATGTTTTTCCTTCTTAAGCAGTCATATTTTCAAATTCACAAGGTTTTCCTATTATTCTTCCTCCTTCTCAACATGCAATTCCTCCTACTTATCAACATGTTTCTATTGCTTCTCAACTTCTTCCAATTTCTCAATATGCTCGTATTCCTTCTTATGCATTTCAAAATATTCTAATTACTAATGTTCCTCCTATGTTTTAACAATCACATGCCCATTATGTTTCTAATCGTTTTGCATGTTGTTAATGGTTGTTAGTCATTTTATTATGAAAAATTATTCTATTCCCACCTATTCTACTGCGCTTTTTATACCAAACTAGAAATGAGTACCTTGATGCATACATTATGTGACTTGAAAAATTAAATACAAATTCTTTCTCAAAGGCTTCAAAAGCCAAAACATGGGGTCACTTATAATGTCATTCTCTTAAATCCCTTGGTTTATGAAGTGCTTACATATCTATTTCCAATTGGATTTGTCACTTCAAAGTTTGAATAGTTCAATACAAAGAGAGATCTTTCACATCAAATTAAGGATATCTATGCCTCTTGTTTAGACACTACTTATAATGGTAAATTGTTAACTAAGATTATTCAATAGACTTGAAGGATTATGCACTTGATTTATTTTATACTTTTCCATGTGGATTGATACATTTATTCACAACTCTAGTTGATGATGTCTTGGATGATTTTCATATCAATATGGATCTAAAGTTTACTTTGTGGAATTAGCTCAAACTAGAGAAGAACCCAATGATTAAATTATATATCATGTGCTTAGATTTCAGGCTATGGTTACCAAGATGAATTATGAACCACTTGATATTGAGATTCAATGTATATTTTTTGTAGTTTGTTATATATATGAGAATGCAGAGGTCATGTGAATGGTTGTGTTGTCACCAAGTGTGTGTTACACTCACTCTCTCTTAGGACACATATGTATATACAAGACTCATAATGGAAACCAAAATTCTCTCTTTATTAATGTTTAACAATGTTACAAAGATTCATGCTCACACATATATTGATCCTTCCCCTTATTGAATATGAAGAAGACTCTCCTCAATATAATGATTAGGTTACATGAACATACATATATTTAATAGGATTTTGGCTCTGATTCTCTCACTCTTTGAGCTTTACTCAACTCTCTTTCTCTCTCTCAACTCTGTTATCTTGGAGTTGGAACTCTCATCTCCCACCAGCTTGAATCCACAACTGAGTCCCAAATTTCCTTTTAAAACTCTTCTAAATCTTGCATGTGTAATTTTACCTTTCTAATTAATTCATTATTGTGGACCCAAAATCCCATTCTCATATTTCCCATGGGTTAAGGAAAAAATGCTAGGGAGATAGTTGTTAATTATTCAACATATTCATTAAGAAAAATATATAACAATATATTAATGGTGGATTTATAATTAGCTATTTTTGGGAGAGAAAATATATTATGACAAACTTTATGCTGATTTTAATAGAGTGAAAGTGGATAATCTTTATTGGCTAAAATTAGCCAAGCAAAAGAAGGAAACTACGACAAATATTTAATGGGCCTATTTTAGAGGGATAATATGAAAATTCTATATTATCATTATTTGTTGAAATTTTTGGGACGTTGGGATGTGACCCAAATTTTAATTAAGTCAGGAAACTTCACCAGTTTGCATCTTTTGCCAATTTATCAATTTCTTCACAGCCTGGGAACTTGTGCTCAACTACAACATTTGAGGATGAAACCCCTAGGATTGTTAGAGATCACATGATGAAACACCTTTTGTTTCTTGATAGAAATCTTAGACAAAGGTTGTATTTTCACTTCAAAGCTTTGTTCATATTTCAACATATGTTTTGGTATGTTGTAATTGGAAATTTGTGAAGAAAGGAGTTATAACATATAAAATATATTTTCAGATTTTATATTTAGATGTATTTTTGTAATTTATGATTTATTACAACATGTTTTTATACATTTTATTAATATAAATCAGCTTCAACATTTTGGTGATGTTCAATTTCATGTGTGAAAACATTGAGTGGTTTCATGACATAGTTGTGAAAAATCAACATTATATATTTTGATAGTAAAATTGTGTGGAGTTTATTACGGTGTTAAAACATATATTTTATATTAAAATTTGGGGGAAAATTTAATATATAAATGTATTTTCATGAATAATTGGTTGAGGTCATTACAATGGCATCAGAGCTTTGATCTTGCTAGCCTACATGGTGAATAACATTGTTGATGAGTACTAGTGAAAGAAAAATCATATATCAAAGGAGAGAGCAAGGAAAATTGTAGCAATCATAACATCCGAATAAAGAGGAAGATATGGGAGAAGGAAGAAAAAAGAGTAAATTGAAAGATGAAGGAAAATAATAATTCATCCCTGTAAATTTAATTAATATTAATTAGGGACAAGATAGTTTGGCAGATCTCATGGCAAAAATACTACACTCTCAAAATTTGAGAAATCCAGACCCTACCAAGATATATCAAGGAGAAGGGAGTACATATGAAAATAAATGATCTATGGTTAATTCCATGCCAAAGCCATCTAAGCCTATGTTTTTGCAGAGAGAGGAAAAATAACATGAGGCCCCTCTCAAAAAAGAAATTGATAATTTTTTTGAGTACTAAGGTAAATCTGAAACTTTCAAAAATACAATCACCTTTGTCAGTCACTTAGACATCCTTGGAAAAAAATCTTGGTGTAAAAATTCCAATGGCAGCATAAATGATGAGAAAAGAGGTTTGTAACAAAAGGTAAATAAATTAAATACTCCTAATTATGATGGCAATAACAATATTTTGTTCAGGCTTGGTTAAAAAATCACAAAAATATTTTACTATCAGCCCTATGAAAGAGGAAGATACCATATAGTTTGCCATTTTACATTTAGAATGTGTTTCTTATGAATGGTGGCATCATGGTTTGGTCACACAATGGCATAAACTTGTGCAAAATTTTGATGATTTTTACCAAATGATTTTGGACTGCTTTGAACATAAATATGAGGATGATTAATTCAGGGAGCTTACATGTATTTGACAACAAAATTTAGTAGAATAATATGTTGCATAGTTTCAACATGTCGTAGTTATGGTACCAAAAGTATCTAAAAAGAGAATCACTTTTCTCTTTGTCAAAGGCTTGTTTGAGCCTTTCAAGGGCATTGCTATGGATTTTGCACCATATTCACTCTAAGAGGCTATCAAAAGGGCTTTAACACTTGAGCCATCTATGTTAAAAAATAATTTTCATCTCAATGCAAGGCACCCACCTTTAGTCAGCACAAGGGGAGTTTATAGAAAGGAAAAATTCAATTTATACTTCCTAAAATATATACCACAACCACTTGTAGTAAATAAGGCAAATGATTATTCCAAAAATGAATTCAGAAAGAAGAAGTTGTGTTTTTCTTGTAAGGAGCCATGGGAACTGGGTCATAGATATCTTAGCAAGAGCCAAGTTCACTATATTTAGGTAGTTTTTAATGATGATACAAATTATAAATAACCTAAATAATAACCACTCATAAACGAGCATGGACCTAAAAATTTTGAGGATGGATATTTAGGCACATTGGAAGCTCTTTCAGGAGCACCCATATATCATCCATTTAAAGTTTGAGGAGTATTATCTAGGCAATGACTAACTATGCTTATTGATAGTAAGGCTACCCACAATTTCATTTATGAAGGCTTTGTTATGAAGAGAGATCTAAAAGATGAAGACTTTGAAGGATTCAATGTCATTGTTGCTGATGGATTCACCATTCCATACACCAAAATAATTTGACAATGCAACACAGCCATGAGTGATCATAAGGTATGTGATGATTTATATGTTGTGGGATTAGAATAAACTGACATGGTTTTGGGTGTACAATTGTTGCACTCCCTTGGAGAGTTTTCACAAAATTATCAATCCATGGAGCTCAAGTTTAAATATGAAGGGAAAGATGTGGTGCTTAGAGGAATTTATAATGGATCACCACAAGTGGTTACAACTAAAATAATAGAGAGGAATTTATACAAGGGACAAGTTATTTGGGTATCAAGTTGATTGGTGATGCTTATCAATTCGTCTATGGGTAGGAAATGTACTTATCATGTTGATATTTAGAATATTTTGGATAAGCATAATGTGGTGTTTAATGACTTGCCTCTAGGATTACCACGTGATAGAGTATTCCATCACACCATAGAATTTGAATTAGGCTCTAAGCTTGTCATGACACTCTTTATTACCACCCAATAATATACAAAGAAGAGCTAGAGAAGGCCATAAAGGAGTTATTAGATATGGGGTCACATCATGCCTAGTTCTAGCCCATTTTATTCATCAATGGTTCTTGTGAAATAAAAGGATGGCCCCATGTGAATGTGCATTGAATATAGGCTTTGAAAAATAAGTCCATAAAAAATACGTACCGCATTCCCAAGATCGATGAACTCATTGATCAATTTCATGGGGAAGTGTATTTTTCAAATATTTATTTGATATTAGGTTACCATTAGATCCATGTAAGGGATGAGTATGCACATAAAACAACATTCAAATTTCACTGTGGGCATTTTGAATTCTTGGTCATGCCTTTTGGTTTGAAAAATACTTTAGATACTTTCTAGTCTCGCATGAATCAGGTTTTTACAAATAAATTGAGAAAATTTGGTTTGGTTTTCTTTGATCACATTTTGATTTACAACAAGACTTGGGAGGATCATTTAAAGCATCTAGATATAGTCCTTGTAATATTAGAGCAATGAGTTCTCGTTCTAAAAAAATCCAAATGTGAGTTTGGGGTGACATAGATATTGTATTTGAGCCATGTCATTAGTGATCAAGGTGTTCAGGTGGATCAATAAAAGATCCAAGACATCTTAGATTAGCCTCGTCCTACCACATTGACATAATTGAGAGGATTATTTGGCTTTTATAGTTACTGCAAAATATGCATTAAGGGGTATTCACATCTATCAACACCCTTAATCAATATGAAACATAAAGGATATTTTTTAATGGAAAAATATAGGACAATAAGATTTTGATAAGATTAAGGAGGTAATGAATTCATGTCCTTTAGTTTATATTCCAAATTTATCAATTCTATTTTTTGTATAATGTGATGCTTTAGGAGAAGGAATTGAAGCTATAATAGGACAAAAGGGGCATCCCATAGAATTTGAAAACATGAAGTTTAAAGAATAAAAAAAGATTATTCATCTATGACAAAGAGATGCTTGCCATAATGCATGCTTTGGACCAGTTCTGACCAAGGTAAATTTTAGTGGTGAATATTCGTTAATTCATGAATATTCAATTTTTGGGAAATTATATTCCATGATTTTTTTGTAGTACATAGGACCCATTCACCTAAAATTTTGGGACGCAAATTTTTTTAGGGGTCAACTCACCAATAATTTAAAATAATTATGGGGGCATCCATGTAATTCTTCTTATATATATAGTACATATGTTCATAGGTGTTACCATCCAAGTCTCATTCGGGAAGTCACTGTGTGTATTGAAGAGTTAAAATAGATAGGTTGTGGGATAAATGAAAATATAATATCAAAAAATTTCCTAAACCTTAATATTATTGCATATTTGGATTCTTATCAAATATATATACTATTTCAAAAAAAAAATCATCTCAATCCAAGTCTGTATGTAAAAGTTACGGATTTGAGAAGTTGGGGTTCAGTTGCCATTAGGTGACACATGGTACTACCTGATTACATCATGATGTTGTCACCCAAAAGGACCATGATGTTGTTTCCCAATAACATCAAAATATGCTGTCAAGAAACATCATATTTTTATTCTATTGGGTGAAAACATCATGATGCTACTGAGCGACACCATGTGTCGCCCAATGACAACCAAACCCCAAATTCTCGATGTCGTAACTTTTGCATACAGACTTGGATTGAGACAATTTTTTTTTCAAATTGCATAGATATTTGAGAGGAATATAAATGTGATTTATATTAAAATTTAGGAAAGTTTTTGATACTCTTTTTAAATTTATCCCACAACCTATCTGTTTCAACTGTGTAGATAGGAGGTTGTATATAAAACTTATAAAGGTGATTTTTTTAGAATATTCAGATTCACCAAGGAAGCGAATTAGATTTACCTAAAAAACTAAGGGGGTTTTTGATATGGGCTCTTAAAATGAACCTTGGTTCTAATAATATTTAGTTTGTGAAATATTTATGATGAATAAATATCATTACATATTGAAGTTCTTCCTCAGCCAATGTGACTTGAATAATACACATCAAAAATGGGTGAGGAATATCCAAGCTTATGATTTTGATATAGAGTACATGAATGGGAAAAATAATGTAGTAGTTGATGCTCTTTTTAGGATGCCTACTATATAGTCTACTTCTATTATTTTTACTGATTGGAAGGCTCTATTGTGGTAGAATATGTTAAAAAAAAATTTGTCACTAACCTCTTTGATGTAAATTATTGTTGAAATTTTGAGCACTTAGATTTAAACTACCTAAATATGATAATTTAAATCCAAAATGTCAAACTATATAATAGGAGAGATTATGGAAACAAACCAGAAAATATGAAGATGAATCTTACCAATTCCTTGCTTCAACTAAACGCCCTCTAAGATCTTCAAGTGGATTGTTGATTTTATATTTCCATGGACTCATAATTGTAGAATTATGATAGCTTGATCAATGATTTTGATTATGGATTTGGCATGGAGATTGTATGGCTTCCTTAGGTTGTTTATAGTTGTTTGTGATTAGTTTCTATGGATGAGTGGTTTGTATAAATAAACAAAGGAGAGAATATCTATGTCTCATATTCAAAGTTGAGCCATGAGGATCAAGGGTGGAAGAATTTCGAAGGAATTAAAAATTCCTTGGAAGCCTCTAGAATAGAGGCTTCTAGAGAGAAGGGGCCAAGTTAGAGAGGATTCTAGAATTTGAGGATTCTATAATCCTCTTAAGGACTAATTAGGATTAATAAGGGATTATGATATGGATTAGGTGGGTGATTAGGGCCTAGGGGTGTAGGAGAGCCTAGCAATATGCTAGTGTAGTTGGGTCATGGGAATTTAAAATTCTCAAATAATGGATAAGTGGGATTAGGATAAGATTAAGAAATGATTAAGGGAATTAATTGATTGGTGGGGTAGGAATAAGGTTAATGGATAAAATATAATGAAGGGGGATATTAAATAAATTACTAGGATTAGGGTAAATAAGATAAATTAACAAGATTAATTAGAATAATTAAGGCAAACAAAATTTAGGTTGTAACGAACTGCTACACCAAAACCTCAAGGCATTAGTGAAATCCGCCCATCAGGATCATAACATCCTAACACACTTCCGAAGCCCAGACTCTAGGTTAGATTTATGCCTGTACCACCAGGATTCCCTACGTGTACAAGCCCCAGACGAACACTACCATGCCGGTGTAGCCACCCGCTTTGTGACTTGAACCTGGGTGGAGGCTCTTATACCACATGTAATGAAATTACTTCAACAATAAAGTAGAATGCATAAATATATCCAAATATGACTAAAATATATCAGAGTATATGATAATAGACAAGCCACTTCAAGGGGGCAACCTCCACAAGCTTCAATAAGAGAAGAATTCACAATATGATGTTAAATAATTACCCTCTACCTCCTATATATAGTCTATCTAGGCCATGGTTACTCCATAGGCAGACCTACTAACCAAATGAATGCATAGATAAATGTGATATATCATCAAAGAGGGATAAGTAAGCCACAAGTCGGCTATTCCTATCCTCATACATGTGATAGGTTAGGGCCATAACATAGGTATACATTTTGCCCCTCTTTGAAAGGGCATTATAAGTGGATGAAGGAGAAGGAGTAATAGTCTTTCAAATTAAAAAAAAATCATTTATGAATGTTAGTAAATGATGTTAGGGGATATGATGCATCCTTGAGGGGACATGCGAGGAAGAATGAGGCATATGGCCACTCGAAAGAGGAAACATGGGGGTGGGATACGACAAATAGATGAGGGGATGGAATTCTAGATGTTGAGATAGATGAATGAATAAGATGAATTTGACTTGAGTAATGGGTTACAGATTGATGATTCCCCTGTCAAAGATATATGTATAGGGAGGGAGAATGATTGTGTTACGGTTATCAACACATCTCAAGGGGACATCAACTATAACATGATGATGACAAGATAAAAGGCCACAATATTTTGACATATCCCAAGCAAGGGCACATACAAGGGAGAGATTTAGGCGAGGACAAGACAATGATTTGATGATATTAAATATGAGTGTAGTTCAAAGCTAAATTTCATCAATATGATGAAGAGGATGAGAGATAATAAATGGTATGATTGAGTGACCAAAAGATGAAGGGAAGAATTGGATTTTAATGCATCAAATAAATGAGCCATGATGTGATTAATAGTGATTATGCCCCTAGAAAAAAACACATGCAAGGGAGTGATAGATGATGATAAAACTATAGTTCATGATTATGCCCTAGTTGAGGGAGGGAACTGTGAACTTTGACCAATTAGTGATATGGAAGAAAGAATGGATGTTGTGATTTTGTCAAGAGAAATCAATAGGTATAGGTGATTGATGAAAATATTATGAAGATAATTTCAAGGATGGTGTTTGATCATTAGATCGATTGATGAATGATTATAGCTCAAGGATTTGACTGATACAATATGTGATGATGATGAGTGAAAAAATAGATGTAACAATGAATGATGGGGGTAAGAAGAGAGAGTGGCTGAGTTGATCTCAGACACACCATGTAATTGAGCATGGCCTACATAGTCTGAAAAGACCTTAAGCCAGTGTAATTTAGACTGGAAGATAAACAATAATGATTGATTAGAAGGTGATGATGATGATGATGATTAATGATTAGAGGATGATTAGTGATTAGAGGATATGACTCAGATGATAAGATGAGGATAAAATATTGGATGTTAGTCAAATGGGTCAAGAGGATTAGATTAGTTATGGGAATAAGGATGATTAGACGATTAGATAAATGATGAGGGTGTAGATTATCAAGACATCATAACTGTCATAAGGCTCATCATAGTCTAAGCAATTTTATAAATGAAACAATTGGTATTTTTCCCCATGATATAAGTATGAGAAAGAGGACATAATGCCTAAGTGCATGGGTAAATATCAAACTCTACATCATTGAGGGAATTTATAAGCATTATTGTAGATTTGGTGACCTCATAACATCCTCATTCATTTCCCAATATAAAAAAAGAGACATGATGCAACACAAACTCAAAAGATAAAGACAATCAAATATTTACATGATAAAAGACATGCAAACAAGCCAAATAGAATAGACAAGTAACACACACAAGTATCTACATGCAATGTCACAATGTCTTATCTAATGATGGGATGAGTGATTGGATGATGAGCTAGAATAGGATGATCATGATGTGATTGTGGACTTAAGATAGACTAGGATTTGGAATAAACTAATGAAAATGAAATTTTTATTAAGACATAGGTAAGGATATGGATGTGGACATGGATCTTGAAATAGGTAAGGGACTTCGATGAGGGTTTGGATATAGGGATGTGGATTAGGATTAGGAAGGATTTGAAGGTTTAGATGAGACTCATAAGACTGATTAGGTGAAAGTGGCACTAGGTCAATGCTAGTTTTATATAGACTTGATTTGCCCTTGGTTTAGAATAGGAGGATGGATAATGTGTTTGTGAAAGATGAAAGGCATGGAGATGGATGCGACTAGGGGAAAATGCATAAGACAACACCATGGACTATTTTTGGCTTTTTCAAAATTTATGATTTTTAAGGGTTTGGGAATATGTATGTACACTATATAAATGGGGTTACTAGCAAAGGGAATACCAATCCTAAAAACTAGGATAAGGAAAAATGGAATAATGGATGGAATGACAAAAGGATGAGGGTGATGTAGAAAAGGGGATGAGGGCCAAGGAAGAATGGATGAGGGATTGCCAATGACCACATAATGAAAGAAACAAGTTTATAGTTACTCGGGTGTCTATTGGAGGATATGCCAAGATGAATCAAGACATTTTAAACTTCTTTATGAAGGTCAAGATAAGAAGGAATGAGAGATAGGATGCATGATATGATGGTAGATGATGGGTAGGAACAATGGACCAAGGGATAAAATAGATAATAATGACATGGATGGGTGATATAGATAGGGTTGATAAGGGATATGATAAGTAGGATGGATTGTGCCCCTAAGTGTTGAGGTAAAATGTGGACAATAGATTATTTTACCATGATGCTGGGGACCGTTTTTCACCATTTGATAAATGATTTTTAGATTGATTTTGTTTTTCATTTTTGACCTTTTGATTTTTCAATTTTTTTTGACTTTTTAGATGGCATCCTAATTTTTTGGATATGGGTATGAGATGTAAGATGTAAACATTTTTTTAGTATTTAGCCAACACCTATTCTAGAGATATATGATGTTAGGGTAATGCAATGGATGTTATATTCCTAGATGTCTTGGTGGATTTTATTGACTTTTGATGTAACATCCTCCAAACATTTTAACCATGTGTATTTGTAACCCCTACAAGAGGTGATGTTGCCTAGGAAATTGGTGTGTGGTATGGATGGGATCACACCTTGATTTTGATGGTGGGGTATAGGATGTGAATGAGTGATGTGGTTATGATGGACAATGTGACTGGAAGGGGAGTAGAAATGGGGTTCAATAGTTACATACAACATTGGATATGGTGAAGGGTTTTTTTTAGATTGGTGCCATGAGATTGAGGGATCCAAGACATTTTGATTTTTTGATTATTTGATCCAAAGAGTAAGAGTATGGTCAGACATATGATTATTGATTTTGACATTTGATATGCTGATATTTTATTTTGATTTTGACATTGGTTTCCTCCTGGTGCATGATCATGGGCTTCATAAGAGGGAAGTGAATTTTGACTAGATAAATGATTTTGATTTAGATAGACCCATAACACTTCAAGGATATCTGTAATAGGGGATGATTATTTATGACTTGTATGATTATGAGACTCATCTTGACTTTGATTAATTAGATTTGGATCATAGCAGGCTTGATCATTTGATGAAATTAGATCCTTATATATTCGACACACGATATTACATGTGGAGGGGAATCCAATGATGCATGTTCCTGTTCATCCCATTCATGGAGTGGGATATAGGGATTGTGAAGGAGAGGTGGATGATGAAGAATGTGTGGTGGATTAAGGCTATAATGGGAAACATAATCCTCATAAAGGTCACTAGTATCCCTAGCCTCAACGTCGAATAAAGTGTCCTCAAGAATATCAAAAGGATCACTACGACTCTTAGGGGATTTAGCATTGAAAGATGATTCATATTCAACTTGATGATATTAAAATGATAGAGAATCCAAGAATTATGCTTTAATTTCATAATCCTGGGATGGATCAAGAGCCATGTCTTCTAACTAGTCAATAGTAGAGACTTATTCAAAGAGATAAGTGTCAACATGTCCATAATCTACAAGGGATGACAATTCTAATGTGATTTATGATTTAGATGCTATTGTCAAACATGATCCTAACTATTCTAATGTAGACTCTGATAGGGATGTTGATGAGGTGATGTATCCCATAGATGATTTTTTGGTAGGAACCATAGAGAGGGCCCTTTGGATAACATCATTGTTTGTAAGTGCCTCTTTTACTTTGGGTTTGGGAATGGATGCATTAGGCTTAATGGATTGATGAAGATGGGGGATGCAATGTGAATGAGTCATAGGGATGGATTGATTAGGGATGTGTGTAGGATGAATGGGAATAAAGTCATGACCTTGGTTAGGGAAGCGAGAAGCTTGATTATATTTGGGAAGTAATTATTGGCATACCCCCTTTTGCACACACCTAGGCGTGGATGCAGTAGATTCTCCCTCAATTTTAATGTCACCATTATCAATTAATTTTTGGATATAATATCTATAAGGGTGACATCGATTAATAGAATTCCCCAAGAATTTATGATATATACAAAATCATTCAATTTGATACCATGACGGCACATGTTTATACAAATCTAGGGGTCTTGTTTTCAAGTGGATAATCATGCCTTTAGACCTCAATTTCTAAAAGAGGGCTGCCATGGATATCGGGAGAGGGATATATTATTGGTCTATGGTGTTAGATTTAGGAGTGAATGAATGTGATGGTGATGTCATGACATAAGAATATGGTGGAGTGTGAGATTTTTTAGGAGACAAACGGGAATAAGATGAGGTTGACAAGCTATGCTTCCCTTTGATAGTAAGATGGGGGAATTTGTGATGGACTATGACTAGTAGATTGAAGATTTGACTATGGATGGGTAGGAAAAGGGGGTAAGGTGAGTTGGATGGGGTCAAGACCTTTGGGAAGTTGGGAACCCATATCAAGGAGCCGTGAGAGGACCACCCCCTTGTTTTCAGTAATATACTCATTAAGTAGGGTGATGTTTGGTCTAGGAAGGTCATGACTACTAGGACTAGTGGATGGGGAAATGGAATAGGATTCATTGTCATGATAATTAGATGGGGATAAGGGTTGATGAGGGACTTGTTTGGTAGGTCACCTTAGGCTTAGGGGTTAGAAATCAGTAGGAAGGAAAGCACCCATATCTAATAGTCAGAAAAGGACCTTGTCCCTATTGGCAAAGATGTACTCATTAAATAGGGTAAATTTATCACTTGTATATTGAGGGCTATGATGAATATAAATATGATGAATGGACAATGGTTTTGATCATGGTAAGCTAGGGGATTGTGGATGGGGAAGGTCATGGGACATTAGTTTGGGTGTGATGGGATTGAGGCCTAAAGGTATGCAAGCACCCATCTTTAGGGCTCATAAAAGGGTATCATCCTTGTTGGCAAATAGGTATTGGTCCATTAGGATAGGGTCCAAATCCATGTGGGTGGATAGGTGATGGTTGATAAAGGGGGATGTGAATATAGATTAAGGATTGGATTAAAAGATGGTCCTTGAAAAAAGTAGGTCATTGAACAAAGTAGGTCCAAATTACTTAGGTAGTATGATAGGTGATGATGAGGATGATATAAACTAATGGATTATGATATAAGATTATGATCAAATTTCAGACTGATAAGGCAATAGGTGATAACAATTTATTGATAATGCCTAATTTTCAAACTAGCAAAATGAATGGGATTCATCTAGTACATGGATTCAAATTAGCAAAATGGCAATTGGATAGGTGCTAGTTATGAACGAGCAAGATGACTGGATTAGAGATGATTGGATGTTAGATTAACAAAGTGATAGGTTACTAACAGGGTACCAACTAAGTATGAAATTTGATGAAAATGATAGATGATAGGGAAATGATTTGCTCAAGCCTTAAACTAATTTTCTCAAGGTGGGATGCGATATGATTATGTGATGATGGATAAATGGATGGATCAAGGATTATGGGATTTAAGATTTGATGGCGGTGATGTAATGATGGTGAGTATGATTTAGATAAGTGTGTGACCTAAAGAGCCAAATAGGTATGTTGTGGGATAAGATAGGATAGGGTTAGACTAGATGGGGATGACAAGGTTTGATAATATGGGGATTGGATGACAAAGAAATAGGGAGGATGTCAAGACAAAATCATATTAGGGTATGTAAAAAATTAAGGATTTAAAAGATATGATGAAGGATGGATGTAGAAGGTGACTAAGAATGTAAAAAATAGAGATAAGGATATACAATATGGTGATATAGAATGCCTAGATAGCCGTGTATGGGTTTGGGTGAAAGGATGACTCACCTCACAAACAACACTGGTCCAGCATGACACACACTAAAGCAAGCATACCACAATTGTAAGATTAGTAAATTGATGGGTCTATAACCCGATGACTACACCATCTAATGGATTATGAGTGAAGCTATAGGTCATGACCCATTATGGCATCTCCCAAACTCTCTCCACCCTGTCTGCACAAGATGATCACTTGGGAACTGACCTGACTCTAACATCAAGTTGCTTGTTACAGATAGAAGGTATTAAGCTAGGATGAATGAGATATTTAGGGGCATCCCCGATATATGCTAGGTATAATGGGGCCCAAGTCTATGTAAGGTTCTATCTATGCCTAGTTCAAAAAATGAAATATTTCCCCTCATGGATGACCTATATGGGGTCAAGTGCTTAGCCTAACAATAGGTGTCCCTGATATTTATATTCCACTAGAACACAGAGTGTGGATTAGTGCATGGTGGTGAAATCTATGGTCATTATCCCCCTAAGACTATGGCAAGTGTGTGGATGTCAATTTCACATCATTTTTCCCTTAAAAAAGGAAATGAGAGGTTTTGTGGGTGGTTTTTGATCCTCTAAGAATTGTCATAGGGATGTAAAGAAGAGAGCATACACCACCATATCCCTTAGGTGACAAATAGGTAGGCTAAAAAGAGATTAATTAACTGATTAATTAGATGTGAGATATATAACTGATGGGTTTGTAACTTGATGACTGCACCATCTAATAAATTTATGAGTGAAGCTATAGGTCGGTGACCCATTATGGAATCTACCAAACTCTCTCCACCCTATCTACACATGATGGTCACTTGGGAACTGACCTGAATCTAACATCAATTTGTTTGTTACAGCTAGAAGGTATTAAGCTAGGCTGAATGAGATCTTTAGGGGCATCCCTGATATATGCTAGGTATGGTGGGGCCCAAGTTAATGTAAGGTTCTATCTATGCCTAGTTCAGAGAATGAAATATTCCCCTTCATGGATGATCTGTATGGGGTCAAGTGCTTATCTTAACAGTAGGTGTCCTTGATATTTATATTCCACTGGAACACAGAGTGTGGATTAGTGCATGGTGGTGAAATCTATAGTCACTATCCCCCTAAGACTGTGGATGTCAATTTCACATCATTTTTCACCTAAAAAAGGAAATGAGAGGGTTTTTGGGTGGTTTTTGATCCTCCAAGAATTGTCGTAGGGATGTAAAGAAGAGATCATACACCACTGTAGCCCTCAGGTGACAAATAGGTAGGCTAAAAAGAGATTAATTAATTGATTAATTAGATGTGAGATATAGACAAGATGAAATAATATACAACATGATTTAAATAAAGTGATTAAAATGTTTAATAGTCTTAAATAAAATTACTTTTAAGATGCCAAAGTGTCTTTGATAGACGACTTACAGAAAAATGGTTAGTAATTTCAAGTGGCAATTTTGGAGAGGTAACCTACAAGAAAAGATGTTAGATAAAATATATGACCTATAAGAGACAATGTTATCAAGACAAAATAGCCTTTAGATTCACCCTAAAAGAAACAAAATGTTAGTCTAATAAGCCTTAATAAAAACCACTGAAAAAAGTCACGATTTCAATCTATAACTTATTTGGGTGAGGGGGTCAGAATGCGGGGGTTTAGGGGTATTATTCCCCAAAAAGGTCAAGGGGAAATGCCCCTTGTAGGGTTAAGAGGCAACACCTCTTACTGGATCAAGGGGTAGAGCCCTTTGTGGGGTTTAGGCGAAGCACACTAGATGCACTCCGTATCACGGTATAGGGCAGGGTTGAGGGGAAGTGTCCCAAATGTCAAAGGTAATTTGGGCCTCTTGGGATGCTTGGAATGAACCAATAATCATAAAAAATGACTCTAAAAAATATACTCAAAAGAGACAAAATTGAATGTAAAAATTAGTGCAAAAACGTAACTATATAAGGCAATGTCACAAATACACAGTCAAACCAATGCAATACCAAGACCATAAAGTGTAATATCATAACTTTTATACAATATCATGATTTAAAAGTCATAATTTTATAAAAAGTGGCTAACCACTAGTGGTTAAAATGCAATTTTATATAAAATAATGAGAGTTTTGACACTAACACAATTTTTATTGTGAAATCGTAATTTTACAATTAGCAGTATTACGAAGGAGAGATAAAATGATAGATTTTGGACCTCGAACTTGTTTAAAGGATTAAATGATTAAAATTTAAGATGATATGAATATTGATAGAATGACAACAATAAATTCAAGGCTTAGGAAAATTAACAAAAGATATTACTATTATGCCTTGTGATTTCACAACAGATGGTTGAGAGGGGGTTGTTTATGCATTTTAAATGTTTTGGGTTGAGCCTCCTTTGCTTCCTACATAAACATAAATAGATCAAAACATTAGACAAATAAGCAGATTTGTAGTTTTTAAAAAAAAAGTCAAAATCACTATACTAAAGGTAATATCATGATTTATAGGGCAAAAAAGTAACTACAGATCTGTGGTTTTGTGACATGTGAGGAAGGGATTCTGGTTTGGATAATGATGATTTTAGCATCTCTTCCCTATTCCTACAAACAAAACAACATTCAAGCAATGATATAAATTAGATTAGAGGCCTCTATCAGCAATTTAAGACTATATTTTTGATCCCCACAACAAATTTGTGACTTTAGAGGAGAATATCACATATTTTTACACAAAATTGCTATTCATGAATTAGCGATATTGCAAAAAAAATCTAAAAACCTATTAAAAGATAAATGGTTAATGGTTAATGTGGCATTGAGGATAATATCACTACTTTTCAAATAAAATCATGACTTTAATGGAAATATCATGATTCATAAATCTACAATTTTGTGGAAGGAGGTCAACTTTATAGAAAGAAGGTTAGCCATTAGCAGTTAATATTGTGCGGTCAGTGCAAAACTACAACTTTTAAGGACAAAACTACGACTGTAAATGAGTGGTTTTACAAAGCAAAATTATAATTTTCTTGGGCATAATAATTTGTCAAAATCTAGACCTTTCTTACCAATTAGTCCTGCTAGCTACCAAAAACACATCTAAAATGTAAATAAGTTAAATTAGGAGGGGATATCCCACCGTGGTCACAAAAATTTAGTTAAAATTTTGAGCACTTAGATTTAAAATACCTAAATATGATAATTTAAACCTAAAATGTCAAAGTATCTAATAAGAGAGATTATAGAGACAAATCAGAAAAGATGAAGATGAATCTTACCAATTCCTTCAACTAACCTCCCTCCAAGATCTTCAAGCAGATTGTTGATTGTAGATTGCCATGGTCTCAAAATTGGAACATTATGATAGCTTGATCAATGATTTTGATTATGGATTTGGCATGAAGATTAGATAATTTCCTTAGATTATTTCTAGTTTTTTGTGATTAATTTCTATGGAGAAGTGGCTTGTATAAATAAAGAAAGGAGGGAAGATCTATGGCTCATATTCAAAGTTGAGCCATGAGGATCAAAGATGGAGGAATTTTCAAGGAATTAAAAATACCTTGGAAGCCTCTATAATAGAGGCTTCTAAAGAGAAGGGGCCAAGTTAGAGAGGATTCAAGAATCATCTTAGGGACTAATTAGGATTAATAAGGGATTATAATAGGGATTAGGTGGGTGATTAGGGATTAGGGGTGTATGAGAGCCTAGGAGTATGCTAGTATAAGTGGGTCATGAGAATTTAAAATTCCCAAATAATAGATAAGTGGGATTAGGATAAGATTAAGAAATTACTAGGGGAATTAATTGATTGGTGGGGTAGGAATAAGGTTAATGGATAAAATATAATGAAGGGGGATATTAGATAAATGACTAGGATTAGGGTAAATGGGATAAATTAGCAAGATTAATTAGAATAATTAAGGCAATTAGAATTTAATGTATACATAAATATGAGATATGACAAATTTCTAGTGGAAGATGGCCTCATTATTTATAAAAATAGAATCATTTTAGTCACTGAATCCAAAATGAAAGGATATTTTTTGAGAACTTTTCATGATGCACCACTAGTAGGACACCCAAGATTCTAAAATACCTAAAGACACATCAGAGAAATATTCTCATGGAAGGGCCTTAAGAAGGATGTCCTCAAACATATTCATCATATAATGCATCACCTGTCAACAAAACAAATTAGAACATGTCTTTCATTTGATATTGCAAAATATTTTTAAAGCCCGAATAGACCCACAATATAAGTCTCCAAAATCCAAGTTCATCCAAAGGTCGTTTTATAATGTAAAATGGTATCCAAAAACCTAAACATGAGAAATAAGAGATTTCCAAAAGCGCTGAACAGGTTTCTTAAATCATTTTGATCACTGACAAGGTTCAAAACTTGGTTTAGTAAGAGAAAGTTCATGAGAAGCTAATAGTAGATGTGAAGATTGATAATGGCGATTCTATGATAGTTGAACTTATAAAAATTCAAAATAATGTTTTTGGTCACAACGAAAATCATTACATGTATTTATTGGTAGTTATGAATAACCCTTATCTAGATTAGTTGATGGACTTCAAGACTATTTTATAAGACAAGGTTGATATATAAGTTGTGAGTATCCAAACTCAAATAAAATGTGAATAGGTGAAACTGAAAGCTTCCATAATAGCTAAAAATATGATTCAAATCCTAACTCAAAAACATTAAACTTTCTATAAAACTATGGAATCCCACATAATTCATAGAAAATATTAAGGTCTCAAGTTGGTGATCTTGCTTTGCATTTCAAATTGATTTCTAACTCCAAAGCATCTTGAAGGCATCAGATGGACATGAAAATATTCTCATACATTCCCTCAAGTAAGCCAACATACATGCAAAGAAGTCTGAGTAAGTTATTTGGCACGATAACTCATGTTCATTCTCATATGATTGAGAGTGGTGAACTGGTAGCCAATTGGTCGAATTGAGATGTTAATTTTGAATAATTATGCAATCTATTTAAAAATTTAGAGTGCAAAGGCTCAAATGTGCATAGAAAGAGGAGTCAAATCTAGTTGTAGTGGTAGATCATCATCCTTTTAATAAAAATGAGTCTTCTCTCTACACAATCACTTAAAATATTTTTCTCTCTCTAACTTTCTGTTTCTCCATTATACTTTTTAAAATCACTTAAAAATGTTATATTTCACTTCTTAAGTCATAAAGATAAAAAGGAACTGTAAAATAAAAAATTCTTATTGAACATATGGTTATGAGTTAGATACAAGGTGGTTATTCATTCATAACCTATAAATAAGATGATTTTCATTAGAACCAGGTTCAATTTTTTTTCCTCTTGGCTCATGGGAAAGGGATGTTGTGTCTTTGTATAGAGTTGCTAATTTTCAAAGAATCTTGTGAATAAAATTCAAACAAATATGTAGAATGAATCAAATTATTTATTGGTTTTTATTGTTTCTTGTTTGTGAAATCTACATTGTAGTGTATGAATAAATAAATCGATTAAAACCTAAATTTTCTTGATTAAGTGTAAATTTTTGATGGAAACCTTAGAGAATAGACTTTACATTACATTCACCTAATCCAGTTTGAAGAAAGACTTTGAGCTTCTAGGTAATCTTGATTCTCTCTCATTGGCTATTCTATGTTATCATTTACATGTTGATAGGAAGATTCCAACCTAGATTATTTAATGTTAAATAAAACCCTACTTGAAAGGAGGAAATGAAAACCTTGTGCTCATTTCCAACCAAAAATATAGAGGAGTTTTGTAGAAATTTATGTCTTGAATCCCCTTGGGCAATGCAATTCATTCATCCATTTGAAGTCTATCCTTCTTTCCCTTCTGAAGATACATGTTTCCATTGTTGAACTATCCAACCCATTTCCCCAAATCTGGGTAATCTAGGTATTTTTATGTGTTTATTATACTAGTGATTTCCCATTCTTCCATCTATTTCTTTCCATTCTCTTTATTTTCCTAGCTTTCCTCTTTCTTCCATTTTTATGACTTTCAAGCTTTCTGGTTAAAAGTACTAAAAAAAAACATATGAGGGATTTTTACAGCTTAAATACAGAGGAAAATCATTCTTAAACTCATGGTTTATCCAATGTTGTAAGTTTTATGTCACTTATAGGTTGGTGAATCATAAAAATAATATGAGTAATCACTATAACATAATATATTACCCATAATTTTTGGTGACTCTACTAGGTATTGATATGCCTTGTGCACTCAGTTTCTAGATATTTCAAGGAACCTCCCATAAAATGGAGGTTGGAGAGTGTTGAAATGAATTACCTAGTTCCTACATCTTTATGATTAAAGAAATGACATTGGTCTAACCCAACCCCAATGTTATTTATGTCCCAAGGGGAAAAAAATTTAGGTCGTTGGATTTGGCCCAATGCAATTAGTTATCTTTAGGTTCAAGGAAGAGATTTCTAAAGTTTTCTAGAGAAAATGTCCAAGATGAAAATAATCACATTCTTGCTTTCACAATTTCCTGCAACATCTTGGGAGTTATGCATGAAGATGTTGTTGTGAGACTTTTTGTTGAAACTCTCACTAGACCTACAATTGAATGGTTTTGACACCTAGAATATATGTGCATTGTGAATTAAAAATATTTGAAAAATAAGTTATTGAAAATATTAAAATCAGTTGTGGATGTGTATGCATTGTTGATGAAGTTCATCTAAATTCAAAAATAAGAACAGGAGCAAATGAGAGAGTTCGTATCATGCTTTAAAAAATTCTTGAGACTAATTCCTCAGGGTGATCAACCAAGTCCCAACCATAAACTTTGTGTCTTTATTTGATATTTATATTCGGAGATCAGATTCATCTTGACAAAGAACAAATTAAACAATGTGGAAGTTGTGGAACAAAAAATTGTTGAAATTAAAGATGACATGATCCTATCCAGAATGTTGAATAAAATAGTTTCAAAACGTACTATAACTACCTTATGTAGTGAAGAAACAATGGAACTTGAAATAATAAAGAGCCCTAAACATTCAGAACAAAGATTACGAAAGTAAATCCATGATCAAGTAAAATAAAAAAAGAAAATGTTCCCTGTTCTATATGATTTTTTCAATTTCACAATCGTGGAAGAAAGTGAATCGCTGGAGGAACAAATAATTATTCAACAAATAAATGAAGAATTCATATTACCTCTTTACATAGAAGATATTGTTCTCCCTATTAAAAAAAATTATTTAAACTCCATAGTCCTAGGATAAAATGAGTTATCTGAGGAACAATTGATTGAACCATAAATAAAAATGGGCCATAATTTAGAATGTGATATTTTACTTTCTGAAGGAAAAGATAATATTGAATCAGTTTCTTATAAAGAATACAATCCCTCTTGTACTAGAATGGAAAACTCAATGATTAAACATGAAGTTTTTTGGTGTTTATTTTTCATGTTCCTCTAAAGAAGAATGTTCTGGAGGATATGAATCTGATGAAATAAAGCCTACATAGATTAAATATTATATTCATGCCAAGGTTGAAATCAAAGAAGATACAAAGATGAAACAAGAAGAATGGTGCCCAATATTTATTTCAAGTGAAATGGAAACTATTAAGGTAGAATAAATTGATGGAGATGATGACAATGATTCATTCATTGATGAATTTATCATTGCCATGGGAAGAAATTTAGCTAAGGATATCTTCACTCAATTCATTCCAGAAGATATTCCTATTGTTGTTCTAGCTAAGAAAGAGACATGCAACACTTCTATCTAATTTGGCTCCTATATATAACACAAATGAATTCGAATCCATTCAAGAAGACATAGAATAAGTCCAGTACTGCCCAAGAATGATTACAAAAGAATGGATACATTACAATGATACTATTTCAAAATAAAAAGACGTTGTTGATCATTCCATTCATGATTATCTCAGTATGTATGGTAACTATAAGTTCATCTTCCTTCTTCCTACTTGGTCACTATTTCATAATGTATTTTGGCCTCATAAGTTAAATCCATTATTATGTAAAAGGAAAGTACTTCTGCCAGCTTGTTAATGGTTTTGTATAGTCTTTTTTTACTCTGCTCCTTGTGAATAGTTTTGTGTTCCCAATTTGGCTTGTTTTCCATTTCCATTTTTTGTTTTGGTGTGTGCATTGTTTTTAATAAATGCAATAAACTATTTGTTCTTCTCCCCTCTTCATGTGCTGGTATTTTTACCCACACTTGTTCGTTGATGTGTTTTCTACCCAAAGAATTTCAATTAGCAACCACATTGTTTGCATGGAGGTCAAGACAACCATTACATCAAAATAAATAAAGTATTGCATTCTTGGGAGATATACAATCATTGTGTGATATTTTAGTGTTCACATTTGTGTTTCCTCGAACACCTATTTTGAATCTGATTGAGTTGGATGTCTCTAACCCTATGCTAGTACTATAGCCAAAATATTCTTCAATTTTAGGAATGGCATACAAGAAAAGGGCCTTGAAGCTTTTCATCCTAGTGGCTCTTCAAGTCAATATATTTGATAGTATATTCAAAGATGACACTTACAGTCATAAAGATGAAGATAATGATGTGAATATTTGTTTCTCAGGTGTAAGATAGACAAATTTTTTAGAACAAGTGATCTGGTCTAGCAACGCATGTTCATTTCTCTTATGATTGAGAGTGGTGAACTGGCTGTTAGTTAGTTAGATAGAGATATGAAAAACTTCTAAAGTGATTTGGTTCGATAACATGTGTTTATTTATCATATGATTGAGATTGGTGAACTAGTTGCTAGTTGGCCAAATTGAGACGTGCAAATGTGTGCTACACAATGTTTTCAAGAATTTGTAGCAATAAAGCAACAATCACTAAAGATTCCAGAGTTCTCTTGTATTTCACTAGGAAATGTGGTCTCACATTTAGAGTGAACTATTGTTGTTAAATTTTACATTTTGTGAACACCCCCAAATTTTACTCCTATAGGCAATTGGACATGCTTTAATGACAGGGGTAGTAAAAAATTTCAGATCATTGAAGATGTCAACTTCGGTAGCCCAGTGGACAAGGCTTGGTCTGTGTGCAAAAATATAATATATTGATTGCTAATGACAATAGCTATGGATTTGTTATCAAGAACATTTCATCATTCACAGTTTGATGTATATAATAAGGTGAATGAGAAGTTTTCAAAGGTTGTATATTCACATTATAATGAGCGGAGATATAACTTTTTACAGTATTTGTAGTTGAGCTTTTGAAATCCATTGTACGTAAAAGAGGCGGTCATACACTGGAATAGATAAAATTTAATGAAAATTTTACATTTAAATTGGATTGATGGGTGTTATCCAAAAGATCAAGATCATTGGTGGCTATCTGATTGTCAGGTTGAATTAGTAGTTGAAGCACAACAACAAACCATTGAACGTGGTGTTTTGTCCCTTTTATTTGATAGTAGCTTTTATTTGTGATTCAAGAAAATTGTTCAAAAAATTAGTTATAATAAAACAACCTAACATTAATGTTATATGAAATAGTCATTATCCACAACATCATCATTGGTATACGTAATATTTTTTTTTGGCATGAACATGATCGATGAAGCAAATATTGAAACCAAATTATTTGCACTCGAAAGTATGGGATCGATGATGATGAGAAGATAATTATTTCTAATATCTTATCAAATGAAGCTACAGTTACATGTGATTCTATCGCACTTTTGTATTGTTAAATTTTCACTTAATGCATCAGTTCAAGAGGTGTTCGGTCCTCCAAGTGTCAATCTATATCGAACAAGGAAACCTGCATGTTTAGAGGCATGCAAAAATTTACATGAAGTTCGGGCACTCCAACAACATCTTCTTCCCATTAATGAGGCTGATCCTGATGTGGAAGACATTGTAAACTCAAAGAATAGAAGCATTATAGGTACATGCAAGAATTTTATTTGATATTTGAACCCTAATTCGATAGAATTCCCACCAGATGTATGCTTGAATAATGGTGTCTCAAGCTCCGTTTTGTTATATGTTCATTGTATTTTTTTCCTTCTGTAATGCATCGCATGAATTGGAAAATCATCTATGAGAGGAAATACAAGAGGGTTCTGAAATGCTTCAACTCAACGAATATCATATGTTTTTCTTTTAATTAGATCTCTATGAATCAAAATTGTTTGATGCAGTGGTAGTCAGGAATCATTTGTCGATTAAGTCTTGCAGACTTGAAATAAGTTAATATAATACAAATCCTGCTCACATCCTACACTAGGTCAAGAATTTTCAAAAAAATTAATTGTAGTGCTAATTGGGTTTAGGAATCCACACAAAACTATTGTTTATAAAGAAATCTTATCTAGTTCTATTCGGCATTCACAAGTCTGAATTGCAGTGAACAAGACTACAATTCCGAAGGCTCACAGACAACATTCCACAACTTCGAAATTGCTCACCAACTCGACAAATCATTAAAAGCTCGCCAAACATCCATGTGGCCTCTTCAAAATGCTAACATGGCCTTTTAGCTTGAAACTTCAGAAAGACAGTTCGTTTTTCATGAAGATATATGGACGTATAGATCTCAAAACATATAAACTATACTTTTGAGTGGTGTTTCAAAGTATATTTCATATCCTTGCGTTTCAACAACCTTTTTTACATTATTAAAAATCTCTCTAAAGCCCGCAGGCTGTATGCTGCCTTCTCTAGATCATTTTGCATTTGCATATATCTCAAATGCTTTTTACATTGTAAAGGAAACTTCAAAAACCCACAAGCTTCCTTGAGCATGGTTTTATGTTTTCTTTTGCCAGCAAAATGGTCAAATAATCCATTTTTTAAATACTCTCCATTGTAAAGTGATTCTCAAGCTTTCATTTGATATTGCAAAATATTTTCAAAGCCCAATTAGACCTGCAATAGAAGTATCTAAAATCCAAGTTCACCCAAAGGTCGTTTTATAATGTAAAATGGTTTCCTAAAACCTGAACAAGAGAAGTAAGGGCTTGCCACAAGTGTTGAGTGGGTTTATTAACTCATCTTGACAACTGACAAGATTCAAATCCTGGTTCGATAAGAGAAAGTTCACGAGAATCCAATAATAGTTGTGAAGACTCATGATGGTGATTCTGTGATAATTGAACTTGTAAAAAATCAAAATAGTGTTTTTGGTAAAAAATAGCAGCAGTGATATATTTATTGGTAATTGTGTATGGCCCTTAGCTGTATCAGATGATGGAATTCAAGACTATAGTCTAGGACAAGGCTGATCTACAGGTTGTGAGTATCCAAACTCAAATAAGATGTGAATAGGTGAAATTTAAATCTTTCATAATAGCTGAAAATAAGATTGAAATCCTAATCGGGAAACAAGAAACTTATTGCAAAATTATGGAATCCTACATAATGTAAATCAAACATTGAAGGGTCGAGTTGGTGAGCTCAATCTCCATTTCAAATTGATTTCTAACTCTTAAGGCATTTTGAAGGCATCATATGGACAGAAAAATATTCTCATGCATTCCCCTCAGTAACCAGACAAATATATAGAGAATTCAGAGCAAGTGATCTTGGTTGTTAGTGTGTGTTCATTTTTCATATAATTGAGAGTGTTGAATTGGATGTCAGTTGGACGGATCAAGATATGTAGTAATTATGAATAATTATGCAACTTGTTCAGAAACTTAGAGTATACAGGCTCAATCTTCATAAAAATAGGATTCAAATCTAGTTGTAGGGGTAGATCAATGTCCTATCCATCAAAAGGTGTCTTCTCTCTCTTCATAATCACTCAAAATTTCTCTCTTTCTCTCTTTCTATTTCTCCATTGTACTTTTTGAAATCACTTAAAAATGTCATATCACTTCTTAAGTCATAAAGAGGAAAGTGAACTATAAAATAGAAAGTTCTTACTGAAAATGTGGTTATGCCTTCGTAAGCTATAAATAAGATGATTCTCATTGGAATCAGGGTCATAATTTCTTCCTCTTGTCTCATGGGAAAGGGTTGCTAAGTCTTTGTACCGAGATGATCATTTTCAAGGAATCTTTGAATACAATACAAAAAAAATCTATAATATGAATCAATTGCTTTATTAGTTTTGATTTATAAAATATACATTAAAATTTATGTATAAATAAATCCATTAAAACCTGCATTTTCTTGATTAAGTGTACTCTTGGCTTTGTAAACTTTGTGATGGAAACCCAAGATAATAGAATCTACATTGAATACACCTAATCTAGTCTAAAGGAAGACTTTGAGCTTCTAGATAATCTTGGTTCTCTCTCATTGGTTAATATGTATTGTCATTTACATGCTGATATGAATATTCTAACCTAGATTGTTTAATGCTAAACAAAACCCGACTTGAAAGGAAGAAATGGAAACTTTGTGCTCATTTCCAACTAGAAATACATAGGAGTTTTGTAGAAATTTGTGTCTTGAATCTCATTTGGAGATGTACTTCATTCATCCATTTGAATTATATCTCTCATGCCCTTTTGAATATATAGGTATTCATTTTTGAACTATCCAATCTATTTCCCCAAATTTGGGTCATTTAGATGATTTTCTATGTTTATTCTGTTGATGATTTCCCATTCTTTTATCTATTTATTTCCATTCTCTCTCTATTCCTAGTTTTTCCCTTTCTTCCATGTTTGCTACCTTTTGTACTTTCTATTTAAAAGTACCAAAAACCCAAAAACACAAATCATATGAGGGAGTTTCCCTTCTCGAAGGTAGAGGAAAATCATTCTTAAACTTTTGGTTTCTTTAATGTTACAAGTTTTATGTCACATCTAGTTGGGTGAGTCATAAAAATAATCTAAGCAATCACTATGACATAAAATCTTGTCAACACTCCTAGATTAGGAATCACAGTCTAGTAATCCCACTGTATAACAACCACTACATCAAAATTGATGATGGCTATAACATGGTCCACCTCGGCCCCCCCTGTGATCCCTCTCTAGTCACCCTAAAAAATACATGTGGTCCTTGGATAATACCCTACTATCTACAAAACTATCATTGCACCCTATCTGATGCCTCTTAATCAATATATCATGTTGCTTTGTAAATTAGCACTCGATCAACAAATATCCCATATAGTCAGCACCCTCCCCTCATCATCCTTACTAAATCTGCATGTATGACATCCATGTCACATCTCCTACTATCACCTCATCTAGCACCCATCTATAAAATGTTACATCACTTGTGTTCCCTCATCAGGCCCCCATTGCAATCTCCCATTCATATATCACTAGCTCATTAGCTTCTCTCTGATGTTATTTCCTCATTGACTATTTTATGGCTACATTCCCATGCCCATATTTGTAATAGTGTGGAAGAAATAATACTCCAACCCATCCTATAAGAAACTACATATAAATCCACTTTTGGTTTATTTAATGTTACAAGTTTTATGTCACATCTAGTTGGGTGAGTCATAAAAATAATCTAAGCAATCACTATGACATAAAATCTTGCCAACACTCCTAGATTAGGAATCACAGTCTAATAATCCCACTGTATAACAATCACTACATCAAAATCGATGATGGCTATAACATGGTCCACCTCGGCCCCCAATGTGATCCCTCTCTAGTCACCCTAAAAAATACATGTGGTCCTTCGATAATACCCTACCATCTACAAAACTATCATTGCACCCTATCTGATACCTCTTAATCAATTTATTATGTTGCTTTGTAAATTAGCACTCGATCAACAAATATCCCATATAGTCAGCACCCTCCCCTCATCATTCTTACTAACTCTGCATGTATGACATCCATGTCACATCTCCTACTATCACCTCATCTAGCACCCATCTATAAAATGTTACATCACTTGTGTTCCCTCATCAGGCCCCCATTGCAATCTCCCATTCATATATCACTAGCTCATTAGCTGCTCTCTGATATTATTTCCTCATTGACTATTTTATGGCTACATTCCCATGCCCATATTTGTAATAGTGTGGAAGAAATAATACTCCAACCCATCCTATAAGAAACTACATATAAATCCTAATATAAATGTGCTAACATAGTTGGTCCTTTGGAAAACAATCTTGTGAACTCCACCATATCTACCACCATGTCTCCCAATCCAATCTGGAAGAAATGTCCTCTCTTGTTAGGAAAAAGGATGTCGGTGATAATAGCCATAAGAGTAAGGGTGAGTCGGCCTATCATCTCATCCCACAAACACCTATCCAAATAAATATAGCCTATAAACAACCTCACCATTGAGTTCCCACCTAGCCTCTATACTGTCACCATATGCTTGGTCAACTTCCAATACAATTGATCCCCTCTGATTGGGATCCATCAAATCCACTAGACATCCTATAGTGTCATAGTCATGTCTATACTAAAATTGTAACTTTCATCTTGAGTTAATAAATAAAGTTTGTTGTAGATTTATTCATGGTTGTAGTGTGTTTATTGATTATTGATTTGTAGATAAGTGTGATATTTATCTCCTTTTACAAGTCCTTTTTTTTGCTTACTACTATGTTTTCATCCTCTATACGTCACTTAAAGTGTTAAAGAATAGAAATTATGTTGAAGAATGTTAATATGCAGTGTATTTGAAGACCTTCATTCCTCTACCTTTAATTTGCAGACCTTCTATCAAACCTTCATCTGAAACACTCATATTTAAGATTGTTCTAAAAAAGTATTGATGACAAGTTGTTCCCTTTTGATTGACAAGTGTGCCCAAGTTCAAGGTTTATAGATGATCATTCATCATTTAGGTGCATCACCATCAATAACATAGGTTTTCCTTTTCAGTATCCTTCTAACTCTTTTCATCCCAAATCAAGTAGGTTTTAGTAATTGATCCAAAATTGATATATTAAAAGGAGCTAGCCTCACAATCTAGAGGTTTGGTCTAGTCACAGGTACCCCACAACCTTAGACCATTCCAATGTTAGCCCAAGTTTGAAGCAAATCTGAGTAGTCTACTTCAGTTAAGGTAAAACTTGGGTTGCTAACAGTTCTAACACGTCTGATGGGACTACTTATTCACAAAATTTGGAGCACATATCTACAAATTTGAGTATAATAGCAAGATTTAAAGGTGTCAAAATCATATTTATAGACATTTCATGCTAAGAGTGGTTACAAGATCTTCCACAAAAGGGAAAGAGACTGAATTCATTAAGTTGTCTTTTCAATCAACTAAGAAAAAGAAGGCTTCTCAATCCAATCCAAATCCTACACCTCCTATTTCTCCTACTATTGTCCAAATAGCTCCTCCTATTCAAATAAATATTATCCAACCAAACATTATTGTAAATCCTATACCTCAAATGGTTATTTTAAGAAGACAATCTTTTATGCCTTTTAATGGTGGAACCCCTTGAACATCAATCAGTTTGATGACATTCTAGCTGCTGCTTTAAAGAGCCTTATTTATTTCACAGGATAAAATCCAATTATCCATATTGAGCATATTGTAGATATATCCAATCTTTGTTCAGTGCATAATGTGACTCAAGGAAATGTGGCTATGAGGTTGTTGGCAACTTCATTCAAAGGCAAAGCACTTCAATGGTACAGAGGTTTGACACCTATATCCATTAATACCTGGGATAAGTTTGGAGAACTCTTGTGCAAGAATATTGAAGACAAGAGTGATCATATTTATTTGGTGGGGTAACTGACTACAATCAAAATATTCCCTCATGAGTTCATGGTGGATTTCAAGTACAGGTTTCAAAAAATTTGAAATAGGATCCCTATAATTATCAAACCCACTCCTAACTAAGTATTCTTGTATTATTTGAAAGCTCCCAATTTAGATGTGGTGATTATGATACAATATATAGAAGGAAGTACTTTTCTAGAGGCTTATGAAGTAGCCATAAGGGTTGAAAATTACCTAATACAAACAGGTAAATTATCTCCTAGACCACATATGCCTTTGTTTCCAGAGATTCATCTTCATGTGCCTACTATTGCTCCATTACTAGATTCAGCTAGTCTTCAACAAATAGATGGTAATCATGTTGACATATTAGGTAAGACAGAGAGTGCACTCAAGGCTTATAATAATAAGTTGTTAGCTTTGGAGAGGAACAAATTCCACCTTACAGGACTTACCAAGCTCCTAATCAATCCTATTAGTATAATAGGCCTCCTTATTAGCCCAATCAGCAAGGGCAAGGGAAAAATAAATAATCAAGGCCATATAATGCTTACAATCCCAATACTTCTAGTAGTTCTAGAGCTTTGGTTCCAACTTAGAGAAATTATGCTTAAAAAGGCCAATGGACTAATCAGTGGGATTAATCAAACAATATGGTAATGGCTCCAACTGGTGAGGGTAATATTTTATACAATAAGGTTTAGCTCTTCCACCACATGATAATCAACCACCTTCAAAACACAAGGAAGCTTCTCTACCGCATGAAGACATTCCTTCTTTCACTTAAGCTGAGGTACCGAATCAACAAAGAGAAGGTAGTAGCAAAACACCTACTGAAACTACTTTTGTTAATTTCCAAGAAGGTGAAAATTATTTTAATTAGATGGTAAAAAATAAAGGTCAAAACATGTCCAATGTGGACAAATCTATTGAAAATCATATGAGGTCAAAAATAAGGGTACTTGGTGATGTTTTGGGTCTTGAAAAGACAACTCCTCTTCCTTCTCAACCACCTCAAAGGACTACCACTCAAGATGCACCTCAAAATTTATCATCAACTCAATAAGTACAAGATGGTAAGGGGAAGAATTTGAAAGGTCTTTTTTTTCATAGTTCACACAATAATTAGGTATCACTTCTACTCCTAAATTGTAACCCAGGACAACCACTTTCCTCTTATCATTGTAGATCATATGAATAAGGCCTTTGTTTATATTTCTATGTGGGATACATTGCTTATTCCAGATCAAAAAGATATCCTATAAGAAGAGATTTCAAAGCTTCATGTTTCAGATAAACAACCAAAAATAGTAAGTGTTGTTCTCACAAATTCTAATCAACCTCTTGAGCCTCAAACACTAAAGGTGATTAATCCACCTCCCTTATATCTTTCATTTATCATAGGATATTGTCTTGTTCGTTATTGTATGATTGACAGTAGGGCTAGTACCTTTGTCATGCTTAAATCCATAGTTGATAAACTAGGAATTCAGTATGAGCCTCATGATAAAGAAGTTTTGAAATTGGATGGGTCTCCTACTAAGAATGTGGGTGTTCTTAGAGATATTAAGGTCATACTTGATGCTTGTCCTAATTTCACCATTTCATAAGATGTGGTAGTAGTTGATTTACCTCCCTACTTTGCCTTATGCTTATCCAGAGATTTCACATGGTTTTTAGAACCAGGTATGGAATAAAGGTCACTAGAAGTTCTAAACCTTTATCCAGATTCCATTTATAAACTTATATGCCTAACTTGTCAAATGTGAATTACGCTATCTCAGAAGAAGATGAATATTTCAATGATCAAGAACCTTCCAAATCACTTGAAGGTATACTTGACTTACTCCTTGATGAGTGGGAAACTAATAATCATGGCTATGATTTATATAAAAGTATTAAAGAATCAGATTTGGTTGTCTACTGCATGTATGAAAGTGACATAATGCCTAGTCTCACTAGCACAACACAAGATCAAAAAGGAGCGTGGAATTTGTTCTTTGGTGGATCCAAATCAAAGAATGGTAGTGGGGTAGGTGTTATGATTATTTATCCTCTAAATCAAAGGTATTACTCTTATGTAAGGTTCAATTTAGTTTTACATATAATACTACTGAATATAAGGCTCGTAATCATGGTCTATAGTGGGCAAGAAAGAGGGGTATTAAGATTTTATAGGTTAAAGGAGATAGTGAATTAGTAGTGTAGAAAGTAAGAGGTCTGAGTGAAACTAAGAATCCAATTCTAAAGGCCTACAAACATATGGTTTCAAAATTTATGGAAGACTTCCAGGCATTTGACATTCTCTCCTTTCCTAGAGGAGCCAATCAACATGCAGACAGGATAGCTGCCATTGGAGCACAATATGATTTTATTGATGAGATAACAGACACTAAATATCAGTCCCAATTAAGGTTTTATGTATGCCCTTAGTTCCTAATAATGAATTAATTTTAAATTTTTTTTATAGTGATAAACAAATTGCCTATTTCCTACAACATGAGACAAAATTCTGCCCAAAGAATCATGATAAGTTACAATGCCAATATGAGGACCATATTGTTCAATTGAGATCAAATAAGTTACATAAAGGTTTTTTAATTGTGGAGATCACATTTAATGAGGATTATCAACTTATAAAATATAAGGTAAGCATCTCTACCAGAAAGTAACATTATCAACAAATTATCATAATTAAAGATAAGCTACTCAAGTTAGGAAAAGTGAGTAATAAGAATGAGAGAGAAGATTTTATAGCATTGTGCAAAGAGTTTATAGATGATTTTGCATGGGAATAATATGATTTGAAAGGTTTTAATCTCATGTTAGCACAACATACTATAGATCTTGAATAAGATGCCAAACTAGTGAGACAAAAGAAAAGGCCAATCAACCCCAAGGTTGAGATCCTTATGAGGAAAGAACTTACAAAGCTGATTGAATCTAACATAATCTTTCCCATCAAGCATTCTATATGGGTTACAAATATTTTACCTATAAGGAAAAATGAAGGGGAGATAAGGTTGTGTGTATATTTTAGAGCTCTTTATAGAGTGTCATTGAGAGATCACTACCCTCTTCCCTCCATGGATCAGATTTTGTAAAGAGTTTTAGGTTCACAAAGGTTTTATCTACTTGATGGATACTCAGGGCATAATCAGATATTGGTGAAGGATCAAGATCAATATAAAACTTTCTTCAAAACTAAATGGGGTACCTATGAATATAAGAAAATTCCTTTTAGACTCTCTAATGCTGGAGCTACTTTCCAAAGGGTAATGGATGTTGATTTTCAAGGACTCATAAATGAAATGGTACTTATTTATCTTGATGATATTACTATGTTTTATAAAGATCCTAAACATAAAAAGGGATTGTAAAGCTTCTTGGGAAAGATTAATTTCATTAGGAGGTTCATACTTGGATTTTTAGAATTGGTAAGGCCACTAACTCATATGCTTAAGAAACATTAAGAGTTCACATAGAGCAAATAAGGTAAAAGAAGTGTTGAGGCCATCAAACAGGCCATTAGCCAAGCTCCTACTTTTCTCACTCTAAATTTTACTAAATATTTATTCATGTTTGACTTCTCCACATGTAACACAATTTATGCCATGATCATGGAACAAAATAATGAAGGATTTGAGTAGCCCATTGATTTTAGTCAAGCATTGGAAGGGTATGAAGAGAAGTATTCATTTTTCGAGAAGCATGTGCTTGTTGTTATAAGAGGTAAATAAAAATTCAGACATTTGGTCTCTAACAACAAGATCTTTTTAATGGTATCTCATCCTAGTGTGAAGGATTTTATCCTTAACATAGACATAAGTGAAAAGAGGGCTAGTTGGATGACCAAATGTAAGGAATATGCCATTGAAGTGAAGGTTAAAAATCTAGTTAGAGGTAGTGGACTTTGTGATCACCTTGTAGTAGATGTTAAAGAAGAAAAATAAGTGATTTTGATAGTTCAAGACACTCAACATGCAACTATAACTATCTCTCCTTCTAAATAAACATGAGACATATCAAAATTCATTCAAATAGGAGAGTGTCATATAGGCTTAGATGACATAAAGAAGAGATATTTTAGCCTAAAATCTATACCTTACATCCTGATTGATGGATTACTCTTCAAGAAGAACATTGGAGGTATGTTTTTAAGGTGTGTTGAAACTGTAGTTCTAAGAACTTGAATAGAACCATAGTGTTTGGTAGGGTGATAAATAAAACCACTAAGAGGCTAGAGGGATCAAGGCTTCTATGGGCTATAGGAGGTCTATAGTGGCTATTAGGTTTGCTAGCTTACACTAGGATACAAAAAAACTTGTAAACCAAGTTGGGGATAGTATGAACAAGTGCACAAAATATGTAGGCCCCTATAATGGATCCAACCACAGTAAAAAAAGTAGCTAAGAATAGTCTATTGATTGCATAAATAAAGTGAAAACAACAATATCGAATGGAGAGAGACAATAACTGAAAAGTAAACTAGAAGTTGAGGCACTTTGAGGCCAAATGAAAGATGTTTTAAGTAATTAATATGTTTTAAAGTAAGGGTTAAAAATCATGCCTATTCTAGATTTGATCTATATTTCCAAATCAATACTATCATTTTATAACAATGCAATGTTATAGTTTAGCAAGAGAGAATGAATGTTTAAGCAAGTTTTCTAGTTTATCTTGAGCATGTATATTACTACTATGCAATGAGGAATGATTATAAATAGAGCAATGACATATAGTAAAAGAATATTTCAAGTAATGAAAGTATTCTTTATTCATATACAAAATCAAGAAACTTCAGAAACTATTCTAAGCAATACACAAAACAACTAATTCACTAAAACAAATCAAACCCTAACATGTATACTACATCATATAAAAAAGAGTTTCAATTTTAAAAGCAAAGTGACCTCATATCAAGCTCAAAGAGATGTGAAAAATTTATACCAACCAATTTTCCAAGCTAAGAGGCAAGAGAGGAAGAAGATCAGGATGTGTGTAGGCTGAGTCTAGACCAAGAGCCAAAAGCTATGGAGGAGGTGAAGGAGAAGCCACCAATCTATGGAATATCTAATGCAAGGAGCAAAAAATAGGTACAATAGAGTCTTAAGGGATAAAAGATAAACCCAAAATATTTAAGAACACTATCAATAGCAATGAGAATCACTAAGACTATTTGTAGCAATGTAGGGCATCCTTGATCATAATAAAAGCTATTGTACCAAGTAAGAATTAAGAGAAATTCAAGGAGGCAACCAAGATTTGAATAGAATGATTAAGTGGGAGGATAATATCAAGAAAGTTATCAAGATATAGACTCAAATGAATGAGAATGAGGCATATATCCCAACCCAAATCTGCCAAAAGACCTAAAACTGGCTATTTTTGACCATTTGGGTTTATTTTGGCACTTTTGACCATGTTCTGCCTAGGCCACGACTTTGGTGAAGGAAACATGTGGTCTAGGCCATAGGTTTCCTTCACAAAAGCCATATATTGGGTCAAATTGGGTCAAACAAGGGCCTAGGCTAGCCAATAGGCTTTCGAAAGGCCCTAGGAAGGCTCTTGAGAGCCTGTCTTACATGCAAAAGGACCAATATGGAATAAGTATGTATGAAGGGTAAGAATATGATGAGAGAGAGATCCAAATAGGTGGTGTATGTCTCAAAGTGGGATGACGAAGGTCAGAAATTTGCACATGAGTTGATGTGTAATCATAAGGAGTAAGGTCATAGAAAGTATGATTACATATGCCTTCAAGGTACAATAAGTCAGTGTTTGAATGAACAAGGAGTGTTGTGTAGTACTTGAAATCCACACCAAAGTAAAATAAAGAAATAACTAAAAAGATAAAAGGAAACATTACCTATACTTACCAGATAATGATGATGACAAAAAAAATTGATGCACGATCCACAACTGAGAGTGCAAATGATGTGTAATCTAAAATCCAACTCCAACTCCAACTCAAAATTTGGCTAAAACTCCTACAAAGAAGGGACACAAGTGATATCAAATCAAATCATACTATTTAGAATGACATTCACTAGGGTGTTAACCCTAGTGTTTTCCCTAATAGGGATATGGGTGAACTAGACATCCTCAAAGGAAGAGAGCAAATCACACATTGCCTTGAAGAAGGGGAGAAACTTAGAGCTAAGGATGGACTAAAAATTAGTGAGTTGAGACATGGATAAGAATGAGTTAGAGAATAACTACACATAACATTTGCCTAACTCATGGGAATCATTCAAGGTGCCAATGATTACATGATAGTATGTGGCATTATTCATATCATTGGAAAGGAAGAAACCAAATGCAAAAATATCATGGCCCCATAGATCATTGATAACCTAAATTGAAGCTAATGATCCTAGGTTTCCTTCACTATTTCCATCTGTGTGAATCACCACAGAGAGATACACTATGATGGGGGTTGAGAATGCAAGACTAACAACTATTGAAAGGTGATCTCAAAGTGAAACAATGTAAGTGAGTTGCATGAGGGGAAAAAAAATGAAACCAAGCCATAATCATATTTGTTGAACAATACTAGCCATGGTGATAGGTAACAAGGGAAAGTGGGGGGAAGTTCAGAGAAGATGAAGACTAGTTGGCAAGACTAGAGCAAGTCTTGAACCATCGTAGCTAGCTAATAACCCTTCCTTCAACCACAACAAAAAAGAGAGAGGGAGTTAAAATGGATTGACTATGAAAAAATAGAGAAATGACTAACTAAAAGAAACACAAGTAACTTCTATCCTTGGGTGCTCACGAGATAGGGTACAGTCTCGGGAGGTCAACGGGGACCTAGAAGGGGTCTTGGGAACCAAAATAGGGCCATAGTGGGCCCAAGGAAGCCTTAGATTTTTAAAAAAGTTTGAAAATACACTTATAACATTAAAAAAAGTGTTAAAATTCACTTATAACATGTCAAAACCCCTAATAGAAAGGTTTCATGGTTTGAAACATAAAAATGGGTAAAACACCCAAAAAGGGCCCATAAGGTGTATGCGATAAGGAGTGTACAACCCTGACAAGCTAGAAGACCTAAGGGTACAAGAGACTGAAATGGTCCCAAAACACACCCAAAGAGGACTTAAAGAGAGAAATGGACTCCACCATTATGTTTAGAATGGGCCAAAACCTCTCAAATGAAGGTTCAATGGTTTTAGGAGTAATAATGGGACAAAATAGAGGCTCACAGAAGGTAAAAAACAAGCTTCTAGCCTACACCACAACCTCACTAGGCCAGGTGACTACCTAGGGCACTATTAGGATGTGATCTAGCCTACTCAGGCCATGGCTTTACCCAAAAATGTATGCCCTAGACTAGAAGAGGCCAAGAATAGGCATGGGGCACCTGAAAAGGGCTTAAAACTTACCCAAAATAGAATGAGAGGGGGAAAGATGAGAAACATAGTTGTTAAGATAGTCTAAATATATTTTTATTATTCTTATAGGCACATAACTGATCCAAGGTCACATTGCGATATTGTCCAGACATGAGGTAGAGTCAAGGTGCTAGTGGTATGAAAGGCACCTCAACTAGTAGAGCCAACATCAATGCATAATGGCCAACCATGAGAGAGTGCCTCAATGCCAACCATAATGAGAGGTGAGGAGAGGTGGAAGGAGGATTATGTGAGATGAAGACTAGCCAGATAAGGCTAGAGAAAGTCTCAAGCAACCACAACCACTAATTCACACCACCTACAAGAACTATGGAAAAAGAGAGAGGGAGTTGGTAAATAGTTAATTGCAAGTGAGAAAGAACCCAACCACCTTAAAGAAGCAAAGGACTCTGCTTCTATCCCAAGGTTCATCCAAGGAGGAGTGTACAAGCAAAATGCATAGGGAGACCCATAAGGTCTGATGATGGATGCCACAAGAGGGGAAATCCACTAAATGGGGGCCTGAGGAGGGTGTTCTAGTAAGCTTTGAGGCTTACAAAAATACCATAGGCCCAAGCTTAGGCCTACCCCTAAGGGCAGGCCACCACTTCACCCTAACTAGAAGGTTACCCCTAAGGAAGGCCACTACTTAGTCTATGAAGAGGCTAAACAAGAGGGATAATGTAGGGAAAAAGATATGGATCATCTATATCCCTAGGTTCACTTGTCATGACTAGAAAAATGGGAGTTCTGAAGGTGGGGTCATTGTTAGTGAATGAGACTTCTAAACCCAAAAAAGTGAGAGGATGGTGGTGCATACGATATGTAGGCATGAGATTATTGTAAACTCTCATCTCATTGATTAGGTTGCATGCTATACCATGGATGGAATAACACTTGAGATTAGACTCAACCACTCTAGAAGTCTCTACAGGAGACGTATTGAGAGAGTCAATACTCTGATGGGATAAGTGTGATGCAAGGGGGAGCTCAACATATGGGGAGGCATCCTAGAAGAGGTTTCTATAAAGAGATTGGATTTCTTAGCATCATGGGGTAGAAAAGGGAGTCAATTGATGCATGCTAGACTCTAAAGGAATGAATGCTGATAGGTACTTATCCAGATCAAAAAATTCATCCTTAAAGAAATGAGACTCAAAAATAGGGGGTATATGATAATATAAAAACCCCTATGAGGAGACAACCAAATCCTTTCATGGGGGATTTGTCTTTGCATATAAAAATTCCTAGGGATCTGGGTTAAATTCCATGGTGTGAACCTCACCATCATGCACAAATTAAACCATGCAAAATGTGGCTAGTGTGATAGCCTGCATGGAAATGGTCCAAGGATGGCCAAGAATCATGTTGTATGAAATATCCAAGTCTAACACACAAAACTTTATCCTAACTATTTTGGGTCCAAACTTGACCTAGAGCTTCACATTCCCCATCAACATAATTGTGTCATTATTTAAACCAACATAGTTATGGTGAAGATCAAAGATCTTCTTTCAATTAATCCCAAAATCATTAAATACACATAGGGGCATGGTATTTAACATGGATCTTTCATCCATGATGCACCTCTTAACTTGATATTCATTGATGGAATTCTTGATATAGAGAGGAAACCTATCCCTCTTGACTAGAATTGAAACATCTAGAAAAGAGGCAAGGTTGAAAGAGAGAACAAGAGGGTAGGGTGCTCAGATGCTTTGGAGTTGAATAAAACTTCAAAATCATCCCATAGTGTACCCTCTTGAGAGAGACTAAGATCATGGAAGATAAGGCCCCTTTGTTTAGGATAAAGGTGAAGAAGGTCCTAAATTGAGATCCCAGTCGAGAGGCCTTGTAACTCCTTTATGATGGATCAAAGACATTATCTAGCCTAGGGAGGGATGTTATGCCAAAAGTTAAATCTGACTTTGGGGTTCCCTACCCCTATATAGTAGACAAGAGGTCCAATACCACTAGTCTCTCTAATAGGGTCAATAGATTGACCAAAACACATATTAACAAAGCACTCATACCTAATAGAGGCTATGTCAATAGCATAAATGACCTTGCTACTCTTGCACTTGGCTTTCCCTCATGGGTCATCATGGGAAGAGGAGTTAGAAGTGGTGGAAGAGCAAGAAGGAGAATGAGGGGACTTAGAATTTCATGTATTCTTTTTATTATTCTTCTTCTTCTCTTTGTCATGGTTAGATAGAGGCTCCTTAATAACATTTAACTTGCAATTCTATTCTGCAAGTGAAGAAATATGTGATGGAGGTGAGGCTTGCCCACCAAACTTCTAAGTGGCATAATTATTATCATCATGTCCCCTCATCTAGTGAAAATTACAAAACTTGGTGGGGTCATAAGGAAACACCATCTATTATTTTGCTATGCCTAATTCATAAGTCTTATTTTTAGATGGCTTCTTGCTCAGAGCATTCACCTCATGGCTATCTTTCTTATCCTTCTTCTCAAGAGGAAAATTAGTGACACCATCATCGATTGTATTGTGGATGCAATCACATGAAGAGGATGAATTTTTGGAAGAGATGGGATGTATGCCCATGCATACCTCAAATATTTCTATCTTTAGACACTCATTAAAAACTTCATCATAAGAGGTAGTTTCACACTTGAGGACCTCAAGGTGAACCTCCTACCTTAATGCTTGCATGAACATATCATAAAGCTAGTAATCCAAGAATCATGTTTTTCATGTATGGATGGCTGAATGCCACCTATGCTTAAAATCAAAGTTTGAATCACCCTTGGCCTATGCCATGGAGGTGAGTTATTAGATGTTGAGGTTAAAGGGTTTGGAAATATCAAAATATTGGAGGAATTCATCTAAAAAGAGCTATAAATTAGAGAGAGAATATGACAATAGATTCTAAAACCAGACAAGAGCTTTAGCTCATAGAGAATGAGCAAAGAGATTCAACATCATGCCTTCATCCTATTCCCAATACATAAACACCATCATGAATGTTGTAATATGCTCCATGGGATTAGAGTCCTACATCCCTTTGAACTTAGGTAGTTCAGGGATAGAAGTAAGAAGGGGAATAACACACACTCATGGGGCTATAGGATTCTAACATAGATCCTCATAAGCATAGTTGATAAAAGGATAGTGATGAACTCCAAGAGGGGGATCATGATGGTGATGATGTTTCCTATGCCGATAGGCATCACCATGACCATGACCATAAAGAGGATGATGCCAAAGTGGCACCTGATAGGGGAGACACTCATGCTGGAAATCATCTCTACCATGGGGTGGGGAATGGAAACAAGAAGTGTGATGGTCCCAAAAAGGATGATGGAAAGATGTGGCATACTCATGGAAATGATCATGATGACCAATATCTCCATGATGTAGTTCATGTGTCATCAGATGAGGTTCAATTGATGGCTACTGATTCTCCTGATATGCATCTCACAGATCTCTAGTTTGCAAGTGGCAATCAAAATCAACATGCTCATCAAAAACTCTAAAAGGACTATGACGATGGGGATACTGAATTAGAATACCTATGACCCACAACATGGATATGAGGATGTTCTTGATCTAGAGTCTCTAGCCAGGAAAGATGTAGGAAAATTACATGAGAACTGGTCAAGACACTCAAAATTGAGCAGTATTTATAGAGGAAGCATGAGACTAACTCCTAGTGGGAGAAGGAACCAATTCATTCACCTAAATAAATCTATAAAAATTATCAATAATTACACATAACTTGTCAGGTCCTAGTTGTGCAAGGTGATCCTCATCACCTCAAACGGGTGAATGAGGTGTGGCATGAGGCTAAGATGAAACATCCTTAGATGAATGAAGCTCAAATTGGTGAAAATAATATTGAGTACATTTGTTATAGTAATACCAATCTTATTCCCTTTCAAATGTGAGAGGGTGTAGACTACCATGTTGGGTCAAGGGAAGCTCCTAGATCCTATGGTGTCTATGGTGTTCTATTACAAATGTAGCTTGCTCATTAGTGAGCTCAAGGATGAGACCCTGAATCCATCAGGATTTGAATCCTAAGGGTGGGAGATCAGCCATGGATGTAATGAAGCATGAGAAACATGGAAGAAAACAAAAAAAAAAAATTGATGGAGAACCAATAGGGAGAAAGACACAAAACCAAAGCAAGATAAAACAACCAAGGTGAGAGTCAAAACACAACTAAAAGTAAAGCCTAATAGCTAACAGAGGGGAGTTGGATAAGAGAGCTCTAAATGGAATAGAACTAGTGTGAAACTTATGTGATATCCCACTAGGCATACCATAATTTAGCTCTAAGAATCTAAATGGAACCACTAGTGTTTGGCAGGGTACTAAAACAAACCACTAAGAGGCTAGAAGGCTTAGGGATTTTATGGGCTATAGGAGGTCTATAGTGGCTATCCAATTTGCTATCTTGCACTAGGCTATAGATAGACTTGTAAACTAGGTTAGGGATAGTACAAACAAGCACACAAAGTATCTATGCCCCTCTAGTAGATCCAACCATAATAAATCAAGTAGCTAAGACTATGTTATTGATTACATAAATAAAGCAAAAATAATAATATCGAATGGATAAAGATAACAACTAAAAAGTAAACCTAGAAGTTAAGGCACTTTGACGCCAAATGAAAGATGCTTTAAGCAATAAAGATGTTTTCAATCAAGGGTTCAAGAGCATGCCTATTCTATATTTGAGCTATCTTTCCAAATCAATACTACCATTTTCTAGCAGTGTAATGTTCTAGTTTATCAAGAGAGAAGGAATGTTTAAGCAACTTTTCTAGTTTGTCTTGAGCATGTATATTACTACTATGCAATGAGGAATGCTTCTAAAGAGAGAAATGACATGTAGTAAAGTAATATTTTAAGAAATTAAAGTATTATTTAATCATATATAAATGCAATAAAATTCATAAACTACTCTAAACAATACACAAAACAACTAGTTCACTAAAACAAATCAAACCCTAGAATGTATACTACAACAAATAAATAAAGAGTTTCACTTTACAAAGAAAAGTTCCCTCATATCAAGATCAAAGAGATGTGTATAATTTCTACCAACCTATTTTCCAATCTAAGAGGCAAGAAAGGAAAATCATGATGTGTGTAGGCTAAGTCTAGACCAAGAGCTAAAAGTTGTGGAGGAGGTGAAGGAGAAGTCACCAATCTATGGAAGAGCCAATGCAAGGAGCACAAAAAGGTGCACTGGAGTCTTAAAGGAGTAAGGAGAAACCCAAAATATTTAATAACACTGTCAATAGCAATGAAAATCACCAAGAATAGCTAAAATAATGTAGGGCATCCCCTATCACAATGGAAGCTATTATGCCAAACAAGAATCAAGAGAGATTCAAGGAGCTAGCCAAGCTTCAAATGGATTGATCAAGTGGGATGATTATAAAAATAAATTGATCAAGAGATAAACTCAAATTAATGAGAATGAGGCATATATCCCAACCCTAATCTACCAAAAGACCTAAAACTAGCCATTTTTGACCATTTAGGTTCATTTTGGCACTTTTGGGAACGTTCTACCTAGGTTGTGGCTTTGGTGAAGAAAATGTGTATCCAAGGCCATGGGTTTCCTTCACACAAGCCATGGCCTAGGACAAATAAGGGCCTAGGTTGGTCAACAAGATTCTGAAAGGCCCTAGGGGGATCTAAAAGGCTTGTCTTGCATGTAAAAGGACCAATATGGACTAAGAATGTACGGAGGGTAAGAATATGATGTGGGAGAGGTTCGAAAAGGTGGTATATGTCTCAAAATTGGATGATCAAGGTAGTAGTCTGAATGTGAGCCGATGTGCAATCATAGGGATGAGTAGGGTCATAAGAAGTATGATTATAGAAAACTAGTCAAATAGATAAATTATTAGAGAAATTTCATGATAGGCCTTTAGGAGACCACTTTACAACCAAGACTACATCATTAAGGATCATAATCACTGGTTATTTTTGGCCTAATTTGTTCAAATATTCACATGCATGGGTAAGAAGATGTTCCAAGTGTGTAATGTTTATTAGAAAATAGAGAATATCTGTCATACCTTTGAAACCTATCCAAGTTAAGTAGGCCTTCATGCAATGGGGTTTAGACTTCATTATAATGGTTCATCCTCCATCAAGTACTAGACATAAGCGGGTTTTGACAACCACAAATTACTTTACTAGGTAGGTTGAGGTAGTTGCAGTCAAATAAGAAAATGAGAACTTAGTTTTGGAGTTCTATGACAACCTAGTGACTCATTTTGTAGTTTATTCAACCATCATATTAGATAATTATTTGGATTTTAGAAGTGAAAAGGTATGTGAATGGGCTCTTGATCATGGTATTCATCTCAAATCTTCATCAAAATACTATCTTCAGGTTAATGGACTAGTAGATTCCACTAATAAGAATCTGATTAGGATCATCAAAATAACAATGGAAGACAATCATAGAGGATGGAATATAAAGTTGAAGACTACCTTATGGGTAGATAAAATCACTCCAAAGAAGGCCATTGGTCACTCTCCTTAACTTTTGGTATATGGTATTGAAGCAAAGATGCCTATTTCATTGGAACTTCTTGCCTTGGATTTTGCACATCAGTTGGAGCTGATAGAGAATGATGCAATGGATGTAAAAATGAATGAATGGAGAGAGTTGGAGGAAACAAGAGACAATTCTATGCATATCATGTGGTCTAACCAAGTTTAAGTCAAAAGGTCTTTTGATAAAAGAGCTTCATCCAAGATTTTTCAATAAGGTGACATTTTACTCAAGTGGGATGAAGATCATGCTAAAGTAGATAAACATTTCAAATTTGATAGCCTTTGAAGTGGCCCATATGTTATTACTAGTTTTAATGAAAGTAATGCTTTCAAATTGTTCAATATAAGTGGTGAAGATCTCCCTATTCCTGAAAACAAAATAGTTTCATTCCTCTAATTGCATATGCTTTGTTAGTTTTTGTTTTGCTTTAGTTATCAAGTGTTATTTCCTATTTTTGTCTTATTTTGTTTGTTTTGTGTCAATTCTACAAGTTTCAACAATTTCATAGTGTAGTACAAAGTCTGATATAGCAAAGAGATTCTAAATTTTCTTGACTAGCAGGATGGTCAACCCCTGTGAGTTGCCAAAAATGTTGGAAATTGAACCTATCGAGGCCAAATTACAACCCCTACAATTAATTTTTTTTATGGTCATCATAGTGTTCCTAACTACCAAGTGAAGAGAGAGTTGTCTCAAGTGTCATGTCAATGGTGTCAAGTATCATTCTGAGGTTTTGATAGATAATTCAAGTAGGTTTTATGATCTAAAGTGATTTGATGGAGATATACAAAAGGTGGTAGTTGATGACTCATAGATATACTTAGTATTTTCAATCACAATTATTTATAGGCCTTAACTAAGGATGATGAACATACATAAAAGTTTTATGAGGAGTTCAATTAAAGGTGATAAAGTACTTTTCCATGATATTTATTAGCATCTTCTTATGAAAGTATGTGTATGAGGTCAAAAGTGAAGGTTTTGTCTTAAATTGATTAAATTAAACCTTAATTATCCATTAAATCATTCATTATAATTTGAATCACCTTCATATTCATGACTTTACCTTAGTCACATGATGTCATACTTTGAAAATATCATTTCATGCAAGTCTAAGCCTAGAAAAGGCCTTTAAGAGCTCACACGTGCCAAATTTGGCCCATAAAGATGTCAAATTTTTAATACTTTCTCTAATCTCCTTCATTAGTTTTATTTCTATCTTTTCCCTAAATTGGTGGTTTCAAGATTTAAGTATGAATATAACGCAAAACAAAGGCTAATTTTATGAGTTTTATGCAAGGAGTGGGGACTTGTACAGTCCTTTCTATATAACAAGCATCATGAGCTTGAAGGAGGAGTTGTCACAGGTATTCTAAAATAAATTCAAGGAAAGAATACATAATACAATCCCAAAACCAATTTTCTCCATCTATCTAGCTTCTTTCCACATAGGGAGAGCCCTTTCAGTTTGCAGGTGGCATGGCCATGAGAGAGAAAATCAAGGTCTAAAATTTTGGGCAAAGAAATGGGTCTCAAATAGCTTCCAACTATGGAAAGTGGTTATCAATTTGGTTCTCTTTCCTTCATGAAGCATCCTTTTTAAGTCAAGACAAGACACTCATCAACTGTTCTTCATCCAAGTAGGCAACTGATTTTCTTGGATTTCTCCTCATTTGGGCATCATGATAGGAAAATTTAAGTTTGTGGAGTTTCTCAAGAGCATGAGACACCATATCCATGGCATTATTTATTTATTATATATATGTGTGAGGGTAATATGGAGCTCAAGAAGGCATATAATGTAAATCTACAGTCTACAAGCATACGAAGAGAGTTTGTACAGTTCATGAGAGAGAAAAAGCATCAAGATTTTTTGGATTCTTATTTGAAGGGGTTTTATGTATATCATATTTTCCTCATTCAAGATTCTCAAAAGTTTCCTCAAAGATCCATGGTAAGGAAGTCATCAATGTGTTCTCATTATCTTCATGGAGTCACAATTTAGCATATGTTAAGGAAAGTTAGCATATGTTAAGGTTTTAGCAAACTCCTAGGTTTCAATTTTAGCACCAAATACCTCTTTCAAAGGCCTCCAAACTGTTATATCTTGTTGAGTGGGTGAGTATGCTTTATTAAGACCTTAAATATGGTCTTGGAATACACTTTTCATGTTTTTTCTCACCTCCATCATGTTGCATCCATGTACACTATCTTCTCATTGTCTTTCACTGTTGTAAGGCTCCATCTCCACCTCCATTCAATGTTTCCAATAATCCATTGATATCATATCACCTTCTGTCTACCTCCATCTCATGAATTCACTATTAAGAGGAGTCAAGGATGTTTTAAAAGCATCATGATCATGTAAATGTGGTGTGAAAACCTTAACACATTGTCATTCACCTCATGTGTCCACCTATAGCCAATGAAAAGTATAGTCAAGAGTTTTCATGGAATTACAAAGGAAGGAAAGACTATAAGATACCTCATTCAAGGTATTTGTTCAAATTCTCTCAAGTTGCAATGGATGAATGGAAAGTTCACTAAGACTATTTTTTAGCCTTTTCAAGGTATAATTTTGACATAGTCAGTACAAATGGAGCATACATAGTCACCTAAACAATGTTAAAGGGGATGAATCAAATGCATTATAGAGAAAATCTTGAAACCTTAATAGAAATCTTGGAGTAGATGGATCATTGAACTCCTATTTGGAACTAAGGATAATTCCAAGATCTTCTTAGTAAGATCATCAAGTTGATTTAGAATCAGTCTAAAGAGAACTATAGTCATCTCTTCAAGGACTCAATCATAAGCCCAAGGAGTGGACAGAGCTATGAAAGAGACTTTCAAGAAAGTTTGACCTTCAAGTGAGTTTTTGGAGTTGATAGAGATAATTTTACAAGTTTAAGGATTCATGTACATCTTGTAACCTATTCAATCTCTCCAAGCATCCTAAAACTTGTACACAGTCCATATAAAAGCCAAACTTGGACCTACAGTCAAGCCTAGTAAGAGGAAAGGTTTGTTTTTAAATGGTATGGAAATGAGTATAAAGAATAAAATGTGATTAGGTGATGCTCAAAAATTTGGATAAAATGAAAGCCTTGAATTTTATCACTTTAAAAATAAGACCTATCTTCATAAGGATCACCACCTATAGTAGGGTTTGAATCCCTCTTTAAGTATGCAATTTGAATCACATCATAACTGTGAGAAAGGTGTGGTTATACATTGAAGGTCAATGGGGTTTATACCTGAGTTAAAGAGTCACATAGAATAGTGTGGAGAGTTATATCAAGCCATAGGATCCAAATTGCAAGGTATCATGGTCATTTACTTCATGAACAGTCACCTACAACCATGGAAACACAGGGCTACCTCCAAGTATGAAGAAAAAGATAACATAATAGCCTATGGGAGAATCACATGATTAATGGAAGTTTAATAGGGTAATGAATATGTGAATAAGGTCAAGGCATGAATAAGGTTATCCTAAAACAAGTTTCACTCCAAGTTCAACCTTGAATTATCCACCTATAGTCATACAAAGGGCAATTTCATTGACACAATCACATACTCTCTATAGGTGTAGTTTAAGATGCATTCAGTCAAGAAGGAATCATGTGAGATCTTATATGTATTAAAAGGTAAAATTGAGATCATAAAACCCTCATTAGGATCATGATATCCATGTAAATTACTACCAACTCAGTAAGTACAACACACAGGCTCTTGAATGGATTAGGACTATGTAAGAGCCTAAAAGCACACTTGAAGAGAAAATACACCAAAAGAGGAGGTGAGAGGAGGATTTTAGATCACTTAGAAGGTCTCAAAATGCCAAATCATGGTGAAATTAACCTCAAACACTTCCATCTTATTTCATCACCACCTACATTAGTATGATAGAGGCAGTCACCTTAAGGTTTCTTTGAAGATACATGGTGTTTCATGGATATATAAGACTAAGCTTGACCAATGAATGATTAAACCTATTGAAATAGGTATATTTATGGAAAAATTCAAGCCTATTTATTATCCTTAAACACAAATACAAGGTCAAAATAAGAAAATTTAGTCATAGGACTATTGAAGCATAGGCAACCTACTAGTCAGTTTTGAAAAAATGCATCTACAAGCCTCTATAGTCAAGATCTAACTATGAAAATTAGTGGAGGTGATGTTCTAAGTGCTTATAACTATCCATTGTATTTTTTAGGTTACTTGAATATTGGAATCATCCACTATTTTATCACAATCACCTACCTGTCTATTGACAATCAGAGAAAGGGCTAGGCAGACTTCTTGGAGTGTTATAAGGTTTGGAAGAGGGTTTGAGCTTCATGAGAGGTCTATTCAGGAAAGGAAACATGATGTTCAATATTAATACACTTAGTGAGAGTGATCACCTTATTTTTTTCATGAAAATCATGCCCTTGAGAGACAACATAGTCAAATAGGCCATAAACACTTGATAGACCTATTATAGAAAAGGGTACACAAAGTTGTCTTAGTCAGTTATTGGCTTATTACAACTAGGTGTAAATATGGGATATTACCTTTGAACTCAACATTTTAACACTCAGATCCATAGACATCAATCCACATAAGGCACATGCCTTACATGCTCACTTGAAGTGTAGCTAAGATGGAAATAGGGCCTATATTGGGCTAGTTGTGCCATGGCGTAAGATATCAATTATGGGACTTGATCAATTCTAAGAAGACTTTAAGTAGATCCATAGGTGAAAACCTTTGATAAACTAATCTTAGAAATACATATGTGCTTGAAGGGTCAAAGGGATGCTTTCACTTCAAGTACTCATACTAGGCTTGCACTTCTAGCAAGGATAGGAATGCTTAGCACATACTCTATAATAAGTCTTTATGTAAGTTAAAAATGACATCATTAACATTTGCAGGGACTCCATTAATGATCTAAACTAGAATCACATATGAAATTCACTTAGAATAATTGGATTTAAACTACAACATAACATCCATTATACATCCCATTACCAATACAAAATGGTGTATAAACCATACACATAATGTTTTAAGGTAACCATCTTGATCAATAATAAAAGATTTAAACAAAGAAATTATAGATTTAATGGCATAACACATGTTTAATTCATACTAAATGACCCAGAGGCTCATAGGTAAACTTGGGCATATATAAATGGAGCCTTCATGGCATCCATACTAAACATAAGTTTAATGTCTATCAGATGCATGCATACAGTATAACTCTATTTCATAAGACATTTATTGTGATTATCTATCTCCCTAGTCTCATCTAGTTCAAGCTTCTTAAATAGCTCATAGGAACATCTCCACCAAGGTGGAATGTGCACACTAAGTGCTGAGCTAGAGCTTTGGTGATCATTCCTATCAGATCCATGACTTCATAAAGTTCTTGCTACAATTGACACATATCACTAATCTTAGAAGATGCCTTGAAGATCCAAGAACCTATTAACCACCTACTAGTTAGTGTAAGGTATGTGCTACAACCTTTAGTTGGTGCCAAAATGCCAAAATTCCAATCATTATACAAAATGATTCCCTCATGCTGATGTAGATGTTGTGTTGGCATGAATCCTATATTTAATGAGATAAGGGGCCCGACATCACCCTATACAAAATTTTTAGTCCATCCTCAAACTAAGATATCAAGGTATTAGTGGCATATAACTTAGGTGCACTCTCTTTAAGCTCGATTCTAAAGTATTCAAAGCCCTTAATGGTGAGCTTGATTTCTTTAGTGGTGTTGTCTATTTTTGTAGATATAGTAGTAAGTGAAAGCACATTAGTCTTCTCCAACACCTTATAGAAAGCCTCTACATTTTCCTTTGCCTTTTACACACTCCTGTCTAGGATTGCTCTTTTCTCATAGTCCTTAGTCTGTAGAGCACAAAAGAATGATTCTAAGTTATACTCTTGATCCTTAATTTGATTACTAAGTGTATTGATGCTCTTTATGATCTATGCCCATTCTGACCTACTCATTGAGTATACCTATGTCATCAGCTTCTCCTTCTCCTCTTTTGCCTAATTTAGGCATGCATCTATGACTAAGGCTTAGTTTGAGAAGCTTAAGAAGATGGAATTTACTACATCTCTGATCTCTTATAGTTTAGTGAAGAGGCCTTCTACCTATTTGAGCTTACCACCTAGCTCCTTCTATGGCATGTCTCAAGGATCTTCTTCTTCTTACACTTAATCGAGTTTTAACCTTGGGAACATCTACTCCACTATCACATAGAATTTTTGACCTCTGTAAGGTTCAAAGTATCAACACCAACCAAAAGGGATTGTTTGGCCATATATATGTGCTCATAAAGATACTATAGCTTGAATTTGGTGACTTGTGCTTCATCTTCAACTTCTTTATGAAGCTTTTTCCATTTTCTTGCCTTACCATCATTGATGATGTTCTAGTGCACAAATTTAATGTCCATTCTAATTAGTGCATTCCTAAATCAAACTAGGTTCATGGAATGAGGTTTTATAATGAGAAAGTATTGTCCCTCATTAGGCTCTTCTAGGCTCAAAATAGCCTCTCTAAGCACCTCAAAATGAGGCTCATCCATATAGTGATCGACCATAAATGAGAGTTGTTTGTGCATCCTATTTGTGGTTTTTTGTGGGGAATAGTATCATACATATAAATATATACCTTCTACCTTATACTCAGCTCCTTGTCATCCTTTTCAACAATGGCTATCTTTATTTATTATTTCTCCTCTTCACTAGCACCACCACTCTCTTCAGTGCTCTCCTTAGTGTAATCCCTTGTTTGATATTTGGGAGTTTTTTCCTTAGACTTCTCCCCCTTATCCAATTCTTCCTCCTAAGGTTTCTCACTACTCACTTCTAGGGAAATTTATTCCATGCCAACATTGCTTTGTTGCTACTGGGGTTCCTCTGTATCTCCATTTATTTTTCTAAGGCACCAGAATCACCTTCTTTTTCTTCAATCACCCCTTCACTACTTGGGTGCACCTCATGTACAACTTCTTCTACCTTTCTGGTGGGGGTGTTTGGCATTTACTTGATTACTTCAACTATTGGTCTTGTGCTTACAGGAACCTTCATGGCCTTTTTCTCTACCTTGGCCAATTATTATTTTTAGGAAAGTCTACATTTCTCTTAAAGTGCCAACGCCTTCTCAATGTCTTCCTCACTCAAACCCATTTTATTCCAAACCCTTCTCTTATTGTCTTATATTTATTAAGCTAGTGTGGAGGGTTCTTTTCTAGATGAGGATCTTGTCAACTCCTTTGCTTCTCCAAGCACGATGATCCTGCCGATTTGTAGGGATTCCTATACATCCTTGGTGCTTGGCTCTTCTTCCTCTTCTTTTATCTATAAGATATATGTCCCTGATCTTTCTTCTTCAGTCTCCTCCTCCATTTCAAGTGTGAGGGTCACCTCTTTCTCCATCTCCTCTAGAGTTATAATAGGGAATGTAATTTGTCCCTTAGTCTTTTTCTTGTGGTTCTTGCTAGAGAAAGCATTCTCTATCATGAAGGTCATGTGATTCTTAGGAGTTGTGGATCTAATTTTTTCTCTAGAGGTAATTTTTATTTTCATGTACTCCATGATCTCTTCTAGTTTATCTCCCTATTTATTTTGGAGAGTATTCTCTTGCATCTTCAACATAACCTTCCATTCATTGCTGATTAGGAGGGGGTGATCATCATCATTTTCAAGATCTCTACCCTTATTGCATGACTTTATTTCATAGTAGAGGTTGAAGATGTGACCATTTATAATCTCTCTCTAGAGGGTATGGAGGTCCATCCTATCAAAGTCATCCTCCTCATCCTTGGTGGCCTTGGATTTGGAGTGCATAAAATGGCACCTCAACCTACTCATGTCTTGATCCATGGTTTTGATTGGGATCTCTAGCTATTACTCATTAGGAATCCTCCTTAGCACCATGATGAGATACTTGGAAAAAAATGTGTAAAGCAACTTGAGCCATCTAGATAGGTTCCCATCTGTGAGTGCTAGGCACACTACACAAAAATTTTGCATTACAATAAAGGTCACCTTTCCCACTAGATGTTGGGGAAGCTCCTAAGGGATGCAACATTCAATCCCAAAGGATTTGATGTACCTATCACACCACCCTTGTACCCTTATCTTGTACTTATAGGAAAAACTAGATGGGAAAATGAAGTCTTGATACTTCATCATAAGGGACTCATGGTTGGGTGGGAACACCCATAGGTTATTGGCATCACTATCTGGCACACCTATTTCCTACGTTACTATCAATATCAATATATACCCCTACCTAAAGGTTTCATACACTCAATGACACTCTTACACATTCTTAACAATTTCCTCAATAATGAATTTGGAGATGTTGAATTTTACCCCTTATACAATATGACAAGTGATGCACAAGAAGATTTTATCGATGTCAGATCACCATCTACTAAGGCATAGTTTTTAGCTAACTAGGTGTACCCTCGTATCAAGGTCTTGGATGTCCTTTATGGGGAATTTAAATCTTGACTTGTAGTAGCCTAGGAGTTTCATGACCCTATCAACCTCCATTTCATCCTCCATCATTTGACAAATGTTGGCCCATGCACCCAATATCCGTATGATCCTACTAATGAAGCACATCAAGATCTTCATGCACTATTCTATGAATTAAAAATGGTTGACATAGACTTGTGAGAGGATGAGTTTCATTAATTCCTCTATCTTGATAAAGCTTGGTAGCTTGAATAGTTGGGTTACTTCAATTGTCACTAATTTATCTCAGATAGAGATGTTAAAGAGTGCGGTGCCCACCTTTGTCTTCTTCCTAGTGTCAACCATCTAGTCTTGGTTTAGTTCTTGTAGATTTCTCCCCATCTGATGGTTATAATCCTTAAATTTTCACATGTGTGTAAAGGACACCCATTTTTCAACCACCATGACCTCCGGGGGGAAATTAATCTTTCTATAAGCAAGCTTTGTGCTTGCTTCTTAGTTTATTACCATGATGCTTATGCCTTCTACCAGTTGTGCCTCCCATTTCATATCAACTACTTATTTCATTGTTCATTATTTCTTCACATCCTTATATGCTTATGGTGGACCTATACTTAACCTTTTATTACCCCTTCTAAATTGGTTGTTGTTAAAGCTAGATTGGTTGATCTTTCTAAAGCCCTTAATCATACTTGGTACTTCTTCATAGTTATTGGAACTATGCCAATGTCTTTAGATCTTAAGCTTCTTGTGTTATTAATGGTGGCCTCATCATTTTATATAACTTATAATGTTTTTTTCTCTCTCTCAATCCCTCTCAACTTACCTTTTTTTCAATTCAAATTAAAATGCAATCTTGATGTAGTTTAACCATTCTTGCTTGGGGGGTTGTGGATGTTCTTATTTTCACTGGTAGTATTTTTTGGTCTTTGAGTGGCTTCAGCTCTATGTTTTGGTTTGAATTCTCATAAAATTTGTAACCTATCAACATTTTTCAGTTGCCCCTTTATACTCTATTTTTAGTGACCCCATTAATGGCTTAGTGGTGCATGGATTTCTTAAATTTTTTTAAACCCATGAAATATACTAAAATCCATTACCAAATATGTATTTATTGTAGATATATATGCTTATACCATCAAAATATTAAGTTTTCTAACACTTTATTCAGTGAAGTGTTAGGTGATTCAAATGATCACTTCCTATTGATCGTTGGGTGGATGCCATCTATCTTGATGATATTTCTCTTTTACTTTATTCACCTTGGCATGACCTTCACCCTTATTATGGTAACCCAGGTGAAATACGTCACATGTGTATGATTAACCCTCCTTTATTCCATATTTTCTTAGTGTTGTGATTCCTTATAAGAATGCCTCTCTTTCGTAGTCAATTTCTCTATGCTTTCATGTCTCTTGCTTTGGCCTTTCCTACCCAATACAAATCATTGTGCTAGTCCTCTAGCATTTCATTATTTATTCTCAATTACTTGTGCATGAGCATCTTGTTCACCTCCCTTTATCAACTTGTAATTATATTTTTCTAAACCTAACAACTTCACATGACCAAAAACTTAGGTGTTTGGCCTTAGGTCCTTAGAGAGCATTTGTGCTTGATTCACCTAACTATATTTATGTGTGTAAGTACCAAAAGAGTTCTCTTATAGGATTCAAAGTTCCACACTTATTCAATCAACATAAACAAATCAAAAATAAGAAAATATTTGGCTTGAAAAAGGTTTTATTATGGTCAGAACAAAGAAATTGATTTGTGATTGGGAAATCGGTATCTGATGGTGTAAGTGCCATCCTAGTAATTATATAGCTTAAATCTATTTCCATTAAAATTTATAGGAAACATTTCACCCATCAACATGCATATTTTGCATGTGATGGTCTCCAATTTACTAAGGTGTCATCCACCTAATCTATAATTTGCTTAGGTGCTAAAGGTACTTAGAGTCAAACAGAAAGACTAGCGCACCTTTAATAAAAACCTTTTGCTTGATGTGCTTATCATGCCATAGCTTTTGGCATGCCTTTTTTATTTACTAGTTCCATTTTTCTTGGGAGTGTGTCTCATCCAAGTGCTCCAAGTCCTCCAGGCATGTTCTCAAAGACTCTTAGTCATCTATTCAACCAATACATGTGATGCATATTGAGGAAAATAGAAATTCCATAGAAAATGATCTCTATACTAAACCCCAGTTGAAATGGTGTAGCCTTGTTCAAGCACTTGTATGTAGTGTAATAGGCCCACAATACTATTGATGCACAATCATCCCAATCTTTATGACTAATGTCACATATCTTTGTGAGGCATATTACTAATATCTTATTGAATGCCTTAGTAGTGATATTCACTTGGGGATGGTAAGGTGTCATTTTATGGTGTACCACCATATATTTAGTTAGCAAGATCTAAATGGTTTCATTAATGAAGTGCATGCCACCGTCTCTAGTCAAGCTAAGAGAGCATCCATAATGACTGATGATATTCTCCTAGATGAATCTTGTTACAGTGAAAACTATGCAATATTTAGTTGGTAGTAATTTTGCCCACTTGGTGAATTAATATATGGTTGGTAAAATGTATCGTGCCCCTATGCATCTTGTGGCAGGAGTAATAGGCCTTGTTGGCCAATTTTGGCCTACATATGAAAATTTACCTAGATGAATCAATTTATAGAGGTCTTGGTATGGACTGATCAACTGAGCAAAGCTATGGGTGGAATGAGTGGTCCAAAGATCAAAAGTCATTCACAAATCTCTTAAAACACTTTAAGTAAGCTTGAAGTATGTTTTATTGATCTTTGAGAAGCAATTCTTGAAACCGGTCTAAAGGTGAAAGGGAAGAAGATTCAATAAGTTTTCATGCTATTTAAAGACCTTCATGGATATAAAGTAAGTTTTATAGGTCTCAGGGTTTCATTTTGAACCTTGAAAATTCAAGCACAAGCTTTAAAGAGCCAGACCATCATCAGGATATCATGAAAAAATGGACTAGTCAACTCATTTATGCATTTTATAAATATGCTTAGAAAGCCTCTCAAGCCAAAAGAAATACATGGACATGAAATTCTTCATGGCTTGAACATTCTCTACAAATTTTTTATCTTGATGAGCTTTCTATCTCAAGATATAAAGATTCAAAGTTAATACTATAGAATGAAATGGGTGTGGGGATGTCAAGTTTAAGATACATGAACTAGTTTTTAAATTCAAATGCTCCAAGATCAATGGTTGGTATTCAATCAGATCAAATCCAATGATGTGTGGGCATCTATTAGATATTAGTGGGTCCAAATAAATTAATGATGCACATTTGATCATAGATGTTAGATCAATGGTGAGTGATGAGTTAACAAGTTAGTGGATATCAAAGATAAATGATAAGGTGACAAGTGTCTCAACCATGTTCAAAAATAAGAATATATACACCTTATGTTCATTCGCACAAGGGTAGATCCATGATGTATGCTAGTCAAGATATAATGGTGCTCATCCAATGTGGATCAAGATCAAAGGTCAGTATTAAAAGTTAAAGACAATGGGTTTGGGAAGATCAATAGTGCTCATTCAAACTCTAGGAAGTAGATTGATGGTCAATATTAAAGATCAAAATATAAGAGTTTTCAAGTGGAGAACAATTATGCTCTAGGTCAAAACAAAGGTAAATCTTGTAAAGATCATCTTGTCACAATTAGAGCTTGATCAAATGTCACAAAAAGACACAATTATATAGTTAGGGGTTGTCAACTTAAGGTTTTGATGCCATGAACCTCTGATTCAAAGATTTAGAACACACAGAGCCCATCCTTTTAGGTTACAATATCATTTCATGACTATGATATTTTCTCTTTGAAGAAGGATTCATGCATACATGAGTTCATGGCTTTCATAGGGTCCAAATGTAGGAGAGGTATATTTAGACCTAATATAGATATCAAGAAAGAAGATATGGGGCCCATAGGGTCTGCATTGATATATAACTATAAGAAAACCAATAAAAATGATTGTTTTTCAACCTATAATAGACCTATGATTAGATATTGAGTAGAGGCATATATGAATGGTTATGAAAAGGTGTCATCTTTTAATATGGTCCTAGCTCTAACAAATAACCACTAAAATAGACTTGGGAATGGCTCTATCAAGTACATGGATATAAGGACCTTTCCCTCATAATGAAGTAAGAGGAGATGGCATGGAATATCATAGCAAAGAGATCTGGGGATTTGAGTAGCATAGTGGAGCATTTAATACTGTTTAGAAGCTTTGGGGATCTTCCCTCCTATCAAGGATCATGAATCGTCATCTACAAAAGAGATGCTTGTATTCTAGTGCATTTCTCAACCAATAAGAAGAACTTAAAGATTTTAGAGTGAATGAAGGTTAGCTTATTGATGATGGATTAGTCTTGATTGGACCAAAAGGATGGTGGAGCATTCACCAAAAGGTGGCAGCTCATTGATTGTTTTTGGTTAATGTGCTCTTACTCTCTACATCCCATTTCTCCTATATCTCCTATTCTTTCCATTTTGAAAATATCTCTCTTATATTTTAGGACACTCTCTCACTTTTGATAAGAATTTATCTCAATTTTATAAGAGGAGAGACTCTCATTTTGATAAGGATAGAATTTGTCAAAACTTGTATGAAAGACCTCTTGAAGATAATAAAGACTTCCTTTAACTTTCTCTTGAATTTGAATTATATTTAGTAAGCTTATGCTTGTTGGAAATATGATTGTCATTGATGTCAAAAGGGACACTATGGATCTCATTGATGTCAAATGGATTCGGTAGGATTGATGGAGAAAAGATCATGTTTCACAATTATACTATGCAAAATTATCACGCTTTTACTAAGACCATTTATGGATGTTTAAAGTCAAATAGATAGAAGATCCATTATGGGTTTTTCATGTACATTCTATAAATATGGTCCACAGGTTTAGAGGAGAAGGAATGAGCTCATAATTGATTTATTTAGCTCTCAAACTAGATAGGGTTTCTCAGTAAAACCCTAAGGGTTTAGCCATGACATCAATAAACACTTTCTAATGTTGACTAGATATAGCCTGGACTTGGTAGCTTAATTATAACTTAAGCCTTTTTCACCATTGTAAAACCATCCCCCTTGACCTAGAAATTATTGACTCTGAGCAATGATCAAAGGACTTTATATTTTGCTAAGTCTAAGATTTAATATTTATCTTAGCTTGATCAATGTCCAATGCTTCATCATATGCAGATGATCCAACAAAGTGAATCAAAGTAAAAATGTCAAATGAAACTTTGAGTGATCACGTAAGTGACAAGGGTCACATTGATGGATATTTTTAGATAAAGACCCAATGAGCGTAATCTTGATAGATATAAAGAATGAGATTGTCAAAATATCTGATGGTGCATGAGTGATCATGCAAAGGAGATCCAATAGAGTGAATGGTATCAAATTCTATAAAGAGATCAACATTTAATAACTAAATATAAGTAAAGATCATTCATCTTTAAAGATCTAATGGCACATGGAGGCTTGGATGAGAGATATCCTATGGAGCGAGTAGACTTAGATGGAATAAAGTGATCAATGTTTATTAATATAGTGACAAGTTAAAGACTAAGTATGTTCGAGAAGATAGATGAAGCAAAAGTGATCCAAAGATATAGGATGTAGTGAGATGAGGTCAAAGTGTCAAAGTTTAATGACCATGTTAAGGTAAAGGTCGTGCATCTTCAGAGATCAAATGACATGTGGAAGTTAGGATTTAGATATCAAATGTACACATTTTAAATTCAATCTATTTAAATATGGACCATCAAATCATGGTGCCGAAGGTAATATCAATGACCAACATTTAAAGTTACATTGAGAAAAGTGATTAGTTGTAGGAATATGGAAGAACTTATGTAAAAGCTCTATATCTCGATATAGACAATGAGATTGATTGATCCAATCGATCAAATCTACATTAAAGATATTATGAATCAAAACTTGAGTCTAATAGATGCTATAGATAGTAAAAAGATAGATAATTATAACATGATTCATGTAATTAAGATGTAGGAATTAACAGTCCAAGTAATAATTAACTAGAGTATAGAATTGACATGATGTGTCTTATAGTCCAAGTGTAAACACAGAGAAGAAGCAAACCCTAGATCTATTGTTTATATATATAATATCTAGGAAAAATAAAAAGTGTGATACTAGAGCTATTAGATTTATGTCAAACAAAAAATATAGTGACACAGAGGAGCACAATGAGAGAGAGATGAAGTGTGTCAAATAGAAAGATATCTAGACATAAGACTAGAGGAATAGAGAAGAGAAGAGAGGAAGAAAAGCACACAAAGAGAATGTGTAGAGAATGAGTAGTTAAAAATTATACATGTAATAGAGATAATAGAGTTTTATTCATTTATGATTCAATATTGTAATCTAGAGTTGTAGCTCCATAGATCTGATTGGTTTGTGCCATCAAACAAGATAAGTTGGTGCTTAGTTAGGGAATTGGTGCTTCCTTAGAGTTGGTGCTCTTAAAATTAGGGGATTGGTGTCTCCTTAGGATTGGTGTCCTCAAATGTAACTAGTGAGTTTTTTCCAAGTGAGACATTTATTGTGAGGTTGGATTAGAACAATATATTCTAGCAGTTATTCTCACTATGGTTTTTTCCTTTGGGTTTTCCACGTATAAATATGGTGTCATGTGTTTTTATGTGTACATGATCTCTGAATTTATCTTTTAATTTGCATATGTTTTTGAGTTTGACCTAAAAGGATTAAAATACTAGTTTTAGTTGATATACTAATTTACCCCCTCTCAGTATCTAGCTGTGTTCTAACAATGCATTATATGACAATATGAAGGAGAATCTTTCATGCCCATTGTCCTTCTTTCTTGACTATTTTAAGGTGTTTTTTAGTTGATTGTAGGTTTGAATTTATGTTCTTTCTACCATTAATGTAATCTTGGATTGAGTCTTAAAATTCCTCCTTGATTCATTCATTGCTTCCTGAACCTAATTTATGAAATAATTATGCAATTAGCTAAATTTTAAGATTGTGTGAGCTAGTATTTGTTGTTACTTAGATTTTTACCCTTTGAGAAGATGGAAAATATCTCCTCATCCAAGTAGCACAATGGAATCACCTCTAGGCTTGTGGGTAGACTAAGAATGAGGTGAATCTCTAGATAGGGTGAGCTCCCTTGATGTACCCCTGTGGATAACAACTACAACTAAATTTGGGGGGGGGGAGAGAGAAGGATAACTAAAGGAAAAATAATCTAAGGGAGCTGATACACCAAATAACATGATGAAATATAACCATATGCATGTTACACTTGAAATCAAAGGACAAACTAAACATACTCTTCTCCAATCTTTATCTTCTCACATCAATCTTACATTGTGAAGTTATCAATGAATGTGTAAAACTAGGAGGACTAGATAAGAGGTCTATGAGTGCAATAATTAATAGGATAACTCAATAAATCTTATAAATTTCCTATAACACTTCACATGCCTTGTAATAAGAAGCTTTCCAACTGCAAATAGATGATAGAATGAAATAACATGCTAAGGAATCCATAGTCTTCACTTATGCAAAATCAAACAATTCAAATGAACACACTAAGAATAATCATGGAAGAGGTAAAAATTAGTATTATTATTGATAAAAAGGTATACATTTTATTATTGCTTCACCATACTCAGGTGGAACATCCAATACAATGGCCAAAATAGCTAGTTCTTATAGAACTTGATAGAGAGAAGAGAAGAGAGAATTCCAAGGGTCACAAAGACACTTGTCAAGATCATAAAATCAGTTTTGTGCATGATAATAAGATGTGTTATGAACCATGAAAGTTTAGGATCTACAAGTGTCAATCCAAGTCATAAACTTCATGAAAAGTGGCAATAAACTCCTCATTTTGGCTCAAAAAAATTGCCTACATGATTATCCTGATTTGAACACCTTATAGCTAATTAGGACCAGGTCTAATGATTAGAATGAAGTTTAAGGACATGATACATTCCTCTTCATTATCTAGTTTTAGGATTGGTCATTTGGAATCACTTATAAATGAGCAATCATCATCTGCTGTTAAGAAAAATGCTCTTCCATGCACCCTGCACACTTAGCCTCAAAATTGGCATAATTTTCTCATGAAAATTCATGTTAGGAAGTTAATGACACTTTTAAAGACCCTCCATGTCCTTAAAATCACCAAAGACACCTTAAAAATCCATTCGTTTAAAGTTTTCACACTTCTCCTTAGCTTGTCTACTATGCCAGATTTGACTGGCTGAGATGAAGCTATTTTTTGAGGAACTTAAGAGATTTTTAGAGACATTAAACAAATATTGGGGGTTATCACAAGTTTCAATATTACTCTTAAAGTTGGTTTCATCTCTTGAAACCTCCTAGAACCTGCACAATGCTTAAAATAATAAAAAAGCCTATTTCTCACCCCATATGTAAAATTCCATATAAATCATTCTAATGAGGAGTATCTTGACTAAGTATTCAAAAAAATCCAATCCTTATTTTGGGAAAACTATTCCATTTTGATGCATTATCTTTTTCATTTTCTACATTGAGTCTAGACCAAGGGTTTATGAGGGTTGTAGGTGCATTCTGCTCTTAAGGTTGGTTCATAAAGGTTTCACATCTAATATGAAAAAAAATCCCACAAAAACATTTTTCAAGACCCTTTTTAACTCTTAAAAACTTCTTAGATTCCCATGCAAAGCCTTCAAAGATATCTAAGCATTTCAACCTTGCCTATTGAGCTTGTTCTTGATTTTCCAGCATGCTAGTATTAGTCTTGAGCCAAAAATGTCTTCCATTATGTTTTATTTTCACTCTAAAATATTTAAAACATCCTATTTGACCCCATTAACATGTATAAATAGGTTTTAACTCATATATCAAAGACTATAAGTGAAAATGAATCTCTCATCTAATACTAGGCCTCAACCTTGACTTTAGGCCTGACTATAATCTTAGGAGTATGGAGTACCCTATTGAGTTTCATCCCCTTCATCAAGGTTATTTATGTTTTAATGGATGTAAATAAACTCCACACACCTATCTCCAAGGTCCAAACAACATCAAATTTACCCTATCACCTCCCTTCCTCAAACCTACTTATCTATGCACAAGGGGAAGTACACCCTGTCTGAGACAAAATAGGGGATAATTCCCATATTTTTCTAAACAAAGTGGATATTTTAGAGGATTATATAATTTTAAAATATCATCTCCACAAAAAAATATCCCTTGGTCATCTCTTTTGACCTTCCAACTCTCCACTATACCAAAATAGACCCTTGACAATGTAGAGTATGCAGGGTTCCTTGACATGGATTGTACCTTATTTATTTGAGATCATTTATTTGTTATAAATAAATTGTGAAATTTTAATGAGGATATAATATTAATGGTGAATGTTCCTTGGTTATGCCCTTAAATTTAACTCTTCAGAGAGTCTTTTCCATACCTGACTTCTCAAGACTGAGTTCATAAAACCCTGACTGTATTTCACTTTTGGACCCTACTGTAGGCATTTCATGCATGAAATTGGCATTGAAAACTATATAAAATTATTAAGCTTTAATTTTCATCACTTTTTAATTTCTTTAGGTCCATTTTATTCATCCTTTATCTCGTATATACTTCAAATAATAACCTATTTGTCTTCTGTCCACCTCATAATCAACTACAGTTGATTGTGGGGTCTTGTAGGTATATATTAATTTATTGGGGGCTTGGTTAGAAGTATGGAGGCTCTCAATTTATCCATTTGATTCATAACATTTATAATTTATCATTTTGGGTTACTCATATGTTTTCATCAACACAAACTAGACCCTCATGCTTAGATTGAGAAACCCCTACGTACAAGGCTTGTTGTAGGTACTTACAGCCTTGAGTGAGGTGATTATGATATAAAAGTACCTTCCTTAGTTCAATTTGAGGTTATAAACCATTTAAATAACCTTAAATTTCACCTTAGATGGTCTAAACACCATCAAACACATGTATAAGTCATTGTTTCTTGACTTTACCTATCTGACCCTATAGGTGTCAATCTCCATGCCTGAGGGGTACCTGTAGGTGGTCATAGGGGCGTACAAGACATGGTATTAAAACTTTATTGATGAATTTTATTTCATATTACCTAATTAAATCAATTTTTACATCCTTGTCATGAAGGTTTATCCAATGTTGCTTCCTAGGTGGCAAAAGGCCATTTGCATCTTCAGACCTGTAGATGTTACTAAGACATTTCAGTGTGTTTTAGGGCATGTTTGAGGTCTCCAAAAACCTATCTCCCTTTACTTTATAACCTTAATTATTGTCATGGACCTAGTCTATACTATAGGCAATCAATTCCAATCATCCAAATTCCTTACAACATCTTTGAAACATGTTGAAAAAAGGTTATGAAAACCCCTTAGACCTCTGTTTTGGTCTTTTGGGGATAATTTCCCAAAACACAGTCTTTTGGTTCTTCAAGTTGGTTTCACACTTCCTTGACATATTGACACTTTATATGTATTTTCAAGGGTTGATCCTTATACCAAGGTTTCAAAAGGTGTCAAGTTACCTACATTTATTCATGTAAGCTTTTGGTACCCTACTCAACCACCTGTAAGTGGATCTTTTGATAAACCACAGTGAGCTAGAAGTTATATAAACACCACCATAACACACCTTTAGTAGTTATATGAAGTTGGAGTACATGTCTACCTCTCCACACATCAACATGATGTCAGTAAGGCCCTATAGGTGTGTATTAGGATGTTTTATACAGGCAGAACATGGAATTGGGCAAGAACATGTTAGGGAGAATCTTCAAAACAACTCAAATGAATTTTTCAACCTTAAAATAGATTATATCCATCAAAGACACATTGAAAATAGATTAAATACACCTTTTCCAACCTAAAAACACTTGCATACATCTGGGATAAAGTAGGCATAGGAATTTTATGACTATTTTAACATGATGAATAGGCTTGGGACTACATTTGAACCTTATACAAACATATAAATGGAAGATTTAAACTTTTTATGGCTTTGATAACTGATACACCATGAATAAAAACTCCAGGATCAAGACAGACAAGCCCATTTATGTGACTACAACCAAAGTTAAGCATGGAGTTGAGAATGGGGGATGACAAGTTTGCAAGGTACCCAAGACATGGGATGGTGAATCCAAAACATGGAAGGATGTGTTAACATGATGCAAATACTTGTGTAACACCATTTACCATCTATATGAGACCCCTATAGGAGAAAACACTCAGCAAACAAGAAGCACTTTAACTGAAATTGCATATGGTGACACCTTCATGCATCATGGAATAACTTTCTCATCCAAACATCATTAAACATGAAACTAAGAATGGATTAAATGTAATAAGGAATTCAACATCACCTAGAGCCAACATCACCAATTGGTTTGCATAAATTTGGTCAAAATGGAGCAAAACCTATAGGGGGCATGAAACAAGTAGTAGAAAAGTATAGTCAACTTCAAAAGGATGATTCATAAATAAAAATTAACCAATAATTTAATTATTATTATGTAAATTAATATATCTAATTTTTTGATTAGGAGGAGCAAAACATTAAGGAGGATGGTTATAAGACTAATATAATTTACGAATGAGATGACAAGGATCATATTGTAGTTTATGAAATTCATATTGAGGCTTGTAAAGATCAAGACAAGATTAACCAAGGACTTTTTAATACTGATAGGGAATGGCACAAGCTTAAATATTTCACCAACTTATATAGAGCAAAACTCAACACCAAAGTCAGCTATGAAAATTCATTAAAAGTAAGAACATAAAATAAAATGTTACCAAAAATATTCAATAGATAACCTAGGATACTTGACCAACTGATATATATTTGGAGTCATCATTGATGCTTTGATAGATGCCTCCAAATGCTGATTGTTGAGAGACAACACCAAAATTTTCTCAACCTCTTGGACCAAAAGTCCCACCAGACGTGCCAAAAACTATTATCACTTGGATTTGGACCCTTTAAGGAGATGTAAAGTCTCTCCTCATCCAATTGGCATAATGGAATCACCTCTAGGCTTGTGGACAACCTAAGGATGAGGTGAATCTCTAGATAGGGCTAGCTCCCTTGATGTACCACTTTGGATTGTAACTACAACTAAAGTTGGGGGGGAAAGGGAGAATGATAACTAAAATCAAAATAATATAAGGGAGGTGATACAAAAATAAAATGATGACATCTAACCATATGAAAGTTACACTTAAAATCAAAGGATAAACTAAACATACTCTTCTCCAATCTTCATCTTCTCACATCAATGTTACATTGTGAGGTTATGGATGAATGTGCAAAGCTAGAAGGACTAGAAAATAGGCCTATGAGGGTAATAATGAATAGTCTAACTCACTAATCTTAGATATTTCCTAGAATACTTCATATGCCCTACAATAAGAATCTTTCTAACTGCAAATAGATGATATAATGAAATAACATGCTAAGGAAGCCATAGTATTCACTTATACAAAATCAAACAATCCAAATGAACACACTAATAAAAGTCATGGAGGAGGTAAAAATCAATGTTATTATTTATAAAAAGGTATACATTTGAACATGGATTCACCATACTCAAGTAGAACATCCAATACAATGGCCAAAATGGTTAGTTCTTATAGAACTTGATAGAGATAAGAGAAGAGAGAATTCCAAGAGTCACAAGGACACTTTTCAAGCTAATAAAATCAGTTTTTAGTATGAGAAGAGGATTCAAGATGAACAATGAAATTTTAGGATCTATAAGTGTCAATTTAAGTCATAAACTTTATGAAAAGTGGAAAGAAACTCCTCATTCTAGCTCAAAAAAACTGTCAACATGATTATCCTTGTTTTAACACCTTATAACTAATTGGGACTAGGTCTGATTATTAAAATAAAGTTTAAGGAAATTATACATGCCTCTTCATGCATTGGTTGTAAGCCTGGTCATCTAAAATCACCTAGAAAAGAGAAATCATCATTTGCTATCAAGAAAACTGCTCTTCCATGCACCCTGCACACTTGACATCAAAATTGGAATCATTTTCTCATTAAAATACATGGGAGGAAGTGAATGACACATTTAAAGACCCTCCATGGCCTTATAATCACCAAAGATACCTTAAAAAGCCATTCACTTGAAGTTTTCACACTTCTCTCTAGCTTGTCTACTATGCCAGATTTGATTGGCTGAGATGAATCTATTTGTTGAGGAAAATATGAGTTGTTATAAGACATTAAACTAATATGGAGGGTTATCAAAAGTCTCAATATTCCTTATAAAGTTGGTTTCATCTAATGAAACCTCATGGAAACTGCACAATGATTAAGATAGTAAAAAGAAACCTATTTCTCACCCCATCCGTATAATTTTGTACAACTCATTCTAATGGGGAGTAGTCTGACTAAGTCCTAAACAACATCCAATCCTTTTTTTTGTAAAAATTATCCATTTTGATTCATTATCTCCTTCCTTTTCTACATCGAGTCTAGACTAAGGTTTTAAGAGGGTTTTAAGTGCATTCTGCTCTTAAGGTTGGTTCATAAAGGTTTCAGATCCAATCTACAAAAAAATAATTTTTAAATTCCCCTATAAAATCTTTCAAACTTCTTATATTCCCATTATAATCCTTCAAATATATTTAATCATTTCAACCTAGCCTATCGAGCTTATTCTTGCTTTTCCTACATGCTAGTGTTGGTCTTGAGCCAAAAATGGCTTCCTTTATGTTTATTTTCAATCTAAAATATTTAACACATCTTATTTGACCTCATTAACATGTCTCAATATGTTTTAACTCATATCAAATACTAGAAGTGAAAATGACTCTCTCATCTAGCACTAGGCCTCAACCTTGCCTTTAGGCCTGACTGTAATCTTAGGAGTATGGAGTACCCTGTTGAGTTTCATCCCATTAAATAAGGTTATTAATGTTTTTTTGGATGTAAATAAACTCTAAAAAAATCTCTCTAAGGTCCAAACAACCTAAAATTCACCCTATCACCTCCCTTCCTCAAACCTACCTATCTATGCACAAGGGGAAGTACCCCCTGTTTGAGATAAAATTGGGGTAATTCCCATATTTTTCTAAACCAAGTGGAGATTTTAGAGGCTTATATAAGTTTAAAATATCCTATCCACAAAAAATTATCCCTTGCTCATCTCTTTTTACCTTCCAACTCTACACTAAACCAAAACAAACCCTTGACAATGTAGATTGCGCAAGGTTCCTTGACATGGATTGCACCTTATTTGTTTGAGATCATTTATTTATTATAAATCCATTGAAAAATTGTAATGAGGATATAATAGTCATGGTGAATTTTCCTTGGTTATTCCCTTAATTTTAACTTTTCATAGACTCTTTTCCATACCTGACTTCTCAAGACTGAGTTCACAAAACCCTGATTATATTGCTCTTTTGGACCTTGCTGTAGGGATTTGATGCATGAAATAGGACATGGAAAATATATAAAATTATTAATGTTTATTTGGATTCACTTTTTAATTTATTTATTTCCATTTTATTCATCCTTTATCCCTTATATTCTTCAAAATATAAGCTATTTGTCTTCTGCCCACCTCATAGTCAACTACAGTTGATTGTGGGGTCTTGTAGGTATAGATTAATTTATTTGGGGATTGTTTAAAAGTATGGAGGATATAAATGGGTAAATATAAGTGATAATATGTCTAATTTATTATTTTGGGTTACTCATATGCTTCCATCAACACAAACTGTACCCTCATGTTCAGACTGAGAAACCCCTGCCTACAGGTCTTGCTGTAGGTGCTTACAACCTTGAGTGAGGTGATTGTGATATAAAATTACCTCAATTAGTTCACATTGAGGTTATAAAACATTTAAATAACCTTAAAATTCACCTTATATGGTCTAAAAACTGTAAAACACATGCATAAGTCACTATTTCTTCACTTTACCTATCTGACCTTATAGGTGTCAATCTCCATGCCTGAGGGGTACCTGTAGGTGGTCATATGGGTGTACAAGACCTAGTCCTAACAATTTATTGATGAATTTAATTTAACATGACCTCATTACATTAATTTTTCCATCATTTTCATGAAGGTTTGCCTAATATTGCTTCCTAAGTGGTAAAAGGCCATTTACATCTTCAGACCTGTTAATGTTACTAAGACATTTTAGTGTGTTTTAGGGCATGTTTGAGGTCTCCAAAAACTATATCCCTTTAATTTATAATATTAATTCTTGGAATGGAACTATTATATACTATATTAAATCAATTCCAATAATCTAAATGCCTTAGAACATCTTTAAAACATGTTGAAAAATGGTTATAAAAACCCCTTAGACCTCTGTTTTGGTCTTTTGGGCACAATTACCCAAAACATAGTCTTTTGGTTCTTCAAGTTGGTTTCACAATTCCTTTATATCTTGAAACTTTATATGTATTTCAAAGGCTTTATCCTCTTACCAAGGTTTCAATAGGTGTCAAGTTACCTGCATTTCTTCATGTAAGCTTTTGGTACCCTGCTTAGTCACCTGTAGGTGGATGTTTTTGATACACCACAGTGAGCTAGAAGTGAATAACATGAAATCCCCATGTATATGAACCTTATATGATTTTATCCAACACCATAACACACCTTTATAATTTATAATACTTTGGATTACATGTCCACCTCTGCACACATTAGTATGATGTCAGCAAGGTCCTATAGGTGTGTATTAGGATGTTTTATACAGGTAAGACATGGAATTAGGAAAGAACATGTTATGGAAAATATTGAAAACCACTCAAAATAATTTTTAAACCTTAAAATAGATGATATACATGAAATACACCTTGTAAACAACTTCAATATGCCTTTTCCAACCTGAAAACACTTACATACATCTAGGATAAAGTAGGTATAGGCATCTCATGACTATTTTAGCATGATGAATAGGCTTGGAACTACACTTGCACCTTATACAAACATATAAATTGAATATTTAAAATTTTTATGGATTGTGAAATTTATACACCATGATTACAACTCTAGGAACAAGATAGACAAGCCCATACATGTGATTGCAATCAAAGTTAAGCATGGAGTTGAGAATGGGGGATGATAAGTTTGAAATCTACCCAAAACATGAGATTGTGAAGAAAAAACATGGAAGGAAGTGTTAAAATTACCAAAATACTTATATAACACCATTTACCATCTATATGAGACCCTTACAAGAGAAAACACTCAGTAAAAAAAAGCACTTCAACTAAAACTGCATATGGTGACACCTTCTTCCATCATGGACTAACTTGCTCATCCAAAAATCATGAAACATGAAACTAAGAATGGAGACTATCTAATAAGGAATTAAATATCCCTTGAACCCAACATCACCAATTGGTTTTTATGGATTTTTCTAAAATAGAGTAAAACCTACAGGGTGCATGAAATAACTAGTAAAAAAGTACATTCAATTTTAAAAGGTTAATTCATAAATTAAAGTTGATAAATCATTGAATTATTATTATGAAATTAAGGTATATGAGTTTAATATAATTTCTCAAAATCATTTATCTTGAAACCTCTTGAGCTATCTGTACTGAGTAAAAACCTAAAGGTCATTTCTATGTGTCTAGAAAGACAAGAAAGGAGTAGAATGGTTTTGGACCCAAAATGGAACTTATAGATCAAAAAAAGCATGTTATTGAGCATGGGGAAGCTGAAGAGTCACATTTAAACATTTTCCAAGTGGCACACTTACCAATGAGGTCTTACAAGTGCCATTTTCTTCTCCTTTCACTAGAAAACTACCTTTTCTTTTGAACAACCTACCAATTTTTAGTTATATCAGTTGGTCAAGACTAATTTGGATGCATGGGGCATGAAATTATCTTTTTACACCTTAAAATTTCCCAAAAAACTTGTATAATTTATTAAATGCTCAAATTTGACCCTTAAAATGACCCAAAATGATACATGGACACAAAAATTAATTAACCAAAGCTAATATAACATTAGTTGACATAAATTAACCTATAATTCACCTTTAGACATAATATTAGATCCCCTAAAACACTTAAATGCCAATGTTTTATCTAGGGGCACCCCAATTTGACCTAAAAGTCAATTTTGGTCAATGGTATTATCTTATGCTTCTTTGATGTATGTTTCATGCTTGTGTGAGTTCTCATTTAATTTGTTTCATCACCATTTCAGATTTTTTAGGCGCCCAATTTCCCCCTTCTAACCCTTTGCCTAGTGCAAACATTAGTATAGGTGATCCATCAAGAGGAAGTCAGCCTTCTCTAGAGGTTCAACCCCACCATAGGTGACCCACAGCCTGGGATTGTTCCAATAGTGTAGCTCAATTGGAGAGAGACTGAATAAACCTCTCCAAGTGTACATATTGATGCTACAATAGTTTCTAGCACACCCAATGAGACATAAATCAGTTTAAAGAAGATTAGTCAAAGTTTGATGTTTGTTTGATCAATTTGTAGTAGTTATAGCTTCCAACCAAAAACATCTAGTGACTCCAAAAGTAGATCCAATATTTTGGTAGTAGAGTAATGACTACATCTCATTCTAAAGGTGACTAAAAGGTCATCTTCTAGAGGTATTCCCTTTGATTTGTTGAATTACCTTTAAATTTAGTTAAAACGTTAAGGTTTGCTAATACACACCCATATAAAGGCATCTTTGTTCCTAAATCACTCTCAATGCCTACCCTTACAAGAAGACCTTTATTAAACCTTTCATAGCCATGAAAGTCCCTAAAGATTTTGTGGATTTTAATGGCCCAAGTCCTCTGGCCCTCCCTCAATATGATATTATTATAGTCACAATTCTTATGAATGTCCCCCATTTTACTGGAGACCAAGTTACAACCCCTTATGAGAAATTCATGGATATAACCAACTTTTGTAAAATTCATGATATGAATGAGGAAAATTTATAAATTAGGTTACTAGCCATCTCTTTCAAAAGTAATGCCTTGGACTAATATGAAAGCCTTGCTAATAATTTCATTTCCACATGGGACCAATTAGGAGAGCCTTTATGTAAAATATTTGAGGACAAAAGTGACCATTTATCACTTACATAATAGTTAACCACAATTAAAAGAGCCCCTCATGAAGTCATGCAAGACTTAAACATAAGGTTTCAAAATACTTCAACATAAGGTTTCAAAAGTCTTGTCCATATTAATTTAGACCTATACACTACATAGCCTTTTTTATGGATTATAATAGGTCTAAATAGACCTATTATATCTCTGTAGGAATTAAAAATTCATTTATGTATGGACCCTTTAAAAAAAAAGGCAAACAAAATCATAGAATGGACCCTACTTGATACAAAATGTCAAACTAGAAGTCCATATTTAGCTCTAATGGCATCCCTTTTATGTTATTTATACTTTACTACATCAGTGTGTCCCTTTAATAACATTAGATCGAGCTTGAATAGAGATAGGATGATCCTGCAAGACCTATTTTCCTTAGTCAAAAATGGTTCCTCAACTTCTATCAAAAGTTTTGGGCTCACCTTTATTTTAATTGGTTATCAATCATGACTTAGATTGTTGACATATTGACCTTTGCTCACACTACTGATCATGATATGTATGATTGAATGAGAGCCATCGATCTTGCCATTGACTTGTCAACTTTGTCCAATCTTATGCCACGTGTCAAATGCATGTTAATTTTAGGATCTTATTGTCAATTTGTAACCTCACATGCTTATGGCATGTGTCAAATTCTTGATATCCTTAATTGTTTGACTCATTTTTCACCATTAATCAAGGTGTATGATGTAATGTAGACCATTAATTTACCTAAACCTACTTTCCTATCAGTTGAGCTCACACCGTTACATCTCTGTTTGATTGATCTATACCATTAAATCTTGCCCAACTTGTAGCTTTTAAAGGACTTTAACCCAAGGGCCTTTTAACTCATTTGAATCCAGCATAGACCATTTAATCATATGTGTCAGTATGTGAGCTCATATGGATTATTTCATGTTGATCAAATTTGAACTTGTTAAGGGTTTTTTGAACCCAAATGGTTACTTTGAGCTCAAACTTGACACTCACATAGACATCTTACTCTACAGCTTCCACTTTGAACTCTCATCACTTGAGCTATAAATCTCAGGCAAAAATGAAACTTTTAGGATATGTTCTTGGCATGAAGAACTTGGATTGCATGTGATCCTTTAGCTTACGTGTCTTTTTGGAGTGTATTTATTAAATACACAAGTTAGATGGTCCATTCATTTTTTGTGACATCTTAGTGATGGTCTGGCCCTTAAACATGCAAAATCCATCCTTTGATCATTATTTCAAGGTGTTGATGAATTATTTAGATTTGTGCAACTAGGTCCATGCTTTTGAATGCTTGGGAACCATGAAAATCTATTTGGATCCTCCATTTTCATTGATGGAACCATTTCTAAGTCACTTGATCTTTGCTCCATCAGTGACTCAGCTCACCTTTTCTATCCAACAAGAAGCTTAGTATGTAGACCAAAATTGGCCAACATCTTTGGTGACTTATAGGGGTTGCATGTCTGTCTATGCAAGAGAGCCCAAAGCATATTTCCTTGTCTAGTATATTGGGCATGGAGTCTCCTCTCTGGTCCAATAAATTGACTTATATTTGAAACTAGCTATCAATCCTACTCTAACTTATTTTAAGCAATATAAAGACAACAAAATAATAAAGTCAAGTGCACACAAACACTTGGAGGAAATGAAAAAATAGCTAACCTCCTAAACAAAATGTGCATAAAGGCACTTGGATAAAACATGAACGTACCTACCCTAAACTAACCAAACAAAATGGAATCTATATAAAACCATTGACTGGTTCTAAAAAATATATCCCCTTTATTACTAATTTAATATGCTTTACATGCTTAAGGATAGCCAACCAAAGATGGATAATGAGTGGATAATGAACATATTGATAATATAATTCTCCAAAAAAAAGGATAAAAATAAACTTACCCACCCAATATAATTAATTAGACATACAAGCATCTTTGAGTGGATAGTCAAGCTGATCTTACTCATTTTGATGTTCAAATTTGTGATCTAAATTAAGCACAATCTGTGATGGTTCCTCCTTGTCATCTTCCAACCAAGCTAGGTACCTAAGAGGACATCCTTTTATTAATAAAAACATTGAGTAGTCAGATTTTACCTCACTCTTGCACTTTTTTGCTCCATAATTATGCTCTTCAGGCACAATCAAATCATAGCCTTATTAAAGCACATGCTCATATTGAGAGATCTATCTACACTCAATATTATCCTCCATCACACACAGTGGTGGTTGATCAAGCTACATTTCCTGAGCACTCAAGATGTCTTCCTCATCAACCTCACTCAAGATCTCATCTTGTTCCTGAACTGTAAATGAGGGTTGATTTGAGCATCCAAGGTCCAACAAGACACCTTTATCTTACTCAAGTTTTGATTTCCTTTCCTCTAGATCCCATCCATCAGGGCTATCTTCATTTGATAACTCATTCTAAATTGATCCATCATTTTATTCATGGCTTTGATCCTCTTCTTGATTTAATTATAATAGACCTTCAATAGCCCATTTAATGTCTGTTCTATCTTCAACTTGAGTATTGTCCTCATCAAGATCTAGTTCATTAGTGTCAAAATCATGCCAAGAAGGTTGGTTCAAACCTAACTCTTCCCCTTCTAAATGAAATGGGATGCCTATTATGACATCCTCATCATAAACACTTGCATTATCTTCTTCATGTTCATCTATGGCTACAAGCTCCTCCTCTTTCCTTTATACCAGAGGCTCTTTATCTAAGAGGGAGATGGTGGGAGGGTGAAAAATTTCACCTTGCTTGCAGCTTATGAGAGTATCCCTCTAGCTAGGGACTTTGAATGGTCTCTTTGGTGGATCTTGAGGGAAAGATAAAGAGTCTTGAAACTCTTATACACCAAGCTTATTGAGTTGAACTATGGTTGTTTAATCTACTTTTGGCACAACCTACTCTTCCAAAACTACTTGTTAGACTACCTCAACTAGCACCTCATATTTTTGAAAGCCTTTCTGAATTAAATTCCATAAGGGAAAAGTGTAGGAAACAACCTCTTTTTTTTGAACCAATTCTAAGACCGTCATTAATTTGACTATCTATATTATCTTTTAAAATCCTCTCTTGAAGGTGGTCAGTGGTTTCATGAATATCAAGAACACACTAGGGTTGGTATGAGATACAAGAGGATTCTCAATGAAGATAAATGGGATCCTGGATATCAATAATAGGCCATTCCATAATAGTCTCATTATTTCTTTGAATGCTTGCTTGGATTGAATTCCAAGAAGGGAAAGTCTGAGGAACACATGAAGAACTTATAACATAAGAGGGGTCACTTGGAGTAGTTATTTTGGGGAGGGTGGGTGGCATATATGAGGGCTAAGGTGGTGTATTTGAAGACACACAAGGTTGGTGAGGTTGGACCCATCTTTCCTCAAGGCTTCTTAGTTTATCCACAATGCTTTAAATGTAACCACTTACATCCATCATCTCACCTGTGAGATTGTTCCAATTTACTCTCTCAATAGGTGCCCATCCTCCTTTCACTTGTTACAATGACTCCCTCACATAATGGATTTGGTGAGTAGAGACATCTTGGTCATAATACTTTTGAGAGTATAACTCTAGTACATGATTTTCTAGGCTTACTAAAGTTTGCTTAAGTGCTGGTATGGATGGATCATGATAGGGTTAGTAAGGATCAATATTATGAAGGACTTGTTGTATATAAGAAGGATCAGGGTAATATCCTTGCATATATGACTGTTATTGGTCCCCATATTACTAGTGAGGATCATGGGGAAGGTAAGATCCATTCCCTTGATAATAGGGATCATGAACAACTTGCCAGGGCTCCTCACATATTTAATAAAAATCTTGGTAGGGATGATTAAGTTCATATAGATCATGAGGATCATATTTGGGATTTTGATAAGGAGGTGGATAATAGGAATATTCACTGTATTTGTCCATATTAACCTCATATATTAAATGAGATGAAAGAACTAATTAGAAACTTTATTGAGACATACCTGGGATGAGCATAACCAAAAGTATGATTTAGAGTCACCATTGATGCTAATGTGCTTGCTTCCAAAATTTGATTAGAGGAAAGACACACCAAGATACTTTCCACTCTTTTGGACCTTATCCCATAGGGCATGCTAGAACTGTTGGAGGTCTAGATTAATATTGATGTAGAAGATTGCACCCTTGGCAGGGTGCTGAGCTCCTGTCTTCTTCACGCAACTATGGAAACTCCCCTCTCACCTGTGGGATTGGCGAAGCTGGAGGGGAGAGTCTCTAGATAAGGGCTAGCTCCCTTTGATGCATCATACTCATTCCAACAAGTGCTTAACACACAAACACACACACACACACACACACACACACACACACACACACACACACACACACACACACACACACACACACACACACACACACATATAGACATATAATGGGGGGGATGAAAAGGGAGAAAGATTGTAGGAAAAAACAAACTACTCTAAAGAGGTGATGCACCAAAATAAGTCGACCTTCTCACCCTCACACTAAAATCAGACAAATACATACATACACTTCACACTTGGCAGAGGGACCAGGCTGCAAGAACTCGATAGGGAGGCTTTAATGGAAAATACACAAAAAATAGAGATTCACCAAAGGTGCTATGAAATGCACACTGCAAGTGATTTATTCTATTTTTTCTCTTTCAGATACTGCTCTCCTTGTCAACTGTAGAAATGGCACCTGGTAGACAACAGATATGTTGGTGTTAGACCTGTGAAAGCATCAAGAAACAATGACTAAACACAAACTAACACTCAAGACATACATAGAAATATCTATCCAAGATAGAGGTAAAAATGCGTTTATTGATTCAGGTGAAATTTTTCTAGGGCTACACCTTATAAATGTGGAAGATGATTACAAAATGACAAGTCTCTAATATATAGAAGAAGAAAGGAGGCCTTTTGGCACCCCTTCTTACAAGTGACCTATTTACATCCCCTCATTGGGAAGAGCAAGCCGATTAAAACATTAATGAGTTACACCCTTTGTCTGTTTGTAAGGCTGCTTCTTGAAGGTGATTACATGGTTTGTCTACTCATTAATGCGAAATGGAGAAAACTGATTGCACTGCTAGCTATTTGTGCCTCCTAATGGTCAATTTATAGGCACTATTTCACCTTCTAGAGTAACTTCTCGAATCAACACTTCCCTTTACCACTTGGACTATCTGCCTGCTCCATGCCTGGCATTTTGTCTTTTCCCTATCTTGTCTCTTTTGGCTCCTTCGACCCTTAGGGGTGATCTTCTGGCAGGTCGATGCATTTTTGGGCCTCCTTTCATGGTTAGCATCCTTTTAGTTTGAAAGTAAATGGTTATTTCATTGTGCTAATTTTGATGTCCACACGACTGTCATCACTTTGAAAACCAATGGCTAATTCACTTTCTTAAGGTTGATGACTTTTTGGACGTCACCATCCCTGGCAAAAAGTCATTGGTCCTCCACGGGCTTTTTTCCTACTTGAAGTCTCTTCTTAGCACCTTCCTGAAGGGAAGGTGACCCTTTGACCCTTACTAAGTGTGCCCCTTTATTTTGGCTAAGAATCCCTCGCAAGGGCACCTACCCTTTGGGGTCCTTCGGTGGGTCATTATGCTCCTTCGAGTTGTTTCCTAGGTTTTCACAGACTTTTGTCCGTGGACAGTCTACCCAGCCTTTGCTTTAAACTACGGCTTGAATTCCTTCAGACTTTTTTTTTGAAGGAATTCCTTCAGACAAAAAGTCTAAAGGAATTTGGGACTGTGCCTTAATCAAAATTTTGAAAGTTAAAATGTCCCTTTGAAGTGTTCCATGCCCTTCGCAAGGGCACCTGCTCTGCAACTTTGGGGTGCCTCGTTGAACTTACCAATGAGCCGATTGATTGAACTAGGCTGATTGAACCAAGGCCGATGAAATAAGTGGTCTATTGAACCAGGCACTGAACCAATGTGTTGAACCAAGCTGAAGAACCATGGCATTGAACTTGTGCAACCTGAAATTGATTGGCTTTGAATAGCAAGGGAAGAAGGGGACCGATTTTGGCCTGTTGGGCAAAAATGGTCAACAAATTGGTGACTCCCAGGGGAAGCATGCCTGATATGCTTAAAGACTAGTTGCCTTGTAGTACATTGGGCACGAAGTCAAATGGTAACTTAAAAAACCAATAATAGCTTTGATAAATATAGAACCAGTTACGCAGATTTACCTCCAAGGAAATGAAAACACACACAAGGCTAAGAAAACTACTACTTGTGCAACAACACTTAGGGAAAATAGGGAAAGAAAACAAGGAAAAATATATACAGATGAAAGGAGATTCAGTGGCAGTGCTTTAGATGTATCCCATTAACTGGGATATGCAGTTCTTCACCATCCAACCTGGAGAGTTGGAATGCATTATGCTACTTGCACTGAAAAGTAAAGGGGAGGATTTAGGTGATATTTATAGATTATATATCACCTTAGTATTATACACTTGGAAAACTTATACCTTGGTTGTTCCTCTCAATTTTATACCTTTCCCACTTCCATAAGTCTTGCATCTACTCTATTTTATGACCCTTATCCTATATATCTTAGTCTAACCAGTATTATGTTGATGGCCCAATATTATATCTTTTCCATAATGCTTAAAATCTACTTATATTCCATGTCTACAATTTTTGAACCTATACCTACTTTCCTACTCCATAAATGCTAATGTCTGGGATAAACACTGGCATTAACATTAGTGTCTTAACTTGAAGTAAGTGTCTAGTGACCTAAATTCATATAATTTGTAAATGAAACATATACTTATGGTCAATGTAAGTGATTTAATGTGAGTTATTACTCCAAAGAGATTGAAATAAATATAATATCAACCCTCATTTATTATTCACCTAACAAAATACCACAGAGACCAAAGAAACTTATCAAAAACACTCTATTGAGAATTCAATTGAACAAAGCTTCCATATTTCCATACCATTCATGGGTACAACACATTTACAGGTCTAAAGTACTAAAAGAACAACTAAAGAGCCTAATTTTACAAGTTATAAAGTAGGTCACTATTGTACTTACTTTTCACATATTGTATGATTCACACATAAGATAATACATAAGGGAAAACTACAAGTTTGAATCCCTCTTCTAAAGTATTGGATATTTAGGCAACACTCTAATAGTGGGGTCTATGGGTTTAGCTTGACACTATGTGCCCACTAACCCATTTTTCTCAAAGCATCATTTAAGGGCAAAGAGAAGTGAGCATAGGGGTTTTATCAATAAACTGAGAGTGACAAATTTTGCATAATATTTAAATACATTAAAAATAAGGCAACAAAAAACCCAAAAATCCTCAACTGACATATTTGAAAATGGAGTTATATTGTAGTTTGGACACTAGTGTCAACATTAGGATACTATCAACAATGTAGGTGTACAGTGGTTAAACATAGTCAAAATTCATAGTGAATGGATCCTAGATCTCTGTCATATTCTTGTGATTATTCTTGATCATTTTCATCTTCCATAAAAAAATGAAACAAGATATGCTCTTTTCTATCCCTTAGCTACTTTGTGCTTGTTTTATTTATTACATATGCTAAATTAGAAAAATATATGTTATTGGCTATACTCTTATGTAAATCTAAATATTACAATATTGTATTTTATTTAACTCTAAAATATTTGATCTAAGGTGATCTTATAATTAACTCTATACTTCACATTAAAGGGGTATATAGAAATGAAATGGCACAATGGTGATAATCAGAACTATAACAAGCCAATTAGATGTTAAACTCAGATATAAGCATACACTAAATTTAATATATTGAGATAGTCTAAATATAGAAATTATAAGTATGTTAGATATAAAAATAACAAATAAGTGATGTACTTAGCTTGTTATGATTTTAATATATTTCTAAATCTAGAATAGATGAAAAATAAGTTGGAAGGAGATTCTAGAATAGTTGTCAGATTCTGGATCTGAGACGTCTGGCTTTCTGGATAATAACATTAACCTGATATGGTTATGTTAGTGCTATTGTCTAGATTTAATGTTAGTGTTTAAAATAAAATACCTACTGGAACATGATGTGACCACCTATATATTTATGGGTTTTTCTTTGCCTTCACTTTGGTGCATTTAAATATAGGTCATGGATAGTCACTCCTTGTGAAATGACAAAACCTGAGTTATCCATCTTCATAATGACCTTGGGAAAAATGAGTTAGTGGGCACATGATGTTGAGCCAACCCCAAAGACACCATTGTTAGAGGGAATTTCCTACATATCCAATACTCCATAATAAGGATTAAGACTCATGTAGTTCTCCCCTACATGTTGGCTTGTATGAATTTTGCAATATGTGTAAATCAAGTACAATAATGACCTAGTTTGTAACTTGGAAAATCATGCTCTTAAATTTATCCTTTAGTAATTTAGACCTATATATGTGTATTCCTTATTAATATTTTATAAATAGGAATAAATAGGGAAGCTTTGCTCAATTAAATTCTCTTTGATCTAATTTATGAGTTTCATAGGTGAGGAATGAATGAGGGTTGATCTTGTATTTGTATCAATCCATTTGGAGTAATAACTTACATTAAAACACTTAGGTTAACCATTATGATACATTTATTTAAAAATTGGATAAATTTAGGGTACTTAACACTTGCATCGGGACAAGACAGTAGTGTCAATGCTAATATCTATCTTAGACATTAATGTCTAGGGAGCATGAAAGCAAGTACATGTTTAGAACTTGAAGATATGGAAGATAATTACATTTTAAGCATTCTAGATAAGATAAAAGGTCTAGATCATTAACATAAAACTATTTAGACTAAGAGATATAGGCCAAAGGGCATAAATATAGAGTAGATGTGAGACTTATAGAAGTGGAAAAGGTAAAGAAATGAGAGGAACAACCAAGGTCTAAGTTTGTCAAGTGTACAAGACTGAGGTGCTACATAATCATAAAATATCATCTACATTTTCTACCCTTTAATCTAGTAATAAATTTAATATTTTAAAGGAAATAAATGTGTACCTAGATGTCTATGCACACCTTATCTTTATGTGTTTCTAACTTGAGTGCTTTGTTAGTGATTGACATATAGCCAAGAGAATGTTATAATATAAAATTAGTGCATGTAATTTGGGTTGAAAGTACTTAAAATAGATTAAAATTGAAAGAACAAGGTTTAGGAGTACACCTGTGTGTAGATGTAACCACCTTGTCTATTGAAAAGTAATTTTGAAAAATATTTATAATTATAAGGCTCTAAAACTGAGATTAAGACAAATATAGACAAATATTTAAAGTTCATATGTCCAAGGAGAGAGAGAGAGAGAGAGAGAGAGAGAGAGAGAGAGAGAGAGAGAGAGAGAGAGAGAGAGAGAGAGAGAGAGAGAGAGAGAGAGAGAGAGAGAGAGAGAGAGAGAGAGAGAGGTACATTCCCCCAACTTTGAAGTAAAAGCGAGTTTCCCACCTAGTAGTTGAGATTAGCCCAACCATACAACCTAATGATATTTATAACTTAGTGAGGCTAGATAATCAAGTCCAACCTAAAAAATTGACAAGATAGAGTGATTTAATTGCCTCAACCATACCAAAATATGAACCAATTGTTGTAGTAAATTATCTCAATAAAGTGCATACAAGTCTGTGGGGTATTAGTATGAAAAACTCCATGATGTGGTAACAATCCATAAAAGAGTTTTGAAATCTGTAACTGATTTATATTTTTCAATATTAGGCACATGTTCCATATCATATGTACCTTAGATGTGTCTCATACTAAAACTATGTATAATGATAGTACCAATGTATATAATTCTGTCATAACTATGAATCTGAATTATAAGTTATTTACTTTAGCCAATTTGGATAACTATGTAAGTGTGAAGAATATTATTCCAAAACATGACTCCATTATATATGGAGAAACCTAAAAAATGATACAAGTACCAATATGGAGAACATGTTTCCAAAACATGCCCCCACTATAATCTAGAGATGTTAGATACTGAATTGGTGTGGAGAACATGCCTCCAAATAATACACCCATTAAATATACAAATTGTGAATGTGTATAAGCCATGCCCATATGACATGCCCTCACTTAATATAAAAATTTATATAAGTACCATATAGTAAATGAGTTTGGAAAACATGCTTTTAAAGCATGCCCCCACTAAATCTAAAAACTATGCCAAGTGTGGAAAACATGCCTTTATGACATGCCCCACTAATATGACCCCCCTTTGAGGTGAGGGAAAGATAAGAATTGGTAGTTATTTTATCTCAAAAAGGTAAGACAATTGAATAATCTATGAATGTAACCATGTAACATATAGAAGGAACATGTCTAGGTAGATGTAACATTGAAGCAGATAGAACTAATGTGATCACATGTAGGCGTAAGATGCATGATAAAGATCATGGAAATGTCTCGATAGTAACTGTATAAGCTCAACAAGCAAAAAATCACCCACACAAGAGTACTCAAAATTAAATCAAAAGACATTGGTCCAATAATTCTGCAAACAAGGGGCAAACTCAAATAACACACAATCGAAGGGACACAACTTAGTCAAATGTCCATAAAAGCAAGAATGACATTTTTAAATGCTTATAAAACAAACAATGACATATGTAAATGTCAATGTAAACATACATAGGCATGTGGTCTATAAGAAAAGGAGCATATTTAAATGCTTTAACAATCAAGACAATATCAAGGCAAGACACTCAAGGAAGTGCATAAAGTAAATCATAATCAAACAACATAAACATGTCATATTATCCCATGGATCCAATGTGTTAGGAAAAACCATGTCTATGACATATCAAGTACCTTGTGTAAGATATAATTATGGATAATAGGCATGTGTAAGTATATATGTAAGCTCAAACATGATAATGTAGATTGATCATCATATCATATAATCGGTGTGTATCAAGATAAAAAAAGTGAATGCCCCCAATGTCCATATAACACAAGTAGAGAGAAATCCCAAAATCCAAAATATGAATGTTTCATGTATCTAGGTATGCCTATGTCATACTCAAGTAGAAGTGTGACACATATGTATATGTATGAATAATTGAGTATTCCATCCATCAACATGGAACTAACACATAGATGCCAAGGATCTAATAGAACATGTAGGTGCCGAAAGTGTTTTTGGATTTTTTGAATATTTTTAATTTTTTTGGAATATTTGAAGAGGAAAGATAATCCTATGATGCCATCCAATGGATGGTCATATATATCTCCCCACTATGAACCTTACAACTTTAAGTTGGAACTTTTACATTATTTGTATCATGATTGGATAGGTTTAAAAGGTACATATCATGTTCCTCCTCACAGTTTTCATGTGTATTATAAAAATCCATGTTATCATTTTAAATATGTATTAATTTTCTTTCATGAGGAAATGAAATAACTTATTGATTTAGATCATTTTTTGATTCTATTTGGTATAGCTAAAGTGTTCCTAGTGTAAGTGCATATGGAGATGTGGTAGGTATAAGCCAAACCCATGTATAAATTACTTTAGAACCACAAAAAATTAGTATTAGTATGTTTCTAAAGGAGTCTTTATAAATTACCTTCTTTTATAATTCTTATAGATCAAAATCAAGATGATGAAAAATGATTTATATGGCAATTAGATTTTTTTTTGTGTAGGATCAATATGGTTATGCTAAAAATCAACACCAGCCATGTGTAATGTAATCATTAAATATTGTTGACAGCTATGCTTTTTGGGTCATTGTGAAACTAATTCCTTTGAAGGATCCTAAAATATTATCTTTTGGTCATCGATAAGATCTTGGATCTTGTGTTTCAAGGTAAATCAATGGTTTATAGAATTCTTGGGTCCCTGATGATAGTGACAGTAAAAATTTGCATCATATATTTTGTATAGAGGTCAAATCATATCAACCTATATAAGATGAGGGTGAGATATAATGTCACACTCTATTAAATTTGAGAGTAAAGAAGTTAAGGACTTAGACAAATATGTAAATTAGGCTATTTTTAAACTGTGTTAACCATGGTAGTTGTTTCCTTTTTTAGACTCAGGAGATTTTACCTCAAAACTTGGTTTAATTGTGAATTGTGTACTAGATGTATCTACATATAGTGTGTTTTATACACACTTGAGCTTATTCAATGTCATAATCTTCATTTCATGGTCCCATACAACAAGGCATAAGTCATCAAAATATTTTAACTTATTAAAAATAATGGACTCATGTAAAGGAACAATCAAACTTTGAATAGATATTTCAACTCTTTATCTACCATAAGATTGGTCATTTTGGCTAGCATTGTCTTCTTTCTCAATACATATTCATTGACATTAGTTAATTATTTGACTTTGACAATTTAGTCATAGGAAACCTTTTCATAAATATTAATGGAAAAGTGTGACAAAAATTGGTGTATAATGGGTTTGAATGCTTTCATGGATTGTAGAGGTAAATCATATAACCACCTCAAAGCATAGAACTTGAGGCTTCCTGAAAATAATTTAGTCAAAAGTTTATCATTGGAAGCATAGTCAAAGCATTCCACATAAAAGGTCCAAAGATGTTGTTTAGGATCACCCTTGCCATCAGAAAAAGTAAACTAAGGTGAAATAAATCTAGTTGGCAAAGGGTGAAAAGATATCTTAAATGCAAGAGGGTTTTAAATCACATCTTGTGAATCTATATCATGAGGGAATTTTAAATAATTTTATTCAATGTTTGTAACCTTGTCCTCCAAGGTATTTATAACTTGAAGGAATGATTGAACTATAGACCCAGAGGGATTTAGATTAGCAAGTTGAGTAGTCACCAAAGGGGAAAAAAATGTTTTGAATAGTAAAAGGCATTGAAATTGGTATTTTTGTTAACACAACTAGTAATTCCATGAGAGATGTAACAATGATAGTTTTAGGGAATAAAGTTTTAAAGACCTAACCCATGCCCCCACTAGATGTATTTGTTTATAATGTTGTCAATGGGAGGGATGTTTCTAATATAGTTTTGGAACCTTTTACTTCGAGTATAGTTTTTAAGATCTCTTCAAGATCTTTAGGGTTTTTTTGAATGCACTCATGAAACAATGTAATTGCATGCACTTGATCCTGGTATATTTTATCATTTTTATTTGTTTCATTGTTTTCATTATTAGAAGCTTCTTCTATGATAACCATATCAATATTTTTTTCATTGTCAATATGGGTATCATCGTGATCCAAAGTATGAAATCCTTAATTGGTTTGAGACATCTTAAATGATTAGAGGAGAATATCAATATGTTTAATAGGCACACCTCCCAATTTAGGGCTACATATAGGTTTAATGCAAAATCGTAAAATTAAGAATTTAAAAAGTATAATAATCTAAAAATTTAGTTGGTTTAAAACCTTAGGAATTAAAAAAAAATTTAATCAAAAGAATTAGGTTCATCAAATGTTTAACCCTAAAGTATTTGATCTAAGGTGATATTATCATTAAACCTAGATTTTAAATTAAAGGGGTCTATAGAAATCAAATGACACAAAGGTGATAATCAGATCTATTATAGGCTAATTATATGTTAAACTCAGATATAAGCATACATTGAATTTATTATGCTAAGATACTCTAAATATGAAAAGTACAACTATGCTAGATATAAAAATGACAAAGAAGTGATATACTTATCTTGTGATGTTAATACAATTCTGTATCTAGAATAAATGGAAAATAAGTTGGAAGGAGATTCTATAATAGTTGTCAAATTTTGGATTTGACACATGTATCTCTTTGAACATTAACATCAACCTAGGATGGTTGTGTCGATGCTACTATATAGGTTAGACATTAGTTTTTAATACATAATACCTATTAAAATAAGATGAAACCACCTAAATGCTTCTAGGGTTTTCTTCACTTTAGTTTTTGTGTATTCATATCTAGGTCATGGATAGTTGCACCTTATGAAATTATAAAACCCTAACTCTCTATCTTCACAATAACCATCAGGAAAAATAGATTAGTGTGCACATGGTGTTGAGATGACCCCAAAGACCCCATTTTAAGAGGGTGTTGCCTACATAACCAATACTCCAAAAGAGGACCTCAGACTCATGTAGTTATCCCCTATATGTTAGCTTGTGTTTTAATCATGTAATATGTGTAAAACAAGTACAATAGTGACCTAGTTTTTAATTTTGAAAATTGAGATCTTGAGTTGCTCTTTTAGTAATTTAGAATTGTAAATGTGTAGTCTGTATGAATGGTATGGAAATGTGAATAAATAAGGAAGTTTTACTCAATTGAATTCTCTTTTAATACTTTTTGGTCTAATTACTAGGTTTTGTAGGTGAGGAATGAATGAGGGTTGATATTATATTTAAATCTTTATTTGGAGTAATAAATCACATTAAAGCATCTAGGCCAACCATCATGATACATTTAATTTATAAATTGGATGAATTTAGGGAATTGTACACTTGCATTAAGATATAACAATAGTGTTAATGCTACCATTTATCCCATACATTAGGAGAAGGAAAGTAGGTATAATTTTAGAACTTGTAGAGATGGAAGATAAGTAAAATTTAAGCATTCTAGGCAAGATATAAGGCTTGGGTCATCAACATAAGATTGGTATAACAAAGAGATATAGGCCAAGAGGTATAAAGATAGAGCAAATGTGAGACTTGTGGAAGCATAAAAGATAAATAAGTGAGAGGAATAACCAAGGCCTAAGTTTGCCAAGTGTATAAGACTGAGGTGCTACATAATCATAAAATATTATCTACACATTTAAAAAAAATTTATTGTTTGTATGTTTCTCTTGTGAACTCTAAAAAGCATAATATAAAAATATACCTCTATTTCATATTAATTACAATTAATTTTACTTTTTAGTTGGTTGCTTATTTATTTGCTTTCAAAAATTACAACTTATTTTTTAACAAAATTAATTTTTGCTTTTATTTTCATCTTATTTGATTTTCCCTAGAAATTATGTATTGGTATTTTAAAAACTACCTAGCTACTATCATGAAGGGCTCTACAATAGTCTATTTACAGTCCTTGTATATTGTTTATAGATATTTTGGTGTGATTAGCTTGTCCTAATATTCATATCTATAGTACATAGCTAAACATAGTCTTTAGTTTTCACTTACCTTACAATATTTTATAAAAAACTAGGATTTCACTTTATATTAGACCTTATGAATACAACCATCTATTTAATTATGTGGTGCATCAATTATGGGTTGGTGTCAATAAGTTACTTCTATCTTACCTTTAAATTTAGGTTTAGTAGGCTATATGAATGACAATTCTTCTACAGTTAGTGCTCTAAAATATTGGGTTGACACTATCCAATAGACAAGTCAGTATCTTTAGAAGCCTATATAGTTAAACACAACTTTTAGTAAAATCTTCTAAACTTATTTTTGGATAATTATTTAACATCTAAATTATATTTTTATTGCTTGTTATTTATTATTCCATGTTTTATTTCAAATTGTATTAACCAACATTGATATAATTTATGTGTTGTGTGTTTTAACTAGATCAACCAATTCGATCTAATTACCCATGAATTTAAATTTATTTCTATATTTAAAACTAAATCATACAAGTTTAAACAATTCAAATTTTATGATAACCTATAAAAATTGATTGACCAGCTTCATCTAGTGGATTGTTCTATTTTCCTATCCTTCTAACTATATTGACTAGCTCAATCTAATCAACCTACAAACTATTCTATTTTACTTATTTTATAACTAGATTGACTAGCTCAATCCACTCAGTTTACAGCATATTCTAATTTTTTGTCTTTCTAACTAGATTGACTAGCTCGATCTAGTTAGTTACAACTTGTTCTATTTCCTATCTTTCCACTAGATTGACCAGCTTAATCTAGTCAATTTATAGATTGTTCACTTTTCTTAATTTCTCAACTACATTGACCAACTTGATCTTGTATGTTTCAAAATTTTTATATAATATTATTAGTACAACTAGATCAATCAACTCAATCTCATTTATTTTCAACCTGTAGACTTTCACTTCTCCAATAAGTGTCCAAATAAGTTTTTCATCATGAAAGAATTATTTGATGATGTTGCACAATAAAACCAAACTAACATAATGAGTCTTATTAATCCTCATAAAACATCTAAGACACATATTACGTACCGTATGTTAGATAATAATGATATTAGCAACATCTATGTTATACTACTAGAATAACTAATTATGGTACTTTACCCATTCTACTACTCTTAATCCTCTATTATTACCCATGGTAGAGGATGAAAGTGATCTTAAGTATATGGCTGAAATGATCCTTTTCATCAATGAAAACCCTCAACATTAGGGTAGGGATCCCAAAGTCAATTATAACCTCATGATGTGACCTCACATTGGATAACCCTAGTCAAATTCATCTAGTTTCGATATAGGATTTAGGGTGAGTCATTATACAACTTCTATGATAGTATTCTCCTCTCATGCCTCTCCTACAAGTTATATTTCAATTTCAGCATCCTTAAAATCCAACATACCAACACATTTACCTCTCTCTAAATACACATACCAAACTGATGAGATTCATTCTAATTTTTCAATTTCACCTTAGTCCACATCACATGTTGGGGCATCTTAAAATTCCCATCTACATATCACTTTAGACTTTGGGGAATATTGAGATGTCCATCCCTACATAAAATTACTCCTTGGTACATCCTATGCTGCCCAATCTTCTTCTACATTATATAATAACAAACAGATTCAACTTTAAGAAACCTTCTAAGATGCAAAAGCTTATATTTCACATGCTCATATTTGATATAAATGTTAGCATTGATTTTTATTTTTATTTTTGTCTTCTATTTCTTTATTTTTGTGCACATTATTTCATTTAGCTTCATTTTCCTTACACCATTATTTCTTTTGGATTCTTTGGTTTTATTTCACTTTATTTAATACCATTGTTTCCTTTTTAGTTCATTGGTTCTATATCATTATGTTTGGTATTTATTTACCTTTCATTTCTTAGGTAATACTTTTGTATTTTTCATTGATCTTAATTTTATCATATTTATATCATTTTTGTCTTAGTATATTTATGATTATTTAACCCTTATTTACTTTCCCCCTTTCTTGGGATGACCATTTACCTTCCCCTTCTTTTGGGATGATGACTAATGTCATTATCAATAATACCTTGTATATTAGTAAAAATTTATTAATGACATGACTATCATAACATAGCCCCATCCCTTTCATAGTACTATTTTACCTCCTTGTGATCAACAATGAGCATAGGCATCATTGTATCAATTATTACATGGATAGATCTCCCATGATCCCCGTATTTCCTTTGATTCCTTTCATTTGTGGTATATATAGGTCAATTTTGAGATTACACACTTACTTGGCATAAAGTCTAGGAGTCTTTAGACATCATGGTATTTAGTTTTCTTTATTTAGTTATCGAATGTAAGCTATCTTGTGTTCGTAACTATAGGATGAAAATTTGAGCAATGGGATTTGATTATGAAATTGATATAAAAAATGCCCAAATATACAATCTACCATTAAAATTGAGAACTATTAGATTAAAATTCAATCAAATAAATATTTCAAAATAACATTTTATTCCAAATCTAAGTTTTCCCAATCAAGATTCAAACAAAAAGAACACTAAAGATTAAGGATGGAGATTTCTTACCAAAGACTCAAAATTTTAGCATGATGTTGGATTGATAAATTGACTTGGATGATAGCATGGATTCATGGATTAGTGATTGAAAATATTAACATGGAGATATTTTGGCTTCATCTCTTATTTTGGCCTTAGAGGATGGGTTGGTTTAAATAGGCCATGGAGGAAAGATCAATGGTCAATATTCAAAGCTGGGATGAAGAGGATAAATGGTAGAGGATTATACAAAGAATTAAACATTCCTTAAAAGTGTCTGGAATAGAGGATTATAAAGAGAAAATGCTAAGATAGAGAGGATTCTAAAATTGGATAATTATATAATCCATTAGGGGGAAAAAATAATTTTAGTAAGTGATTAGATAGGTTATTAGGGACTAAAGATGAAAGAAAGCCTAATAATAGGCTAGGGTAAGTGGGATTAGGATTAAAATCCAAATATCATGAATAAGTAGGATTAGTCAGTGGATAAGATATTATTTAAAAAATTAATAGGTTGATGGGGGTAATATAATGTTTGTGGATGAAGAATAATGAAAGGAGATGTTAGATAAATGATTAAAATGGGTGATATTAAGATGAAATTAGAAAATATTAGTGTCAAGTAATAGTAATATTAATGATGATAAATACAATGATCAAATTTAGATGTTTACATTAACATATTTAATTCATGATTGGTTCTTCGAATCCATATGGAGTAGGAAAAGAAAAAACCAAAAAAGTTAAAATCCAAATCTTAAAATAAATAAAAGGGAATGATCAAAAGCCAAAAGTAATCTTAAAAGTGATGTCACATCAAAATATGTGATCTTTGTCACATCTCCTATACTATTCTAAGCTCAAACTCTTAATTTGGCCTCATGATAGAGTTGAGGTCTATTGGGGTATGGTAAGCCAGTAGAATAGGGTAGGAGGTCTCATTATATCACATACTTATAGTGCCACCTACTTTCTCACACAAGTACCCAATCTTCATAGTAGACTAACAACTCTATAAGGGGTCTTGAGGAATGGGGAACACATTGTGGGAAGGTAGGTCCATTTTTATTTTCATGCATATAACCTTCATGGGATGATCTATGTACTTCACTTGTTATCCCAAGCTTTGTGTTCATTAGTCAAAGTGTCCTAATTCCTTTATATCAATAGTTCTTATATTTGTTCCCTTATCTAGTGTGTCTCATTCATGAGTATTTTGACATCACCCATGTGATGCCTCACATATTATTTACATAATATTTTCCTACTATCCCCTTGTTGGATATGGATTTTCATTGATAACATCCTTGATCACATTACTTATATAAGACTCTTGGTTTATAGTTTATGAGTTGCATTGTAATAATTCATATAGGACTATGTTTTCCTCACAAACATCCCTTCACATTTGATTTCCACACCATCCCATTATCATACTAGCCATGTCATTAGTTGGTTATGTTTTATTATATCATATCTTAGAACAAGCACTATATTTGAGTTATCATCCTTTAAAGCTTTTAATTTTCATCTATCCATCATGTGCTGATTTTATTTTCTTATACTTAACTTATCTTACATAGGATATTTGACACACATAATTTTTTTTTTCAAGATTTGCTTGGCATGCTTATTTTACATGTCGACTTACATCTCATTTTCAGTCATTTATGTTTTTTTCATGATTCATTTGACATGATTATATTTTATTTTGTTTTACATTCTCATTTTTAGTCATTTATATTTTTCTTTGTGTTTAATTTGGCATGCTTATTTGACATGAGGATTCCCAATGCGATTTAGTGCGGTCTACATTAATTTTTGGTATTCATGTTTTAATTTATTTCCAACATGATTTAGTGTGTTCTACATTAATTGTTAGTCATTCATGTTTTACATGCTTCCCAACATGATTTAGTATTTTCTACATTCATTTGTCATCATTTTTTCATTTACATGTTTGGTCTTTTGGTTCTAACCTAGCCTTAACAATCTTGGCTTGCTATTTTTTTCTAAGTAATTTAAAAAGTTTTGAGAGTTATTCAATGTTAATTTTCCCATCCTACACACACACACATTGCTTCTATTATTAGTCTTGTATCTATAAGGTTTCTCAAATAAAGGTACTAATCCCTCCATGATCAAGATTATGATATTTGAATATACTCATTCAATAGAAATGTAAGTAAAGGTATGTATATGGTATTTTCAATTAATTTCATTTCATTTCAATATTAATTTTAGTATTTCATTTTTAGTTAGCTTAGTTTCATGTATTTCTATGTTCTTTCAAAAAGCACCAACACATCTTACGCTTTCATGACACGTGATGAGATTTGGTTGGAGCATATGTATACACATAATATTTTTAATCTTTATCACTTACTGACACTTTTTCTCTTGTAAGAAGCTGTCAAGTTTCAATCTCTCTGAGTGTACACCTTAAAAGTTGTACCAAAAAAGGGATGAGCAAACATTGGTGCTTTTCAAGATTATTGTGGATTTATATCATTACTTAAATTAGTACACTTTATTTAAAGTTTCCATATATTTACTTCCTATGATTCCTCCCTAAAACTTTAAAACCCTAAAATATGGCTAAATTTGAAATACTAAAATCCTGAAATATGGTTGTCGAAAATCCAATAGGACCCTTCAAAACTTATAATTTGCATTATAGCTCATAAAGGTTTGAAACCACTCTCAAACATCCTAAAAGTATAAATATAAAATCTAACTTAAAGTATAATAAACTATATGTCCATGTATAAATGCCAACATATATTATATTTATAATGCTTGTTTTAGCACCTTTCATGCCCTTATCCAACTCCCTAAGCAATCTCCCTTCTCAAATAGCCCATAACTAAGAAAAAATACTTATTATTCATTATCCTATTATGTCAACTAGGTTGATCTTTTTAGGGATTGAATTCACATTACAGAACTACGTCAACTTGACTGACCTATTTTAAAACCTAATGGCTACATTTTCTACCTGAGTCGATCGATCTTATACACTAAATTATTGAAAGGGTTTAGGGTCAATCCTTGGCTATAAATACCACTTTAAATTCAATCAAATATAGAGGAACTTTTATTTCACATTATTACAATACACAATTTTTCTATTTCTACACTTGAGAAGTTATTGCTTAGGGTTTTGCCTTGGAAGTAAAGAAGCTTGTCTTGTGGGAAAGTCTTGGATACAAAGTAGGAATATTTTAGCCTAGATATGATTTATATAGTGTGATATTTATAAATTCACAACCACCTATTGAAAAAAACCATTATCTAATGGATATATTTAGGCACAATAGGTTCAATTCAATTTTAAGTATTGTTAACTTTTACTCATTAATTTGGTAGATAGACATTTCACCAACTTATAGATTTTTATTCTAAAAAATGAAAACCATCCTATTACCAAGGATAGGGTTTATTAAATATGAAATGACTGCATATCTATGAGAATTTTCACCTACATCTATTGTATATTTTAAATAAATTCAAAGTGACAATACTTAATTTTTTTTGAACTAAGACTACATACAATGTTCAATATTAATTTGAACAATAATTATGACCATAACATAGCCATTTAAAACTATAACCCAAAGGTGATCAACATATATTTTATGCATTTATACTTTGGTAAGTATCTTCTAAAGCAAGGTTGTGTATCATATATGCATATACTAATGTTCTATAACATATTTTGTATATTCTAGCATTAGATTTAGAAGGGTTTATTGTGGGTTTGGTATAAAAAGGTGGAAAACCCCTAAATAATGTATATTTTTATCACTTCAAATTCTAATTCTAAAAAAGATCCACCATTATGTGAAAAATCATGTGTTATAGACATATTTATATGTGCATTCCACTCTCAAGCCAACAAATGCCTCCATTTTATCATCTATTCCAAATGTATTAAAACTCACAATGTAAAAAAAATACATCTGGAAAGTTACTAAAAGAAATAAATTATGACATGAATGAAATGAAATAAAATAATTTAAAGGAACAATAGGTTTTGAATATAATTTTAATGTTTTCCATGAGAATATTATAAATGAAATATATCATCATGGGCTTAAGCATGAAGAGAATCAAGAATAAGGTGTTAAGTGGACAACATATTTGAATCATAAAAGTTTGGCATTACTTGAATATTTTGTTTCAAATTTAAAAGTACTCAAACTTAAGGTAAATGGATATGATTCCTATGTTTTTTTATAATATTGGAATGGATAAAAATTTTTTATGTTTAAGGAATAAGAATAATGTATTTTAAATTGCTATGAACCTTCCTACAACATATTAGAACAAAATCTCAAATACCCAAAAATAATATGTCAAATGAAATGGAAGATGATTATATTGCAATGAAAAGAGAGCATAATTGAATTAAAATATCATTGGCCTCCTCAAGGGGGAAACCTCCTTTGAGAAATCTCAATACAATACAATTTGTGAATGGCTTCCTACTAGTCTAACCTCTTATTTAAACTAATTACATATTAGTTGACTACTACTTCATGTTAATGTGGGATTATTGAAATTATCTCAATGGATGACATAAAAATCAATGCATCCATATATTATATTAATTAAAAAAACTAAAAATAAAAGTGTTACGAAGAATGCATCCTAAAATGCCACTCCCCTTAAAAAAAAATTTCGTCAAATTTGAAGATGAGGAAACTATTGTTCAAGTTGAAAAAGGGGTTCCCAAGTATCATATTCTAGTTGCATCTCATGCCATTAGATATAAACCTTGGTGTTGGAATGATTGTTAAGCTAGTGAAAACATTGATATAAGATGGATTCAGGTCAAAAAATGAGAGGGCCTTATAGATAAATTTTAAGGATAGTTCTAGTTATGACATTATGGCCCAAAACTTTCTTCAGATATGAAACATGAAAAACAAGATGGACACGCGAAGAAGTGGATGTTCCATATTTAATTTGATCAAACTAATATGTTAAATAAACTTATAAGGCCCATATAAAATGGGATAAATTTTATGGCAACCCTTCAGTTTCAAATAGGATTGTTTATAAGACTACAATCAAGGGAAAATTCTATCCTTAGGTTGGGAGCTTAATTTTGAGTAGTGTTGATCATCCTATTGATTCATTTGATTTTAGTCCAAGTTGAGACTATACTTGAGAAGAAAATAATTTCTCATTCATGGAGGGTAACATAAACTAATTGGACATGAGAGCTACATGAGAGGTAAGAGATGAAATATGGTGACTTATGACCATAGATGACTTCATATGGAGATATCTTAGTGGTTTTATATCACCATTATAAAATAGGTAACCACTTGATGTAATGATGATTTTGATTAGAAGTAGAGAAATAAATATATATTTTGATACATTTTTTGACAATTTTCACTTGGTCATTTTTTTTGAATGATAGCCAAAGCTCATTTTCAGCTAAGTTCTCATGTACTTGAATATTTCCTGCCATAAAAGACAAGTAAAGGCTAAGTCTCAATAAAATATAATAGAGGTAGGGATGTTGTGAAAGTATAAATTTTGGTCGAGTAATGTTTGGGAGATGATAAAACCAATGTAGGAATGGGAAAAGTAACATATATTGTAATATTTAGAGAGGCAATCCACTATCACTGGTATGACCAATATATAAATATATTTCAACAAGCCTTAAATAAAATTCATGGAGATATCTATCCAAATGCATTGTATAAAAGGTAATGGTTTTATAAATATTATCATTACCTCTATTTCATTTTTTTGCTAACATGTGTCACATTATTTGACAAATTTCTTAATATATTACTTAATTCCTTACCAAAATAAATTATGATGAACCTTGTCATAGGTTTTGAGGAAACCTGAATGACTATCTAGAAGTGATGCATGTAATTCATGTATAATATTGTGGAAAATACTAAACCTAATATGATTTAGCTTCCAGTATAGTCCTCCTAGGATGTACTATCGCCATGCATACCTATTCCCCCCTCTACTCTCTAGACAATGCATATCCATGATAGTGGTAGCCTCCCTATGATCTGGCCATCATAGAGCCTTTTGACCATGATGCATGCTATCATTATCCATAGCTATGGGATCATGGGAGATATTTGGGTGATTTTCACCCTTTGGCTATCCCACTCCGTATAGGGTCCCATTAGATAGATCTATGTTACTATTGTATCTTACACCTATGACATCTCTATCTCTCTCCATATAAGCTCTACCCTATAGATCTGGTAGATGTCCTTGATGATCAAGATGACCTCTAGTTCAGGGCCTAGATGGAACACATGCCTCTCAAGGACCCATGAAATTTCTAGTGCATTCACTAGGTCTCTAGAGTAACAAAATGATGGTACATGTACTAATTTCCATAGTCTTTCACTCTACAGTAATCCTAGTCCTCTACAAGAAGAGAGTTGACCTCCTTGGCCAACTTTGATGGTACTCTCTCTTGGTTAGTCACCTCACAAGGTCTCTCTCCTTATCTCAGTCACTCTCTTACTTATGATGACTCTCTTTCCTCTAGTACACTACCTCCTTCTCATGTCTACAAAACTAAATTACATGCAAAGGGATCAGTCGTGCAACCTATGGAATGAGAAAACAATGTTTAAGACAAGCTCTAAGACCTATTTTATTGTCCCCCCTCTATGATATATCTCAACCTATTTCAGGCCTTCTTGGGCACTTCAGGGCCTATTTTATCCATTTTTGGTCTAGGTTGTGGCTTTTTAGGCCAGGTCATGACCCCCATGCCCTGGCAGTGGTCTAGGCTATGGGTTTGCCTAAGCAAGCCATGGCCTAGGTTATGGCATCTTGGGAAGCCCTAGGGATTCCTAGGACTCCCTCCCCAAGCTCTAATTGGCCTTTCACTTGCCCTGAGGATATTATCTCCTCCTCTTGATCATTTTGACTAGTTACTCCACTTAATTCATCTGTTGAATTGTCTAAAATCAATCAAAATGCCCATAGGGCCTCCCCAACCCCAAAATTGACAAAAAAAATGTTAGAATTTTATGAATAGAACTTACTTGAACCATTGTGTGCACTTGTGGTACACTCCATGCATCCTCATATGATCCATTTTGGATTTGGTGGTTTGTTGACTCTCCTCAAAGTTTTTAAGAGTGAAAATGGGTGTGAAAATGACATGTTTTTTACCCTTTTCTCTCTTTTTACCTCTTTTTTTAGCTTTTTATGGGCCCCTTTTTGGGTTTTTTTTCCCTCTATTGTATTTAGGATGTGAAACATCCATCTTAAGAGTTTTAGCCCATTCTGAGCAAGATGGAAGCCTTTGTTTGTATGTTAGAGGCTTTTTTGGGCCTACTTTCACCCTTCTTGGTCCTTAGGACCTCTTCTAGGTCCCCATCAACCTCCTAGGGCTATGCACCATCTTGTGGGCACCCAAGGGATATAAGTTACTTTATTTTCTTCTTTTAGTTAGTCATTTATCTATAGTTTTATAGTTGATCCATTATAATTCCCATTTTTCTCATCTATCATGGTTATTGTAGGTGGTGTCAATTGCTAGTTGCAGTGATTTGGGACTTACTATAGTCTTTGTTGATCGGTCTTCATATTTTCTAAAATTTCAACCACCTTCCCTTATCACTCTTACCACATCTAGTATTGATCAACCACCTTGATTGAAACTTAGTTTCATTCTTTGACTCCTTTGTACAACTCATTTTCCCTTCCTCACCTTGAGATAGTCCTTATGTAGCCACTAATGTTTCATCCTTGATCCCCATCATGGTGTAAATTTCATTGTTGATTCACATATATGGTGGTAGTTGGGGAAACCTAAGACTTACCTCTGCATCTTGGGTCATCAGTGATCTGTTAGGCCATGAACTTGCTACAACTAGTTTTTCCTATCAAGAATGGTAAAGGCATTCCAACCCAAGAATCTAAAGTGTTAGAAATAAAAAATCACAAAGGAAGATGTAGATATGATATGAAAAAATAAGATAGGTTATATATTATTCATAATTTAAGCATTAAAATACAAAGGAAGACACTTGCTTATATAGGTAAGGCAAAATACTGAACTAGCTTACATGACCAATGTGGGATAAATCCTCACATAGGAAAAAATATAGAAGACAAAATGGATAGATAAGACACTATAAAATGTGAGAAATACACACAAACTACACACTCTAACAACCCTCACCAAGTGAATATAGGGGCTAACAAAATCCAAAAAAGAAATAGTAACATATCCATATTATGTATCCCAGTAACAAGGCCTGATAAGGTACTCATGTACAATATGTATCTATGAAATGAAAATCGAATATGTTCTCATGAACACCCCCAAGGATGAATTATAAATTTACAAGCATTACACATAAATAAAGGAAATGAGGTGATGTAAAAGGATCCATAAAGATGTCTGCAACTTTCTACTGAGTCAGAATGTACTCCAAGATAAGAATGCCATCTCGAATGTGTTGATGAATGAAGTGCATATGTACCTCAATGTGCTTGGTCCATTGATGCTCAACTGGGTTGTGAGATATATGAATTACACTATGTTTGTCACACTAAAATATAGTGAGTGAATCCTACATGAAGCCAAAATTTGTCAACAACTAACAAAGCCAAAGAACTTGTTAACATGTTGTAACTATTGTTCTATACTCAGCCTCTATAGATGAAAGTGCAATAGCCTACTAATTCTTTCACAACTAATCAATAAGTGAAGAACCAAGATAAAATATGTATCCAAAATAGGAATGCATGTCATCAAGAAAAATAAACCAATCTAAATCACTATATCTAACCAACTAAGAAGAACCCCTGGTGTAGTGTAATCCAAAATGAGTAGTACCTTGTAGATATCACAAAATCCTCTATAATCCTACCAATGACTATCATGAGGGTCATATACAAACCTAGATACAAGCCCAACTAAAAGTAAAATGTTAGGGTGAGTATGGGTCAACTACATAAGACTCCCAACCATTTTTCTATATAATGTAGGATCACAAAGTGGAGTAGTACAAGAGGCAGTGAAACTCACTCTAGACTAAAAAGGAGAAGGACTTGGCTTACAATTAGCCATGCTAAAATGATGAAGAAGATAAAGTGTGTACTTTTTCTAACTCAAATAGACCCCTATATCTGACTGTGAAATCTATAAACCAAGGAAGAAATGTAGAAGGCCAAGATGTGTCATGTAAAATTATGTTGAAAGTGCCTACTAAATAGTTTGAATTTGAGATGAGGAGCTACTTACATGAAGAATATCATCAACATACAAGACTAGAATAATAATTTCCTCCCTAATACATTGAATATACACTGTGGGATCATAGTTCCAATGAATAAATCTAGTGGAGAGAATAAATGCATCCATATTCTCATATCAAGCCCAAGAGGCCTATTTGAGAACGTAAAGAAACCTACTAAGTTGAAAAATAAGAGAAGAATCATGAAAAAACCTAGTATGATGCTCCACATAGATTTACTCATGAAATTATCTATGTAATAAAGCACTCTTAACATCCATCTGATATACTATCCAACCCTGTGATGCAGTAAAAGAAAGTACAAGGTGAACATAATCCATCTTGGCAATGGGTGCAAAAGTCTTAGAGTAATCAATACCTTCAACTTGTGAGAATACCTTTGCAATAAGGTGTGACTTATACTTTTAAATGGACCTATCAACCACATACTTGGTGTGGTAAATCCAATTTCATCTAACCAACTTTCCCCTAGGAAGAGTGACCAAATCCCAAGTGTGATTCTTCATCAATGAAGAATACTCATCTGTCATCGCATCATCCCACTCCTATATCACATGAGCCTATGCAAAAGCCTATAGATCCCCAGAGAATACTTAACACAAAATTATAATATCCATATAATGTGCATGATGATGTTGAGTAGGTGAAAGATGATGTAGAGACCTATTTCATTCTTAACTCGTGTCCTAACTTTGATACCTATAATCACAAATCTTATATTTAATCTTAATCTTATTTATCTTATTTCTCAACTCTCTCTCAAGGTATAATATCATTCTCTTCCTATGATCCTTTGAATTATATTATTTAATTCCTTCTCTCTACCTTTATAACTTCCTCACAACTCTCACTCATCCATTTATCTCCATCCCTTTTCATGCAACCTCACTAGCTTCTCTAGGTTTCAAGCTTCTCTAGGCCAAATCACTTGAGGTATTTAACTAGGCCTCTTGTGGTCTATTTTGATCTCAATTATTTTATTAGATTTAACATACTTGGTTTCATCTCACTTTAACTCCTCTTTCAACTTTAATTAGCTGCTTGTCTTCTCAAGCCCTCAACCTCACTCATCCTCTAATAGCCTTTTTTCTAACAATTTTGCATTGTATGGCCAAGTACTATATAATATTTTAAATCTAATGACATTTATGGATACCCTCTATCCTCAATCTACTATCCACAAAGTTTCATTTACCTACTCCCCTATCTTCACCACTTACCTATTCTTCTTTCCAATTAGCTCTTTATTGGCCTACTTAAACCTGTTTTCAACTCATTCTCCATTTACCATACATACAAATGTCCTTCTAGTCTATAACCTTCATAATCTTTTCGATAATATATAAATTCACTAATTACCAAGATTCATCATTTTTCATTGGTTAAGTCACTAGATATTCCACCTTTTGTATTTTTCCCTAAAATAGGGGTTTTTATAGTATGTGTTAAGCTCGAGAGGGCTCAAAATTGGTTTAAATGAGTTATAATTACTCTCCAATATTCCTAAGACCTATTTACACCTTTCCCATGCTTTCAATTATTTTGATCAATACCTAATCATGTTCAAATCATGAATTCAACAATTTTATTTTGACATAGTCTGCCCATGTAACTCAGAACAGTGGTTTGAATGCAAATAAATTTACTTAATGTTTTCAAAGACTCATTCAAGGGTTTTGATTCTTAAATATGTCATTATTAATTTTCTTTAAGCCAAAACAAACTTCATATCATTTTTTATTCAAACATTTAATATGGATTCTTGTTACAGTCACTTCTAAATAGAGCATGTAGACAAACTAGTTACTTGAAGGTTTAGTTATTTATTAGAATCTTAACATTAACAAACATGTGTGCACAAGAAATTAATTAGATTATACTCTTGAATATCACATAGATTCTTAAGAGGCTTAACTTTGAGAGGGTTCTTTTCTTCACTAGATTATATTTTTTAATAAAGAAACACAGGGTTTAGACTCAGGCCTTCAGTCATCATTATTTACCACTTCAAATAAAAAAATATAGTACTAAAGACTTAAATTTTTCCAACACATTAAACACATCCAAAAAATTATATTAATACAAAGATATATATGTAATCATTCATTTATCATCTCTTTTTATATGATCATCACTATCACCATGGACAAAGTATAGGTTCCACATGGTTTCACTCCATTATCAAAATCCTTCATACCTCTACCTCTTCAAACCTTAAAAAATAACTTTTAACTGACCTCTATACTTATAACTCTAACTTCTATCTACGAACTACCACCTTTTCTATTAAAAAAATCATTTCATTTCCCTTACAGACTTTAGCAACTAACTTATTGATAACTAACTCTTTGATAACTACCTTCAAAAGGGATTTACATTAAACATTCTTGGATTTATGACATTTTCCTCATGTATTATATATAGACACCTTATAAAACCACCTATTTATATTTAGGTACTTTTACACTCATTTACTAACATGACACTTTTTGATAATTCCTCAAAACACTTTTAAACACACTAACTCAAATTCAAATATTCAAATGCCCATTTTGATGGGAAATTACCAAAGGGATATCAAGAATCATTAGAAGACTAAATTAATGAATCAAATGCCTTATAAGGAATTCCAAGAGACCAAATAAACTTATACATGATCAAATTTATACTATTTGCTTGAGGCTCATGCATCATACTCCTAGGCAAGAAATAACTTGATCATCAATGGAATACTATACTTTTCTTCCTTGTCATCCATTTCATGTCTCTTGGATCATATTTATATTCTACTATTCCTCCATGATTTAGTTTCTCTTATCCTTTTTCTCTTGATTTCCTCTACCATAGATTATTCTACCTTCTTTCTTGATTACCTCAACTTGCACTTGTTGTATATTTAAACACTAAATGTTTCCTCTATCATATGGGTTGTGTATGTCCCAAATGACTATTTTCGTACCTATAATTTCATCTTCATCTATTAATATCTTCATGTTTTCTATAAAAACAATGAAAATATCATGCTTGACTGATATCTCAATGGGATTCAAGCCTCTACAAGGCTATATGTCTTCATTCTGCTTCATTGATGCCTACAATGTTCCTTCACCATGCTCTTTTTCCTCATTCACAAGATTCTCAACTATTGCAACATTCACATACTCTTCATTATCCATTCTCTCACCATGAAAGGCTCTCTCTAAAACTACCATTTCTCTCTCTAATTTTTCTTGACTTTCATAGAAAAACTTGTGATTAGATTGCATACATTATTCATTGGTTTGTACCTCTTTTTTTAAGCCTTCAATGAGGCCTTCAACCTAAAATTATTATTTATCCTTACATTCACCTAACTGCATAAAACTTTCTTATTCTTCACTAAAATTCATCTCATTTTATGCAAGGTACTATTCATCCACATGTTCTCTATGCTTCCCACTCAACCAAAGCCGATGCATCTCTATCTTAAGTTGCTTGCATAACAACCTCTTCTACTTCATTTCCTCTCTCACTACTTTCATCTTTATTATATTTATCTATGTCCTAATTATCAACTTGATTAGATTTTTTCTCATGACCCATCCACAACAAGGGTTCTCAAGTTCTCTTATCTATTCTATCATGATCAACAACTCATCTAATTATTGCCTTGATTTTGTCATCTCTTTATCCATATCTATTCTCTTGGTGTCTTTTTACACCTTCATATCCTTGTGGTAGCTCATCTCACTCATGCCCTATTTTATCTTTTATCTATCTATCTTCATATTTTCTCTTGGTCTAACCTAGACCTACTATTCTTGACAAGCCTTCACTACTTTCCACTCATGACCTCTCACTTGGGTCTCTCTCTATGACCTCACTTGGGTCTATCACTCTCTTTTGTCATTTTCTTAGGATTCCTTTCTCTCTCTCTTAAATATCACTCTTGATCTCACTCTCTTTAGCTTTCCAATATCTCTTTCTCACTATCAAGCATCACTAGCTTTAGGGCTAGCTACCAATCTCTCTCAACTTTCCACTTTTAAACACAACTCAATACTATTGATTGAACATATCAAAAATAAAAATGAGAAACCAAAACCAACATGTACCTTTTATGTGATGAATTTATTTTATCCTTGTCCCACTGACTTTTCTGCTCTGATACCAAATGATGAAGAGACATATTTCATTCTCTACTCCTATCCCAACTTTAATACCTATAATCACAAACCTTGCATACAATCTTCATCTTCTTTGTCGTATATATCAAATATAGATCAAGGTCTGATGTCATTCTCTTCCTAAGATCATTTGAATCAAATTATTAAATGCCTTTTCTCTGCCTTTATAAATTCCTCACAACTCTCACTCATCCATTCATCTCCATCCCCTTTCATGCAATGTCACTAGCTTCTCTAGGTTTCAAGCTTTTCTAGGCCAAATCACTTGAGTTATTGAACTAGGCCTCTTGTGGTTTATTTTGATCTAGGTTAGTATTTATTAGGTTTAAAATACTTGGTTTCATCTCACTTCAACTCCTCTTTCAACCTTAACTGAGTTCTTGTATCCTCAATCCCTCAACCTCACTCATCCTCTAATAGCCTTTTTCTGGTAATTATACATTATACAACAAAGTACTATCTAGTATTATAAATATAATAACCTTTATGGATACCGTATATCCTCAATCTAATCTCCATAGAGTTTCATTTACCTACTCCCCTGGCTTCACCACTTACCTATTCTTCTTTCCAATTAGCCCTTCATACGCCTAATTAATCATGTTTTCAACTTAGTCTCCGTTTACAATATGTATGGATGTCCTTCCAGTTTGTAACCTTAATAATCTCTTAGATAATATAGAAAATTCACTACAACCAAGTTTCATCATTTTTCATTGGTTAAGTCACTAGATATTCCACCTTTTGTATTTTACCCTAAACTAGGGTTTTTTGTAGTCTGTGTTAAGCTCGAGAGGGCTCAAATTAGGTCTAAACAAGTCTTACTCTCCAATATTCATAAGACATATTTAAGGTCTATTTGACCTAGATCCACCTTTCCCATGCTTTTAATTCTTTTAAACAATGTCTAATCATGTTTAGATCATGAATTCAACAATCTTATTTTGACACAATTTGCCTATGTAACTGTTGACCAAATTAACTTTTAGGTCAAATTCAACTCCTATAGGTAAAAGTTTAGTTTTTTTAGATATTATAGGGGTATATACCATTTTCATAAGCTATATTATGGTTAAATTAATTCCATCTAATGTATTTTTAGCCTTAGTTATGTTTTCATCAACTTATTTATCATTTTGGGCCATTAAATGTGCTTTTGAGAGTCATAAATGCAAGTGACATAGTTTTCAAGGTGCAAATATGTCATATTTTATTTTAAAACATCAAATAGGTCAGTTAAAATGTTAGATATGTTAGTTAACTTGAAATATTATAGGTTGTTCAACTAAAATTGTAGAAACCAACTAAAAAAGGGAGAAATGGCACTTATACGGCACATTCAAAAGTGTGACATGTGGAAGAATATCTTGGGGGAAATATTAAAATTATAAATACTCATATATACATTTTTTTAAAATTTTAAGTGACATTTTAAATCCAAAAATTTTCTACTCATTTCTTGCTTTTTTGGATAAACTGAAGTGACCTTCAGGTTTTTGCTCGATACAAACAACATAAGCAATTTCAAGACAAATGATTTTAGGATATGTTATTAAAATAAAATACCTTAATTTAAATAATAAAAATTCATATATTGATCAAATATGATTTATAAACCATTGATAACAAGTTGACTGTGCATTTTTTATAGCTATCTCATGCACCCTATAGGTTTTGCCCTATTTTGGCCAAATCTACATAAAATAGTTAGTGATGTTCACTCTAGAGGATGTTTATTCCTTATAAAATGGTATCCATTATTATTTCCATTTTTCATAATTTTTGGATGAGCAAATTAGTTCATACTCCAAGAGATTGTCACCATGTGTAGTTTTAGCTGAAGTGCTTCTTGTTTGCTGAGTGTGTTCTCATATAAGAGTCTCGCATTGCTGAGAAATGGTGTTGCATAAGTTCCTAGGGTATATTATGATTCCATTACATGTTTTGGTTTTACCATGTCATCCTTTTAGTTTCTTATAGGCTTGTCTTCCTCTATTGTCAGCTCTTTATACAATTTTAGTTGTAGTCTCATGCATGAGCTTGTTCATCTGTCTATGAAGTGGTAATGGATGTGTATTAGATTACTAAAGAATTTATAAGTTAAATAAATTTACTTTATATGTTTTTAAAAGGTGAAAAGTTTGATCATATGCTAATTTACCATGCTAAACAACCATTTATTACCTCTATTTGCTCTTTTTCACATGTAGGTAGGTGATTTCAATGTTGAAGAAGGTTTTTTGAGGTTTGTTTCAAAATATTATTGATGGAGATGATCTATTTGAAGATTTACAAAGGAATTTGAGGTGTCTTAATGATTTTCACAAACATGTTTTGGCTCAATTCCATACCCTAACTGCATAACTAGCACAAAACATCCACCTATAAACCCTTGTGGATGTCATGGTGTATGGAGAAGTGGATGTGTGTTACAACTTATTAGAATTATTTGGGGTGCATTAATGATGTTTGAAGAAATCATGTAAGGTTCATATGCATTCATGGTTTTAGATTGTTCACACCTAGTCCCACCTATAGGTGGTTGAGCAGGGGATTGAAGTGTTGTATGGATTGGTTGATACAAAGTGACACTTCATTGAGACCTTAATATAGAAAGAAAGTCTTAATAGACCCATAAAAACTATTTGGAGAGAAAATAAGATGTTAAACCAACATGAAGAAATAAAGGACTGAGTTTTGGGATCAAATCCCTAAATAGGCATAATAGAGCTCTATGCGGTTTTTGTGGATCTCATACAACATGCTTACAAGTGTTCTAAGATACCTATATGGGTAAACCTCATTGAATCTAGTATGGACAAGAAATATGCCAAGTTTGAAGGAGAAGGGAGTAGTGGGAGATGGTGTTTGAAAGCCTCAAATTTGACTATAAACATACTAAATTCTTGTAATGATATCTACAAGCTTGTAGGAGTAAATTACCTTTTGTTACCCCAAGAAGAAACATTGAGCAGAGCCTCATGAATAGGATGGCTAGACTAATGGGATGAGATAAAATAGATTAAGGTCATCAAGAAAGGGTTAAGGTAAGGTCTTACCACCCCTATGACCACTACAGGTACCTCTCAGGCATGAAAAAAAATGACCTGCAATAGGGTCTTAAAGGGAGAAGTGTCTCACTTAAGGGAAAGGTACTATTTGAGTTACAATGGAACATATAGGAGACTACAAAATGGCATACTCATTGTATGAGCTTAGAGGGTGTTTCAAGGAGTTTATAGGCACCATGACCAAATGAATTGGGCCATAGACACCTACAAGCAAATTTTGTGGGTAGAGCACCTCAACCTAAATAGTGATCTAAAATGTTGATGCAAGGTGGTGTCTTGAAGGCTCCTAAGCAGGAGTGTTGTTTATATAGACATGGTGTAAACTCAAGATGAACTCAAGGAATATTCCCACACTACAAAAAAGTTCCAAGGAATAAAATTAACCACTTAAAATATATCCTAAGAAGGTGTCTTAGTCAAATCAATAAAGACTCAATTTTGGGGAAAAAGGTGCATTAGCAGGGTTAGTGAGAACTCAATATTGATAGAGTAGTGAGTGATCACCTCCGGAGGTATGTTAGTGGTGTCATAAAACTCTCCCAAAAGGAAAACAAGACTTACAAAAAGTCCCAAGACCCTATACCCACCTAAAACAAGGTTCAAGATGGTGAAGTTAAAGTGAGACATGGATTATAGGGAAGAAGGAAACAATTATCATCAATGTAGAATGTTCATAATATTCCAAGATGTGTTCTAAAAATCCTAAGACCTTGTTAAGGTGCTCATGTATCTTCCCTACTTAGAAAATTGGTAACATTCTATACTATGGAATGAGATACCATGCTTGATCAATAGGTTATTATGAATTTAAGATGGGTAGGATGTTGAAACAACCTATAAGCATGGTTTTGGCTTGGAGAGGTCACCCATAAGAGGATTTGAGGAAAATAGGGTTTTTCAAGGCTTTTTTTTAACATTTAGTGCTGGTTAAACACCTAAATCATGGAATCAAGAAAAACCCTTCAGTAAAAATGATAATTATGACTTGGCACAAATAAAAAAATATTCACTTTTCTTAAAGGATAAGGGATATACCTCACTATTTTATCTCAGAGGTCAGCCAGTCTAAGAAAATTAAGCTTTAGCAAAATGAGTTAGTGAGTGCAAAATGGGAAAAATACCTAATGTGAGGTTTTAAAAACCTCATGGAAACATATGATAAGGTGTATGAAAGGAAAATTTATTATATAGAAGAAATATATCAAGCTCAGACCCCTCAAGGTGACCAAATTACTCATGTATAAAGTCCAACTTTGTAAATTTCCACTAGGCCTAGTTGGCAAATGAGAAAAAAGATGAAGAAGGGTGCTTTTATGGTTACATAATAGTATTAAAATATCAAATTAGATGTGAAAATTCATAATACATCAACCTACCTATGATATACTAGTCCAAGTATCTCAAACCAACAGGGTAAATACTAAGCCTATTAGGCTTTGAAGAGGTCTAATGCCAAATGGTAGTCCATCTTCATTTATAGCTCTTAGTAGACTATTCAAGTGATTGAGGAATGTTTATGAGGTGGATATACACATTATTAAACTCATATTATGTAAAATAACCCACTATAAATCCAATCGTATCCTAAAAAGAGCTCAAACATGAAGGAGTAGAATCAAGCTTGAAGAGGTATGTTCAAATGCTCATATATTTTCCAAGATTTTTCATGGGAGAAAAAGGGATTAATTGAGGTTATTAGGGTCCCTTGGAATCAAGTTTGTGTAATTTTGAGGTAGGTTTAATGTTTGAGTTTCATGAACCAATCTTAAGACTAAAAATTGCTCAAAACCCTACTAAACCCTCAACTAGGACCTGATGGAGAAAACAAGCTTTAGGATCTACCCAAATGACATAGTTTGGAAATGAAATATATTGGATCAAGAAGATGACTCCCTTAGGCTATTTTCCACCAATATGAGCTATACGAAATTGTATGTACAACATGCAAAATAGGGTTTTTCTCACCATTTTGTATGTTTTTTAGGTTCTAGAGAGGATCTATAGATGAAATAAAGTTTGAGGGGAGATAAAGACTTATAATAACTCCCTATGAATTTTTTTTTAGGAAAAAACTTTTAAGTGTCCAAACTAGAGTTCTTCTTTCAGCCATTCAAAACTAGCATAATGGACACAAAGGTGAGAAGGGTGAAAACTCTAAGTGTGAACCTTTTAAAAGTATGAATAATGCATCTAAGGCCATGAAGGGTATTGAAAAGTGTCATTAAATACCTCCCATGTATTTTTATGGGAAACTAAAGGTATTTTTAAGGCCAAGTGTGAAGGGTAACTGAAAAGGGATTTTTTAAGACTACAGACAGTGATGGCTTCCTTACATGAGTTTTTAGATGAGTCAAAACACAACCAATGGATGGAGATGAATGAATAAATGCCTTACATATTATACAAGTCATTATACCTATTTATATTTAGTGGTAGGATGTTCAAATAGGTTCAAATTATGAAGACAGTTTTCTGCGCTAAAACTGGGAGTTTCATGCCATTTTTCATAAATTTCATGACTTGTATGGACATTTATACCTCTTAACATTGCATGGTTCATACCATATCTCTTTACCATGAAATTTTAACCCCTTTTATTATATTTAAAAGTGTCCAAGTGACCTTTGGACTTCCCTTATCTTGCTTCTCTCTTAAAAGCTATAAATATTGACTCTTTTGGCTCTTTTTAGCAGCCTCCATTGGTTGATGGTGAAACCTTGGCCAAATTTGTACTTGAATGACTCTTGAAATAAAAAATTTATTTTACCTACTTACATGATATAAAATTAGGTGTTATTGTAATCTTGTTAGTCTTATCTAGTGGAAGATGATCTTTTCTAGCATGTTATCCTTGATTGTTCACCAAGTGTGCTTAGGAGTGATTATTACAGGTCCTTTTTAGTTTTTTTTCAAGTGTAAGAGTGTATTAGAAGTGATATATGCTTGTATTATCTCAAGGAATCATTAATTTCTCTCCTAAGTATCAAATACCTTCTTGAACCTAGCTTATGAAACACTGATGTGACAATACAACTTGAATTATGAGTTTTGTGTGAAAGAAGCCTTGTTTAGATCTAAGTAGTATAAATTTAGTTCATAGGAGGAAATACGATATTTGTGCATCACCTTTTTTTATATTTCTTAGTTATTTTCTCAACCCTTTTCATCCAAAATTGATAGGCAAGAAAGTACTAGCCCTTCTAAAGATTCATCTCAAAAAATTGTTACCCATAGTAAGAGAGATGTCTCCATTGTGTCACTTGGATGAGGAGAGATAGGCATCTCTTCAAGGGGTGAAAATCTAGGTGACAATAGTAACTCATAATAGGGGTTTGAATAATAACTCAACTTACTTGATGTCTTCAAAGACTCCTTCAAGGGTTTTGATTCCTCCATGTGTCATTCTTCATTGTCTTTAAGCCACAAAAAACTTCATTTGATTTCATTATTCAAACATTCAATCTGGATTCTTGTTACAATCAATTCTAAATAGAGTATTTAGATAAACTAATTACTTGAAGGTTTAGTTATTTATTAGAATCTTAACATTACCAAACATGTGTGCATAATTACTTAATCAAAACATACTCTTGAAGATCACACAAATGTTTATGATCCTTCACTTTGAGAGGGTTCTTTTTTTCACTAGAATATAATTTTTAATGAACAAACACATGGTTTAGGCTCAGGCCTATAGTCACCATTATTTACCACTTTAAGTCATAGAATATAGTATTAAAGACTTTAAGTTTTCCATATATATATACACACACACACAAATATATATACATACAAATATATATACATATATGTATATATATATATGTATGTATATATATGTATATGTATATATATATATATATCTGTATATATATATATGTATATATATATATGTATATATATATATGTATACATATATATATATATATATATATATATGTATACATATATATATATATATATATGTATACATATATATATATATATATATATATATATATATATATGTATACATATATATATATATATATATATATATATATATATATATATATATATATATATATATATATATATATATATATATATACATACATACATACACACACACATACATATATATACACATACATACATATATACATACACACACACACACACACACACACACACACACACACACACACACACACACACACACACACACACACACACACACACACACACACACACACATATATTCATTTATCCTTTCTTTTTACATGATCATCACTGTCACCATGGACAGATTACAGGGTCCTCATGGTTCCACTCTATTATCAGAGTCTTTCATACCTATACCTCTTCAAACCTTCAAAACTAACTCCTAACTAACCTTTCTACTTCTAACTCTAACTTCTATCAACAAACCTACCACCTTTTCTATTTAAAAACTCATTTCATTTCCCTTACACACTCGAGCAACTAACTTATTGATAACTAACTCTTTGACAACTACCTTTAAAAGGGATTTACATTCAAGATTCTTGGGTTTATGCCATTTTACTCATGTCTTGTATGTAGACACCTTCTAAACCCACCTAGTTCCATTTAGGGACTATTACACTCATTTAACAACATGACACTTATTGATAATTCCTCAAATCACTTCTAAACACACTGATTCAAATTCAAATATTCAAATGCCCATTTTGGTGGGAAAATGCCAAAGGGATATCAAGACTCACTAAAAGACTAACTTAATGACTCAAATGCCTTTTAAGGCATGCCAAGATACCTAAGACACTTATATATGATCAATTTTATACTATTTTATTAATTCTCCTGCATCAAAATATCTTGAATGAAAGGTGATGCCTCAAAAATTGTAGTATGAGCCCACCAAGGCATAGTGGCAATATCAGTGTGAACAAGATCCTCATCCTCTATAAACTCTTCAAGAATATACTAAACTAGATCCTTAAATAATGAATCCTCTAGAGGAGGTGAATCATAAAAATAAGAATAATAAGGCATGGAAGAAGATGAAGAGTCATGAGATGTGAAGTGCTCATCAAACTGTACATGTGTTTGAAAATGAACATCATGAGTATTAGGATATAAAATATGATAGGCTCTCATGTCCTCTCAATACCCTAAAAAATCAAAGGTTTTCTCTTCTTATCCAATGATTTCCATTTCTTATTTGGTATAAATGCCCAAAAAAGGCTCTCAAAGTCTCAAAAAAATGAGACATCAGGTTTGGCTCTAGACCAAGCCTCCTCCAAAGTCGTATGCTCAAGTGCTCAATGTGGTGTGTGGTTCTGAATGTAGTTCACATAATTAACTACCTCTGTTGAATAGATAGGAGGTAAACCCCATGAATGCAATATGCAATTATCCATCTCCTTCAAATTTTAGTTCTTCCTCTTTATTAAGCCATTCTATTGTGGATTATGTGTAACATAATATTGGTGAACAATACCATGGACTGCCAAAAACTTAGAGAACTCTCAATTGAAGTACTCTCCCCATTATCTGTTTAAATCTTTTAGATGCACTTTATGATTGTTTCTTGACCAAAGCCTTAAAGACTTTGAAGTGAGCAAATACATCACTCTTGTACTTGAGGAAATAAACCCAATTATGCTTTGAGAAATTATAGATGAAGGTAAGTATATACATAGCTCTATTGAAAGGAGTAAGAAAGACCATTAAATCATTGTGCATAATTTCAAGTGGTGAAGAAGCTTTCATGGGCATGACCTTAGGAAATGGATCTTGGCTTTATTTCCCCAATGCACAACTAGAGAAAAATCCATCAAAACATGAAACTGTAAGAAGACCCTTAACCATACTATGAGTACTCAACTCCTTCAAATACATGTAGTTTAGGTGTCTAAATCTCTCATGTTAAATCCAACTCTTATAATCTACATGATAAACTAAACACATCCCTAAATGAGGAGTATCATTAAAACCCTCAAAATAGTAAAGTCAAGAACTATGATCAACAACACCTTGTGCAATGAGTATGTGTGGCTCTAATATAGCTTGACCATCAATACCCTATGGTGTGAAAGTTACTATTTTACCTTAACTAGAATGATAAATTTGATACACTAAAATTATATTGGTGATGACTTCTATAACATATAATGCATCATTGATGTGACCACCATATAGTTGTATGTCACCCTCCCCCTTAACATAAATGAAGGAAGAATTCCCAACCTCAATTTTGGAAGTGGAACTTAGACCAAGTGATATAAAGAACTCTTTGGTAGAAGTCATATGGTGTGAAACACCAAAATATAGAACCCAACTATCTGAAATAGGTAACTATGATCTCCTGAAAATATTAAGTGCTTTCCCATGCTCATGAGATGGAGAAGGAGGGAAGATATAAATCTTGTGTTTCCTAACAGTGTCATCTAAGGCTTGCATTATCTTGAAACACCTAGACTCTTCATGTTTATTCCCCCCATAATAGGAGCAAGATAGGTTAGACTTATTCTTAAATTTGAAAGATGCTTTAGATTTAGATGTAGTATTGGTGGGATTAGGTGAATTTTGAGGTGGAGGAGTGGTTTTATTATTACCCTTATATTTTCCTTTAGTCTTAAGATGTGAAGCCATTAATGCCTTTTGAGAGGTGGAAGACTCAGGTGAGAAAATTTAGATTCTTCCCTAGTGAGTCTCTCACAAAATAACTCTAAATCTATCATTTTGAATGCGGTACCTAATGCATCTATACTAGAGAAAAAGGTAGAAGCAAATATTTATAATGAGCCACTCAACTTAGACAAGATCAAATATACACACTCTTCATCGTTTTTATCTCATTCACTCCCCTTGAAATATGTCAACAAATGCTTAAACTTTGTGAGGTAGTCTATAATGAAAGCAAAATCATCTATATTTAGTAAATTAATCTCTACTTCAAGATGCATCAATCTCAATTGATCTACTTTCCCAAACAAACCCTTTAATTTAGTCCACATTTTGAATATAAAATTACATCCATCAAAATGAAATAAAAAATATTACTCACATATCCCCCAATCAAGCACATACACTCTTCAAACTTACATTAATACTGAAATTTTTCAAATTCACATGAGAATTATGGTTGTGTTTCATTCATTAGGGACCATAATCTTTTGTGCTTTATGATTGTTTCTATTTGAGGTCTCCATGTGTGGTAATTATATGTAGTCAAAAGATCACAATGGTTAATACTAGAAGTAGAAGCCATGATAACTAATCACCAAATAGTAGAAAGAATGTAAAGGGTACATGAAATTGGAATCAAGATAACCCCTTAAAATATTTTATTATAGGATCACCCACAATTTGGCACTTTATAATATAGTGCATTTTTACAATTTAATGACACCAATGGATAAAGAATTGAAAAACATGTATTTTTGAAAAAAAATAACTCAAATATGAGTTATGGTTTAAAATTCAAAAGCATTATGATCTCTCATAAAATGGGTTTAAATAATTTAAAAACACTACAAATAGATTTTAGTGACCAAAATAAAAAAGAACATAGCCATCCAACCACTCATTGGAACCAAAACTGAACCACAGACTCAAAAAAGCCAATGGACATAAAAAAAATCTTCCTAATTAATGTTATGCTTGTGTAAGCGAAAAATGCTTCCACTTGAGGCAAACAATTAGCTTTGTAAGAGCAAAAAATGAATGAAGAGGCTATTTTTGTGAGATAAAAGGGAAGAAATATTGTTGTCTTTGCTCTAGATCCTTTCAGGTGGATGCAAACTAGCAGATCTAGAATTAAAAACTCCAATGATAAGTTTTCTTCAAATATGATCAAATCTTTAAAAGAAAAAGATTGCACTAATGTAGAAAAGGATGCCCCAACCCACTGATTGGACACTTATAGGTAAAAAATAGATATGGTATTTCAATGCAGTAGCCTCAAAATCATATCCAACACCTCCCACACTCTACCAAACCTTGTATATTCAACATAGGTCTATAGAAAACAAAAATAAACAAAAGAAGGCATAATAAGATACTAAAGTAAAAGTGCCACAGCTAAAAAATTCAATGCAATAGTGGAAAATGATGATGTAAAGGTGAGATAAATCTAAAATATAACATCAAAGAAATTTTAAAAGAAAGACAAAAAACACTCAATGCTTTACCTCCAATTCCTTGGCTGAAATTTCAATGTTGAACCAAAGGTTGATGCCAAAAATATATCTCTTCATTCAAACAAATTTGAAATAAACGGATGAAAATAAATCTAATGCCTTCCTCTAGATCTCAATACATTTAAATGCCTTGTCTCAAAGTGCCAAACTAGTATAAGGATGACAAGATCCTTCCTTTCTATAATGCCTCAACTCCACCTCTCCTCTCTCCAATACCAAGATCAAAATCTCCAACACCTTTTCTCCACATTTTACAACACTTATATGGCACCTATCACAATATTTCAAATATTAGAATAAAATAAATTCACTAAGCTCAAATATGAAGCAAAAAAAGAGATAAATCTAATGCCTAGCCTATCTCAAATATGATATGTCAAGCTTCTTCTCTTTTACTACCTCAAAAGCAAAAAAAGCTTCAAAATATTTGAAAAGTCTTGAAAAGGGCACCGAGTTCTCCTTCTACGCTTCTATTCTATGCTTCCTCTACATGATAAAGGAAGAAATAGTGGCAAGGAAAGTAGGAGAACATTATTTGAATTGCAAGCTATTGGATGGTTGCAACTTCTTCAAGGATTTGGTACTATCTTAGAAATGGTAAATCCATTACAACCCAAGAATCTAAAGTGTTGGCAATAAAACATCACAAAGAAAGCTGTAAATATGATATACAAAAACAAGGAAAATCATATATTATTCAAAAATAAAACATAATGAAGCATGCTAGTACAAAGGAAGGTACTTGCTTATATAGGCAAGTTAAAATACCGAACTAGCCTACATGACCAATGTGGGATAAATACTCACATAGGAAAAACTCACTATAAAATCAAATAACTAGCTAAGACACTAGTAAACATGAAATACATACTCTAACACTTTCTTACCAACAAGAAAAATAATGTTATCAAGTATCACATGATTATTTGTGCCTTGACCAATGCCCATGTGTTAGGCACATGCTATGTGCAGTTGTTCTTTGACTCACTCTTAACCATGTATCAACTCACCAGTGTCTGGTGTGTCCTTAACAATGAGTTAATCCCCCTCTTTGAGTTGATTCATGATGTGTTCTTCTCCTTTGAGGATATCCAAGTCACTCATATCTCTCATGGGGAGAACACTAAAGATGACGATCTAGTTAATGTGATTCTAGATTTTATGATTGATTTTATATCATTTGTATCATTTCTACATAGGGGATAGAGTTAGATTTAGATTTGAATTTGCATTATACAACATTTTCACTTTCATCCATGGATCGTGTCATCAACTTCTTCCATTACCATCCTTATTTAGTAAGTGTAGGTAATGTTTTATTTTATCATTTCCATTCTTGCTTTTATTTTATTTTGTGTGGTTTTTAGGTACTTCACAACACTCCTTGTTCATTTGAACATCAACTATATATACCTCAAGGGCATATGTAATCATACTTCTTATGACCCTAATCCTCCCTATGATTACATATTGGCTCATGTATAGATTACTAACCAAGTAATTCTATTTAAGACATTTATTGCTTGCATAAACACCCTCTTTCTGTGCATATGGATCCCTTACACCTCCCTGGCCTCTTTGCTCACTGATAGACCCTTTAGATTCCTCTTGGATCCCTTCCAAGGTCCCATTGAACACTAGAAATGGGTGGTTAACACAAGTCAATTCTTGTGGGGGGAACCCCTAACCTAGGCTAGATAATCCCCCCCAAACAGTGGCATAGGCTCTAGCCTAGCTAGAACGGTCATTTTTGGGCTTTCAATGGCTAGTTCTGGGGTTTATTGGTGTTTAGGTGCTTTATATCACTCATTTTGATGACTATTTTCCATCTTCTTCATTATCTTGGCTCTTACACCTTATTAAATATCTCTTTATTCCTTCTTGGTGATCTTGAGCTCACTTGGTGATAGAGGATTCCATATACAACTGCACATTGACTTGGAGATTCCATTGTCACTTCTATTTATTCTTATTTCATTGTGGCTTTCTTCCAACTCTTATAAGTTACATTATGCCTAATTTATGCACCTAGATTGGGATCTTACATACTTTCAAGTTCTCACTTCACCACTTCTTAGCTATTTAGACATTGGTTTGGCCTTGGTTCTACACTACAACCCTATCTTCCTATATTGTTATCTCAAACTTGGATTCCTAGTTGGTAGAACATTTGCATAATATTTTTGAGCTTGATCTGAGGGCACTTTGTTATGAAAATTGAAACTTCATTATTACAGTGTAGTATATATTTAGGGTTTGTCATTTACAGGTTAATTTAGGTAATCTTGAATATGTTTTATAGTAGTTTCTAAAGTTTATGTATTCTCCTCAACTTGAAAAAATCTTCCCCTTCAAATATGTCTTTCATTGTATAGACTGATTTTAGATCATTGCATTGCTTGGTATATTTTCTTATGTTCAAATAGATTAGTTGTCTTGACTCAAATGGAATTCACTCGATCATTCACATGCTAAATATATTTTCATTTGAACAAAGGCATTATCTTAGGTTTCTAAAATTGTATGCTCTCCCTATCTCTCTCTCATTATTGAAAATATCATTTCCTTTTCAAAATCATAGTTCAATTAGTAGGCTTGCATGCTTATGAAATGAATTTCATGTTTGGTAGTGTTATCTTATTCAAATAGCTTATTTTTTCATTCTTTATACATTAATTGTCACTCCCCTATTGCTTGCTTTACTGTGGTTATATTGTTTTACACAACTATCTATATAGAGGGGGGGGGGTGAATCAATAGATCATCTAAAAACTAGTTCATTAAACCTTTTAGAGAAGATACAAATGAATATGAATATTAAAGAACACATGTAGAGATCACACACACAAAAAAAAACACATTACACTAGATTTATACTGTTGATGCTTAGAATTGCGCTGTTTCCAACACCAACAATGGAAAGTTTCAGGAATATGGGACTTGCGACCTGAAATGACCTCCAGATTTTAAAGAAGCTGGCTCTTCTTTATCTCAAAAGTATTTTGGGAAAAAGGATAGAAATTAAACAAAAACACAAATGCAATTAAAGAAAATCTAACTATGGTGATGCACCTGAATTTAATTCGACCCTTAATTCTAAGCACATTGAAGCTATCTTTAGGATTTAATTACATTAAAGAGAAAACAAGGCATGATCAATGTAAAAGATGAAAATAGATAGGATCAAACACTCACAACTTAGATGATTTTTCAATAACACAAAAAATATTAACAAAGGCATAGAATTCAATCTTCTTATTAATTTTCCAGTCACATAAAAGGCATAGAAACATGCACAATTATACAAACTTTCAAACTCAAGAAAATAGAACAAAGGCAAGTGATATTCCTGGCCACAACAAGAAAGTCTAAAACTTATTGATAACAATTTCTTGAAAAAATTCTCTCTGTCTTCTAATGATGATCCCTTCTGATGATCCCTGTACCCATATTTATAGCATCGAACTAGCTCTAGATTGCCTGCACATTCCCAATCCAATGGTCTAAGTAAACTCTAACTGAACTAGAAGTGTCTAATAGAAGATATTTCTTAGATATGAAACATTTAGTATCTCTACATAATCAAATCCCAACGGCCTAACCGAACTAGAAACCAACTGGAAGTGTCTAACAAAATATATTTCTTGGATCTAAAATGTTTTATCTTCCTGCAAGTTCATTGGCTGAAATAGATACATGTGACACTTTCCCACTATGAAACAGGTGAGGACACTTGACGTGCTTCACTTATTGTACTTGAAAACCTTCTCATTATTCAAGAGGCACCAAAGAATGACACTTGGTGGCTTCCGCGGCACTTATAGAAGACACACGACACTTTCCACGTAAATTACACTCTTTACTGTGTCTTTACTCAGGAGTGATCCATCTTTGAAATCTATCATAGTCCACTACTTTGAAACTTTAACAACTTATAGAAAATGGGACCCTTAACACTTCTTGCCCAAGAAACTTCAAAAAAGGAATGGGGACAGTTGGCACTTTCTGCATATCTTTAACAAGGGACACGTGGCGGTCTCCACTTTCTTTATAAGATTTTAGACACTTTTTGAAACTCTTGCAAAATTTGACACATGACGGTCTTCAATGAGCTTTAGCTATACTACAGAAACATTCAAGACTCATTTTAGATTCACACGGATGATGACACTTGGTGGCTTCCACTTGCTTTAGTTAGGGACACGTGGCAGATTCTACTACTTTTAGAAAATCATATTGAAACCTTCCACAGTTTCCACTTGGCACCTTCCACTTGACCATGAGAGAAGCTTATTGAAATAATATTTTGAATGCATAAGAAACATAAAATGTGGATGCTAAAACTTATCACGCTCCGTTGAATTACTACAAGGCACATGGCATGCTTCAATTGTTTTTAGAAATAAAGTATAATGTGTCCCAGATGATGACACTTGGCATGTTTCGTGAAACTTTGATACTTAGACAAAATTAAGGCAAAATTGAAACTCGCACCTATGCTCTATGTCAAAACTTCACTGCCTTAAAACTAAAACACATAGGGATAAAACTTGGAGCGCACAACTAAAATTCAAAATAAAATGTAGAGTATTTTTTACTCTATAGTTTTTGGTGACCCTAAGGACTTTTGAGCCTGATCAAAAAGAAGAATCCAAAATCTCCCGCATGATCAAATGTGGAAAAAATTACAACTTCAGTATGGCCGTCTAATAAATAGACCACTTAGCATCTGATAATCCCTGCTTATTTTGTAATTTGTGGAAGGCTAGATCAAGGTTGATGATATCCTTGTGCAAAAAACTCTGCAAAATATGAAATGTAGCCTTCAATTGGAATTCAAGTTGGGACATGGGAATCAAAATAGCTTCCACTTCTGGCAATGATGAATCATCCATTAAACCCTAGAAAATTTACTGATCATTTTGCCTGGCTAACAACAAAGGTTTAATCTCATCAACCATCAGCACAGTGTTGCTATCAGGAAAAGGGGAGGGAAGTGTTGGGGATCAACCAACAATTTGATTACACTTATGAAAGCAATAAACGTGTAATTAAATCAGAATGATAAGTAACTAGAATGATAAATAGCAAAGAACAAGAGATACAAGAAACCACCCTAAAAACTTGTATTAAACTCTTTACAGAAGGAATACAATTGAAGAAACTTCTTTCTTCCACACCTCTCTCAGATGTACAGATCTCTCTCTAGATCTCTTTCCCTCAAGAGCTCTCTCTCTCAAGTACAATCAACTCCAACAACCTTGAATGATTCACATGTACAATTCTGTACTATTCTTCAACATTCTACAATACACTACAATAAGCTAAGAAGATCTAATCCTACATATAGAATTAGGAAACTTGAGCATGCATTTACAACCAACAGTTATGCCTCTTAAACAAGGGCTCTAAAATAGTCTTACTAATAGATAGAGACGCGGACTTAAGACTATGACTTAATCCCAACATGCAAACACTTGGTTCTGTCCATGGAAATAGCTCTTTGGATGCACAGGTAATCGACATCAGTTCCTGCCTGCTTGCCTGTGACCGACGTCGGCCGATTCCTACCAATGCCAACATCTTCTGAACTACTCTTGACCAATGTCGGTCACTCCTAACCGACACCGGTGACTGTGTAAACCTACAACTGCTGCAAAGCACTCCTTTGGTGAAGCTTTTAGCTCCACACCTTAACAATCTCCCACTTGGAGATAAATAGCTGCACCAGTACCTATACAGCAACATCTTCTAGCTCCTCCATCTTCAACTCAATCATGAAGACCAACAAAAGTTGAATGAAGATTCAACTTCTCCTTTGTAACTATCTTGGTTAACATATTAGTAGGATTCTTATCTATATGGATCTTCTCCAGCTTTAACTCACCATCCTCCAATACCTGTCTTATGAAGTGGTACCTAAGCTGTATGTGCTTTGTTCTTGAATGAAAGGCTGAATTCTTAGCCAAATGAATTGCACTCTGACTATCACTATATAATCTACAACTCTCTTGCTCCTTTCCAAGCTCTTCCATGAACTATGTCATCCATATCATCTCTTTGCTAGCCTCTATGACTGCAATATACTCTGCTTTTGTAGTTGACAAGGCAACAACCTTCTGCAACTTTGATATCTAGCTAACCACCATTCCACCAACAGTGAAAACATATCATGTGGTGCTCCTTCTGCCATCCAAATCACCTGCCATATCTGAATCTACATAACCATGTAGAGAAGTATCTAAACCTCCATAGCACAAATGCCTACTGCTGGTTCCTCTCAGATATCTAAGGATCCATTGAACTGCTTTCCAATGCTCCTTCCTTAGATTGGCCATATACTTATAACACCCACTACTTGGGCAATATCCAGTCTAGTACACACCATTGCATACATTAAACTCCCTACTGCAGATGAATATGGAACTCTACTCATGTACTCTACCTCATCATGTGAATTAGGACATTTTTATTTACTCAACTTAAAATGTCCAGCCAAAGGTGTGCTTACCGGTTTTGCATCCTGCATATTGAACAATTTCAACACCTTGTTCACATAATCCTCCTGAGACAAAATCAACCTGTGATTTTTCCTGTCTCTCTTGATGCTCATGCTAAGGATTTTCTTTGCTGATCCCAAATCCTTCATGGCAAATGTTTGAGCTAATTTCACCTTAAGCTCAGAGATATCCTACATGTGTGATCCTACAACCAGCATATCATCTACATACAACAAAAAAATAATATATCTACCATTATTCAATCTCTTAAAATACACACAATGGTCAGATTAACACCTACTATAGCCATGCTCAGTCATAAACCTATCAAATCTCAAATATCACTGTCTAGGAGCTTGCTTGAGGTCATACAAGCTTTTCTTCAATCTGCACACTAACTTCTCCTTACCTTTGACCTCAAATCCTTTCGGCTGTTCCATATATATTTCCTCATCCAAATCTCCATGAAGAAATGCTATCTTAACATCAAGATGCTCAAGATGCAAATCCTCAATAACAACTAAAGACAATACAGTCCATATAGAAGTCATTTTAACAACAGAAGAAAAAATCTCACCAAAATCAATACTTGGCTTTTGTGCAAATCCTTTCACTACCAACCTGGCCTTATATCTCATCTATCCGTTCTCACCTTCCTTCAATCTGTAGGTCCATCTTTTCTTCAGTGTCTTCTTACCAGCTAACAACTCAATCAAATCCCATGTTTGGTTCTCTCTCAAGGACTCCATTTCCTCAACCATGCCACGCTCCCATTGATTCTTTGATTCTACTTGTATTGCTTCTTCAAAACTCTCTGGTTCTCCACCATCAGTTATCAATAAATATAATAATGAAAGGGAATATCAAATTTGAGGTTTACTTACCCTTTCTGACCTCCTGATGGGCATCTGAGACTCATCCATAACACGCTGTCCACCCAAATACAGTGACCGACCTCGGTCACCTCCAAGCCTGCAACTGGCCGACGTCGGTTTTGCCTGACCGATGTCAGTTCCTATCCTACCGACGTCGGTCTCTATATGACCGACATCAGTTTCTATTTTGTTGATGCTGGTTCTTGCTTGGCCGATGTCGGTCTCTGTGTTTTCCTTTTTGTGATTAATTTTTCCCACGAGCTCATTTTGGACCATCACCTCATCCAATTCTTCATTGTTCTACCCAAATTAATTTAGCTTCTTCAGCTAATTACTATACATCACTTTTTCATTAAAAACAACATCACAGCTCCTAATTATCTTGTTAGTTCCTAGATTCTAAAATTTGAAACTGAAATCATCAGAGCCATAGCCAATAAATGTGCACCTCATAGACTTAGCATCCAGCTTCTTTCTATTTTCCTTATCAACATGCACAAAGGCTTCACAACCAAAAACTTTAAAGAATGAGAGATCTATATTTTTACCTGTCCATGCCTCTTCTAGAATTCCACCATCTAGAGTTGTAGAGGGTCCTCTGTTAATCAGGTACACTGCAGTGTCAACAACTTCTGCCCAAAACTCTAAGGGCAAACCAGCATGCAATCTCATACACCTTGCATGCTCCATAATTTTTTTTTCATCCTTTTAGAAACTCCATTCTACTGAGGTGTTCTTGGAACCATCCTTTGCCTGTGGATTCCATGCATATAACAATACCAGTTGAACTTGTAGATGTAGAACTCACCACCATTGTCAGATCTCAGGCACTTCAATCTTCTGCCTGTTTCATTCTCAACCATAGCTTTCCAAATCTTAAAAGTCTCAAATACATCAGATTTATTCTTAATACAATAGACCCATACCTTTCTTGTAGCATCATCTATGAACGAAACATAGTAATGTGATCCTCTAATAGAAGAAACCTGAGTCGGTCCCCACATGTCTATGTGAACAAGCTGTAACTTATGCTTCTTCTTTGTTGATCCATTCTTGAGAAAACTCACTCTCTTCTATTTCCCAAAAACATAGTGCTCAAAAAAATCCAGATCTATGCTTTTCAAATCTAAAAGCTTACCTTTAGACTTAAGAATTGACATTCCCTTCTCACTCATGTGGCCAAGCCTTGAGTGCCACAATTTTGCATCCACATCTGAAGTAGATAATACAGAAGGAGAATTGTTAGTAACACAATTACATAAATAGAGAGTACCTACTCTCTTACCTCTGGCTATAACAAGTGCACCCTTGGTCACCTTCCAAGATTCAACTATGAGAGTCACTGTACAACCCTCATACCCTAACTTTCCTGTAGAAATCAAATTCCTCTTCAAGCTAGGAACATGCATAACATCTCTCAACACCCATGTGTTGCCATTCTACATTTTCAGCTGCACTTTACCTTTGCCAATAATTTTACAAGGCTCATCATCCCTTAAATACACTATTCCAAAATCTCCATGGACATAGTCACTAAAATATTCTCTATTAGGGGTAGCATGAAAATATGCACCAGAATCTAAAACCCAAGATTCTATATTATTATGCAAAGATAATATTAAAGCATCTTGTGCAATACCTACAACCTTTGCTTCTTCTTTTTCTTCGTGCTGATTGTCCTCCTTAGGCTTTGACCAGCAATCTCTGCTTATGTGCCCCATCTTTCCACAATTCTAGCATTGTGGCTTCTTGCCATTTCTGGATTTGGATCTACCTCTCACCTTAGACTTAGACCTTGATCTCCCTTTCTTGCTCTTCTCTTTTTGCCTACCCCTACTCTCAAAACTTAAAGCATTCCCTAATGTTTCCTCTGTGCTTTTCCTACGAATTTCCTCATTCAAGATAACACTAACAACATCCTCTGCTTTTAAAATATTTGAAGCAAATGCAGTATTACTAACTGCCATTACTAAGCTATGCTAGCTTTCAGGCAAAGAACATAATATTAAAAGATCTTTAATTTCATCATCAAACACTATATTGACTGAACTTAATTGATTTACAATTCTATGGAAATCATTCAGATGATTAGATACATATCCACCTTCCTGCATACGCAAATTAAATAACTGCTTCATAAGATATACCTTATTAGAAGCTGAGGGTTTTTCATACAAATTTGCTAAAGTAGTCATTAACTCTACCGTAGACTTTGCCTGTGATAAATTAGATATCACAGTAGATGCCAGACTCAGTCTTATAGACCCCAAAGCCTTTTTATCAAGAACTTCCCATTCTTCATCATCCATGTCTGTGGGCTTCTTTGCAATCCCACCTAACGGTAAGTATAGATCTTTTTGATACAAATAATCCTCTATCTGCATTCTCCAATGTTGATAATTTTTGCCATTAAACTTCTCCATTCTCAGTTTAGTTTCTTCTACCATTGCTTCTCCCACTCAAACAAAAATCCCTGCAGAAACCCCTGTGAGTAACCTGTAATCAATACACACTACACAGATCTGAACCACCTGTTAGTGAACCTAAGCTCTGATACCACTTGTTTGGGATCAACCAACAATTTGATTACACTTATGAAAGTAATAAACGCAAAATTAAATCAGAATGATAAGTAACTAGAATGATAAATAACAAAGAACAAGAGATACAAGAAACCACCCTGAAAACTTGTATTAAACTCTTTACAGAAGGAATACAATTGAAGAAACTTCTTTCTTTCACACCTCTCTCAGATGTACAGATCTCTCTCTAGATCTCTTTCCCTCAAGAACTCTCTCTCTCAAGTACAATCAACTCCAACAACCTGGAATAATTCACATGTCCAATTCTGTACTGTTCTTCAACATTCTACAATACACTACAATAAGCTAAGAAGATCTAATCCTACATATAGAATTAGGAAACTTGAGCATGCATTTACAACCAACAATTATGCCTCTTAAACAAGGGCTCTAAAATAGTCTTACTAATAGATAGAGACGCGGACTTAAGACTATGACTTAATCCCAACATGCAAACACTTGGTTCTGTCCACGGAAATAGCTCTCTAGACGCACAGGTAACCGACATCAGTTCCTGCCTGCTTGCCTATGACCGACGTCGGCCGATTCTTGCCGACGCCGGCGTCTTCTGAACTGCTCCTAACCAATGTCGGTCACTCCTAACCGATGCTGGTGACTGTGTAAACCTGCAACTACTGCAAAGCGCTCCTTTGGTGAAGCTTTTAGCTCCACACCTTAACAAGAAGGCCCAATTTCACTAGATCTTTAGTATGTTGCTTCATGTCTTTGATTCTCTCTTTCACCACATCTAGAATCTCTTTGCATTTAATTTTTATATAGTTACAACTGAGAACTTCATTCACCCTTTTAGTAGCAATCATTCTATCACCAATCCTTGCTGCTAATAAAATTCCATCAGTTACATCATATAGCTTTTGCTGTAGCATTTGAGAATTAGAAACTCTCAAAGAGATAGTTGACAGAGTGGCTTCAACTGAAGTCTCCAACTTTTCACACAATTTTTGTGCATTTAGCAAAAAGGTTAGAGAGGGTCTAAGCTAAATAATCTCTTCAGAGATTCTTTTCCATATTGATACATAAAGCTCCTTAATCAAATTCAAAACCCCTACATTCTTTGGCCTATTAGCCAACTCAAGTGTCAATTGTTCTGTGATTTGTTTCTCAGCTTGAAGTTGGGCCTGTATGGCAGCAATATTGTTCTGCTCATTCAACATCTTCTGTTGAAGTTGAGTGACCTGTTGTAGGTTTTCCTCACATTTTTCCTATAATGTTACCTTTTTTCTCCTTAGGGCTGTCACTGCAGCTTTCTCCTATGTCAGCTCCTCTTTCAAAGAATCATTTTGGGCCTAAATAACCTGGTGAGTCTGAAAAGAAATAGTATCTTGCAACTATTTGTTGAGACTCTCTATTTCATTATTCTTGGTATTGATTTTTGTAGTTAAACTGCTATAATTTGCCTTCAATTGAGTTAGATTAGCCTCCATCTTCTGTAGCTTCTTTGATACTTTTAAATAAACATTTGATACTACAAAAGTGGATTCATTTAGCAACTCAACCCTATCTTGTGGTTTGAAAAGTGACATATCTATAGCCATTGCATTCATTGTATAATCTTCAGGCTGCATCTGTTCATTGGGCTTGACTACATTAGGTGACAAATGGGTCACCGTTAGTTGTTGCTGGATTGGGTCAAATTGTGACCTCATATGTGGTGTAACCAAGGCTTTATTATCTTTCATCCTCTTTTTCTTAATCCGGGCTTCTCTAGCCTTCTTAGCAGTATCTGTTTGGTTTTGGAAGGTAGAAGGAGAGGCAATGTGCCCACCTGCAAAAGGATAACCCTGTGGCAAGCCATAGGGAATAGCCAAATGTTGGCTAGGGGAAATCTGAGGAGGTATTCACTTTGGGATAAAGGGGGAAAAATGAGGCAATGATGTAGCCTGAGTATTAAAAGGAAGGGTGAATTTGGAAATGGGCACAATAGAGGTGGCAGGGGATATTATTTAGCTAGATGGAATTGTCACCCCTATAGAAGAAGAAAGAGATTGAGAAGAAGGAGAAATAGTATGTACGTGAGGAGCAACTAATGTACTCTGTGATTGGTTCTATGAGGGTTCTACCTCCTCCTTTGAATCAATCTAAAACCTCAGCCTCTTAAGTTTCCTTGGCATTTCTTCTTCTAGCTGTGTTTCCTTCTCTTTAACATTTATCACTGCTGTTAGTGGTGAATGTATAGAACTAGGAACCCCTAAGGCTAACACTGATGGAGAAGCTTTGGGTGGTGAAGATAATGCACTCTTCTATTTTTCAATGGCACTAAGAGATTGGGGCTAGATAATTATAGTGACTGTAGCTGAGGTTTGTCTTGGGGTCTGTAATGCATGACTGGATTTTTCTCTAGCTTCTGACTCTCCACCCTATGTCTATAGGTTGCTTGTATCAGGGCTAGAGACAAGAGATGGATGACATTCATCCCAGATTTCTTCCCATCTGGCATGACAAAAACTCTTGATGCTTAGAAGTGCACTATTTCTAACACCAACAATGGGAAATTTCAGGAATCTGGGACTTGCGACCTGAAATGACCTCCAAATTTTAAAGAAGCTGGCTCTTCTTTATCTCAAAAGTATTTTGGGAAAAAGGATAGAAATTAAATAGAAACACAAATGCAATGAAATAAAATCTAACTATGGCAATGCACCTGAATTTAATTTGACCCTTAATTTTAAACACAGTGAAGCTATCTTTAGGATTCAATTACTTTAAAGAGCAAACAAGGCATGATCAATGTAAAAGATGAAAATTGATAGGATCAAAGGCTCACAACTTAGATGATTTTTCAATAACACAAAAAATATCAATAAAGGCATAGAATTCAATCTTATTATTAATTTTCTAGTCACATAAAAGGCACAGAAACATGCACAGTTATACAAACTTTCAAACTCAAGAAAATAGAACAAAGGCAAATGATATTCCTGGCCACAACAAGAAAGTATAAAAATTATTGATAACAATCTCTTACAAAAAATTCTCTTTGTCTTCTATTGATGATCCCTTCTGATGATCCCTATACCCATATTTATAGCATCAGACTAGCTCTAGATTACTCACGCATTCCCAATCCAATGGTCTAACTGAACTCTAACTAAACTGGAAGTGTCTAATAGAAGATATTTCTTAGATATAAAACATTTATTATCTCTACATGATCAAATCCCAATAGCCTAACTGAATTGGAAACCAATTGGAAGTGTTTAACATAAGATATTTCTTGGATCTAAAATGTTCAGTCTTCTTGCAAGTTCATTGGTTGAAATGGATACATGTGATGCTTTCCCACTATAAAACAAGTGAGGACACTTGACGTGCTTCACTTACTCTACTTGAAAACCTTCTCATTATTCAAGAGGCACTAGAGAATGACACTTGGCAGCTTCTGCGGCACTTACAGAAGACACATGACACTTTCTACATAAATTACACTCTTTACTATGTCTTTGCTTAAGAGTGCTTCATCTTTGACATCTGTCATAGTCTGCTACTTCAAAAATTTAATAACTTATAGAAAATTGGAGCCTCAACACTTCTTACTTGAGCAATTTCAAAAAAGGAATGGGGACAAGTGGCACTTTTTGTGTATCTTTGACAAAGGACACGTGGCAGTCTCTACTTTCTTTATAAGCTTTTAGACACTTTTTGAAAATCCTGAAAAAAGTGACACATGACGATCTATGTTGAGCTTTAGCTATACTATAGAAACATTTGAGGCTCATTTCAGATTCACATAGATGATGACACTTGGCGGCTTTTGCTTACCTTAGAAATAAAACCCAGGGCCCACCATAGTCATTACTCAATCAATAAAAGAAAATGAAGAAACTATGGATGTCGACACTTGGCAGCTTCTGCTTACTTTAGTTAGGGACACGTGGTGACTTCTAATACTTTTAGAAAATCATATTGAAACCTTCTATAGTTTTCACTTGGTGCCTTCCGCTTGATCCTGAGAGAAGCTTATTGAAATAATCTTTTGAAATGCATAAGAAACATGAAATGCAGATGCTGACACTTGTCACACTCTATTGAATTACTACAAGACACATGGCACATTTTGATGTTTTTTAGAAACAAAGTATAATGTGTCCCAGATGATGACACTTGGCATGTTCTGTGCAACTTTGATACTTAGACAAAATTAAGGCAAAAATGAAACTCACGCCCGCACTCTGTGTCAAAACTTCACTGCCTCAAAACTGAAACACGCAGGGACAAAACATGGAGCGCACAACTAAAATTCAAAATAAAATGTAGAGTATTTTTTACTCTACATATACTTGGAAAACCCAAAGGGAAAAACCATGATGAGAATAGCTGCTAAAATCTACTATTCTAATCCAGCCTCACTAACAAAACCACACTGGTTATATTTATGGACACCCATTGTAAAGAGACACCCATCCCCTAATTGAGCACCAAATTAGTTTTTTTGATGACACCAAACAATCATAACTATGGAGCTACAACTCCAATATACAAGACAAATTCATAAATGAATCTAGTTCTATTTCTCTGTTATACAAGTCTAGTCTATAACTACTCAATCTCTACACATTCTCTATGTGCACTTTATTTCTCTCTACCTCAATCTCTGTATGTCTGGATATACCTTTTTAGACACACTTCATTTCTCTATTCCTCTAAATTTTAATCTATGTCTACATACATCTCCAATCACCACACTTTGAGTCATTTTAGTTGCACCTTTGGCAATTACAATAGTAACATATGATAATGTTCTAGATGTCATATACATGGACAATGAATCTAGGGTTTCATGTCTTCAATGTGTTCACACTTTAAATACACTCATTTATCTCCATTTTTACTTGACTTATTGATTTATTGCATCTCAATTCATGTTTCACACCATAATGTTCAAGTCTCTTTACTATCTATGATGACTGTTGGATTTAAGTCAAAAATGTGTAGCCTCCTTAATCATAGATTGATTAATTGGATCAATCAATCTTGAGCTCCATGTAGACATATCAAGTTCATTTGCAAGTTTTGTCTATTTCTCCACTTGACCATTAGAACATTTTAAATACGGGCCTTTGATTTCTTTCTTTGCACCACCTCTAAGCTCTTTTGCTCTGTTAGATCTTTGTGTGTTTTCATTCTAAATTTGAAATGTGTCCATTGATCTTTCCATTTAGGTTCCACATGTTGTTAGATATTCAAACTTGTATAGGCTTTACTACTGCCTTTCCTTAACCATCATGCTTTTTCATGCATCTCACTACTTATATTTTGGTTCACTTTTTCTCCTTTTAATATACTCTAATATGCTCAATCCATAATCTCCCATTGTGTTAATAATAATTGATCACCTTGTTGCACTATGTCTAATCTTCCTCATTCAAAATTTTGCATGCCATATGATCTCTAAAGATGCATGATCTTTACATTGGCTTGGTCATTAAACTTCAACATGTTGACCTCATCTCACTTCTTTTAGTGATAATGGAATGCTTTCACTCTATCGATCTCTTTAGACTTGCTCAAACTTTATCTTGTCTTGATCCTTTGGCACTTATGAAAGTGCCCTACAATTCTCTCAAATTATCCTTTAGAGACTTTATAATGGTCCTTTAGAGTTTCTCAAGGTGCCCTTCAGAACCTTTTGTTGCGGCCTTTTTGTCTAAGAGTCTTCGAGACAATTTCCTTGACAAAATGTCTAAGTGCCCTTCAAATTTTTTGGCATGTGCCCTTCAGGGATTTTCAAAAATCCTTTCAAAAACTTTGTAAGTGCCATATGCTCCATTCGAACTATCCTTCAAAACAATTTCAAGTGTCCCTTAAAATTTTTTGCAACAGACCCTTCGAAACTTGTGCAAAAGTTGACATACCCTTCATAAAATTTTCAAGTGTACCCTTCAAAAAATTTGTTTGGTTCAGTTACCCTTTGGCATATTAACAAAACTCCCTTCAAATTTTTTGTTTGAGACCCATTTCCTTCACGAATTTTATTTGGGATAATTTTTTTGACAAAGACAACCAATTTTTCTAGAAGATATCCCAATGCACTTTTTTTGAAATAATTCGATGAGGCACTTTCTCTGAAAGAAAACTCTTCCTTCAGAATTTTTTTGTGAAAATTTTGTCTGACAAAGACTTAACCATTTTTATGAAAGAATTCATTAAACCACTTTCTCTAAAAGAATTCCAAATTGAAAAAAAAACTACTCGTGGAGACCAAACATTTACCTGAAGCACTCTTTTTGAACAAATGAAAATTTATAAAACTGAATAAATGTTCAAATACTATTCAAATGCCTGAGATCCCTACTTTGCACCTGCATAACTTTTGCTTCTATCATCTTCAAGACATGAAACTTTGTTCATCAAGACTAGGCATAAAACTAAGTATCCTAGTGTGATTATTTCCTTTATATGCTACCATGTATGTAAATATTGTCACCAATACCCTGTGTACTCAGCCATATCCAAACAAAGTCAAAAAGGCATTCATATGACTGTTCTTGGAATTTAATGTACACACACAACTCCATGAGGTCTCGATAACTTGACCATTTATCTCAACACCTTTCTCATTAATGTATAATAACACAAGCTACCTTTGACATCAATGACAATCCTTCATACATCAATAACTACGTCCAACAATCTCTCCCTTCATCATTAATGGCAACACATCATCAAAATGACTTTACTTCTTTATCTTCATTCTACTTTCTCCCCCTTTGAAATAAATGACAAAGAGTCTCTATCATAATATGTCAACAAGCTACATGATTATGCATGTAATCTACTTTCTATACCTTGATTATTTTTAATAATCTATTCTAATCTTTGGCTAGTTATACTGAGTGCAAGGAAATCCCCCAATGCAATGACATATTTGCCTCAATCTTGACTTAGACACATTAAATTCTAGCTTCCCTTGGCTCCACTATTCTACAAATGATAATTTATATAGCATTGGTCTGAAATACCAATCAATAATCTACATATATTTATATACATAATCATAATGATCTAGAGCCAACACACCTTTTTCTCCTCCTTTGACACCAAATGGCAAAGGGACTACAAATTTCTCACCAGATTGCCTTTACTCTTAATTTAGGACTTAATAATGTTCCTATAATGCTCCCCTTGAATTTATGCCCTATCACTAGAATCTAATGATGTGGTGTGGGGGCCACCACTCCCAACTTCTCTCTTAGATACTCAAATTGTTCCTTGGGAAGAGGCTTGGTGAATATGTCTATAATTTGATCATTTTTTGGCACATACTTAATTGTGATCTCTTGATCCACAACCTTTTCTTTCAAAAAATGATATTTGATGGATATATGCTTGGTTTTGGAATGCATCACTAGATTCTTGGATATGTTTATGGCACTTGAGTTATCACAAAAGATAGAAATAGGTACTTGATATTCTAACTTAATGTCTTTGAGAGTCTGCTTCATCCACAAGACTTGGGTGCAACATGTTGTTGATGCTACATACTCTAATTCTACTATAAAAAGTGTAACCGACTCTTGCTTTTTGCTCAACCATGACACAAGTCTATTTCTAAGGAAAAATTCACCACCACTAGTTTTTCTCCTATCATCCACACTTCCTACCCAATCAACATCTACATATGCAATCAGAGTGAGATCTTCACTTGTAGGGTACCATAGGCCATAGTCAATTGTGGTCTTGATGTATTTGAAGATTCTTTTCATAGCATTGATGTGTGATTTCTTGGGAGTTGCTTAAAATCTTATATCCATGCATACTACTTTCATGATGTCTGGTCTTGATGTAGTTAGATATACCATGCTACCTATCATTGATCTATGCATGATATTATTTGCATTAGGAGACTCATCTTCTTTGCTCAACTTGCATCTAGTTATCATAGGAGTACTAACTGGTTTGTTATCTTCCATTCCAAATTTCTTGAGCATCTCCTTTGCATACTTGGTTTGAGATATTAATAAACCTTCATCAGATTGTGCAATTTGTAGACCAAGAAAGAAGGAGAGTTATCTCAACATAGACATTTCAAATTCACTTTGCATTTATGTAGTAAATTCATTGCACATTTCACTATTGCTACCACCAAAGATGATATCATCTACATAGACAATAATAAATTTGTTTGTACATTTGTTGTTGAAACCTTATTGTTGTAGGTATTGATCCAATCTTGAATACAATGCTCTAGGTGCCTATTTTAGACCATACAATGCCTTTTTTAGTTTATGCACATAATCTTCTTCATCTACCAGCTAAAAACCTTATGGTTGTTCAATGTAGACTTCCTCTTTCAAAATTTCATTCAAGAAGACTGACTTTACATCCATTTAATATACTTTAAATTTATTATAAACAAAAAATACCAAAAATAATCTTATAGCTTCTAGTCTCACCACTGGAGAAAATGTCTCTTCAAAGTCTATGCCTTCTACTTGTGTATATCCTTTGCACACCAATCTTGCTTTATTTATTATAACAACTCCATCTTCATTGAGTTTGTTTCTACAAACCCATTTTGTTTCTATCACATTCTTTTTTGAGGGTTAAGGAACTAATTCCCAAGTTTTGTTCTTTTCTATTTGGTTCAATTCTTCTTTCATGGCTTTTAACCAGTTTTCATCCTTGTTGGCTTCACTAAAGCTCTTAGACTCAATATCTAAAAATAGAAAAAAACTTACTTGCTCTTTGTTCATTATAGATCTTTTCCTAGTTTGAACTCCTTCATTTTTATTGCCAATTAGCTTCTCCTTGGGATGTTCCTTTTGAACAAACCTTAGGGGTGCCTTTTCAATCTTTTCTTCCTCCTCTTCACTATATTCTTCTTCATTTTTTGCTCCTTCTAATTCTTCAATTCTAATCTTTTCATCAGGTTTAACATGTTTAAATCCTTATTCAACCTTGATATTGATTCTCTCAATTACTTTATGCAGCCTCTTATTGTAACATACATAGGCCTTGCTATGAGTGGAGTACCCAATAAAAATTCCCTCATCACATCTTGACTCAAAACTTCCTAGTTTGTCTTCCTTTGTTTTGATGTAGCATTTAATTCCAAATACTCTAAAGTACTTAACAAATGCATGCATTTCATACCATATTTCATATAGGGTTTTATCACTCTTCACCTTCAGTTGAACTCTATTCAAGATGTAAAATATTGTTTGGACTGCTTCTCTCCAATATCTATTAGATAGTTTAGCCTCTTTCAACATTTTTTTGGTCATCTCCTTAACTATCCTATTCTTCCTCTCAATAAATCCATTTTGGTATGGATTTATTGTGGAAAATTAATGCCTTTTAATCCCATGCTTCTCACAATATTCTATGAATTCATTGAAGGTGAATTCTCCACCTTTATTAGATCTCAAACACTTGATCTTTCTTCCCATTTCATTTTCAACCATGTCTCTATAGATCTTAAATCTCTCAAAAGTTTGAGATTTTTCCTTAAAAAAGGTTACCCATGTCATCCTTGAGTAATCATCTACAAAAAAAATGAAGTAATGAACTCCTTTAGATCTTCTTATCTTGGTAGGACCACAAAGATCAATATGAACTAATTGTAGAGGCTCTGTAATTACATATTCTTTTGTTTGAAACTTGACCCTTGTTTCCTTGAATAATTGACATCCTCTACATGTAATATCAATAGGTTTGGTTATCTTGGGCATATGTATTAAATATTTATTCAAACTCACTTTGACTAAATTATAAAAATTGACATGACCCATTCTCTTATGCCAAAATCAACTTTCATCAACCTTTCATATGAGGAAACTATTGCCATTTACCTCAACAAGATTGAATATATTACTCTCAGTCATTCTCCATTATGAAACTATTTTGCCATATCTCTTTAGCTTTCAACCTTCAACATCAAATATGACCTTGTATCCATTGTTACACATTTGGCTGACACTTAGTAGATTATGCTTCAATCCTTCAACATAAAAGACATCATGTGTAGGAAGCTTACCATCTATGTGCAAGGTTTCTTTGCCTTTGATTTTAATTATTGTATTGTCTCTCAAACTAATGGTTCCTTACACTTGCTCAACTTGGTGAAATTTCTCTTGTCACCAGTCATATGCTTTGATCACCCACTATCTATCACCTACAAATTTTGCTCTTTAGTGTTGAGTGTTGTTTGAGCAATCAAGGATTGATTTTTCACTTTCCATATTTCCTTAGGTCTCTTATATGCCCTTTTATTTTCTTTAATAATGACTTGTGAAACTTTGTTCTCATTAGGAGACTTGCCTTTCTTTACATTGTTTATTTTTGACATTGCAAAGTTAGTCCTACAGTGCTTGGCTATGTGACCAAAATTATTACAATTGTAGCATATTGTAATTGAATCTAACAGAGGAGAAAATGAGTTTATACTTGTAAAATTAGTTCTCCTTGTAGTTAAAACTCTACATTCAAAATCCCTATGACCAAACTTATTATAGCTATAAAAATAACCATAAAAGGATGAATAATACCTAGTCATAACATTTTTTGGTGTAGTTTAATGAACTTTCATATGCTTTTGTTTCTTCAAGTCAGCCACTTTAGTATATCCTTCTACATCTCCTCCTATCTTGAAATTATCAATTAAGTTTGTTGACATACTAGTTGACAAACCTTTTCCTTTCTCATATCCAAGACCTGATTTTTCATTTGAGGGATTTTGAGTGCTGATTAGTTCACTAAGAATGTCTGATCCTTTTGTCAACTTTAGACTTTTATCTAATTGGCCTTTTTCTTTCTCAAGTTCTTTCCTCAAGGTTACTATTTCTACCTCAAGCTTCATGCATTCTTCAGATTTGGACTATAGATCCATCTTGACTACTTCTATTCTTTTAGCCTCCTTAAATTGAGTTTTTAGAGTCACTATCATTTGATCAAAATTTTCAAGTTCCTTTTACCCAAGCTTCTTCTATTTTGAGTCCTCTTTTCTTAGTTTCTTAATCTCTTCTAGAGCACAAACAAGTTCACCTTCTACATATATTTCACCTTCCTATTCTTCATCCTAATCTTCATATTCATTTTATTCTTGATTTATGGAAGTGGATTCTTCTATCATAAATAAGAATTCATTTCCCTTAGCTATAAAATTACAATCATGATCATCATTAGAGCTATCACTATCACTATCTTTCACTAAGTCACTATCTTCTTTTGTGTATAACTCTTTCTTACTCTTGAATAAGTTCTTCCTTTTTTTTATTGTGGGTTTCACCTTTTTATTGTTCTCTACTTGCTCAGAATTATCCTTTTTATTATAAGGACATTTGGTAGCAATGTGTCCAACCTTACCATAGTTAAAGCATTTGAACAATAGCTTGCCTTTATATTTTCCTAATCCTCTCTTTAGTTTTCTAAAAAGGTTATCTTCTTCTCCATCAGTCTCCTCAGATTTAGACATAGATGTTTTTGCTTTTACTGCTTTGTTACTTTGAATGTAGCTTCTCTTTTAAAAATGTCAGTATTTCCCATTCTCATCTCATAGGCTATGAATGTGCCATGCAACTCATCAATAAATGAGTTTGTCCAAATCTCTTTTTTCCTCTATTATAGATATTTTTGAATCATATCTTGATGAAAAAGATCTTAAGATCTTCTTGACTATGGTTGACTCTTTCATTTCTTCACCAAGACCTCTGATTGCATTCACTATTTCATCTACCCTAAGGAGGTAGTCGACAATATTTTCCTCTTCATTCATCTCAAGACTCTCAAAATACCCTTTGTATGTTTGTATCTTGGCTTGTTTCACCTTGTCATCTCCTTTATAGATGCTATTTAACTTGTTTTAGATGTCTTTTACACATTGAAAGTGCATAACTTTGACAAACTCTAAATTTGATAAACCATAAAGAATAGTATTCTTTGCCTAGGATTGTTCTCATATGCCTTCTTGGTAGTCTAATCAGTATGAGGTATAACAGGAGCTCTATATCCATTTACATAGACATCCATACATCAAACCCTAATGAGGATAGATATGTTTCCATTCGTATACACTAGAAAGCATAGTTGGATCCATCAAAGAGAGGTGTTTTGTTTGAGGAGGATCCTTCTTGACTAGCCAATGTGTTCACTATTCTAGGATCTACTTGAGTTGATTAAACCCCTTTCTAGGAACCGTTGGATTTGATACCAATTATTAAACACAAGTATCTACTGAGAGGGGGGATGAATCAATAGATTAGATAAAAACATATTCATTAAACCTTTTAGAGAAGATATAAATGCATATGCATATTAAAGAATAGATGCAAAGATCACATACACACACAAAAACACATTATATCAGATTTATATGTGATAAACCCAAAGGAAAAAACCATGGTGAGAATGGCTGCTAGAATCTACTGTTCTAATCTAGTCTCATAGTTAAATGCCTCACTGGTAAAACCACACTAGTTATAATTAAGGACATCCATCCTAAGGAGACACTCATCCCTTGACTGAGCAAAAACTCAATTTGTCTGACGATACCAACCAATCAAAACTATGAAGCGACAACTCCTGTATATAAACAAATTCATAAATGAATCCATTTCTATTTTATGTTACAAGTCTGGTCTATAACTACTCAATCTTTGCACATTCTCTATGTTCCCTTTCTTCCCTTCTACCTCACTCTCTTTGTGTTTGGCTATAACTTTTTAGACACACTTCATCTCTCTGTCCCTCTAACTATTACTCTATGTCTGCATATGTCTCCCATTGCCACACTTTGAGTCACTCTAGTTGCACTTTTGGCAATTGTAATAGCAACACATGATAATGTTCTAGATGTCATATATATGGACAATGAATCTAAGGTTTCATGTCTTTAATGTGTTAACACTTAGACTACACTCATTTATCTCCATTAAGGACTTGTCTCCATTATGACTTGACCTATTAATTTCCCACATCTTAGTTCATGTTTCACGTCATAATGTTTAGGTCTCTTTACTATTTGTGAAAACTTTTAGATTCAAGTCATAAATGTGCAACCTCCTTAATCATAGATTGATCAGTTGAATTGATCAATCTTGAGCTCCATGTAGACATATAGAGTTCATTCACGAGTTTTGTCTATTCCTCCACTTGACTGTTAGAACATTTCAAATGTGGGCCTTTGATTTCTTTCTTTGCACCACTTCTAAGCTCTTTTGCTCCATCAAATATTTGTGTGTTTTCATTCCAAATTTAAAATGTGTCCATTGATCTTTCCATATGGGCTCCTCATGTTATTAGATCTTCAAGATTGAATAGAATTTACTATCGCCTTTCTTTAACCATTGCACTTTTTCATGCATCTTGTTGTTCCCTATATTTTGGTTCATTTTTAATCCTTTAGAGATATTCTAATATGCTTGATCCATAATCTCTCACTATGTTGATAATCATTGATCACCTTGTTTCACTATGTCCTTGTGCTCTGTTGGATCTTCCTCATTCATATTTTTGCATGCCATATGATCTCTGAAGATGCATGATCTTTACATTGGCTTGGTCATTAAACTTTGGAATGTTAACCTCATCTTACTTCTTTTGGTGACAATGTAATGCTATTGCTCTATTTATCTCTTAAGACTTGCTCAACCTTTATCTTGTCTTGATCCTCCAGCAATTGTGAAAGTGATCTACACTTCTTCTAAATTATCCTTCAGATACTTTGTAATGGTTATTCATAGTTTCTCAAGGTGCCCTTTGGAACCTTTTGTTGTGCCTTTTAATCTAAGGGACTTTGGGATAATTTCCTTGAAAAAATGTCTAAGTGCCCTTGAGAACTTTTGGCATGTACCCTTTAGGGATTTTCAAAAAGCCTTTCAAAAACTTTGCAAGTGTCCTCTACTCCATTCAAACTATCCTTTAGAATAATTGCAAGTGTCCCTTTGGAAATTTTATAATAGAACCTTTAGAACTTGTGCAAAAGTCCACATACTCTTCAAAACTTTTACAAGTGTACCCTTCAAAAACTTTGTTTGGGTCACTTACCCTTCAACACTTTAACAAAGCTCCATTCAAAACTTTTTTTTGGGACCCATTTCCTTCATGACATTTGTTCAAGACAATTTTTTTGACAAATACTTAACCATTTTTCCTGAAAGACATCCTAATGCACTTTTTATGAATGAATTTGGTGAGGCACTTTCTCCAAAAGAAAACTCTTCCTTCAAAAATTTTATTGCAAAAATTTTGTCTGACAAAGACTCAACCATTTCATTAATAGATTTCCCATAACCACTTGTTAGGGTGTGGAGCTAAAAGCTTCACCTTGTTGCAAACAGAAGGAGTAGTTTTTTCACAGCTTGACAGTCACCGGCGTTGGTAGGCCACAACCGACGTCGATCAGGGGAAGCGCAGAGGAAATCGGCATCGACAGGAGATCGGCCAGCGTCGGTCACCTCCAAGAAGACAGGGACCGACGTCGGTCACCTGTAGCAGTCAGAACTGCTGTTGACAAATAGTCAGTTAAGTGAATGCGGAGTTTGCATGTTAAAGACTAGTTCGAGTCTTTGAGCCGCCCGTCTAAATTAGTGTATGCATGAGATCTATATAATAGACTCATGGGCTGTATTGTTAAGTGTAGAACTTGTAGAACCCAAGTGTGGAGCTTGGAGAGTTCTTCCCATGGTGGAATCAAGTAGGATTCCCCATGTATGTAAGATCAAGTTTGATATGCAGGGAGTTGCAGGGTCATGGAGGAGATCTACATGTGATAAGTAAGATCAGGTTGGTCTATAGGGATGTGTGTATGCGAGGGTCAGAAAGGAGATTAGTGGGGGAGCTAGATTAAGGTGACAACAATACATCAGGAGCAAGATCATGGTGAGATCTACTTGGAGTACCGCTTCGTACTCGATTGTACCAGATGTACAATGAGGTGAACAACAGCGTGTGTTAGTTGTGTGTTGTGACCTATGAGAGAAGATTACTCAGGTGGGAAGATAACTTGGAGCCCTTGAGGAGGAAGCCTCACAGAGGTGGAGAAGAGTGTGATCTCTTTATTGTAATTTCCTTTGTAATGAGTTGAATACAATTATGTGTTGCCTCTCATATTCTGTGTGTTTTCTCATTGATAGTTATTTGTTCTTCTGGTTATTTCCACATGTTTAAGTTGCTTATACAAAGGTAATCATGTGTGCTCTTAATTCTAATAAGTTGTGTCAGAGCTTTGGGGAACTTAGGTCCTATCAAATAGTATCAGAGTGAGGTTGGACGTTCTCAGAGCGAGCTTGACTAATAGGTGGTTCAGATCTGTTAAGTGTTGTTGATTACAGGTTACTCATAGGGGTTGCTGTTTGAGTGGGAGTATAACAAGGCAGAAGAATGGAGAAATTCAGGCATAGGTGTAGCACCATAGGGAGTGTGGTGGGTTGTCTTCAAGTGGGAGCTTGAAGAGGAATACAAGCCAAGATGCAGATTAGACAGATTACTGGTATGGGTACAGGTGTAGCTCTTTATCTCCAAGTGGGAGATTGTTAGGGTGTGGAGCTAAAAGCTTCACCTTGTTGCAAATATAAGGAGGAGGTTTTTCACAGCTTGACAGTCGCCAGCGTTAGTAGGCCACAATAGACGTCGATCAGGGGAAGCACAGAGGAAACTGGCATCGGCAGGAGATCGGCCAGTGTTGGTCACCTCCAAGAAGATAGGGACTGATGTCGGTCGCCTGTAGCAGTCAAAATTGCTGTTGACGAACAGTCAGTTAAGTGAATGTGAAGTTTGCATGTTAAAGACTAGTTCGAGTCTTTGAGCCGCTCGTCTAAATTAGTGTATGCATGAGATCTATATAATAGACTCATGGGCTGTATTGTTAAGTGTAGAACTTGTAGAACCCAAGTGTGGAGCTTAAAGAGTTCTTCCCATGGTGGAATCAAGTAGGATTCCCCATGTATGTAAGATCAGGTTTGATATGCAGGGAGTTGTAGGGTCATGGAGGAGATCTACATGTGATAAGTAAGATCAAGTTGGTCTGCAAGGATGTGTGTATGCGAGGGTCAGAAAGGAGATCGGTGGGGGAGCTAGATCAAGGTGACAGCAATACATCAGGAGCAGGATCTACTTGGAGTACCGGTTCATACTCAATTGTACCGGATGTACAATGAGGTGAACAACAGCTTGTGTTAGTTGTGTGTTGTGACCTATGAGAGAAGATTACTCAGGTGGGAAGATTACTTGGAGCCCTTGAGGAGGAAGCCTCACAGAGGTGGAGAAGAGTGTGATCTCTTTATTGTAATTTCCTTTGTAATGAGTCGAATACAATTATGTGTTGCCTCTCATATTCTGTGTGTTTTCTCATTGATAGTTATTTGTTCTTCTAGTTATTTCTGCATGTTTAAGTTGCTTATACAAAGGTAATCATGTGTGCTCTTAATTCTGACAAGTTGTGTCAGAGCTTTGGGGAACTTAGGTCCTATCACCACTTTCTCTGAAAGAATTCCAAATTGAAAAAATGACTAAGTGGAGACCAAACATTTTCCTGAAGCACTCTTTCTGAATAAATGCAAATTTGTAAAAATGACTAAGTGTTCAAACTTTGTTCAAATGCCTTGGAGTCCTACTTTGCACCTACATAAATTTTGCTTTTGTCATCCACAAGACATGAAACTTGGTCCACTAAGAATAGGCACAAACCTAAGTAGCCTAGTGTGATTATTTCCTTTAGATGTTGCCATGTAAGCAAATTTTGTCACCAACAACTTATGTACTCAACCATATCCAAACAAAATCAGAAAGGCATTCATATGATTATTCTTGGAATTCAAGGTACACACTCAACTCCATGAGATCTTGACAACTTGACCTTTTAGATCAACACCTTTGTCATTAATGTATAATAAAAAAAATTTCCTTTAACAACAATGACAATCCTTCATACATCAATGACTATGTCCAACATATACCTATTAGAGATACTTGCATCCTTTGTGTGTTTGATCATACTAGCCCTAACCTATTTTATGAGTCTATCTATAGCTTAGTACAAGCCATCAAACTAGATAGTCTTTATAGATCTCAATTATCCTACAGTATCCCTGAGCTACTTAGCCTTCTAGGTGTTTGTTTATGTGCCTTGTGTAGCTCCCTTCCAAACCCTAGTGGTTTCATTCAAATTCTTGGAGCTACAGATTTTCCATAACAGTTGTGATATGTCATTTCAAGATTTACAAATTTCACATAACTAATTTTCAATAAATGAAACTCTTCTCAATGTTTGGATAATGGTTTTTCAAGATGGACATATATCTATTCAACTTTATCTCAACTTATCAATTATTATTTTACTCATAACAATCAACAAATATGTAAAGATTTCTTTGATTTTAGATTGTATTTCTTAAATTATATTTACAGGATTATATGAGATAAGAAACATCATCTGAGTATGAAGCAAACTCAATAAATAACTGATAGACTTATACGTACATACCATCTAATAATTTAGTATTATTTATAATGGTCTTCTTTATTTGTACTTGGATTTTTACATTTAAATTGGTGTAGACCATACTACATATTCCATGTATCTCTCTTTATTCTTCCATCTTTATCTCTGTTTCCTCATGACTTCTTCATCTTTTTATACTCTTATTCATTCTATTATTTGATTCTAATTTTATAACTATCAATCTTAACTTAGTTTTATTTTGAGGAACTATCTCCATCTTCATAGGTCTTGATCTTATCACTTTTACTAAATTTAAGAGTTAGTTTTCTACTCCTATGTACATGTTTTGTGATAAATATCTTGACTCCAACTCAAACATTGAATAATAAGTAAAAAATCACTTAAAACATCCCATATGACCTTAATGGGTCCTTACAATGATTATTATATCTTTACAAACATTTCAAATATTTGAATATCTACATAAATGACTCAAAATTGATTAGGGATGCTTAAACAATGACTATTATTGACCTCTAAGGAACTCCTTAAGATGTTATAAAACATTCTTACATCACAAATGACCTTATTTACATGTTTAAATTAATAATTTTCTTGATGATCTTGCATCATTTTATTTTCAAGATGTAGGAAGCCATCAAATACCGTACCTATGAATAATAAGTCTCAGAGTAGGTCTATGCAAGACATCACTTTGATCTTTACTGCTATGAAATATAATTGTTGACGTTTAAAGGGTATTATGTCTACCACCAATTATTTTTATTTAGCTATTAAATTTTCCTCAAATGAGTGAGCACTACCATTATCCACAACATCCCATAGATATTTTTAATTTACATATTCATCGTCGAACACAACTGAGTCAAAGACTATATCTATATACTCAATTGAATCCTGAATGGATAAATTTAATGATGATAGAGCTCCTCTAAATGACTTAGATGATGAATCCATTTATTAATCATGTATTACTTGTGAAATTCATGTCATATTTTGTTAGAAGTAATTCGTAGGTAAACACCAGAAATTAGGGATTTTATCTCTTCGTGGAATTCAATTTCACTTAGGATCTTTGATAATCAAGAGGGTAGATGTTTCTTTATAATTTGATTATATAGTTCAATGATTTATAATTTAATTTAGTTCATGTGCCATTAATATTCAATGGCTTCAGGTTTGTTTTACTCATTTAATGCAAATTTGACAACTTACTTTGATAGGTATGTCACATAGACTTCTCATGTGTTTATAAAATGCTACAATGTCATCCCTAAACAATTGTTGCTTAGTAATTAGTATTGTGTTTATGATGTTTTACCATACAAAATGATATTTAAAGTTAGGGGTTATAACTTTTATCAATTTCTATTTATCCAAACCACACAATGCCCTGGATATGGAAAATGTGAAGACTTGTGGATTTCACATGTCAAAAAATTTAGCAAAATATCACTTTTCCATTTTGTATAGATTTACAAAGATAATATTAGCGATGACAAAAATAGAAGGATACAAGGAGACCAACTTGATTGACACTGAAATATGTGAAGATAAAAAATAGTGAGAACCTAAAAATCTTGATATATGAAAGTTAAAAAATGCCAAAATATGTGATGTGAAAAAATTACGATGACCAAAAATCATGAAGACCAAAACATGTGACAACCAAACTAGCAAAGGCCAAAACACTTAAGATTTTTAATCAGATTGTAATTATCTTGTAAATTTAAAAAATAACTGCATACATGTAACAACTCTGAACTCCATTAATAGGTTAGTCTGAATAAATCACACAAAGTGGAAAAAAATTGATATAGTAAAAATGCAAATTGTATTGACATAGAATAACATTTAATAAGAACCATCAACATGAAAATTAAGAACTTTGGAACCTAAAATCTTGTTAAGTATCCATATGATTGCCAATGAATAAAATTTTCAAATAAAAAATTAGTCTTACAAACAATAATGGGCCTCTATTTTAAAAAATAGTGGATAGTAGAGTGTGATATCCCCTTGAATATCAAAACAAAAGCTCTGAATTGCTTATCTAAATTTATGCAAAATATCTTCAATTAGATAAATAAAACACAGTATAAACTCTTATTTATTTGCTCATAAGCTTACAATAGAGATCCTCTGTCAAGTATACAAAAAATATCAAAAAGTACGGCCTGAATAGCCTGAATATTCCGCAAACTAGAAAAGAATTCTGAATCTGGTTCGTCTCGGCTTGCTGTGTAAAAAACACAGTCACCGACGTCGGTTATACTACCATCGTCGGTCGACCTGTATTCGCTAACTTGCTGACGTCGGTGGTATGTCGACCGATGTCGGTCCCTGTAGGTCTCTGTTCACCGATGTCGGTGCCTGAACTTTCTGTAGATGCATACGGATTTTCACGAATCTGTACGGAAGTCGTACGGCCGCTAATATCACCCAACCTGTATGCTTGATCCTGATCTGTAGAATTATGGGCTACACAAAAGATCTATATCTGGATAATTCTTGAATCAAAACCCAAAATTAATGAAAATACCTGTAAACCCTTGTGATAGCTTCTGAGTGAAGTTATCTCTCAAATACCTGTAATACTGTGATAACTTCTGGGTGAAGTTATCTCTCAATTCGGCAATAGATCGGCTGATCTTTCACAACCTCTGAATCGCACACAATGAAGAGTTGACATTCTTCAATGCAATTGGAATCCTGGAACCCTTGGCTCAGTCTTCACAGAAGAATTTCTTAACAAGAATCAATATCAAATAATAAGCATGAATACAAACTCTCTCCCATGAGAGATTCTTATACACCTCCAAAGGTGTGCTTGCTAAAATTAGATTCCCTTAAATTAGACTGGAGCTTCCTTAATTTAGAACTAGGGTTTTAAAATTAGACCAATTCTTAAATTAGAATTAGGATCCTAAAATTAGACCCAATAATTAATAATTAATTAATAATTAATAATTAATTAAAATTGGACCAAATAATTAATATTTGATTAAATCAATCAAATATTAATATCTCCCTTAATTCATGTCTGAAAGAGCCCAAACGAAAGCCAAGCCCAGCTCCATCAAGACCCTCTATCCATCTCATCAGCCTACGAGGGTCACATAATAGGCTAATCATCTACTCTGCACATGTCAACTAAAAAGGGGACATGACAATCCGCCCCTCCTGAAATTGCTTGCCCTCAAGCAATTGCTGAATGATAGACCAATCAATCCACCTGGATCCCAAATGAAGTCTCGATCTACAGTGCTATCAACCAACACAAACTCCAGGCCCTGTCCATCACCACTCTCATCCAATGGCGTCACATCACCTCTGTCTCTTGTACGCATATCGTCATCAACATGTGACCCACCTGTAAAAGAAAGCTGAGACTCTACCACATGTGCTGACTCTTGAACTGAACTCACCTCAAGACAAAGCTCATCCTCACATCTCTCCTGTGTTGGTGTCAATGTGCACTCATCATTGCACTCTATCATGTCATGTAGTATAGGCATCTCCATCCGATGAAAAAACATATGTTTGAAGCTGCTGCCCCATATTGCCTTAAGAATATGTGTTTTCCCATCAACCTGAAAATGAACCTCCATATCTTTGAGATGAAGAGTAACTTCCTCAAATGAATGAAGCCACTTCATACCCAAGACTAATTCTATGTCCCCCATGTTCACTACAAAATAATTAGCCTTGAACTCATAGTTGTTCAAGCGCAATGGGAGGTCTCTAATCATGCGCTCACACCTAAGAGTGTGACCATCGGCTACCTTAACTCTAATTCCCTCAAAATCTTTGGTAGTGAGTCCACGCTTCTCCACAAATCTAGCATCTATGAAATTATGTGTGGCTCCTGTATCAAGAAGGGTGGTGACCTTTTGCCCTGCCAAAACTCCATGGAGCCTGAATGACTCATCCAACTGAATGCTGGATAGGCGTGCCTCCTGTATATGAAGCTCTAAATCTGCCTCTGCCTTAGGCTCTGAAGCCTCTGCCTCCTCAGAACTATCCTACTATTTGGAATCTTCTGATTCTACATCCTCATAATACGCCCACATCACATGATTTGCTTTGCCCTTAGGCCTCAGAGGGCAATTGTGATGGATATCATATGGACCTTTGCAGTAGAAGCAAAGCTTCTTCCTACGTAGATCATTAAGCGCCTCACGATCCAAAGGTGGTGATGCTGGATTGGCTTTTGAATTATTTTTAACCCTGGATTTATCTATGTTAAAATCCGGTCTCTCTGTATCCCCGTTGGAGTGCTTATGGTCTCTAGATGAAGAAGTACCTCTGGAGTTAGATCTACTTGATGGGGCTGCCATCTCCATACTGTGCGCCTTCTTCATAGCTTCCTGTAATGAAGGAGGGTCAAAGCCTTTGATCCAACCTCTCAATGGTTCTGTCAATCCCTCCATGAAGAGTACTACTAGTCACCTCTCTGAAATGTCAGGAACCATAACTAATAACTTCTGGAAGTCACCAATGTAAGACTTTAGACTGCTGCTTTGGCGCAACTGTGCCAACTCTCAGAAATAGGACTCTGAATCCCTCCTGTCAAAATGCTCTACCAGCCTGTCCACAAACTCCTGATAAGAAGTGATCCGATCATGATGGAGTGTCACCATCCCATGGTGCCACCAATCGTGAGCTACTCCCTCAAGATGTAGTGTTGCATATCTGATAGCATCTTCCTCACCCATCGGTCGCAATGTGAGAAATGTATCCAGCTTACTAACCCAAGCCTGTGCTGTCACCTTACCACTACCATCAAACATCGCTAGTGTGAGCCTGCTCGTAGCATGCTTCAAATCATTGTTTTGGGGTCTTGGTCTCCCATTCTGTCGACCTCGGTAATGTTCTTTCCTTTGTGTGAGGAATCGATCAAAAGTAATCATCTCCCTGACCACAGGTGGTAATGACTCCCACTCGTCAGTTGCTGCCCTAAATGTGTCTATAAATTCCTCTTCATGCTCTTCACCTGCTATCACCTCCTCTGCTTCCTGTCTCACAAAGATAGGCCTAGTAGGCCTATTTGCTATACGAGAAACAGTCCCATGGCCTCTCTGTGATCCTGCATCACTCCTGACATCTTCATGGTGTGGGGAATGTCTCCTCGGAGTACCCGATCTCAGTAGTGCTACTACCAACTGCTGTAATACCTGGTTATTCTGCCTTTTCCCTTCTCGTAGTTCTCTAAGAGTAAGTAAAACCTCTACATCATCTTGATCTCTAGGATGGTGAGGAATACGGGCCCTGCCAATATCATCACCCATGTCTTCCAGCGGTTGTTCTAGAACTTGAGTGCCTTCAAGCAAAGCTCTACTACGCGTGAAATACCCGTGTGGTCCCAACCCTTGTGGCTGCATAAGATCTGTCAAACCCTCAGGATGGTAGGATTTAGCTCTGATACCACTGTGATATCCCCTTGAATATCAAAACAAAAGCTCTAAATTGCTTATCTGAATTTCTGCAAAATATCTTCAATTAGATAAATAAAACACAGTATAAACTCTTATTTATTTGCTCATAAGCTTACAATAGAGATCCTCTGTCAAGTATACAAAAAATATCAAAAAGTATGGCCTGAATAGCCTGAATATTCCACAAACTAGAAAAGAATTCTGAATCTGGTTCGTCTCAGCCTGCTGTGTAAAAAACACAGTTGCCGACGTCAGTTATACTGCCATCATCGGTCGACCTGTATTCGCTAACTTGCTGACGTCGGTGGTATGTCGATCGATGTCGGTCCCTGTAGGTCTCTATTCGCCGATGTCGGTGCCTGAACTTTTTGTAGATGCGTACGGATTTTCACAAATCTGTACGGAAGTCGTACGGCTGCTAATATCACCCAACCTGTATGCTTGATCCTGATCTGTAGAATTATGGGCTACACAAAAGATCTATATCTGGATAATTCTTGAGTCAAAACCCAAAATTAATGAAAATACCTGTAAACCCTTGTGATAGCTTTTGAGTGAAGTTATCTCTCAAATACCTGTAATACTGTGATAACTTCTGGGTGAAGTTATCTCTCAATTCAGCAATAGATCGGCTAATCTTTCACAACCTCTGAATCACACACAATGAAGAGTTGACATTCTTCAATGCAATTGGAATCCTAGAACCCTTGGCTCAGTCTTCACAGAAGAATTTCTTAACAAGAATCAATATCAAATAATAAGCATGAATACAAACTCTATCCCATGAGAGATTCTTATACACCTCCAAAGGTGTGTTAGGATTGTGGAGCTAAAAGCTTCACTGATGCAGACATGGAGGAGGTTGCAGGAGAGTTGCTAAGTGTCAGAGACACCGGCGTCGGTCAGGCCAATCGACGTCGGCAGGATAGGGCAGGAAGGCAACCGACGTCGGTCATAGATCGGCCGGCGTCGGTGACCCCCAGGCAGACAGGGACCGACGTCGGTCGCCTGTGTGGTTTGACTGCGAGTTAATTACGGGCAGTGGGTTGACGAACCAAGTGTTTGCATGATGAGTGCTAATTTTAGACTCATAGCTGCGGATCTAATTATTGTAATTAGATGTCTAATTATTGTTTAGATGAGATCTATATAATAGACTCATGGTTGTATTGGAAAAGTGTGCTAGGGAGTAAATGAGCATAATTATAAGCTCCTTCTGTGTGTGAGGTAGAGCAATGGTGCGTTCCTCCTAGTGCCTCAGTACCAGGTGTGTTGGTGCTGGATTGGAGAGCCAGCTGGGTTCTTCAAGAGTGTAGGATCTTGGTCACAGTTGCATGGCCTATATAGGAGATCTACATTGTAAGTAAGATCGTTGATCTGCAGGTGTATGTGTGTGCAAGGTCGAGGTTCACAGGTGAGCAGAACCGTTGTTTGATTTGCAGGTGTGCAAGGTCATATAGACAGCAACACAACAGGGAGCAGTATCAGGCAGGATCTACTTGGAGTACAGGTGTGTACTCGGATAGAGCAAGAGGAAGGCAAGGGAGTTCCTTCCATAAGTATGGTCTGTTGAATTGCAGGTTGTTGCAGATTCATGGGAGATCTACTTGAAGTACCTTGAGTACTTGTGGAGCACGTGGAGTGCTTGTGGAGTGCGTGGAGCACTTGTGGTGTGCGTGGAGCACGGGAAGTGAACACCAACTCTGTATTTGAGTTGGGTGTTGGGACCTGTGAGAGGGAGAGCTTTGGGGAGGAGAATTACTGTTCACTTGAGGTGTGGGAAACCTCTGTAAGGTGGTGGAGAAGAAGTGGCATCTTCTTTATTGTATTCTTTTCTGTATAAAGTGTTAATAAAAGTTGTGTATTGTCTCTCATATCTTGTGTTATTCTGAATTCTAGTTACTTGGTGAATCTGGTTAATTTCCGCATATTAAGTTGCTTGGTTTGGTAATCAAATTATGTGCTTCCAGTTTATCTCCCAACAAGGTGTGCTTGCTAAAATTAGATTCCCTTAAATTAGACTGGAGCTTCCTTAATTTAGAACTAGGGTTTTAAAATTAGACCAATTCTTAAATTAGAATTAGGATCCTAAAATTAGACCCAATAATTAATAATTAATAATTAATTAATAATTAATAATTAATTAAAATTGGACCAAATAATTAATATTTGATTAAATCAATCAAATATTAATATCTCCCTTAATTCATGTCCGAAAGAGCCCAAACGAAAGCCAAGCCCAGCTCCATCAAGACCCTCTATCCATCTCATCAGCCTACGAGGGTCGCATAATAGGCTAATCATCTACTCTGCACATGTCAACTAAAAAGGGGACATGACATTGAGTGTGTTGAGTATAATAATTTCAACCTCATTGATGACTCAACCAACTAACTTAACTCTTTCTTATTGACTCACTCAACCAACTCCTCTTTCTTTTCAACCCATGAAATTGGTCATCATTCTCATGGATGAGGATTAATTGTCCATTGTTGATTATTATTATAATTCAACAAATTCAAATAATCCTCAATTGTTCATCTCAACCTCTTGTAAGCATATAAATTGACGTACAAGTCATCACTTTCATCATCCACATTTATAATAACAAATTAATAGTAAATTTTCAAGTGAATCCAAATCATAAAAATACCATTTGCATACTAAAATACTGCCTAGTTACCCTTTGCATTGGAGAAAGGATTGAACAACCACATTTAAAGAGTAAGTCACTTTTAATCTCAGTGGAAGGGCTCATAGTACTTTAGTTTTTTAAGTGTTTATTTTATTTCATTTATTTATCTATTTTGAGGTTGAATTGAGTTTATAATATAATCATTTATGTTTTGTTCCTTAGTTTCAATTTTAAATCATTCCTTCATACATTCCTGGCATGTCTCGTTGGACCTTCCCTCATCTTCAAAATCATAAACATCATAGGTGCATTTAGAAAAATAATTTAGTTATTTTTTATTATTTTATTTATTTACATTCCTTTAATCTTGATCTTGGAAGTTTCTACTTATAGCTGTAGGTCTATTTTCTGACTTTTCTAGTCTATTGTATGTATACGTATGTAATAGCAAAATCAAAAACATCATCAATGAATTCATTAAAGCAAATAGAGAAATCATTTCTAGTCCTTATTGTTTTTATAAAAATTTTGGTAGTTTTTGCATTTGTTTTTATTGTTTAACCATCTTTTGTTTTAGTTGTGTTCTATTTTAGCTTTCATTTCTTATTTTTAGTCATTTTTCAAAATAATAAAATTGTATACAGTGGTGAAATAATAGCATGCAACAAAAAAATAATGGCATACAGTGGTAAAATCATAGTATGTAGTAGTAAAATCATAGTATACAATGGTGTAAAATCATAGCATATAGTATCAAAATTGTAGCATGTAGTGGAAAATTCATTTTCTACTTGTAATGGTCATCTTATAGAGGCCATAACTTTTGACTCGATACTCGGTTTGAGGTCTCATTTGCACCAAAATGAAGGTATCAAAAATAAAATTGAAACCATGAATAAATATTAAAATTTTGAACACTTCAACAAATTTTCCAAAGTTCCTAACATTAGCAAAATCATCATTAACATCAGTGAAATCATTCTTATGAGTAGCAATATCATTTAGCAATAATGAAATCACTTTGTAAGTCCTTAATTTTATATTTTCCATTAATAGTTTTATGTTTTTCATTTGTGATTGAATTCACTATTTTATCGAATTGTGTAATAGCAAAATTATTATAGAAGCTAGTATATTATGCCTTTTTCATTCTTTTACTTTCCTTAATGGCTAACGTTACAAGTTGCCTTGTTTTTTAGCATTCAAAAGACTTATAATAATTGTTATAGGTTATTAGTCCAAGACAAGAAAACCAAAAACAAGATAAAAAACAAAAATTTATTTCTATTAATTTTTTCTTCATTTGTAGTTTTCAGACTAATTATTTTTCCTTTAATTTAAATATTTTTGGCTAATTTCTATTTCAGGATTTTCATCTTTAGTAGTAATTATCAAACATTTCATTTTCATAGCTAATTAATATCTCTTTAAAGTAATTTGTATGTCTTGATTTTGTTGTATATGCTCTTTTTCTTGATGTTATGTTGGTGATGATACTAAAAAATTAGAAACAATACTTACAAGTTTTATTACCCAAGACACATTTATGTATATGATCTTTTCTTGGCATCATATTGGTGGTGATACCTAAGAATCAGAGGTAAGTGTTAGTCTTTTATTTTCTTTTCTTATGGGCTCTATCAACCATGGATTTCATGACCACGTAGTATGCCAACTCCATGTATCAGCATGGTATAAAAATTGAGTTAGAGCTATCATTTTTAGCTAAGCAGTATTATGTTTTAATCTCATCATGAAGTGAGGGGATTCCATGATCCAATACCTAGGCCTTAGATAGCATGACTTTAAGTTTGATTTTTTTGACATCAACACACTAAAATATTATATCTATGTTAGTCACATTGGGATTAGACCCATTTATTTGTGTTCATCAAAATAGCTTCTTCCATGGTTTTAGGTCTTATCCTACTGAAATTTATATAGAGGACTCCATTAGATAAGCTTATTTATACTTAAGCCTATGAAATCTATTTTTACCATTTAAGTTTTAGTGCATTGATTAGTGTTTAACACTGAGAATCTAGTTTTCATGCACCCTTGAAACTGAGCTTAATAGGCCATGGGAACAAAATGATCCTCCATGGTTAGTGCCTTGAAATAATAGGACACAAAAAATGCAATGGAAAAATAAGTGACATGAAAATCCTTCAAGTTATTCAAGTCACTTTTCTTAGATTTTATCCTTTTTGTGCAATGTATATGTGTTTAGAATATAACCTATTTGTTTATCTCTTTATGATAGCCACATGATGAAAATCCTTTTGATTGAAAATAGAAATTTGAGTTATAAAACCAAGTTAGAATCATATCAAAAATATTAAACTAAAAGAAAAAATACAAATTCAAAAACTCAATATATTGTTATCAATCACTTTTATTTTAGTAATTTTGGTCATTCACTTTCTTTGAGTCAATATATTTTGTTTATTTTGAAGTCAAGAATTTGTTAGAATTATCACATGATACATGGAACATGCCTATGTTAAATAATGCCTTGACTAATCTACTCACAAATCCAAATATAAACAATCATAATCTTAACCTAGGGTTCAATCCAACTAATTTTGATTCAAACACATATTTGACTCAAAATCAAATCAATCATCCAATAAATCCAAATTCGAGTTTGAATGTGCATTCAACCTCACCCATCAATCAATCAAATCCAAACTTGAAAATTCATTTAAGTTTACCAACCAAAAAATATAATCCAAACATCAATCAATCAAATCCAAACTTGAATAGTCATTCAAATTTACCAATTGACCAATCTAACCCAAACATCAATAAATTACTTTCAAACTTGAATACCCATTCAAGTTTACCCATCAAACAACATCCAAATTTTATTTTAGGGACAACATCAAATCAATTTTTAGGCTTTGTCAATAAAAATTATTTGAACTTTTTTACAAGTTCCATTCCAACCACAAATCAAAGGTAACCAATCATAAATCAAAATGCATTCATAAATCCATTTAGTTCCAACCTTAGCATCAATCTAAATCAAACCTTTGGTTCACTTTCAACACCACTTTCAAATATATACTCAGATCAAACCCCAATTCAATAAAATACATATATATTCCATCCAAATCAACCTTTCAAACGCTACACCCATCAAAACCAACCTTTCCACATTCATCAAAATTAGCCATTTGGTTCTACATCCAAACCATTCCCAAACTTGAACCAAATTACATTAAATCCACAATTGTTCACAAACCCAACAAATTTAAATCTGATTAACTTCAAAAATGCAAATCAATTATTTAATAGGAATACATTGACAACAAATCCATTAACCTTAAAAAATCCATCAAATCCAATTTTTTTCACACATCCAACTTTACAAATCCACCTAATCTAAATACTTTCACCTTCAACACAAATATATCAAATTCATCCTTCAATCTAACAAATCCATCCTTTAACACAAATCAATTCATCAACACTCCACCCCATAGTCCACATTTAAAAATCACTAAATACATCATAGAGAACAAAAATGAGGTCTTTTTATAATATTTAAGTCTAAGCACTGAGTTTCCCCCTGATTTTGAAACCCAAACCATTCCACATAACCTTACCACTAGTAACCTATTTTACACTATCAACCAAGTCTCCAATCCACTAGTCATATCCTTAATTCCAACGTAAATTATCACATTAGCAAAGGGAATCCAATTCTAGCACCCAAACCATATAGAAACACTTAATCCCTAGAGCCACACTAAATCTAAATCACCCAACCTCACAAAAACATTATCATGCCTAATGGTTAACCTAGTCAAGAGAATCAAAAAATAAATTCATTCTTTTAGGGGAACCATATGATTGTCTTTTGAAAGCTAGTCATCGTAAAAATTATTATGGTCCCTAACACCAAATAATTTGATGAATATGTTCCAAACCCTAAGTGGTATAAAGATAACAAATATTGTGAATATTGTATAATCTAAGGTCATTATATATACACATAATATTTTCAAACTTTATCAATTACTAATATTTTCTCTCTTGCAAGAACCTATCGATTCTCAATCTCTCTGAGTGCACACCTTAAACAGTGCACTACGAAAGGGATGGACATACCAGTGGTGTTTCAAATGATTTTTGTCCCCTATACCACCACTTGATATCAATATAACCATCTCTTACACATTTTTATAAGCCTTACCCCCTCTCTTTCACACTTATCCAAGTGTTCACCACCCTCATTAGCCCCTTCATAAGCCTAAAACCCTTTTTGATAGTTTACATTAAATTATTAGCACCATCAACCTTGTATTCAAATTGATAAAATCATGTTATAGGTCTAGGTTAGCTTTTGGCCAACCTAGACAAAGACCTAACTTGTTTTTATCAATTAAGAATATAGAGTCAATTGGGTCAACTATGTCAGCTAAAATTTTGGAAAGGTTTAGCATTAGTTATATTTATATATACACACTCCTTTCAATGTTTATTATAGAGCTAAGGAGTTAATTATTCATTTACACTTCTTTACAATTTTTTCTTTTGCTATTCTACTTGAGAAATTATAGTTTAGGGTTTATACTTGGAGAAAAATCTTATCTTGTGGAAAAGTTTTGGATGCTTTGGCCTTTCTTAATGATCCTTACAAACCACAACCTCTTAAAAAGCACCTTTGGTGAAGAAAGAGATTGAGTCTTAATGGGTCCATCTTCAAGATAAGTATCTCTAACTTTAATCCTCTATTTTAGTAGATAGAAGTAACATAAGTAATGGCTTTTGAATATATTGCTCTATCCATGTATTAAGGTTTTACCTATACATATCTTTTCTCTTATGCATGTCTAATTTTTATATTTAGAACCTCTACTTTATGTCATAATATTTGGTGAGCACTAGATATACTTTAATTTCCTTTTATTATACTTTGTAAATATGATAGCATAAGACCTAGATAGGGTTATTGCATGGTGTTGCTTGACTAGAGGATTTGGAACCCTCTCTAATGATTCTATTGTGGTAGTAGATCCATCTTGGTCATGACCCTAAATATCTAATGTATCAACAATCAGAAGTGCAAGTAGAATATATCTTCTCTAAACTAGGATTGATTAATAGATAAGTTGCATTTCCCTTTGCATACATTTTGGTGAACCTGATGTGAACCAAACTCTTATAGGTTTTATTTCATGCTTTCATTTTTCATCATATTATATATTTTATTATTTTTAGTATTGTATTGAACCTATAAGTATACTTATAATAATATGTGTGCAGATTTAATACACAGTTGTTCCAAAATGACTGTATTCTATCTATGTAAATCTTCTCTAAATACAAGTGACTAGATCGATCAACTTAGCACAATTGTTTTTATTTCCATATTTATATACATAGTTGAACCAATTAACTTTATTCCCAATTATCCTCTTTTAGCATACAGGTCTGCAAACATAGTCAAACTAGATGACTATGTTCACAACTTATTTTTTAGCACATAGGTTTTGCAAACTCTATCGAACCAGTTGACTCTATTAGAAGAATTTTCAAATCAAAATTTGAGCATCACATCATAAAATTTTACAATATAAACATATTCAAACCTATCAAGGTTCATTCTTACTCTCTCATCATTTTAGTTCTTCCTTTTCAGTACTATTTTTCACAAGTTTATAGTTTATAAAATTGTAACCCTATAGCCAATTGGGTTGAATAGATCAACATAGTTCTATAGTTTGTCTTCTATTTTTAAGATATAGTCAACCTATTTGATTGTGTTATTCCAAATCTTACTTCTATAGAACAATAACGACCCAATAGACTATGTTCTACATTATTTGCATATAAAATCACTTGAATTTATTCTATAATCTTAATAATAAAAGAATTAACCTCTTTTTACTAGTAATTAATTCATGTTTGTTTTCAGTTGCTTGCATGCTTAGAGTAATAAAAATATATTAATTAAGTGTTTTTTAAATTACCTATTTAGTCACACTATTCTTTCTTTTGTACACACTTTTAAATCACTTAAACACCAAAAAACATTAAATATTTATCTTCCCAAGGCTTACCTACTTGGATTTCATCACCAAAGAGGAAGCCAACTTGGTTTTTTATCTAAGTATAAACATTTTGTTAATGATATATATTGGAAAAGCAACCAACACCCTTATCATTATGGGATTATGAAGTAAGGGGGTAGGCCCCAATACCAAGCTAGTACCATCACCTATACAAATCCTTTTCAGCTTAAACTTCTTGAAACTAGCCTTAGATTACTTTTTAGTTCCTCATTACAACCAACTTCTTAATCATATTTAAATTAAACTTCATTATAACATAATAAAACTTAAGGATGACCAATTAGTTAGCATTTACTTTCAATTTATTTCTTGTTCTTTGATCATTATATTTTGTATTACAAAACTTACATTAGCCAACATTGTTGTAAGATTTGTGTTGTGTGTTCTAATTGGATTAGTCACATTGATCTAATTATTTCTGTGTTTAAATTAATTTTCTTAGATATTATTTTTCATAACCTTTCTCCATTTTTAGAACATTATTGTCTTTATTGACATAGTCTCTTATAGACTATTCAGAATATCTACCTACAGTACACAATTGACCTGTTCGATTGTGTCTCTTATTTCTTGGCCTATTCTTTATTTTCTAGTATATTGTTAACTCATACAACTATGTATTTATTTAGCTTGTCTTAATTCTATATTTTGAAATACATATTTAACCCACTCAATTGTGTATTTTTGTCATCCTATTCTATGAATTTTATTCACATAATCTATCAACCTAGTTGACCCTATACTTGTTGGCTGACATAGTTCTCTACTTAGCCGACTTTGTCTCTATTTTTCATTCTTGTTTCCTGATCTTAGATTCTTTCTTAAAGCATCATGAAATACCCTATAATTTTTTTTTGGATAACCAAAATACATTTAAACGCTATATGGGATGATATTTTCTTCTTACCTTTACTTCCCAATAGGATCCTCATTCTTGGACTACCTCTTCTCCTCTCTCATCTTTTGATTGCAACATGGTTCAAATCACTCAAATAGATGAGATTTGTGGTTTTTATCCTTTTCATATTTATCAATATAATTCCCATCTTCAAACATCTTACCATAATGTAGGGGTAATTGACACAATCCTATATAATAACCCCATAGGGAATCTACCACCTAGAAACCCTCCCCCTAATACCAATTCAAGGAATCCTCCTACAAACACTAACTCACCAATTGATACAACTTAGATTCTTGTGTAGATAGTGCAATAAATGAACATAATTTAAACATCTAACACCTCCCAAATGATGCAACTAAAACATCATTTGATCAACATGGCTAATCAACCTCTCATTCTTCTCCCTCAAAATAATCAAAACTTTATTCCTCTACCTCTTAGAGATACCGTGATTGATGTCATCCCCCAACTTATCATGCATAATAATATGATTTAACACATATAAAATGATACTTTAAACTCTTTCATTATATATATTGATATTGGTAATATATCTCCAACTATTAATTATGATGGGACTAAAGACCCTACATCTTTTCTTAAGGCATTTGACAATCTTTATAAGGAGTGGATCCAAACTAATAATTTCACCACAACCAAAATTTTAGTTAAAACCTTAATTTATGATGTATTAAAATGATGTAACCAACTTATTCAAAATTTTATATGTAAATTAGAAGATTTAGTCAATCCTCTGGTTAAAGAGTTTCAACACAATGATCTTCTTGAAAATTGCCATAGTCATTTCATCAATGCTAAGCAATCTCCTACTGAATCAAATCATGATTCTATAAAATGATGTAAATGTTTGGATCACAAAGCCAATCATAACATGAATGATGAAAACTTATTTAAAATCTTTATAACAACATTAATAGCTTCACTTTAGTATAAGGTTTGAACTTTCGCTCTCCAAATGTTAGATGAAGCTCTTGATCAAGCTAAGCACCAAGACTTCTTAATGAAGCAATTTTAACCTAATACTAAAATCATTAAGGGATATTTTTAATGTTTAATCAATGAGATAAATTTTAATCCTCATCAATCAAAACCAAAAATTGGCCAAATCTAATAATCCCTAACCTTCACATGTGCCATTAACCATGCAATAAATGAAACAATTTTTAGTGCCCTCTAAACCATTCATGTACCCTAATAATACACATAAATGGTATGATCCTAATAAATTTAGTTGGTTCCATGTCTATATATGTTATTTCCATGAAATATGTAGAGGTCTTACAAAATTGGTCATTTATTTTATGCTTGGTGATTCATTCAATCATGATGTCATGATTCAAATACATCATCAAGATTACATTAACTCTTCTCAAAATAAACAATCTTCCAAAGCTTCTTCTTCAAACAACCCAAAATATTTCTCTACATCTAAACCTAAATAAGAAATCAAGGATATTTTTACAATTGACATTGATTATTATTAATATTACACCAATTCTCAATACATAAATGTGGATAAGGGAAATTATCAATGTAAACTAGCTCACAAATATCCTATCACCAAACCAAAGAAACCATCTTTAGAAGAATAACTTCTCAAAGATACTACTACTACTCACTTATATTTAGAAACCAATGAGGAGCTACCTCATCCTTCTGAACCTCCAACCACTTTTATTCCTCTTAAACCTATTCAACCTTCTAATCCTTATGTTGGCTCTTCTTCTTCTAAAACCCATTGGAACTTCCTAGAATAACTCAAATATATGCCTTGTATAATTCCTCTCATGGAGTTAGTTCTTACATCTCTTTATCATTGTATGTTCCTCATGAAACAACTTCAAGAAATTTAAGATCCATCTCCTTTAGAATAATAACCTTCTTCCTATGAGCCTTAACCAACAGAAGTACATATCATTAAATCCATGTGTCCTTCTTTGAAACCTTCCATAGAGTTCCTTGAATAAGACATGATAAATTATGAAACCCTCTTTCTAGTCGATGATCCACCCATCTTTATTAAAATATTCATTAATACCACCCTCATTCATAAAATATTAGTAGATGAAGGTTTAGGCATTAATGTGACATCTCTTTGGCTCATTCACCAACTTGACTATAACAAAAATCATCTCAAACAAACTCATTTGACATGTCGTGGATTCAACAAGACTAATCAAAATCTGCTTGGTTTTATTTGGATCCCTCTTACTATTGGACCCAAATCTATACAAACTAATCTTATGTTCCTCAATTTATCATTATCTTACAATATACTCCTAGAACACCAATGGAAACATCACATGAGGGTTATCAACTCTTCCAAAAGCAATGCAAAAAATTCAATCATAATGGCAAAAGGTATAAATATGAGTATAATCCTAACCCATGGAGTATTCAGCTTCCTAATCCTAAATCTCAATATCAGATTCCCACTATTCTAAAGATTAATAGTGCCCCTTTACTTGATTTCATCAATATGAATCCATATTTACATGTCACTCTTACTGATTTTGATGATGATGAGCCCAATGAATTGCAAAATACATGTACTATTACTAAGCTACTTCCTTACATATTGGAAAGGCTACCTCCCTTTTTATTATCTCATGACCATGCAATCCCCCTCATCAATGAGATCACCAATTTACTTCCTTCATGTAATGCCCATGAATCATCTTATACAGAAGATGACTTCATGTGTAATGATTATGGAGTGGCTAAATTATTTTAAAATCCTTTAATTATATCACTGTGTAAATTCAATGATTTAAGCATTTCATATTCTGAAGTTCCTTCTGAGTCACAAATATGTATAATTTTTCTAACTTATGATGATAAATACATCATATCCCAAGCTCAATAATGAGACTTGGATGTTTAACATTATCAAAAAAATTTATCTCAAATACATGCATTTAATCATAATGTTCACACTATTTCCAAATTTTTTGAGTTAGAACCTAAAGATCATGTACCTCCAATCAATTTTCCACTTCTTGATACTCCTTGTGTGGTTGAAAAAATATTACCTCTTGCGCCTTCAGAACTTATAGAACCTTTTATACCTCTTATCACATTGGATATTCTACTAGATCCTTTTCCCATCATTGATTCTAACAATAAACTAATTGAATCTGATCAACCTTCCTCTATAGTTTCACCTACTCTTGAGATCACCCTTGATGCTAAGGCCACAAATGTACACTAGATACAATCTGAATATGACTGCCATGATAACAAAATTATTTATCTTGAAGTATATGTGGAATATTAGGGCCCTCTACCTTTATTACTTAGTGATGAATTCATCCTTGAATTTTTTCATGCCTGAGAACTCAACTTCCTTGGTAACATCACAAACTTAGGAATTTCAAGCAGCAGGCCCATCATTTTAACAAATTCATCACTAGCATTGATCCTAAAACCAATACCATTTCTTATCTTCCTAACGCACCATATCATTTTAAAGATTGAAATGTTATACTTATCAAGGAAACTAAAATAATTGAATATGGTACCCCTCATGCCATCAACCTATAACAGTCTCTAAAAAACTCACACCAACTAAACATGATAGCTTTAATTTATTCTTTAATAAATATTAAGGTGCATAACATCATCACATATCCCGATGCCAAACCCATTCGATAAAAATGGTAGAAATGTTTCCCTAATGTTTCCAACTTACACCATAAATAAATCATTAAACTTTCAAATTCCAATTTTATCAAACCAATGGACTATTCTAAATGGGTTTCCAACATTGTCCTTGTTTGCAAAAAAGTCACCATGGTCAATCATATTTGCATGAATTTTTGTAACCTCAATCTTGCTTATCCCAATGACAACTTCTCATCACCTTCAATAGATGCCATTGTCGATTCCACTTCTAGATATGAAATGTTGTCCCTCATAGATGGTTTTTCATGTTAAAATCAAATTCATATCACCCCTAAAGATCAACACAAAATAACTTTCATCACAAAATAGGGCACCTATTGCTATGTTAAAATTCCTTTAAGCCTTACAAATTTTAAAACTACCTACCAAGAGGCCATGACCCACATTTTCATGACCTTATCCATAATATTATGTAAACCTATGTGGATGACCTCATTACCAAATATAAAATCCATAAAACTCATCTTTTTGATCTTGCTATCGTCTTCAATCGACTTATCAAATATGAAGTTAGACTAAACCCCTACAAATGTGTCTTTGGAATCACATTTGGTAAATTGATAGGTTTATTAGTCTCTATTCATGGTATTGATGTCAATCCTACAAATATTAATGTTTTTTTCAACATGCCTATTCCTCATTCCATTTTAGACATTAAAACCTACCTTGGCAATCTTGGGGCAATACAATAATTTATCTTTAAAATGGCCTATCACATTTATTATTTTAACTCCCTTATTAAAAAAGGTAATGCTTTGGATTGGACCAATCCTTGTCAAAAAGCATTTGATAATATAAAATAATCATTACTCCATCTGCCCACTTTTCGTCCACCTTTTAATGACCATCCCTTAATTTTGTACACTTCTTCCACATTTGTATCAGTTAGGTTAATGTTTGCCCAACAAGATGACACTAGAAGAGAGTATACCATCTATTATATCAATCAAGGTCACATTGATTATAAATTTTTTTATACCAAATTAGAATACAATTTCCTCACTATCTATTTTATAGCTAAAAAGCTTTGTCATTACATGCTTTACCAAACAACTTATGTCATAATTCATTCTGACCCACTTCATCACTTTTTATCTAAATCCATGCCCCGTAGAGATATAATTAGCAAGTGGATGGTTATTTTAATGGAATTTTATCTCCACATTATCACATAAAAAATTTTCAAAGGAAAAGGCATTTCTGACTAACTCATAACAACATTTATACCTGCTACTAATCACCTTTAAGATAGTTCCCTCGATGATAATATCCTCATTATTGAATGTTTTAATCAGGGTATCTCTTTTTTAAATTACTTCCATAACTTAATTATTGATTTAGAAGCAAGTAATCAATAATATTCCTGTATCTTTCCTAATCCTATTAAATCTAAAGTAGTCATCGAAGAACTTCCCAAAATTAACATCAATTTATATGAAGACATTTGGACCCTTCATTTTAATGACACCAAATGTCTCTAAGGAGTTATGGCAGGTTGTATGATCACTAGTCCTCATGGCAAAATTATCCCTTTATAATTTCAACTTACTTTTGATGTCACCAATAACATGGCAGAATATGAAGTATTAATCCTAGGCATGAGAGTGACACTTGACTTAGACATTGCATATTTGCATACTTTGGGTGACTCCTAACTCATCTTCTAACAAGTTAATGGTTATTATCAATGTAAAATCAAAAATATTATTGCTTACCATCAAATGGCCATTACCCTTGCCAAATAATTTGCTTCTTTTACCATCAAGCCCATCCTTACAGATTAAAACTCTATCATTGATTCAATTACTTATTCATCATCCTTATTTCATATGCACTAAGTTCTCATTGATTCTAAATTTATTATTCAAATAAGAAAGTCCCCATATTCCATCCAACCACAAGATTCACTTATCTATCATATTGAGGATGTCATCATTCAATAGAGCCCATGGTACAAAGATATTATCTAATTTATTGAGCATTAATCTTATCCTTCGAACACAAATTCTCATGAAAAGACTCAAATTCACAAATAAGATTTTAAATATATCTTTTGATATATCACCCTTTATTATCACAACACCAAAGGTACCTTATTCTGATGTGTGATGAAATAATAGGTTTCACCTCTCCTTGAATAAGAACATAGGGACATTTATGGTGGTCATTCTACTAAACACACTACAACATGTAAATGCCTACGTATGGGATACTTTTGGCCTAATCTTAAAAATGATGCTATCAAATTCACTAAGAAGTGTAGTCCTTTCCAAATTCATGATGATCCAATTCATTTTCTACTAGTTGAGCTCCAAACTATGGAATCTCCTTGCTCATTCTCCATGAAGAGATTAGATTTCATAGGCAAACTACCTAGATCATAGGATGGACATGTTTTATCATCATGACTACTGAATATTTTACTAAATGGGTAGAAGACATACATCTAATCAATTTTAAGGGAGCCACTATTTATAAATTCATCCTCAATCAAATCATTTGTCATTTTGGATTTTCTCATACCATCATTTTAATAATGGCAGTAATTTTAAAAATAAAGACGTGAAACAACGTTGTGCTATATTCAAAATCACTCACAAATTTTCCACACCCTATCATCCATAACTCAATGGCCAAAATGAGACCACTAATAAAATCCTTCAAAATAAAATCTATGAAACTCACACAGATTGACATCTTCATTTATATCCCATACTTTGGGTGTATTGCACTAACATATGCATTACCATTGGGGCAACACCGTTATCTCTAGTATATGGTTCTAAATCTATCATTCCATTAGAATTTGAGATTTCCTCTCTTTGTATATCTCTTAAAAATATCATAATTGATGAATAATTACATGAATCTCACCTTCATGCTCTTTATCTTCTTGATGAACATCATCTCTTTGCTCTGCAACATAATCACCAATACAAGGCTCGTATCTCTAAATAACATAACAAAAAGGTTAAAGTTTGCACTTTCAATATTAGTGATCTAGTCCTTAAATTAGACTATACCCATGATAAAGATGACAAATATGCCCAAAAATGATGGGGCCTTTGTTTAGTAAAAATACACTTAGTTTTAACACCTATCACCTCCAAACTAATGAAGGTCATATTTTCAAAGAGCCCACCAATGCATAATTTTTAAAAAAGTACTTTATTTATATCCTTCCCTTCTTATCATGCTTTCTATATGATATCTTAATAACACTTTTTATAGGATATCTACACAGGTCTCAACCTCTACAATAATTTTTCTTTCCACAAATCTTAATTCCTTCTCTTGGTCCTTTGGTTTCTTTTTTCTCATGAGTTGCATCATAAAATCATGGATAGTATCTAGTCTTCCTTATGACTTTTTTTGCTCTTACCATTTCATTAATTTTTAATAATTTTTGCACCCCCTTGGGTTTTTATTTTATGAGTTGCAGTATAAGTCCATAGATAGGACTAGACCTTCCTCACAAATACCTTCTTTCTCATTTATTTTATTTTCACATACTTTGTTCACCCTCTTGGGTTTATCTTGTATGAGTTGTAGTGTAAGAAGTGGTTACAAGCTTGTGATCCCTTCTTTTCATCTTTATTTTTTATTTTTTAATAGATAAACCTCACACAACAATCTATGTTAGCATGTTTCACTACACTTTCTTTCATTCTTATGATAAGGAACCATACTTACCTGCCATTGTATCCCCTTTCACCTTTGTTATTTTTTTTTATGATTTGAAGTAATTCAAATTGTTTCATGTTTTATTCCTCTTGATTTATTTTTATTTCATTCTAATTTAGATCAAACAAGATTGAAGTCAAGATAACATTTTTATTTCACTTGAATTAACAAGAATCTTAAACACCATGCTCTCTAAGTTCTCTTTCTTAGCAACCAAGTCCAAAATTTTCAAATGATAGTGATTTTTAGCACTCATGTTTGGTTCTTCGAATCCATATCAAGGAGGAATAGATTAATTCATCAAAATTCAAAATCCAAATCATTTGAAACAAAATCAAATTATTAGAAGGTAACATAAAAAGTTAAAAGTCAAAATCAAACTAAAAGATATGATTAATAGCACATCTCCTATCCCCATTTGAAGCTCAAACTCCATAATTGGCCTCATGATAGAGCTGAGGTCCATTAGGGTGTGGTAGGCCAGTAGATTAAAATAGTAAAATTAAAAATAATCTATGGTGCTACCTACTTTATCACTTAAACATGTAATCTCTTAGTAGACTAATAGCTCCATAAGGGGTCTTGAAGAATGGGGAATACGTTGTGAGAAGGTAGGTCCATTTTACTTTTTATGCATATAGCCTTCATGGGATGATATTTATGCTTCATTTAATGACCTAACATTTGTGTAGTTAGGAGAAGTTCTTCAAAGTCCTTAATGTTAAAATTCCTCTTATTTTGACAAACCTAATTTAAGTGTCCTGACTTCGATAAAGATTTTCTCTATCTTGCTTTTTTCTTAATTTTCCCCTCCACCCATTTCATTTCCCCCTTTTATAGGAAAGTTTGATTCTAAATTTGTTTTTCCACTTCCATATTTCTTCTTTTTCACATCTTAAAAACATGCTAACACTACTTTTTTTTAGCTTTATATATCTTAAGAAAAAAAAATATGCTTGAGTGACTATGAATTGTTGTCTTAACATCATTGCTTTATATTTATAGAATTGCCTTGGTTTTTAAAAAAAAATTATTGTTGTACCCTTTTTTCTTTTTTCATCCAACTGCATCCATTTCTATTTTTCATTTACTTTTTTCATTATTGAGTAAGTTTGGTTTGTTACTTCTCACTCACTAATGTTGTTTTTATTTTTATCCATTTTTTCCATTGATGATTGAGTAAGAATTGTTACTACTCATTCATCAATTTTGTTTTACCATTTGCTTGCCCATCTTTGTCTAATTAAGAATTGTTACTACTTTTACATTGATGTTTGATTACCATTTTTGACATGTATCCTAGTTTGACTTGGTTGGTTTGCCTTTCTTATTTAAGGTTTAATTGTTTGAATTTTTTGATCATTTAGTAGCCTCAGCTTTTTGGTTACCCAATTTAATATAAATTTGACTTGGTCATTTAGTCTTAACTTAGAATTTGTCACCCCAACTTATCAAATTTATAATTATGTCATGCCTACACCGCATAAGTTATCTTTGCTTTCTTGTATTTATTTATTTTTGCTCTTTAGTTTAATATCCTTGGGTTTGTCCAAAGCAATCTTTGCACACTCTACAATAAAAACTAAAAACACAACAAACAAGCATCTAATGATAAATATAATTCAAGGTACGCATACATTATTTTTATTTTTTATTTATTTTATTTTTAGCTATTTATTTTCTATTATTTTATGCTCTAAAATACTATAATTTATTAAGCTTCAGTGTTGTGTGTTTCTATGTTCTTTTCTCAAAACACCATCCCCTATTATACTTGAGTGACACATGATGAGCTTCGAGTGGGGTATATATATATACACATAATATTTTTAAATTTTATCAATTATTGATGTTTTCTACCTTGCAAGAATCTATTGAGTCTCAATCTCTTTGAATTCATATCTTAAAGGGTGCACCAAGAAATGGGTGGACAAACCATTGGTGCTTCGTAGGATTGTTGTCCCATATACTACCATTTGCTATCAATCCAACCATCTCTTACACACTTTTCAAAGGCTTATCTCCTCTCTTACACACTCCTCCAAGCATTCACCACCCTCATTAGCCCCTTCCTAAGCCTAAAACACTTTTTTATGGTTCACATCACACTATTGACCCCATCGACCTTGTATTCAAATTGATAAAAACACATTACGGGTCTAGATAGGCTTTGGCTGACCTAAAATGAGACCTAACTTATTTTTATCAATTAATGATATAGAGTCAATTGGGATGACCCTATCAACTAAACTTTCAAAAATATTTAGGGTTAGATTCAACTCTATATATACTCATTTTTCCATTTATTAGAAAGATAAGTAGTTAATTATTTATTTGTGTTTCTTTAAAATCTACTCTTTTGCCATTTTACTTTAGAGGAGTTATAGCTTAAGTTTTATACTTGGAGAAGAATTTTATCTTGTGGAAAAGTCTTAGATGATTTTGTCTTTCTTAGTGATCCTTACAAACCACAATAATCTCTTGCAAAGCACCTTTGGACAAAAGAGAGATTGAGTCTCAACAGGTTCATCTTCAATGCAAGTATTTATAACTTTAATCCTCTATTATAGTAGATAGAAGTAGCATAAGTAATGTCTTTTGAATATATTTCTCTTTTCATGCATTAAGGTTTTAAATATACATAGCTTAATTAGGATTTTTATATGCATGTTTATTACCCCTACTTTGTGACACAAGCTTTATTGAGCACTAGATTATACTTTAATTTCCTTTGCATATACTTTGTGAATATGAAAATATAAGACCTAGTTAGGGTTATTGCATGGTGTTGCTTGACTATAGACTTTAGAACCTTTTCTAGTGATGTTATTATGGTAAGATATCCTTTATTTAGGTCTAATGGATCCATCTTCATTATGAACCTAAATATCTAATGTATCAACAATACAAAATATAAGTAGGATTTATCTTCTCTAAACTAGGATTGATTAATAGATCAATTGCATTTCCCTTTGTATACACATTCCATAACCCATTGTATGAGATTAAAGAATTATATCCAATATTTGATTAATAAAAGACACATTATGGTAGAGCTAAATTTATCCATATCTAAAAATCATAGCTTGGGTATGCCAACATGTCTTTCCTAAGCATAATAAAGATAGTCAACTTCCAAGTCAAGTTCATAACCTTCCACCAATTTTCAACCAACCCATTGTCAACCAATCCATGGTAGATTAACCCATTTTTGGCCATCATGGATCACCTTCCATTTTTGATGAACCCATATTTGACACACCCATTTTTAACCAATCCATAGTCGATAAACCTATCTTTGAAAACCATGGTCTACCATCTATTTTTGATGATCCTATCTTTGTTGAAAACCTATCTATGATCAAGATCCCATTTTTTACATGTATCTCATTTTTTACCAAAATTACATTTCTAACCAAGATCCTATCTTGGACCAATCCTACTCCAACCAACACAACCTATCACCCATTGGCCAATCACCCAACCTTTTCTCACACATTAAATCCCCCATCACCCATTTACATACACTCTAATTAACAAGGGTACTTGTAGATAACAAAATCCATGAGCAAGGAATTATCACATCCATCTATTTTGAAGTAAACAATAGACCTCAGGACATCAGTTAAAAACCATTTGAAAATCAATGTAAATATGTAAGTTAAAATTTAATGGTTCCTTAGGAAACTTCATCTATAATCAAAATAATATATGTTCATAGTCCCTACAAGGACCATGTTTCCTTCACTTTTTTTGTCAACACCACCAATCCTTCCTCCCACATTTCAAGTCCATCTCTCGCACATGTTGACCGGGACTAAAAATATTAGTTACAATTATTTTCCTCCCATGATTATTAAATAATCATAGAATTCCTAACTAACCTCTAGTTAGAAGAGCATCAAGAAACATCTGCCTATTTTGAGGAACAAGTTTTCCTCAATCAAGTTAAATTTTACAACCCAAAATCTAAAATCATTATCCCATAGTGAAAACCTCTTTGAGGCAATAATGGATGATTAAAATCAAAATCAAAATCAAAATCCAAGGAATCAAAAATACATATCTTTTAGTGAAAACCTCTTTGAGGTATTATTGAACAATCCAAATATGCATCATAATCAAAACAATCAAGAAGAACCCCTTTGTGAAAACATTTCTAAATCACTGATGGATGAGTAAATTAATATATCCCTTACATTATCATAGTTTCAAGATGGATCCCCATCACATATTGAAGATACCATTGTTCCAAAGGTGAATCCCCAAATCATCCCACATGTAGCTGCTCCCAATCTTGATGAATGTGAGATTGTTGGCCCCAATCACCCTTTACATCATGACAATTATACTTATCCCCATTATCATTCCATTTCTCCAAATCCTTCATGCACTCTAAACACACTCTTCATCCAGCATGTTGGGTGAATATTTTGTCAATCGGCTAACTGATGAGCAAAATAGGTCTCTTCAACCACAGCATAGGGAAATTGGTCGTCCATATGTGCAGATTTACTACATCAAAAGGGGACAAATCTCTCCTCTCATCAAGGGGAGGTTCCTTGTAAATATGTGGGAGCTATATACTATATATAAAAGTATAAAATAACACTCAAGGGTAGGATAAACCATCCATCTCTCTTTTTTTAGAGTTGATGTTAACAAGTCAAAGGAGAAATCATAATGAAATGACAGAAGGCACTCCTCTTCTTTTAGAAGTGCTATTTAATAGACAAAAGGAACCTTTTAGGTGGTGACAAGTAATTGTAACAAGGCACAATAACACAGTAGGATGAAATATAGCACAAAGTCTCCACCTCAACTGCCAAAGAGTGAAATACGAAGGACAATGAGGGCACAAAGTCATCCCAAGGTCCTTTACATAAAAACAGAATACGAAGGATAATGAGGGAAGAAAGTCATCTTAAAATCCTTTACACATGAATAGAAAGAAAACATACTAAAGGCAATTATGGGGGCATAAAGTCTCTTCACAGTTGGCTTTAGGACACCTTCTTAATTACTTTCACTAATTCTGCTTATTTAATTAAATGGACAAAAAATGTATTAAGGAAACATACATAAAAACAATTTCCCCAACAACCAAGCTATTCCAACACAAAGTCTGAAAAGTCATTTATTTTCTTATTCAAATAATGAAATATGATCAACAATCTGAGCTCAAAGTCTCAGTAATGCCTTTCAATTTGGGTAGAGTTTTGTTTCTAATAACAGAGAGAGATCTCCTCAAAATAATAAGAGAGAGTCTAATATATAGTGCTCCAAAAAAGACTTGGGCACTTTGTTTCACAAAAAATGGCTTACGATGCATTCAATGCCTTTAATGCATTTTAAATTCTATCCATGGGCTATGCTAGAATCAAGCATCAATTTTTAATATGGGCTGCTTGATGTGTTTCCTTATGCGTGCATAGTTGTTCACTCTACTCAATGCAGGAAAATAGGGCGTGCCATTAAATGTTTGTGCTCTTCGATGTCCACCTAGTGGATTGCTTCACCTTCTAGAAACATATCCCATGCATAGATATTTTTGATCTTTCTCCATCCTTCCCCCTTTCCTGGCTATATTTTGTCCTTTTTTGTGTGATATGAGCTCTCGAGCTATCTCTTTGGCTAGCTGCTAAATTTGTTTACAGGGTTTGTGCTTAAGCCTGCAAGGATCAACATTTATTTCATTGTCAAAAATTTGACATGTTCGGGTCCATCATAATTTGAAAGCCAACGGCTACTTGGTTGCCCTGAATTTGATAGTTGTGGGCCCGTCATCCTCCTTAACAATTCCTTCGTGTCTTTCCTATTTGCTTTAGCCACTTTCTTCTGCTCTTAACAAGTGACGCGTGGCACATTCTACTGTGAAATAGGAAAGGACACATGGTAGCATCTGCTAAGATTATAGAAGCATTGTAGAAACATTCAAGACTCTTTTGGATCCATGTGGATGTAGACACTTATCGCGCTCCACTTGACCTTAGCACCTCACCTGGGGCCCACCACAGTCCTTACGAAATAAAAGGAAGAAACTGTGGATGTTGACACATGGCAACTTTCACTGAGTTATAATGAAACACGTGGCATGCTTCATAGCTTTTAAACTTATTAGAAACTATGTTTTAGGAGATGACACTTGGCAGCTTTTGCTACAATTTTATAAGGGACATGTGGCAATTTCCAATGCAACTTTATGAGGGACATGTGGCATGTTCCACTGTAATTTGAGGTTTGATCTTTCCCAGAGGGAACTTTCCCTTCAGGGTCTTGAGAAATGGTCCACTCTCCTTGGTGAGAGCCTCTCGTAAGGGTACCTACCCTTCGAGATTTTTTGGGTGGCCTTCAGGCTTTTATTTCCTTGATGGGTTTTTCCTTTTTCAGCAGACTTTTTCTTTGAACAAAAATTCCGAAGGAATTCTTTTAGACAATTTGTCTAAAGGAAATCTTCCTTCACTTTGCCTCTGCTTTGTGTCAGGCTTTCTTTTAGCGGGCTTTTGTCTTTGCTTCGGGCTTATTTCTTTAGACAAAAGTCTAAAAGAATTCCTTCAGATATTTTATTCGAAGGAAATGCCTTAATCATTTTGCCTTAGTCAATTTTCTACGTTCTTTTCCCGAAAGAGAACTGTGCCCTCCACAAGGACTGTTCAAGCCCAGAAATATCCTTTGAACTTTTACAATGGTCCATCTGCTCCTCGCCTACCCTCCACAAGGGCTATTTATTCTTGGTTAATTTTTCTAAAGGAATTATCTTGGTCTTCTTTTGCTCGCTGCCCTCCACAAGGGCACTCGGCTTGGTTCATTACCCTCTGCAAGGGTACTTTTTCCTTTGGATTTGGGGCAGCCCTTTGAACCTGCTGATTGAATCGACCGATTGAACCAACTTTGGTTCACTAGTTCAATGGTTCAATTGGTTTAATATCTTTATTTGACTAAGTCTTTTTGATCTTTTGAACCAAATGCATTGAACCATATGGCCGTTGAACCTATTGAACCATTAAACCCATTGAACTTTTGAACCAAAGTGGTTCAATGGTTTAATGATTCAATGGTTCAAGCCTTATTCTCTTTGATAATTATTTTGAAGCCATTGAACCTTGAAGCAGTTGAACTTTTAACCTTGAAAAATGTGCTTAACTCTTGTTGATGACATTGAACCTTTGAACCCATTTAACCAAAATAGTTCAAGGTTCAATGGTTCAACGGTTTAATGGTTCAAACACTGCATAAAAACTTGTTGATGAACTCTTTTGGTTGAACCAAGGCATTGAACCAATCCTGAAAATGACTAAGTGTTGGGAAGTTGTTCTTTTGATTGAACTCACCTGTAGAAGCTTTTGAACCTGTTGAACCTACTGATTTCAAGCATGTTGAGTCTGTAGAAACATATCTATAGAGTTCATAGATTTAGGCCTACAGAGTCCATAGAAATGAGTCTGTAGAACTAGTGGACTCCATAAAAATGAGTCTGTAGATTTCTTTTTCTGAAGTCCATAGAATTGAGTCCTTAGATTTAAGCCTACAGAGTCCATAGAAATCTGAAAAAACTTGAATAATGAAGAATTTGAATGTTCAGAACAATTTTTGAGAAGGGGAGAGAGGATTTTGATTTGTAGGACCAAAATAGTTCAAATGTTGTCCCAAAAATGAGTGATATTTTTGGGGGACAACTAGCTCCAGTTGGGGAACTTCCTTTAATTGAAAGCTTTGGAAAAGCTGAGGGGAGTAGAAACCAGAATCTCCAGTGCCTTGAAGTATGCAATTGGGTTATGGAGTCATACTACCCAAAAATAAAGGTGACAAAAACAAAAATGAAATCACAAAAATAGAACTAAAGACTATACAAATATACATATGTACAAGCTGATCTTATCTGATACTTCAAGAGTTGAAGTGTTTCAGATGCTGCCCATTATAAGGCAAAGAAAAGAGCATGCCATCTTGATATTTCAATAGAAAACTATTCTCACCATTGAGCTGATGATAATAAATGGGCCTCTCCAAATAGAATCAAACTTCCCATGCATCCCCTTTGGTTCTCTTCTCTTGTCCCACAGCAGAACTTGATCTCCAACCTAAAAATCATGGTTTTTTGCCTTCTGGTCGAAGAGCTTCTTCACCAAAATTTGATGTATAGTAATTCGGTCCACCACCATAGTTCTCTACTCATCCAGATCAGTCAAGCACATGATTCTATTATCAAGGGGGCTTTCATATGTCTGATCTTCAATTGCCTTGGCTAATTTTAATGCTGACAATTCTAGGGTGATTGGTATCTCAGCATTGAGCCCATAAATAAGTTAGAAAGGAGACATACCAATTACTTTTTTTGGTGTAATTCTATCTACCCACAAAGCATCAACCAATGTTTTATGCCATGTTCTTTGGTTGTTATCCACCAGCTTCTTGATGATAGTCATCAAGTTCTTATTACTTGATTCAGCTTGTCCATTCCCTTGTGGAAAGTAATCAGAAGAGTGAGAGAAGGTGATTCCATAGTAAAAATAGAAATGAGTAATCTTTTGGGAAGTGAAACAAGCTATGTTTTTTGTGACAATCTTGGTTGGGACCCCAAACTTGGAAATGATATTCTCCTTGAGGAAATTGCATACTACTTCTGAAGTAGCATGCTTGGTTGGGATAACTTCTACCTACTTGGTGAAGTAGTCAGTTGTTGTAAGGACATAATCATGTCTAGCACTTGAAGATGGGTTTACATCTCTAATAAAATCAATTCTCCATTACTGGAATGGTTCTTCTATGACCACTGGCTTGAGAGGCAGGGAAGCTAACTTGGGTCTCCCAACAAACTGCTGGCATAGTTCACATTTTTTTACCCACTTATATGCATCTTGGAAAAGAGTTGGCCAATAATACCTCACTCACAAAATCTTGTGGGTAGTTACATGAGCAAAAAAATGTCCTCCACAGGCTAGATTGTGGAAGGATTTCAAAAGTTGGCTTTGTTGCTCCTTTCCACATAACAAAAGAACACTCCATCAAGGCTCCTTTTGTATAGGCCATTGTCCCAAAAGACAAAATTAGTAGCTTTCAAATTGATAGTCCTCCTTTCTCTGTAAGATAGGTGAGCATGACACTCAGCATAAGTAAGAAAATAAGCAATATTTGAATACCACTCATTCATGATGGAGACAAAGAGGATTGTCGGTGTGTCTTCCACCTCTATTTCTTCATGCTCTATTTCTTTTGATTTGTTATCAGCAATTAATTAGCATAGGCCTTTCCCCATACCAACTTTGTTGGCTTGATGATTAGATAAAACTCCTAGATCTTTGCAATCCAATTACCTCTTTTCATCCCAAACTCCTTTTGAATTAGTATGGATTTGACTGTGGTATCAAGAACCAAGGCAGTAGTGTGAGATTTCAAGATGTAGAAGCAAAAATGCTAGACTACCTTCACCACTGCATAAACATGCTTCTCTATGTTCAAGTACTTCAACTCATAAGCTTTGAGAGGGTAGCTCATGAAAAAAATGGGAGATTTTATACCTTATTTATTCTATTGAACTAGAATTGCTGAAAGCATGTGTTTAGAAGCATAACTGTATATGATGAACTCTTTGTTATAGTCTAGACAAACTAAAATTAGGGCATGGGTAATGGCAGTCTTGATATCTTTAAATCTTGACTTGCCTTCTTCAGTCCAGTTAAAGGTGGCCTTTCCCTTCATCATGTTCACCATGTGTCGAGTCTTCTCAGCAAACTCATAGATGAACCTTCATAAAAAATTCACCTTTCTGAAGAAAGAGTGAACAACAGTCTTACTTATAGGCAAGGTAAGATCTTGGATAGATTTGACTCTGTCTGAGTCAATCTTTATGCCTCCTTTGGACATAATGTGTCTGAGAATTTTCCCCTCTATTACTCTAAAAACTAAATTTTTGGGGTTCAAAGAAATGCCATTCTAGCGGCAGCGCTCCAACACTTATTACAAGTGGCATATATGATTCAGTCAATGCTTAAAAAAGATGGTCAAGTCATTAAGATAAACAAAAATGAACTTACCCATCTCATCCTTGAAAGCAAGGTCCATTTCTCTCTAAAAGGTGGTGCCAGCATTTATCAAGCCAAAAGGCATCCTTCTATATGTAAACGTGCCCCAAGGTGTGGTGAAGGTAGTCTTATGTTGGTCTACTTCACTAACTTCAACTTGATTGTATCTTGAGAAACTGTCTAGCATTGATAACATCTCTGAGTTGGTTATTGTTTGAAGCACTTGATCCATGATGGGCAAAGGATAGTTATCCTATAAAGATTACTAATTTAGATTCTTAAAATCCACACAAATGCAAATTTCACCATTATTCTTCCTCACAAGGACTATGTTGGCAATCCATGTGGAATGATGGATTGGAAAAATTATCCTAGCATTCAACATTTTTTGTATCTTAAACAGAATAGTACCTGATATCTTTAGATTATACTACTGAGATTTTTGCTTGTAAAGCACCGAATCATCCTTGAGAAGAATTTCATGGTGAATTTTCTCAGGCCTGAGTGACTTCAAATCATCATAAATGTATGCTAAAACATCCATATAGTGGAAAAGTAGGTTAGTAAATTTGAGTTTCTCCTCTGGAGTACAACACTTCCCAATGTTCACCATCTTGGGATTTTTCTTGGTATCCAAATTTATCTGATCAAACCCCTGGGAGGAGTTTGAATCTATTTGTTGTTATTTGATGAACCTGTCATGCTTTTCAAATAATTTCTCAAGAGAAACTAGTCCTTTAGGAATCTTATTCTCTTTTAGCTGCAAGAATTTTTCACTTGCATCTGAAATCATTTCAGGAGCTGATTCAAGTTTCTAGAGCTTACTGCATTCGAAGTGAAGATGTTCAAAGTTATCTTTTTGTTCCAGAAAGATGATGATTTGGTTGTCACCATTTAACACTTGCTAATGATTGGCATTATTGAAAACACTTGGTCTAAAGACCAATTCAATAGTGTACCTATTTCCTTTGAAGTCTAGGTGAGGAACTAAGAGAGTTACTGAAATAGCCAGTGCATCAGCCTGATCATTGAATTTTTTGGGTATGGTAGAGATGTTGAAAGCATCAAAGCTTTTAATTTGATCCCATACTAGATTGCGGTAGTGGCGTAATCTCTCATTTTTTGTTTGATATAGGTTCTTTACCTGACAAACTACCAGTTCAGCATCTCCTTTGGCATGAAGGAGTTTGATGCCTTTATCTTGAATAGCCTTCAATCCAAGCAATAGAGATTCGTACTCAGCTATGTTGTTGGTGTTGTTAAACTACAACTTGTATGAAAAATGAAAAATATCTCTTTGAGGAGACATTAAAACAATCTTAGCTCCTGAGCTAGTAAAAAAATTGTTGCCATTGAATTTTAAGATCCAAACATCATCAAAAATTGATCTTCTATTAGATTTTCTTTCATTAGAAATGGAAGATTCTTTTTCATCTTGACTGCACACTACCAATTCTTCTGATGTCTCATTTGAGTTGATTTCTAAATCACCACCTATAAGACTTTTATCTACTGAAACATGAATATCCTCTATGGTTAAGAAGTAAATACCCATGCCTAAAGATTTAAATAGGATTTGAGCTTCAGGGGTTGATGTCTGAGTGACAATATATTTTGATTCCTTTTCAGGAAGTAATCTTTACATGATGCCTTTGATAGGGATCCTTGCTTCAGATAGGTCCATGTTCAATTCTCCTTCAACGTCTTTGTAGAAATTTTGCCCTAGAAGAATGTCATATGAGGCTGGAACATCAGCACTAGGACTGTCATCTTGATTCTTTTGTCTGAGAATGCTACAAATGCAAACTGGGTGTCTTTGATTTGTTCCAGTAGAGGTACTTATTTGTTCTCCATAGAGAAACATCTCCCAAAGGTTTTGGTCAATGTGAGTCCAAGAGATTATGCCACCTTGGTAGGCATGATGTTGTCAGATGCACCTGAGTCTATGATGTAATTGCTCATTTTGTGACCATTTATCAACATAAAAACATAGAAAGGCTCTATTTTTTCAGGGGCAACTGGAGGAGTAATGACAAGATTGCTTGGGATGGACATGGTCTTTGGGGGATCATGAGTTACCTTTCTAATCTCTTATCCTACAGGGATGACTTTATTCTTTACACACTCTACCAACCTGTCCAACTACTCAGGATTGGCTTATAAGAATTCAAATTTAGTCATTTGGATTTTAGTTTTCTTGACATGGTCAACTATGTCAAATGACTGAAATGGACTAGGAACAAAGGAAGGCAGTTCATCTTTCTAGTTTTTAGGAGGGGGAGGACTGGTCTATGGAATTGAAGTTGGAGATGGAGGAATGCTTGATGTACTTACTTTTTTATTACTCATTGGGTCCTTTTGCAGGAAAGGCAGAGAAGTTCTTCATTTGGTAATTAAAATTACAGGCTGAGAACTTTTCCCTATTTTTCCTTTATCAACTTATTAGGCTGACTGGTTCTGGGACCAAGTGAATACAGCATATGATCCATCAACTACTTGACTTTTACCTCTGGGTTCATCCTGGTAATTTAGGAAACCAATGTTGGAGTCACCATCTAATTCTTCCTGGCCTTCTACAAGGAGATCAACATCATTTTCTTGGTTTAATTCAGGTTGGAAAGAAAAATCAAACTCTATTACGAGATATACAACTGCTGAATTGGTTGGGGGTGCTTCAATGGCAAGTTTTCTTTGTGAGGGAGGAAGATAATTTGGTTGTCCTTGATTTTTGGCAACATTGCCTTGGTATGACTGACTGGGTAATGTCCTTCTTGGCATATTTGTGTACAAAAGAGCTAAAGATATCCCTTACACCATTTGCTTCCTAAGAGCTAGCAACTCATTTGCCAGCTTCTGCACCGTTGGATCAGTGGTACCTATAGATGGATATTCAGAAGATGAGGAAGATTTACCTTTGTTAATATCTCTCCTTATCTTTCCTGTGAAGATAAGGTCATCTTCCACCTCAATGGCCAAATCTTGAGCTGCAACAAGGTCTATTTTACCAGCACATCTTAGTAGAAAACTTACTTTAGGCAGCTGAGAGTTGATGAAGAAACATTTGAGATTCTCAAGTGTAGGTTGAGAAATTACAAGAATTCTATTTCTCAGCTTGTCAAACTTGGCTATGAAATCCCTCATTGGTTCACGAGGCTCCTTCATTTGTGTGAGTTGAGCCAGCAGGGCATGTGCATCTTCTACAGGCTTGAATCTGGCTTCAAACTTGGCTTTAAAGGTGTTCCAGTAAGTCACAGTTTGGGCCTGTAGATGATAGAACTAGTCTATAACAGTGCCTTGTAAAGTTTTCACGAACAACCTGACTACTACATCCTCATAATCCACACCTATTAAGCCATAGGCTATATTGAAGGCTATAATATGTTCATCAAGATGAACTTTCCCATCACCATAGAACTTAGGGAAATTTTTCCTTGAACTGTGTGGTAGCTCATGTAGAGGTGGAGTTAAATTGAGTGGGCCAAAAGAGTTACCCTAAGGACCTTGAACTGCCATTGTATGACTATGTAAAGGTGGAATAACAAAGCTTTATTAATAATAAAAATGGATGCTTTGCCCAGTAATGAAGACTTGACTTTAGTAAGAGGAAAGCTCCTAGTTCATTGGAGGCTAGATGGTGAAGGAAACAAATCAAAATTACTTTTTTGTACCAAATCAAATATAGGGTCAACAATAAATTTAGCCCTTTGGCTTCACGTATAGCATGGAGTTGCCAAATTGTAGAATAAAAAATGGGAAAGAACTGGCCCTGCTCAGCTTTAAGCTTGAGGCTTCAAACTGTGCATTTTATCTCAGTTGGCATAGGGGTGGAGGAAGATGGTAAGGCTATAATGATAATGAGTAAGACATAGAAAGGAGTCACCAGAGTCTATAATGGATAAGGGTAGGGACTGATTCAATCTAAAACTTGAGGCTTTAGATTGCACATAAATCCCTAGCAGAGTCACCAAAAATTGTTGGGTGAATATTTTGTCGATTAGCTAACTGATAAGCAAAATAGGTCTCTTCAATCACAACATAGGGAAATTAGTCATCTAAATTTTCAAGTTTACTACATCAAAAGGGGAAAAATCTTTCCTCTCATCAAGGGGAGGTTCCCTATAAATATGTGGGAGCTATATACTATATATAAAAGCAAAAAATAACACTCAGGGGTAGGATAAACCATCCATCTCTCTTTTTTCAAAGATGATGTTAACAATTCAAAGGAGAAATCTTGATGAAATGATAGAAGGCACTCCTCTTCTTTCAGAAGTGTTGTTCAACAGACAAAAGGAACCTTTCAGGTGGTGATAAGTAATTGTAACAAGGCGCAGTAACACAATAGGATGAAATGTAGCACAAAGTCTCCACCTCAAATGCCAAAGAGAGAAATATGAAGGATAATGAGGGTACAAAGTCATCCGAAGGTCCTTTACACAGAAATAAAATATAAAGGATAATGAGGGCACAAAATCATCTCAAGATCCTTTACATAGGAATAGAAAGAAAATACACTAAAGGCAATTATGGGGGCACAAAGCCTCTCCACAGTTGGCTTCAGGACACCTTCCTGATTACTTTCACTAATTCTACTTATTTAATTAAATGGACAAAAAATGTATTAAGGAAATAGACATAAGAACAATTTCTCCAACAACTAAGCTATTCCAACACAAATTCTGAGAAGTCATTTGTTTTCTTATTCAAATAACGAAATATGATCAATAATCTGAGCTCAAAGTCTCAGTAATGCCTTTCAATTTGGGTAGAGTTTTGTTTCTAATAACAGAGAGAGATCTCCTCAAAAAAATAAGAGAGAGTTCAATATATAGTGCTCCAAGAAAGACTTGGGCACTTTGTTTCATAAAAAATGGCTTACGATGCATACAATGCCTTTAATGCATTTTAAATTCTGTCCATGGGCTATGCTGGAATCAAGTGTCAGTTTTTAATATGGGCCACTTGATGTGTTTCCTTATGTGTGCACAATTGTTCACTCTACTCAATGTAGGAAAATAGGCCGTGCCATTGAATGTTCACGCTCTCTGATGTCTACATGGTGGATTGCTTCATCTTCTAGAAACATATCCCATGCATGGATATTTTTGATCTTTCTCCATCATTCCCCTTTTCCTGGCTATATTTTGTTTTTTTCTGTGTGATCTGAGCTCTCAGGCTATCTCTTTGGTTGGTTGCTAAATTTGTTTACAAGGTCTATGCTTAAGCCTGCAAGGATCAACAGTTATTTCATTGTCACAAATTTGACGTGTTCAAGATTGTCATCATTTGAAAGCCAATGGCTACTTGGTTACCCTGAATTTGATGACTACGAGCCCATCATCCTCCTAAAAATTCCTTCGTGTCTTTCATGTTTGCTTTGGCCACTTTCCACTACTCTTAACAAGTGACACATGGTGTGTTCTACAGTGAAATAGGCAAGGACATGTGGCAGCATTTGCTAAGCTTATAAAAGCACTATAGAAACATTCGGGACTCTTTTGGATCCACATAGATGCAGACACTTGTCGTGCTCTACTTGACCTTAGCACCTCACCCAGGGCCCACCACAGTCCTTACAAAACAAAAGGATGAAACTGTGGATGTTGACACATGGCAAATTCCGCTGAGTTATAACGAAACACGTGGCACATTCCACAGCTTTTAAACTTATTAAAAACTATGTGTTGGAAGATGACACTTGGCAACTTCCGCTATAATTTTATAAGGGACACATGGTGATTTCCACTACAACTTTATAAGGGACACGTGGTGTGTTCCACTACAATTTGAGGTTTGATCTTTCCTGGACAGAACTTGCCCTTTGGGGTCTTGAGAAACAGTCCACTTTCCCTAGCGAGAGCCTCCCATAAGGGTACCTACCCTTTAGGATCTTTCAGGCGGCCTTCAGGCTTTTATTTCCTTGGCAAGTTTTTTCTTTTTTGATGGACTTTTTCTTCAAACAAAAAGTCTGAAGGAATTCTTTCGAATAATTTTTCTGAAGGAAATCTTCCTTCGCTTTACCTCTGCTTTCCGTCGGGCTTTCTTTCAGCAGGATTTTGTCTTTGCTTCGGGCTTATTTCTTTAGAAAAAAGTTCAAAGGAATTCCTTCAAACATTTTATCTGAAGGAAATGCCTTAATCATTTTGCCTTAGTCAATTTTTTGCGTTCTTTTCCCGAAAGAGAAATGTGCCCTCTGCAAGGACTGTTCAAGCCTAGAAATATCCTTCAGACTTTTGTAGCGGCCCATCTGCTCCTCACCTATCGTCTACAAAGGTTGTTTGTCCTTGGTTCATTTTTTCAAAGGAGTTCTTTTGGTCTGCTTTTGCTCGCTACCCTCTTCAAGGGCACTTGGCTTGGTTCATTGCCCTCCGTAAGGGCACTTTTTCCTTTGGCTTTGGGGCAGCCCTTTGAACTTGCCGATTGAATCGACTGATTGAACCAACTTTGGTTCAATCGTTTAATGGTTCAATCAGTTCAGTCTCTTTATTTGACTAAGTCTTTTTGATCTTTTGAACCAAACATGTTGAACCATATGGCCATTGAACCTGTTGAACCATTGAACCCATTGAACCTTTGAACCAAATGGTTCAATGGTTCAATGGTTCAATGATTCAAGCCATCTTCTCTTTGATAAGTGTTTTGAAGCCATTGAACCTTGAAGCGGTTGAACTTTGAACCTTGACGAATGCACTTAACTTTTGCTAATGACATTGAACCTTTGAACCCATTGAACCCATTGAACAAAAATGGTTTAAGGTTCAATGGTTAAATGGTTCAAACACTGCATAAAAGCTTGCCGATGAACTCTTTTGGTTGAACCAAGGCATTGAACCAATCCTAAAAATGACTAAGTGTTGGGAACTTGTTCTTTTGATTGAACTCGCTTGTAGAAGCTTTTGACCCTGTTGAACTCGTTGAACCTGTTGATTTCAAACATGTTGAGTCTGTAGAAACATATCTACAGAGTTCATAGATTTAAGCCTACAGAGTCCGTAGAAATGAGTCCATAAAACTGGTGGAGTCCATATAAATGAGTCTATAGATTCATTCCTACGAATTTCTTAGAACTGAGTCCATAGATTTAAGCCTGCAAAGTCCATAGATTCAAGCCTATAGAGTCCATAGATTCAAGCTTGTAGAGTCCGTAAAAATATGAAAAAGCTTGAATAATGAAGAATTTGAATGCTCAGAACAATTTTTGACAAGGGGAGAGAGGATTTTGGTCTGTTGGACCAAAATAGTTCAAATGTTGTTCCCAAAATAAGTGATATTTTTGGGGGACAACACAACATATCTTTTACTTCACCCTATTTGGCAACACCCTTTATTTTAGGGGTTATGAGGGTATCCTTTTAGATTTGGAAGAAACCAACTTAGATATCAACAAAGTTATTGAAGACATCTCTTGAGCATATAATTCAAACATCATTAGGGGTCATCATCATGCATCTTGAACCCTTTTATAATTGAGATTCCAAAAATAATAAAAAAACATAAAATATTAAAAAAGCTTAAAAAAAAAGAAAAAAAAGAGAAATAAATTCTTCCTAAGGTAAAAACCATTTCTATGTCACTTTGGAAAAGTACCATGATGAAAATCAATTTTTAGCATCAAGTGTAAAATAATCATTTGTCTACAAGCACCTTAGACTTAGAGGTAACCCCATATTCATTTGTTTATAAAAACGAGTCCATCTTACCTATTGAACTCAAGATTTCATCTTTATGTATATCCTTATAAAATATTATTGATGATGAGTCTTACCATATTTCAAATCTTTTTTGTTAGTATAGATTTTTCCATTTTTTATTTACCTTTACATTTATTCTATCAACTTGCTTAGGTGTACACTTGTCATGGAAGAGTTACATTCCAAGTGGGAGTCACCCTTAACCGGTTATTCCAAGTATGGGAATCTTTTGATCACCACCATAACTTTGTACAAATTTATGATAATAACCTATTAGCCCCAAAAATATATGATGGTTCTTAAGGGTCTTTGGCGCTTGCCACTCCATCATAGCTTTGATCTTTGTCAGGTCAACTTTGACTCCTTCATGTGAAATAATATGACCCAAGTACTCCACCTCATGGAATTCAAAAGCACTTTGAAAGGTTTGGCATAGAGTTGATGTTTTTCTAGAACTAACAATACCTATTTCACATGTTTCTAATGTTTTTCCCAAGTTTTGATGTAGATTATAATGTCATCAAAAACAACAACACAAACATCCTTAAAAAAGGCCTAAAAATGGTATTCATCAAAATTTGAAATGTATATGGTGCATTTTTAGACCAAAATACATGACCATAAACTCATAATAGCCTTCATGAGTTCTAAAATTTATTTTAGGGATATCCTCATCTCTAATCTAAATTTGATGATACCCAAAATGAAGATCTAGTTTGGTAAAATAAATAACACCATATAATTTATTTAAAAAATAATCAATTACTAAAATAGGGAACCTATATTTGATGGTGTACATGTTGATTTCTCTATAGTTGTGGCACATCCTTCAAGTGTCATCCTTCTTCTACAACATGACCATTGAGTATGAATATTCACATTAGCTATGTCAGATAATACCTAACTCCAAAATCTTCTATGCCATATTTTTAATTTAAATTTTATGGGCATATGGATACCTATATGTTTTGTTGTTCAAAGGTGTACTACATATAATCAATCTTATGGCATGATCATGTTCTCTACTTGGCAGTAGTCCTTTTGGCATTAATGCAAAAACTATTGGGTGGTTATCAAGAATAATTTATTAATCAAGATGTGTAAACACAATTGTTGGTTGAACTTCAAAGAAAAATAATAGTGCTACAAATTATTTATTCCCTTTTTTAAAAATATTCATCAAATGATGTGAATTAACCAATTAAGGAGAATTTTCTTACAATCCCCATAGTTTAAATGTCCTACCTTCAGATTGAAAGTGCATTAACAATTCCTATAAATTCATCTCTATTGTGCCCAAAGTCACGAGCCATTTTACACCTAAAAAAATGTTAGTCCCACCCATGGGAGTATAAAACATATGAGAATTGATCAAGTAATCTCCCATGTCAATCTTAATACTATAGCATTTTCTAGAATAGTTGACTATGCCACCATCTACAATTATGACTTAAAATTTTAGAGCTGGATAAATAAATAAATTTAAATGATTAATCAAGTTATTGTTGATGAAATTATGTGTACTTTCTTAGTCAATCAACATTATCACCTTTTATTTCTTGAGGAATCCCACCACCTTAAGAGTTTGAGGTATATTAATACATAAAATTGAATGACAAGAGATATTAGGGTGAAAATATTCATATTTTTCTTGTAACTCTTCCATACCCTCACTTGAGGGCTCATCATTTTCTACATCTTCATTGGCTCCTTCAATGTAGAATAACTTCTTGTTGACACATTTATGTCATTTAATCCACTTGTTGTCATAACTAAAACATAACCCTTTGACACATTATTCTTCAATTTGTTAAGGGTTAAATCTATAAATGATGATATTATGAAATTGTGCTCATGGCCATGAGTGAAATCCCTTATTTTGACCAAATACTTTTCCTCTACCTAGAGCACCAATGATATGGATTTATAAATGGATGATAGATTAAACATGTGAGACTTATGTTGGATGTTATCCTTGAGCCTTCCCAAGAATAGGTCAGTCATGTTATTCTTATTGATGTTATCCATACGTAAGGATAGATTCTCAAATTATTGAATATAATTTGAAATAATATATATTTGTCACAACTTTTATAACTGATAGAAGTAGTTTTCTAAGATGTTATTATGAGAGTGCATTTATATCTCCTTAGTAAACATTGACCAGGTAACATAAATGCCTTTATTTTTTTTAAGCACACAACCACCTATACCAAATGAATTATTCAAGTTCTAGATATAGAAATGTTATGATCACCTCTTGTGTATATGGGGTCTGATGTAGATCAAATATTTTATCCATTTGATTGATCCAAGTGAGTGGATCCTTACCATCAAACTTGTGCACTTATACTTTTAACAGTCTATGCTTTGAACCATTATTAGAGTTGTGATTATTTGAATTGAGATAACCAGATTAAAGGACTGTTTTTTATAATTTGAGACATAATAGTGATCAAATAAGTAGTCAGAGTTGAAAATTTATTATTCATATAATCTTTGTCCCCTTTTACTACATATGTGATCAAGGATGCCAAGAAGGGTGGTTAGATCATATGTTAGCTTCAAATTGAAATTCAATCAAAATGAAAAAAAATACACTAACAAACATAACACTATCTTGCCTAGATCAAAGGGAGGAACATGGTGAAGAAACACAAATGAAAAAAGCACAACTAAAAATAGAAATAACTCACACTTTATTACCAATTCTTTGAATTCTCAAAGAGTTTTCTTCATATGGCTTGCTCAAATTATGCTGAAGAATTTTTCATCAATGAGGCTTGGCTATCTCCATCTCCTCTTGGCACCATGGTTGGATTGGCTTTAGATTTGATATGGCTTGAAATTGCTTGGCTTGGCTCAATTTTATCTTTATAACACTATGTATTTGCTTCATGCCCTAAATCTTGAATTATAACATTATTCTTATCCAAGCTCTCTAAATAGAGAGGCAAATGCTTATATTTATAAGTTTTGAAATCAACGTGGAATAAGTTAAATCCTAACCTATGTTTTTTTAATTAACTCTAGTAGAGTTAAAATGTGTCCAAACCTCATCATTAACATGGAATATGTGTGCTTTGAGATATTTTGGATTTTGGACAACTCATAAAAGTTAATGATAAAAACTTAGGATATTCTTTGATTTTGAATTTTCCTTTTTGATAATTCATTTAATTTCTCAAGGATTAATATAATTAGGATTTGATTAAGATTTGCATGTTAATTAATCTTTTTTATGGCTTTTTAATATTTTTCAAGTTTTGATTTAATTTATTTGGGCATTTTCTTTATTTAATTGATTTTTGGGCCAAATTGATTTAATTACATATTATGAAACCAAATTTGAGATATTAAAAAAAAATAGGCTAGATGTTAAATGGTTGGTAAGAATTGATCTAAATTTGGGTATGAAGCTATTGGTGACCACTTTTAGGTGTGTATAGTTTGCTCCTATTTGGGAAGGCATTACATGTTGTAAGCACAATAACATCTTCTCAAAGAATAAAAATGTTATTTTTGCTTACAACTTCAATGGCAATGGATGACTTGTAGGTTACCCCCTCAAAGAAGTGATTTGAAAAGAGGTCAGAAAATGGTCCCATGATAGAAGGAAATGAGTGGACCAAAATATATGATAACACAATGATGTACCCAAAGTTGGGTAGAATCATTAAGAATGCAAGTGGAACAGTGTAAAATATTTTTCTCAAAGGTGGTTATAAGCATTATACCTCGATAGTGATAAACATGATATGATAACATAATGATTTACCCAAAGCTAGTTAGAATCATTAAGAATATAGGTGGGATGGTATATAATGGTTTGCCCAAAGAAGATTATAAGTATTGTAACCTAATAGTGACAAACATGATATGATAACACAATAATTTACCTAAAGGCAGTTAGAATTATTAAGAATGCATATGGGTTGGTGTATAATGGTTTGCCCAAAGGTAGTTATAAACATTGTCACATGATTATGGCAAACAAGATTGATGGTTGATGATGGAAAATATGGTGATGACAAATTGTTATAGAGGATAAAGATGAAATGGGACAACCTACTAGTAAAGAGATGCTCGTTTAAACTAACAAAGGTTGAAATTCTTTCATTATTTAATTACTATGTTTGGGATATGATTTGGAGTAGATCGAGATTGTTGCTAGTGCTAGTGCCGAAGAGATATCAATGATGTATTTTTGTGTAGACTTATTGAAGCTAATTTTTATTGTAGCACGTGATGGTAGGAATCATGATAAAATATCATGAGGACTTGGCCAAAATATTATAAGGACCAACTCCCGATATCCAATACTCAATTAAAAATAATGCACTAATGATAAAAACCATAATGACAATGTTCATATATGAATATGGATAGATTCAAGAATAAGTGCACAAATAATCACCTAATGAACACACATAGACTTGAATCAAGGAAACAATAATGAAATCAAATAAATAGGCACATAAAAAAAAAGAAACTAAGAAACAAATAATAGTTAGTCATAATGTCAGTAAAAATAATGCAACACAAACAAGACGGTAAACATTGCCCTTAAAAAATAGGTGACAACATAACAAACAAATAAGATGAGGGAATAGAAGAAAATAAAGGGGGTGACAGAGTTGTCTCTATATGAACTAGGCAAGTGGATGCTACCTAGATAGTTCTATGGATATGATATCCAACAAAAACTTTAGGCTAAATGTAGTTATCTTAGGATATGGGATAGAAGAAAATGGTGATGACCAAAAAATAAGCATGATGGATGTGATAGAAGAATAATAATGAACTCACAAAATGGTGAAAACATGGGATAAAAGGCCAAAAAATAAGGGAAAACTAAGTGACAAGTGATTTCTTGTGACTTAGTGAGGGTTCCTAGAATCCTTAAGGCAAAGAAGTGATCTATATTTTTTTTTAAAACTTGATTTTCAAATGTTTTTAGAATTTTGGCGTATCTCAACTCAATTGAAAATGATGAGATATTAAATGGTCTAAACTCGTAAAAATGGTGAGAGTGTAATGGAAAAGGGGGATTGAGATAACATCAATAAGTATCAATTGCTACTCACATAGTCCTAAAATGGCCTTGGGTCATAGTAGTTCCATCTTACAGTGGAGGAATATGACTAGTGTAGCAACTAATTCAAACAAAATAGGCATAGTTGGCACAATGGCACAATATGGAATAAGAATAAAAATTTGATATGTCAAGGCACAATAAACAAATGTTGCCCCTAGTTTTCCCATAAGAAGTTATAACTAGGATACAACAGATCAGATCAATGATACTAATTTTATCATAGGTGGTTATAATTAGTAGCAAGACTGGTGAGACATTGATTTATCCATGTAGGTAGATATAATAAGGCTCACATAAACAAACATGATTAGAATGAAACAAGAAACAAAGTATGCAACTACCAAAATTCCTATCATACTATTCCAAAATATTATTTTTGTCTATAATTCTTGAAACAACTACTGAAATTGATCTGATTCTTCATGCTAAAAGCATGAAACCAATAGATAAACCAAGATCAAACGAGATAGGTGGGGAGTGATCAAAACATGTTAAGTCGATAGATAAGGAATGATAGGATGGATAAGTGATAGGTAAAGTGATTGGATGGTATATTGATGGGATGATAGAATGGTAGAATGATATGGTATAAGGATGAATAGTGATAATATGGTACAACTTAAAATGACCCTCATAGATGATACACTGAGTCACTCAAGCTTAGTAATGCTTAAGATGTATAATTTTCATAGGATCATAAATTTCATCCCCATATGGTGTGATGAACATATATACTTCTATACCATAGTCTGTAATAATGATGAAAGGACCTACCTAGTTGGGTTTGAACTTGACTTTATGCTTCTTTTTGGTCATGGTATTTTTTTGGTTATATTTGAGGACAAGATCACCAAGTTTGAATCGTCTATGTTTCACATATCGATTATAGTGTCCATGAAGTCAATTATGATATGCTTAAAGGTGATTTATTGTGTCCAAGTGTTTCTCATCAAATAACTTTAGCTCTTGCAAGTGAGCTACTTGATAGCCTTCATCATCTAGGACATGCTTTAAAGAGATGCATAATGAAGGTAACTCAACCTTAATGGGAAGAATAGTCTTAGTGATATAAATAAGTGAGTATGGAGTGTCACTTGTGGGAGTACAATGATTGGTATGGTATGCCCAAAGGGCACATAATATCTAAATATGTCAATCGTGGTCAACATCATTGATAATATTTTTAAAGATGTTGACAATGGTTTTGTTTGATGCTTCTACTTGGCCATTACTTTAAAGGTAATATATCATGAAAAAATGTTAAATAATCTTGTACTCGACACATAATGATTTGACATCCTTATTCTTGAATGATCCTTCATTATTAGATATAATTTTAGAAGGTATACCATAGCAATAGATGAGATGGTTGAATATGAATTTGGAAATTTGCTTTCCAATTATGTGAGGGATATAGATTCAACCCTCTTAATGAAATATTTTTTGGTGGTGAGGATATATTTATGGATTTTAGATGAGGTGGGGTTTATCTTCTCAATGAGATTGAGGCCCCATGTAGAAAATGGCCATGGTGTCAACATTGGTTTCAAAGTCTTGGCTGGGACATGAATCATATTAGCATGTTGTTGACATTTATCACATCTTTTCATATATACAACTACATCTACATCTATTACTGGACAATAGTAACCAATATGCAAGATTTTTTTAGATAGGATGGCCTCATTGATGTGTGAACCACATACCCCTTCATGAACTTCACATAACTCTAGTGTAGATTCTATCAAAGTTAAACAATGAAGCAAAGTTCCATCAAAACTATGGTGGTCTAGGGTTGGTCCAAGTAAGGTATAATGTTGGGCATTGTGGATGAAAGATTTGGTTTGTTTTAGGGATAAGTCAGGTGGCATAATATTATCATGGAGGTAAGTGTACATGTCTAAATACCAAGTAGAGCTGAGACCAATAATGTTAGATCATTGCGACGGTTGATGGTTTATGAGCTAGTACTAGTAGATTTTTAACAATAAATTGTTAGTCTTTTACCATGTTTGAATGTCAAATGAGTGACCCAATGATAGCCATGGCATCTGCTATTTTGTTACTTTCCCTTGGTATATTTTTAAACTAGATGTTGATAATTTATTGTTTGAGAGTGTCGACCATGGCCTTATAGGGAACCAACTTATCAAGTATGTACGCTGATTGATGATTAACTATGAATCACCATAAACCTATAGATGATGTATGTTCTACTGTACTCCTTGTAAAATCCCTATGATAAGTGATTCATATTCAACCATGTTATTGGTATGAGGAAATTGATTTTGAATGACTTAGGGAATAGATCCCCTCCGGTATTATAAATAAAATGCATGATCACGATCTATGTGTTTTGAATGAACCATCAAAATATAGCTTCTAGTGTTATTCCTTAAGATGTGTTTCAATGGTGGTCATGATAGATTCATCAAGAAATTGGAATTTAAATGGATCTATATCTATAAGAGGTGCTTCAGTAAGCTAGTTTACAAGATCTTACCCCTTGATGGATTTATGGTTCACATATTCTATCTAAAACTCATTGAGAAGCATGATCCATTTGGCCACCCAGCCTTGTAGCATTATTTTGGATAGAAAATAATTGAGTGGATCTACTTTTGAAATGACCATGGTATTATTGTTCAACATGTAATGTCACAATCTCTGAGCTACAAAGATCATAGCTAAACAAGCTTTTTCAATGGGCATATAATTGTGCTCATATGTGACAAGTGTACAACTTAGATAGTACATGGCATGCTCTTTTCCATTATCATCACGTTGATCTAGAAGTGCCCCCAGCGTGTTTTCTATTACTGATAGATATAGAATGTATGGTTTTCCTAGCATAGGAGGCAATAAAATTGGTGGATTTTCTAGATAGTCTTGTAGTTGTTGAAAAGCTTTCTGACAATCATCATCCTAAATAAATGTAACACCCTTCTTCAAAATATGTGTAAAAGGATGACACTTATCAGCCAATTGAGAAATGAAACATTGAATAGACTGTATTTTACCTTGAAAATTATGGAGTTGCTTTAATTGGTTGCTAGTGGCATTTCTGTTATGGATCATACTTTGGTTGGATAAACTTATATAACCATACAAGACATAATGAAGCTAAGAAATTTACCAAAAATAAATCCAAAAATATATTTATTGGGGTTGAGCCTAGCTTTGTATTCACACAATCACTCAAATATTCTCCTCAATGTTATTAGATGATCATCCTTGATCTTTAATTTGTCTAGTACGTCATCGGTATAGTCTTCAACAATGTCATGCATCATATCATGAAATATTACTATCATGGGTCTTTGATAGGTGTCCCTTATGTTATTAAGACCAAATGACATAACCCAATAATAGAATGTTCTCCATAGAGTGGTGAACACTATTTTGTGTTGGTTTTCTAGTGCTAATTGAATTTGACTGTAGCCTAAGAATCAATCCATTAATGAAAGCATCTCATAACCTGTTGTCGAGTCGAATATCATGTCAATGTTTGGCAATAAAAATTCATCTTTTTGGAAAGCTTTGTTAATGTCCCTAAAATCAATATAGATTCTAATTCTTTTTGGCTTCTTACTGATTGGTACAACATTATAAATCCATTTAGACTAGTCTATTGGCCTAATATATCTCACTTCCAAGATATTTTCTAACTCTTTCTTGACTAATAAAATAATATGAGGATGCATTTTACATAACTTTTGTATCACTAGTTTGGCATTAGGTTGTACCATAAGGTGGTGAACAACTAAAGCAGGGTCCAAACTAGGCATGTCAAAGTAGGCCTATACAAATATATCTACAAATTCCCTTAATAGTGTTGTAAGGAACTCATACTCATCCTCAGTGAGGGACGTACCTAACTTGATCTATTTCAGGTCATCTAGAGTCTCGATGTTAACCTTTAAAGTATCTTCCACTAAAAGGGTCAAACCATCTTCAAGAATAGTGGGAAAATATTTTATCTATTTGGCTATGTTAGAGTCCTCTGTTAGGATTGGTTCCTCAAGTTCTCCTAGGCATGATTAATTATAATCCCCTAATGGGAGGGATGGCCATGTAATAAATGTTTTTGGAAACTCTTGAATGATGCGATCAAACACCTACCATTCTTTAAGACTAAACTTGGACTCATAGGCAAGTTCATCATCATTGATATCCTAGATGATTTGATCAAAATCCTATTCTTTTTAGAAACTAAGCTTGGACCTATAGACAATTTCATCATTGGTGGTCTCCTGATCTATACTTGAAGAAATTTGAACACCCCCGTTTAATAGCACCTACAATAGGTTTTCTATAATATCCCCAAATGGTATATTTACTCAAAACACACAAAAAATATGAAATCTACACTTAATAATTATAATAAAATCTAACAATAAACTCAAATATAAAAATATATAGACTCAACAGTTAACTCAAACTATCATCAAAATTGGACAAACTAGTCAACATAGAATTTGGCAATTCTAATACATTAACACTTACAAATCCAAAACTAAACACTTAACAACTATTTTAATTTATAATGTAAAAAAACTGAAATACAATAGAAACACACTTTACATAATAATTACTCATAAGTTTCCACAAAACTTCACTGAAAGATCCTGCAAACAACACATTCTCTTCACACTAGAACTCTGAATCTGCAACACTGGAGCATAACACATACAAATTACACAACAAAAACATAACACAAATCTTCTATTATAAATCTAAAAAACACATAAATAAATATGACAAACAACTTATAAAATATTGATCACAACTTTGAATATGATTACAACCAACTAGGGTGGATCTTTCACAACCGAAGACTGACAATCTTTGTTGAGTTCCAAGTACAATCCCTGTATGGAATGGCCAACACTAACTAGGGTGGATATTTCACAACAAAAATTAGTTACAATAGCCCATGTAATTAATCCAAATAAGGGGGATATGAACATAATTTTAATATCATAAATGGGGGTTTATAAGTTTAAAGATAATTTACAATGGGAGAGATCTCTCCTTAAATAAAAAATGCATGAGAGAGAGAGAGTGAGAGAGAGGAAAATTCATGCACAAGATAATAATTTTGATCCCCTTGAGTGGGTACACTATTGGACATGTGAACCCATGTGAAAGGATCATAAAATAATCTCATGATCACCCTTTGTCTTGGTCTCCCACTATCCATGTGCCTCCAAAACTGTGTTCCACTCACACATGTGAGCCAATCTAGAATAGTGAATCTTGTCTCCCACTTCTTTAGTGAACACATGCTTCTTTTGAATTTTCCACATCACTCCAAAATGTCCTTCTCACTCACACATGTGAGAGAAAATATATAATAGTTTAGTCTTGTCATCTTCTTCCATGTGAGCCCAAAGATTTCTAGATAAGATCTAATCAGTTTTTGAATCTTTTTAAAGAGTTTCATATGATCAAACATTATTCATACTTATAAATTAATCCCATTTTATCTCACATCATATTTATCATATGTGATCTCCTCCATGGGCCATGCCACATCATCCATCAACCACCTCATATGTTGCATCATTAGTTACATCACTTGCCACATCACCATGAATAGTGATAGTAAGTAGTACTTATTAATAGTGACTTGTCATTAAATATTCCCTCAAAACACCTCATGAATCCACTTCAAGACTATACTTTGTCACCATAAATAATGATCCATGAATAGTACCAATGAATTGTACTTGGTGAATAGTGATTCTACTAAAAATCCCTTACAACACCTAAAATAACCTTTGGGAATAAAATAGGCTTATAGTATTGTTAAAATATTTTATTTGGAAAATGGGGACATTACAGTCCTCCCTTACCAAAACTATTTGTCCTCAAGAAATTCCAAATTTTAAGCTTCCAGGGCCTTCATGCTAAAGTGATGAATCAAACTATGATACTCATAGAGCCTGGATCCCATACCTGTCAAGTGAGAAAGTTCTTACCAAAAAGCACTACAAGATACTATTTTCCTATCATCCAAAACATCTTTATGCACCCTAAATATTTTTACCATCTCTTTTTAAAATATATTTTCCACATGATAAATTTTTTCAAAGAGATGTGCATAAAAATCAACATCATAAATGAAATCCTTCAAAAAATTCATGATATGATGCATGATCACACCTCTACCTTTTTGGATGGGATCAAAAAATGTAATAGTGATAAATCCTCTCTTCTAAATGTTACCAAGATCCCAAACAAAACTCCATATCTCTGCACCATGCTCCTGATATACCATTTAGAATGGCACAAGATCCTTATCTTTGAGACCCTCCTATGAGAATCTCTCTTTGTAGGCTATGAATACTCCTGGTTGTCTCTATAATTATGCACCATCATAAAAAACTTCTTAACTCACAAAAAAAGGAGATTATGTTAAGTAAGGGTTCATCCATTTTCCCATATTTGTTGTCTTTCACATCCCTACCAAGGAGGTTAGTATAAAAAGTGCTTGCAACATACCCCTCCATAATAGAGACCTTCCAATTGGCATAAAAGACTTAAGAATAATGTAGAATATAAATCCAAGAAAAATCATCAACTACTTAATTCCATTTCCAATTGATGTGCTCAATGTTAGACTCATAATTTTAGAGTTTACTCACCCAAGGCTTCAAAACATTATGAGATGTCTTCTTTGCAATATGAATTTGGCATTGTTGACACTTGGTCAACGAATGCTTGATGGCCATCATTACTTGGCCTGCTCCTTCCAAGTTCCATCCTTCAAATGTTATGGGGTGACCCTTTGTAACCACTCTAAGTCCCACTTGTGAAGCATCTATAATAAATGGAGGTAATAAATCTAAAATATCAAATACATGACACAAAATTAGTACCTCCTTGGGTTCACCAAAAACCATTTTATCTGTGTGTCCACGTAAGTGCTTTCATCTCCATTATATCATTCACAAGTGTTGTTATATATGCATATCCTTTGATAAATCCTTTATGATGACCCAAGGATCTAACATCATGTGCCAGTGTGGAAACATGCCAATCCAACTTAACTTGGACCTTCTGATGATATGCCTAAATAACTGGAGCATAAGTTACATGACTGAAGTGATACTATTTTGTCCCTACAAACTCACATTCATATTTTGCTGCAAATAGAGCCTATCACTCTAAAGTTTTAGTGATGGCATCCCTCCAAGTTAATTTGTAGACCAAATTGTCATTAAAGGAAATCAAATCAAATCTTCTCAAATGAATTTCCAATACCTGGTGCCAACATAACTAGAAGGTAATAGGTGTGTTCCCCAAACTAAAATTTAGATCTATAGCTAGCCTAGGAATTTTTCTATCATAAACTGTTAATACCTTATTAACACTCAAAATCTAAATGTTAATAAGGTAGCCTTGTGCATACCAATCCATAGAATCACATGTAATCATCACTACAACACTAGAATCTACAAAATCTATCAATAAAGAGTGATTGTACCAACCAGTACTCACCCATGTAGAAGTGAGAAAAAAATACATCATGCCTACAAAACCTCCCACAATATGTTGACATAATTCTTGTAAGTACTCAAAATCAATCTCCTTAATGACTGATTTAATTAAGATCATCATTATAATATTGGGATAATAACTACAATGACACAATATTATTGGATGCATAGAACAAGTGAACATAGAAAAGGTTGAAAAAGATTCCCTAGTGACTAGATCACTTTTATTCATCAGCTCCCACTAGAAACTTCTCCACTCCATGGCTGGATATACTCTCAAATATATTAGTATGAAAGTAAAAAAATTTATATGTTTGCTAATTAGGAGGTGGACAATAGCTCAATAGGTGACCTTCTATAGAATATTTCCTTGGCCAACAATGTCTTCCATTCTTCCCTCTTTATCAAGTGGTCTATTAAGAGGGTCACCAATCAAAATTTTGTTAATCCTAATCACATGATCAGTCCAATTGGATTTACCATCATATGAAACAAGAGGCCAACTATGATAGAAACTATCATCATCCCACCTCTGATACATTACCTTAAGTCTGAGAACTACACCTGGATCCCATATCCTGAGATTGTTACCAACTATGACACTAAAATTAGGAGGTTTCTCATCCTCCTTCACAAAGAGTGGATTATCCCATGTGAAATTTGATTCTAACTCTAAAACATGACTATTGATAAACTAAAAAATACCTCTTTCTTCTAGACCCTTAAACTATTTTACAATATCAAACTAAATCTCTGCTTCAGAAAAAGCCATTTGAGTAGTCTCCCGGGAAACCTCAATAGACTTATCCTCAAAGGTGAGATTATCAACTTCTTCCACATTTGTCTTCAAATATTGTAATTCTAAGGGTATTTTATCAACTTCATCAAGGTAATTTGGATCAACACACAACAAATTGTTTTATTTTCTTTTATAAATTTTTTAGCTATACAAAGTATATAAACTAGTGCAAAGATCAACAACCTCTTTTAGCACATAGCTTCTTGAATAACCCTTTATAAATTGAATCTCTTTAGGTTATTTATCAAAATCAGTAAAGCGGTTTTGCTCAACAAATTATTCCAATTTGTCCTCATTGGTATGAGTTTCAAAATCAGCTTCTTCTCCATTGCCTCCTTCAATTTTTGAATCAACTTCACTAGAGTGTTATGTAATATCAAGCTAGTTTGTAACTTCAATTAATGCCCCTTGGACATTCTCTATAGAATGCTCTATTGATGTAGGCTCTTCCACCATATCCATTTGGTCATCAATTTGATGGATTAGACCTATAGCGTGCAAATCATAACAATTCTTCTTTGGTCAAGAAATATTTCATCTTTCCCATGTTTTACTTGACCATTTTTTCTAGCAACTCATGTGCAATTGGTGAAACATCCTATTCCCTCCTCTAAATAGCCAACAAGTTAGAAGTCAAAAGTTTGGAAACATCATCATCTTCTTCCACAATATTAGACATAGTATTTTTCATGGAAATGATAATATTTTCTAAATGAGCCTCTTTAATATCTTTCCAAAAAGTTTTAAACATCTCAAGAATAAGATATTTACAATCAAATTCTAGCATCAACGAACCAAAGCCATATTTTGTAGTAGTCTCTAGAATCTTTACCCTCTTAACAAAAAAAGGATCTTATATCTCATCCAAATACCAAAAACTCTCCATAATTAAATGAAGTACCTCCTTCATTATGTCATCATTGTAGGGAACTTCAGGAGCTACAAATTTGGTGATTTCACTAAGGCAAAAAGTAATTGCAAGTCTCACATCATCATCATGAGTTCTAAGAAGATTGGGCTAGACAAAAACAATTATTGATGGCTCCAAACACACTTTCAAAATCTCATAATCTAAATGGGTAACCTTAGATAAATAATCATCCACTTTCCTCAAACTACTAAGTATATCATCTTTTGACCAATGCAGGATTTTCCACTTAAGATTTAGTCCTAATACAAAAAGCAAATATCCCACATTATTTTATCTTTGTAAAGACTTAGGTTGGATAATATTGAGTGAGTTTTTTAAATGTTTTTAGAGAGAATCATTGTCTTTCTTAACTCTATGATCCATAATTTAATTTTTTTGATACAATGGTTGATATAGACAAACACAATAATTCCTAACACACAAACTCATACAAGTTGGCAAGATCATGACTATAATACCACTATAATATCTTCAAATGAGATATTTACTCAAAACACATAAAAAATATAAAATTAAAACTTAATACTTATAATAAAATCTAAGAATAAACTCAAGTACATAAAGATATAGACTCAACAATTTAACTCAAACTATCACCAAAACTAGACAAACTAGTCAAGATAGAATTTGGCAATTCTAAAACATAAACACTTATACATCCAACATTAAAAACTTATCAAATATTTTAATTTATAAAATATTATTTATAACATCAAAAAACTAATATACAATAGCAACACACTTCACATAATAAGTAACCACTATTAGTAATAGGATATTATTTTCCATATATTTATTATTATGGATTATTCTTATACGTGTATTTAGCTTACTTAGATGTAATATTGAGGTCATTTAGGTGTCATAATTAAATAATTAATGTGTACATGCACATGTAAAAATTGTATTCAAATTGATGGGTGAGGATATCCTTGACATTTACCCACCAATATTGACATATTACACATGGAGTATACAAACCATTTGGAAATTATCTTGTATTCACATTACCAAATGTATTGGCTCTATGTCTCCATTATACCTATAAATATGCCTCTCATTTAAGCTATTTTTAATAATTTTTTAATTTAATATTATTATTATTTTTCTTTATTTTGATTTCAATCTCAATAGCGGAGTTCTGCTTCTCAATTGCAGTTCATGTGTTTGATTTTATTAGTTGGATCTTAGACAATTTTGTCATGGTATTAGAGCAAGGTTTTGGTAATGAACACTATTTTATTATTAATTTATTAAAATCATCAATATTTTTTAATTTTATATTATAACTGAGATAATAAAAGAGAATCATGTAGATCTTGTGTATCTCATCTACAATCCTTTCTTCTTTAATTGATGGACTTCATCAGTATTTATAAGTATTTCAATTGTATTGAATATATAAGTAATCTTTATAGATCTAGAAGGAGCATTTAGGATGGTTGGATAGAAGACTAAATCATTTTTTAATAAGGAGGTAAGATCTACAAGAAGTTTTTTTTACAATTATATTTTTTTGATAAAAATGATTGGTCCTTTTTCAATTGTGATAAAATGCTAAACAATCACTCAAAAAATTGGGTTCTATGCACCTTTATTTCCTCTTTCTGGATCATTTTGAAATTCGTAATTTATTAAATAATTATGAAATTTATCATAGTTTTATTGACTATGGTACTATTCAAAAAATTGCAATTTTTTTTTAATAAAATTAAATTATTGTGGGAAATCATATTGTAAGGAGGTATTGATCAATATTTTATAACATTCATTCTATCTCATGAAGATGAATGGTGAGGTCTAGTTTTGGTAGGTAGTCAAACGCCCTCACAAGCAAAACAAAATTTCTCCTCTCCTTTTCTTGACTCACAATTTCACACTCTTGTTCTCCTCATGGATGCATTTTCGACTAAGCTTGACGTCCAATTTTTGTGATCTTGTACTATCACTTATATAATCACTGCATAAATTTCTCATTTGTGGATGCATTCTCAACTGAGTTTGACATCTATTTTTATGAGTGTGTATTGTTATTTATGCCTTTAATGCAAAGATTTTATTCATTTTTATGCCAACCACTTTGGTGCTGGGTGTATTGCAGGATAGTAAATACTACACTATACTATGAATTCAACAACCTTGGATAGTCATTTTATTGCTGTGTGTATTATGTGATGATGAATACTACACCAAATCGTGCACTTTGACAACATCGACTATATCTTTATAATTTATTATGTGGATTTATACCTATAATTAATTGTATCTGAGTACATATATGCTATGTAGTATCTTATTTTTACTATACACATCATCTATCTTTTTTACATGAGTTGAAGCTTCAAGAATCAACTCTATACTCATGTTTATGGCTATGTTTTGCCCTGCATGATATCTTAATATTTTATGGGTTTTATTGTGCAAAAAATTTGGTGCCCATTATATATACACTAAAGTGTGATTGTATACACACTAAAACATAAAGTGTTAATTGTATGCACACTAAAGTACTGATTATATACACACTAAAACATAAAATGCCAAACCTCTGTAATTAGGGGGTTCTTTTTTATAGTTTCAAGGGAGTTGTTTTGTGCCTTGCCTTCTCTATTGCTCATTCAATTTATAATTTCACTGCATCATGGATCATAATTTGGTTTCACTTCTCACTCCATTCAATTATCATGACTGAAAATCTAAAGTGAAAATTTTTCTAAGAAGTAAAGGTTTACACAAGATAATCATGATATGGACACTGAATCATAACTTGGTGCAGATAAAATTAAATGGTATAATAGGTGTGATGAAGTATATGGTCTTTTGTGTTTTTCTATTTCTTTTAACTTACTCTTTCACATTGAATCTATTAAATTACCACATAGAATTTGGAACACGTTGGAATAACTCTTTGGGAAGTAGGATGTAATGAGGGGTCATGAGCTAGAGAATGAGCTTATTAGTTTGAGTATAGGAATTTTGACACTATAGAAGACTTTTTCACCAAACTTAAATCACATAGGTTGCAATTAAAATTATGTGACATAGAGAAAAATGATGAACAATTGATCATCTCTATTCTTTCAAAGTTCTTGACTACTCAGTTTTTGTCTCTACCTTTTATGTTACAAAATGTGCCCTAATAACTACATGAAGTGTGCCATCCTTATATGAATTTACCAAATAATTAACTAGGGAGTAAGATAAGCTCATCCAAATGGGTACATGGAAGTCTTCCAAATTACATGTTTTGTGAAGTCATGATAAATTGAAGACTTCAATTAATAAAAAGAAGAAACAAAACAAGGACCAAGAGCAATGAAAGTGTCAAAAATTAGATACTAAGCCAAAATTATCATATGAATCCTCCTCTTTAGGTGGGAAATTAAATAAATAGAGGATCACATGTGCCTATTATAAGAGAATTGGGCATGATGAAATAAAATGTATGAAGAAACAGATTGATCATATAACAAAGATGCTTGAGAAAAACAACATTAATGTCCCTAATTTAGTCAAATCAAACTCATAAACGTAGGAGTCTTCTAAATAAAAATAAAGTAGTAAGGGAAAAGATAAGGGCAAGTCCCTTGTTATAGTTACATGTCAGCCATCCACATAGGTGATTGATTTTAGTGCCTCACATCACATGGCTTCTTCTTGAGACTTGTTCTCATCCTTAGAGCCATGTTCTAGCCATCTATTTTAATAGGTGATGACACTTATGTTGAAGTTTGTGAGAGAGGATCTATGGAAATTAATGATGGAACATTCAAAAATGTCTTATGTGTTCCATCACTGTCAACTAATCTCCTATCTATTTATCAAATCACCCACATTAGATCAAGCAAGAAAGTTGAGTTTACTCTAGATTCTATTATCATTAAGGAGTTGCATAGTAATATTATAGTGGCCATTAAGAAATAAAATCACCAATAAAGGTTGTACACCTTCTCAAATTTTGCTATTGCTTACCCTTCTACTGTATTACTCACTCATTTTGATGGGGTGAGTAAACTATGACATGAGCGATTTGACCATCTAAACTATCGCTACTTGGAACAACTCAATTGATAAGATATGGTAATAGGGTTGTTTCATGTTCATTTTTATGATGGTGTTTATGAAAATTGTATTCTTGGTAAACATTATAAAGAGAAATATGATAAATGCAAATCATGGAGAGCCACTCAAATTTTGGAGCTAATTCATAGTGATGTTTTTGGACCATTTCTAAAGTTTTCATTCAACAGGGCTAGGTACATGCTTACCTTCATACATGACTTCTCTAGGTATGATTAGATGTATTTTATTCAACAAAAGTCTGAGATCTTTGATCATTTTAAGGATTTCAAGGCTATTGTTGAGAAATAGTCAAGAAAAACCATTAGGATTTTACGCACTGATAATGGTGGTGAGTATGTTAGTCATGACTTTGAGAAATTTTGTACTTCAAAAGGTATTGATCTATAATGAATAGTTCCATACAGTCCTTAGTAGAATGGTGTTGTAGAATGTAAGAATAGATCTTTGAAAGAAATGGCACAGTGTATGATACACTCCATATCACTTATACCACAATATTGAATACATGCCATTAATTATGCTTTTGATATTCAAAAGTATGTTCCTCATAAAGAATTGAAAAGGATAACTCATTTTGAAGCTTGGAGAAATTAAAAACCTAAAGTTAAGCACTTTAGGGTATTTAGATCTCGAGCTATGGCTTACATTGCTAATAAGAAATGTAATGCCATGAAAAGTTAGAGTAGGACTTGCATATTTGTTGGGTATGTAGAAGGTGTTAAGGAATATATGATTCTTCATCCTACCACACGAGTTGTTCATTGAGAGGAGTGTACACTTTCAAGAGGGTCTATTAGACTCTACACTCGACAATTCTTCCTCCTCTTTGGACTCTCTAGGATATGATGACAATTTAGATGATTTAGATCATCCAGATCAGATACCTATTGATGAAGATTCTTCTTCCAGTTCAGATGATGAGGATAGTAATAAAGATTCACCTCATTCCATTCATAGTCATATTTTTGAAGCTGAAGAATCTCCTCTTGATTCTCTGACTTTAGGTCCTCTTTGGGCTAGATAGACTCTATAGAATGCAGGTGATTGGTTTGGGGATCTATTAGATGTCAGATGGACTCATTCACAATTTTAGGGTATTCCACATGTTTTCATTTCTTGTGCTTCTAACCATAGTCATTTCGTGAGACATATGGAATTCTTGAGTAGGATACAAATATGCATGAAGATTATAGTTCCTTAATTAAGAACCACACTTGAGATCTATTACCCCTTCTTAAGGGAAGGAAATTTATTTGATGTAGGTGGATCTATCGAACAAAATTTATAGTATATGGGTCGGTGGATAAGTTCAAAGAATGATTGGTAACAAAAGGATTTTCACAAATTCTTGGCATAGACTATACTAAAACATTTTCTCTAGTCACTAAAATGAATTTTATTTGACTCATTCTTTCCATTGCTGCAGCTTATCATTGTGATGTTCATCAAATGAATGTGAAGAGTCCCTTTCTTCATGGTGACCTTGAGGAGGTGATATATATGAAGCAGCCACAAGGTTTTGTGGAAGATTCTTCCTTAGTGTTCAAACTTTTGAAAATCTATCTATGGTCTCAAATAAGCCCCTTGAGCTTGGTATACCAATATGGATTCATTTTTTATCATAATTTATTTCACTAGATATAATTTTGATATGAATGCCTACATCTTACAACAGGATAATTCACTCTTGATTTTGGTTTTATATGTGGATGACCTATTGATCACAGGGAGTTATTCATCCTCTATTGCAATAGTGAAAACTAATATGCATGATAGATTCTCCATGACTGACTTGGGTTTAATGCATTACTTCCTTGGTATTGAGATTTCACAATTTGACTTAGGGATTACCATTACATAATCTAAGTATGATCTTTATTTGCTTGCATGGTTTCACATGGATTCTTGTAGGCTAACTCTGACTCCCTTTCTTTTTGGAGTCAAACTTAAGGCTGAGTATTCTTATCCATTGGTTGATGCTACCTTGTATCGATAACTAGTTGGCAACCTCATCTCTTTGACTCACACTAGACCTAATATTTCATATGTAGTGGGCATGGTCTCTAAGTTTATGTAAACACTACGTGAGATATATTGGAAAGCATCCAAATGGATTCTCCACTACATTCAAGGTACTCACACTTTTGGGATTCACTATAGAGTAGGCATTAATATTAACTTGATTGGGTACATAGATTCAAATTGGATTGACGATATTTAGCATTGCAAGTCTACTCTAGGATATAGTTTCTCACTTGCTTCAGGACCAATTAATTGGTCTAGAAAGAAGCAAAATGTTATTGCTTTATCATCTATTGAATTTGAATATAGAGGGGCTATCAATGCTGCTACTAAAGCTATTTAGCTTCAAGAGATTCTTACTAAGTTTGGTATATAGTTTTAGTGACCCACAATCATCTTTTGTGATAACCAAAGCACCATTTGTATCTATAGGAATCTAGCCCAACATCAGTGGACCAAGCACATCGAGATTCATATGCACTTCATTCGGGAGCTCATTCATGGATAGATCATTGATCTCAAATTTTACTAGACTACAGAGTAGATAGTTGATATCTTCACCAACCCTTCACTGAGATTAAGTATATTCACTTGCATGCTCTTCTTGGGCTACAAGCTGAATCAACATTATGTTCACGAGGGCCTTCTAATCCTCTTCTTCTCTTCTCTTTTTCAGGGGGGAAGTTTTTTTGTACTAGTTTTATTCTTTTCCTCCACTTTGTGATAGTTTCATTGTACTTGGGTACCTCATTAGTCCATGTTTCTAGGACCCAATTTTATTTATCCACCTAAGCTATGCTTAGGGGGTGTTAATGTAGGATATTATTTTTCATGTATTTTTTATTACGTATTTTTTATATACATCTATTTAGCTTGTTTAGGTATAATATTGAGGTCATGTAGGTGTCATAATGAGGTAATTAATGTGAAAATTATATTAAAATTGATGGGTGACGATATTCGTGACATTTACCCACTAATATTGACATATTATACATGGAGAACACAAACCATTTGGAAATTATCTTATGTTCACATTGCCAAATGTATTGGCTCTATGTATCAATTGCATCTATAAATATGCCTCTCATCTAAGCTATTTTCAATGAGTTATGATTGTAATATTATTATAATTATGTTCTATTTTGATTTTAGTCTCAACAATGGAGTTCTGCTTTTATTGCTTTGCATTTACAATTCATGTGTTTGATTATATCAATTGAATCTCAAACAATTCCATCAACCACAAGTCATTAAAAAACTTCACTAAAAGATCCTATAAACAATACATTCTCTCCATACTGGAACTTTGAATCTACAACACTGGAGAATAACACATACAGTTGAACAACAAAAACATAACACAACTCTTCTATTATAAATTTGAAACACACTTACATAACAATGAAAACTAACTTACAAAATATTGATCATAACTCTGAATATGATTACAACCAACTGTGATGGATCTTTCACCACCAAAAACTAGCAATCTCTGTTGAGCTCCAAGTGTAATCCCTATATGTAATGACCAACACTAACTAAGGTGGATATTTCAACACTAAAATCAATTAGAATACTCCATGGAATTCATCCAAAGGATGGGGATATGAACATAATTTAAATATCATAAAAGGGGGGTTTATAATTTTTAAGATGATTTACAATGGGAGAGATCTCTCTTTAAATAGAACATGCATGAGAGAGAGAGAGAGAGAGAGAGAGGAGAGAGAGAGAGAGAGAGAGAGAGAGAGAGAGAGAGAGAGAGAGAGAGAGAGAGAGAGAGAGAGAGAGAGAGAGAGAGAGAGGAAACTTCATGCACAAACTAAGAATTTTGACTCCCTTGAGTGGGTACACTATTTAACATGTGACCCCATGTGCAAAGATCAAAATAGAAACACATGATCACACATTTTCTTTTCCTTAGTCTCCCACTATCCATGTGCCTCCAAAACTATGTCCCTCTCACACATGTGAGCCAATCTAGAGTAGTGAATCTTGTCTCCCACTTCTTTAGTACACACATGCTTTCTTTGAATTCTCCACATCATTAAAAAATTTCCTCCTCACTCACACATGTGAGAACAAATGTAGAATAATGCAATCTTATCATCTTCTTTCATGTGACCCCAAAGATTTTTAGGCAAGATATAATCAGCTTTTGACTCTTTTTAAAGAGCTTCACATGATCAGACACTACTCCTACTTATAAATTCATCCCACTTTCTCTCACATCATCTTTATCATATGTGAGCTCCTCCATGGACCATGCCACATCATCCATCAGCCACCTTATATGTTGCAGCATCAGTTGTATCACCTACCACATCACCATGAATAATAACAGTGAATAGTACTTGTGAATAATAACTAGTGAATAGTGATTTAACATTAAATATTCTCCCAAAACACCTCATCACTCCACCTCAATACTATACCATGTCACCATGAATAGTACTAATGAATGGTACTTGATGAATAGTGATTCTGCTAAAAATCCCTTACAACACCCAAAATAACTTGTGGGAATAAAATAGGCTACTAGTATGATTGAAATGTGTAATTTGTAAAATGGGGACCTTACATTTTCACCACTAGACTGGCCTTTATCTTTACTTTTTCCTTAGTCTAAAATCACCTGGAAGGGGTTTTCACTTTGGGACCTCAATGTTTTATTTATTTGTTTTTGGCTAAGGATGTTCACCCACTCTCCGAAATAAGCTTTAGGATCCAACATGATTGATAACCCTTTTTTGTGGTCTCCCAATGGAACATTATACTTAAGGCCTAGAATATCATAGTAGGCCTCGTCATTTTAGAACTCATTAACTAGGCATGTTAGATTCTTTTTTGTCCTAGGCTATTAGTTGAGGATAATACAATGGTAGTGGGTTATGATGAATGATTGGTTGAAGGGTAAAAATTATTTTATTGTCAAACAAATTAGTTTGGGCTAAGTCATTGAATTGGCTATGATCAAACTCTACTTCACTATCAGCATCATCATCACTAGTTGTTGGTGATAGAACTCAAATAAGATACGTGGGGTCACCCCCAAGTAGTTTAAATCGAAGTCCATAGGTTCCTTTGTACTTAGTCATATAAATTGGCTCAAGTGTTCCTTATTGATTTGGCCTGAGGTCTCCTCCTTCATAGTCTTGGTTTTCCAAGATCTGATTAGGAATTGGATACTTGGAATTCTTGTAGCAATCAACTAATTTATCATTATATAACCATGATTCATCACCTTCAAGAGGATCTCATGCTTGGCCAAAGGTTGGTATGAAAGTGACAAGTAATAGACTATGTAGATGACCATTTCCTTTTCTTTGCCATTGTATAAGTGGTTTGCCTTTTAGTCTTCCAAAGGACTTAGAGTTATATGGAAGATTTGTAATGTGAAAGGTCTCATGGATCAAGTAATATCCTAGGCCATTATCCAAGACAATATAATGATTGGACATCTTAGGAGGCAGCATGTGGAAAAGGGAATTAAGGGTATAAGGGTCAATGTAGTTGTCCTCGAGTAAATCAATAAGTATTTCTCTCCCTTTATCCTACTTGGTGACTAAATTCATGCCAAAATAGTAATTGTAGTTCTTGAAATCAACCTCTAAATGTTTACAATGCTCATATGGATGCAAATCTCCTGGAATACTAATCGTCATCCTTGAATGGGAAAACTTGATACACTAGTGTAATGTTGATGGGACTGCATGAATCTCATATAACCAAGGTCTACCTAAAATAATATTGTATGATAATCTGATATTTAACACATGGCAAAGTGTATCACGGGTCAAGGGCCCAATGATAATTGGCAAGATAATGGTTCCTTGTGGTTCAAGCCTAATGATTATTCATTTTTATAGGCTTCGATGGTGATTATTTATGCTTGGAGATCTATTTTCATGTCTTCGAGAAGCTTAATGAGCTTTAGAAACACTATGTTTAGACTTGATCCATTGTCTATGAGGACATGTTTCACTTTGTGCCTCGTTATGTAAACTTCAATGTATAATGGATTAATGTGCAGAGGGCCAAGGGATGACATATCGCTTTGGTTAAAGGTTACTTATTGGGATGGATCTAGGTGTCTAACCAAAGCTTGAAATTTGTTAAGAGATATGTCATTTGGAATTGTGGATTGCCCAAGGAACTCTGTCAAGATATTTTTGTGGATGGTTGGTGTATGCAACAAATCTAAAATGGATATTTGTGTTGGTGTCTTTTATAATTGTTCCACAATGTCAAACATCTTTTATTATATAGTGGTAAATGGCTTGTTTTGAGGTAGAATGACTGGTTAGATGATGGGTGAAGTGGTAGATGGTTATGGGCCTGGTATGCTAATATCTAACCATCGAGTTGTGATTACACAATCAGGATTAGGTACATGACCATTGTTGCTAACAAATGATGATGGAAGGGGACTAGATAGGATAAGTCTCGATTGGTGATGCACTTGTGCATGGTCATGAGATAACAATGAGTTATTAGTATAAGGTCCTAACATGGGAATCCCTACTTGTTAATTCATCTATGTGTGGTCCCAGGTCAAGAAAAGATTACCAAAATGGTTTGACTAATTTGGTATAATTAGCAATGATCTTATTTGATTGGTGCTTGGTCTCAGATTAATGAAAATGGTGTTAACATGACCTCCTTCAATATGGCTTACAACTGAGTTATAGATTGCTTTGATGTTTTTAGTTCTACTACTAATTTTGTTGAGTTTGTTAGTTTGGCCTTGGTTATTGATACCATTGTTGTTGATGTTTCACTAGCCATTATTATTGTTTCTTGTTATGTGGGGGAAAATATTTTGATAAATGCCAAGGGTTTGATTGGAGGTGAAAGCTCTAACATATTTTGAATTGCATGTCTAATTTCACACAATACTACAACTCATGGCCATTAACCCAATGAAAATCATAGAATTATTATGTCTTGTACCAATTTGGCATGTTAGTGCCCTCACAAATTTGCTTTTTCTAAATAGGCTATCTAATCAAGTTAGTTGTTGTGAATTTGTGAAATACTGGTTCAATGGGCTCTCTAAGGTCAATAAAGGCATGATGAGTAGGCACAATTCTCCTTAAAGGAGGAGGGTTTTACAAAGGCATAGGTATTTGTTGCATTTTTTGTGCTAGTCTAGGTTGTTGCACTTACTACACATGTTATAGTAGCTAAAAAGGTTATTGGGTAGGAATAAATTGAAAAGGTGGCATACACTGAATAAATGGTGTTTGCACCATTTGGGCATGTCACAACTCTATTACTTCATTCCTTACAAAATTAGTATTACATTTGAATTACTTGGGTATCTCATTTTTATTAGGTTGTGGTGGTTACAATGTCTGCACTTGGACTGGATGTTGATTTTGGCCATTGTTCTAATTTTGATTTGAGATTTGATTTGATGAGGCTAGTTTAATGATCCCTTTATTAATGAGGGCTCTTTTGATCAGCAAACCTTTTTTAATGATCTATTTGAACATACATACACATTACAACTACAAATTATAAGATATCTCACTATGTATATATTTGAAAAACACAGTGGCTACTTATTCAGTAGATTAAGGGTAAATCGGCTTGAAAGGGCTCTCCATCATTATAGATAGCTTGTGAAGCTTTCACCGACTTTCTATTTTGCTTGTGTTAAATCTACTAATGAAGTCTCTTGCTTGATATTGTAATAGAAGTGCTTTATGAAATTGTTTAAAAGATCATCAAAATTAGATATTGAATTCTTAGACAACTTTAAGAACCATTACAATGCTTGCCTTGCTAGGTTTCATAGAAACAACAATAATAGATAGATGTCACTATAGGCCACTAGTTAGCACGTAACAAAGAATTATGTCAAATGGACCTTGGGGTTACCTTTCCCCTTGTATTTTTCAAACTTTTGTGGCTCATACCCTGGAGGAAATGGTATTTGCAAGTACTTCATGTTGAAAGGGTAAGAACACACATAGTCCAACTTAGAAAAATTAGTTTGTTTTCCTGCTTGCATGGGGGTAATTACATCCTTCATTTGTTGTAATTCTTATGTGAGGAAGATATTAAGATCATTGGCCTATTGAGGTGGAGGCTAAGTTGTCAAACTTATATTACTTTGACCAGGGTAGAGTGGAGGTATTTATTGGAGAATGTTGGATTGGCTAGGAAATGGACCAAGAATATGCATGCATGGATTAGGGTACAATTATTGAAATTTCACTTATGGTTGTGCAATATTATAGTTGAGATTGGGTATGTAGCTTGATACTATGATTGAGATGGAGGAATATAACCGTACTGTGCCTATTGAGGTTGAATAGGGACATGTTGTTGACTAGTCATACCTAGATGATTGAGAGGGACTTGTGAACTAAGACCCTATTGAGGTGGTAATATGTTTGGCCTCTATTTTTTGGGTATACTTGATGGTTCCTAGTGTTGTGAAATATTAATTTTAACTATTGGGGTGGAATAAGATTCATCACATTTTGTTGTAGTATAGCACTAGTCATTGGTTGACTACTTAATCCTTGATGTTGGTTGTTAGAAGGAGTTGGTTGAGGATTAGAGGTAGTTGGATGAAATTAAGAAGTAGAAACTCCTACTCCCTAATTTTATAGACCACTCACAGTGTTACTTAAATGGACATTTTATTTTTGACTATGTGTTTGTGCAATAACATGACTTTGGTTTAAATTTGGCATTATTGACGTATTATCCACTATGTTTTGCTCACTATTCTACATAAAAATAGAAGACACTTCCTCAATGATTGGGGTATTAAACATGTTATCAGCCAAAGTGTTTTGTGTAAGTGCATCTAAACCTTAATTTTATTGACCTATTGACTCAAATAAGACCCTTGTTTAAGGGAGTGACTGAATAAGAGGTGCATTTGGCATGGCCATATTATTAAAGTTACATGTTAGGTTTTGATATGTCTAGTATGTTGTTTGCATTTAAATGAATTGGTCCTCCATGAGGCATTTTTATGTGGCAAGCATACATGGCTATTGATACAACACTGATATAATGACATTAGAATTACTAGAAGAGGCTTGTGTTGCATAGATTAATTACCCATGATTACCAGATTCATGAGTTTGATTAAACATTAATTATCAAGTCAGGATGCATATGTTTTTCAAGAGTGTCAACATTGTATATGCATTAATAATTCAAAAAATCAACTTGATTTTCTAGTTGTAGTATAATCAATTTATGTTAAATTTACCAGATAGATATATTATGAAACTATTGTGATAGAATTACAGAACTATTCTACACTTATGTACCATACATGCATCACAAATATATAATTAGACTTAACAATAAGTTGCTATATAATTAGACTTAACAATAAAATCAACTTACACAACACATTAAAATTAAAGAGAGTCAAGATCTTCACAATAACTCATTTCAAGGGAGGCCTTCTTCACTCAGAACTGACCTCCAATCCCTCTCTGAGAGAATTCACAAACTTCTTACAAATTCAAATTTTTTATTACTCAATTCTAAATAAAAATATTATAGTTCAAAAATATCTATTATTACCTTATCAAAATTATCTAACTCCTAGTCTGATTTAAGTTTTGTCTTTAAATACAGAAGGTAGTTTATTGACTCTTAACCAAAAACATCAAACTAGGAAAAAATACAAATACTTAGAAACTACCCCAATCAAACTTCAAGTTGTTAGTAACTGAAGTTACTTATTTTAGGTTTGACTGGGTTAGAGACAAGGCATATTATTTTGCTATTTTATTTCCTTTTATCTTTTCTCACTATCCTTGTCCTTCCCATCTTTGGCAGTACATCCAATGTCTCCTTGCATGTAGAGAATCCCTACAATAACTATAATTCTTTTCAATCATTCATTTGGCTCCCCAAAATAGCTGTATATGTCTAGAATATCTCCTCAATAATGACTCTATTTTGCATAGTGGCTGCAAGCACTCTACAATAGCTACATGCAACCTGGAGGTAAAACCTTTAGTTACTACAGACACTCTATAGTAGCTACAGGTAACCTGTAAGTAAAGATTATAGTTATTATGGGTATTCTATAGTGGCTGTATGTAATCTATAGGTGAAGCTTATAGTTTTTTTCGGAACTCTATAGTGGTTATAGGAAACCTATAGGTGAAGCTTAAATTTATTGTGGGCACTCTGCAGTGGCTACGGGCAACTTATAGGTGAGGCCTATAATTACTATGAGAATCTTGTAGTAGCTATGGCTTAGCAAGATCCTGTAGCCTTTCATGAATATTCAATTTTTTGTTAGATAAAGTCACACCAATATAATTAAATCAAGGAAAAGAATCAATAATTCATCACACACACACACACACATCAATGAACATACAAAATCATAACTTCATTCCTGCATTTGCATTATTGATGGATAGTTATGGGATTTACATGGAAAAATACATAGACTAAGCATGGATGAGGCTATAAAAGTAAGTAATTGGTGGTCTCATCACTCCCCCCTACTTATCCTCTTGATCAACTTTGAGCAAGCCTTGGTTACATTCTAAAACCATAAAATTATTTAAAGTCTAAGGGTTCAAGACAACCTGACCCTTCTAAGATGTAAAAACCTTTACCATTCTCAATGTGTTCCCATCTTTTTTGCTTTACCTCTCTGTTAGCTAGAACATTTTCTTCCTAGCAAAAAATTGGGAACCAGAATATAGGGGGTTGAAACATCAATCCTAACCATTGTATTCTCCACTTCCTGACAAGTTTAATTTACAAGTATACTTTGTGGATGGCCTCCCTAAGGTTTTGAGGGGAGTATGGTTCCTTTCTTTTTAAGGCATCTCAGATTTTTGCCCATTTTTGAGAGCAAGCAACAAAAATTTGCCTTTCATCTTCTTCCATGAGACTCAAATAGTGGTTTTGGACTTCCACTTACTTTCTGACAACCCATTCTTGTGGAGCATTTGTGTTCATAAATGAGATCTATTTTTTTACTATAGCATCTGAATCTTTGGATTCACCCTTGATCATCAGGGTGGCTTCTTTCTCTTTTTGTTGATATTCTTCCATTTGTTTTCTTCTTTCAATTTCACTCAAAATATATGAAAAAATGCATTTAATAGGACATCCCCCAAATAGATGTTGGGATTCCATTCTATATCATTGGGAACAACATATTGGTGAATGTAGAATTGACTTAGCTAGGTTTGAAGATTAGGATCAACATGTCTATATTCATTAAAGAAAGATCTTGGGTCACATACCATATAATATTGATCATTATAAATCCTATCATACCTAAATTTCAACCATTTTTCTTCCAAGTATACAACATACACCCTAGAAAGTGGTAAGCACTCCATTAGCATTTTAGTGATTTCATGCATTCTGTTAACCTTTTCTTTTAGATACTTGACCCTAACGTTAGTTATTACCAATTTTTCTTCCAAGTTCACTTGTTGTTCTTTAGATTCAACATATACTTAAAATCTTTGGACTAACTACTTGTAGTGAGCTTCATTATCACCAAATTATTTCTTAAAAAAATGTAGGAGGTCATCAGTTTCTACATGTATGGTAGCTAAAAGATCCACATCAATGACTTCTTCTATAGTAGGTCTTAGTGTAGTGGGAAATGAAGGAGGAAATCCATGATAGAAGGGTACCAAAGCTAGAGCTTACTCTATTGTAGGGGCTTCTATGGCCAAGGTGAATGAGGATGTTACAAGCTCGTCCATGTATGTAGGTTCCTCCACTATCTTCTCTTTGTCCCTAGAGGGTTATACAAACTCTATTGCTCCTAGAATCATTTCAATGCCTCATTTTCCTTTTAGTTCTATTATCTCATTTATGGTTCTATATATTTTCTCCATAGATTGTTTCAATGTTTGGAACTCCTGATCATGACAATTTTTTTTTGTTCTCTTCCTTTTTCCATAACCTCTTCTTCAACCTCTTCTTCTTCCCCTGTATGTTGCTCTATCTCTCTCAATTCCTCCTCTATGTATCCAATGTTTCTGAGGAGATCAATGTCATCTTCAGTGAATCTAGATGGGAGAGGTGGCCATTATTCTTCTTCTGCCTTAGTAGATCCTTCATTAGTAGGCCATTCTTCTATTTTAAATCCGTTAGGAGTTTTCTTAAGCTTAGGCTTTTTCTTTGCTTCTTTATCATCACTGATAGCTATGGTTAAGGAGGATATAGTGGTCTTTTTTTTTTTCATCCTTTGAGATCACCTAAGAGGAGGTCTCCTTTTTGACACCATGGGTTTATTCCCCTTTGTTTTCATTTTCTTTGCATGAGGGGTGATTAATGGAGTTTGTTTTTCTTGTGCATCAATTGACAGGGAAAATTCTTCTTGTCCAATAGGGGACAATGTGGAGGTATCAATCTGAGATTAATAAATAATGGGAGAAGGGACATGTTATTATGGGTTTTCCTCCTTTGTGTCAGAATGGAATAAGACCAGTCTTCGCCTATTCTTCTTTCCCATAGCAATCTCAAATGGACCTTTAGTGGCTACGGACTGACCAGAAGCACTAATGCCCTTAACATCTTTCTTAATAGTTTGTTGGGGTTTCCCCTTAGGGGATTCCCTCTCATCAATGCCCTCTTCTTGATGGGGTGCAATATTTTCTAAGACCAAAAATTGCTCCCAAGTGAGGTCAGGTCTAACAGAAACTACTCCTTGTTTAATTATGAGCCATATTAGGAAGTGATGAGATAGATTTGTTTCAATGCCCTTATGATATTATTTGAACATTCTTTTCAAAATATTCTATAAGAAATTTGAAACATTAATGACTCTATTATGTCTTAAATGATTTAAAAATTTGAACTAGATAGTGTAAATGAGGGAATACCTTCCATCACAGGTCATGTACCTAATAATATATGATGTTATCTCTCTCCATTTTGTAGGTAGGTTGTCTTTTCACACCTCCTTTCTTTAATACTAGTCTTTCATTTACCTAGCAAAACTGTTGTCTGACTTCTTGGATATTGGGTCTATCCCACCAATTTTCCCCCATGCTTGGTAGCCTAGTTGCTTGGCTCACCACGATCTCAGTAACTAGAAATATAATGCTACATATAGTGGCTTGGTTTTCATCAAAAGAACCTATAAATGCCCTAGCAAGAGGCTCTAAAAAATGTTGCAACCATTTAAAATAGGTGGTCCAACCAGCTCTATGGAAGGCATCCCAACTGGCTTGGTCTCCCTGTAAGTATATGTGGTCTATAGAATCTCTCCACATGACTAACCCTCCTATTTTAACTTCTCTATCATTCCCTTGAACTAATATTCAACTACAAACTCTTTGGACCTATGGAAATATACCTGTAGCAAAGCAAGGGTTTGTTATATAATGGTAAATGTGGGGTTTATAGGTTGCAAGGATTGGTTCATGAATGGCAAATGTGAACTTGTTGGTTGTAGGGTTTAGCTCATAATGGTGGATGTGAGGTTACAAGTTGAAAATTATGGCATCTCAAGGGTTCCCATGGTGTTTTAGGTTCTAACTCATAACATTCTCCCCTCACTTGATCTGTTACATGTCCTCAGATGATGTGGAATGAGTAGGAAGTATGGGATAAGATGGGTCATCATGAGGAATATAAGTGCGAGTTTAGAGGTGATGTGATGGAATTTTGAATGAATGACTAAATTGATAATTGAATGTGCTTTACTAATACCATACATGTTATATTAGAATAATGAAGATAGTTTCAGTGATGAAAATATGGCGTACCTTTTAATAACGGTATTCTTAATGTGATGCTTGGGGACTCACATGTGTGTTTACATGAAAATATTTACATGTGAATGATTAATGGATGCAATGATTACACTAGCAGTTAGAACTGGAGTGAAGTGGACCCTTTATGAAGTGATTGAAAGATCACTAGTGGTTAGGTTTTGATGATGCCTGCAGCTCACGTACATGTGGTGTAGGATAGTTTGCATGGAACAAGGGTCTAAGACTTGGAGGATAAATGATTTTTTTTTTACCATAAGGTGATAATTAAAAATTTGAGTGATCCAAGTGATGGGTTGGAAGATCTTGAGTAGGTAGTTGAGGGCATTACTACCTAGTGACCTTTATCTACATGAATCGAATGATAAATGTCTGGATGTTTCTTATGCACTAGAGGTTTTGTGCCTGGTGGGCTTGGATGTAGTAATTAGTAGGGTTTTCAAACATGGAACCTGTATGCCAAATAAATCTAATATTTCACTAGTCAACATAGTGAAATGATCTTCATAAAATGACTAGAAATTGAAAATGAATCATGGGTACCCCTATAGACATAAATTTTGGTCTAAAATAATTCCACATGGAAGGGGAAGTTTTATGATTTTTTATGGCTCTATAGCTTGGTATTCAGGGGTGGGTTTAAGCAATAGATATAACATTTACTGCCCCAATCCTCATTTATTATTTCACAAGGTTGTTTGATGACTTTTATGCAATGTCCAAAAGCCAATAACCAAGCCATAGGTGCAAGCTGTAAGAATATCTATCTTACATGCTCTATAGAAAGGTGAGAATAGGCATGAGAGGGTACCTATAGCAGCTATAGAAGTGCATGTATCAAGCTAAAAAGTGATGGCCAACTATGTAGAAGGTACCTGTAGTAGTTACAAAAATGCCCGTAATAACTGGAGAAAACTTGTATTGACGTGAATAGTTAGGATTTGAGGGATTGCCCTCTCTTTGCTTCCTTTCTCACTTTCCCTTTTTCATTGATTTTTGTTTTTACCCTTAAATAGCCATCAAGAAAGTTTTCTACTTAGGCTCTTTGTACATATCTGGGTAGCCAACAAGCTGATTTTCTACCTAGAAGCTACCAACAATGCTTAAAAATGGGTTTTTATTGTTATATTTTTTTTAACTCTAACTAATGTTTGTAGTATAATATTTATTCAAGGTCCTTGTCAAGTCATCTAGAAGGATGATTGGTCAAGTACCAAGTGAATGTCTCATTCATCATACCAGAAGAGGGCAAGGATATCCTCCCCTCCTTCATCTAAGTGTGGATTGGTACTCCTTTTGTCTAGTGAGATAACATGCCTATCCAAGACATTATTATATCCATCTTGTAACTATTGGCATATGTGACTAATAAATTCCTTTTTATTAAGTGAATTTTTATACAAATTGAGTATGTGGTCATTGACAACAGATAGAATCTCACTAGATCAATGGTTTGGAGTTGCACTACTCTATTGTCAAAAACATGCTCAATCTCAAAAGGATCAAGCCATCTAGTCTAGTGTTTACCCTTGTGGTCTTTGTATTTGGAGTCAAAAAGAAGGGCCCAATCTCCTATATAGAATTGTTTGGTCTTAATGTACATGTCATGCCATCCAATCTAGTACTATTTTACAAGCTCTATGTTTTATAATGCCTATTGTTTATATTCATCTAAGACATTCAACTATAGAAGCCCTTTTTTCTAGGCTTCAAATATATCCATCCCAAGTTCTAATGTTGTCCATAAGGCCTTTTTCTCAAATTCAATTGGCAAGAGAGGTTTCTTTTTATAAACAAACTCTTATGGAGTGGTTTTTCATGTGATTCGATAAGCCCACACAGCTTCAGGAAGCCTAGCCTCCCAATCCTTATGAGATAGACTAAGAATCTTTATCAAAATATTTTCTAACTCCCTGTTAGTGACTTCCACCTATCCATTGGATTGTGGATGATATAGAGTTGATTTTTTATGCCTAATCTCGTATTGTTGAACTAAGACAGTAATTAAATTAGTAGTGAATTGGGGTCCTTGATCAATGACTATTTCACGTGGTACACCATATCTAATAAATATTTCTTCATAGAGGAAAGTTATCACCTTCTTTATCTCTGGCATGTGTAAGAGACTTTAATTTTACTCATTTAGTGACATAGTCAGTACAGATAAGGATGTACTCTTTGTTGTTGGATTTTGGATCAAAAAGTCATACAAAATCTAGGCCCCACTTTTCAAATGGTTCAAGCACCATCTGGGACTGTAAAGGTATTTCATTTGAACATGTGGGTCTCTCCATACGCTAACATCTATCACAATGAGCAGTATATCTTATTGCATCTTTATGGAGTGAGGGCCAATAGTATCATGTATTCCAAATTTTGACTATTGTACGCTTGGTGACAAAGTGTCTTTCACAGGGTTCCTCATAGTAGGCTTTGAGGATATCTATAACTTCATCTTCTCTGAGACATTTTCTAATGATAGAGTCAAGTCTAGTATATAAATGGAATCCAAACAACAATGAATATCTGATACTTTTGTGAATCAATGCTCACCTTTGTTTAGGGAGGAAGTGTTATGGAAGTAACCCTGTTACAAAGTAGTTAGCAATATTAGCATACCATGGTGTGGTAAGGGTGAGAGAGAATAGGTGCTCATGTAGAAATGAGTCATTCACAATGGTATCTTCTTCAAGGGTTTGTAGGTGTGATAAAAATTCAGCCACCACATTGTCTCAACCAAACTTATCTATAATGGTGATATCAAATTCTTGTAGTAAGAGCAACCATCTTATCACTCTGACTAGAATAGATGGTTTGTTCATAAGGCATCGAATGGATGCATAGTTTGTATGAATAAAGACTTGATACCTTATGATGTAGTAACAAAAATTATTGATAGCATAAACTACCACCAAGAACTCATTTTTAGTAACTATGTAATTTAATTCTACTACCTGCAAGTTTTTGCTTATAAAATAGATGGCATAATTGAGTGATTCATGTTTTTGACCAAGCACAGCTTTGAGGGCAGTATCTAAAGCATCTATGTGAATGTGGAAGGGAAACTTCCAATCAGGTCCATTCAGAACAGGGGTGGTGGTCAATAATTTCTTCAATTATTTAAAGGTTGTATCACAAATAGGAGTCCAAAAAATTTTAACATCTTTAGTCAAAAGGGTGAACAATGGTGTTGATACTTCATTGAAATTTTTGATGAATCTCTTATAGTAACAAACATGTTTTAAAAAACTCCTAACATATTTCTATTTTTGAGAAACAAGCAAGTTTTTGATGATTCTGATTTTTTTAGGGTCAATATTAATTCTTTCAGTAGATACGTGGTGGCCTAAGACAATACCTTCTATCATAAGCATGTAACATTTCTTGTGGCTGAGAGACAGATGATACTCCTGATAGCATTGCAACACTTTTTCCAAGTTTTTGAGGCATTCATCAAATATCTCTCCATAGACAGTGAAGTCATCCATATAAATTTCTGCACATTCATTGGCCATATCTACAAAGATACTAAGGACAACGCGCTGAAATGTTGTAAGAACATTGCATAGCCCAAAGGGTAATATAAAATAAGCATAATTACCTTAGGGATAAGTAAAGGTGATATTTTTTTGGTCCTCAAAAGTAATTCTAATCTGGTTGTAATCACTAAAGCCATCCAAAAAAATAAAATATTTCTTCCCTAATAGTGTGTCCAACACTTGGTCAATGAAGGGTAGAGGAACATGATCCTTCCTAGTTGTTGTGTTGAGTTCCTTGTAATCAATGCATACATGCCATTCTATATTTTTATTTGGTATAATTACCAAAGGTGACACCCATTCACTGTCTGAGATGGGATATATAAATTCAATAGTCAATTTTTTTTGTAATTCCCTTTTAACTATTTATTGAAGAGCTGGATTCATCTTACGTTATAGTTGTCTAATTGGATGACACTCTTCTTTGATGTAGATATGATGTGTGCATGTTTTTGGATTGATTCCTTGTATATCCTCATAATCTCATGCAAAAGCACATTGATTTGCATGCAACATGTTGACTAGATGTTTTTTCTTATTTAACTCTAATTTGCTATTAATAAGCAATGTTTTTCTTGGAGTGATTTCAATTTGCTATGAGAGTGATTTCATTAATTCCATATTGATAATGGATTTGGTTTCACTATAGCTATGAGGCAGCAACTAGTAAAATATTTTTTGTGCAGATGCATCATAATTATCTAATTCTCAGAAGCTAAAAAATAGGCACTCAACATATTACAAGTGGTTGAGATATGTAGAAAGAGTTTGGTAATTACACTAAAAAATATTGGAGAGAATGGTGTCTTCTTTCCAATCATCCAATGTGCATGCATGATCTATGGTAAATACAAGAATCAAAGAAGGTTGCTCTGCCTCATCTTCTTCAACCCATAATGAATGCTCGAGTGTAAAAACTGACTATGTTAGGGGATAAAGGACCAACTTTTTAGTGTGGTTACCATTGGAGATCATCATATTACCTGATTTATAGCTGATGAAGGCATCAGTTATGACAAGCCAAGGTCATCCTAAGATAAGGGTGTATCTATCTAAATTAGACTTAGATTGCAGTATAATAAAATTTACAAGATACTTCCAAGAATCTATAGTACTGATAAAATATTCAATGATTCCCTCTAATCTGATTGTAGACCTATCAACCATTTATAGTAGTGTATATGTGAGATGAATATTATTCAGTTATAGTTTGTGTATAGTTTTGGTTGTCATTACATTTAATTCAGCCCCCAAGTCTATCAATGTGTTGAACAGTTCTTGGTCATGGATATGGACTATTACCACTGGGCATGTTAGATTTGAATATTTCCTTGGTAGGGTGTTCCCCAACATGATGTTTGCTAGCTAGCCAATCACATGCACAATATTAGGATCATTTTTCTTCCTTCCTAATTTTCATAGACATATGTCTCTAGTAGCTTTAGAATATATGGGTGCATCCTTGATGGCCTAAAATAGAGGGATTTTAACACAAAAGTTTTTAATTTATCCCATGAAATCAAAATTATATTTAATTGTATGATGTTGAAGGCTAAGACATTTTTTAAATGAGAGGGTTGTTTCATCAACACTTTTGTTTACTGGTTCAAAGAGTTCTTGAGGTGATAGAGGTGGGTTAGCATGTTCTTTTGAGGTTTCATCATTTGACTCCCTTATTATGGGTGGTGTTGGGGGTGGTAAAAATTTCTCTAAACAGAGGTGAACTTCATTGATGTTCACCATGTGTGCTAGGTACTAAACAAGCTAAATACTGAATGTGGGTTACACCAACTTATTTGCAAGATTATATACGAGTTGGGTAGGTAGCTGATTAAGATTAGGTGCAATGTGTGTATTGGGCATAAGAGTATGAGGTTGTTGTTGTAGAAGGAATCCTCCTGAAGAGTTTTTCTATGGATGGTGAGGTCTCTAGGGTTATTTCCACTAGTTTGTGAAAGGTGGGCCTTGGGGTGGTTTCCAAAATTTTATCTAAGGTAGGGATGCATTTTGTGGAAACTACCAAGAGGTGGTGGGGTAGTTTGCTTGAAGTGGCTACCAGCTAAAATTATGAGGTGGAATGTTCATCCAAGGACTAGTCTAATTGGGAGTAGCATTTACAAATTGTGATTTAAAGGAGGTAAATTTTACAAAAGGTGGATTTTATCCCATACCTTAATAAGGTGGTCATTGAACCCATGACCTTCTTTATGTAACATAGAAAATATGGTCAATATCTCCTCCTACAATGTGTAGCTCTACTATTTTTGATTCTTCAATTGTGATGTGAGATACTTTATCCCAAACTTCATGACATCTACAATCAGTATTTTTTTCTTATATTCTAGATAGTAAATGGTCAAGGCTTGATCCAAAGCTGCTTACTTTTGTCTTGAGTGCAGGTTGTCCAGTTGGGTGGCCAAATAGCTAATGATATCTTATTTTATGTCCTGTAATAGTTTACTAACCTCAGGTTTGATAGGCTATTTGTAGCTACCAATAAGAGCTTGCTACCCCTAACTTTGTTTATGATAGATCTAGAATAATTCTTGCTCAACTCTTTGATATCTGAGAATGGTAGGTGAGAAATATCTCCTCCACCAATTATGTCCAAGGCTTCCAAACAATCTTCTCTAACTCCTTTTAGGAAGATGAGTTTAAAAGGTCTTCTCCAAGTGCACTTTACTTGAATTTTTATACACTGAACATGAACCGTTGAACATAGTCCTCTAAGGATTCATCCCCCTCTTGGGTCATCTTGAAAATGCCATTTCTTCTATAACTTCTTCCTCTTCCATATTCCTGATACTTGGTAAAAAATTTCTTTTTCATGTCTTCCCAAGTGAGGACCAAATTACTACCCAGTCCCATAAATCAACGGAATGCTAAGTCTTTGAGAGTAGCTGGAAAAAGTTTTAAATTTTTGTGCACCTTATTTGTAGTCATAGCTTTTATAGAGAATATCAAATTTGAACAAGAATGTGTTTGGGTCTTTTGATAATGTACCTTTAAAATTGGGCAAGGTTGAGGGAAGAATATTTTTCATTTGTGTTATGTCTGTTGCATCTAAAAAAAAAATTTAAAAGTAACTATGTTTGGAGTCCCATTGTCATCCATAAAGTCTCCTTCTCTACTCATAATGGCTCTTCTTGTGATATGGATACCAAAGGTACTCAAGATCTCATCCTCAAATATTGTGTCAATCTCTTGGTCATCATGATAATAAATGATTATCTATTGGTCCTCAATCTTTTTACTAGATGAAGGGTTTAAAGATTCTTCTTAGCTTCCTTTGATTTGATCAAAAAAATTTACTAAAATGTTGTAAATATGTTACTCTCTGGAGTGTCTGGTTGGTGTAGTTCCTCTCTTTCATTTCTTCTTACCATCTCAGCTAATGTTTCTTCTACATATATTTCCTTTCTCAGAGCTAATAATGTTTTTTATACAAGCTACCTCCTTCATTTTATAGTATTCTCTTCTTCAAGAGCCTTCTGGCTTATGGTATATTCTTCAACAAAATTCTTAGTTGTTGTAGGTATTTGTGGATCTTTCTCAGTAGCAACTTGTGGTTTGTTTGGTAAAAATCTCCTTCAAGAATCTCTCTCTGAATAAATGTTATATTACTCCTTTAGTTGTTATGTCCCTTCCTACACAGAGTTAGTTTTTTTTTTGTGTGTTCAAGGGGGTTGTTTCAAAAAAAAATGCAAAAATAAAAGAGTGTGGAAATAAAAACAAAGAGGAATTGAAATTCTACTTCTAGAAAGAAGTAAAAATTAACTACTAAAAGTGGGAAAATTATTTTAGAAAGCATGAAATGAAAGCAGAGAAATTGTTCTAGAAAGTAATAAATGAAATTAGAAAAATTAAAAGCACACTTTGTCAAAAATAAATCATTTTTGTAAGAAATAAATTTTAGAAACATGAATTAAGTAACTTATGCACTGTTTACTTCTAAAAACTTAGATATCTGGCATAAGACACTATAGTGCCCTCACTCAACTTTTCTAACTGGAACTATATGTCTAGAAACTTAGACCTCTAGCATAAGACACCATAGTATCCTCACTCAAATTTTTTGGCTGGGTAGAATAGTGCGTTAACTAAAAAAAATTTAATGATTAATTTTAGAAATAATAATTGACACCCTTATCAACAATAGTGTTAAATTATTGTGTAAATTAATTATCAACCTAGGGTGCGTACATTTTTCAAGAGTGTTAGCACTGTATATGTATTATTAATTCATAAATCAACTTGCTTCTCTATTTGAAGTATAATGAATTTATGTTGAATTTACCAAATAGATATATTATGAAACTGTTGTGACAAAATTACAAAACTATTTGATACTTATGTAGCATACATGCATCACACCTATATAATCATATTTAACAATAAAATCAACTTACACAACACACTAAAATTAAAGAGGGTTACGATATTCACAACAAATCATTCTGAGGGGACCCTTCCTCATTCAAAACTAAGCTTTAGTCTTTCTCTGAAATAATTCACAAACTTCTTACAAATTCAAATTTTTCATTATTTAATTTTGAATACAAATACTATAGTTCAAAAACTTTTACTATTACCTTATCAAAATTATCTAACTCATAGTCTAATCTAGGTTATAGTTTTAAATATAGAAGGCAGTTTATTAACTCTTAACCAAAAACACCAAACTAGAAAAAAATATAAATACTTAGAAACTACCCCAATCAACCTTCAAGTGGTTAGTAACCAAAATTACTCTTTTTGGGTTTGACTAGGTTAGAGACAAGGCATACTATTTTGCTATTTTATTTATCTTTGTCTTTTCTCATTATCTTTAACTTTTCCATCTTTGGCAGCACACCCAATGTCTCCTTGAATGTAAGAAATTCGTACAGCAACTATGATTTTTTATAATCGTCCATTTAGTTCTCTAAGACAATTAGATGTGTCTACAATATCTTCTCAATAATGACTCTATTTTACATGGTGGTTGTAGGCACTCTATAGTAGTTACAAACAACCTGTAGATGAAACCTTTAGTTACTATGGGCACTTTGTAGTGTCTACAAAAAATTTATACGTAAAGCTTACAGTTATTGTGGGTATTTTATAATAGCTGCAAGCAACCTATAGATGAAGTGTACAGTTATTATGGGCACTCTACAGTGGCTGAAAGCAACCTGTAGGTAAATCCTATAATTATTGCAAGCACTCTGTAGTGGCTATGGACAACCTATAGCTGAGGCCTACAATTGCTATGATCATCCTATAGTAACTATGGCTTATTAATATCCTATAGCCTTTCATGACCCTTCAAATATTTGTTAGGTAAAGTCACATCAATATAATTCAATCAATAAAAAATATCAATAATTCATAGCATAACACACACACACACACACACACACACACACACACATGAACATACAAAATCATAACTTCATTCATTCATTTACTTTAGTGACAAATAGTTATGGATTTTACATAGAAAAAGACTTAGACTAAGCATGGATGAGCCTATAAAATTAAGAAATTAGTGGCCTCATTAGCTTATTCATTTCTCTGATTATAAGACATGTTATAAGGCCATCTTACTAGATTTGGCAAGTTGTCATGGGGAAAGTTTGTCGAAAAACTAGTCCCTATCTTTGTGGCTCTGTTTGGATCATAGGTTGATGGCATTATAACATAATAAGGTTATTGAACATTTTTTATAACTGAAGGTATGCTAGATAAATATCGAGCCATTTGTTCTTGGTCTTGCTCCATGTAAGGAGGTGGGCTAACCAGATAATTGACCAAAAAATCTTGACTTTGTTCCCCTATTTGAGTGTTGTATGGTGGATAAGAATCCATCTCCCAAATAACATAATCTCCATAAGGATCCTACATAAGGTCCTTTTGTGTGACAACATTTTCATATCCTGGATTATACATGGCTCCACTACATGTGTAGTGAGAATTGGTCGTATTTATTACAAATATTTTGCAACAAGAGTGGGTAGAGTTCTAGAAACTCTAAAAATCTATGTCTAAAAAGATAAAGAGGTTCAAACTCTATCTAGCTTGGTCTAGGGTGGAGTTGTATATCCAAAAGGTCAATGCTAAGATTTGGTAAAAATATTATAATGTTAAATATTTCACACAAACAAGGTCAAGTAAAATGACCTAAAAATAAGATGCCAAACTCTAATGTTCAAAGATGTTTTAAATAGGTCTAAACTAGGAAATGGAAATGTTACTAGGTCTTTTGTTTAAATCCAGAGTCAAAAGCTAAGCTCAAACAGACTATGCTAGGACTTTTGGTCGAATGTTGTGTTAAAATCTAGACTTGCAAAAAAGAGATGATGATTAATATAATAAACTTGAAATAGTTTGATAAAGACTAGGCTCTTGATTTTAGACATAAACATGATCAGATTGGTATAAAACAAAAAGCACTTTGAAGATAGATTGATTCTATTAAACAAAGGCACAAACAATAAAGTTTCTCAATTTGAGTAATTAATTAACCTAATTTATGCAACCTAAAAGAGAAAGATTTGTGTATCGGCCCTTACATATTGAGGTCTAAACAAAAATCAATCAATGTTTGGATCCAAACTTGTAAAAGCTAATTGAAGAATCAATTAAGTAAACTAGGATTTTAATGACCAAAAATCAAGAAAAAATAGATTAACATGACTGTGCTAAACATATATCCAATAAGACACAAATGATTGTTTCAAACAATGATAATTTGGGCATAAGACAAGACAAGTCTTTTGAAATAATTTGGATAGCATAATGGTGTTATCGCTCCCAAAAGATATGATAATGTTACGTTTCAAAGACTTTTAAGGAACAATACTTGAAATTATTTGGGTAGCATAATGTCTATGTCTCAATCAAGTTTCATACTCAATGTTTTTGAAACAAAAGTTTTCTAAGTTAAATCAAAGTGTCAAATGGATGGCATAATACCTCCTCAAACAATGGAGTAATGTTGGACACAAGACTCATTCATGACGTCATTTAAACAAAAAATAAATAAATCTAACACACCAAGTAATAAAAGAATAAATGATAAAAATACAACTAAGTATATCATTCTAAATCCTATTAAGGTGTGGCAAAGTGGGGTTGACTAAAACTTACAAGTTATGACCACCTAGATTGATTCTATGTGTGGTTAGCATAAGAGATGCATCACATCACTTGAGTTTATACCAATCAACTTATCATACAAGGGTCTATTATTTTACATAATGATAGCATCATTGGACTCTTAGTGGTATCCCCTGGTTGACCACACCTAACTCAGGCCTTTGTTACTAAAGGAGAGGTTAGTTGCTCAACCCCTTAGATCTAGCAATATGTGTTCTTATCTTTGTATACCCCATCATGAAACGTGGTTGAAACACTATCAAGAGATAAAGACATGATTCAATTATGCCCTAAAAAACTTGTGAGACGTAATGACATCTCCTTCACAAACCAAAAATGCATAAAAATAAAGACTAAGTAGAAAGACTTTAGGGTTGATTTTAGATCACTCAATACCATGTGAGTTTGGGGAGAGCCTAGGCAACTTTCTTTCTACACCTTGGACTAGGCATTAAATTCAATAAAAAGATATTTTTGATCCCATGAGTTCTCTATAAGGGATGGAGGGAGAGCATACATGTGTTATTCTTCTTGCAAAAAAAAAATCAATAAATAGTTTATAAATAATTACAAGTGAATTTTGATTTTAGGAACCAAATTAAAATGTGATAATGTTCTTTATTTGGCCCCTTGACTTAAGTGTGAAAGCATAAAAAAATTGCATAAAAAACCAACTAAAGCAAAAAGCATATATGTTCATTTTTAATCTCAAAAGTCCAAATGTGTGAGACTTAACCTAAGTTCATTTTTAAACACTAAAAGTAAGTGTTCAAGACTTAAGTATTTGTTTTAAGCACTAAAAATGAAATGTTTCTAAGACTTAACCTTCTAAATTTGTTTTAAACACTAATGTCCAAATGTGTAAAATTTAACATGTTCATTTTAGGACCCAAATTAAAATGTGCAATATTTGACTAATTCCTTTTAAAAGCTCAAAATGAAATGTTTGATTAGTCTAAACAAGCAAATTGGTGTTCCAATTTACATCTATGACCTACAATTATTAGATAATAATGTCCTACTTTGAAGCACTTTCTTGGATGGGCAAATGATATTTGAAATTTAGCTCTTGAGTTTTTTTTTTTTGAAAAAATAGTGACCATGGCTGGTCAGAGATGATCGGTGCCAGTTCACGACAAACGTGGCTAGTTGATCAGAACTGACTTCAATCGATTAAGACCATCATAGATCACCTATAAACATAAATGCAAATCCATAAAAGATAAACATGTTAAGTTAAGCCTGGATAGCAAAAATATTAAGAAAACCTGTAAGGCAAAGTTTAGTCAATGGATTTAGATGCTTTTGAAACTAAAAAATTATGAAAAGAACTGATGAAAAGAATCAAAATGCAACCTTTAGACCCATTTTTCCCCTACAATCCAATCATCGAAATTGATGTTTAGGAAAAACCATTTTCAGTCTCTGTGTAGATTCAATAAATATAAAGAAAGTCAAATATGGCCAAAACAAGGTTAAAAATGTAATTTTAAAGAGATTTAAGCATCTATTTCTTAGTTTTTGACTTGTATATTGATCACCTTGCTATGTGGGGTACTTATGGTCCCATCAATCATGTCATTTGTGATCAAAAAATCCAATAAGGGTGGTTAGATCATATGTTAGCTTCACAAAAAAATTCAATCAAAATGAAAATAAACACACTAACAAACATAACACTATTTTGCCTAGATCAAAGGGAGGAGCATGGTGAAGAAACACAAATGAACAAAGCACAACTAAAAATGGAAAGAACTCACACAATTCCTTGAATTCTCCAAGAAGTTTCTTTGTATGGCTTGCTCAGATTGTGCTCAAGAAGTCTTCATCAATGGGGTTTGGCTATCTACATCTCCTCTTGGCACCATGGTTGGCTTGGATTTGGATTTGATATATTTTAAAATGGCTTGGATTGGCTCAATTTTGGCATTATAACACTATGTATTTTCTTCATGCCCTAAATCTTGCATTATAACATTACTCTTATCCAAGCTCTCTAAATAGAGAGGTAAATGTTTGTATTTATAGGTTTTAAAATCAACTAGGAATGAGTTAAATCCTAACATAGGTTTGCTTAATTAACACCAGTAGAGTTAAAAGGTGTCCAAACCTCATGATTAGCATGGAATATGTGTGCTTTGAGATATTTTGGATTTTGGACAACTCATAAAATCTAATGATGAAAACCTAGGATATTCTTTGATTTTGAATTTTCCTTTTTGATAATTCATTTAATTGCTCAAGGATGAATTCAATTAGGATTTGATTAGGATTTGCATTTTAATTAATCCCTTTTATGGATTTTGAATATTTTTCAAGTTTTGATTTAATTGATTTGGGCATTTGCTCTATTTAATTGATTTTTGGGCCAAATTGATTTAATTGTATGTTATGAAGACAAATTCAAGACATTTAGAAAGTCTTAGGCTAGATATTTAATGGTTGGTAAGAATGTATCTAAAGTTAGGTATGAATCCATTAGTGGTCACTTTTAGGTGTCTACATCATCAAGATCATCATTCCTCACCATGCTTTGTGTATCTAACTGAATTTGTTGAGTTGTCTCTAAAACTAATGGATCTGAATTTCTAGACTTCATGTCATTCTTGTGAAGAGTTTTTGAAGTGTCTTGACCTTTATCATGTCCTTGAACATTATGACCATCCATGCACAAACCCTAGGATGGAGGGTTTTGAGCCCAAAAAGAGTATACCATCAAATTATACCATTACGATCATCTCATTGAGATGAATCTAGTGACTATTAATTTGCACAAGGATGTAAAAAAATTCTAGATTTTTGTTTTAAAAAAGTCTTTAAAAAATGCTACAATGGCAAAAAAATTAAATTCTTCCTGGATCACAAATTATAGTTTTTTAATCTTTCAACTCTCCTAATTGTCAAAACACTATATCCAAAAAATAACACATCAAAAACATATCCAAATCGATGCTCTAATACCATTTGTATTGAAATTACTTAGATGTTTCACAATAATAGAATAATATATCATATAAATATGAACAGAATAATCAGATCCATAATAATAATTAACAAAAGAGTTATTATTTGATATAATAGATATTAGTGTTTCATATGTGTGCGTGGATAATTATAAATTTTGTATTTGTGTGAATAATGAGTTATAATAATAACTCAAATATGTAATTGAAAAGAGAATAAAATAGTTCGTACGTGTGATAAAACAACTCATTAGGAGATAAGCTTGTGAGAGTCTTTAGGAGATTAGATAGAGTGATCTATGGGATAGGGGATGAATGTTGACTCCTATTTTTTAGGAGAATAATTTATTATATGTTGTAATGAGTTTAATTAATAAAAATGTCTAAGTTGATTGACAAAATTATTTTTGAGTAAAAACTCAACCAGTTTTCAACACTAGTATTCGAGCAGGTTCAATGGGACCTCTTTGTAAATTTAGGCCTTGATTGTAATAGGACTAAGAAATGCAAACCATGTGCGAAAGTCCTTATACTCGACAAGCCATTATATTTTACTAGTATCATAAAATCAATGCAAACTACATGTAATTCTACTATCATTTGTTTTTTCATAAATAGTTTTCTATATTTGCATGTGTTTCATTCAAATTTTGTTATTATTCAAAAGAAGGTAGTAAAAATAGAAATAAGGTTTATGGTAGAAATACCTGATAAAAGGTGTGCACGTAGAATTATAAGATTGTAAAGAAATCCTCTTTAGATGGGGAGGAAAACCTACAGATAAAATAACACTAAAGCAAATTTGTTCATTAGACAAATAATTAGGTAGATTGCCTAGCGTTGGCTAGATCTCAGAAGCATGGGATTCCTTAGGGTTGTCAATCCACTATTTTTTAAACAATTAAGCTTATAAAACTGAATAAAAGGTGCTTGCATCAATAATCAAAAAATATTTGAGACTGAATAACAAGGATATGCTTGATAAAATAGATAGACTAGAAATGATCTAATTAGTGAGAAACTGATTAGTACTAGTGGGTAGAGGTGTGATTCAGGGAATCTGATAGAGTTCAGAGAATAGGTAGGAACTCAAGAAGAAGGATCTGGTTGGAAAAGAAAGGGAATTTTAGCTTGTTGGTTTTTAACCTGCCATAGGTGACCATCAATGGTTGGGGTGACCATCAACAGTTAAGCAATCGTGGATGGTTGACTGTCCAATTTTGGACTTATCAATAGCTAGTGATGAGATTCAAAGAATGAATCTTGAGAGTTTGGTTCAAGGTCTATTAATTATGAAAACAGATAAAATAGATAAATGGTAGTAATCAAGTATTTGACTTATCAAAAATAGATTAGTTGATTGGTAGATGTTGTTGATTCCTAGGTGGAATCTAGTTCAATTCTGATAAAATGATGGTGCTTGGAAATTTTATCTGAGAGGCAATGGTAGATTGGCTCTCTCAAATACATGGCTGATGATGTTTGATAACATTGGATGACCTATAATAATAAAAATTTGAGTCCCTGAGCTCTTGATAATAGTAGCAGATATATTGATTTGTTGCTTCTCTCCTCTTTTAATAGGGAAGGGCCAGAGGCTGAAGTGGAAGTTTAAGAGGTGCTTCTAATTTAAATTACTCGTGCAAGGTCTCATGAGAGGATGTGCACAAATTATATTTATAAAAGGTAAGCATTTATTTGCTGGTATTTGCATGGAAAAGTCAAGGTGGTGGGGCCTGACCGTCGATGGTTAGGTTGACCATTGATGGTGAGCCTGACCATTGACGATCAAGGCTAATAGCCAAAAGTATCCAAAAATGGTTCTTTTAAGTCTGATTAGTTGATTAGTAAATTAAATGGGTTTTCATTCATTTAAAGGGTCCAAGGAATTGTTTAGGGGTTCGACAGTCATAATCCAATATGCGAGATTTTGGTGTCTACATTTGCCCCTTTTTATGATGTGGCTTGAATTGATAAGCTATAGAACAAAAATAGGTGCTAGGTGAGGTCAGGGTTGCCCCAAGTTTAGGAATAGGTGTCCTCCCTCAAATTTGGAGGTGATAAGGTAAAACAAAATTGAGTCAGGGTTTGATAAATGGGTAGGTGGTGAGATAAGGTTGGGCATTTGAAACGTGGAGTCAGTGTACAAAATGTGACAAAGTGTGAAATTTAAAATCATGTAAAGGCTCAAGTTGCCAATGTTTGGTAAAATTAAAGGTTATGATAAGAAGACAAGTGACTAATGTAACACATGAATGTTGTAGGCATGGTAGTGGGATACACCTATTAGTCTCCAAAGCAGGTCTAGTGTGTTTGTGGGTATTCAAGATAGGAATTGAACTCATGGAAATCACTAATAGGTTGAGTGTCATGGGTGTCTGAGGTAGGAAGTGCTCTTGAGAAGACACAAATGCTCAGATTTATACACAAGGTGGTGCAAAATGTGTATAGGCAACATGGTAAAGATGTCCAATGTGGTCAAAATAACCAAGCATAGGTAGTGCAAATTGTGTAAAAAAATCAAGGCAAAAATGATCAATGTTGAGGTAAACATGGGCAAATGGGTGGTTGTGGGTGGGGACAGTCGAGTTGACTCTATATGCACTAAGAAATTAGGCATTGCCTACATAGGTGAGGGGATGCAAAACCCTACCTTATCTTCAAGCTAAATGTATTTATGGTTAGGAAAGGTAGGTTGCTTATTAAGAAAATGAGTTATGTAGGTGTTGAAAATAGGTAGGTGAAGGAACGAGATGTCCAAAAATGTCTTGTGCTAAGGTTTGCTAAAGGTAAGATGGGTAGATAAAAGGGCAAGGAAGGGTAAGGTCTGGTGTGGTGACCTGACCGTCGACAATTAGGGTTAACCATCGACGGTCACCTTGATCATCGATGGTTAGGTTGAAACCCTAAAAGTCAAAATATAAAAAGTGAAAGTGAAAAGTCATTTTCATCTTTTGACATTTAACCTCTAAGAGATATGTTTGAGCTATTTTATATTATTGCATTTTGTACCAAGGGTTGACCAAGTTGATTTTGAGGTGGGGAGCTATGATTGGTTGAGCTGGTTCTTGAGGAGATTTAGTTTGTTGACTGAGATGGATGGTGGACGAGGGCACGGCCGAGTAGAGGGATGCATGCTCCGTCCATGACATAGTTCTTGGAATGAGGCATGGGTGTTTTAAACTTGCTATTATTAGTAAAAAAGTGATTGGGTACATGTGAAAATGAATTTAGTAAATGATATGTAAAATTTGAGGGTTAAGTTTAGGGTTTTTACATAGGAATGCCCTAAATTTGAATTTAGGTTAAAATTGGTGAAATCAGAGAATTGAGGTGGATGAAAAAGATAGGTAGAGTATGGGAATGTAGTGTAAAGTCATGTTAGTTATGAAATTTTGATTGTAGGTATAGATTTGGGGATGGTTAGGGCATGAAGAGTCATGGCTTGATGGCATGCACTAACTGTCGATGGTCGAGGGTTTAAGTCAAAAAGTGCCTAGGAGACCGTCAACGGTTGGGAGAACCATCAACAGTTGGACCCTAGTGTTAAATAGAAGGAGCCTAAGTATGAAATAAGGGGTATATATAATATTTAAGAGGAAAATAGGGTGTTTGTGCCTTGAGGATGCTTAGAATTATTAAGATAGGATATGGTAGAATGTAAAATAGGATTCTAGCTCAAGTGAATTCTTATTGATAAAAGAATTGGTAGAGATAATTCTATTTGTAAATATGCTAAGATGATAGAATTAATAGATAGTGGTATTAGGCATATCTGTTTAACATGTTCAATGAAATGCAAGCTTGAGAGAAGATTCACCTGAAGGATCATGTTCTCATACTCTTTGTGTAGGTACGAGATACGATGAGAAATGAGGAGTGGAGACACATGGAGGCTATAAGTTTAGGTTTAGTACATCATTATCAGCATGTGGTCTGAGATCCTGAGATGTTGGTGGCACTGATCGAGAGATGGGACCCAGTGACCAACACATTTTGGTTGTCGACAAGCAAGGTCATGATACTACTGGAGGATATTATGAGGATCACTCAGTTACCCATCTGTGGGGATGTGATATACCATATAGAGAGTGAGGAGTGGGACTACTATATGGACTAGATTTATAGTGATGATCAAAAATAGGTAGAGTTCTATGTAGGTAGTTCCAGGTATGGTCCTATGTATTAGCTCTCTCTTGATGATAGGTGCCTAGTTACGATGATGATGATGGCTCTAACAAGCTTTGTGCTACTAGATTCAGTTGGTGGATAGTTTCCATATGTGTTGTTCAGTTGATGGTCTAGATGCTCTTAGGGAGGGCTATGTTCAACTGGGCACATGTGTTATTGGTATAGGTATATAGGGAGCTATGGGATTTCAAGGTACACTAATGCTACAAGATCAACATCAACTTAGTGTTACATTATTGGGCATATGAGCATATCAGGGTATTAAGACCCCTGGGTGTACTTGATGATACTTATGTGTCAATAGATTATGTGGCCAATTTTATGTGATGGAGGAGGTCATTCATCTACACAGGAGCAAGAGGATAGGTGAGGGATATGGATTAGTTCTGAGATGATCTCGAGGGTTTGGTGCTGGGGGATGTGATATGGTGGTCGTATGTTAGATGGCCACAATGGGCAGGGTTGAGGTATCATATGATAGGGTTATAAAGCTGGTGTTAGATATATAGTCAATAGGAGATGGAGACAAAAAGGATCCCTCTTGACCATGTATAGAGATAGTTCAGACTTATACAAGGGATTCTTATTGACATGGTGTAGTACCAAAGGGAGGAGGGAGAGTTCTTACTACCTGCGTCGCAGCCTGTAGACATAGTTTAAGGTTTAAAGGAGTTGCCAACAAGGGCCTACATTGATGATGTGGGGATTGTTGATGGGTACACTACTTGGTATCAAGGTCGGTATGCCATAATGGATTTTAGTTTGGGAGATGGGGGGCAGCAGGGCATGGATGTAGATCAACACAGACACAGGCACAGGCACAGGGTGGCCCTCAAGCGGTGACTATTTTAGTAGTAGCCCAAGTATAGGTGGCAATATTATAGGGCCAGGTGGCCACCTTACTGAGATAGATTACTACTTTGCAGCGGTAAGTGAGTACTATGATAGGAGAGAGGGATCAAGCATAGGCATAGGTGACTACTTTATAGGCATAGGTAGTGATATTGTAGGGTTAGATTGGTGCTCTTCAAGGGTAGATTGGCATAGGAGGAGCATGAATTTTTGTAGGAGGTCTGATAGATACAGTACCATAGGCATGATACTTGGCCATGATCTAGGAGTTACGTTACTATGAGGTGATGGTATTGGAGCAGTCACCCCATGCCATGAGATTTGTAGAGTACAGTGATAGCTTGGGTGGTGGAGCAACAGTAGCTACTCTTGATCAGTGGGCATCTACAATTGGTCGTACAAGAGTCTCAGGGGGGACACCAATAGGTATAGGTCCTAATGGTGCCAGTAGTAGTGGTTCGAGTACCCCAGGGGCTTCATATTTATGAGATATGATATTTAGATACAATTTTGATTCTAGCTTGTGTGCAAATGTAGCAACATGTATATTATTTTGAGAGAGATACCTGCTTATTTATGTATTGACTAGCTGGATTCTACTTCATATATATATCATGGGTTTTATTCGTATTGTGATGTTTTTTATTTGATTGTCATGTTTATGGTAGATTGATCTAGTTAGGCATGTGTTGAGATAGTGATAGTTTATTTTAATTATATGGGATGATGATGTGTTGTTATGATGATGGACATGTATTAGTAGATATTAATTGTTTCATTGATGCATGAGTACTTTGATGTTGACATGGTATATGGATGTTTAATTTCATGTGATGTGAATGATATGATTATGATAAGATTGATGGATTTGATGATATTTGCATAGATGTAGATTTGAAATAATCCTAATGGGTTGTGCTTTTGATTTTAATGTATATGGATATGAATAAAGCTTTTTATTTGATTGGTGTACACGTAGGATGATAACAAACTAGAGAGATGTTTTTGATTTGATGTGATATGATTCTCTTTATTAGTATCTTTTTGATGAATATAGCTGATACGAATGTTCATGGTTTATGCTTGATGTTGATTTTTCTTTTTTAATAAAAAAATATTGATATAAAACTCAAAGGTTGGATTGGGCTTAGTAAAAATGGGCATGTAATACACTTCGCATTAGCGTGTTTTAGTTGTAGAAAGTAGGTATCCTGATCACTACGTATCAAGTGAGCTCATAGTCCTATGCATATATGATAGATGAGGGGAAAATGGATGATATTGAAACTTATAAGAAAGAATAGTATGTCTTTCCTATAGATATTCCAAGAAGTAGGGTAAACAAGTCTAAGCCATAATATATACAAAATGTAGATCGATAGATGTGGGAAGTGTATGAAGGAGGGTCAATTGCGGCTTTCCCTATGTGATTTGCTTTTTCATGAAAGCCAATTTCAGCTTTCAAAATTTTAGATATCTTTTGCTTGAGGGTATTTTGTTGTTTTGCTTGTGTGTTTATGTTTTTAAAGAAGTTGATCAATGCGAGAAGCTTCCAAAAATTGTTAGCACTTTGACAAATGTTTTTTTGTTTTAGCCATCCTTTGAGGGAGTGGTCTAATGTTTATAATTCCAAAATGCTTTTTGATAGTTGTATTTCAAAGGAGCAATCCACCTTACAATTGCAATTTCAAAATTTCCAATAGTTGTCCTTCAAGGGAGCAGTCTGTGGCTGCAATAGATTGACCCATGATATAGTGATTTTGCTTTTGCTTTTACTTGTTTTTTATTCTGATTTTTGATATTTTGCTTTGACAAAGACTTATTTACACATTGTAAAAGGATTAATTTTATGAAATCAAAACTAGGCTTGCATAAAATTCCAATAGGTAAAAAGGATTATAGAGACAATAACCATAGGAACTGTTGTTCCCAAAATGAGCTTTGCTCATTTTTACAAACAACCCCCTACGAAACTTGTCAGTTTCGTCTTGCCTTATCTTTTTCTGCAAGGGCGGCGAAAATCGCCGCCCCTGCACTCTTTCTGCAAGGGCGGCGAAAATCGCCGCCCCTGCACTCTTTTTGCAAGGGCGGCGAAAATCGTCGCCCCTGCACTTCATCATTTTTCACGCAGGGCATTAATGGCCCTGTGCGCCGGGTGGTTGGGGTTGGTTTTTCAACCTTTATAAACCGTTTTGGACCTCATTTCTTCTCACTGCCTCCTCCTCTCACCATACCTCTTGCACCTGAGCGATCCAAGCGACTTTGCGACGTGCCAACTCGCGGATCCGACTTCGTGGCGCGCGCGTCCTCCAGGTAGGGTTTGTTTTTAAGTTTCATTTTTATTTTTCGTTTGTTTTTGCTTTTTCTTCCCCACGGCCTCGAAATGGCGGCATTTCCTTGCCGCCGTTCCACCCCTGTTTTCCTCAAGCAAGGGCGGCATTTCTTTGCCGCTGTGCTCTCTTCTTGCAAGGACGGCGATTTTCGCCGCCCCTGCTCTCTTTTTGCAAGGGCGGCGATTTTCGCCGCCCCTGCTCCCTTTTGCAAGGGCGGCGATTTTTGCCGCCCCTGCTCTCTTCTTGCAAGGGCGGCGATTTTTGCCGCCCCTGCTCTTTTTCTTCCTTTTTTTTAACTCCCGGATTTTTTTTTTTGGGTTGTCCTTTTCGAGCTTTTTCTTCCTCGTTTTCCGTCTCTTAGCCCATCCTAACCTATTTAAGTGACCTCCTATAGCCTTTGTCACTTAAATTGCTCTCCCCGTCTCTCACTCTCCTTTCGACTATGGCTGCAGCTCCTTCAGCAAGCTCCTGCACGCCTGCCCCCGTTCAAACGAGATCGTCCCCCATGACGGAAGCATCTCCTTCAAAGGCCAAAAAGATGAAATACAGATACCAGGGCGTCTTCCCGCTCACAGCGATTACCTCGAATGTCGATGACATTCGAGACACTGAGATCGGTCACGTAGATATGGCTAAATTCCTGGTACGAACCAAAGCGACCAATCCCAACACTGGGATAATGAGGATTATCGAGAGTAACATCCACCTGGTGGCCGCCTTCCCAGTAGCAGCTCATCATGCGGAATTCGTCCTTCAATGCGTGCACTTCTATGACAAAGAGACCAGATCAGTCTCAGACGCCAGTGGCAGCATGATCATTCGGTTGGACCCCAAATTTATCGATAAAGTCTTTTTGTGTCCGCCAGCCACCGAAGTGACCCAGATCGACTTCGAGAATGCGCAGAGGGAATATGACAAAGACCCCGAGAGGGCAAAGAGGGTCATAAACCATAAGTGGTTAAAAACCCCAAGGACTGGCCTATCCAGATGGCCGAAAAGCTTCCCCAGAAGCGACTTCATTGAGGAAGTTGGTGACTTAATCACCCTTCTCAGCTGAGTACGGGGCCTCCCGTCTTCTTCGCAATTCCATGAATGGATGTATCCGTTCATAAAGATCATTCTGCAAGGCAAACAGGTCATCTTCTGGGGAGAACAGATCAGCAATGCTATTCACGAGCAGCTGACTAGGGTACAAACCTCCTTCAAATTCTACATGACCTCGTACCTGGTCTACATAGCTGCTGCCATGCGATCTTTCCCAGGCCTAACCACAGAGGGGGATAGGAAGACCACCCCGGTCTATTCATACTATCCGCAGCTGACACTTCAAGGCTCGACACGTCATTTCAGGCGAGTGAATGACGCATTCTTTGCCGTATTTCTATGTCTCTTCGATCCTCAACTGGAGCAGAAGAGGATGTCAGACGAGGCGTGGACAGTAGTGAACAGTTTTGGCTACATGTTCCTCCAGTTCCCTACATTTTCTTATCTACGGGTGGGTTTCTTCCAAGGATACCCTTATATGCTCCCCAGATTCCCTTCAGACAGGTTGGTTCTAATGGAGCTTTGCCGACAACTGGCCGTCGTACACTCAAAACAGATAGAGCTTAAGAGACCTGGTTTCAAGTTTCCTATCCAGATTGGCAGATTTTCTATTACTACATCAACTAAAGCAAGGGTTATGGAAACAGAGATGCAGATGGTTACCATCAAACCGTTCAAAAGACGAGAAAAATTTGATTACAGAGGAGTTAGGGAGATGATTCGAAGGAAGACTCAGTTTCACGAGCCTATGATTGAGGACATCTGGGTAGATATAAGGATAGCCGAAGAGATAAGAAAGATGGACTATTGCCGCCTCACGCTAGATCAAATAGAGTACCTCGGGCTTGCAGAGATCCCTTCAGGATTGATTGACGATGGAAATATAGTAAACAGCAGATATATGACAGAGGTCGCTGGTTCTCCTCTTCCTCCGATCAACTGGTCTCAAAAAGAGCTGACTTCTCTAAGGAAGAGATTCGAACCAGTATTGGCTAACACCAATAGTTGGTTGGCAGCAAATGGGATCACCCTTAAAGAATTCATTACAGGGTCGGAGGCCGAATATCAAGCAGAGATGAAGAGAAAGGCAAAAAGCCGAACCAAGAACAAAGACGACGTCCCTTCATCTTCTAGACCTCACAAGCCTAGGATCATCTTTGTATCCAAGAAACCTAGGTCAGAACAAAAACCTGAAGCAACAGTCGAAGGAACCACAGAACGAAGTCCCGGGATACAGGCAGCTCAACCGATAGGGTCGACAGAACAACTTTCAGAACGACCAGGTGTTGGGTCTCCAACCTCAACGGAGCATGTACGGCCGATCCAGGGTTCCTCTCCTCCTCATCAGTCTCCTTCGGTGCCCACTTCCCCTATCTCTCCCATTAGCGTTCCATCTTCCGGTGCTGCTTCTCCTTCCAAGGTGGTTTTTGGTGATCCACAAGATCCTTCAGCAGGTTCCCCTCGCTCTTCTGCATCCATCCCAAGTTTATCATCTCCATCTTTCAACCTGCCATCAAGCCCGGTGCCTAATCCTGAATCAACAGTTGACACAGTCTCACCGGTCACTCCAACTACCACTACTGTCACCACTAGTAGCGTGGAGGCCGCTACCGTGACACCAGCAGAAGCAACTATTGTTACAACAGGAACTTCTCTCCCGCCATGGATGTCTGCTTTCACACCAAAGAGAAAGAAAAGGGCCATCTCCCCAGAAGAATTTGATTTCGGCAAGATTGTGCCGGCCAGAACAAAGGCTCCCAAGAAACCAAAGATCCTTTCCAAGTTGGTCGAGGAAAAGGGGCAGAAATTTCTGGAAATTGCCAAACCCCCACAGGACGCAACCCTTGAAGGTTTTGAAAGAGCAGTTATTCTTTTTCTCGTGTTGAACTAGGCAAGGTTACACACGAAGGTGCGAAGAGTGACCTTCAGTCAGCAATGGACATTATGGTCCAAAAATTTGACAAAGAAAAAGAGATGAAAGATTTTTATAAAGCCAAGGCTGAGCAGTTAACGGTAGTAATCAGGAGATTCACCATCCCACCTGAGTCAGCAACTCCAGAGGCCTTTTCAGTAGATGATTCAGTTATTCAGAAAGCTGAAAAGACTTATTTAAGGGGAAAAGTAATGGAGGAATACATTGACCAGATACACAATCAAGGAATCTCTCTGCTGTCTGAGGTTGCAGAAAGAACAGGGAAAATGAAGAGATTGAAGGCTCAAGTAGACAGTTTTGTTTCTCTCACCTCTCAAGAGATTAATGGCTTGGAGAAAGATCTCGGGAGATGGAAGGAAATGGAAGGCCTAAAAAAGAGTATCCTGATATCTATCGGAGTTATCCCCAACAAGGATTCATATGTTGAGGTCAAAGAGACGATGATTTTTAGGATCCAGGTACTCAAAGATCTAATTGATGATCTCAAAGCTTTTAAAGAAGCTAGTGATAAAAGTGACCTGAGCTTGTTGAACAAATTAGAAGAGCTACCCTGCGACTTGACCTCTAAGGATCATCAGTTCCTTCCAGCAGACGAAATGATTCAGAATTTTGAAGGGATGATCCATAAGGATTTCAAAGGAGTGTCTTTTTCAATAACTTCGGTTGATAGCATTCTGGATGCTCAGTTGACTCTGGAAAATTTAAGATCCAGGTTAACTGGCCACTATAAAGCCATCACAGCATTAAAAGATGCATTGATCAGAGCAAGGGTCGTCTCCAACCACGCAGTTGCACCGGATAGCATCGGGATCCAGGCATCAATCACCATGTATGATGCTCATCTGAAGAAGTCTAGTGGCAAGAACTGACACTTTCTCTCTTTCTTCTTCTATCCTTATGCATTTCTATTTTCTACAGAATGCATGCAATTTTGTAAAATGTAATTACGAATAAAATATTTTGGAAAATATCTAAAAGTCAAAGATGAGTCATCTTTGACCAAGATATTTTATATTTTATTATTTTTCTATTTTTGAGGATTTTCTCCCTATATATAGTGGAGACCTCATTTGTAAATTCTTCTTGGAAAAATAGAGAGCAAACACTCTGCTAAAATTGAAGCAACTTTTGAGACTTTGTGCTCAGATTTGTAAATCAGATTTTGTCAAATGAATGAGAAGCAAGTGATTTCAGACTTTGTATTGAAGTTATCTGTGTCATCTAGGAAATAGTTTCTTATGTACTCTTTCCTGATAACCTCTTATTTATCTGACTTAATAAGCAAAGTGAATGTGTTGATATTATCTAAGGGCACTTTTTGAGGGTAGAAGATAGACTTTGTGCTACTTTTACTTTTGAGATTCTTTTATCTTTTGTAGTTTCAGGTGAAGACTTTGTGCTTCACTTCATTCTACGGTTATACTTGTTCCGAATCTGTGGAGAAGCTACGGAAGACTTTGCGCTTGCGTGAGCATTCTTGTGACTTTGTTACTTCAGGTAATCTCTTGCTCTTTGTTTGATACCATTCCTGAAAGAAGAGGAGTGTTGTTAGCTTTAGACCAGAGATTTTCCTTTTTCGTCCTACATACATTACTTCTGAAAGAAGAGAAGTAGATGCTGTTTTACCACCCCCCATGTGTTATTTTCTGCTTAATTATATACATACTTATAGCACGTAAATATTGATAGGGAACCTCCCCTTGATGAGAGGAGAGATTTGCCTCGTCCTGATCTGGTAAAGCCACACTCCTCGTGGTGTAAATCTCCCTTATGCTGTGGCTGATATCCCCATTTTACCATCAGTTAGTTGATGACAAAATATTCACCCAACAGTTTTTTGGTGACTCCGCTGGGGACTCGGATGTGCAGTCTGAAACCTCAAGTTTTAGATTGAAGCAGTCCTTACCCTTCTCCATTACGTAATCTGGCGACTCCGTTTCATGTCTTACCCATTATCGTTTTAGCTTTACCAGTTGCCTTCATTATATTATCTGGTTTGCAAAACCAGAGCTGCTGGGAAGAACGCACATCTTGGAGCCTCAAGCTTCAACTTGAAGTAGTTTCGGTCCCATTTTTGTTTTAAAAATCTGGCAACCCCACGCTATACCAGAAGTCAGAGATCTAAGGGTGTGGTTGACCCTGTGTTTGAATTAGCGCAACAAAGTAATTTTGATCTGTTTCCTCCACCTGCTTCTCTTCGACGGTCTAAGAGCTTTCGTCCTAGCGTTGTCAAGTCACCAACACAAGGTAGAACCCTTTTTCCCGCTGTCAGTCGCCGCCTACCTATAAACACTCCACCAAGGCTCGTTATCCCACCTTTTCACCCTCTTATCACTATGGCTCAAGGCCCGTGGGGTAATTCCTTCGGCCCTCTTAATTTAACCCCACCTCTGCATGAACTACCTCGTAGCTCTAGAAAAAAATTTCCTAAGTTTTTTGGAGATGGAAAGGTTCATCCCGACGAGCATATCGCTGCTTTCTCCATAGCATGTGGCGTAATTGGTGTCGATTTTGAAGATGTAGCGGTGAGACTTTTTGTAGAGACTTTGCAAGGTGCGGCTGCGGATTGGTTCTATCACTTGCAGGTTGGGTCAGTGACTGACTGGAATACACTAAAGTCCATATTTGAAGCTCGATTTAAGCCCGCTGAAGATGCACACGCTCTGTTAGCTCAGCTAACACAGATGAAAAAAGAATCCCAGGAACCCATGAGGGATTTCATAGCCAAATTCAACAAGTTGAGGAACCGGATTCCGACTGTGGCTCAGCCCACGCTGGAAAATCTCAAGTGTTTTTTCATCAACTCGCAGCTTCCTGAAGTAAGCTTCCTGTTAAGGCGAGCTGGCCCTATGGACCTAGCATTGACTCAAAATTTGGCTACTGAGATTGAGGATGATCTTATCCTAGCAGGCAAAATCAGGAAAGACTCTGGTAAAAACAAATGCCCCTCACCTGCTGAAAGTTCCTCCACAGGCACTACTGATCCTATGGTGCAAAAGTTAACAAATGAACTGATTGCTTTAAAGAGACAAATCGCTCAAGGCCCGTCTGCCCCTACCTATCGAGATGCACCCAGGAGGACATTTCAGAATCAGCCATATCAAAATAATATTGCCCGAACCCAAGGACAATCGAATCGCCTACCTCCCCCTTCAGGGAGATTAGCCATTGAAGCAGCACCTATAAATTCAGCAGTTGGATACTTAGAAACTGAGCACGACCTTTCCTTTCAGCCGCAGCTGGATCAATCGGGGAGTGTTAACCTCTTTGATGAACAGGATGAGGAATTAGCTGGTGACTCCAGTATCGGTTTCCTAGATTACCAAGATGAAACCGGACAACAAGGGGAAGATTCAAAGGAAGCTTATGCTGTCTTTACTAGGTCTCAAAATCAACCGGCTTCACGCACTGACAAAGGGAAAGCAGTTGACGAGCTCCGGCCAGCAATTTTCATTGCCCAACGTGGGACTCCATTACCTCTGCAATCAAAAGATCAGGTGACTCATAAAAAAGTAACTGCTCCCGGTCACTTAATATCTTTCCCTCCTACTACTCAGGCCGGTGAAGAACCTGTCAAGGTCCTTAATGAGGGGATTGCTCCTTTTTCTATTGCAACCACCCTTCAATCATTTGATATTATTGATCATGCTAAAAAAACTAAAATTCAAATGACGGAGATTGAGTATTTGAGAGCTAACCTAGAACAGCTTGATAGGTTAGCAGAATATGTTAAAAATAAAGCTGTCCCCATAGGACAAAATCCTTCAAAGGTTGTTCCAGATCTCCCCAAAGACAAACCAGCCCAAAATAATCTGGTTGTGACACCCCCAGTCGCTCCCGAAAAAATAGAACCTTTTTATGTCTCTCTGCTTATAAATGGTTTCAAACTGAGTAACTGCATTATAGACTCCGGGGCTTCAGATAACGTCATGCCTGCAAAAGTGGCGGATTCCCTCGGCCTGACTTTAACCAAAACTTTTGGGAGGTGTTTTTCCATGGAAAACAAGCAGGTTCCCCTCCTTGGCCAAATAAAAGATGCTCAATATGCTTTTGTGGCTTTTCCCGAAAAGCGAATCAAAATGACAGTTCTAGTGGCCGATGTCCCAGCATCTTACGGCATCTTGCTTGGACGGAATTTTTGTAAGGATGTTGGAGGGGAATTGAGCATGGACCTATCAGAGGCCAGGATTCCAGTTCAGGGTGTCATGAAGAAATTGCTTCCTGAAAAAGAAGCCAGGTACGTAATTACCCGTTCCACAGCACCCGAAGCGTAAATTTTATTCGAGTCATCAGGTATGGGCACTTATTTCTTATCCACCGACGAAATCCACGGCGCCCCGGAGGAAACTCCTATGGATAATGATTTAGGTTCGGTTTCGCCTAGCGCTAGAGGTGGAATGTCAAAACCAAATGAACACACAAATCAACCCTTTCCCCAGAATGGGGAAGTTTGTAAAAAAAAAACCATGTCTGATGAGTTATGGACCTTAGAGTTTGATGGCAGTTGCTCTTCTACTGGATCAGGAGCCGGAGTTGTGTTGGTATCCCCTCAGGGAGAGGTTATCCCTTTTGCTTATAAATTACAATTCAACAATACCAACAACACAGCTGAGTATGAATCCCTTTTGCTTGGACTACAGGCTGCCAAAGACAAAGGCATAAAGAAAATCCATGCCAAAGGGGACGCTGAGTTGATAGTGTATCAGATAAGGAACCTCTATCAGACCAAAAATGAGAGGTTGCGCCATTATCGCAATCAAGTATGGGATCAGATTGAGTATTTCGACGCCTTCAATATCTCTGCCGTTCCGAGGGAATTCAATGATCGAGCAGACGCATTGGCTGTCTCTGCAACTCTACTGATTCCCCATCCTGATTTCAAAGGAGATAAGTATACTATTGAGTTGGTTTTCCGACCAAGTGTACCAGACAATGTTGACCACTGGCAAATATTTAATGACGATGATCAAATCATCGCTTTCTTGGAGTAAAAAGACGCTTTCAAACAATTGTGTTTTGAAGGCTGCGAACCTCGGGAGTATGGACCAACCCCTGAAACTCAGACCCATACAGGTGAAGATTTGCTGCAGCTGAAGGGAAATAAAATTCCCAAAGGTTTAGTTTCCCTAGAGAAGCTGTTTGATGACCATGACCGGTTTGTCAAAAAACAACACACGGATTCAAGTTCTTCTTCAGATTTTGATCAAATCAACTTGGGGACCAAGTATGACCCTAAGATGGTAAACATTAGGAAATGCTGCACTTCCAAGGAAAGATCTGAGCTTGCTAGTTTACTCTGTCAATATAGGGATGTGTTGGCCTATTCTTATGACGACCTGAAATCTCTCAGGCCACATGACGTCCGTCATGATATCCCCCTGAAAGCCAATTCTGTGCCTTATAAATAGAAATCCAGGCAATATAATCCAAAAATCTCAGATACTATTTTAGCCGAGATACAAAAGATGCTGGATGCTCGGATAATTTTTCCAATCCATCACTCAACATGGGTCGCTAACATAGTACCCGTCAGAAAGAAAAATGGTGAGATCCGAATCTGTGTGGATTTCAGAAATTTGAATCAGCTGTCCTTAAAAGATAACTACCCCCTTCCCATTATGGATCAAGTCCTACAGATGGTAACAGGTTCGGAAATGTTATCAATGCTTGACGGTTTTTCAGGTTATAATCAAGTGGAGGTCGGAAAAGCAGATCAACATAAGACGGCATTCACCACACCCTGGGGTACTTTCGCTTATCGCAGGATGCCTTTCGGTCTGATAAATGCAGGGGCTACTTTTCAAAGAGCTATGGATCTCGCTTTCAAAGACATAATGGGAAAATTCATTGTAGTATACTTAGATGATCTGACGGTATTTTCAAAACAGCGTTCTGAGCATGTTCACCATTTACAAAGAGTACTAGAGCGCTTCCGTCAAAATGGCATCTCATTAAACCCAAAGAAATCCATTTTCGGAGTAACTGAAGGGAAGCTTCTCGGACACGTAGTGTCCCGAGAAGGTATTAGAATTGATTCAGAAAGAGTTAGATCCATTCAGGAACTGACTCTACCTACCAGCAAGACTGCAGTTCATTCTTTCTTTGGAAAGGTCAATTTCCTTAGGAGATTTGTTCCTGAATTCGCCGAGAAAACCCGTCACATTGTCAACATGATGAAGAGCAATGCCACATTTAGATGGACCGTCGAAGGCAAAGCAGCGTTCAAAGAAATTAAAGAAGCAATTGCAGGGGCGCCAATCTTGGTCTGTCCAGACTATACCAAAGGTTTCAAAATATATAGTTATGCCTCCGAGCATACACTATCAGCTATTTTGGTTCAGCCCAATTCAGAAAATGCAGAATCTCCTATTTCGTTCATGAGCTGCCCACTCAAAAATCACGAGTTGAAATATTCCCTTATGGAGAAACACGCATACGCCGTGGTCAAGGCTGTCAAGCATTTCAGGTTTTATATCCTGAATTCTCACACTGAGGTCCTCGTACCAGATACAACAATAAAATCTATTTTGACTCAGCAGGAGTTCGGCACAAAGAGGGGTAACTGGATTGCCAAAATTCAGGAATTTGATCTGGACATCAAACCAACCAAGCTCATACGGGGACGGGGCCTTTGCCAATTAATCGCCAACAACACTCCAGAGGAATTAGGAAATGAAGAGCAAGATATTGAAAACGTGCCCACAGTTCTCTTTGTCGCTACTACTGATGAGTGGTTTTCTGACATTGCTTATTTCCTAACATATGGTGAATGCCCTCCACATCTTTCTTTTAAAGAAAAGCGGAATATTAAATTAAAAGCAGTTGGTTATGTTCTATGGGACCATGGTCTTTACAAAAGAAACGTGGATGGGGCATTTCTTCGTTGTGTCGATAAAGCTCAACAAGAAAGACTTTTAAAATCCTTCCACAATTTGGCCTGTGGAGGACATTTCTCTACACCGGTGACGGCACACAAGATTCTAGGAGCAAGGTACTTTTGGCCTACGCTTTTTCAGGATGCCTATAAATGGGTACGAAAGTGTGAGCCGTGTCAGCAATTTGTTGGAAAACCCAAGCTACCTGCTTTTCCCCTCAGGCCGGTTGTGATCGATGAACCGTTCCAGCAGTGGGGTATTGATTTCATCGGTGCAATTAAACCATCTTCAAGTGCCGGACATGATTATGTCCTCACCACGACAGATTATTTTACTAAGTGGGTGGAGGCCAAACCAACTAAACATGCTACATCTGAAGTAGTATGCACCTTCCTCAAAGAAAATATCATCACCAGGTTTGGAGTTCCACTAAAGATTGTGACGGATAATGCAGCCTGTTTTTCGTCACATGAAATCACTCAATTTTGTTTCCATTATGGGATTACTTTGTCTCACACTTCAGACTATTTCCCCCAGGGGAATGGACAAGCGGAATCAAGTAACAAGAACCTGGTCACCATCATCAGAAAGTTGGTGGACGACAATCAGAGAACATGGCACAAAGCTTTGTATGATGCTTTATGGGCCGACAGGATAACGCCTAAAAGAGCTATAGATATGTCACCTTTCCAACTCTTATATGGGCGAAATGCTGAAATCCCCATCACCCTTGAACTACCAGCACTCAGGTTAACCAGAGCAATCGAAGATTCGACCTTTGAAGGCTCAGTGGACAAGCGTATCATGTATCTGATGGAGCTGAATGAACAACGAGTTACGGTGGCAGATCGAATCAGAGAGCACCAGAACTGGGTAAAGGCGCTTTTCGATAAAAGAGCTAAGGCACGTGAGTTCCAAGTCGGAGATCAAGTCTTGTTGTGGGACAAACGGCGTGAACCGAAAGGGATGCACGGCAAATTTGACTCTCTGTGGAGGGGTCCGTTCACCATTCGACAGCTCTGTGGCAAAGCTAGCTTTTTGCTGGAGTATAAAGATGGAATGCCGTTTACACTACCTCATAATGGGCAGCATCTAAAGCTTTTCAACCCTTGAAGCTTGGATGAGTCTATTTGTAAATATGTGCAGTTCTTTTTTTTTTATCTTTTTTCTTTCGCTCGACTCCGTAGCCCAATGGCTTGGATGAAGGCACTTAGAGACTGGTTTCTGCTTCTACTAATCCTTTCGATTGAGCAGAAGTTCCCCAACAGGAGCCAGCTGTTGTTCCCAAAATGAGCTTTGCTCATTTTTGCAAACAACCCCCTAGGAAACTTGTCAGTTTCGTCTTGCCTTATCTTTTTCTGCAAGGGCGGCGAAAATCGCCGCCCCTGCACTCTTTCTGCAAGGGCGGCGAAAATCGCCGCCCATGCACTTTTTCTGCAAGGGCGGCGAAAATCGCCGCCCCTGCACTCTTTTTGCAAGGGCGGTGAAAATCGCCGCCCCTGCACTTCATCATTTTTCGCGCAGGGCATTAATGGCCCTGCGCGCCGGGTGGTTGGGGTTGGTTTTTCAACCTTTATAAACCGTTTTGGACCTCATTTCTTCTCACTACCTCCTCCTCTCACCATATCTCTTGCACCTGAGCGATCCAAGCGACTTTGCGACGTGCCAACTCACGGATCCGACTTCGTGGCGCGCGCGTCCTCCAAGTAGGGTTTGTTTTTAAGTTTCGTTTTTATTTTTCATTTGTTTTTGCTTTTTCTTCCCCGCGGCCTCAAAATGGCGGCATTTCCTTGCCGCCGTTCCACCCCTATTTTTCTCAAGCAAGGGCGGCATTTCTTTGCCGCTGTGCTCTCTTCTTGCAAGGACGGCGATTCTCGCCGCCCCTGCTCTCTTTTTGCAAGGGCGGCGATTTTCGCCGCCCCTGCTCCCTTTTGCAAGGGCGGCAATTTTTGCCGCCCCTGCTCTCTTCTTGCAAGGGCGGCGATTTTCGCCGCCCCTGCTCTTTTTCTTCTTTTTTTTTAACTTCCGGATTTTTTTTTGGGGTTGTCCTTTTCGAGCTTTTTCTTCCTCATTTTCCGTCTCTTAGCCCATCCTAACCTATTTAAGTGACCTCCTATAGCCTTTGTCACTTAAATTGCTCTCCCCGTCTCTCACTCTCCTTTCGACTATGGCTGCAGCTCCTTCAGCAAGCTCCTGCACGCCTGCCCCCGTTCAAACGAGATCGTCCCCCATGACGGAAGCATCTCCTTCAAAGGCCAAAAAGATGAAATACAGATACCAGGGCGTCTTCCCGCTCACAGTGATTACCTCGAATGTCGATGACATTCGAGACACTGAGATCGGTCACGTAGATATGGCCGAATTCCTGGTACGAACCAAAGCGACCAATCCCAGCACTGGGATAATGAGGATTATCGAGAGTAACATCCACCTGGTGGCCGCCTTCCAAGTAGCAGCTCATCATGCAGAATTCGTCCTTCAATGCGCGCACTTCTATGACAAAGAGACCAGATCAGTCTCAGATGCCAGTGGCAGCATGATCATTCGGTTGGACCCCGAATTTATCGACAAAGTCTTTTTGTGTCCGCCAGCCACCGAAGTGACCCAGATCGACTTCGAGAATGCGCAGAGGGAATATGACAAAGACCCCGAGAGGGCAAAGAGGGTCATAAACCATAAGTGGTTAAAAACCCCAAAGACCGGCCTATCCAGATGGCCGAAAAGCTTCCCCAGAAGCGACTTCATTGAGGAAGTTGGTGACTTAATCACCCTTCTCAGCAGAGTACGGGGCCTCCCGTCTTCTTCGCAATTCCATGAATGGATGTATCCATTCATAAAGATCATTTTGCAAGGCAAACAGGTCATCTTCTGGGGAGAACAGATCAGCAACGCTATTCACGAGCAGCTGACTAGGGTACAAACCTCCTTCAAATTCTACATGACCTCGTACCTGGTCTACATAGCTGCTGCCATGCGATCTTTCCCGGGCCTAACCACAGAGGGGGATAGGAAGACCACCCCGGTCTATTCATACTATCCGCAGCTGACACTTCAAGGCTCGACACGTCATTTCAGGTGAGTGAATGACGCATTCTTTGCCGTATTTCTATGTCTCTTCGATCCTCAACTGGAGCAGAAGAGGATGTCAGACGAGGCATGGACAGTAGTGAACAGTTTTGGCTGCATGTTCCTCCAGTTCCCTACATTTTCTTATCTACGGGTGGGTTTCTTCCAAGGATACCCTTATATGCTCCCCAGATTCCCTTCAGACAGGTTGGTTCTAATGGAGCTTTGCCGACAACTGGCCGTCGTACACTCAAAACAGATGGAGCTTAAGAGACCTGGTTTCAAGTTTTCTATCCAGATTGGCAGATTTTCCATTACTACATCAACTAAAGCCAAGGTTATGGAAACAGAGATGCAAATGGTTACCATCAAACCGTTTAAAAGACGGGAAAAATTTGATTACAGAGGAGTTAGGGAGACGATTCGAAGGAAGACTCAGTTTCACGAGCCTATGATTGAGGACATCTGGGTAGATATAAGGACAGCCGAAGAGATAAGAAAGATGGACTATTGCCGCCTCACGCTAGATCAAATAGAGTACCTCGGGCTTGCAGAGATCCCTTCAGGATTGATTGACGATGGAAATATAGTAAACAGCAGATATCTGACAGAGGTCGCTGGTTCTCCTCTTCCTCTGATCAACTGGTCTCAAAAAGAGCTGACTTCTCTAAGGAAGAGATTCGAACCAGTATTGGCTAACACCAATAGTTGGTTGGCAGCAAATGGGATCACCCTTAAAGAATTCATTACAGGATCGAAGGCCGAATATCAAGCAGAGATGAAGAGAAAGGCAGAAAGCCGAACCAAGAACAAAGATGACGTCCCTTCATCTTCTAGACCTCACAAGCCTAGGATCGTCTTTGTATCCAAGAAACCTAGGTCAGAACAAAAACTTGAAGCAACAGTCGAAGGAACCATAGAACGAAGTCCCGGGATACAGGCAGCTCAACCGATAGGGTCGACAGAACAACTTTCAGAACGACCAGGTGTTGGGTCTCCAACCTCAACGGAGCATGTACGGCCGATCCAGGGTTCCTCTCCTCCTCATCAGTCTCCTTCGGTGCCCACTTCCCCTATCTCTCCCATTAGCGTTCCATCTTCCGGTGCTGCTTCTCCTTCCAAGGTGGTTTTTGGTGATCCACAAGATCCTTCAGCAGGTTCCCCTCGCTCTTCTGCATCCATCCCAAGTTTATCATCTCCATCTTTCAACCTGCCATCAAGCCCGGTGCCTAATCCTGAATCAACAGTTGACACAGTCTCACCGGTCACTCCAACTACCACTACTGTCACCACTAGTAGCGTGGAGGCCGCTACCGTGACACCAGCAGAAGCAACTATTGTTACAACAGGAACTTCTCTCCCGCCATGGATGTCTGCTTTCACACCAAAGAGAAAGAAAAGGGCCATCTCCCCATAAGAATTCGATTTCAGCAAGATTGTGCCGGCCAGAACAAAGGCTCCCAAGAAACCAAAGATCCTTTCCAAGTTGGTCGAGGAAAAGGGGCAGAAATTTCTAGAAATTGCCAAACCCCCACAGGACGCAACCCTTGAAGGTTTTGAAATGAGCAGTTATTCTTTTTCTCGTGTTGAACTAGGCAAGGTTACACACGAAGGTGCGAAGAGTGACCTTCAGTCAGCAATGGACATTATGGTCCAAAAATTTGACAAAGAAAAAGAGATGAAAGATTTTTATAAAGCCAAGGCTGAGCAGTTAACGACAGTAATCAGGAGATTCACCATCCCACCTGAGTCAGCAACTCCAGAGGCCTTTTCAGTGGATGATTCAGTTATTCAGAAAGCTGAAAAGACTTATTTAAGGGGAAAAGTAATGGAGGAATACATTGACCGGATACACAATCAAAGAATCTCTCTGCTGTCTGAGGTTGCAGAAAGAACAGGAAAAATGAAGAGATTGAAGGCTCAAGTAGACAGTTTTGTTTCTCTCACCTCTCAAGAGATTAATGGCTTGGAGAAAGATCTCGGGAGATGGAAGGAAATGGAAGGCCTAAAAAAGAGTATCCTGATATCTATCGGAGTTATCCCCAACAAGGATTCATATGTTGAGGTCAAAGAGACGATGATTTTTAGGATCCAGGTACTCAAAGATCTAATTGATGATCTCAAAGCTTTTAAAGAAGCTAGTGATAAAAGTGACCTGAGCTTGTTGAACAAATTAGAAGAGCTACCCTGCGACTTGACCTCTAAGGATCATCAGTTCCTTCTAGCAGACGAAATGATTCAGAATTTTGAAGGGATGATCCATAAGGATTTCAAAGGAGCGTCTTTTTCAATAACTTCGGTTGATAGCATTCTGGATGCTCAGTTGACTCTGGAAAATTTAAGATCCAGGTTAACTGGCCACTATAAAGCCATCACAGCATTAAAAGACGCATTGATCAGAGCAAGGGTCGTCTCCAACCACGCAGTTGCACCGGATAGCATCGGGATCCAGGCATCAATCACCATGTACGATGCTCATCTGAAGAAGTCTAGTGGCAAGAACTGACACTTTCTCTCTTTCTTCTTCTATCCTTATGCATTTCTGTTTTCTACAGAATGCATGCAATTTTGTAAAATGTAATTACGAATAAAATATTTTGGAAAATATCTAAAAGTCAAAGATGAGTCATCTTTGACCAAGATATTTTATATTTTATTATTTTTCTGTTTTTGAGGATTTTCTCCCTATATATAGTGGAGACCTCATTTGTAAATTCTTCTTGGAAAAATAGAGAGCAAACACTCTACTAAAATTGAAGCAACTTTTGAGACTTTGTGCTCAGATTTGTAAATCAGATTTTGTCAAATGAATGAGAAGCAAGTGATTTCAGACTTTGTATTGAAGTTATCTGTGTCATCTAGGAAATAGTTTCTTATGTACTCTTTCCTGATAACCTCTTATTTATCTGACTTAATAAGCAAAGTGAATGTGTTGATATTATCTAAGGGCACTTTTTGAGGGTAGAAGATAGACTTTGTGCTACTTTTACTTTTGAGATTCTTTTATCTTTTGTAGTTTCAGGTGAAGACTTTGTGCTTCACTTCATTCTACGGTTATACTTGTTCCGAATCTGTGGAGAAGCTACGGAAGACTTTGCGCTTGCGTGAGCGTTCTTGTGACTTTGTTACTTCAGGTAATCTCTTGCTCTTCGTTTGATACCATTCCTGAAAGAAGAGGAGTGTTGTTAGCTTTAGACCAGGGATTTTCCTCTTTCGTCCTACATACATTACTTCGGAAAGAAGAGAAGTAGATGCTGTTTTACCACCCCCCATGTGTTATTTTCTGCTTAATTATATACATACTTATAGCACGTAAATATTGATAGGGAACCTCCCCTTGATGAGAGGAGAGATTTGCCTCGTCCTGATCTGGTAAAGCCACACTCCTCGTGGTGTAAATCTCCCTTATGCTGTGGCTGATATCCCCATTTTACCATCAGTTAGTTGATGACAAAATATTCACCCAACAGGAACCATTCCTTGGAGGAAGAGGAAATACTATGAGAATCATGCCTTGGGTAGAGCATTGGTACCCAAAGTTTAAGATTAGGGCATGTTTTTGTGATAGATAATCACATGATTTAGTTTTAGTTATTTGTCCTTAGAAGAGGGAGATGTATGTGGTATGCAAAGGATGAGCTTAAGTTAGACAAATAGTGATTTGAAGTTTCTTCATTCAACAATAATAAGCATGCAGATGTGAAGCGTTCAGAGCCTTAGGGTCTGGGTGTCCTTCAAGAGAGGACAACTTCTAAGCTCTTGATCCATACTTATGGGTTATGATGTAGGGGAGGAATGATCCAAGTGGATCCATGTACCGTTCCATTTTTCAAAGTCTTCAAATTCTATTCAATCATTTTTATATCATAGAATTCATCAAGAGCTTTCTAGCGCTTTTGCGGTTCTAAAAATAGAGTCTCGATGCTCAAGATATGGCTAGTTGAAGAAATATTGCAACAGGGGGTGTCGAAAGTGACGTGGCACTGTTGAAAACATGCCAAGTGGACCAATAGCCACTTGACACGTGGAAAAATAATTTGGTGCAAAAAAAATTTTGGTTTGTTGTTTTTATTCACATGTTATTTGAAATTTTCAAACTTTGAAACAAGGTGCCAAAGAAACTACCACATCACCCGCCACGTCATCTCACCAACCATGCATGGACCAAGTCAAATCAGTGGCCTAAGTGGGCACCTAAGTCTTAGGCATTTGAAAAGGGAACAAACACATTTATTTAAAGCATTGAAAACTGAATTCCCAACAAATGTGGGACAAAACCAAGTCAAAGGCGCCAAAAAAGGAGGGAAAACATTTAAAATCTCATGCTATGCGCCTAAGGCTGACCTCTTCACTCTTCCCAAGCACCTAGAAAGGTGGGAGGCAGTTTTAAACTCCTGATCTACCACCTAAAAGGTTAATGCCTTGACCACTTTAGCCACGGAGGTCGAAGTGTTATAAAAAGGACTAATTTCTACTTGAACAGACACAGAAAGCTGATTGTGTAAAGAGATTTAAGAAGGTTAGAGTCTTGTTATTGCTTTGTACGGCTTTGAGCCATTATTTTCAAGTCTGAGAGATATTTTTACAGGCAAACAAAGATCATAGAAGGTGAATTGAAGACTTGTATTGATTTTGGAAGCCATTTGTTGCACAAAATTACTGAGAATGGTACTCACTTCGAACGGACTCAGAGACGTAGGCTATTGAAGCCAAACTCTGTTATCAATTTGCAGGTGAATTCTTTGAATTTTCTCTGATTATTATTTAGTTATGATCTTCATTATATATCTGGTTTTAATTTTATTATACAAAATTAAGCAAAAAATCAATAAATTGAAGGATCTCTTAAATGTGAATAAGTATTTTTTCAAAAATACTACACTTGCATTTTCAATTTATAGATCAGATTTTTGGTATCAGAGCAGTTGTTATTTAACAGTGATTGCTAGTGTATGTTGACAAGGTATAAATCCCAAAAGGGTGAAGGAAAACTTGTTGAGTATAATCCAGAGATTGGTTCAAGGCGTGCTTCAAGGATGGTTGAAGAAGAGATGGAATATGAACAAGCTTTTCGTCGAGCCTCATGGACATGAGAAGCATGGTTGAGGAACTATACCGTGACAAACAAAGGAAATCCGAGAATGAAAAAGAAGGTGATTCACAAGAATCAAAAGGTAAAGAAACCGAAAAACCTTCTTCATCAGATGATGATAAAAAAATTATGGAATCTCTCCCTTCACTAAAATTGGATATTAAGTTTGAATTACCAATGTTTAATGGTGAAGTTAATGCCAAAAAGTTAGATAATTGGCTCAAGCAGATTGAAGTTTATTGCAGGATCCAAAAGATTGCAAGGGATGAGTCAAAAATTCATTTGGCTACTCTTCGTATGGGAGGCACAGCTCTCATCTGGTGGGAGAGTAAGTTGAAGGAAGCTGAGCTTCAAAAAGGTAACTCTATTTCTACTTGAAATGAATTTATCGTAGAACTCAGAAAGCAATTCTATTTTTTAGGCTATATGTAACAAGCCATGATGGATTGGCAAAGTTTCAGACAAGAAAAATGCCAAAGTGTTCAAGATTATACACAAGATTTTAGGAAAAAATCTTTACTTTTGAATGTTCCTCTATACACACAAGAAACACTACTAAACTATATAGTTGGGTTGTATAGTTACTTAAGACATATGATTCTTATGTTCAATCCCACTAGTTTAGATGCAGTATGTGTTCAAGCCACTCATTTAGAGGCTAGAGGAAAAGAATCAAAAGAATCTTTTCCTAAAGTAAAAAGTAAGCAATCTAATGTTAAGACATCCAAAGGGGAAAGTTCATCAGGAAAGGGTAAACAGAAATCCACTTATACTATTAAAAAAGAAGAAGGAAAACTATTTTGTAATCATTGCAAGAAAAATCATGATGAGCCTAAGTGTTGAAAACTACATCCTGAGTTAAGGCCTAAGAGGTATCAAAAGAAAGAAAAGAAGGCTAATGCTATGGTTCAAGACTTAGGTTCAAATTCAAGTGATGAAACTAAGATCACAGCTATGGGATTACATAATGATTTTTCTCTTTCAGTTTTTAGCACTAATGCTGCATCTTCTTCTAAACAAAATTTTGTGCATGTTGATAAGAAAAAAAATGAATTGTTCCACATTAGAGTTCTTTCAAAGCATTCTAAGATTGACACTCTATTTGATAGTGGTTCACAAGCAAATTTAATTTTTGAAGAGGTTGTCAAGAAGTTATGCTTACAAACCAATCCCCATCTGAAGCCTTATCCACTAGGTTGGGTGTGTGACAATGCAAAGCTACAAGTCTCACAAACTCGTAGACTAAGGTTTGCCATCACATCCAAGTTTGTAGATGAGGTTGAGTTGGATGTTGTTCCATTGGACATATATGGGATTGTTTTGGGTAGCCCATATCTTTATGATAGAAAATCAATCTTCTACAGAGAGGAAAACAAGTACTTACTTGTTAAGGATGACATTGAATATATAGTTAGAGCACATCACATTAGAACAAGTCTTTTCTTGGTTACAGTAGGGCAAATGAAAAGACTAGTTAATTCAAGCAAGACTTTTTGTCTCATGTTGATTAAGTCTAAGGAAAAAGAATATTCTCAAGCTTTGGAAAAGTGTGATCCTAGACACAAGAATGAATTAGTTGAAATTATTTTTACCTACGATGATGTATTTCAGGATTCTAAGGGCTTACCCCCTAAAAGGGGAGTTCAACATGAAATTCAGCTATTGCAGGTTTCTCCTCTCCCTAACATTGGCATGTACAGGTTATCAGTAGTGGAAAATGAGGAAATCAAAAAATAGGTAATGGATCTATTGGATAGAGGTGTTATTCATCCAAGTTCATCCCCTGATGGTTCACCAATTATTTTGGTGCCAAAGAAAGATGGCACTTGGTGAATGTGTGTTGATTTTCGTGCTTTAAAAAAAATTATTATTAAGAATCATTACCCTCTTCCTCGTATTGATGATTTGTTGGATCAATTAAAACATGCTATTTATTTCACTAAGCTGGATTTGAGAAGTGGTTATCATCAAGTAAGAATTAATGAAGGTGATGTGTAGAAAACTGCCTTTAAGATAAAACAAGGATTGTTTGAATGGCTTGTTATGCCTTTCGGGTTGTGTAATGCCCCAGCTACATTCATAAGATTGATGAATGATGTTTTTAGACAGTTTCCTGATGATTTTGTTATAGTTTACTTAGATGATATATTGATTTTCAGCAAGTCATTGGAAGAGCATGTGATCCACATTAAGAAAGTCATGGATGCATTACGAAGGGAAAAATTTTATCTAAAAATGTCAAAATGTGAATTTGGCAAGACCTCTTTGATATATTTGGGTTACATTGTAGGACATGGTAAATTGAAAATTGATCCTACAAAAGTGGCAGTCATTGTTAATTGGCCTACACCCACTAACACAAATGAGGTTAGAAGTTTTCTTAGTGCAGTACATTTTTGGAGGAAGTTTATTGCTCAATTTTCATATATTGCATCACCTTTGCATTCTTTGACAAGTGTGAAATAGGTCTTTCAGTGGGAAGGAAAACATCAAAAAGCCTTCGACACTTTGAAAGAAAAGATAATTACTGCTCCAACCTTGGCACTTCCTGATATACAACCATTTGAGATCGAGACGGATGCAAGTGAGTATGCTATGGGAGCTATTTTAATGCAAGGTAAGAAACCAGTTTGTTATCATTCTGAAACCTTTACAAGTGCAGTAAGAAAATATCAAACTTATGACAAGGAATTGTATGCATTGGTTCAAAGTGTTAAAAAATGGAAACATTACTTAATGGGCAAAGAAACAATAATACATATAGATCATCAGCCCTTACAGTATCTCCAATCACAAACTAAGCTACAACAGTGTAGACATTTTTGTTGGATGGGTTTCTTACAACAATTTCATCTTGTGATCAAGTATAAAAAAGGAATTCAGAATAAGGTTGTAGATATGCTATCTAGGCCTCCTATGGTTGTTGCATCTATTCTTTTACAACCTGGTTCTTTGTCTCATGAAAGTTATAAAGAACAATATGTGAATGATATTGATTTTCAAGATGTTTATAAAGACTTGATGAGTAGTAGACAAGTAGAAGAATTGGACTATCATGTACACAATGATCTTTTGTATCATTTGGGTAAACTATGTATTCCTCAAAATGAGAGGGTGCACATGATTAGAGAAGCACATACTTCTCTTATTTTTGCTCATTTTGGAGTTGTTATAACGGTTGCACATTTGAAGATGTATTGTTATTGGCCTCGTATGCAGGAAAATGTGGCTAAATATATAAAGGGATGTACTCTTTGTGCCGTAAACCTAGTAATAGGAAATTTGGACTTTACACTCCTCTACCTGTTCCTACTCGCCCTTGGGAAAGTATCTCCATGGATTTTGTGGGGGGTTGCCTATGACACAAAGAAAACATGACTATTTATATGTGGTTGTGGATAGATTTAGCAAAATGTGTGTTTTGATTCCTTGCACTAAGCAAATTATTGGCGAAGGCACTGCACACTTGTTCTTTGAACATGTATGGGTTCATTTTGGTTTGCCTACTTCAATTATTTTTGATTGAGATTCTCGATTTATTGGGGAGTTTTAGTCAACTTTGTGGGGACTAATGGACACTAAATTAAAAAAGAGCACTGCATTTCATCCACAAACCGATGGACAAATAGAGGTTGTGAACCGCACTGTGGTACATTTGCTTAGGGGTTATAGCAATAAACATCCAAAGTTATGGGATGAACAATTATGTTACATGCAGCATTTATATAACCGAGCACTTCATTCTTCTACAATGAAATCTCCATTTGAAGTTTGTTATGGAAACTTGCCTAAATCTCCTCTAGATGTTTGCTATGGACAGGATACAGTTGTTGGTGAACAAAAGAAGCCATTCGAGCTAAGAAGTTCATTGAACAAATACAGCTCATACATCAAACTGTTCATACCCAATTAGAGAAAAGTCAAGCCAAGTACAAAGCCAGGCATGACAAACATCGTATTGATCACCAATTTGTTGTAGGTGATATGATATGGCTTCACATTAGTAAGGAAAGACTGATAAGTGAAGGTAAAAAGTTGAAACCAATATGGTATGGTCCTTTTTAGATAATTAAAAAATTGGTACAAATGCTTTCCAATTAGATTTACCATCTTACATGCAGATTTATTCAGTTGTAAATGTAGAAAATCTAAAATTGTATGAGCCTCCAATGATAATTGATCATGATGAAAGTGTATCCATTCCTTCTGTTGATGATTTTTCTCTTGAATATCTAACAGAATTGCACGAAGATACTATACTTAACAAGAATGTGTGGACTTCGTGAAGAGATAATGCTAAATATCTTCATGTTGGTCTCAAAGGAATGCACCCAAGCAAGGCCAGATGGATGGAAGTCAGAAAGGTGAGGGAAAAATACTCTCACCTCATTACCAATTAATTTCAACTTTTAGAGGTCCAAAAGTTCCCAGTGGGGAGGAATGATCCAAGTGGATCCATGTACCATTCCATTTTTTAAAGTCTTTAAATTCTATTCAAATCATTTTCATATTGTAGAATTCATTAAGAGCTTTATAGCACTTTTTGCGGTTCGAAAAATGGAGTCCCGATGCTCAAGATATGGCTAGTTGAAGAAATCTTGTGGCAAGGGGTGTTGAAAGTGATGTGGCACTATTGAAAACATGCCAAGTGGACCAATAGCCACTTGACACGTGGTAAAATGATTCGGTGCAAAAAAAAAATTGGTTTGTTGTTTTTATTCACATGTTATTTGAAATTTTCAAACTTTGAAACAAGGTGCCAAAGAAACTGCCACATCACCCGCCACATCATCCCACCAACCATCCATGGACCAAGTCAAATCAGCGGCCTAAGTGGGCGCCTAAGTCTTAGGCATTTGAAAAGGGAACAAACACATCTATTTAAAGCATTTAAAACTAAATTCCCAGTAAATGTGGGACAAAACCAAGTCAAAGGTGCCAAAAAAGGAGGGAAAACATTTAAAATCTCATGCTAAGCGCCTAAGGCCGACCTCTTCACTCTTCCCAAGCACCTAGAAAGGTGGGAGGCATTTTTGAACTCCTGACCTGTCGCCTAAAAGGTTAATGCCTTGACCACTTCAGCCATGGAGGTCGAAGTGTTATAAAAGGGACTAATTTCTACTTGAACAAACACAGAAAGCCGACTATGTAAAGAGATTTAAGAAAGAGTCTTGTTATTGCTTTGTACGGCCTTGGGCCATTATTTTCAGGTCTGAAAGATATTTTTATAGGTAAACAAAGATCAGAGAAGGTGAATTGAAGACTTGTATTAATTTTAAAATCCATTTGTTGCACAAAATTAATGAGAATGGCTCTCACTTTGAACAGACCCGGAGACGTAGGCTATTGAAGCCGAACTCCGTTATCAATTTGCTGGTGAATTCTTTAAAAAAAAATTATTATTATTTAGTTCTGATCTTCATTATGTATCTGGTTTTAATTTCTTTATACAAAATTATGCAAAAAAGTGAGAAATTGAAGGATCTCTTAAACGTGAACAAGTGTTTTTTCGAAAATACTACACTTGTATTTTTAGTTTACAGATCACCAAGCCAATTGAAAGCAAATTTGCCTTGCTTACTCTTCTCCATATTTGTGACATGTTGATTTTCCTTTAAGACAAGATCACCAACATTAAATTCTTGTGTTTTGAAGTGTTTGTTATAGGCATGTTTAACACGCTCTTGATAGACATGAAGATGGGTGAGAGTGTCTAAACAACGTTCATCCAATAGTTTAAGTTGAGCTAACTGCTTTTGACGATAGTCATCTTCACAGATGAGGTCTCGTAGAGATATGTAGAGAGATGAAATTTAGACTTCGAGAGGGAGTACAAGCTCTATTCCAAAGACTAGAGAGAAAGGTGTAGTACCCGTAGGGGTTTGAATACTGGTATGATAAGCCCATAAAGTGAAGGGAATATGCAAGTGTCAATCCCATCCTAAGGCATTGACCATTTTGGTAAGAATATTATTAAGGGTTTTATTGGAGGCTTTAGCTTATCCATTTGCTTGTGGTCGATAAGGTATGAAAAACTGAGTTTGATGCCAAAGGAGTGACAAAGAGCTTGGACTTGCTTATTTTTGAAAGATTTGCCATTATCGTTGATAATTTTATGGGGAACACCAACGTGATAAATGATATGGTGATTGATGAATTCAATGACTTTATCGGCTTTAGTTGAGATAAGAGGGATTGATTCTACCCACTTAGTAAAATATTTAGTGGTAATTATGATGGATTGATGTTGCTGTGAAGAATGGGGATTAATTTCTCCAATAAGGTCCAAGCCCCATTATGAGAAAGGCCAAAAGTCCTTATATACTTCAAGACTATTGCTTAGGCATGATGAAGGTTAGCGTGTTTTTGACATTTGACACACTTTTTTACATAGTCACAATAGTCTTGGTTGAGGGAAGGCCAATAATAACTGAGGAAAAGGATACGCTTAGCAATGGCAAGACCACTAAAGTTCCCTCCACAAAATCCATCATGTGTTTCTTTGATAGCATGAGAGGCTTCATGAATTTGTAGGCAAAAAAAGAGAAGGCCATCAAAGCCATGCTTGTAAAGGATGCCCCCGAGTATGGTGTAATGGGAGGTGCCTTGAATAAATGCTCTGTGAGCATTTTTAGAAATATTAGGGGGAATGGTGGCACTATTAAGGTAGTCAAAAGTTTGTTAGTACCAACAGTTAGCTAGGATATCTATTATGTTAAAGATGGTAGGAGAGCTGGATTTGATGAAGGATGGCTCGATAAGGTAGTGGATAATAATGGATAATTTAGAGTTCGAAGGTACGGATGGGATCTAGGAAGCAAGGGAAGCCATTGTATCGACAAACTTATTCATGGATCGAGGGGTAGTTTAGATCAGGTAGTGTTCAAATAACATCATTAATACATTGGTTAGGTGTTTATATTGATGTAACACATCATTTTTTCATTGGTATATGCCATTGATTTTGTTAACCACGAGTTAGGAATCACCAAAGAGATTGATTGTTTTGACTCCCAAGGCTAAGTTAGTTTGGAGACCTATTACTAGGGCTTCGTATTTATCCATGTTATTGGTACATTCAAAGTCAAGCTTATAAGATAGAGGTAAGGGCTTACTGTCAAACAGAATTAGGATAATTCTTGCCCCTCCACCACATTAGCATTTAGATCCATCAAATAACATGGTAACTTAGTAGGTAAAATCTGTTTAAGAGAGGGTATCGATATTCTCATCAGGGAATTCCAAAGGAGGAGGTTGGGAATTAGATAGAGGGGCATCAACCAGTTGATCGGCTATCACCTGTCCCTTTATTGATTTTTATTGAAGAAACTCAAGATCAAATTTGACCAAAAGCATAAGCCACTTAGCTATTCGTTGGTTTTAATAAGGCCTAGAGTGCATATACTTGAGTGGGTCGGTATTAGTAATGATGAAAATTTTGTGGTTAAGGAGGTAATGATGAAGTTTGGTAGCCACAAAGACTAGTGCAAGACAAAGTTTCTTGGTATGGGTATACTGAGTTTCATAGTCGATAAGTTTTTGACTGATATAATATATGGCTTGGTCTTTATATTGGTCATCCTAATGTGCAAGCATTGCTCCTAGGGAGTGGTCAGTGGCTTGGGTCAGTTTGTATAGTAATCACTTCACCCTCGTGTTCAAATTTAACACAATGATGTAGGGTAGAGTGGACACGAGCCATGGATTAGATCTAAGGTCATCTGAGTAGGACATTATTATGAAATTCCCCCTCAACCACATAGAAAAGTTCAAGGAGTGTACACAGTCCCAAATGAATGTGGAGGACAATAGTTCCTAGGGTAGTGGTCATGGTGTCATTGAAAGATCGAAGTACAATAGAGGTATCGGTTATGATGTTGGTAGGTAACTTGAGTTAGTTATAGGCATGGGATGAGATGATATTGATACTGGCCCTCCCATTGATCATTACTCACTTAATATGGGTTTGGTCAATGTAGGTAGTGATAAACAGGGGAGGATCAGGGTCCTCAGGATGGGTAAAAGGTATCTCTGAGCCCTTAAATTTAACAAGAGTGGAGAGCTATAGAGTGCCAACAAAGGCCTCAATAGGTTGAGTATCACCAAGCTGGACCTCAATGGTTTGTAAGGCCTTAATTAGTGCTTGACGATGATGAGGTGAGGTGGAAATGAGTTCGTACAAACTCATCTTGGCAGGAGTTTGGTGCAGCTGTTTAAGGACCACTCACCTTATTGATTTAGAAGGGTTTGATTTAGTGGTACCCAAGATAGTTATTTTAGGTTGAGGTGATGGTAAATAGGAATGGGTTTGGCTAAGTTGAGAGGTGGAAGATGGGTATGTCCAAGGAGTGGACACTTTAGCTTTACCCTTATCCTTATGTTGTGCTTGTGTAATAACATTAATAGTGTGGGAAGGGGGGATCGTAGATGATTGGTTTGGTTGCTCATCACTTTTAAGCGAGAGTGAGGAGGTGGCTGAGAGTTGAGCTATGGTTGGTTGTTGAAGTGACAAAAGGGTAACCAAAATTTCATCTGATAATAAATCATCTTCCTGATAAAGCTAATGGACAATACTTTGGAGAGCCCTGTAGTTTTTCGTATCATGTCCTGGGGTCCGATGGTAGGAGTAGATCCGACTGTCATCAAACCAGGTTGGTTTGGGCTGAGAGGGGTCGAAAGTTCTGATAGGTAGAAGGCTTAAGGTATATTTTTTCAATAACCTGTGCAAAATGGTTAAATAGGATTTGGCATAAGGTAATGACATACTCAGAGGAGGAGGTTTTACAAAAGTAGGCCTTCTCATGGGGGGACTAGGTTTTGGGTTAGTTTTGGTAGTTGGTCTCAGGCGAGGTTGGTGGGTAGATGCTCAGCTGGAGATAGATGGTCGAGAGGTAGAAGGTATAGAAGATGAAGTTTTGGGCATATATGGGAGGGTAGAAGCAACCAGGTTATCTAAGAAAGAGGGCTTGGTAGAGGTAGTGGTGGATGTTGTTATAGAAAAGGAGGTAGATTTTCTAGATGAAGAATAGGTAACTGGGATGGTAGAGGGATGGGGTCCCAAAATAGAAGGTAACTGGGAAGGGAGTTGTCTAGACCTAGTGTGTGGTTTGGTCTTGGGTAATTTTGTGCTCATGGCTGCTTTGTTTGGTAATTTCTTGGTCAAGGTAGATGGAAAAAGATCCATTTTTAAAGGTGGGTATCTAATAATAGGCATAGGAAGGATTCCTAAGGTCAAGGTAGATTTGGTGAGGAGGGCATGGGATGATTTGGGTAGAGGTGGGTAAAATGGCCCTAACATGGCTTCTTTGAAAGAAGAAGGTGATGGATCTACAATGGGTATAGATACACTAGGAGATTTGCTTTGGTGGGGGATATCTAGATGATGCCAAGAGGTGCATCTATCCATGTTAGGCTGAGAGAGAAAGTCCAATTTTTGAAGTAATCGAGAAAATAGTTTATATATCAGTTTCATAACTTAGGCAGTTGGTTTAAAAGAAAGTCCGATAGGAGGAGGAGAACAAAGAGTGATAGCCTCGTCTTTGTCTTCATCTAAACGGGAGATGGTTGGTGGAGGAAATTCATGGGTCGATGCTTCTTCTCTAGGCACAACATCCACAAGAGGGACAATTGGTTGATTGGTTGGAGGTGGTGTGGTTATGATGGGTTTATTAGGTAAATCTATTGACAAAAGTTTTGAGGATGACATGACCTTCATGAATGAAGCTATGGTAAATGGTAGCTCCTCAATGTCAATTTTTGGCTTTGGGAAAGGTGGTTGTTTTTCCTCACTCAAAGGAGTAGGTGGAGTTGTTAGGGAGGTAGTTGGTTCGTTCATAATTGGAATATCAACAACCATATTAATCGTATGAGTGTCTTGGGATCATTTTACTTGGTTGTTTTCTTCTTTTGATGGAGGGTGATTGGGAAAAGGTTTCCTAAAGATATCAAGAGTCTAGTATTCTGGTACATTGGGATTGTCAAAGACAAGTTCCCCCTTATCAATAAGGGTTTGGACAATGCCTTTAAAGGTATTACACCTACTAACATCATGTCCAACTACATGGTGGAAGGAGCAAAGATCATTCTCACTATACCAGTTTGGAGGAGGATGAGAAGAATCAAATTGTTGTGGGGGTTTAATTGGTGAAAGTTGTATGAGATTGCCTTTCAATAGTTTGTCCAAAAATGAGGCATAAGATTCTCCCAGTGGGGTAAATTGCATCAGGTTGTTTTGGTTTGGGTTTTGCATGTTTTGGTTTGGAAGATTAGAAGAATTTTGTTGACTGATATTTGGTGGAGGAGTTGTTTTAAGGACAACTATATTTGCAGTTGCCTTGCCCTTGGTTCCCATATTGGTTTGGTTACTAGGTTTAGAAGAAGAAGTCTCATTGGTTGTGAAGGTGGAATTTTTGTTATGTAACTTCAATTCACCTTCATCTATGGCTCTATTTTCCAATTTGTGTGCCATGGTAAAGGCTTCATCAAAAGTTTTAAAACTCTTGACTCATAGGGTGAAAGAGATGTGCTTTGCACAAGTACAAGCAAAGAGTTCAATCAATTTTGGTTGAGGTAAAGAGAATGATAATTGGTCGATGAGACTTATCCAACAAGATGTGAATCGGCTAGAGACTCGTCTTCGAATTGGTGGATGGCATAAAGATCAATAATTGAGACCTTCTTGGATATCTTGATGGAAAAATGGTCTAAAAACATTTGAGCCAATTGGTTGAAAGAAAAGATAGAATTTTTGGTAATGGCACTATACCAGTCCAATGTTGGGCCAGAAAGTGACATAGGAAATGTGCACAAAGAAGAGCATCATCATAAGCAATCATGTAACAGGAATGCCTAAATGCTCGTAAATACTTCTAAGGATCTTCTTTACTATTGAATTTAGTAAATTTAGGAAGTTTCCATTGGGTCAGATATGGTTCGATAGGGACCGAAGGATGAATTGGTTCATTACAGATTTGATCATAGGAGAAGAGATTATGAGGTCCAGAAATGGATGACTCTAGGTTTGCCATCTTGTCCATGATCAATTTCATCAGATCTGTTTGTGGTGGTGGACCTGGAGGATTGTAGGTCACAAATTATGGTTGAGAGGGGATAATATATTGATAATTATTTGGTGGTTGGGAGATTGCCCCATATTGATAGGTAGGTATAGAAGATTGGGTTGAAGGTATATGAGGATAGGTAACGGTTGGTGGTTGAGTCATGTGGGAATGTCCTTGTGGGTTAGAGACATATCCATGATTGGGTATGGTGGAAATTATTGAGAGGTGATCATAGGTTGGGTGGAAGATATATAAGGGTAAGTGATGGTTGGTGGATGGGTAGCATGGAGATTCCCTTGTAGGTTAGGGACATACCCTGGTTTGGATATGGCTGAAAATCACTGAGAGGTTACTGTAGGTTGGGTAGGAGTCATGGTTGTGTTAACAATTAAGGGTGAGGTAGTGACTTTGGTACTAGTAGGATGTGTAGTGGTAAATATGGTCATTCCCAGATTCTGAAGAGGCGTAGTGATTAATGGATCGGTGTTGATAAAAGGAGGGTTTGACCTACCAATGGTAGGCACTCCAAAGGTAGAGGAGTCAATGGTAGGGGTAGAAGGTGTAAGGGCAATAGTTGGTTGGATGGGTTGATTTTCCCCCATGGTGTCAAAGGGGTTGGTAGACGTAGACATTTGGGTAGATAAAGGTTGGGTAGTAACAGCGGCTACTGAAGGATCCGGCATTAAGTAGGATGGCATGCCATAAAGAGGCTTTGTAGGTGGGGTTGAGATAGGGCTTCTGTGATGAAAAGTATTAAGATAAAGTTGTAAGGCAATTGGGTTATTATTAAAAAGGAAAGAAAAGTCAAAATTCCTCTGAGAAACAATATCATGGATATGGGAGGGTTCAGAATGGTGAGATGAACTCTCTATGTCTGATTGGTACTCGTTCATGGAGGAGGAGGTGGAAGAAACTAGGTAGTTTATAGATGGGTCTGGACTTGTTAATTCTCTTTGTTGTTGCTGGGTAAGTACCATATAAGGCTATACGAGAAGTACCAATATATGATTTCAAAATTTAATATAGAGAAAGCAAAAGAAGAACCCAATGAAAAATCAACACACACTAAGGTAATTAAAATCATGTGATTGATTAATTATCTCATTATTTGGCTTATGCCTTAATGTGAAGAATGTGTAGTGATAAGCAATCTAAAGATAGTTTCAAGTTAATTATGGTGCTCAAATAATCTGTGTTGAATTAGGTACATGGCCTGGTGCTTGGGACTTGCTCCCCTCACTTCACAACACTAAATCCAAGCCTGGACACTTAGCCAATATATACCATTTATTCATAGCTTATTCTTAGCCAGAGAATTGAGTGGGTCCTCCCCTTGGTGATGAAATCCAAGTAGGATAATCGAGTAGGGTAACTGATTAGTGAAATCTTAGTTGGGCATTATCTCAAGTCTATTATGATGTTTGCTTGATTTCATGGTTTGGTTATGTAACATAAGTGGACTATGCTTAACCCTAATGATATTTAATTAAATTAGGTGAGCTTATAAGAAACAGGTAATCAATCTATGCAATAAGCTTTAAACCCAAATGAAATTTTTAGATTTCAATTATGAGCACACAAATAGAGATAGAAGGATATAAATGCAGATAAAAAGAAAACCCAAGTAAAGATCAGGGTCCCATCAGACGTGCGAGAATATTTCACTCAAATTTTGCTACTATTCAGAAGAAGGTAGTAAAACTAGAAATATGGGTTATGGTAGAAATCACTGATAAAATGTGTGCACGTTGAATCAAAAGATTATGAAGAACTCTTTGACTAGGGAGGAAAACCTGCAAATAAAATAACACTAAAGCAAATTTGTTCGTTTGTTAAACAATTAGTTAGGTGGATTGCCTAGTGCTGGCTAGATCCTAGAAGCGTGGGCTTTCTTAGGGGCTATTAATCCACCGTTTTAAAAATATTTAAGCTTATAAAACTAAATGGAAGGTACTTGCATCAATAATCAAAAGATATTTGAGACTGAATAACAAGGATATGCTTGATAAAATAGATAGACTAGAAATGATCTAATTGGTGAGAAACTGATTAGTACTAATGGATGGACATGTGATTCAGGGAATCTGGCAGAGTTTAGACAATAGGTAGGAACTCAAGAAGAAGGATCTAGTTGGAAAAGAAAGTGAATTTTAACTTGCTGGTTTTTAACCTGCCACAGGTGACCATCGACGGTTGGGGTGACCATCGACAGTTAGGCATGATCGTCGACGGTTAAGTAACTGTTGATGGTTGAGTGTCCAATTCTGGACTTATCAACAGCTAGTGATGAGATTTAGGGAATGAATCTCAAGGGTTTGGCACAAGGTCTGCTAATTGCAAAAAGGGATAAAATAGATAAATGGCAGTAATCAAGTATTTAACTTACTAGAAATGGATTCGTTGATTGGTAGACGTTGATTCATAGGTGAAATCTAATTCGATTCTGATAGAATGACGGTGCTTGGAAATTTAATTTGAGAGGCAATGGCAGATTGGCTCTCTCAAATTGATGGCTAATGATACTTGATAACGTTGGATGACCTGAAATAAGAAAACTCTGAGTACCTGAGCTCTTGAAAATAGTTGTAGATGGATTGATCTCTTGTTTCTCTCCTCTTCTTATAGGGAAGGGCCAGAGGCTGAAGTGGAAGTTTAAGAGGTGCTTCTAATTATAAATTGCTCATGCAAGGTCTCGTGAGAGGATTTGCACAACTTATATTTAGAAAAGGTAAGCGGTTGTTTGTTGGTGTTTACATGTTTGTTTGCATGGAAAAGTCTAGGCAGTGGGGCCTGACCATCGACAGTTAGCCTGACCGTCGATGGTCGAGGCTAACAACCAAAAGTGGTAAAAAAGGGTGCTTTTAAGTCTGATTAGTTGATTAGTTAAATAAATGGGTTTTGGTTAGTTTAAACGGTTCAAGGAATTGTTTAGGCATTCGATAGTTGAAATCTAATGTACGAGATTCTGGTGTCTATAGCATGATCTAGCAGGGCGTGCAAATTAATAAAGGTTTCTAGTTTGCATTAGCTTGGTTCTTTATTGGATGCATTTGGTAGACTATGGGTTTGGGATTAAAATTTGACTCTTAAATCCTTACTCATTCATGACTCATCCCAACATAACGTTGGAATAAGATTGATTTCTTGCAAAATTAGATCCCTCAGCTCGTTGTTCTACCCAACAAAACTCGATGTGTTACTAGTCCTCCTAGCCTAGGATTTCACTTCATTGTGTAGTCTATTGCAAAGGTTTCACATTGTAATAGCCATTGTAAATCCATAACAACTTAAAATATTTTGTTTTTAAATTCGGCTGTGTCAAAAACATAGCAAAGCTTTGTGCCACATCGCTAAACTCCATTACCATGAGGATCATCATCGAACTAGTCAATTGTCACCACTGTAGACTTGGTATCCTCTTTTCAATCCTTTCTCAGCATCCATGGAACCTCCAGTGGTTCAATAGATTTTGCTCAAATTATCCACCCTCAAGTTCCATAGACATGCAATGAGCCTCACAGCTTCTACGCAATGAACCTGGTCATCATCCATCAAGCTACCTCCAATGCATCACCGTCAAGTTGCATATTTGGTCTTCAAATCAATGATGAAACCATTTAGTCCACAGCTAGTTTTAGGTTTTTTGCTTTTGTTTGTTTGTTGAGTCTATAGTTTTGCTTAATAGTATTAGGTTTCGGCATGAGTTATTTTGAATGTAGTTTATAATTATAGGGTCAAGTTCATGGTTTTCTAAAAGTGTTCATGGTTTTTTTATTGTTTAGTGGCATTTAGATAAACCTGTACTAAAATATTTAAAGTCTTTTTTAAGTTTATAAGTTCAAAGAGTTTTTATTAAAAAGTTAAGAATTTTTTTTAAGTTAGAAATCTATAGTATTATATTTTTATCATTAGTATTTAGGATGTTTTCATAGTATAACATTGGTGTCAAATTCAAAATAGATTTTAAATTGAGTTATCATCAACATAGTATTTTTATTTGATATTTTAGTCCAAAATCAAAATTATCAGTCTCTATAGGTTGTGTCATTATCATTTTTTTGTCGTCACTATTGTAAGGATGCATTATCGATTGAAGTCAATGCCCACTAAATCAAAATTATGAGGAAATAAAAAGGAAAAGATGAACCCAATTGAGATTTTTGATGGAAAGGATTTCCATACATAAAAAAACCAAATATTGTTCTTGCAAATTGAAAAATACCTTTGGGACATTGTTGACGAGACTGTGGCGAGACCAACAGATGTTGACAAGCTCCAAAAATGGAAGGTCAAAGATAAAAAGGCCTTATCCATTAGTTGTCTTGGATTATCAAATGCCTATCTACATCATGTGGATTTCAAAAAAATCCTCCAAAGAAATCTGGGAATCAGTAAACACACTATTTGGATTTCAAGCTAATAGTGTTGAAATAATTATGAAGAAAACACTATATGGGTTAAAAATGGAATAAGGAGATATAGTATCTCACAACATCAAGTTTAATTCTTTCATCAGCCAAATGGTAGGGATAAATGAATAAATAAAGGAAAATGATGTAAAAACTATATTGCTCAATAACATGCCCAACAATTGTCCCCTATGGTATTCACCTTAAGCAAATTGAATCCAAGATTGCCAAACATCATATCCACATTACTTAGTGAAGGAAACAAAGATTCAAAATAAAAAGAAGTGATGTACACATAAAACAAACTTAGCACTTCCTACAAAAAATATAAACATGTGACCAAAAAAATAGATACATGTTTCTATTGTAAAAAATAGGATATGTTGTCTAAACTACAAACAAAGAGCACATGACCTTCTTGATGGAAAGTTGTATGACAAAGCAATGACAAAAAGTTAAAGTGATAAAAAAGAAAACAACCCTCCTTCAGATGATGAAGAAGTCGCTCATCAAAGTGACGAAGATTATCTCTATTAGTATTTGTCCTTACCCTATTTTAGCATTAAGGGGGGAATAATAGATATTAATGTTTCATGTGTGTGTGGATGGTTATAAAGTTTATATTTGTGTGAATGATGAGTTGTAATAACAACTCAAATATGTAATCGAAAGGAGAATAAAAGAGTTGTACGTGTGATAAAACAACTCAGTAGGAGACAGGGTTGTGGGAGAGTCTTTAGGAGATAAGATAGAGTGATTTGTGGGATAGGGGATGAGTATTGATTCCTATTTTCTTGGAGAATAATTTAATATATATTGTAATGATTTTGAATAATAAATATGTGTAAGGTGATTGACCAAATTATTTTTGAGTAAAAACTCATCTAGTTTTCAACATGATAATTATGACTAAGCCGCTTTGAGGGGGCAACCTCCACAACAATGTAATAAGATCAAAGTTCATAATCTAATGATAAAATACTAACCACTACTTCCCATGTATACTCTACCTAATTATGGGTATTCCATAAATTGACCATATTAAGAACATAGAAAAATGAAATAAAATAATATGAAAAGTATGTAAGCCACAGGTTGGCCACACGTATCCCTATATGCACTATAGATTAAGGGCGTAACAAAATAATTCTAACATAATTTAGAAGTGGTGAAAGATAGTATGTATCCCAACAATGTATGTCATATTTTGGCATCAATATCATTTAATGCAAATTTGTCTTGATAAGCATCATAAAGAAAGGAAAGTGAAATCTTCATGAGACAAAGAACTACAAAACTATAAAGCTTCATAATGAAATATAAGCTTTACACAAGGAAATAGCTTTGAAAGTCGTGAATTTTTGTAAGAAAATAAATATTCATTTTTGAGTGATTTGACTAATTTAAAAGTTTAAAAATAAAAAAAATTTAGAAAAAAAAGCTTTAATTATTATTTTTTCTCTTTCATAACACAATAAGACAAAAAGGCCAAGCAATCAAGTGGAAGTTGAGGAGACACGATTGCATCCATTTAGTTCATTTCATTTATTTCACTTTGTACTTGATTCTTGATTCTATAATTGTGTTATGGCAATTCAAATGTAAGAGGGGCAAATTAAAAAGTAGATTGGAAAAAGACATTGTTGTATTTGTCCAATTGTAATCTTTGTGGATTGTTATAACAAAGGTTTATTTCTTTAACCCTTATGGTAATATTATATCCTATTTTTTTCCCATGTTTTATATTTGAACCAAGGTAATTTGGGATTGTGTTCTTTTGCTTTGATTTGGGTCTTTATGTTATCTTGCATTAGATTCAAGTTTAAGTTTTTGTCATGTTGATGTTCTTTGTTAGATGAATGTTGTAGAATTATTAAATGAGAGCTTAATTTTTTTTTCTAATAATTTAATATTCTATAATTAGTTATCAAGTTTCACAAATTTTCATTGATTGAGTTTATTTTGTTTCAATGTAAAAATTAGTTTTTTTTAGTGAATAAATTATGTGTATTTAGCATATGATTGAATTGAAACTCCATCTTAATTATTTTTCTTCTTTTTTTTTCACGATTTTTTTTTTATTTTAAAAAATTAAATGCTAGAATATGATATTTAGAATATATTTCAATCCGTATTTTTTGGACTTGAGAAAGGTTTTCGATAACCTGTACCACAATGTAATAAATAAAGCTTTAAATAATATAAGACTTTCCCCCTTAAGTTGGTATGCTAAAGGATCTATCAACAATACAATTTATGACCCCAAAGAGAGAAGGGCTCATTGATTTTAGGAAGAGGCTTATCTATATAAAAAACTATATATGCCTTAAAATTAAGTGTTCTTTGAAAATATTCATCAAAATATACTAGTGAAATTAGAAGGATCTCTCGCTCCCTTTGTATTTTTTCATCTAAAATCATTTGAATCAACAATATAATCTTACAAAAGACATCTCAAAACTGTGCTTTGAGACATATGTTCATGGAAAAATTGCTCTGAATTAAATTAATAATATGATGGACAACATGCTAAATTATAAGAACTTAACAAAACATATGGCTATATAAATGAAACTTTATTAAAACTGAGAGTAGTTTACAAGGTGGTAATCTCTAAAAAGAGGTATGCAACTACAACTCTATGTTTTATGTATTCAGATGACAATTCTTTTATGGTTATTTGCATTAGGAAATGAAAAATAAAAAAATAGAAAGTGATGCAAATCACTCCCCGAAGTTGAGGGGACATGTCACTACAAGAAACTTATTACACAAAATTTTTCTTCTATAGAAGTGATATAATTTTTTGGCCTTTCTAAGTGGTTTTAGGGGGTCAAACTTTGGCAAATATACTTCTTGCTAAACTATGTACATTTTATTTATTTATCTGTTAAGGCACTTTGAAGGAAGCCACTATCAAGGAGTCAGGTTTTGTGATTTGAACTCAAAACATCTTGGTTGTAAGTCTCAAATTCCTACTACAATGCCCAACTCTCGTCCTAGTACCATATACTTATTTTCAATATAAATGGTATGTGATTGTATGCTTTTGGTATTACCTAGTAAAAATCTTTTAAACCTATGTGATAATCCTACAAACATAATTATAAATTTGACGACTTTGTCTTCTTTGCAGGTCTCCTTGACTCATACTTATTTCCAATATAACCTTTTTCCATGGTGCACTTAAAAAACTTACAAAGCTAAGTTAATTCCATAAAAACACACAAATTTGAACACCATATAAGCCTCAAACATTTGATATATTAAATTTTGTTTCCAAAAGAATTAGAAGCTTGTTCTAATTTCCAAACAAATATTTCATGACAATTTCATTTCGTCATATAAAATAAATTTCTTCAAAATCTCTACATTATTATTAATTATACAAGAAAATAAAATTATTTTTTCAATCCAAAGATTGTAATTTAATTAATATAAAGTATAATGAAATGCAATGTCATACTATTCATCAAAGATAAACTTTTAGAGATAATTGAAAAAAATATGTTAAACTCAATTTCCAAATAAATTTATTTAAATAAATGTCCCTCAGTCTTTAATTTTAATTAAAAAATTGTAAAATTAATTAATATATAAATAATGAAATTAAAATTTAACATTAATTTTAATGATTTGCAAAGTTTAATTGCTCATTCAAAATTAGTGTTCGGTTAAATAAATAACCAAAATGTCCCAATTCAGACAAGGAAAGAAATATAAATTCTAATTTTCCAAGTTTTAATAAAAGTAAAATTTTATATTTTTTAAATAAATAATTGCCTATTAGCTATTTATTTGGTTATATAGGTTACCTACACCACCACAATACCTGTCAAAAGCCAACTCTATATATTCTAATTTTTATCTTAAATAAAAGACACTTTTTTTTCCAAATTGTTGGTAAATTAAACTTTCGAAATTATCTCAGGGTTGACAAATGAGTATGCAATTTAAATGAAATTAATGGCAGGTTTAAATTTTTTATAAATTATACATAAATTTTTATTTGATAATAAAATTGTTTTTTTTTTTTAAATTATAAATTTTTATTTAAATATATTATAATAAATTTAAACTATTGAAAATTTAAAATAATATGTATTTTTTAACAATTATGTTTTCTATGCACTTCAGTAAGTTCTAAATATTAAAAAAGACTTCAAAAATAATGTCATAAAGTGTTGTTGTTTTGAATTACATTATGTAGTTATTTTTTCAAAATTGGATTGAATAATTTTGAGTTTATTTATATTAATATTAACAAATATTTGGTGAATAATGATTTATAGAAACCTGTCTTACACTAACATAAGAAATGTTGATTGTTTGTTTTTTTAAACTCTATATATAAGAAATGTTGATTGTTTGTTTGTTTAAACTTTATATAAGTTAGATTGTAGGCTTGTATAAAAAAATTATATAAATTAAATTATAAATTTTTTATTATAAATTTTTAGAAAAACTGTGTATAATTTTTTAAAAAATTTACAATCTAATATTTATAAATTCTGAATATATTAAATTTTTTATATGTAACAATATTTAATTAATAATTTACAATTAATTTCACATAATTTATCATTAAAATAGTTAAACTGTTGGAAATTAAATAAAAGAAATCCATACACAAATCTTATTCATACTAATAAATATTTATTCCTTCTCTTATTTATGTATATGAACTTGATATTTAAAATATATCTGAATAATTCTGAATTCATTAAATAATGTGATAGACTCCATAATAATATACATTATAAATACCTATTGCTCCTATTAATTGTGTTGTATAAACTTGATGTTTGAGATCAATTCTGAGTTCATTAAAATATATATATTAAAAATACATATATTTATTTATCAATAAGTTATATTGATGGACAATCCATTATTTTGAAACAAAAAAAACATTTTCTCATACAAAATAATCCTTTTTTTAAAGGATTTGAGCACTCCATTTAAAACCTCGTTCCAAGCAAAAGAATCCGTAATGGTATAGGAAAATGTTAGGCTACAAACGGTGTGGCCTGAATTTTCATGGAAGATTTAAGCAAACTCAGGCCACACAAATTTTATTTTTTTAAATTAATACAGACAACGCATTAAAGTTTCTTTTTGGTAAAGGCAAATTGACCGGAAAAATTAAAAAAAGAAATAAGTACAGCCATAAATATGGACGACAAATAGCCTGCTGTACTGGAAACTACCTAAATCAACGCTCAAAACAAGGAATCCATTTTTCTTCGTGTCTGACGTGCTTTACGTGCAGTCCCGAGTGCAGAAAAAGAACAGAAAAGGAAAAAAATGCCTATTTAATGTACTTGTGGGGACGTCTCCCGGCGCTTAAAGAGGGCGGTTTTAATACCATGCCAAAATTAGGTCAGATCAGAACAGATCATCCATGTGAATACGCTTTCTTCTTTTACCTTTTCCATAATCGTGCAAACTGATATAAATTAAAAAAATTGCCTCAACGCGGAAAATTAAAAGCCATACTAATCCAAGTACACGCATTCATGCTTGGAATTATGGTAACAAGTTAACGAAATCGATTTAAAATATTAAAAAAGCTTTTGCTGTTACAGAATTTGGGAAAAACATTTGGCGGTGGCTATTACACAACATTTTCGAGAACAACGTTGGGATTAGGGCACCAGGTTAAAGATGTGTAGCCAGGTGCATATAATATACAAACGATGTATTTAAATTACAATATACTTCATGAATTAGATTTTTGAAACGGGAAAAAAAGCGCATTTACTGATATTTAAGATCGGTATCTTTATCGTTATCAATGTCTACCTGGTCTTTGCATTTGCTTTTCCAGCCGTCGAGGAGGCGACGCGCATCGGAATTGAGAAGGCTGGTATGCGAAGACGATGTTTGAGGGGCTATTCTTTCGTAACAGTCGATGGAAAACAGTGAAAGAGACAGATACACCTCGTCTTTGCTCCACTTTTGCTTGGCTTTAAGAGACCTCGCCGGTTTAGAAATGGTGTTTATATTGTTGTTTCTGGAAAGGAGGGGATGCACGCAATTCACGTAGAGCCGCTTGAAACCACCGAGCGCCACCACCACAGATTTCAGCTGATGCCCGGCGGCGGGCGCGGCAGCGGCGGTGGCGGGCCAGTTGCGCGTGCATATGGCCTCCCAAAGTGCCTCCTCCTCCGTCGCCTGCTTCCATTTTTTGCTCACGCAGGCCGCCTGCCCCAGCGACGTGGCATCCAGATGCCTGAAAATCTCGTTCAGGATGTCCACGTTATTCGTCACGGCCTCTTCTTCGTGCCTGCCCGCCTTCCCTCCCGCGGTTCGAATCGCCGACCGGGCCAACCCTCGCTCCATGAGTTTCCTTAAACGAAAGGACAGCGCCCGATCAGTCCTGCTGCCAGTCCACCAGGCCGTTGATCAACAACCAACCAACTTCTGGATGATAAAATGGTGTCCTTTGGTCCCGGAAGGCAAACCCGCAGCACGTATCACAGCAACAACAGCCTGAAAAAACCCTCTTAGAATAGTAGGAAGGATAAGTAGGCAACGTATATATCGCAAAAAGGGGGTGGGAAGGGAAAAGTTGCGGGTTGGGATGGGGTCCGTGCAAAACGACGAAGGAATAGTTTCGATGTGGTCAACGGGACCCTCGCACGTCCCGACAAGGCCCAGGCCAAACCAAACCAAACCGCACCGGCACGTCTCGACTCCGGTAAAAGACAAAAGAGGGGGGGGAGGTAGGAAAGAAAAAGCCGCCTCTTTTGCAGCGAATTGGTCGGCCTCAACGCCCGCTCAACCGCCGCTTCGTGTGGACTTAACTCTTTTCTTTCAAAAGCCGTGCGACGACAAAAGCGGGCGGGCCCGGCGAGATATCGCTGCGCCATGGCCGAGGTGGGGGGTTTTGTCCCTTGCCCCTCCCTCCACACATGCACTCCACCCCTACCCCTACCCCTACCCCTACCCCTATCAATGTATTTTGTATGTATGTATGTACCTACCTACCTCCGCAAGGTATTCTATTCAATTCTTGGACTCTCCCGATTCCCATCATCATTTCGCGTTTGATGCATGCACAACACAGTTTACTGTTTTCAGCTGCAATTTCGCTCAGGTTTTCGTCGCTTTTGTTTACTGAAGCGAACGGATTTCAACGCCACTTTTGAACGCAGAGCCACTCTCTCCGTATGGTATTTACGGCGAAGCCGGATCTCCGTAGACAATGTGCAAGCATTCATTTCATCATCTCTCCATATGACATGGAAGGTTCCAGAGTTAGTAAATTGGTCTTCCTGTACATTCTCGGGTTATATTACCTATATACTCCTCTAAGTCAGTTTAGTATAAGAATATTAAAGGTTATCTTTCTTATTTCAATTATTTTAGGTTCAATAACTTTAAAATAATTTTATTTTTCAAGGGTTTTAGTGGCCACCTCTAACAAACCCCTCCCCCCTCCAAAGTTAATTTATTATGAAATTGTTAGATTGGAAAAACAAGATCATTTTAATAAAAGTTCAAATATTTATATGTAGACATTTTAAAATGGTTTTTTAATATTTATTTGTTGTTAAATTAAATTAAATTAGGATGTTTGAACATGAAATTAGGATGTCCGTGTACTTTTTAATTATTGGCTTGTGTTTTTTCCTTTCGATGGTTTATCACCCTTCTCTTAGCACTATTCAGTTGTCATATTCCCTCTCCTCTATTTTTCTTCCATTTGGAACTACTTATTTGAAATGTGCACTGATGTTCCAAATAGCTTGGAATGTAAGTGTATGGGATTCGAAAACTTGTGTGGCGGCCCTTTGTGGCTAGAGTGCACTCACCTTCTTTATCCCTCGTTTTCTCCTTGTGACTATTTTGGCGTTAATTTGTAGGTCAATAAAGTATTAATTTGATTTCAATTTATCTATAAATACACAAGCATTGTAATTCATTTATGTATTATGGGAATGTAGACGATTCATTTGATTGTTCACAAGAATCTATTGAGCTTTTAAAGGCATTATAAAGAAAATCAAACAATCATTAAAACATTCATTGAGACACATAAGTTTATGCTATACAAATTGATTTGCAAAATGTTGGTCATTAAGGTTTGTTGTCTCTAATATAGTTACTATTTAGTGGGTAAACAAAGATCAAGATAGTTTGATTATTCTCTAGTATGATGTATGCATATTATTTTACGTATGTTTTCAAATGTTGTTTGATTTGGGAAAATGTTATGATCATGCAACATATTAGAACAATATTGCCAATACACATAAATGATATTGTAAATGGAATGAAAAATGCTTACATTGTATTAAAAAGAGAGAAAAATTGCATTCTAATGTCATTCGCCTTTTCGATGGGCAAGCTCAATACAATACAATTCGTGGATACTTTTCCACTAGTCTAAGCTCCTATTTATACTTTATTCTATACTAGCTAGCTATTACTTCCTATGAAGGTGGGATTATTATAATTAGTTCAAGAGACGACTTATAAACCATGTACGTTTATAGTTTTTACTAATGAAAACAATTACAAAGAAAAGAGTTAGGATGAAGGGGTCCTAAAATGTCTTCCCCTTTGAAACACTTTGCCCTTAAAGTTGAAGATAAGGAAATTGTTGGTGGAGTTAAAGAAGACATTTCCAAGTTGCATCTTCTTGTTGCATCCCATGCTAATTGAATAGAACCTTAGTGATGTTTCGATTACAAAGTTGACGGGAACACCTATCTAGAATTGTTTCAGGGTCAAGAATGAGAGAGCCTTCTACATTGGGCTCAGGGAGTATTTTTTGAGCTATGACATTATGGTTGAGGACTTTCTTCAAACATGAGACATGAAAAGTTGGATGGACATGTAAAAAAGGTTGAAGTTATAACTTGTAGGTGACAAGACCAATCTATTGAAGGTTGTTATAAAGCTTATAGAACTTGGAAGCAAGTTTTTGGCGACCCTTCAATATGAATGATGGATGCTTATAATGTTGTAGTTGGAGGGAAAACATATATTTAGGTTGGAAGGCACATTTTGAACAGTGTTGATCCGTCTACTGCTTCATGTGATTTTGTGCTAAGTGAAGATTGTCTTTGAGAAGGCAAATAATATTTTACCTAGCATTTAAGGTAGTATCCATTGCTTGCACATAAGAATTACCTAAGAGATGAGAGAGAATAAATGATGGCTTTTGACCATAGACGACTTTGTAAGGAGTCATCTTAGTGGTTGTGTGATAGGTAGTGTTGTACCACCACTCTACAAGTGATAACCACTTGACCCATTGATGTTGTTAATAAGAGGTGAAGCAATAGAAATATGCTTCCAAGGACTTATTAAAAAAATTAATCTATCCATCTATCTGTGGGTGGTAGGAAAAGCTCATTTTTAATTGGGTACCCATGTACTTGAAGAGTTATTGCTATAGTGGAAATTTGTCTCAATTAGAGACTATACAAGGTAGGATGCCATGAAGGCAAAATATTTGGTCGAGTAAATGTTTAGGTGATGGTAGAAGTAGTGTAAGGGTGGGCCATCACACATAAATGGACATATTTAGATAGGTGCTCTACAACCACTAAAATCACTGAATTACCATCATATTTTGGTAAGCCTTTTATAAGATCCATGGATATTGTACACACACAAGTTAGAGCATAAGCAAGTTACAAACTCAAACAAACATGAAATTTCTACTCTAACAAGACAGTGCACTTTAGATTGAGCATAAAAAGAGAACAAATAAATGTTTTACCTTCACCTACCAATGAATATCCTCTTTTAATGTGTGGATTGTGCCTAGATTGTGGTTACTTAGTTAAAGATGCACTAGCACTTCGACAACATATCCCCTTGGTTGATTAATGATTAGCTTGAAGAAGATGTTGATGGCTTGGATGGCTTGATCTCTCAAATCACAGTCTTGTTAGGCTATGGGAGCTTGTTGAAAGCGAGGGTGGAGGGTTATGTTTAGAGTTTTCCTAATGAGAAATGGACTATCAAATTTGATCCAAAATAAAGGGTTGGGATTGAGTCAGAATCCTCATTGAATGATAGGATTTAGCTCAAAATGGTAGGAGTTGAGAATTCAAGGCTTTATGTTTATAAAGAGTGTGATTTATCTATTTTGGGAATTATAGAATTAAAAACCCTAAGTAGGTAAAGAGTTGAGTATATAAATTAGGGAATAAATATATCAATATCAACAACCACTAATTTGTACAATAATGATTTTTTTGCTTAGCCTATAAATAATAATGAATTACAAAGGAGATACTTGGCTAGAAAAATGAATGAGACAAACAAGTGGCAGGCTAAAAACTGATACAAGAATAGTGTGGGGTGTCATCAACAATAAATAGGTGTCAAAGTCCTCTCCAAACAATAGTGCAGTCATTTTACCAATAGCTCATTACACTCATGTCCTCCTATGCCATGCTATTGACCTTGAGCAGATGGAACAATGAGTTTCTGGGAGGATGTTTGCCTTGTTCTGAGAAACCTATGTCTATGTGACTGAGTCTTGAACTATTGTTTGTTCCCTATTTTGACTGATTTCAACATGAAACCCTAGGCTTCCATGTTTGTTAGGGTTTGTTAGGGTTTTGAGGAATACAATTAAAATTATAGTGGCATTAGTAAGGTAGGATGGATGTGACCTAAATACCCCATGTGCTAAGCGTTGCATATATACCAACACCTCGAAAAGGGATCAAGCTTGATGTAGTTCTTCCAATCTAAGTGCAAGTGCAAGTGAATGCTAGTATGAATGTCAGTTTGAATGCTTTGAGTGTGTATTGAGATTGGAAAGTTGAATAATATGAGCTTTGGCCTACTATAGATGGGTGTATATAGAAGTAAGGTGGAATAGGGATCAATGACCTTAATTTGCATAATTGTTTCTGATTTTGTTCATGAGAATTACATCTATTTTCCATCTAATGGATAAATGAATAAGAGTGGTCTTTATATAGTGTTACGGTGCTTGTCGAGACATGAAATGAGTCTAAGAAGACCTTCAAATGCTTTGAGAAGTAGAAAGATACTTGTTAGGGGTAAAGAAGGTTCAGGGTCAATAACATTGCCCCTTTACCAAAAGCTTAGTGCATTATAGACCAAAGGGTTGTACTATTGTCCAGGTGGCTAAAAGGGGTGAACAAGGGTCTTGGATGCCTAAGAGATGGCCTAATGTGGATTTCGATATATCTGGGCATGGGCTGAGTATACATACAAGCTAGAAAATGATCAAAAGATGTCTTAGGTGACACTAATTGCATTAAAATGACATTTTAGATGACTACATTCCCCCGCGCCCCCCGCCCCCGCCCCGCCCCCTTTATTATAGAAATGTAGCAAAGCAAAATGACTAGGATAAAGGAAAGAGAGACATTACCTAGACTTACCTAAGAGGTGAATCCCATGAATGTGGATATGAGTTTACAAACTGTACTCCATTACGTGTCCTATGAATGAAATATGTATGAATCCATCCTTAAGAAATATCAAAAGTAAAGATAAAATTGATTAAAGAGATGAGAGGGATAAATGAATGAATACACCTCACTGGGTATGCAAACTAATGCAAAAACATGGTGACATCTTGTATGTGTGTAGATGGTGATCAATGGTGAATAGATTGGACTCGACTGATGGTTTGGCCAATCCCCATGTGTGGGTGGCTCAAGAACTCAAGTTGGCCTTGACTCCATCATTACCCACCCCTACTTAGTGGATCATAATATGTGAATAACTTGGATTAGACTAATGAGTTGTCCAACCCTCTCATGTAGATGGATTAAGAACTCAAGTAGGCTATGACTCCATCATTGCCTACCAATGTGTAGTAGATGCATATGAAGCTGAAACTATGTGATGTAACTAAAACTATGTAAGATGGATCTGGGCCACACAGAAACTCTAAAATGTAAAAAAAACTGGGCCACTTGGGAATGCCAACCACTATAGGTGTAAACCTAGTGCAAAATTGTTACATATGGTGTATGTAGTATACAACATAGAGAATGACATGGAGTTATCATTCCATTTGAGAATATTAGTGCCAAACTTAACATGTGGGAATAATGTGTCATGCACATGCCCCCAACTCCGATATCTGTGTATATGGATTCTAGATTGAGTCATAATAATTTGTGTCTGTGCATATCTGAAACTAAAAGGGGAGTGATCATGTTATGCATGATGCCCCCAATTTGAGCAAACCTATGTAAAAAATGAGCATATATGGAGCATGTCTAATAATCTATGACTATGACTATGTAAACATGAATTGTAATTATTGTACCTTTCTGATAGTTATAGAATTTTATAATTTTGGGGCTACTTGATAGTAGTGTGGTCCCATTTTCTAATAACACATTGCATTACATACCACTTTACTATGCTATTGACCAAATGTGTTATTTTTGAGGGAAACTAAGACTGGTATGTATGTGATTGTGTTCCAATATATTTTTGTGAATCTGAGCTCTATAATTTGTGCCTACATGTTGAAAACTATGTTCTGAATGCATTAGGATGGCTTGATCTCTGTGACAAACCCTGTGAATGCCCCCTCTTTTGAGGGGAGTTTTTGAACCTCTATAATAACTATCCTCAAAATAAAAGCTATGCATCATGTGTGTTAGATTGATAACATATGATATATGTGTGATAAACCAATGTAATGTGTATACATGATATCAAAATGTAAAATAGTCTGAGCATAAGTCGGTAACATACAATGTATGTCAGATCTAGCATTCACAAGGTTGTCAAGATAGATATAACAATGTAAGAATGTATATAAACAAAAAAAATGAATATAATCTAAGTAAACTACCTAGGGGGATGGGGCATGATGTCCATAAAGGCACCCAAGGAGGAAGGGGAGATAAATGAGGTTTTTTATGGCATTATAAATTAGATGTGAATGTAACAAGCAAGAGACAAGTGGCATGGCCATGACACATATATAAAGGCATACATAAAAACACATGAGACATGCAAACTAGACCAAGGGGGCACAATACAAGGGACATAGGCACATGTCACTAAGTCTAAAAAAGAGCACACATACAAGGACTTATTTAAATGTCCACATATGTAAAGAGCAAGCAAGGTTGTATTAGAGCTGCAAGGAAGGACATGTTCGAATGTCTACATAAATAATTCAAAAATCACACATAAGGACATGGGCACATGTCCAAAACATACATATAATGAAAAGAATTGGCTTAGAGCCATATAATAATGGCATATTCAAATGACCTCAAATAGACGTAGAATTAAATAGATACAATCAAATCTAAACTAGTAAAGCTAGAAATGAAAGTATGCATAACTTGTGGCACAATTCTGTGTAACAGCAAAGATGTACATAAGTCAAGTCTATAGTAGTAGTCAGAAAAAAATTAGTGTACTAAAGGATGATCAATATCAAGATATAAGTAATGCAAAATATATGATATGGTGTATAGAAAGATATAACCTAGCAAATCAAAATTTGTGTAACTTATGATGCCCCCAATGGGTTGATATGTCAATGTTAAATCTACGTATATGTGTACATGCCCCCAATGGGTAGATAGTAGTAGATCTAGATCTGTGTAAAGGACCTAAGTCATGTAGTAATCTATGAACACTTGAAGGGAACAAGTAAAGCATGTATGATAAAACCAACTATACTAACATAAATAGCATATGTAGTACTTGACAAATAGAAGTAATATAAACATGGAAATGCATATGATCTAAAATTTATATTTTTTGAGAAAATATTTGAATGTTTTAGTAATTTTGAACGTATTATATTGTTTTTTTTTTCAAAGTATAGTTTATGTACAAGCAACATGAAAATGAAACTACATACAAGAAGCAAGATAAGATAAACTATGCACAAGTAAACTATGAGAACATATTAACCGATGAGTCTTGTGAGAGACTCACTATCAAGGTGTTTTGTATCAAGTAAAGGAAGAATGATAGCACATGATTTGTGAGGAAATATTTGAGATTTGGAAACTGGATATACTGAATAATTTGTAGCTGAAATTGATTGTGAAGTGTGGCCATGAATTTGTGGAGTTGACTAAACTGACTTGTGAACTATGGGGCTCTTGGAGACCCATATGGTGGAACAAGCTATAATTGGCATGGATGCTCTATATGGAGTGTTGTAAGGACTCAATAACATTGTTCTGGGTGTGAATGGGGTAAATAGAGGCTCTCTAAAAATTGTATGTCTCTAACATAGGGGTATCTCTAATAAAGGTCTCCATGGGAGAGTATGTATACACGGTAATGATTTAGAAGTATACCTCACCTACACTAGTGGATCGATTGATATCTGAGGTGCAGTAATGGATGGAACTGTTATTGGTGATTTCTATGTAGTTGACTATGGAGTAGGTAAAGGATACTCATATGTAAAGCCCCTAATTGTAACAACCTGATTAACATGTATATACTTAAGACATCTATGTATGGTGGAGGGGATGGATCAAATATTTTATATCTAAGGCCTACCCAATAACATGTCAAATGTGTCAGCATTAGGTACTGATATGAATTTGGTGGCTACATGTGTGGGACCAACCTATAATGGTAGTACTAACTCCTTGATGGAGCTCTGAACATGGCCACTAAAGCCATGGATGACTATATTTGTCATAGAAATATCTTGGTCTGAATATTCCAAGTGATGTATAAGTTTAATAGTACACATATTAATGCTTGACCCATTATCAACCATGACACTCTAAATAAGACGATGATCAATGTAAGCTTGTAAAAAGAGTGCATATAAATATGAGTCATCATCAATGATCTCCTATTTTGAAAAAGTGATAAGAGGCCTAACTAGTATTGTAGTATGATACACACCAATGATATTATGTAGAGGGTGTATGTCCACTGTATGAGCATGATAGGATGCTGGTGGTAGATGTGCTTGATAAAAATAATGAAAACTTAAAGTGTTTGTTATCTCAGATACATGCTTTGGAAATGGATCAGAAAATATTTTCATTGTTTTGCTTCAGTTGGATGTGATTTTGGTTTTTCTATAGGAGTGCTCACATCAATGATACTATCTATCAAATCTTGGATCTTGTGTCATAAATGGATGCATATGTTTTTAGTATGGCCAAAGGCACTATGATAATTAAAAAATACTTTGAAATCATAATTCTTTGGAAGAGACCTAGTCATATCAACCTCTTTGATGGGAGGGAGAGATATGACATTGCATTTCAAAAGTCACTGGAGAACGTGAGCTAGAAGTTTAGGAAGATTTGTAAAAGATCTCCTTAGAGGAGCTAATAAAACTAGATGAGGAGTTGGATCTGATACTGCATTGACTTTTGTTTTTTACTCATTCTTATTGTCATTGGGCCTCACCTTGTATGGGGGCTTATTTGAACTCTTATTAGTGGAATCCAACTCAATTATGTACTTTAACTTACCCATGGAGAGAAATTGACTTCTTGTTCCTTCACTATATGGCATAAATGTGGAAATGATGGAAACACTTTGAATAATATAGATTCATGTAATGATGGTAATAAGCTTTGCTTGAATATGTCCTATAATTCTCTATCTTCCATGAGGATAATTATATTTGATAATATAATTTTATATTGCAAGACATATTCAGCTATTGACTCATTAGTTTTTTCTTGAGTTACACAATTTGAGCATCTAAAACTTTATCACTAATGTTAATTGTAAAGTGTGCCAAAAACACGTTTGTAAGTGGATTAAATGTTGGAATGGACTAATTAGGGATATCATAGAACCATTGTAACACATAGTATTTTGAAATACGAGGGAACAACTTAATCAAGAGCCAATCATTGGACATGTAGCCTAAACATGTTATGTGAAATGCACATAGATGATGCTCTGGGTCACCTTTACCATCATATAGATTAAGATTGGGTGCCAAAAATATGAATGACAAAGGAGTTACCATGATATGTTATGCCAATGGTGCATGTAGGAGAACATGAGAGCCTATGGCATGAAATGTTCTAGTAGCACCCTACTAAAGATGTAACACCTTGACTTATAAAGAATAGATCTCTTGCCTAAGGGATTGTACATCTAAAGAGGAGGGATGGGTACTAGCCATAGGAGGTGTTGCCACTAGTGAGATTTATCTAGTTGTAACATGTTATTATAGAATCTGAGTTGTCCTAATAGTAGGTGTAACAATATTAATATATGTTGGGTTACGAGATTGACCAAGTGATGTGTTCTTTATTTCTAATATAGTTTGCAAATGTTGTGCATGATCATGGAGTTATTCTTGAATTCTATTTATGAAAATTTGTAAGACCTCATCCTTATTGATTATAATATTGTCATCATGGAGGGGGGAGTGTGTCCTTAGTCCCTTCTTATGTATAATCAAGATCTTTATATTATTGTACATGTTCTGATGATTATCATTAAAGTCCACATAATCAAGATGTGAAGGATCAATTAGTGGGATTGTAACTAGTCTTTTATCCATGTATAGGCTCTAATAGAAGAAATTTAGCTAGGTATGCTCAATAGGATTAACCACTAAGCCTAACACTTATTCTTAAGGAAAGAGATATAACTTTTTAAAATGGCATATGGTAAACAAACTGAAAGAGTGAAAATGATCAAAAAATGCCCATATAGTGCACATATAAATTATCCATCTTATATAGTGCACATATCAGCTAGAAAAGGACCAAAAGATGACCTAAGATAGGTCTAGGGCTAAGCTAAGGATAGGACGGTCTCAAGTGACACTCATTACATTAAAATGAAATTTTAGATGACTACATCCCCCCCTTATTCTATAAATGCAACAAATCAAAAAGACTAGTATAAAGGAAAGAGAGATGTACCTATACTTACCTAAGAGGTGAATCCTGTGAATGTGGATATGAGTCTATGAACTATGCTCCATTATGTTTTATATGAATGAAACATGTATAAATAAATAGTTAAGAAATATCAAAATCAAAAACAAAATTGAGTAAAGAGATGAGAGGGAGGAAAGGAATGAATACACCTTACCAGGTACACAAACCAATGCAAAAACTTGGTGACATTTTGTATGTGTGTAGATGGTGATCAATGGTGAATAGTTTAGACTGGGTTGATGGTTTACCCAATTCCTATGTGTGGTGGATCAAGATCTCAAGTTGTCCTTGAATCCATCATTACCTAGCCCTACATAGTGGATCATAATATGTGAATAACTTGGATTAGATTGATGAGTTGTCCAACCCTCTCATGTAGGTGGATCAAGAACTAAAGTAGGCTATGATTCCATCATTGCCTACCAATGTGTAGTAGATGCATTTAAAAATGAAAATTGTATGATGTAACTGAAACTGTGTAAGATAGATCTGAGCCACATAAAAACTCTGAAATGTAAAAAAGGATTTGGGCCACTTGGGAATGCCAACCACTGTATAAAGAATGAGGCATCAGTCTGGTATAAACTTAGTGCAAAATTGGTGCATATGGTGTTTGGAGTATATAATGTGGATAATGACATGGAGTTGTCATTCTATCTAAGATAATTGGTGGCAAACTTAACATATGAAAATAATGTGTCATGCACATGCCCCCAACTCTAATATCTATGTATATATATTTTGTATTGAGTCATAATAATCTATGTCTGTGCATATCTGAAACTGAAATGGGAATGATCATGTTGTGTATGATGCCCCCAATTTGAGCAAGTTTGTGTAAAAACTGAGCATATATTAAACCTATCTAATAATATATGACTAAGACTTGTGATCATAGGAATCCAAGAAGGGAGGTTACTAAAATTTTAGTTCAAGCAATAAAAACTTCAATAAACACACTAACACTTACACTCCAAGCCTAGATCTTAGAGGTGAGCTTAGTGATAAAATAAAAATTAAATCACAACTAAAATTCAAAATACAACAAATCTTTTACCTTCTTTAAGAGATTCAAATGCATTGTTGATTCACTTGCTTGACTTGTGATTCAAAGAGTCTTTGGAAAATGGAGGTGTGTAGCTCCTTTTATCCTTGGCATCATGGCTTGTATTATGGCTTGATGTAGCTTGGCTAAAGATTTTAGCATTACAACACTACTTGCTAGGCATTTTTGCATTATAACACTACTTTTTTAAAGATTTTAAGTCATTTGTGCATGATAAATTTTCACCAAAATAGCTTCAAATTTAATAGACAAGGCTTTGTATTTATAGCAAATGGATTTAACCCCAACCCAAGGTGAGTTAAGGTGGAGTTTAAACATGAAATGAGTTCAAACCTAACCTAAGTGAGTCAAATATCACCTTAATAGAGTTAATATTTATCAATTGATCATGATTTGCAATGAATAGGCATGGGTCTCTAAAATGAGATATTTTAAGATATTTTTAAAGAGCTTGACAACTCACAAAGGTCATGATGAAAGGCTAGGATATTTGAATTTTTGAATATCCTTTTTTTAGTTATTCTTTAATTAAAAATGGATAATTCAACTAGGATCTTAATTTGGTTTAGGTTATCAATTAATTTTGATTAGCTATTTAGCTATTTCAATATTTGATAGTTGTTCATGCGCCCCACTTAATAGGTCCATAGGCCAAATTGACAATTGTCATGACGTAAGATTATTAGGGATAAATCCATGATAGGTTATCATTGCATATGATAGGATACGGTAATTAGGGATGCCTCAATGTGATTCTAATCTTTGATGAATGACGCGTAAGCAAATTTGAGATGTTCAGTGATTTTTAGGATTAATTTACAATGGTTGCTAGGAATTAGTCTGAAGTTTGGTTGAAAACCAGTTGTGGCTAGTTTGAGATGTCTATAATTTCCCCTTATTTGGTAAGTCATTTAAATATATAGGCAAAATAATGTCTACTCAAATAATAAACCAAGCCATTAAGAAGAAATGATTGAAGAAGAAGCTCCAAACAATGTTTGGGAAGCCTATAATGATGCCCCCTCAAGGGAGTGGCTGACACTTACATTTGATGGATGGTACCTCAAAAAAAAAGCAAGAATAAGAATGAAATTAACCCATGGGTGAGATTAATCCAATCAAGAAAATGCTTGAATGCATTAATGTAAAAAGAGTATTGATTTACCCAAAGGCGGTTATAATTAGTAACAAAGGTTGAGAAACTAATTTTCCCAAAGGCAGTTATAATCAATGGCAATGTTATATGCCCTAGTTCAGGATGATGAGTCAAAATAATTATTTTTTCATAGGTGGTTATAATCATTAAGATGACCTAGAATAAAAAATTATTATTGATTATGTCCTATCAGGGAAGATTGACAAGCATAACTCAAGGATATAACCTATTGTATAGATTAAAGATGAGCGGGCATAAACATAGATGTGATGGTCTAATGATTGAAAAAACTAAAAATAACCAAGCATATGAGGATGCACAAAGTGATGAAAGAGATGAATAGAGGAATAATAATCGATCAATGGAAATGATTTGGTTATACCTACCAATGTGGAGATGCTCATCCTTATTAGCATTGATATAACCATAATGGTCAATGGGTTGATTTGATCAAGGAGGGTGGGAAGATTTGCCAAGGTTACCAAGGATAAAATTATATGACTCCATTAATTGTAAGACTTTATAATCTAATTTTTTCTATAGCATATGACCGTATGCATCATAATAGAACACCATGACAACTTAGCTAAAATATGCATAAAGACTGAATTTCAATCTAATAAATAATTAAAAACAATGCACCAATGATAAAAACCATGATGACTATGTTGATATATGAATATGGATAGACTCAATAATAATGCACACAGAATCACCCAATGAATACATATAAACTAAGTCGAGGTGTAATACTGAAAATAAAAAAATAAGCAATCAAATAAATAAACAACTAAGCAAACAAACACACAAAAATCTTGAAAGTAAAAGTAAAAGAAGACATCCTAACATGGATTTTCCCCAGTAGGGTGGATTGAGGATGATTGACTAGGCTTAAACAAGACAGATGTTTTTAGATTTTGAAAATTTTTGAATGTTTTTGAAAATTTTGAGGTATCTTAACTTGTTAGAGATTGAAAAGATACCACTCATAAAATGATAAGAGCATTGGATTAGGTTGATCTAAAAATGCTGAGAGTGTATAGAAAGAAGGACTCAGCTTACCTCAACATAAATTGAGCATGACCTACATATTCCAATTAGGACCTCAAGTCATAGTAATTCCACTAACACAAAAGGTGGTGAAAATTGAATAGGTCACAACAAGTTCTAAAATTGAGGCAAAATGACAAGGTAAATGAAAATAGTAATGACAAGGTGATATGGCAATGCATGATAAAAGGTGTTTTTCCTAATTTTCCCATAGGTGGTTATAATTAGGAAATAATGGCATAAGTATGTGATACTAATTTGCCCACAGGAAGTTATAATTAGTAACACAAGGTGAACTAATGATTTGTCCATAGGCAGTTATAATTAATAGCACCAATCAAATGTGAATGAAAGATAACTTTCCAGAGCAACTGTCACACTAATTTCATAGATTGTCATTTAAACTCAAAATTCTAAAACTGCTAAAACTAGATCAAAATCCCCTCGTGGAAGGTGCAAAAAGAACCAAAGGAACCAAGTTCAAAAGGGTTGGGTAGGGTGGCTGAAAACAAGATTAGGTCAATAATGATGGGTATGGTAAATGACACATGATACATTATAAGGAAGATGATAGGAGATGAAAATTAGATATAACAGTAAGAGGGTTTCCCCCAAGTGATAAGGTAAATGGTAGGGTATGAAATAATGGCAAGAGAAATGGTAAATGAAAATGGCAAATAGAAATGACATGGTAAATTGAAAATAATAAGGTATATGATTTTGGCTAGGTAAATGATTTTGTTGTTGCTACTGATGTGGAGATGCATGTACTGATCAACATATGATACAACTAGAATAGTCAATCATATAAATTGTTAGCCCACACCTCTTCTGAATAACTACTCTGTCAAGAACTTGCTACAAATCTAGATGCCAAGAATGTTGTTGTGATCTTTGTTGGTTGTTGATTATGTTTCATCCAAATGTTGAGATAAGGTATATTTATAGCCTCTGTAAAGGAAAGTATGACCATGGATGGTAAATACAAATAAATAGTGGATGATAGGTTTGATTTGGCAATGTAATGGTGGATGATAATGGAATGTATAATGGTAAGGTAGCAAATGAAGATCAAGATTTTTAGGTACACATAATGTTGTTAATTCTGGATTCAACATAATGTTGGTTGAGGTAGGGTTGACTACTTCTAAATATTCTCTCGATAGGACCACCATATTTTTTTGTTATCTAGGCCTGAGAGTAGCTACCATCTGATTATGCTATAGATTGGAACCTATATTGATTTCATCTTTGATAATGTATTCATCAAGAAGTGAAGAACTATTGTGCTCATCTATTGGTACCTCAAAGAGGTTTTCATCAATGAAGTTCACTTGATTGTCCCATAGTGCCTCTGAGAAGGTTTCACTAAGGAATGTTGAATTTTGAATTTGATTATCTTCTAGTGCATTTGAAATGGTTTCAATAGAAGATGTTAAGTTTGAAATTTGATTATCCCCTAGTGCCTTCGAAAAGGTTTCACTAGGAGATTGTTCTTTTTCTGCATGACTATGGGCTTGTCCTCCCTAATATTCTACAACTGTTATGTCATCATGGATGCAGTTCAACAAAGTGTGATTTTATTGGTCTCAATTGACACTTGTGGGAGGTGAAAGGTCAATATAATGGCTATATTGGTTGGTTTAATGGCATGTGTAATGGTAATGGAATAGAGGTAAAGGTAACACAATCCTCATAGAAGATACTAGGAGAACTTGTGTCAAAGCTGAAGTACTCATCCTTAAGAGCTGTGGAAGGATAAAAAATATATTCAAATTGGTATAAAAGGCATGCATAATCAATATTAACAACCATGAACTTATTCTAATTTTGAAGTTGATTCTGACTCAATAGACTTTGAATCTGATGTTGAAACTGACATTGGTTTTGCTTTTGATGCTAAATCTAATGTTGATTCAATAATAAAACCTAACTTCAATGCTGATTCTTCATCTAGTGTGGATGATGCTACAATGATGTCTTTTTGAATGTTTGGTATTGAACAAGTAATGGCCTATGATGGCATAATGGGCTCCATAAAGATTGGTTTGTCAAAGTGAGACTCCTCTACAAGGGGAAAAAGATCAAGAGATAAGTCCACAGAGACTAGCCTATCAAGGGGAGGATCTTTAAAAATAGGCATATGGTCAAGATAATGATTTTCTTAGAGGAAATTATAATCATTAAGAAGTGACTCAACAAAGACTAGTTTGTCAGAGTGAGACTCCTCAACAAAAGGTATCTGATCAAAAGGTGATTCATCATAGGTTGACTCATCATAAATGGTTGGTTCAACAAAAACATTGAGAATTGGTTAGTTCTCTTACACTTGGCTTAAAATCAATTGTACAATACCAGTTTTGAAAATATCTTGGTCCTAAAATGATTGGCTCAGTTAGAGAGGGATTGATTGGCTTGATTTTGGATTGATAATTAGCATGGGTTTTCTAAAGTGGGGAATGATTGGCAACGGATGAAGGATGGATGATGATTGGATAATGGTAGGCTTAACAAAGGTTGGTTTATGGCCTAGGGTAGTAATTGTGACCTGTCGAGTTATGATTAGATAACCTTATTGGGTTAATAAGTTACTGTTGATGTCTTAAAATTGTGCTAGATCTTAATCAACAACAATGGGAATTTCAAGCTGTGGGACAATGCGGCTTGAAAACAACCTCCATATTTTAAAGAAGCTGGTCTCTTCTTTTGTATTGGGTGTTGGGGAAAAGGGATAGGAGACTAAACAAAAATGCAAAATGTAATAATTGAAACCTAACTATGACGATGCACCTGAGAGTAATCTTAATCCTAACCTGAGCACAATGAAACTATTATGTGATTCTATTACATTTAAGAGCAGACAAGTGCATGATCAATGTAAAAGATTGGAATAACAAAAACAGAGGCTCACAATAGGGGAGTCTTTTGCTGAGATACAGGAATTGTCAACAAAGGCATAGTGTTCAATCTTCTTAATAGAATCTTCCAATAATATTAGAGGTGCAGAAGTCACACATAGTTATGTAGAACTTCAGACTCTAGAAAACAGGACAGAAGCAAATAACATTTCCAATCACAACACTAGAAAATCTACAGCATAGACTACTTTGCAAATGACACAGATAACATCAACAAGGGCATAGTGTTCAATTTTCTTATTGAATCTTTTAGTCATACAAAAGATGCAGAAACACACACAGTCATATAAACCTTTCAACTCAGGGAAATGTAACAAAAGCAAATGATATTATTGGTTAAAAACTCTGAAAGTCTAAAACTATGAGAATTCCCCCCTCTCCTTAGATTTTACAATTCTTCTTCTTTTATAGCCCCAGATACGTAACTAAAAAATAATAATTAGAACTTTGGCACATTCAATGCTTTGAAAAGCCATGCTGGAGAAGAACAACTACCCTTAATTGTGGCATGGCGATTCCTGACTAGTTCCTCTCTTCACGCCTGAACTTCAAATTTCATCACCTATTAGGCCGCTCAACTATCTATTCTACCTCTGCTATTAGGAGACAAATAGATGGCATCTTTAATGCTTGAAAGCCCCAAAAAAACTACCCGATGCACTGCTCCATCTACTCAAATTAACTATCACTGAATTTCCCTCCATTTTCGCTGTAACAGGTAGACAGGCACTTTATTCTGTTTGTAATGGGAGAGGACCCTTAGCCAATTTATGAAAAACTCTCCTTTAGGCATCGGAAAATGACATTTGGCGCTCTCCACTGGGTTCATTGAAGACACGTGGACATCTCCCTTTCCTTGGCTATGATGTAGATTTATTTGGGACTCATAACAGGCTCTTATGGATGGTGACACCTGGCAGCTTCTGTGGATTTTGAAGTAACACCCAAGGCTCACCACAACCTTTATTCAGCAATGAAACTCAAGGATGATCCCTCAGACATTGACACGTGGAAATATATGCTACTCTTGGGAAGATACGTGGCATCTTCCACTTCTTTGTCTAAAGGTATGTGGCACTTTCCATTGCCTTTTGGGGATGGGGTAGAAAGGGACCGGAGAGTGACACTTGGCAGCCTCTGCTGCTCTTAACACTTAAGCAAAATGAAAGGATGCCTTTATGAATTGAATGAAATCATTGGACCAAAGTCTCTCGGATGACAACACGTGGTGGCTTATGATTTTTCTCCAAAAAGGTATTTCAGGGCCTCTACAACTGCCACTTGGCACTTTCTGCCTCCTCTACTGCCTTATGTTGAAAGTCTTTGAATGAAGTGTGAACACTAATATGAGACGGGGATGCTGACACATGGTGCATTCTGCTTAACTGCTACTGGGTATGTGGCACAGTCTGCGGTTCTTGAAGGTTACAAAAAGGGGACTCGGGGGATGCCAGTTGTCGACTTTGTCTCCCAAAAAGTGACACTTGGCAACATCCACTTAAACTAATACTCGGGCAAAAATGAGACGAAGGAAACAAGAAGGGGAAAAAGACCTGCTCAAAGGGTGACACTTGATAGCTTCCACTACATCTCAACACTTAGGGAAAACGAACCAGCCCCCTGCTTTAAAATTTTGCCGCTTCACCCGAAGAACCAAAATTGCAGTGCTTGACTAAAAATAATTGAATATGACGTAGAGTAGGAAATTACTTGTTTCTGCTCATTTTTGCTTTTCACATTCAAAAGAAATAAGAAACTAAAGTTAAATGGTCAGGGGTTAGATGATACTCAGATGAAGTTGTGCACCATTATCCAGACGTTGAAGGAGCTCCTCTTTGGCTGTGGAGGACGACACCTGTAGATAAGAAAGACTTAAACAAAGAAAATGTTAGATAGATATATATTGGACTGCCAAGCACATTCTTAGTCCCAGAAGTGTAAAGACTTCCTTGAGGGATGACAATCCACTTATTTGACAAAAGAGTGTTGCTAAAAATAGAAATAATGAAAGGCTAAAGAAGAGAAATAGATAACGCGTACTTGATTCCTGCAATCTACCTCTCACAGTCGTCAACGCCGATTAGTCTGCCATCATCAGTTGGTCAATGTTGCCGATGTTAGTTAGGTTGCCAATGTCGGTAGTGGTAATGTGCCTTGATGCCGATGTCGATAGGGGCAATGGGCCTTGGACAGGTTTCAAGGAAGGTCTATGGTCGACATAGGAGTCTAGAAGGAGTCTGAGAGTTTAATGGTTTGTGCAGGGTTGCAGGGCAGTGAACAGAGTCTTAAGAAGGACAAAGATAGGGGACAGGGGTGGAAGTAGAATAAGGATGAGAGGAAGGCTTTTCAACCTTTTTGGGAAAAAATTTGAGTTGTCTCAATAGTACTCAGAAATAGCCAATGGACTAATTACCAATATACTCTGAAAATACTAAAATATAAACCAGAAGAATACTTAGATCTTAGTGGAGAACCAAAAGTGTAGAAGACTTGTTTCCGTTATGGTTGATGTAGGAGACTTTGTGAAACATTTCAATCTGGTGTGGAGTGGATTTTGTAGAGTTTCTTAGCCTGGAGAATGATGATAGAATGCTGATACCTTATCCCAAAGCCTGCCTGTGATATGCAAAGAGTTGAGGAGAGAAAGAATTTCGATCCAGGAGCAAGAGAATTTGCATTCGGGTATACAGTCGAGGTCAGAATTTAGTTTTAAGCAATCGATGTTGGCGATACCTGTTAGGTTGTGGAGCTAAAAGCTTCAACCTTTGCAAACTAGGAACAGAAGGTTGCTGAGTTCTACAGGAACCGGCGTCGGCAGCATGACCGACGTCGGCAGTTTCCAGTGCAGAATGCAACCGGCGACGGCAGGAAGTCGGCCGACGTCGGCAGAACCAGACCAGCAGGGACCGACGTCAGTCGCCTGTGTGTTCCTGAAGTGTTCGTTTCACGGATAGTTAGTTAAGTGAACGATGAGTTTGCATGTCAAGACAAGCCAGAGTCTTGGGCTGCGAGGATAATTGTCTAAATTAAGAGTCTTAGTTAGTGTTTGAGTTAAGGATCTATTTATAGACCCATTGGCATGTATTGTTTAAGGCATGAGATAGAAAGGAAGAGTTCCTTCTAGTTGTAAGATCTATGAGTTACAGGTTGTTGCAAGCTCATTGGTGATCTACATGTAAGTTTGGTCTTTGAATTACAGGTTGCAGGTTCATGAGAGATCAGCTTGAAGTGCTATAGAGTGCTTGGTGTACCGGCAGGGTTATTACTGACTGGTTGGTGAGGTGAACACCAATTCTGTGTGTGAGTTGGTTGTTGGGACCGTTTTTTGTGTAGGAGAGTGTGTGTGAGAAGAATTACTGTACACTTGAGGTGTGGCGAATCTCTGTAAGGTGAAAGAGTGTGGCGGCTCTTTGATGTATTCTTTTCTGTTAGTGTTAATACAAGATAGTGTATTGTCTCTCATATTCTGTGCTATTGGTGAATTCTAGTTACTTGTGTTTCTGGTTATTTCCGCATATTCAATTGCTTATATATTTGGTAATCATATTGTGCTCTTTCTGAGGAGCAAGATCCTAACCAGTGGAGTCAGAGCATGTTTGTTGTTCTGGATTCTTGACAAGTGGTATCAGAGCTTTTGGTTGGGATACTAACAGATTGGTGTAGATCTGGGTAGTGTGTTTTGATTACAAGTCACTCACAGGGTTTCTGTTTGAGTGGGAGTTGAGCAATGGCAGAAAGCAGTCAACTACGAATGGAAAAGTTCAATGGCAAGAACTACCAATTATGGAGGATGCAGATTGAGGACTATCTGTATCAGAAAGATTTGTACTTACCGTTGGGTGGGGTTGCTAGCAAACCCTTGGATATGAAAGATGAATAATGGGATGTTCTTGATCGGAAGGCTCTGGGATCTGTTAGATTGAGTCTTGATTCATCTGTGATTTCCAGCTTATCACAGTGTAAGACAACGGTGGAGTTGATGAAATCTTTGGCAAATTTATATGAAAAACCCTCGGCTTCAAACAAGGTATTTCTTATGAAGCGTTTATTTAATTTGCAAATGTTGGAAGGTGGATCTATTCATAGCCATCTTAGTGATTTCCATGGTTTAGTAAACCAGTTAAGTTCAGTGAATATTGTATTTGATGATGAACTTAGAGCTCTCTTAATCTTGTGTTCATTACCTGAAAGTTGGGAAGGTTTGGTAATGGCAGTTTCTAATACTGTGTCTCCTTCAAAAGTCTTAAAAGTGGATGATGTTGTGAGTGTAATCTTGAATGAAGAGATACGCAGGAAAAGCACAGGTGAATTATCTGGAAATGCTTTGAGTGTTGAAGGAAGAGGAAGGCCAAGAGAGAGGACAGAGCGTGGGAGATCAAGGTCGAAGACAGGCAAGAGATCCAAGTCCAGGTATGGCAAAATAACCTGCTGGAAATGTGGAAAGCAAGGGCACTTAAAGAGAGATTGCAGATCGGGTGAAGATCATCATGAAGAACATGGAGAAGAAGCAGATGTTGCAGGCTACGTTGCACAGGATGCTCTGGTATGTTCTTTGGATAAAGTAGAATCTTGGGTATTAGATTCTGGTGCCTCTTTTCATGCATCTCCACATAGAGAATTTTTTCATGAGTATGTCCAGGGAGACTTTGGAGAAATTTGTGTAGGGGATGGTAAGCCTTGTCAGGTTGTTGGCAAAGGCAAAGTGAAGCTGAAATTGCAGACAGGTGACACATGGGTGTTAAAGGAGGTCATGCATGTCCCAGTTCTGAAGCGGAATTTGATTTCTGTTAGAAGTTTGGGTGAAGAGGGTTGCACAGTAACTCTCTCAGCGGACTCTTGGAAGGTTACCAAGGGTACACTTGTTATAGCTAGAGGTAAGAAAGTAGGTACGCTTTATCTATCTACTTGTTTTACTGATTCTCTTTCTGGGTTATCTACTTCAGCTGTAGATTCAGAGATGTGGCTTGATAGGCTTGGTCACATAGATAAGAAGGAGATGCTGGTTCTTGAGTCAAAGAATATGCTTTCGGATTTGGAAGGCATGGATCGTGGTTCCTACATGCAGAAGAAGAAGGTAAGGTTTCTTGAGGAATTCGATGTTAGTGACAAGAACGGGAAAGCCTTGGTTTTCAAGGAGAAAGTGACGGACAGAGTTCAGCATAAGGTGCAGAGGAATTCTGAGCAGAGCAAGGGTGATTTGGACAAGGTTTTGATCCAAAAAGAGCTCACAGGAAAAAGTCAGGTCTCACAAGAAAAACACAGAGACCGACGTCGGCAGGAAAATCGACGTCGGTGTCCAGACAGGGACCTACGTCGGCTATGTGCAGCCCGACGTCGGTGACTCGGGGCAGACAGAGACTGGCGTCGGCCAGGGGAAACCGACGTCGATAGGATGCAGTCGCAGGGAACCGACATCGGTCGGCTGTAGACTGAGATGTGACCGGCATCGGTTACTGAGACGAATTTTGGGTGGACAGCTAGTTGTCATGGAGTCTCAAGCACCCATATGGAGGACTGAAGGTGTAAGTAAGTTCTTAAATTCGTCATTTCCCTTCTTTACACTACTTATTGCTCACTTATGGCATAGGACCAGGAAGTTATTGAAGAAGCAGAACAGGTAGATCCAGGAAACAGTGGGAGCTAGGCATGGATGAGGATGTGATTCCTTGGAGGAGAACCAAACAGGTGTTTTGGGTAGTGTTGCCAGCTGGAAGTAAGCACTGAGAGACGAATGGATGTTGAGGATGAAGAAGAGTGGAAATGGATATGTGAGATGGAAGATTAGGGTATATGATCTTGTATTAGCTGCAGGGCAATGGAGGTTTGATCATTGTGTTTCTCTTTACCAGGTTGGATAGTATTAGCTACACTATTCTATTTTCTGTATGATGTGCTTGTTGCAGGGTTACATATACAGGTATTTTTGAACTAAAGGTAAAGCTAGTTCAGGGGTTTGTCATGGAGAATCTGGGAGCAGCAAGATTCTTTGGCATGAGTGTGTTCTAGAGACATGGAGGTCTTGTTGACTTTGTTTCAGGATGATTGTGTGAAGCCGGTTAGCACACCGATGGTTAGACAGTTCATAGAACAGGTGTCTTGATTCACATAATGAGGTTGAGTGCATGGTATGTACTAAACCTGAGTTTTCCCAAGAAGTGGGAGTTGTCACAAGTTTGGAGTCAATCCGGGAGAGTAATATTGAAGGGCAGTTCAGTGGGACCAGCAGCAGGTGCACATGCTATGCAGGGTCAAGTTCTTTTTCTACATGGTTGTAGATGCGGATGTGGCAGGTAATTTGGATGACAGATTTTGCATCACGGATTTTGTGGTGGTTGGTCTTCAAGAGTGATCTTGAGGAGGGATACAAAGCTAAGGAAACAAACTAGACGGTGTACAGGTACAGATACAGGTTGCAGCTGTTTATCTCCAAGTGGGAGATTGTTAGGTTGTGGAGCTAAAAGCTTCAACCTTTGCAAACTAGGAACAGAAGGTTGCTGAGTTCTACAGGAACCGGCGTCGGCAGCATGACCGACGTCGGCAGTTTCTAGTGCAGAATGCAACCGGCGACGGCAGGAAGTCGGCCGACGTCAGCAGAACCAGACCAGCAGGGACCGACGTCGGTCGCCTGTGTGTTCCTGAAGTGTTCGTTTCACGGATAGTTAGTTAAGTGAACGATGAGTTTGCATGTCAAGACAAGCCAGAGTCTTGGGCTGCGAGGATAATTGTCTAAATTAAGAGTCTTAGTTAGTGTTTGAGTTAAGGATCTATTTATAGACCCATTGGCATGTATTGTTTAAGGCATGAGATAGAAAGGAAGAGTTCCTTCTAGTTGTAAGATCTATGAGTTGCAGGTTGTTGCAAGCTCATTGGTGATCTACATGTAAGTTTGGTCTTTGAATTGCAGGTTGCAGGTTCATGAGAGATCAGCTTGAAGTGCTATAGAGTGCTTGGTGTACCGGCAGGGTTATTACTGACTGATTGGTGAGGTGAACACCAATTCTGTGTGTGAGTTGGTTGTTGGGACCATTTTTTGTGTAAGAGAGTGTGTGTGAGAAGAATTACTGTACACTTGAGGTGTGGCGAATCTCTGTAAGGTGAAAGAGTGTGGCGGCTCTTTGATGTATTCTTTTCTGTTAGTGTTAATACAAGATAGTGTATTGTCTCTCATATTCTGTGCTATTGGTGAATTCTAGTTACTTGTGTTTCTGGTTATTTCCGCATATTCAATTGCTTATATATTTGGTAATCATACTGTGCTCTTTCTGAGGAGCAAGATCCTAACCAGTGGAGTCAGAGCATGTTTGTTGTTCTGGATTCCTGACAATACCACTGGCGTCGGTCGACTATTAACCAACGTCGACGGCTAGAGAATGGGAAAAAAGGCTATTTTTAGCCTTTTGCCTGTTCTTCCATCTGCCAAGTTTGGTTGTCATTGTTAAACGGTCCAAAGGTGGGTTAAATAGGTGTGAGAGTGATGTTAGAGAGTTGAAATAGGTCTTAGGTAATTATGATTAGTCATAGGGTGATAAATGGTCTAAGAGCTAGGAATCCAAGGTGGGGTGTCTAGGGAGGATGATTAATTTAAAATAAGTATTTTAAATTAATAAAGTATAGGTTAGGCTTGTTGAAGTTAGAAAGGGACCAATGGGGGTTGACACTATTTTGGTGTCTACATTTACCCCTTTTTGTCTTGTTGGTTGTTCTTGACGAACTGCAAGACAAAAATAGGAGTAAGTTGCCCCAGGTATGGGATGAGGTAGTTTTTGCCTTGTAGGTTGCTCTGATGAACTTCAAAACAAAAATAGGGGTAAGTTTCCCTAGATGTGGGATGAGGTATTCCCCCTCAAAGTGGGAGTCAAGGGAAGGTAACCTAATATCAGGTGCCGATTTGATAGATAGTGGATGGGTATGGTGAAGTTTGAGTGTGAACGCTGCAAAAGTTGAGATTGCATGTATACCACTTCATGTGATAGGTAGGTCAAATTGTCACAGTCAAAGGTCAAGGAGTGCTAAAATCAAAATAATTAGGCCCCAGCATTTAGTCGTAGCTGATTGGGTTAAATGATCAAAGCTGTAGCTCCAATGGTCGTCGTGTTCCAAGTATCCCGAGCTCAGAAAGTGCTCCTAGAAAACATGAAAATGTCACAAGTAGTGGGGATAAACTGGAGCGCGATCCAACAATACGTGTGAGGGTCATAATGTGATGTGTAGACAATTTTGCTAACTATTCATGAGGTAGCATACATGCAATCAAAACAACCAAGGCAAAGTTGTCTCAAATGTGGTTGTGGTCAGAGGAGATAGTTGCGATCTCCAAGGTCATTGGTTGAGTTGGGTTGAGATATAAGTCATCTCAAGTGGCATGTGTTGTGGTCAGGGAGATGTATGCAATTTCCAATGTGCCCCATGAGAACTTTAGGTAACTCATTCAGTGTCAAGGCAGATTGTTTGGTCATGATTTTGGGTTGGTAGAGATAGTTGGTCCATTAGATGGATAGATGAAGGAATGGCCGAGCTAACCTCAGAGGACCCCATGTCAACTGAGTGCTCCCTACATAGCCCTTGTTGGAAGGGCCTCAAGCCAATGTAGTTCTCCCTAAAAGGGAGGAAGAGGGTCAGTTATGGATGTAGGTTGGACGAGGTTAAGTCATGGCTAAAGGTGAAATGGTTTGTCCATCAGGTAGATGAACAAATGAATGGCCGACGTCATTAGGGAGATGAACGAGCAAATGGATGGCCGAGCTAACCTCAGAAGACTCCAGGTTAACTAAGTGCTACCTACATAGCCCCTATTTGAAGGGCTTCAGGCCAATGTAGTTCTCCCTAGAAAGGGAGGAAGGAGTTTAAAGTGGTCGATAGTTGGTTTGGTCATGTTAATGGTTTAACACTTCCCATATGTCTGATGGTACATGCTTAAAATGATGAATGTATGATGATGTTACATCCTTTTCCATATTATGTGATGGTGTATTCTGTAACATTGGTTATGTGAGTGTTGATGATGTTATAGCCTTTTCCATATTATGTGATGGTGTATTTTGTAACATTGGTTATGTGAGTGTTGATGATGTTATAGCCTTTTCCATATTAGGTGATGGTGTATTCTGTAACATTGGTTGTATGGGTTTTCATCCCTAGAAATTGTCCATATTAGTGATGGTGTATGCTAAAAATGAAATGAGTATGTTTATGCTTCAACAAGTAATGGTTTATGCTTGACATAAATTGTTTGGTCGATAGTTTCCATGTGTATTGGTTTCCATAAAAACTAGTGTGAATAGGCTATGCAAATGTTAGTGGTCTGAAAAAGGTTTGGTTGGTTTGGTTGAGTTTTTGGTTTGGTTGTATGTGACCAAGATGTAAGAAGTGAAAGGCACGTTGATATTTCATTGACAAGGACTATAATGATGGCATAGATAAGGGTTTTTGCAAACAAAAGCCCCGTTCATGCATTACGTCGTTGACCATTGGTTGATATTAGAGAAGTATTCGAATCACTTGACATTAAGTGAGCTCAAAATCCCTTGAGTATGTTGGGGTGATAAGTTTGATTATGTGATACGAGAGGATAGTGAAACCCTTTTTAGCAAGGATAACTTTGCCCCTTTTATAGGTGACCCTGAGAATGACTATAGGCAAGTCCATGACTTAATAGCTTGTCAGTCAATTTTTTTTGGTAGACTGATCAATGCGGGAAGTCTACATGGGGATGTTGTTTTGTTTTGTGGTCATATGTGAAGCTGATCGATGCAAGAAGCTTTTGAGAGAGTGTTGTTTGTAGCAAGATTTAGGCATAGCCATCCTTCAAGGGATTGGTCTATATTTTGCTTTATATGGTTGAATGTCTTTGAATAGCTGTCCTTCAAGGAAGCAGTCTATTAATTACAATGATTATGCAGCTGTCCTTTGAGGGAGCAGTCTACATTTATAATTTATGACCTTTGAATAGGCATCCCAGTTTTATATGTTTTATTGACTGAAGTTTTAGTCATTGACTAGACTATAGAGGTTTACGGTTTTCCCTTTTAGTAGGACAAAGCATTAATGCAAAAAGGATTAACTAATGTTTATAGGAAAAGAAGGGAATAAGAATGAGGATGACAGGGGTTGCTCAAGGGACAAGCTCAAGTTAAATATCAAGTGAATGAATACTTGATTAACAGTAGAATGGTCATAGATGCAAGGCATTAAGGGGCTCAGGTTTTGGCTGGCCGTCAAGAGAAGACAGACGATAAGTTCCTGATCCATACTTGTGTGTTATGATATAAGGTCTGAGCCAATTAGGAGCAAACTTGCCTCATTTACTTCTTTCCATATTTGTCACGTGTTGGTTTTCTTTGAGGATAAGATCTCCAATTTTGAAATCTCATTCTCTCAGTCTTTTGTTATAGGCACGTTGGATGCGATTTTGGTAGATATGGAGATGGTTGAGGGCAGCAAGGCAACGTTCGTCAAGTAACTCAAGTTGAGCCAACCGATCTTGATGAAAGTCATCATTAAAAAGTATGTCATGCAAAGAGATGCATAAATAAGGTATTTGTACTTCAAGAGGTAAGACAACCTGTTGGGAAATAAACCGGAAGCACACAATTGATTACCAAACCAAGCAACTTAATATGCAGAAATTAACCAGATTCACCAAGTAACTAGAATTCAGAATAACACATGATATGAGAGACAATACACAACTTGTATTAACACTTTATACAGAAAAGAATACAATAAAGAAGATGCCACTTCTTCTCCACCACCTCTTCAGAGGCTCGCCACACCTCAAGTGAACAATAATTCTTCTCCCCAAAGCTCTCCCTCTCAGGTCCCAACACCCAACTCAAATACAGAGTTGGTGTTCACCTCCTGTGCTCCACGCACACCACAAGTGCTCCACGCACTCCACAAGTACTCCACGTACTCCACAAGTACTCAAGGTACTTCAAGTAGATCTCCCATGAACCTGCAATAACCTGCAATTCAACAGACCATACTTATGGAAGGAACTCCCTTGCCTTCCTCTTTGCACTATCCGAGTACACACCTGTACTCCAAGTAGATCCTGCCTGATACTGCTCCCTATTGTGTTGCTGTCTATATGATTGTGCACACCTGCAAATCAACCTAGTTCTGCACGCCTGTGAACCTTGACCTTGCACACACATACCCCTGTAGATCAACGATCTTACTTACCATGTAGATCTCCTATATAGGCCATGCAACTGTGACCAAGATCCTACACACCTGAAGAATCCTGCTGACTCTCCAAAACCAGCACCCACCTTGGTACTGCTGTGGAACTAGGAGGAACACCCTTGCTCACCTCACACACAGAAGGAGCAAACTTTGCTCAACTCAAACTAGAACAACTTTTCCAATACAACCATGAGTCTATTATATAGATCTCATCCAAACAATGATTAGACATCTAATTACAATAATTAGATCCGCAGCTCTCAGTCTAAAAATAGATCTAAACATGCAAACACTTGGTTCGTTAGCTAACTCCCCATAATAAGCTCGCAGTCGAACCACACAGGCGACCGACATCGGTCCTTGTCTACCTGGGGGTCGCCGACGCCGATCGATCCATGACCGACGTCGGTTGCCTTCCTGTCTTATCCTGCCGACGTCGGTTGGCCAGACCAATGCCAGTTTCTTTTGACACTCAGCAACTCATCCTGCAACCTCCTCCATGTCTGCATCAGTGAAGCTTTTAGCTCCACAACCTAACAATCTCCCACTTGGAGATAAACAGCTGCACTGTACCTGTACCTGTACTCCATCTAATCTATTTCCTAGTTTGTATCCCTCTTCAAGCTCAATCCTGAAGACAACCCACCACACATCCCATGGTGTACCTCCTGTCATCCGAGTACCTGCCACATCCGAACCTACAAATCCATGTAGTGAAGTCTTGACCCTGCATAGCATGAATCCCTGCTACTGGTCCCTCTCAAATACCTGAGAATCCACTTCCCCGAATTGGCTCCTAACTCTTTGACAGCTACCACTGCATGGGAATACTCAGGTCTATACCAGACCTCATGTGATTTCGAACACTGTACCTGTCTAGCCCTTAGTGTGCTCCAGCTCTGCATCCTGAACCTCGCCAACACCTAATTCACATCAGCTCCCACTCGAGACAAAATCAACCTGTGATCTCCATGTCTCCCATGTCAAAGAATTTCGCTGCTCCAAACTCCTCATGACATGACACTGAACTAATCTTACCCTTAGCTCAACAAAACCCTGTATGTACAATCCTGCTAGCAAAACATACCATCCACATACAGCAACAGAATGATGTCGTGACCATCATCCACCTAGTAAGATAAACACAATGGTTATACTGACATTGACTAAAGCCCTACTTTGTCATCCACCTGGTACCACCTGTCAGTCCTGTCCCACTGTCCTGCAGCTCCTCAAGACCATATACCTGGTCTTCCGTCTCACATATCCGTTCTCTCTATTCTTCAACTAAGGTATCCATTCGTCTCTGTGCTTTCATACCTGCTAACAACCCTATCAAAACACACCTGTTTGGTTCTCCTCCAAGGAATCACATCCTCATCCATGCCAAGCTCACACCTGTTTCCTGGATCCTTCCTGCTCTATGATCAGCAACATGTATAAAGAAGAGGAACAACGAATTTGAGGGCCTACTTACATCTTCAGTCCTCCGTATGGGTGTTTGAGACTCCTTGACAACTCGCTGTCCACCCAAAATCTATTACAGTAACCGACCTCGGTCACTCCACCGTCTGCATCCGACCAAAGTCAGTTCCCATGCGTCTGTCCCTGACTACCAACCTTGCTGACGTCGGTGTCCCTACTACCGACGTCGGTCCTCCTGACCAACATCGGTCTTACATACTGCCGACGTCGGTCCCATGACCGACGTCGGTCTTACCCTGCCCGACATCGCCGGCTTCGGTCTGCACATGATCGACATCGGCACTTGTCTGTTCGACGCCAGTTCCTCCTGACTGACATCAGTATCTGTGTTCACCTGTGAGTGATGAATTTTTACCCACGAGCTCCTTTGAATCAAAACCCATGTCCAAACTACTCTGCTCAGAAGTATCCAGCACCATCCACTGGGTTCTGTCCGCCATCTCCTCCAAGAACACCAAGGCTTTCCAGTTCTTAAGCCTGTCAAATATATCTGTCTTCTGCTTAAGAACATGCATCTCCTTCCTGCTCATGTGACCAAGCCTACAAAGCCATGTCTCCACAACAAAAGAAGAATCAGTAATATAAACAAGTAGATAAAGAGTACCTGTTTTCTTACCACCAGCTAATTCAAGTGCATCCGCTGTGAGAGTTCTTGTGCATCTCTCATCACCCAATCTTTTTGAAGAAATTAGCCATATCTCCGAACCTGGGACCTGCATGACCTTCATCAACACCTGTGTGTTGGCTGCCTGCAATTTCAGCTTCACTTCCCCTTTGCCAATTCTTTGGCAAGGCTCACCAGCTCCTCTACCTGGGGCTGCATGGAAAGAGGCAACCAAATCTTTTATCCAAGATTCAACTTTATCCAAGAAACCTTCCAAAGCATCCTATGCAATAACACCTGCAACATCTGCATCTTTAGTTCCTTCATGCTGATCTACTACCAACCAACAATATTTTTTTCCCTGCTCTTTCTTTCCATAGGACCGTGAGTGACCATCTATGCTTTTCAACTCCTCCATTCTTAGCTTACTTTGATCTACCATTGCTCTACTCCCACTCGATCAGAAACCCCTGAGAGTGCCCTGTAACCAAACACAAAACTTGCTTCCTGCAACCTTAGCTCTGATACCACTTGTTGGGAAATAAACTGGAAGCACACAATTAATTACCAAACCAAGCAACTTAATATGCGGAAATTAACTAGATTCACCAAGTAACTAGAATTCAGAATAACACATGATATGAGAGACAACACACAACTTGTATTAACACTTTATACAGAAAAGAATACAATAAAGAAGATGCCACTTCTTCTCCACCACCTCTTCAGAGGCTCACCACACCTCAAGTGAATAGTAATTCTTCTCCCCAAAGCTCTCCCTCTCAGGTCCCAACACCCAACTCAAATACAGAGTTGGTGTTCACCTCCTGTGCTCCACGTACACCACAAGTGCTCCACACACTCCACAAGTACTCCACGTACTCCACAAGTACTCAAGGTACTTCAAGTAGATCTCCCATGAACCTGCAACAACTTGCAATTCAACAGACCATACTTATGGAAGGAACTCCCTTGCCTTCCTCTTTGCACTATCTGAGTACACACCTGTACTCCAAGTAGATCCTGCCTGATACTACTCCCTGTTGTGTTGCTGTCTATATGATTCTGCACACCTGCAAATCAACCCGGTTCTGCACACCTGTGAACCTTGACCTTGCACACACATACCCCTACAAATCAACGATCTTACTTACCATGTAGATCTCCTATATAGGCCATGCAACTGTGACCAAGATCCTACACACCTGAAGAATCCTGTTGACTCTCCAAAACCAGCACCCACCTTGGTACTGCTGTGGAACTAGGAGGAACACCCTTGCTCACCTCACACACAGAAGGAGCAAACTTTGCTCAACTCAAACTAGAACAACTTTTCCAATACAACCATGAGTCTATTATATAGATCTCATCCAAACAATGATTAGACATCTAATTACAATAATTAGATCCGCAGCTCTCAGTCTAAAAATAGATCTAAACATGCAAACACTTGGTTCGTTAGCTAACTGCTCGTAATAAGCTCGCAGTCGAACCACACAGGCGACCGATGTCGGTCCCTATCTACCTGGGGGTCGCTGACACCGACCGATCCATGACTGACGTTGGTTGCCTTCCTGTCTTATCCTACCGACGTCGGTTGGCCAGACCAACGCCAGTTTCTTCTGACACTCAGCAACTCATCCTAGAACCTCCTCCATGTCTGCATCAGTGAAGCTTTTAGCTCCACAACCTAACACAACCTCAGTTCCATACACTAGAGAAAAAGGTGTAGCACCCATAGGGGTTTGGATGCTAGTGCGATAGGCCCACAAAGCAAAGGGAATGTGAATGTGCTAATCCCTTCCAATATCGTTGACCACCTTCATTAGAATTTTGGTTAAGATTTTGTTGGAAGCCTCGGCCTGCCCATTTGCTTGTGGGTAGTAAGGCGAGGAGAAGCTGAGCTTGATGCCAAATGAGTCACAAAGTTTTTGGATAGTTTTGTTTTTGAAAGACTTGCCATTATCGGTGATGATTTTGTGAGGTACACTAAAATGATAGATGATGTGTTGGTTGATGAAGTCGATGATTTTGTCAGCTTTAGTGGAGATGAGAGGAACAACTTCCACCCATTTAGTGAAGTATTCAGTTGCAGTGATAATGGACTGATGTTGAAGAGACAAATGAGGGTTAATCTCACCGATTAAATCTAAGCCCCATTGTGAAAAAGGCCAAAAATCCTTAGCGACTTGTAGAGCATGGCTAGGGACGTGAAGTAAGTTAGCATATTGTTGGCATTTGATACAATGCCAAACATAGTCACTGAAGTCTTGGTGAAGAGTCAGCCAATAATAGCCCAAGCGAAGGATGCGCTTTGCAACCGAGTTACCACTAAAATTCCCTCCACAAATCCCATCATGGACTTGTTTGATAGCGTGAGATGTTTCAGTGGAGGTTAGACATCGAAACAGGAGGCCATCGAAACCTCGCTTATAGAGAAGACCCCCTAGCATAGTATATCAAGCTATGCTTTTGATAAAAGCCTGTCACGCATTGCTAGAGAGATTAGGGGGGACAATAGAATAAGTTAAGTACTCCACAAGTTGTTTATACCAAACATCCTGTGGGCTAGAGTCGATGGTGCTGACAAAGTTGATGTTAGTGGAGATATATGAAGGTAATGCCAAACGGTGTACCATAACATAAATTCTCAAGGAAGATGATGAGGATGGAATGCATGAGGCGAGAGAAGCCATATTATCAGCAAACTTATTTGTAGATCAAATAACAGTTTGCAAGAGGTAATGGTCAAAAGATTCTAGCAGGGTGTCAACACGGTGTTTGTACCTTTGCAAAACTTCATTTTTACAAAGATATGAGCCGTTGATTTGATTGACGACTAGTTGTGAGTCGCCAAAGATGTTGATGGTCTGGATGCCTAGGAAAAGGGTGGTTTAAAGTCCCAAAATTAAGGCTTCATATTCAGCCATGTTGTTGGTACATTCAAAGTCAAGTTTGAAAGATAGGGGCATGGGCTCACCCTCGTGAGGGATGAGAATGACCCCCACACCCCCACCGTGTTGAAATTTAGACCCATCAAAGAACATTGTCATTTGATAGAAAATGTCATCGATGGATAACGTGGCGATGGATTCGTCAGGGAATTTGCAGTGAGAAGGTTGGTTGTCAGGTAGAGGGGCATCCGCTAGTTGATCAACAATTGTTTGCCCCTTTATAAATTTTTGTTGGATGAATTCCAAATCAAACTCAGCAAAAATCATGAGCCAACGAGCCATACATTGGTTTTGGTATGGCTTGGAATGCATGTATTTGAGGGGGTCAGTGTGGGTGATGACATAAGTTTTGTGATTGAGAAGATAATGACGGAGTTTGGTAGCGGCAAAGACTAATGCCAAACAGAGTTTTTCAGTATGAGTATATCGAGTTTCATAATCAATGAGCATTTGGATTGTATAATAAACCACTTACTCATGATGTTGTTCGTCTCGGTGTGCGATCATGGCACTTAAAGAATGATTTGTTGCTGAAATATAAAGATAGAAAGGTTGGTTGTCTTTAGGTGGAATAAGGACTGGTGGAGAGACAAGATAACATTTAAGAGCCTCAAAAGCCTCTTGGAAATCCTTATCCCAATTAAAGGAGACGTCCTTCTTGAGGAGGTGATGAAAGGGTTGACATCGATCGGAAAGCTGTGAGATGAAGCGACGAATAGATTGAAGCTTCCCTTGCAAGCTGCAAAGTTGCTTTAGATTGGTAGGTGGTAGCATCTCGAGTATAGCTCTTATCTTAGCGGGATCAATCTCAATGCCATGAAGTGAAACGATGAAGCTTAAAAGCTTCCCAGAGAGAACCCCAAAGACACATTTCTTGGGGTTGAGTCAAACATTATATTGGAGGAGATGAGTGAATATGATTTTGAGAATAGTTAAATGGTCACGGCGGAGTTTAGATTTGCCTAGTACGTCATCCACATAGTCTTCCATGATTTTGTGGAGGAGATCATGAAAGATGTAGGTCATGGCGCATTGATATGTGGTACCTGCATTTTTTAGGCCAAAAGGCATGACCCTATAGCAAAAAGTCCCCCATGGGGTGATGAAGGTGGTCTTGTGTTGATCTTATGGCGCAATCAGGATTTGGTTATATCCTGAAAACCCGTCTATGAGTGATAGCATCTCATGACAGGCTGTAAGATCAATAAGTTGGTCGATATTGGGTAGAGGAAAATCGTCCTTTTAGCAGGCTAGGTTAAGGTCATGATAGTCAGTACATATTTGGATCCCCCTAGTTGCTTTGGTGACAAGGACGATATTTGACACCCATTGCGGATAATCAATGGGTTGGATGAAGGATACGGAAAGAAGACGTTGAAGCTCCTCTTTGACAAGGAGTGCAACATGATGATGCATTTTGTGAAGCTTTTGCCTGACAGGCTTAGCTTCTGGGTTTGTGACGATGTTATGGATGACGATGTTAGGGTCGATGCTAGGCATATCGCTGTAGGTCCAAGCAAAGGCTTTGCTATGGTCTGAAAGGAATTTGGTATAGTCAATTCGTTCCTAGGCGTCCAAAGATTGACCAATATTTAAAATGTGAGGAACATCAAAAGATGGAAGGTTAATGTCAATGGTTGATTCATTTAACATAACTTGCATTTTTGAAGGAAGTGATCATTGGATGAATGATTCATTTGCACCCATGTAGGTGAGAATGGCAACATCATCTATGCATTGGATAGTGTTGATGGTAATAGATTCATCATCTATCATGTTTGGTAAATGAGAGGGAGAGACCTGGATACCCCACATAGTTGATAGGTTAGGGGTTCCAAGCGAATGGTGTTTATGCAAAATAAAACTAGGAGGGATGAAAACCACCGACTTCGTAGGTGAAAATGGGGGAATAGGTGAGTTTGGAGGTGAGTGTTCTATGATAGGTTCGGGGCAAGGGTTTTTAGAAGTTTCAGTAGGTTCTTCAAAACCCAGGCCATGTCACTTCTTGGCATTCTCTATGGCCTCATCATTTGGTGGTTCGACAGGCTGGTGGGAGCCTTGTTCATAGCACCCAAAGCCAAAGCCCTTCCATGCACACCTATAAAGATAGGTATGAGCAAAGTTTGGGTTGCCAAGAAAAGAGAAGTCAGACGTAAATAGTTGGGGTGATGAAAGAGGATTCCCATCAGTGGGAGCTTGATCTAGCCCTCCATAGATGAGATTTGTTCGAAGATTGGGAGGACCATAAGGGATGACCATTCTGATATGATGGTCATAGCTACGATTGTGATGAAGTTTTCCATACTCTTGAGGAGTCTGAAACATGTCCAAGGTGAGTAAACAATACTCCCCAAGTGAAAGACGTTAAGGTATCTTCCATAGGGTCTTTTGTTGTCACTTGAGGAGGTGGTGTAGGTGTAACCGTCATTTGCATACTTGTTGAAGCTTCTACAGGTGGAGGTGGTGTTTTGGTCGATGTCTTGAAAGGAATGAGAACATCGTTGGGTCGATAAGTTGTGTTGCATGTCTTGAAAGGGGAGGAGTCTGCGAGAATGACATGGACTTGACCATCATTTTCAAATTTGACACAACGGTGTAATGTAGAAGGGACAAAGGCCATCGCACGAATCCAAGGTCATCCTAATGACATGTTGTATTGGAACTCTCTCTCGATGATGTAGAAGAGCTCTAGGATTGTTCGTGGGCCAACACAAATATGTAAGATGACGGTGCCAATGGTAGTGGTGGTAGAGTCATTAAAAGATCAAATAATTGCGTCAGTTTTAGAGATACAATTCTTTGGGAGGGCTAATTGGTCATAGGCATGGGTGGAAATGATATTGATGCTGGTGCCCCCATTAATCATAACTTCCTTAATGTGAGTTCGATCAACGTAGGCTTTGATGAAAAGAGTAGCATCCTGATCTTCCAAGTTGGATGTAGGAATTTTAGAATCACTAAAGGTAATAGAGGCGACGGTGGGTAATGATTGGACTAAGGTAGCTAGTGGTTGGGGGTCCTCGGGTTGGACCTCTACTACTTGTAAAGATTTGATTAAAGCTTGATGATGTTGTGGAGAGCTTTGAATGAGGTCATATAAAGTCATCTTCATGGGAGTTTGGTGAAGCTGTTTCACCATAGAATCACTGATTGCCTCTGAAGAAGTTGGTTGGGATGTACCCAAGATAGAAATCTTGGGTTTGGGTGGTTAAGCAGGTTTGACAAATGGGTAGGTCCAAGGAATATCAGCTTTCTCTTTTGCTTTATCCTTTAAAGTTTGTGACCTAGTGGCCACATTGATGGTGTTAATCTCAAATAAAGGGGACGAAGGAGGTAAAGGGACCACAGTTTGAAGATGAGATCCCGATGAAGGTGGAGAGGTTGGAGAGACATTAGACGGTGTTGGAGATTTGTTGACAGTATCCTCAACAAGAAGGGTGTCTTTTTCCATGTATTGGTGAATGACAACCTTAAGGGCACAACAATTTTTAGTGTCATGCCCAGGTGTGCGATGATATAGGCAAATTTTAGTGTCATCGAACCAGGACGGTTTTGGTCTGAGAGGTTGAAATGGTTTAATAGGTGGAAGAGTGATGTTATAAGTTTGCAAAAGTTGGCGTATTATCAAAGCATATGAACCTACTAATGGGTCCGTGCTTGTTGATGCACTAGGTGTTGATGACTTTTGTTTGGGAGTTGTTGAGGGAGATTTTCGTACCACCTTTTGGGTTGGTGGTGTGGCCCCTCGTGTAGACGACACTTTCTTTGTGAGGGGTGCCAAATTTTTCAGAGGAGGTATGTTTTTGGTGGGTAAAGGGAGTAATGGAGGCAACTTATTTTTGTTAGGTGTTGGAGTAGGGAGCACTCCTATTAAGGTAGATGGATGGGGGCCCAAAATGGAGGGCAATGATGATGGTGGAGGAGGAGTTCTCCAACGTGGTTTAGTAGCCTTCTTTAATATGGTGTGAGGACTACTATTACGGGGGGCGAGATTCAAATCTACCTTCACTTGTGGGTGAGTGAGGTTAGATATGGGGTGAACACCGAGGGATTTAACCGGTTTTGGTATGGTAGATGTTTGTGAGGGTTTAGGTTCAAATGCAGATGATTGAGCTTCTGAAGATTTGGAAGTAGAAGCCTAGTCCTCATTGGAGACTTTGGGAGATTTTGTTGAAGGAGGGTCGTCAGTATGAGATGAAGTGGGATGTGTAAGATAAGGAGCTTTAAGTCACTCCCATAATGCCTCATGCTCTAAGTTACTTGAATGGAGAAATCCTAAGTTCTCAGCCAATCGAGAGAATGGTTTGGAGGATGTTGCACGAAGCTTTGGTTTTTTAGAAGAGGTGGGTGGTTGTGAGACTGAAAATGTGTTAGATGTAGCGATCTTGGGCCAAAGGTGAGAGAGAGCCATTACTAGATTGTCTTCGATTAAGGTAGGTGAAGAGACAAGTTCTTCTCTTGGTGGAGAAGGAATTGGAGAATGGGGTTCTTCGAGAGGAAAGAGCATAGGGATGATCATGCCTTCTACTTGTGGTTGAAGAGCAGGAAAGGTATGATCCTCCATTGGTAGTAGGAAGGATGAAGGTGGGGCTAGTGGCATTGGTATGGTTAAAGCATCCTCCAATATAAGAGGGGTAGATGGAGGACTAATAGGAGAAGAAGGTTCTTCTACCTGTGGTGGACAAATAAGAGAAGAAGGTTCTTCCACCTGTGGAGGAGAAATAGGAGAAGAAGGCTCTTCTACCTATGGTGGAGAAACAGGAGAAGGCTCTTCTACTTGTGGTGGACAAATAGGTTGACTAACCTCTTCAGACTGTGGGAGAGGTTGGTTAGGCATAGAAGGAGAGACTGTGTTGACCGTGCATATATTACGCTCTTGGGAGTCATCAGACATGGTCTGAATGCTATTTTGACTAGGGGGATGGTTAGGGAAAGGTTGTCTAAAGATGTCTATGTTTTGGTTAGGTGGCACATTTGGGTTATCCAAGACAAGATCACCTTTGTCTAGCATGTCTTGGACAATGTTCTTGAAGGTTTTACAATTGTCTGTGTAATGGCCTTTGACATGGTGATAATTATAGAAGTCATTCTCCCTATACCATGCGGGGATGGCACGCGAGGGATCAAATTGGGGTGGTGGTCAAATTTGGGGGAGGTTGAGGACTCCCTATTTGACTAGTTTATCCAACATGAATGTGTATGATTCTCCTATTGGAGTATATTGACGCTGTACGTATCGTTGTTGGAATTGTCGTGTAATGCTTTGAGATGTGGAAAGGTCGGATTGGTTAGTTGTGGTTGATGATGATGATCTAAGTACCACAAAATTTGTTGATCCCTTGGATTTGGAATTGGAGGAAGAAGATTTGGAGGAAGGGTCACTTGATTTTGCGTTGGGGTTTTTACTACGCAATTTGACTTTATTTTCTTTGACAGCACAGAGTTCAAGCTTCCTAGCCATGGTGAAAGCTTCATCAAATGTGCAGAATGTTTGGACCTACAAAGTAGATGAGATGTGTTTGGCACATGCTTGTGAAAAGAGCTCAATGAGCTTAGGTTGAGGTAAAGAAAAGGAGAGTTGGTTGATTAAACCTCTCCATCGGGCAATGAAATCAGCTATTGATTCATCATCGAATTGTCTAATAGAATATAGGTCTGTGATGGAGACCTTTTTAGTTATGTTGATTGAAAAGTGGTCAAGAAATAGTTGAGCTATTTGAGTGAAGGTAAATAGAGAGTGACTGGTAATAGAACTATACCAATCGAGGGCAGCACCAGAAAGCAACATGGAAAATGTGCGTAGTAATAATGCATCATCATGTGCTATAAGGTAACAAGCGTGTCTAAACGCTCGTAGATGTTGCTGTGGGTCTTCTTTACTCTGAAAGCGAGTAAACTTGGGAAGTTCCCACTGACTAGGATATGGTCAAATTGGGACTGAAGGATGAATAGGTTCATTACATATTTGTTCATATGAGAGAACATTTCTTGAACCCGAAACGGATGTCTCAAGATTAGACACCTTATCCATCAACATCTTGATTAGATCGGTTGATGGATTTGTAGGTGGGGCACCCCTTAGGTTGTAAGGCATTTGGAAGGTGTTAGGTGGAGCGTATGACATAGTTGGTTGCACTTGTATAGGTGTAACATATTGGTAACTAGTCATAGGGACTGATGTTGAAGTCAAGGGTGGTTGTGTCATGAAGCTAGAGGGCACAACCTGACTTGATGTCACCAAAGGTGGTTGGATGGTGGCAACACTAGCCGAAGGATAAGTAGTCACTCTTGTATTTATGGGTGCAAGAGTAGGTGGGATGGAGACAATTAAGTTCTGGAATGGTGTAGAACTTTTTTGAATGGTTTGTGGTTGAGGGGGTACAGAAACCCCAATGGAGGTAGGTCCAAAAATAGAAGGAGAGGCCACACTTTGAAGATTAGTCATGGTCGGGTTGTTAGTTGAGGCAATGGCCTGGGTGACCATGGGTTGGGTTATGGAGGCCATTGATATGATTTCCATTTCAACTAAGGAAGTTGGCATCCCATAAACTAGGTTGCTTGAAGGATCTCACGTTTGACTTCTCGTGAGATAGTGCTGAAGAGCCTTGACATTGAGGTCAAGGAACCTTTCAAAGTCTTGATCCCCTTCGGGAACAATTGGATGTTGAGTTGGGGTTGGTCAGATAGGAGTACTCTCAGTTTCTAAAATATACTCCATTTGGGGACTTGATATAGAAGGCAAAGGCGGGAGTGGTTGTTTCCTTGCGTGGTCAACAAGAGTTTTGGTTTGACTACGTGTCAAAACCATCCAAGGCAAAATAGATTCAGGTTCTAAAAATTGTATGTTTCAACCTTAGAAAACCAGAATGTGTTTTTAACAACAAAAAGGTTAGGTTTTTCGCTTGCTGTTTGAGAAGAAAGATTTTTGACAGTGACCAACGTCGGTAGAAGAACCGATGTCGGTGAAGTAAATTGCCGATGTTGGTCAGATAACTGATGTCGGTGAAAGTTGCTGATGTCGGTGGAAAAACTGATGTCAATTACAGTGTGTTTCCAGAAACTCAGAAAACTAAAAGTTTTGGAAGAAAGAAGAAAGTCTGAGTTGTTTTTAGATCTCAGAATGCAACCTCACTAGCTCAAAAAATTAGATACAGATAGAAAAATAGATGATGGCAAGCAACCACTAAACGTTAATTCCTAAGAATAAGTTTTAGAGTCTTGTTGGCTTATGCCTTAGAAGAGTGTGTTTGGGAAGTTGGGCTTTTAGAACGGGTCCTAAAAGAGGCAGTCTAAGGTTGGTTTTGGGTTAAGTTTTGGTGCTAAAATCTGTATTAGGTTCCGTATGTGGCCTAGTGTTAGGAGCTTGATCCCCTCACTTCATGAGCCCAGAGACAAGCTAGGTTGCTTAGCCAGTATATAATTTCCCTAGATTTTATACTCTACTAGGGAACAAAGTGGGTTCTCCCCTTGGTAGTGAAGTCCAAGTAGGATTACCAAGAAGGGTAAGGTATCCGCTAGGTGATGAAATCCTAGTCGAGCCTTCTCTCAGGTATGTTTAGATGTTTGATTTTGTGAATGTGGTCAGGTTGTGTAACATATGTGCACTACGATTTATTCATAATGCATTTTTAATTACTATATGAGAAGGCTAAATATGCATTAGGCAGGAATGAAATGCAATAGATTTCAACCCAAATTGAAATGTTTTTGTTCGGATGCAAACAATTAGGAAAAGGTTAAGAGCATGAATTTCACTACTCTAAGATGCAGAAAAGAAGTGACAAGAAGAAAAAGTTCTTTTTAACTTGTGCTAATGGTGTCTTTTCGAAAGAGAAAGAAAGAAGAAGGATGAAATAAGAGAAAATTTCCTAATGCACCTATATGAAAGTTTGTTTTAGAAGAAATGAACCCAAGGAAAACTCCAGGGTCCCACCGGGCATGCCAGAATGTTTCTGCTCATTTTCACTTTTCACATTCAGAAGAAATAAGAAACTAAAGTTAAATGGTCAGGGGTTAGATGATACCTGAATGAATTTGCGCACCGTTATCCAGACATTGAAAGAGCTCCTCTTTGGCTGTGGAGGACGACACCTGTAGATAAGAAAGACTTAAACAAAGAAAATGTTAGATAGATATATGGTGGACTGCCAAGCACATGCTTGGTCCCAGAAGTGCAAAGACTTCCTTGAGGGATGACAGTCCACTTATTTGACAAAAGAGTGTTGCTAAAAATAGAAATAATGAAAGGCTAAAGAAGAGAAATAGATAACGCGTAACTGATTCCTACAATCTACCTCTCACAGTCGTCGACGCTGATTAGTCTGCCATCATCAGTTGGTCAATGTTGCCGATGTCGGTTAGGCTATCGATGTCGGTAGGGGTAATGTGCCTTGATGCTGATGTCGGTAGGGCAATGGGACTTGGACAGGTTTTAGGGAAGGTCTATGGTCGACAGAGGAGTCTGGAAGGAGTTTGAGAGTTTAATGGTTTATGCAGGGTTGCAGGGCAGTGGATAGAGTCTTAGGAAGGACAAAGGTAGGGGACAGGGGTGGAAGTAGAATAAGGATGAGAGGAAGGCTTTTCAGCCTTTCCAAGAAGAAAGTCAGGTTATCTTAATAGTACTCAGAAATAGCCAATGGACTAATTACAAATATACTCTAAAAATACTAAAATATAAACTAGAAGAATACTTAGCTCTTAGTGGAGAACCAGAAGTGTAGAAGACTTGTTTTCGTTATGGCTGATGTAGGAGACTTCGTGCAACGTTTCAATCTGGTGTGGAGTGGATTATGCAGAGTTTCTTAGCCTAGAGAGTGATGATAAAATGATGATACCTTGTCCTAAAGCCTGCCTGTGATATGCAAAGAGTCGAGGAGAGAAAGAATTCAGATCTGGGAGCAAGAGAATTCACATTTGGGTCTGCAGTCGAGGTTAGAATTTAGTTTTAAGCAACAAACATTGGTGATACCGCTGGCGTCGGTTGACTGTTAACCAACGTCGACAGCTAGAGAATGGGGAAAAAGGCTATTTTTAGCCTTTTGCCCGTTCTTCCATCTGCCAAGTTTGATTGTCATTGTTAAACGGTCCAAAGGTGGGTTAAATAGGTGCGAGAGTGATGTTAGAGAGTTGAAATAGGTCTTAGGTAATTATGATTAGTCAGAGGGTGATAAATGGTCTAAGAGCTAGGAATCCAAGGTGGGGTGTCTAGGGGGATGATTAATTTAAAATAAGTATTTTAAATTAATAAAGTATAGGTTAGGCATGTTGAAGTTAGAAAGGGACCAAGGGGGGTTGAAACTATTTTGGTGTCTACATTACTCTACAGTTATTGGTGGCCATCAGGGCTTTTGAGCCTGCTAAAAAATAACCCAACTCTCGCTCGATCAAAATTTCAAAATTTATAGCTTCAAAAGAGCTGTTTGGAAGATAGACCACTCATGGTCAGATAATCCTTGCTTGTTCTGCAACTCATCAAAAGCCAAATCTAAGCTAATGAGATCCTTGTGCGAGAAGGTTTGTAGGAATTGGGTAGTGGCTTTTAGCTTGGATTCTAGCAAGAAAATAGGAATTAGAACAGTTTTGACCTCAGAGGTTGGAGAATCATCCTGCAAGCTCTGAAAAATTGTTTGATCCCTTTATCTGGGTAGCATCAATGGTTGGATTTGGTCCACCATCAACACTGTCCTTGCATTCAAAAATGGGGAAGGAAGGCCCAATCGCACCAGATCTTCAATGTGTTGCCTCATTTGTCGATGCCTTCTTTGATGACATTGAGATAGCTTCTGTAATTGTTGGCTACAACATTACGACTGAGCTCCTCATTGACCCATTTTGTGGTGGCCATTTTGTCACAAATCCTCACGGCTGCCAATGTTGCATCCCTTGAGCTATAGAGCTTCTCCCATAATGAATGAGAGTCTGCAACTCTCTGGGAGATCATGGCTAGAGTGCTTTGTACCAGATTCTCGACCATCTCACACAGCTGCTATGCATGGCATAGGAAGGTGAAAAGTGGCCTAAGTTGGAGAATTTCTGAAGAGATTCTCTCCCATGCTGACTTGTAGAGTTCCTTCACCAGCTGCACCATTCTGACACCTCTTGGCCTATTGGCTAGCTCAATTACTAGTTTCATGGTCCACTGCTACTTTGCCTGGAGCTGGGCTTGAAAAGCTGCACCCTTGTTCTATTCTTCCAGCAACCTTTGCTATGATTGGGTAACCTACAGTTGGAGTCCTTCGAGTCTTTCCTGCAATGTTGCATTTTCTCATCTTAGAGATGTTTCTGCATCCTTGGCAAGTACAAGCTCTGCTTTCAAAGAATCATTTTGGGCCTAAATTGTTCATTGAGTCTGGTGGGAAACAATATCTTGCAACTGTTTCTGTAGACTAGCTATCTCATTATCCTTCTAGTTTATTTGTTCAACCAAACTATTGCATTTTGCCTTTTTCATGGCCAGGTCAGCCTCCATCTTCTGTAGTCTCCTTGATATCCTCAAATAATCTTTTGTGACTACAAAAGTGGATTCGGTCACGAGCTCGACTCTATCTTGAGGCCTGAATAGGGACATGTCGATGGCCACTATATTCATGGTGTAGTCTTCCAGCCGCATTCGTTCGCTTGACTTGGCAATGTTGGGTGATAAATGGGTCACCGTCAGCTGCTATTGAATGGGGTCAAATTGTGACCTCAAATGTGGCACTGCCGACGCTTTATTATCTTTACTCCTCTTCTTCTCCAATCGGGCTTCTCTTGCCTTCCTTGCGGCATCAACCTATGTCTGGAAGGTGGAAGGGGATGCAATATATCCCCTTACGAAGGGAAATCCTTGTGGTAGGTGGTATTAGAGAGCCATTTGCTGGCTAGGGGTGAGTTGAAGGGGCATTTTTTTGGGAACAGAGGGGAAGAAATAGGGTAATGTTAAGTCTTGAGGCATCAAGGATGAAGTGAATTGTGAAATGAGAATGGCAGCAGTGGTAGGAGGTGTCATTTGGCTGGGTGGAGGCATGGATTGAGAGGGAGGAGGGGGAGAAATTCCTACCTGAGAAGAAGTTGTAGTGCTCTGCACTGGGCACTATGAAGGCTATTCTTCCTCTTCTGGGTCTAATTAGAACTGCACCCTTCTTCTCTTCCTGGGTGTTTCTGATGTTCTTGCCATCTCTAAATCTCTTGTATAATAACCTGGTATGAACCTTTTGCAAGATAAAAACATGCTTGCTGCAACAAATTTCACTAGGTGCCACAATCACAATGATCAAGATATTTTCATAGGAATGCTTGAGATTTTGTAAACTTTAAAATTTGCTAAGGGATTTTTATGGGCCTATCAAGTCCCAAATAGCATTAAATTAAGGTGACCATTAGCAAATCCTACTCAATCTTCGAGAAACAATGAGGCGGACACATTATGCGGCGTAAGGTACCTTGGAGATTTTGAAAGATTTGGGGAAGCATTTATTGCGGCAAAAAATAAAAAATTAAAGAATTTCTAAGACACCGACTCTGCGTTTAAAACACTTATTTTAAAGGAAAAGCGGGAAAGCAAGAAATAAAACAAAGCAATGTGGGAATGGAAACTACCTAACTACATTAATTACAAATCCTTATTTTCCTTTGGGATCGAAAATGAACTTTCCCATGTCCTCTTTATGACAAGCCAACTTGCGTTGCCATACCAGTGATTGCAATGAATATGTCATTGATGGAATGTTCTCTACACCAGCCACATAGGTCTGCCTGCACTCGAATGAGTTTGAGAAAAATGTGTATTCGACACCTATGAACTCTTCTTGTCCTTGAATTCCTATCGAATACTGGTTTTTCATGTTGTCGGGTGTCATCAAGAAATCATAGGCTATTGGTTCTTCATGCTGTGCCTTTTGATATCCATTATATTTTGGCACATCTTCTTTAGATTCTGGATTTATTTCATCATCATGCTCTTTGATGACTTCATCCTCTTGCAAGGATGAATTAAAAAGATGGCATCTCTTCTGCATACTCATTTAAATCTCAAGGCTTTCTTCTTTATCTGAAACTAGCTCAGTGCCTCCTATCTCAATGGCTTGGCCAAGGGAGTGTCCATGTTCCTCCATATCCTCTTGCAGAGTGAGGAAAAAATCAGAAATGATCTCTTCCTCATCAGAAGTTAAGGAAAAAGCTTGCGGCTTATCCTCTTGCTCATCAAAAGGGGAGTCTATGGTGATCTCCTCCTCTTCTGCACTGATGTAATCTTCTTGTTTGGCCATGAATTGAGCATATTCTTCTGCATACTCAATTGCTTCCTTCAAAATATATTCTTCTTCGAAAAGGGGGAAAGAAGAAGGCTATGATGGAAAATAAGAAGCTTCTTGAGTAAGGGTGGAAGGAATTGTCAGGACCCCCTGCTCTTGAGGAGCATAGTTGATTACCTTTTTATAAGCAACTAAACACGAAATTTAACCAGAAGTAACAAGTAACAATAAATTTAGAAATAACACAGAATATGAGAGACAATACCCAATTGTATTAATACTCTTTTAGAAGGAAATACAACAAAGAAGATGCCACAATCTTCTTCACACTCCTCTAGGGCTCCCACACCTCTAGGGCATAAACAGTAAATCTCTTCAAGAGTTCTCTCTCAATTACGGTCACAACAAATAACTCAAACACAGAGTTGTTGTTTACCTCCACCAGTCAATATCACTACTGCCAGTACCACCGAGTATACACACATACTCAAGTCTAAGTACAACACGTACTACAAGTAGATCTCACATGAACTTGCAACAACCTGCAAATCAAACCGATCTTACTTACACATGTAGATCTCACCTGATCTTTCTATACCACAGATCAACCTGGCCTTGCACACCTACCGACTGAGATCATATGCACTAGCACCCCTGTGGATCTTCTACTAGATCTTGCTCTCTCGTAGATCTAGCTGATCATACACACTTGGCACTGTGGCACTATGAGGAGCTACCCTTGCTCTCTTCCCTCTGAAGGAGCTAACCTTACTCTCTCTATCTAGCACACTTTATAATACAGCCCATGAGTCTATTAAATAGATCTCATACAAACAATAATTAGAATTCTAATTACAATAATTAGAACCACAGCTCCAAGACTAAAATTAGTCTTTACCATGCAAACTAACTGTCTATCCAAAAATAGACCAGTTCTAGAGATGCATGTAAACACATGCACACACAGGCTGCCGACATCGGTTCCCTATCTAACCAATGTCGGCCAACCCATAACCGACATTAGTTACTACAAACACTGAAGACGATCGATGTTAGTTGATCAGACAGATGTCAGTTTCTTATAACTCAACAACTTCCTCTTATTTGTATCTTGGTGAAGCTTTTAACTCCACAACCTAACAATATCCCACTTGGAGATAAACAGCTGCACCTGTACCTATACTTGTACATCATCTAATTTGTTTCTTGCCTTGTATCCCTCTTCAAGATCAATCCTGAAGACCAACCACCACACATCTTGTGGTGCTTCGCATGTCATCCAGGTAATCTGCCACATCCAAATCTACATACCCATGTAGAGAAGTCCCTGACCCTGCATAACATGTTAACCTGTTGCTGGTCCCTCTCAGATACCTGATAACCCACTGAACTGCTTTCCAATGCTTCTTTCTCAAATTGACTATGAACTTGCTGACAACACCCACTACTGGGGCAAACTCAGGTCTAGTACACATGTACTTAACCTCATCATGTGAATTGAGACACTGTTCTATGAGCTATCCAACCATCGGTGTGCTAACTGGTTCTGTATCCTGCATATCAAACCTCACCACTACCTTATTCACACAATCATACTGAGACAACATCAACCTATGATCTTCCCTATCTCTAAGAAAACTCATGCCAAAGAATTTCACTGTTGCCAAATTCTTCACGACATACCACTGAACTAACTTTACCTTTAGTGCAGCAACTCCCTGCATGTGTGACCCTGCAACAAGCATACACACTACATACAATAACAGGATAATGTCGCGACCATTATCCAACCTGGTAAAGTAAACATAATGGCTACAATGACATTGACTAAAGCCATGCTTTGTCATACACCTGTCAAACCTGTACCACTATCCTGTAGCTTCCTCAAGACCATATGACCTGGCCTTCCATCTCATGTGTCCATCCTCTCTCTTCTTTAACCAAAGAATCCATTCATCTTTCAGTGCTTTTTTTCTAGCTAGCAACTCTACCAAATCTCCCATTTGGTTCTACATCCCTTTTAGTCTTCTGTATGGGCGTTTGAGACTCCTTGACAACTTGTTGTCTACCCAAAATCCATTTCCTAGTCGACCCTGGTCTGTACCCCACCGATGTCAAATCCACCTAATTGCCGACGCCAGCTCCCTAACTGACGTCGATGTCCACTTGGTCACCGACGTCGGTTCCTTGACCGGCGTCGGTCTCCACCTGCCTGACATCACCAAATTTGCCTGTCTGCACATGACTGATGTCGGTTCCTGCCTGTCTGACGTCGGTTCCACCTGACCGACGTTGGTAACTGTGTTCTCCTATGAGTGATGACTTTTTACCCACGAGCTCTCTTTGGATCAAAACCCTGTCCAAACTACCTTGCTCAGAGTTATTTAGCCTTCTCCACTAATCTCTGTCCATCATCTCCTCCATAAACACTAAGACTTTTCAGTTCTTAAGTTTGTCAAAGACATCTATCTTTCGCTTAAGAACATGCATCTCCTTGCTCATGTGACCAAGCCTACAAAGCCACGTCTTCACAACAAAAGGAGAATCAGTAATATAAGTAGATAGATAAAAGATACCTACTTTCTTACCACCTGCTAATTCAAGTGCATCCGCTATGAGAGTTACTATGTATCCCTCATCACCCAACTTTCCTAAAGCAATTAGACTCCTCTTCAAAACTGAGACTTGCATGACATCCTTCAACACCCATGTGTTGGCCGTCTGCAATTTCAGCCATACTTCACCTTTGCCCACAATTTGACAAGGTTCACTAGCCCCTAAATAAATCTTTCCAAAGTCTCCATGGACCTTAACATGGAAAAATACTCTATTTAGGGCTGCATGGAAAGAGGCAACAGAATCTATAAACCAAGATTCTACTTTATCCAAGGAACATACAAGAGCAACCAGTGCAATAATACCTGCAACACATGATACTTTATTTCCTTCATGCTGATCTTCTACCAACCAGCAATCTTTCTTTACCTGCTCTTTCTTTCCATAACTCCGTAATTGATCATTCTTGCTCTTGAATTTCTCCATACTTTCTTCTACCATTGATATACTCCCACTCAATCAAAAACCCCTGAGAGTGATCTGTAATCAACAAACACTTAACAAGTTCTAACCACCTGTTAGTTGATCCTAGCTCTGATACCAATTTGTCAGGACCCCCTGCTCTTGAGGAGCACAGTTGATTACCTTTGTATAAGCAACTAAACACATAATTTAACTAGAAGTAACAAGTAAAAAGAAATTTAGAAATAACACAGAATATGAGAGATAATACCCAATTGTATTAATACTCTTCTAGAAGGAAATACAACAAAGAAGATGCCACAATCTTCTTCACACTCCTCTAGGGCTCCCACACCTCTAGGGCATAAACAGTAAATCTCTTCAAGAGTTCTCTCTCAATTACGGTCACAACAAATAACTTAAACACAGAGTTGTTGTTCACCTCCACTAGTCAGTATCACTACTGCCAGTACCACCGAGTATACACACATACTCAAGTCTGAGTACAACACGTACTCCAAGTAGATATCACATGAACTTGCAACAACCTGCAAATCAAACCAATCTTACTTACACATGTAGATCTCACCTAATCTTCCTATACCGTAGATCAACCTAGCCTTGCACACCTGCTGACCGAGATCATACACACCAGCACCCCTATGGATCTTTTACCAGATCTTACTCTCCCATAGATCTACCTGATCATACACACTTGGCACTGTGGCACTATGAGGAACTACCCTTGCTCTCTTCCCTCTGAAGGAGCTAACCTTGCTCTCTCTATCTAGCACACTTTACAATACAACCCATGAGTCTATTAAATAGATCTCATACAAATAATAATTAGACTTCTAATTACAATAATTAGAACTGCAGCTCCAAGACTAAAATTAGTCTTTACCATGCAAACTAACTATCTGTCCAAAAATAGACCAGTTTCAAAGACACATGCAAACACATGCACACATAGTCTGCCGACATCGGTTCCCTATCTGACCGATGTCGATCGACCCATAACCAACGTCAGTTATTGCGAACACTAAAGATGACCGATGTCAGTTGATCAAGATCGACGTCAGTTTCCTGTAACTCAATAACCTTCTCTTGTTTGCATCCTGGTGAAGCTTTTAGCTCCACAACCTAACAAAAATTTGAGGGGAAAGTGAGAGTTTGGGATCCTCTTCCCTTGCTGCTATCATAGACTCTACATTATTTGGGAATTGGTCTTGACAATTTTGACCTTGTTCACGAACAGGGGTGGCATATGTTTGATATGGGATTTGTAGTGGTGGGTATGAAGTTTGGTAGACTTGGTAAGGCTGGTTCCCATGAACGCTTAGCCTCTCTTCTTGGAATGCAATCAATCCACACACTTCTAACATTTCATATGTAAGTTCTTGCCAATTCACCCTCTCAATGGGATCCCACTCACTTTTAATTAGGTCTATTGCATCCCTTACTTGATAGATGATACGACAAGGAATCCCTTGGCCATATCCCCTTCTGCTATCAAGCTCTAACACATATTTTTTAAATCCCAACAATGCTTTTTTGAAAGTGAAAATAAGGTTAGGTTGAACATGGGGTGAGACATATTAGGGGGACTGGGCATAAGATTGATGTGGCTCATAACAATATGCATCCTCATTACTCGACATGATTTTAAGAGAAGCTTGTTCTTGATAAAACATATTTGAAGGAGAATAAGACTCATAGCTATGAGTTACAGAGTTATACATACCAAAGGGATTTCTTGATGATACTTCTTGATTGGCTGGTGATGCAGAGTCGTTGTTGGTGTCAATAAAAACCTCCAAAGGCAGATTGGCTGAAGAATATACCAAAATTCTTTAACTCCTTGAAAGATTGGTCCCATTGAGCATGCCAAAAAATGTTGATGTCTTAAAATTGTGCTAGATCTTAATCAACAACAATGGGAAGTTTCAAGCTATGGGACAATGTGGCTTGAAAACAACCTCCAGATTTTAAAGAAGCTGGTCTCTTCTTTTGTATTGCGTGTTGGGGAAAAGGGATAGGAGACTAAACAAAAATGCAAAATGTAGGAATTGAAACCTAACTATGGTGATGTGCCTGAGAGTAATCCTAATCCTAACCTGAGCACAGTGAAACTAATATGTGATTCTATTACATTTAAGAGCAGACAAGTGCATGATCAATGTAAAAGATTGGAATAACAGAAATAGAGGCTCATAATAGGGGAGTCTTTTGCTGAGATACAAGAATTATCAACAAAGGCATAGTGTTCAATCTTATTAATAGAATATTCCAATCACATTAGAGGCACAAAAATCATGCACAGTTATGTAGAACTTCAGACTCCAGAAAATGGGACAGAAGCAAATAACATTTTCAATCACAACACTAGAAAATCTACAGCATAGACTACTTTGCAAATGACATAGATAACATCAACAAGGGCATAGTGTTCAATTTTCTTATTGAATCTTCCAGTCATACAAAAGATGTAGAAACATACACAGTCATATAAACCTTTCAACTCAGGGAAATGTAACAAAAGCAAATGATATTATTGGTCAAAAACTCTGAAAGTCTAAAACTATGAGAATTCCCCCCTCTCCTTAGATTTTACAATTCTTTTTCTTTTATAGCCCCAAATACGTAAATAAAAAATAATAATTTGAACTTTGGCGCATTCAATGCTTTGAAAAGCCATGCTGGAGAAGAACGGCTACCCTTAACTGTGGCATGGCGATTTCTGACTAGTTCCTCTCTTCGCACCTAAATTTCAAATTTCATCACCTATTGGGCCGCTCAACTGTCTATTCTGCCTCCAATGTTAGGAGACAAATAGACAACATCTTCAATGCTTGCAATCCCCATAAAAACTACTTGATGCACTGCTCCATCTACTCAAATTAACTCTCACCAAATTTCACTCCATTTTTGCTGTAACAGGTAAACGGGCACTCTGTTCTGTTTGTAATGGGAGAGGACCCTTAGAAAATTTATGAAAAAATCTCCTTTAGGCATCAAAAAATGACATTTGGCACTCTCCACCAGGTTCATCGAAGACACATGGCCCTCTCCCTTTCCTTGGCTATGCTGTAGATTTATTCGGGACTCATAACAGGCTCTTACGGATGGCAACACCTGGTAGCTTCTGTGGATTTTGAAGTAACACCCGAGGCCCACCACAACCTTTATTCAGCAATGAAACTTGAGGATGATCCCTCAGATATTGACACGTGGAAATATCTGCTGCTCTTGGGAAGATACGTGGCATCTTCTGCTTCTTCATCTAAAGGTACGTGGCTCCTTCCGCTGCCTTTTGGGGATGGGGTATAAAGGGACCAGAGACTGACACTTGGTAGCCTCCGCTACTCTTAGCACTTAAGCAAAATGAAAGGATGCCTTTATGCATTGAATGAAATTGTTGGACCAAAGTCTCCCAGATTATGACACGTGGTGGCTTGCGATTTTTCTCCAAAAAGGTATTTTAGGGCCTCCACAACTGCCACTTGGCACTTTCTGCCTTCTCTGATGCCTTATTTTGAAAGTCTTTGAATGAAGTGTGGATGCCGATATGAGATGTGGATGCTGACACATGGTGCGTTCTGCTTAACTACTACTGGGTATGTGGCACGGTCTGTAATTCTTGAAGGTTACAAAAAGGGGACTTGGGGGACACCAACTGTTGGCTTTATCTCCTGAAAAGTGACACTTGGCAGCATCTGCTTGAACTAATACTCAGGCAAAAATGAGATGAAGGAAACAAGAAGGGGAAAAAGACTTGCTCAGAGGGTGACACTTGGCAACTTCCATTACATCTCAACACTTAGGCAAAATGAACCGACCCTCTGCTTCAAAATTTTGTCACTTCACCTGAAGAACCAAAATTAAAGTGCTCGACTGAAAATAATTGAATACGACATAGAGTAGGAAATTAATCTACAGTTACTATACATGGAATGGCTTGGAATGGTAATGGTAGGGCATTATAGAGCTTGGTTACTCACATAAACTAAAGGATGAGGTCTTGGTATAGAAATGGTAGGACATTGCGGAGATTGATTATTTGCATAAGATAACGGATGAGGTCTTGGTATATAAATGGTAGGGCATTGTAGAGCTTAGTTGCTTGCACAAGCCAAAGGATGAGGTCTTGGAATAGAAATGGTAGGGTGTTATGAAGCTTGGTTGCTCACATAAGACAAAGGATGAGGTTTTAGTATATAAATACTTGGACACTATGTAGTTTGGTGTCTCACACAATCTTATGGAGGGTTAACGGTATAGATGGGGAATTGAATGCCATGATCGGTGAGAGGGTGAACATCATACATCAACCAACCAAAATAAGGTATCACCAAATACTACACTTGAAGATATTGGCTTTGTTCCCCATATTAAGGATTATAAGGATGATAAGTATCCATATCACAAACCACTTTTTCACCATAGGGGTCTCAAACAAAGTCAATTTGTGTGGCTATTCTATCATAACTTGGAATGTACCTATCTACACCATAAATGTAATGAGACATATCCACATTAATGATTAAAGATCCACAAAAAGGCCTAGAGTTATACAAATTTTGAAAAATAATGTCCAAAGGATAAATGGTTCAAACTTGGTCGAAGGAATGAAGCTGTATCTCCAAAAATGGTTCATGTTAAAACTTGATACAAAATAGTCTAATGTCAAATGTTTTAACTGAAAAGTCAATTAGTTGAATAATAATAAGAATGCCAAACTCTAAGTCCAAAGTATTCTAAACAAGTCTAACCTAAATAAACAAAATTTGCTAGGTCTTTTGGCCAAATGTGGCATAAAAACTAGGCTCAAAATAGAAATATGCTAGGACTTTTGTCAAAACAAGCACAAAATCTAGAATGTAAAAAAAGGGGTATGATTTAATTTAACAAATCTGAAACACTTTGGCATAGACTAGGAATATGGAATCAAACATGAACTTGGTTAATTGGCATAAGCCATGAAATAAAAGGCACTTGGAGATAGACTATTTTCTCCCAAATAAAGGCACAAACAATAATTTTCAAATTGGGTAAGTAATTATCCTAAGTTGCATAATTCAAAAGAGAAAGATCAATGTCTAGGATAAAATTATACAAGGTATAAACAAATATCAATCAATATTTAGATTTGAACTTGTCAAGGTTAATTGAAAACTCAACTTAGGAAACTAGGCTTCTTTGATTAAACAACAAGCTAGATAAAGGTGAATGACATAACGATACTAGACAAAGATTCAAAAATGCATACATGGCTCAATTTTAAAATCAGAGTTGGGCATAAGGCAAAGAAGTATATGAATTGATTCGATCAACATAATGACATTATCATGCTTTAAATATTTAATCAATGGTTTGTTTCAAGACTCTAAGCCACAAAACTTAAAATGGATTGGGAAGCATAACATTACCCTTTTCTATCATGTGACACATATACATAAATATTTATCAAAAGACTAAGACAAAGGCATGCAATCAAAATGGCTAGTGTAACACCTCCTCAAACAAAGGAGTGACATATAAAAAACTCATTTTGATATGGCATAACAAATAAAATAGATAGAATAGACTCAAAACCAAGAAAGAAAGGATAAAATGACATAAACACATATGTGTAACGTCCTAAACCCTAAAACTGACAAGGTTGCATAATATTGTCAAATTTTGTATATATACATGTTCTTGAAGGGATTTTAAGTGTTAATCCAAGAATAAAAGTGCATGAATAAGTAGGGTTTTTATACACCCCTTCTCTCAAGATATTTTATGGAGACATATAACTTTGGGATACTCACTTTGCATCAATAATATGTCCACAAGAAGTGGGGTTATTCTAAAACTAATTTTTTGTGCATTTTGAGATGGTCCCAAGTGTGATTAACACTAGAGATGCAATCACATCAAATAAGTTTATACTGGCTAACTTACTATGCAAGGGTCTATTCCTTTGCATAAAAATTCCATCTATGTACTTCTTAGTGGAATCCCTTAGTTATCTAGACTTAACTCAGATTTTTGTTATGATTGGAAAGGTTAGCTGCTCAACCCCTTGGTAATCACAATATCCATGCCTTGATTTATATACCCTACCATGGAGCAGGGTTTTTACAATGCTGGAATATGAAACCCCAAGTCAATGTACCCTTAAAGAACTTGTGAGGAGGCTATGAAATCATACTCACAAGCCAAATTGCATAAAAATAAATGACAAGAAAAAATACTTTAGGGTCAAATTTAGATCACCCAAACCATATAGATTTGAGGAGAGCCTTAATGGCATTCTTTTTATGATTTTGGACAAGGCATAAATGTAAAAAAATAACACTTTTGGTCACTTTAGTTCCCTAAAGGGAATGGGGGGAGAACATACATGCACCAATCATTGTGCGAAAACAAATAAATTTGAAAGAATGCACATAAAAACAAAACACTCTTAAGAGTATGTAATCTAAATGTGAGTGTTTATTTTAATGCACCAAAGTGAAATGTTTATGAATTTTGGCCCCTTGGCATTAGTTGAAAAACTTGAAAAAACTTTCACAAACAACTAACCATAAAAATGTCTAGTTTACTTTTAGGCACGAAAACAAAATGTTTAAGACTTAACCACTTTCAAATTTGTGCCTCTTTCTCGCTTAGGTCCAATAATTTTTAGAGGGTTTTTGAGATTTTGTGAAACATTTATGCAACTTGAAGGTAAATTGATAGCATATTCTAAAAATTGAGAATAAAACATGTGGTTTAAAAAAATGCATAAAAAGCAAAGTTCATATGATCCCAAATGAAGATCCAAAAGATGGCCTATCAGTCTTGAGTATACACACAGTACAAAAATGCAACTGTAACTATAAAACCACAACTATAAGTGAAAAACTACAACTGTAAATGCAAAAATGCAATTATAATTATAAAACTACAATTTTAAGTGCAAAAACACAACTATAAAACCACAATTGTAAGTGCAAAAATGCAACTGTACCTACAAAACCACAACTATAAGTGCAAAAATGCAACTCTACCTATAAAACTATAATTGTAAGTGCAAAAATGTAACTATAATTGAAAAACTACAATTGTAAGTGCAAAAATGCAATTGCATGAGTTGCGATATTGTTGTCTAAAGAGAAAAACCATGATTACATACGACAACCTCGTAACTTCCAAAAAAATGTCTCTTGGCCTTTAATTTACACCTATTTTGGTTAGCAAGCTCAAATTTTTACATGAAAATCAATAGTAGAATGGTCTTAAAGGTTTTTGGATCAAATTCATGGGGTGCATGTCCCATTGGGCATGCCATTTGTGATCATAGGAATCTAATAAGGGAGGCTAACAACATGTTAGTTCAGGCAATAAAAACTTTAATAAATAGACTAACACTTACACTCTAAGCCTAGATCTTAGGGGTGAGCTTAGTAACAAAAGTCAAATGAAAGCACAACTAAAATGCAAAAGACAACAAATATTTTACTTTCTTTGAGAGCTCCAAATGCATTGTTGAGTGGCTTTCTTAGCTTGTGCTTCAAAGAGTCTTTGGTAAATGGAGGTGTGTAGCTCCTTCACTCCTTAGCACCATGGATTGTATTGTGGCTTGATGTAGCTTGGCTCAAGATTTTAGCATTATAACACTACTTGATAGGTTTTTTTGCATTATAATGTTACTCTTCTCAAAGATTTAAAGTCATTTGTGCACAATAACTTTTCACCAAAATAACTTCAAATTCAATAGGCAAGGGATTGTATTTATAGCCAATGGATTTAACCCCAACCCAAGGTGAGTTAAGATGGAGTTTAAACATGGAATGAGTTTAAACCTAACCTAAGTGAATCAAATATAACCCCAATAGAGTTAATAGTTGTTAATTGATCATGATTTGAAATAAATAGGCATGGGTATCCAAAATGAGATATTTTAAGGATATTTTCAAAGAGCTTGACAACTCACAAAGGTCATGATGAAAGGCTAGGATATTTGAATTTTTGAATTTGCTTTTTTTAGTTATTCATTAATTGGAAATGGATAATTTAATTAGGCTCTTAATATAGTTTAGATTATTAATTAATTTTAATTAGCCATTTAACTCTTTCAAGATTTGATATTTGTTCATGTGTCCCACTTAATAGGTCCATATGCCAGATTGATTATTGTGATGTCATAGGATGATTATGGATGAATTCATGAGAGGTTATTGTTGCATACACTAGGATATTCCAATTAGGGATGTCTCAATGTGATTATGAGATTTGATAAATGATGCACAATAAAATTTGAGATGTTGAGTGATTCTTAGGATTAATTTGTAATGGTTGGTAGGAATCAGTTTGAAGTTTGATCAAAATCCAGTTGTGGCCAGTTTTAGACGTATACAAGACTATGCAAATTTAAACTATAATTGTTATACCTTTCTGACAATTTCAAAATTTTATGTTTTTAGAGATATTCGATAGTAGTGTGGTCCACTTTTCTAATAACACATTGTATTATATACCACTTTACTGCATTATTGACCAAATGTGTTATTTTTGAGGGAAACTAAGACCAATATGTATGTAATTATGTTCCATTATATTTTTTTGAATATGAGATCTATAATCTGTGCATGTGTGTTGAAAACTATATTCTAAATGTATTAGGATGGCCTGATGTCTGTGACAAACCCTATGAATTCCCCCCTTTTTGAAGGGAGTTGTTTAACCTCTATAATAACTATCCTCAAAAGAAAACCTATTCATCATGTGTGCTAGACTGATAACATATGATATTAAGTGATAAACCAATGTAATATGTATACATGACATAAAAATTTAAAATAGTTTGAGCATAAGTTTGTAATGTATGATGTATTTTAGATCTAGCATTCACAAGGTTTTCAAAATAGATATAACAATGTAAGCATGTACATAAACAACAAAATTGAATATATCTGAGTAAACTACCTAGGAGGATGGGGCATGATGTCCATAAGAGAATCCAAGGAGGAAGGGGATATGGATGAGGTACCTCATGGCATCACAAAATGGATGTGAATGTAATAATAAATAGATAAGTGTCATGGGCATGATGCATACATAAAGGCATACATAACACATAAAACATGCAAACTCAAACAAGGGGACACAATACAAGGACATAGGCACATGTCACTAAGTCTAAGAAAGAGCACATATACAAGGACATGTTCAAATGTCTACATATACAAAGAGAAATCAAATTTGGCTTAGATCCACAAGGAAGGACATGTTCAAATGTCCACATACACAATAAAGAAGCATAGACAAGGACATGGGCACATGTCCAAAGCATACATTTAATGAAAGGAATTGGTTTAGAGCCATAGAATAATGGCATATTCAAATGCGATATAATAAATGTAGAACCAAATATATATAATCAAATCTAAAATTGTAAAGCTATAAATTAAAGTACACATAACATGTGTTACAATTCTATATAAGAGCAAAGATGTACATAAGCTGAGTTTATAGTAGTAGTTGACAAAAAATTAGTGTAGTAAAAGATGATCAATATCAAGATATAAGTAACATGAAATATTTGATATGGAGTATAGAAAGATATAACCTATAAAATTGGAAGCTATGTAACTTATGCTACCCCCAATGGGCTGATATGTCAATCCTGAATTTGTGTATATGTGTATGTGCCCCCGATGGGTAGATAGTAGTAAATCTAGATTTGTGTATGGGACCTAAGCCTTGTAGTAATCTATGAACACTTGAAGGAAACAAGTGAAGCATGTATGTATGATAAAACTAACTATACTAACATAGATAATATATGTAGTACTTGGCAAATAGAAGGAATATAAACATGGAAATGCATATAATCTAAAATTTGTATTTTCTGAGCAAATATTTGAATGTTTTATTATTTTTGAACATATTATATTTTTTTTTTCAAAGTATAAGTTATATACAAGTAACATGAAAATAAAACTATATACAAAGAGCAAGATAAGAGAAACTATGTACAAGTAAACTATTAGAACATACTAACCGATGAGCCTCACGAGAGACTCACTATCAAGGTGATTTTTATCAATTAAAGGAAGAATGACTGCATGTGATTTGTAAGGAAATATTTGAGATTTAAAAATTAGATGTATTTAATAATATGTAGCTAAAGGTGACTATGAAGTATAGGCATAAATTTGTGGAGCTAGCTAAATTGGTTTATGAACTATGGGGATTTTGGGGATCCATCTAGTGGAAGAAGTTATAATTAGCGTGGATGCTCTATGTGGAGTGTTGTGGGGACTCAATAACACTAATCTAGGTGTGAATGGGGTAGAGAGAGGCTCTCTATAATTTTTATCATGTCTTTGACATAGGAGTCTCTCTAATAAAGGTCTCCATGGGAGAGTATGTATACATGATAATGTTGTAGAAGTAGACCTCACGTACACTAGTGGTTTGATTGATATTTGAGGTGTGGTAATAGATGTAACTATTAATAGTGATTTCTATGTAGTTGGCTATGGATTAGGTAAAGGATACTCATATAGAAGGTCCCCAACTATAACAACCTGATTAACATGTATATACTTAAGACATCTATGTATGGTGGAGGGGATGGCTCAAAGATTTTATATCTAAGGCTTACCTAATAACATGTCAAATGTGTCAACACTAGGTACCAATATGAATTTGTTCACCACATATGTGGGACCAACCTATAATATAAGTACTATCTCCCTGATGGAGCTCTGAACATGGCCATTGAATCCACAAATGACTGTATATGTTAGATAAATATCCTGATCTAAATATCATAAGTGATGTATAAGTTTAATAGTACACATATTAATGCTTGACCCATTATCAACCATGACAATCTGAATAACATGATGATCAATGTAAGCTCATATAAAGAGTGCATATAAATTTAATCCATCATCAATGATCTCTTATTTTGAGAAAGCGTTAATAGGTCTAGCTGGTACCATAGTATTATACACACCAATCATATTATGTAGAGGGTGTGTGTCCATTGTATGAGTATGATAGGATGCTGATGGTGGATGTGCATAATAAGAATAATGAACACTTAAAGTGTCTATTTTCTCATTAGCTGTATGCTTTGGAAATAGATCAAAAATATTTTCATTGTTTCACTTTAGTTAGCTGTGCATTTGGTGTTTATGTAGGATTTATCACATCAATGATATTAGCCTCTATAAATTCTTGGATCTTATGTCATAAGCTGATGCATCTATTTTTAGTATGGTTGGGGGCCCTGTGATAATTATAAAATACATTAGAATCATAATTATTTAAAAGAGGTCTAGTCATATCAACCTCTTTGATGGGAGGGAGACATATGACATTGCATTCCAAAATTGACAAGAGAACATGAGCTAACAGTTCAAGAAGATTTATAAAAGGTCTCCTTAGAAGAGCTGATAAAACCAAATGAGGAGTTGGCTATGATATTGTGTTGACTATTGTCTTTTGCTAATTCTTATTATCATTGGGCCTCACCTTGTATGGGGGCTTATTTGAACTCTTATTAGTGGAATCCAACTCAATTGTGTACTTTAACTTGCTTGTGGATATAAGTTTAACCTCCCATTACTTCACTATATGGCATACATGTGTAAATGATGGAAACCCTTTTAATAATATAGATTCATGTAATGATGGTATTAATATTTTCTTGAATATGTCCTAGAATTATCTATCTTCTATGGGGGTAGTTATCTTTCCTAATATAGTTTTATATCATAAGACATATTAAACTATTGATTCATTAGTTTTTTCTTGAGTTGTGAAACTTGAGCGTATGAAACTTTGTCACTAATATTAATTAAAAATTATGCAAAAACATGTTTATAAGTCGATTAAATGATGTAATAGAATTATTAAGGAGATCATAGAACCATTGTAATGCATATTATTTAAAACTACGAGGGAACAACTTAGTTAGGAGCTAATCATTGGACACATAGTCCAAACATGCTTTGTGAAAAGCACGTAGATGATGCTCTGGGTCACCTTTACCATTATATAGAGTAAGCTTGGGTGCCAAAAATATGAATGGAATGTCAGGTACCCCTAGAACAACAAACATGCTCTGGTACCAATTGTTAGGATCTTTCTCCTCAGAAAGAGCACAATATGATTACCAAACTTAAGCAATTAAACATGTAGAAATAACCAGAAACACAAGTAACTAGAATTCACCAATAGCACAGAATATGAGAGACAACATACACTCTTATATATTAATACTTGTATAGAAAAGAATAAAATAAAGAGCCGCCACACTCTTCCACCTTACAGAGGCTTCCCACACCTCAAGTGTACAATAATTCTTCTTCAAAACACTCTCTTACCAAAAAATGGTCCCAACAACCAACTCACACACAGAATTGGTGTTCACCTCTCCAATCAGTCAATAATAACCCTGCTAGTACACCAAGCACTCTATAGTACTTCAAGTTGATCTCCCATGAACCTGCAACCTGCAATTCAACAGACCATACTCACAATGGAAGGATCTTCCTTGCCTTCCTTTCTAGCTCAATAATGGAACTAGGATGAACACACACTTCTCTTCACTAGCACGCTTTACAATACATGCCAATGGGTCTATAAATAGATCCCAGAATTAAACAATAACTTAGACTTCTATTTTACTAATAATAGACACACAGCTCAAGACTCAAAATAGCCTTTACATGCAAACACTCCATTCACTAAACTAACTGTTCATGCAATGAACAGTTCTAAAACACATAGGCGATCGACGTCGGTCCCTGCTTACCTAGTGCTACTGACATCGGCCGACTTCCTGCCATTGCCGATTGCCTTCTGCACTAGTCATGATCGACGTCAGTCATACTACCGACACTAGTGCTTCTGGGTCTTCAACAACCTCCTTTTCTTTGTCTACAACAAGTTGAAGCTTTTAGTTCCACAACCTAACAATCTCCCACTTGGAGATAAACAGCTGCAACTGTACCTATACTTGTACACCGTCTAGTTAGTTCCCTTGGCTTTTTATCCCTCTTCAAGATCACCCCTGAAGACTACCCACCACAAAACTTGTAGTGAAAAACCTGTCATCCAAATTACCTGCCACATCCACATCTACAAACCCATGTACAAAATAACTTGAACCTGCATAGCATGTGCACTTGCTGCTAGTCCCTCTAAGAATCCACTGAACTGCCCTCCAATGCTTCTTTCTCAGATTGGCTCCAACTTTCTGACAACTCCCACTGCTTGGGAAAAATCAGGTTTAGTACATACCATGCACTCAACCTCATTATGTGAATCAAGACACTTGTTTTGTGAACTGTCCAACCTTCGGCGTGCTAACCGGTCTCACACAATCATCCTGAAACAAAGTCAACATATGACCTTCCATGTCCCTAGAACACACTCATGCCAAAGAATCTTGCTGCTCCCAGATTCTCCATGACACACCCCTGAACTAGCTTTACCTTTAGTTCAACAATACTTGTATATGTAACCCTACAACAAGCACATCATACAGTAATAGGATAATGTAGCTAATATTATCCAACTTGGTAAAGAGAAACACAATGATCAAACCTCCATTGCCCTGCAACTTACTCAAGACCATATACCCTGATCTTCCATCTCATGTATCCATTTTCGCTCTTCTTTATCCTGAACATCCATTCATCTCTCAGTGCTTACTTCTAGCTAGCAACTCTACCAATAAATCTCTGTTTGGTTCTTCTCCAAGGAATCACATCCTCATCCATGCCAAGCTCCCACTGTTTCTTGGATCTACTTGTTCTGCTTCTTTAATAACTTCTTGGTTCTTTACCATCAGTGAGCAACAAGTAGTGTAAAGAAGGGAAATGATGAATTTGAGGCTTACCTACCCTTCGAGTCCTTCATATTGGCACTTGAGACTCCCTTGATAGCTTACTGTCCACCCAAAATTTGTCTCAGCGATCGATGCCGATCACATTCCAGTCTGCTCCTGATCGATGTCAGTTCCCTGTGACTACCTCATCATCGACATCGATTCCCCATAACCGACGCCGGTGTTTATCTGCCCTGAGTCACCAACATCGGTTTGCACATAGCTGATGTTGGTCCCTGTCTGGACGCCGACGCCAATTTTCCTGCCGACGTCGGTCTCTATGTTTTGCTTGTGAGAACTGACTTCTACCCACGAGTTCCTTTTGGATCAAACCCTTGTCCAAATCACCCTTGCTCTGCTCAGAATTCCTCAGCCCTTGTGACTGATACCTGTCTGTCATCTTCTCCTTAAAAACCAAGGCTTTCTTGCTCTTGTCACGAACATCAGATTCCTCAAGAAACATTACCTTCTTCTTCTGCATACAAAAATCTCGATCTATACCCTTTGGCTCAAGAACATGCATTTCCTTCTTACTCATGTGACCAAGCCTACAAAGCCACGTCTTCGCAATAGAAGAAGAATCAGTAATATAAGCAAGTAGATAAAGAGTACCTACTTTCTTACCACCCGCTAATTCAAGTGCATCCGCTGTGAGAGTTCTTGTGCATCTCTCATCACCCAACTTTCCTAAAGCAATTAGCCGCATCTCTAAGACTGGGACCTTCATGACCTCCTTTGACACCCATGTGTTACCTGTCTATAGTTTCAGCTTCACTTTCCCTTTGCCAACCATCTGACAAGGCTTTCCATCCCCTAAACAAATTTCTCCAAAGTCTCCCTAGACATACTCATGAAAAAATACCCTATTTGGGGATGCATGAAAAGAGGCACCATAATCTAAAACCCTAGATTCTACTTTATCCAAAGAACATACCAGAGCATCCTGTGCAACGAACTTTGCAACATCTACTTCTTCTTCATGTCCTTCATGCTGATCTGCTACCAACCAACAATCTTCTTTTCTCTACTCTTTCTTTCCATATCTCTAGCAGGTTATTCTGCCATTCCTGAACTTGGACCTCCTACTATTAAACTTCTCCATTCATAGTCTACTATCTTCTACCATTGCTCTACTCCCACTCAAACAAAAATCCCTGTGAGTAACCTGTAATCAAAACACACTAACTAGATCCAATCCAACCTGTTAGTATCCCAACCAAAAGCTCTGATACCACTTGATAGTATCAAGCTTTGAACCTACAACCAAGGATTTGATACCACTTATCAGGTACCCCTAGAACAACAAACATGCTCTGGTACCAATTGTTAGGATCTTGCTCCTCAGAAAGAGCACAATATGATTACCAAACTTAAGAAATTAAACATGCAGAAATAACCAGAAATACAAGTAACTAGAATTCACCAATAGCACAGAATATGAGAGACAATATACACTCTTATATATTAATACTTGTACAAAAAAGAATAAAATAAAGAGCCGCCACACTCTTCCACCTTACAGAGGCTTCCCACACCTCAAGTGTACAGTAATTCTTCTTCAAAACACTCTCCTACCAAAAAATGGTCCCAACAACCAACTCACACACAGAATTGGTGTTCACCTCTCCAACCAGTCAGTAATAACCCTGCTAGTACACCAAGCACTCTATAGTACTTCAAGTTGATCTCCCATGAACCTGCAACCTACAATTCAATAGACCATACTCACAATGGAAGGATCTTCCTTGCCTTCCTTTCTAGCTCAATAATGGAACTAGGAGGAACACACACTTTGTTCTCTTCACTAACACACTTTACAATACATGCCAATGGGTCTATAAATAGATCCCAGACTTAAACAATAACTTAGACTTCTATTTTACTAATAATAGACACGCAGCTCAAGACTCGAAATAGCCTTTACATGCAAATACTCTATTCACTAAACTAACTGTTCATGCAACGAACAGTTCTGGAACACACAGGTGACTGATGTCGGTCCCTGCTTGCCTGGTGCTGCCTATGTCAGCCGACTTCCTGCCATCTTCGGTTGCCTTCTACACTGGTCATGAAAATGGTCTAGTAGCAACCTGCTGAAGATGTAACACCTTGACCTATAGAGAATAGATCTCTTGCCTAAGGGATTATACATATAAAAAGGGGGGATGGGTACTAGCCATAGGAGGTATTTCTATTGGTGAGATTTTTATATTTATATCAAGTTATTATAGAATCTAAGTTATCCAAATAGAAGGTGTAACAATATTACATCTGTTGGGTTAGAGGATTGACCAAGTGATGTGTTTTTCATTTCTAATATAACTTGAAAAATTTGTGCATGATCATGGGGTTGTTATTGAATTATGTCTGTAAAACTTTGTAAGACCTCATCCTTATTGATTATAAGATTGTCATCATGGAGGGGGGAGTGTGTCTCCAGTCCCCTCTTGTGTATAATTAATATCTTGATTATAGTGTTCATGTTCTAACGATTATCATTAAAGTCCACATAATCAGGATGTGAAGGATCAATTAGGGGGGTTGTAACCAGTCTTTTATCCATGGTATGAGATCAAATGGAAGGAATATAATTATGATCAATAGGATTAACACTAAGCCTAATGTATACACATAATATTTTCAACTTTTATCAAATACTAATGCTTTACATTTTATAGGAACATATCAAGACTCAATCTCTCTAAGTGCACACCCTAAGGGGTGCACCAAGAAAAGGGTGGGTAGACCTTTGGTGCTTTTCAATATTTTTCCCCTTATTACCACAGTATTACCAATCCAAATAGCTCTTAAAACCATTCCCTAAGCTATTACTACTCCTTTTCACACTCTAGTCTTTTTCCTCTTTTCCTCACCTTAATCCCCCTTTGATAGTCGACTGTACTAGGTCAACTAGGTTGAACCTGTACAGTTTTCATCCTTTGATTACTATACACGGTCTACTAGGTCAACCCTATACTATTTCAAGAGATTTTTTCTTGAGATTTGTGTTATCCCTTTGGCTGACCTAGTTTGGGATCTAGTGAATAACTGACCAAAAACATACAGGGTCAACCCCATACAACTGACATATTCAAAAGGATTTAGGGTGAGATCCACCTATAAATACAAGATCATTTTTTCATTATTTGAAGATGTAGTCAAGGGTTATTATTTACTCATACTTATTTATAATTTTTTCTTCCACCATTCTACTTAAGGAGTCTTAGCTTAGGGTTTTTACTTGGAGAATCTAGTTTTGTGGATAAGTCTTAAATGCTTTGGATTTTCTTAGTGATCCTTACAAACCACAACAACCTCTTAAAAATCCCCTTTTGACAAGGGAGAGATTGAGTCTCGATGGGTTCACATTGAGTTAAGTATATTCTAACTTTATTCTCCTCTCTTTAGTATATAGAAGTAGCATAAGTATTTGCTTGAATAATATTACTCTTCATATCCCATGTATTATGGTCTTACTCATACCTAGCTTAATTGAGATTTACTAACCCCTCATATTGTGACACAAGATTTGGTGAGCATTAAATTAGATTTACTTTATTGTTATTAGAATAAGTGAAATATCAAAACCTAGGACCACCTTAGGGTTATTGCATGATTGTGTTAGTCTAGAGGCTTCGGAACCCTCCTTAACATAGTTTATTATGATAAATGATCCCTTGATCAAGTCTAATGGATCCCTATTTTGGTCATGCTCTCACTTAAAAAATGTATTCCCAATCAGAATTGGAGGTATGTTCTATCTTATCCAAGCCATGATTGATTTATAAACATGATGTATTTCTGATTGCATACATTCTAGTGAAATCAACGTGAAATAACCCTTACAAGATTTGTTCACTTATTTCATTTTTTTCATCATTAGTTTTATCATATATTTTCCATACTGGGTCAACTGCATTAACCCAACTATAATTTTTGTGTGCAGGTTTTCAGGTCTAGGCTACTGGATTGACCTAGTTAACCTAGTATAGGTTTTTAGCTTTCCAAACTTCCAGTCTAGACTATTGGATTGACCCAATCAACCTAGTACAATTTTTAGACTTTTAGATATCTTTTTTAGCATACTAAGTTGACCTAATCAACCTTGTATAGTACATGCACTTAGTAATGGGTTCTTGCAAAGCTTGATCGACCTAATCGACCTAGTTAATAGGTTTTACATGCATTCTACAAGGTTCTCTGACAAAAATCTTCCTTCTCTACATCTTTAATCCACCAATATTACTTTTTATCCTTCTATCTCTTTCTTTATAATCTTTCCTTTCATAGTTTTTAGTCTTTAAAACTATCCTTGTACAGTCAACTAGATTAACCCTATCAACCCAATTCTATATTTTATGTTGTCTGGATAACTAGGTCAACTCTACTAACCCTATTCATTTTAAGACCTTGCTTCTATAGTACAAGACCAACCCTGTTGACCCTGTTATATATTCTATGCATACACTGTTAACTACATTGATATTGTACCTTATTTTAAAGTTGGAAGTAACCTTTATATGCTAGTAATTAGCTCACAATTTCATTTCTTGTTACTTGCATGCTTAGAATAGATCATATAACTTAATTAGGTGGTTTTAAATTAATCATTTAGTTTCACTATTTTCTATTTTATGCACACACGATCAAATCATAAAATCTAAATAGGCATTTTAACATTTGACTACCCAAGGCTAACCTACTTAGATTTCATCACCAAGGGGGAAGCTAACTCGATGTTCTAGTCAAGTTTAAATTATGGTTAATGGTATATTCTATCTAAACACCCAACACATTTATCACTGTAGTGTGCGAAGTGAGGGGGTAGGCCCTAATACCAAGCCTGTATCATTACCACTACATATCCCTTTTAGCCTAAACTACCTGAAACTATCCTTAGATTGCTTTCTAGTTCCTTACTTATAACCAACTTTTCATCACATTAAAAAAACATATTCTAATAATCTTATAAATGTTTAGGTTTACCATTTAGTTAGCTCTTTACTTTTCAAGTTGATTGCTTTCTCTTTGCTCAATTATATTTTGTATTGCAAAAACTTGCATTAGGTAGAATTAGCACAAGGTTTTATGTTGTGTGCCTCAATTGGATTAGCCAATGTTAATCTAATTGATTTTTGGTTTCCCTTCTATTATTTATTTTCAAATTACTTGCAAAATTTATCTTGTTTTAGTTCACAGTCTATTATAGGCTTCCTTATCTTCCCTATCTATTGTATTAGGTCAAGCCAGTCAACCCTATGCATTTTTATAGCTTTTGTCTACTATACTAGAACAACCCAATCGACCCTATACTATTTGAAAACCCTACACTATCTTTTTAGCCCCTATCTACTATGCTAGGTTGACCTAGTAGACCCTGTGCTATTTATAGACCTTGTTCTCTATACTAGGTTGACCCAATCGACCTTGTACTATTTTTTACTTTCCCTGTTTATCAATCTAATTCTCTATCTTTCCTTATTTTGCATTCTATTCATTCTTCTTCAGTAATAATGAAATATCCTATCAAAATATTCTTGGATAGACTAAATCCATTTAGATACTATATGGGATGTTCATTTCTTCCTCTCTTTTCCTCCCAAGAGAACCATCACTCTTGGGGCACCTTTTTCCCTCCTTCATCCATGAACTATAATATGGTGTAAATAACACTTCAAGATGAAGTTGATGGGTCTGATCCTTTCCTTACCAAGAACTTATCATCTTTAAAATATTCAAACTAATGTGGGATTAATTGATACAAGTTTAATTAATAATCCCACTCACAATCCATCTTCTAACAACCCTCTCCCTGAAACCAATTCAGGAAGTGCTCCTACAAACACCAACCAACCTCTTGATACAACTCAAATTTTAGCTCAGTAATCCAAAAAATGAATATAATGCAAAATTATAATACCAATCAAATGATGCAACTTCAACATCATTTGATTAATATGGCTAATCAACCTTCAACTATGCATCCTCAAGCTAATCCCAATTATATTCCTCCACCTCTTAGAAATGCCTCTGGAAATGTTATTCATCAACCCATAATGAATAAAAAGATGCTTAAAACCATTCAAAATCAGCCTTTATCTCCCTTAATTGTATCCATTGATATTGGTAACATATCTCCAACTATCAAATATGATGGGACTAAAGACCTTGCCTCATTTTTTAAAGCCTTTGGCAACCTTTACAAAGAGTGGATCCAAACTAATACCTTTGCCACAACTAAATTCTTAGTCAAAACCTTCACTGATGATGTATTATAATGATATACCTAATTACCCCAACATTATATTTGGAAACTTGAAGATTTGGTTAATCCCTTAGTTAAAGCATTTCAACACAATAATCTTCCCAAAAATTGTCTTAGCCACTTCATCACTGTTATGCAATTTCCCATCGAATCAGGTCATGACTTTATCAAAATATGGAAATCATTAGCCCATAAATCTGACCATAACATGATTGATGATAACTTATTCAAACTCTTTATTATGGCTTTAACTCCCACTCTTCAATATAAGGTTCAAATCTTTACTCCCCAAACACTTAATGAAGCTTTTGATCAAGCTAAACGTCAAGACTTTCTCATGAAGAAATTTGAACCTAATCCTAAATTATTGAAAGTATATTTTCAAACATATACCAATGTTATCACTACCAATAATTCCCAAGCCAAACTAGGAGTTACCAAAATTGATATTCTTTCACCTTCTCACACACCTCTTTCAGTTCAACAAATGAAACAATTTTTTCCACCATCTAAACCTTTCATCTATCCCAATGCTCCTCCTAAGTAGTATGACACCAATCTATTTTGTTGGTTTCATGCCAACATTAGGAATTCTCATGAATATTGTAGAGGGCTCACTAAATTTGTTATTTCCTATATGCTTGGTGATTCATTTAATTATGAAGCCATGATCAACCTTCATCATCAAGAGTACACCACTACCTCTCAAAAATAACAAGCTTCTAAAGCTTCTACCTCAAATAACCAAAAATATTTTTCAAATAATCAACAACATACCAAGGATGTTTATGCCATTGAAGTTGATTATGAATAATATTATAATAATTCTCAATATATCAACACTGCTAAGGTCAACTATCATCGTAAATTAACTCATAAAGAGCCTGTTATCAAGGCTAAGAAGCCATCTGTAAAAGAACAAATTCTTAAAGATACCATTACCACTAATCTTACTTCAGAAGCCCAAGAGGAACCATCTCCTCCTTTTGATCCTTTAACCACATCTATACCTTCCAAATCTACTTTAACTCCTAAACCTTATACTAGTTCTTCTAAATCACATTGAAACTTTATTGAAGAACTTAACTATATGCCTTGTAAAATTACACTTATGGAGTTTGTTCACACTTCACCCTATCATTGTAAGTTCTTTATGCAACAAATCTAAGAAATTTAATATCCATCCTCCATAGATGAAGAATAACCTTATACAGATTCTCAACCTACCGACATTAATAACATTGAAACTGTGTGTCCTTCTTCCAAGCCTTCCATTGAATTCCTTAAAGATGAGATGATCAATGATGAAATTATTTTTTGTGCTAATGATCTACCAATTTTTATCAAAATAGCCATTAATGCTACCCTTATCCATAAAGTTCTAGTTCATGAAGGATTTGGTATTAATTTGACATCTTTGTGGATTATCCAACAACTTGGTTATAATAAGGATCATCTTAAACAAACCCATATTACCTATTATGGTTTTGATAAAACAAATCAAAAGCCACTTGGTTGCATTTGGATTCCATTAACCATTGGCCCTAAAACCATTTGAACCAAGATTATGGTTGTTGATGTACCTTTATCTTACAATATACTCCTAGGTCATCCATGGACTCATTGGATGAGGGCCATTGCTTCTTCTGGTAGCCAATGCATTAAATTATTACATAATGGAAAATAATATAAGTATGAAGCTGATCCCAACCCATGGAGTATTTAGCTTCTTAATCTCAAATCCCAATATCATGTTCCTATTATTCTTAAGATCAATATTTCTCCTTTACCCAAGTTCATCAACATGAATCCTGATTTACAAGTGACTCTTATGGATTCTAATGATGTTGAACCTAATGAGTTGCAACATACTTATAATAACACTAAGCTACCTCCATACATTTTGGAGTGGCTTCCACCTTCTCTATTACCAAGAGATCATACTATTCCTCTTATTGATGAGATTACCAATTTTCCCTGTCCATGTAATGCTTAGGAGCCTTCTTGACTTAAATATGCCTTCACTTGTAATGAATTTAGAGTGGCCAAATTATTTCAATATCCTCTCATCATGTCTCCTCGTACATTCAATAACATTTGGATTTCATCTTCTGAAACTCCCCTTGATTCTCAAGCAAGTATAATTTATCCAACATATGATGATAACTATATAATGGCTCAATCTCAATCTCAAGACTTGGATGCCCAACATTATAAGAAAACCTTAGCCCGAATTCATACTTTTAATCAAGATTTTCACACCATTTCTATAGATCATAACATAGACCCCAAAGGTTATGTACCTCCTACTAACTCACCACTTATTGATACTCCTTGGGTGGTAGAGAAAATCATACCTTCCAAACCTCCAAAAATTCTTGCATCTCCTTTACCACCTATTGATCCAATAATTACCTCTAATCCTTCTCCCATAAATGAACCCATTGATACTCCAATCCCATCTTCTCTATCTAATTTTGCTCCTGAGATTACACTTGATGTTAGGGAAATCGATGTCCATCAAGTCCATTCTGAGTATGATAACCATGATAACCAAGTTCTAGATCTTGAAGTAGATATTGAGTACTATGGTCCTCTTCCCATCTTGCCTAGTGATGAAGCTATCCTTAAAATACTTCATGCCTAAAAAACTCAAATTTCTTGGTATCATCATAAACTTGGGAATTTTAAAACTAAAACCCCTTGTTTTAACAACTTTATTTCCATTATTGATCCTAAAACTAATCCATTTTCAGCCTTATGTAATGCACCATACCACTTTCAAGATAGTAATGCCATGATTATTGAAGAAACCACTCTCATCAAATATTGTACTTCATCTTTTTCTTGACCAGTTACTATCTCTCATGAAATCTCACCTATCAAACATGATAATTTTAGCTTATTATTTGATAAGTATCATGAGGTTTTCACTTGGTCTTATGAGGACATGCCTGGTATTAACCCTAGCATTATGGTACATAATATCATTACTTATATCAATGCCAAACCTATGTATCAAACATAAAGGAAATTTCCACCTAAGGTTTCCACTCTATGTCACAAGGAAATCATCAAACTACTTGATACTAAATTTATTAAACTAGTGGATTACTCTGAATGGGTTTCTCATATTATGCCCATTAGGAAAAAGGTTACTATGGTCATTCATATTTGCATTGATTTTTGCAATCTTAACCTTGCTTATCCCAATGATAACTTCCCTTTACTTTCAATAGATGCCATCATCGATTCCATAGATGGTTATAAAATGTTATCTCTTATAGATGGATTTTTAGGATACAATTAAATTCATATTGCCCTCGAGGACCAACATAAGACTACTTTCACCATGAAATGGGCACCTATTGCTATGTCAAAATGCCCTTCAACCTCAAAAATGCTAGAGTTACTTACCAATGTGCAATGACTCACATATTTCATGACCTCATCCATAAAATTGTTGAAATTTATGTGGATGATCTTATTACTAAATCCATAAGTTGTACGACTCATCTATCTGATCTTGCTTTATCTTCAATCATCTTCTAAAATATTGGGTTAGACTCAATCCTTACAAATGTGTCTTTGGTGTCACATCTAGAAATTTTTTAGGATTCATAGCCTCTCTCCATGACATCGATGTTGACCCTACCAAGATTAGTGCTATCATCAACATGCCCATTCCTTGTTCTATTTATGACATCCATACTTAGGTAAAATTGGGATAATTAGATGATTTGTCCCTGAAATGGCTTATCACATCCAATCCATTAATTCTCTTATTAAGAAAGGTACTACTTTAGAATGGATAGATCCATGTCAAAAATCATTTGATAACATGAAAGAGTCACTACTTCACCTCCCTACGTGTCATCCTCCTTCTAATGATCAACCCTTGATTCTCTATACTTCTTCCACATCCATATCAGTTGGGGTAATGCTTACCCAACACGATGATACAAGAATAGAGTATGATATATATTACATTAGCTAAGGCCTCATTAATTATGAGACACGTTATACCAGAATTAAACATGATTGCCTCATCATCTATTTCACATATAAAAAGCTTTGCCATTACATGCTTTACCAAACTACTGGTGTCATCATTCATTCTAACCCCCTTCATCACTTCTTCTCTAAAGATTTTCTACCTGGAGATAAAATTGGCAAATGGATGGTCCTCTTTATGGAATTTGATCTCTGCATCATCACCCAAAAAGTTTTCAAAGGGTAAGTCATAGTTGATTAACTTATCATAGCTCCTATACTAGTTGTTTCTTCCCTTCAAGATGATCTTATTAATGACAATATCATTTACATTAAAGGTCTTAATCAAGATATTTCTCTCAAAGATTATTTTCATAATTTTATCATTAATCTTGAATCAAATAATCTTGAAAAATCCTCTATTCCCTATGATACTACTAAACCAAAATAGTTATCAAGGAGCTTCTTAAAATCAATGTTGACTTGCATGAGGATACTTGGACCCTTCACTTTGATGGTGATAAATGCCTTCAAGGAGTTAAGGCAGGTTGTATTCTCACAAGTCCTCTTGGAAAGATCATACCTTTATATTTTCATTTCAATTTTGATGTTACTAATAATATGGCCGAATATGAAGCCCTCATCTTAGGTATGTGAGCTGATCTTGATTTAGACATTCAATACTTACATGCTTTAGGTGATTCTAAGCTTATTTAACACCAAGTTAATGGTGATTATTAATGTAAAAGTGAAAACCTCATTACCTATCATCAAATTACAACCACTTATGCTAAGGATTTTATCTCTTTCACTATTGAGCCTATCCCTAGAGATCAAAATTCCATTGATGATTCTCTTGTCTCTTCCACCTCTCTCTTTCATCCACACCAAGTTATTTTTGACCCTACTTTTATTATATAAATTAGAAAATGTCCATCTTCAATTCTACCACTAGATTCACTTCTTTTCCACATCAAGGATACTACTATTTGACAAAGCTCATGATATCAAGACATTATCCAATTCTTATAACACCAAACTTATCCTCCTAATTTAGACTCCTATAAAAAGACACACATTTATAAACAAGCTTTCAAGTATGTATTTTGACACAACATCCTTTACTATCATATTACTAAAGGTACTTTTCTTCATTGTGTTATGCAAGACAAGGTTCCTCCTCTTCTTGAATAAGTACATGGGGGCATTTACAATGACCACTATAGCAGACATGCTACAACTCACAAATGCCTACATATGGGATACTTTTAGCCTACTCTTGAAAAAGATGTAATAAAATATGATACAAAGTTCACTCCTTATCACTTCATGATGATCTAATTTATTCACCTCTAGTAGAGCTTCAAACTATTGAATATCCTTAGCCCTTTTCCACATGGGGATTCAATCTCATTGGTAAATTACCTCGCTCCTAAGAAGGGCATGTTTTTATCATCACCACTACTGAATATTTTACCAAATGGGTAGAATCCATGCCCCTTGTTAACATCACCAGTCCTACCATTTCCAAATTTATTCTTAATCAAATCATTTTCCACTTTGGTGTTCTCCATACCATCATTTCAGATAATGGTGGTAACTTAAAAAACAAACACGTTAAACAAAATTGTACTAAATTTAGAATCAATCATAAATTTTATACAACTTATCATCTATAATGCAATGGTCAAGCTAAGGCAACTAAAAAAATTATCCAAAAGATCATTCATAAACCCTACATGAATTGGCATATTCATCTCTACCCTAATCTTTGGGCCTATTAGACTAGTATATGTATTGCCACTGGGGCAACACCATTCTCTCTAGTTTATGGTTCTGAGTCAGTTCTTCATCTAGAAGTTGAATTTACCTCTCTTCATATATCTCTTCATGGTATCATTTATAAAGAAGAATTACGTGAATCTTGCCTTCATGCCCTTGATCTCCTTATGAACATCATCTTTTTGCCTTATAACATAACCACCAATACAAGGCTTGTATTACCAAAAAACATAACAAACATGTTAAATTCTACACATTTAATGTTGGTGATATTATTCTTAAATTAGACTACACCCATGATAAAGAAGGTAAGTATGCCTAAAAAGTGTTGGGTCCCTTAGTTGAATATATTATTGGTCTAAGTACATACTAAATGCAAAATTCCTTAAAAAGTACTTTACCTAAACATTTCTTTCTTTTCATGCTTTCTATCTATATATATCTAACACTTTTTACAAGTTAATTACATGGGTTTCTCCTTCTATAGAAGTTCTCTTTTTTTTTACAAACCTTTAGTCCTCCCTTTTTGGTCTTTTGGTTTCTTGATGTACCATAGTCTTCTTTATCTTTACTCTTTTTACATTCTTTTTGGGCACCCCTTGGGTTTCTCTTTTGTGAGTTACTTTGTAAAACCATGGATAGGACCTGATAATTCTCATAAAATACCATCTTTTGTATACCTCATTTATTTTCACATACATAATTTTTGGCACCCTCATGGGTTTCTCTTTTATGAATTTGTAGTGTAAGACCATGGATAGGACCTGGACCTCCTCATAAAATTACGATATTTTTCTTATTTTTTTAGAATACATTTTGCAATGGTTACACATTCTTGATCTTTATTCTCAACTTTAACTTTTGCTTCTTTTGATAGATGAAATTTGCACAATAATATATGTTAGCATGTTTTCTTCCATTTCCCTCACTCTGATGATAAGAAATCACACTTTATTGTCATTGTATCCCTTTTTACCCTTTGTCACATTTTTTACGATTTGAAGTAATTCAAATTATTATATGTGTCACTCCTCTTGATTTCCCCTTTCTTTCACTCCACATTAGATAAAATAAGGTCAAAGTCAAGATAACACTTTTATTTTACCTAGATTTATGAGATTCTTAGACCCCATGCTCTTTAAAATTTCTCTCTCTTAGTAACTAAGTCTCAAGTATTCAAATGAAAGTCATCTTTAACACCCATGTTTGGTTTTCCAAATCTGTATGGAGGAGGAATAGAAAAATACATCAATATATTTTAAAATCCGAATCATTTAAAGAAAAAGGCAATGATACCTAAAAGACAACATACAAATATCAAAAGTCAAATCACACTAAAAGATGTGATTACAAGCACATCTCCTATCTTTAATTAAAGCTCAAACTCCATAGTTAGCCTCACATAGAGCCTAGGTCCATTGGGGTGTGATAGGCTAATATATTAGAATAGGGGAATTCAAAAAACTCTATGGTGCTACCTACTTTCTCATGTAAGTACCCAATCTTTATAGTAGATCGATGGCTCTATAAGGGGTCATAAAAAATGGGGAACACATTATAAGAAGGTAGGTCCATTTTACTTTTCATGCATATAGCCTTCATGAGATTATATATATACTTCATTTATTGACCTAATACTTGTGTGGCTAAGAGAAGTTCTTTAGAGTCCTTAAGGTTGTAAGTCCTCTTATTTTGACAAACTTAATTTGAGTTTCTTAACTTCAATAAAGAGTATATTTACCTTGGTTTTTCCTTCATTCTCCCCTCCACCTGTTTCATTTCCCCCATTGATAGATAAATTATGATTCAAAATCTATTTTCCCTTCTTTAATTCCTTCTTATTCATCTCTTAAAAACATGCTATCACTACTTTGTTTTAGTTTTATCTATCCTTAGAAGTAAAACAACATGTTTGAGAAACTATGGATTACTTTCTTTACACCATCAAATTACATTCCTAGACTTACTTTAATTTCCTTTTACCATTTAATATTTGTTTTACTATCCTACTATTACAGATACCTAAGTTCATTCCCCTTTTTCCATTATTGAGTGAGGCTGGCTTGTTACTTCTCACTCATCAATGTTGTTTTCCCTTTTTTATGCACCTTTTTACATTGTTGAGTGAGATAAGGATTATTACTACTCACTCATCAATGTTGTTTTACCATTTTCTTTCTTATTTTTGTTGATGTTTTATTACCATCCCCTTTTTTACACGTATCCTTGGTTTGACATGATGAGTTTACCTTTCTTGCTTAAGGTTTACTTGTTTGAGTTTTTTGGTCTTTAGTAGCATTGTATTTTTAGTTACCCAATTTACTCTTATTTTTGACTTGGTCATTTGGTCTAACATAGCACTTGTCACCCCAACTTACCAAATTACTAATTATGTCCCATCCTCATAGCACCAGTTATCTTGTCTTACTTATGTTTGTTTATTTTTGCTCTTTAGTTTTGTATTTTTGGGTTTGTCACAAGCAGTCTCTATGCCCTACATAATTAAAACTAACAACACAATAGACAAAAATCTAGTGATAAAGGTAAGTAAAGATATGCATCATATTTAATTTTTAGTTATTTTATTTTTTAGTCATTTATTTTTAGTTATTTTATGCTTTAAAATACTACAACTTTTTTTAGCCTCAACATTATGTGTCTTTCTATTATTTCTAAAATCACCATACCCTATTTCACCTTAGTGATACATAATGAGATTCAAGTGGGGCATATTTATACACATAATATTTTCAAATTTTATCAAATACTAATGCTTTACATCTTGCAGGAACCCATCAAGACTTAATCTCTCAAAGTGCATGCCCTAAGGGTTACACCAAAAAAGGGGTGGGTATACCTTTGGTGATTCACAAGATTGTTGTCCCTTATTTACATATTATTACCAATCTAACCATATATTAAAACCATTCACTAAGCTATTAATCCTTCCTTGCACACTCATCCAATTTTTTTCTTCTTTTCATCCTTCTTTTCCTCACCTTAATCCCCTTTTGAAAGTCAGATGTACTAGGTTGACTGGGTCAACCCTGTATAAGTTTTAGACTTTGATTAGTGTATAGGGTTGACTAGGTTGAACCTATATTATTTCAAGAGATTTTCACTTGAGATTTGTGTTAGCCCTTTGGCTAACCTAGCTTGAGACCTAGTGAATAATTGACCAAAAACATACAGGGTTGACTATGTCAACCCTGTACAACTGACATATTTAGAAGGGTTTAGGGTGAGATCCACCTATATATATATATATATATATATATATATATATATATATAAGATAATTTAGTCATTATTTGAAGATGAAATAAATAGTTATTATTCACTTGTTCTTCTTTACAAATTTCTCTTCCACCATTCCACTTGAGAAGTCTTAGCTTAGGATTTTTACTTGGAGAATATAGTCTTGTGGATAAGTCTTGGATGCTTTGGCCTTTCTTAGTGATCCTTACAAACCAAAAAAGCCTCTTACAAAGCCCCTTTAGCCAAGGGAGATATTGAGTCTTGATGGGTTCACATTAAGGTAAGTATATTCTAACTTTGCTCTCCTCTCTTTAGTAGATAGAAGTCGTATAAATATTGGCTTGAATAATATTACTCTTCATATTCCATGGATTAGGGTCTTACTGATACTTAGCTTAATTGAGATTTTCCTATACATATTTTGATTGATTTACTAACCCCTTATATTGTGCCACAAGCTTTGGTGAGCACTAAATTAGATTTACTTTCTTGTTATTAGAATAAGTGAAATATCAAAACCTAGGACCCCCTTAGGGTTATTGCATGATTGTGTTAGTCTAGAGGCTTTGGATCCATCCTTAGCATAGTGTATTGTGATAAGTGATACCTTAATTAGGTCTACCAGATCCCCACATTAGTCATGCTCTTGCTTAACAAATTTATTCCCAATCAAAAGCGTAGTTATGATCTATCTTCTTTGAGCTAGGATTGATTTATAGACATGATGTATTTATGATAGCATACACCTAGCACTTATTCTTAAAGGAAAATATATAACTTTTTAAAATGGCATATAGTAAACAAACCAAAAGAGTGTTACTAAAACATAATATATGAAATTTGAAAATCCTAACACAATAAATGAAAATAGGAAAAAGAAGGATATAAACCCTAAGAACATCTAGAGCTAGGGTTTTGATGCTATTTGAAGTAAGTTGAGTTCACCAAATGATTTAACTATTTTGGGAATTATGAAATGTTAAACCCTAAGCAGATAAAGAGCTAAGTATATAAATTATGTAATAAATATAGCAATATCAATAGCCACTAATTTATATAATAATTGATTTATTTTATTAGCCTATAAATAGTAATGAATTACAAAGGGGACATTTAACTAGAAAAATGACTAAGATAAAAAAGTGGTAGGCTATAAATTTATGTAGGAATAGTGTAAGGTGTCATCAATAATAAATAGGTGTTAGAATCCTCTCAAAATAGTAACATGGTCCCTTTACCAATAATGCACCACACTAGTGTCCTCTTGTGTTGTGCTAATGACCTTGAGCAGATGGAATAGTGAGTTTCTAGGAGGATGTTCTCCTTATTATGAGAAGCATGTGTCTATGTGATTGATTCCTAAATCACTGTATGTTCCCTATTTTGATTTATTTTAATGTAAAACCATAGGCCTCCATGATTTATTAGGGTTCTGAGGAACATAAGTAAAAGTATAGTGGAGTTAGTAGGTTAGGTTGGATGTGAAATTAATACCCCATGGGTTAAGTGTTAGGTTGGATGTGAACTTAATACCCCATGTGTTTACCAATATCTCAAAAGGGGATTAAACCTGATGTATTTATCCCAATATAAGTGCTAGTGTAAGTGCAAGTGAATTCTACTATGAATGTTAGTTTGAATGCTTTAAGTGTGTATTGAGACTGGAAACTTGATTAATCTGAGCTCTAGGCTATTATGAATGTGTGTATGTATAAGTAAGGTAGAATAAGGATCAATGACCTTGATTTGCATAACTGTTTCTAAGTTTGTTCATGAGAATTACGTCTATTTTCCATATAGTAGATAAATGAATGAAAGTGGACTTTATATAGTGTTTTGGTGCTTATTGAGATATGAAATGAGTCTAGGTCAACCCTAAAATGCTTTGGGAAGCAAAAATTTATTTTTTAGGGATAAAGAATGTTGAGGGTCAACAACATTGCCCCTTTGCCAATGGCACAATGCATTATAAACCAAAGGACCATGCTATTGTATAAGTGGCTAGAATGGGTGAACAAAGGTCTTGGATGCTTAAGAGATGGCCTAATGTGGCTTTTGGTATATCTAGGCATGGGATAAATGCTCATATAAGCTAGAAAAGGATCAAAAGAGGCCCTAAAATAGGTCTAGGAATAAGTTAAGGATAGGGTGGTCTCAAGTGACTCTCATTGTATTAAAATGATAGTGTCATTAAAATGACATTTTATATGACTATAGAGTGACTTGATTTTCACTTTGTCCCTTGTCATTAAAATTTCTTGATATGATGATTTGATTTGGTTGATTTGATTAAAATTGGTTTTCTTGTATTTTGATATTTGGGATTTTAGATTTTCCATGGATTTTCTTATTAGCATTAATCAATCAACTAATATAATTAATTAGTTAATTAGTCCATATTTTTATTTTATGGGATTGGATAAAGTTCAATTAAAATAGGATTAATTTATGGGGGTGATGGTAAAATAATGACAAATTAGGCTAGGGATGTTCTTAATGGGATTGGTGATGAGACCATAAAATGGTTCATTATATCCATGAAATAACATCCTTTTTCTTGCATAAGAAGTGGATATAAATGTAGTTTTCAAAATTATGGTTTATTTAGAATAAAATAAAAAGTATATATCATGGTTATTTGTTTATAATTCATTATTATCTATTTATTAGTTTTTTCTAATGATTATCAAGAAAAATATGTCAATATGTACATACACAGTCCATACTAAGCTAGAATGATTCAAAGTATGAAGAGTAACCACTAAATAAAAATGTTGGAGTAGTGTTAGAGTCTTCTACATTATCTCTTAAAATAGGATTCATTATTTTGGCATGATACTAGATCACCTAGTCTATTCTAGATTTAACTATGGATTGCATCATGACACTGCAGTAGACTTGTTACAAATTGCATTACGTTTGATACAAACTACATTAAGACTACTATAGAATTAAAAAAAATCACTACAAACTTGTTTGGAAAGTATTTTTAAATGTATTATAATAATTTCTTGGTCTATTACAACTATCACAAGAATGCTTTCCATTTGGAATCATTCTATATATAGATTTCTATATATAGACTTTCTATTATAGATTATTTCCAATTATAGATTTATGTAATTTCATTCCAATAAATATCTCTCTCCATATTTTATGGAGATTGAGAATATATTTTAATTGAATACATTATTATAATAAATATCTCTCTCCATATTTTGTGGAGATTGAGATAGGATAAAATGTCTAGGTTATTACTCTTAAATAAAGTCTTGATTGGAAGCATGATTATAAATACAACCTCCCACATCAAAATGAAATCAATAAATATAATTTTATCTTCATAATTTTGAGTAATATATTATGAAAATTTTGTTCTAAATAAATCCTCTTCAAAGGAATGAGCTGGCCACTCATTCCAAGGAAGATGGATCAATGTATGTTTATTTATTTATTTGTTCTATAATTATTATTCTATTGTAAATTGTTATTTTATTTCTGTGTCTATAACTATTTATTTTTATAGTTTGTTGTGAACCTATAGGTGTTTTATTTATTTATCATTTCTTTTAAATTCAACAATTTACTTTCCTACAAGTGTGATTTAATTTCATGCATGCGTGATTTAATTTTTGTAAGAGTGTTTTTTAATTTCTGCAAGTGTGGTATTTTTAAATCAAAATTACTAAGGATGGGGGTGAATTAATTTTAAAAAAAAAATTATTTAAATTATAATTTAACATTCATGAACCATGAAAGCAACATAGTGATCTAGCAATGCATAAAGAACCATTCACATGATCATGAAACAAAAGAACAAATATATGAGGGGGAAAATCTCAAGGGGAAGAAAATCCACTATGATATCTTAAAATGGACTACTTTCCTATGAAATAAAAGACCAAATTTGATTGAGCACCAAATAAAATTAGAGCACTAACCCTAATAAATTAAAGCACCCACTTGACTAAGATTTAACAAGCATCTACTTGCAAGCAAGCACCAACTCCCTAAGTGACTCAGAACCAACTCATCCAACTCAAAATTTTGATCACCTTCCACACCTCTGATATTATGTTATGGTATAAAACTCATTTAAATTCCTCATTTCTCTCAACCATGCATCATTTTATTTTCTCATTTTTACGCACACTTAAATAGGCCTAAACTTTCTTGTATATATACTAGTCTCATGGTCACACACCACTTAGTCAGCCACACACATTCAACCTCTTAGGTCAACCAATAAATATGTTTTAAGTAATATTATGAACATGTTTAAATCACAATTTTAACCCCTTTTGGTTTTCCATAACTCAATTAGGCTTTACTCCTTCTTTAGGTCTCATGGAAACCTAATTTCATTAGGTCTGCCCTCTTAATGCTAAAACTTGATCTTCTTGGGCCTAGATGGCCTTATACAACAATAGAAAACCATTAAAAAACTTATCCAAATAAATATTCTAACCTCATCCATGATTTATTATACATTCATCATTCATTCATACCATGAAATCTCCTTTAGGGCAAACTACCCTATTATGCCTGTGTACCTCAAAAGTCTATCTTACAATAATGAATATTACACACCATTAAGCTACTCAACCATGAAAAATGAAACATGAAGATAGATTATCCATGAAATTAGGGTCATAAAAAATTTATTGAAACACCTTAAATTAGTAAATAAGAGCTCAAAAACATCTCTGTAACTCCCTTACTCAGAACTGCCAAATTACCTCAAAAACTAGTCATAAAGAATTAGATGTCCAACACTTGTGTAGACACTTGTCATGACTCTTGATTCATACAAATAGTTATAAGATATATATATATATATATATATATATATATATATATATATATATATATATATATATATATATATATATATATATATATATATGTCATAATAGTAAATATTGGTCTTATAGACCAATTTCTTGACCTTATGTCTCATAGTCCTATCTAAACCAGATAAGACATTTTGTGAGTAATATTTTCACCATATAAACTAACATAAAAATCTTATAAAAAGAATTATCATGACATAAAATTCATAAATAAATTATTTATGCACTTTATTGAATCAATTTATCATGCACAGATCTTCAAATCTATCTCTTTATCTCTGCTTGGGTTTTACATTATCTACACCATTAGGTTTGTCTGCAAATAGCTTATTTGGATGAGAAATTTTAGATATATTTAAGGTTTTAACCTATCCAAAAAACATCATGGACATATAAAATGAGTCTCTATCTTCTTCTACCATCCATTTTATTTTCTTGACCGATTCAACTTGTAAGAGCTACAAGAACTTCTTGATAAATAGACCTGTATTTATACATTTTTATCTCTCATCTGACTAACCACCACCAATTAGAGGTACCTGGGAGAGTTTAATACATTCTCCAATATAATTTATATTAATATTAATCCATCTTGATCTAATTTTAACAAAATCTTTCACATCGAGTCCTTATTAGGGTTTTAGGGAGGTTTAACACATGTTTTGGTGTCAATAATTGTTCATAAAGGATTGATACTTAAATCTAAAAATACTTCCTATAGATATTTTATAGGAACCTTCCCTATATCTCCTCAATATATCATACTCATATTCATAGGTTACATGTGCCATTGAATTCTTTAAAGTGCTTCTCAAGTTTGAATACCTCATTTTATGAGCTTGAGAAGGCCTAAAATAATGAATCATAGAATTTTTATTCAAATATTAACCTATTTTTTTTTATAATACCTAATACAACTTATATCACCTATATCCATGCTCACATGTGTATACTTGCCTTCAAATCTGATCTTCATATCTCACTAGGCCAGACAAGGTCTAGGAGCAGTTTGGATGTAGGCTTAGACTGAAGGTCCTACCCATATAGGATCCACCTAAAAATATCATGAATGATTCTATAACTTTTCACATGATCAAACAATTCCATACAAACTTCAAATGCATGTGTTCATTCATTTCACAATGCACATACCTCTTCATGTCATGACTATGCTTTCTATGCACTTGACATCAATAACCAATACCTTTCATGCTAAAATTAATAATGATATCAATCATACAGACATAAGACATTAGTTGTCTTCAAATTATCTCTTTCTCTTTCTCTCATGACAACACTCTTCCATGCACCTTATCACATCACACATTGCCAACTATCCTTAGTCACTATCGACATCAACTTTCACAAGATGCACTTTTGACATCAATGACAATACTCAACAATCTCCCCCTTTATCATTGATGGAAAACATTCTCAAAAAATTGTATCAATATGATATTTCTCCCCCATTCTAAATTTTCTCCCCCTTTGACATTAATGACAAAGAGGTACCTGGAACATCTTGGATCACACCTCTTGGAACCAAAAAATTCAACGCATAGGATTATGAGTCTATGAAGAATCATAAAAACATGATCCCCTATCTCCATGCATACCTCATTCAAAAATATCTCATATACATAAGACCACTCACCTTCATTCATGAACCTTGATGCCATAGAGATGGATAATATCCACCATGCTCCCAACGTTGGCCACATTCTTCAACTTATCTTCATGTTTTTTCATACCTTCTCAGCACTACTCACCTTCTCTTGGAGCTAATTAACCACTTGATTATCTCTCCATAAGCACTTGACTTATTTAATGAATACTAGGGGAAGTAATTACACATAATTCCTATCTTAGATGTTCAAATGTTATCTTTGGATGTTTCTTGGTTAGAATATCTGCAATATACTCTTTAGTAGATATATACTCAAGTTTGAAATTTTGTTCACTTACCTATTCTCTTAGGAAATGATCCCTGATGGTAATGTGCTTAGTCCTTGAGTGCATGATTGTATTATTTGATACACTTATGGAAATTGTATTGTCATAAAAGATAGGACTAGGACTATCATACTCTACTTTGTAGTCATTTAAGGTTTGCCTCATCCATAAGACTTGAGTGTAACATGAAGCTTCTACAATGTACTCAACCTCACAAGTAGATAATGCCACTGATGGATACTTATTAATTATTCATGATATTAGGAACTCTCCTAAGAAGAAATCTCCTCTAGTGCTCTTCTTATCATCTAGACTCCCTATTTAATCTACATATGATAGGCTATTAAGTTAAACTCCTTGCTCTTTCAATACCACAACCCAAACTCCATAGTCCCCTTGAGACACCTTAGTATCCTTTTGACTACTTGAAAATGATATTATTTTGGGTCTACTTGAAATCTTCCCACAAGATCTATTACTTGCATGATATCTAGTCTAGAAGTAGTAGTGTACAACAAACTTCTAATCATTGACCTATATGATGTTTGATTGACCTTTGGAGATTCATCCTCCTTGATTAACTTACACCCTGTGATCATAGGTGTGCTAACTACTTTGTAATCTTCCATCTCAAATTTCTTCAAAATATCTCTTATGCACTTATCTTGTGAAATGAATGTACCTCTTTTTGATTCAATGATTTATAACCCAAGGAAGAATGATAGTTCTCCCAGCATGGACATCTCAAACTCCTTCTTCATCACATATACAAAGGCCTTAGTCATACTCTCACTATTTCCACCAAATATGATGTCATCCACATAGATAACCACTATCAACTGAAGACAATTTTCTATCTTTATGTACATATTGCTATCTACAACTCCTCACTTGAATCCTTGGTCCAATAGGTACTTGTCCAATCTGGCATACCAAGATCTAGAAGCTTGATTTAGACCATAAAGAGCCTTTTTAAATCTACATAAATAATCCTTGTTACCTAATAATGAGAAACCCTTAGGTTTCTCTATGTATACCTTTTCTTCCATGTTCCCATTCAAAAAAGCTGATTTGACATCCATCTGATATACCTTGAACCCTTTGAATCTTGCATATGTTAGAAACAATATGATAGCCTCCAATCTTACTAATGGAGAAAAGGTCACCTCAAAGTATACCCCTTCTACTTGTGCATACCCCTTGCATACCAATATATCCTTATTCCTAGTGACTTCTCCATCTTCATTCAATTTGTTCCTAAACACCCATTTTGTGCCAATGGCCTTCTTATCTTTAGGCCTAGGAACCAGTTCCCAAGTCTCATTCTTTTCCATTTGGTTTACCTCCTCATTCATGGCACCTATCTAAAACATGTCTTTAATTTTTTATATAATTTTATTACGTTCAATATTAGACAATAGAGAAACATTCTCTTGATTTAGGTTACCATCTTTCTCCTTGTCTGCATACCTACATCCTTATTGCCAATGATTTGTGATTCATGATGGTCTCTTTGAATCTATTTTTAGGGGCCTTCAGAATATTATCTTTCCTCAACTTATTATTCTTCCTCATCTAACTCTATTTTTTATTCTTCATTACTAAATTCCAAATTTTATAATGCATCCTTTGACTGAGAGTGTGAATTCTTAGAAATAGTCTCATCAATCTTCACATTGGTGCTTTCCACTATCTTCTGTAATATCTTACTATAACATCTATAGGCCAAGCTTACTGATGAGTATCCTAATATTATTCCTTCATCAAACCTTGAATTAAAATCACCTAAGTCTTCTTCATCTCTTTTGATGAAGCATTTGCTTCCAAAAACTCTAAAGTGTTCCACATTAGTAGGTCTGATTTTCCAAAGTTCATAGAGGGTTTTATTGCCATTAATCCTTATCTGTCTTATATTAAAAATGTAGACTATAGTGATCACTACCTATCTCTATTATCCATCAAATAATATTTATTTATTTAGCATAGTCCTTGCCATTTATTGAACTATTCTATTATTTATTTCCACTACCCCATTCTATCAAGGTGTCCTAGCTACTGAGAACTATCTTCTTATCCCATGGACCTCATAGAATTAATCAAATTCATTATACTAGAACTATCCTCATTTTAAAAATATTAGTCATTTGATATTTACATTCTTTTCATTCTCAACTAGAGCCTTGAATGCCTTGAACTTATCAAGAACTTTTGACTTTTCTTTCAAGAATGCTACCCAAGTCATTCTTGTGTATTCATCTATAAGTAACATGAAATAGCTATCTCCTTGAATAATTTGGATTATTTTAGGTCCACAAATATTAGTGTGTATAAAATCTAAAGGTCTTGTAATAGAATACTCCTTAGACTTGAACCTCTTTCTAGTTTGATTACTATGTTGACATGCATTACAAAGTGTATTTTCAGGTTTCATGATTTTAGGCATATTATTCACATAATTATTAGAGATGATATTGATTAGATTATAAAAGTTTAAGTGTCCCAACATTCTGTACCATATCCAAAATTCATCCATATTTCTCATAAATCATCTCTCCTTCTTGATCTCATTCAAAACATACATATTTTTCTCAGTCCTCATAGCATTGGTAATTAGCCTTCTTGATTTGGCTTTCCTTATATCACACCCTCTATCATGAAATATTAGTGTGTGTCCTTGATTACACATTTGAATTAAACTAAGAAAGTTATGTTTCAACCCTTACACATACAACACATTCTCTATCTTGGTCTTCCCATTATCCAAACTCAAGATGCCCTTGCCAACAATATTGGTAGTTATGTTATCTCTAAATCTCACTATCCCTATTATTCAATGAAATGAAATTGCTCTTGTCCCCTATCATGTTTCTTGAGTAACCACTATCTATATACCCATGAAATATTAGTGTGTGTCCTTGATTACACATTTGAATTACACTAAACAAGTTATGTTTTAAGCCTTCTACATATAGCACATTCTCTGTCCTGGTCTTCCCATTAGCCAAAGTCAAAATACCCTTGCCAACAATATTGGTAGTTATGTTATCTCCAAATCTCACTATCTCTACAACATTATTCTTCAACAAAATGAACTTGCTCTTATCCCATGTCATGTGACTTGAGCAACCACTATCTATATACCACTTCATGTCTTCATCTTGGATGTGAAAGGTAGTTTGAGCTAGCATAGATTCTTTTCCTTTAGTCTTCTGATTCTCCTTCAACCCTTCAAGAGGGTCTAAATTCTTGATCCACTTGTCAGTGGTATGACTATATACCTTTTTGTATTGACTAATCTTCCTCATATGCTTCATCTTACAATCCCTTGTAATATGTCCTCTCTGATCATAATTGTAGCACATAATTATGCTTCTACTATTGAAAAGAGCATTCATCCTATTCCTCTATGAGAAATTGATTCTAGTATGATGTATATAATCCATAGCTCTATATCCATATTGATTGCATGAGAAATAGTAACCATTGAAATATTTCACATACCTTGTTTATCTGATAGGAATTATCTTTTGATGACTGTTGAATGATGCATATCTACCTTTGTTGTCTCTTAAAGGAGTTACATTCTTATTCACTTGTTAATGGTTAATTTAGGTCTCACATTTGAGAGTTTATGCATAGGTCTTTACTCTATTAGTACCACACTTATTGATAGTCCATTGTCCTTTGAAGTTTTACTCTTTTTTTTTTTCTTTGAACCCAAAACTTTTCTTATCATGTGGAGATCTATGAATATTCAAAATATCACCAAGGATTTTAGTGCTCTTTTCAAGTTTCTGATGTGTCTTCAATTTGATTATTTCTTGATCCAATTCTACCTTCAAGGAATCCATTTCTATTCTAAACTTGGTGCGTTATTCCTCCTTAGTCTTAAGACTTGTAATGGTAATCTCAACCCAAGTTTCTAACTATTTAATGATTTCTTGATATTCATTGGAATTGTTACTTAGTCTTTTTTCAAAAAAATTGATTTGTTCCTCATAATCCTTAACTAATTATCTTAATTTTTTGTTCTTCCTTATTTGAAACTTCAACTCCTCTAGATTACTCACCAATTCTACCTCAAGGTTCACTTTAGCCTCTTCTTCATCTGATTCTTCATCTTCCATAAGACTTTTCCCTCTTAAACAACCTTCATTGTCTATTTCTATGGCCATGAATAGAAATTCATTTCTATCATGATCAACACTGTCATTATCACTATCATATATACTTGGGTCACTTATATTAGAAGAGATACTATATTTTTTGGTATATAAACTTTTCTTGTTCTTGAATGACCCTTTATTACCTTCATACTTCCTAAAGCTCATTTTGTTCTTGTAAAGCTTATAAAACTTATTATTCTCACCATGATGTTCATCATGCTCTCCATGATGATCATTTTTATCTTTATTAGGGAAATTGGATGTAAAGTGGAAATCTTACCAAGTTAAATCACTTAAATGGCAACTTACCCTTATACTTACCTAATCCTTTTCTTAGTTTTTTGACAAACATGGATTCTATCTTGTCATCATCAATATCTGTATCAATATTATCCTCGACCTTTTTACCTTGTGAATATTTATTATATTTGAATGCAGATTCCTTATTAGAAGGTGTTACATCACTTGTTCTCATTTCATAGGTAGTCAAGGTACCATGAAGCTCATCCATTTGTAGTTTGTTGAGATCTTGGATCTCTTTCACAATATAGACTTTTGAATCAAGCTTGGATGTCAGGGATATTAATACCTTTTGTACTACTGTTGATTCTTTAAAATTTTGTCTTAGACCTTTGATGACAGTTACCACTTCATCTACTCTTAATAGATAAGATGTAATGTTTTCATCCTCCTTCATTCTCAGATTTTCAAATTGCCTTTGATGGGTCTGTAATTTTTCTAACTTAACTTTGGTATCTCCTTAATAAATAGTTTAAAACTTTTCCCAAATTTATTTGGATGAATGAAAATTTATGAAATTTACAAATTCTACCTCTGAAAGACCACATAAGATGACATTCATTGCCTTAGAGTTATTCTCACTTACCTTCTTGCCTATTGCAACAATTGGTGGTGTAAAAGGTGGATTTAATCCATCAACAACTAATTTACATATGTCATATCCTAATGAAATTATATAGGTCTTAATTATGATTCTAAAAAATTAATAGTTAGTCCCATTTAAGAGAGGGGCCTTGTTGGTTGAGAAACCTCCTTATATTTGATGACTAGACATGTTTGTGCTTCTAATATATCCTTTAAGCTACTAGGCCTACTTCAAAGGGCCAAGATCTGATACCAAGTGTTGAAATAATAATTAATGAGAGAGTGGGGGGTGAATTTTTTTTTTAAGAATCTTTCTTTCAATTATAATTTAATATTCATGAACCATGAAAGCAACATAATGATCTGACAATGCATAAAGAACCATTTACATAAGCATGAAACAAGATAACAAATAAATGAGTGGGAAAACCTCAAGTGGAAAAACACCCACTATGATCTCTACATATGGAATACTATCATATGAAACAAGAAAACAAATTTATTTGAGCACCAACTCAACTTGGAATACCAACCCCAATAAATTCAGCACTCACTTGACTATGCTTTAGCAATCATCTACTTGCAAGGAAGCACCAACTCCCTAAGTGACTTAGCACTAACTCAAACACCTCAAAATTTTGATCACATTCCAAAAATTTTATCTTATTTTTATGGTATAAAAATCATTTCAAGACTGCTTTCTTCTCAACCATGCATCATTTTATTCACTCATTTTCACACACACTCAAATAGGCCTAAAATGCATTGTATATATACTATCTCATGATCACACACCACTTGGTAAGATAGACACCTTAAAAATCATAGGTAATATAATAAATAAGTATTAATAAATATTATTAACATGGTTCAATCACACTTTGAACCCCTTTTGGTCTGCCATAATTCAATTAGGCCTTACTCCTCATTTAGGTCTCATGGAGACCTAATTGCATTAGGTCTACCCTCTTAATGCTAAAACTTAATATTATTGGGCATAGATGGACTTATATAATAATAAAAAACCATTAAACCACTTATAAAAATAAATATTATAACCTCCTCCATGATTTATTAGACTTGTTCCTTTGTTCAAAGCATGAAATCTCCTTTAGGACAAATTGCCTTATTAGGCCTATGTACCTCAAAAGTCTGTCTTACAATAATGAAGCTTACACACCCTTAAGATAATAAAAAATGAAAAATTAAAAATGAAGATAGATCATCCATGATCTTAGGGTCATCATAAAATTATTGGAACACCTTCACTCAAGAAATAAGAGTTCAAGAACATCTTTGCAACTCGCTTACTCATAACCACCAAATTACCTCAAAAACTAGTCATGAAGAATTAGACCTCCATTGCTTGTGTAGACACTTGTCATGACTCATGATGAATAAAAATGGTTAAATTAGGTCTAAATAACATTCTAATGTTAAAAATTCATATGGTATAATGGAAAAAATTGGTCTTTCATACCAATTTCTTGACCTTATGTCTCATAGTCCTATCTGAACTAGACAAGCCATTTTATGAGCAATATTTTCACCTCATATACTGACCTCCAAAAATTATCAAAAGAATGATATGACATAAAATAAATTAATAAATTATTAATGAATTTTATTTCATCAATATATCATGCACATATCCTCAAATCTATCTCTTCATCTTTGCTTAGGTTTACATTATCTACACCATTAGGTTTATCTATGATTGGCTTATGGATGACCAATTTAGAGCACTTAAAGGATATAAAATATCCATAAAACGTCATGGAAATGTAAAATAAGTCTCTATATTATTCCATCATCCATTTTATCTTCTTGACTAATTCAAATTTTGAGAGCTACAGGAACTTATTGACAAATAGGCCTATATCTGTGCATTTTTCTCTCTCATCTGAGTAACCGCCACCACCTGGAGGTAAATATTCGAGTTGAATACATGGTAAAATAGATTATATAGGAATTTTAATCCATCTTAAGCTTATTTGAATAAAATATTTCACATCAGGTCCTTATTAGGGTTTTAGGGAGGCTTAACACATGTTTTGGTGTTAATAATTGTTCATAAAGGACTACCACTTAAATCCAAAAATAATGTTGGCAAGTGTGTTATCATTGATGTCAAAGGATGATGTAATTTTTTTTATTTATGTTAAAGGTAATGACAAAGTGGTGATGTCATTGATGTATGGATAAGCTTGATCTTGGAGTTGTGTAAGGCATTCTTGGTGCATGTGAGAATGAAGTTGAGTAGGTGGCCTAATGATGCATGATGATTAAGTTTAGATGAATATGATCTAAGGTAAGAATTTTTTGAAGTTTTAAATGTTTTATCTAGCATGTTTATGCTATTTTATGTCAAGAATAAAAGACAAGTATGTGAACAGTGTGTTGGCATAGGCATGATAGCCTTGTGGAGTAGCATAGGCTTGCTAGCCCAGTATACTGATCTTGTTGAGGATAGGAAGAATAAGGTTATAATATTTATAGAATTTAATAAAGGTTTATTACATTATTTTTAGGTGGTGAGAGAATTTAATGAGGTTTTAAGGTGGTATCAAGGTCAAGGTTGAGACTTATTCTATGCATAAAAAACTAGTGAGGACCAAATGGTGGGTCAAGTTGTGTTTTAAAGATGGTAGAGATCATTTAAGAATGGAATTAGGTGTGATAGGTTGGGTTAAATTTTTTTACCAATTTTTAGTTCTTTAGGATAAATAGAAAGCAAGATAGTACATTAGAAAGTATTCTGTACATGTAGGATGATGGATGCCAAGCCCGAGAAGGAAGTTGAGATGTTCATTGGTACATTTAGGCTTTGCATTGTGACCTGAGCCTTTTGGTAAAGTTATAAAATATAAATAATAAGGTTTTAAAATTATTTTTTAGTGGTTTAAATGATAGAGATTTATGAACATTTGTTGAGAATGTAAACTAGTCAAAACCCTCATATAAACCCTTATAGTGGAGTGATTGGAAATATGTGGAAGGTTAGTGCCCATAATTGTTTAGTTAACAAATTTTGAATATTTTATGGTGTATAGGACTCATATAGGCATCTATAAGTGGTATTGGTGTGTTAGGGTAGTGAGTAGAAGGCACAAAAATATGCTTATTTCTAAAGATTTTGGTACTATAGGCAGGGTTGACTGAGTCAATGCTTGAAAGTGGATGGAGGTAAAATATAGAGTATTGTTATACAAGTCCAAGAAATAATTTTAGGATGATTTAGTCAAATTTTCAATCATTTTGGTTAATCACTTTATCTTATCTCTAAATTTGTAGACTGTCATAACAGTGAGAAAAAACCAATCAAGTAAATAAGTGTTTAAGGAAGTGTTCAAGGTGACTAAGGTTAGATACAATAACTTGGGGTATTTATTTAAGACCTATTAATTATGTTACATTTTTTTTAAGTTTTGGTGGTGTCCATAAACTATATATAAGGATCGTACAAAGTGACCAGTCTGTGTAAGACAAGACAATAAAACCTAAGACAATGAGAATAGTTTGCTGAAGCAAAATTACCATCAGAGAATATGATATAAATATTTTAAGGTGTGATAAGGATGTTTTAATACCACATTGATGTATTCATAGATCATGGTTATGCCCATACTATTGTATAAAGTCAAAGTTTGTTGACTGGTTATTGACAGTGTTTGGTGGCTCTGAGTGAGCTTATTACAAAGAAGATTTTGAGGTTACATAGGTTGAGTTGAAGACACTAATGAAATTTATGATTAACCTAAGGTAATGAGTCTTCTACACATGTTTTTTTCATAGTTTTTTGGAAAAAGTGTACTTTTAATCTAAACATTCTTGTTTATGTTTTTGGATGCATTAGTAGTTTGAGTGACCACTTTGCAGAAGTGTGTTGGAAGAGTTTTAAACTGAGTTTAAGAATAAAATGAGCATGGAGATGTTGTATAAGTATAAAATGATCATAATAAGGAATTGGTTGTCACATTTTTTCCCTAATCAGATATGGAGAGTCAAAATTCTTTAATTGAATTTTGACTGTGTGACCAGTCTGAGTGGTCATTTTGAGAGAGGTGATTTGAGTGCTTAGAGCATGTGTTGGAGTGTCTAATGGATTTGGAGGTGTTACATAGGTCATAAATTTTCCACCCATGTGATATAATAATATGTATATGTGAAATATTTGAGTGTTTTCTTCAGATGTCTGAGACATTATTTTTTGTGTATGAAGGCCTAAAGAGTAAGGAGACCTAATTGCTAAGTTCAAGTGGTGAGTTGGTATTCCAGGTGGCATGGAACCATAAGGGAGTGATAAATTATCTATTATAGGTAGGTTTTATTCATTTCATCCATTTTTAAAGGTTTAAGATGGTCCAAATAATCTAATTTGTAATGTGTGCATGAATAAGCCTAATTGCTTTAGGTCTCATTAAGGCCTAATGGAGGATTTGGGTCTTAAGGACATTGGCTGACCTATAGAGTGGAGTGTATCACTCATGTAACATGTGTAGAGACCTATTAAAAGTGTAATAAAAAGTTTTTGAATCATATTTTCTAACCAATATGGGTTAGACCAAGAGAGTGGTATAAGTACAAGGCCTAATTGGCCTATTTGTGCTAGTTGAAAGTATGTGGAGCTAAGTGAAGGACAAAGCATTTGAAAGAGAATGTACATGTAATTAAGGAACATAAGAGAGTGAATAGGATTATTAATTATTATCTGATCAAGTTGATGTAGGTGGACACATAGGTAATTTGACCTAATGATCCTAGAAGAGGTAGAATGAGCGAGTAAGCCCTAGACGCTATTTGAGAGAGATTGAGTGGTGAAGAGTGTAATAAATATGAGTCCATAATCAAGTGTGTTTGAAATAAAATAAGAGGTGGAGTTTATATTAAGTTATTTTATTGGTGATTTGTTTCTTATGGGGTTGGTTCCTCCTTTCAAGGTGAAGCTTGTAAAAGTCTAGTTGTGTGGGTGCTCAACTAGATAGGGGTTATAGCTCTTTGTGGGATGGGTGTCTCACTAAATTTGGATATTGTTATTATAATATTATATTACATATTTTAGGGTTTAGTGTGTTTTATTACCCATGAGGTTTTCCCATATATATTATGTGTTCATGGGATGTATGCTCTTGTTCATGCTTTACATGTATGTGCTTTCATGATGTTGTTGCTAGATCAAGTTTATGTATGCTTCATGGAATGATGTTTAGAATTAAATATGAATTATTGTATATTGATTTACCTCCCCATATTAGTAGATAATTCCAAAAATTGTTATCATAATAGGACCTTTAGAGGATGCTTAATATCTTACAGGTGATCCTACATAGCTTGAGATGTGACGAGGATAATGTACTTCTTGTTTACAGAGATGGATAAGTTTATGAAGGTCATGGTTGAGGTTTGCATATTAGTTTACATATTAGAACTTGAAAGGTTGAAGAAGGAATATATTGAGTATAAGTAAAAAATCAAACCTAAATCAGATGATAGAGCCTATTGAAGGAGCTCTTTTTCAGCTAGCATGATAGGTACAAGTATGTGCAAGTGTCTTGAAAGGCAGAGGTATGTAATTAAAGAATAAATTAGTCATAAATAAAGATAAGATGTGTATTGGTAAGAGGACCATATGTGATTTTATATATTATGTTTTTAAAGTTGAATAGGTTTATTCAAGAAAGGCTATGTTAAGTAAAATGGAGCGATAGTCCTATTAGGTGTCCATGAGACCTAATGGATAAATAATGCTTAATAGTGTATGCGAGAGATTTGAGGAATATTAAGCATGGTAAGAGCTATAAAAATATGTCATCAATGTATTTAACATGAATAAGTATTTTTTAAGGGCTTTATGGACCATCTTGGTTCATTATTTGTTCATTGAGCAAACAGGGTAATTGGAATTAGGTCTCTTTGAGACCTAAAGAAGATATGAGAGCCAATGAAGATTTATAAGCGAAAAAAAATATTTAATGGATATATATGAATGGATAAGACTCATAAAAAATGGAAACAAAGTGTATGAAAAGGATTGATTCATTGAGATAAACTTGAAAGTGAACATTTGTGTAAGAAAAGACTTATGAAAGATGACTATGTCTTAGTTTCTTCTAAATAATAGACTAATATGACTTGCTAAGCTGTTTGATGTTCCCAAAAGCTCAAGGTGATGGATAAAAGTATGTGGTAGTATTTTCAAGGTCATATAGGATCTATATATGTTTTGATCATGGTCATGTTGACTTTTTAAAGGAATAATTAGCTCAAAAGATGAAAGGTAATATTCCGAGGGTTTCAAGATGAGTTATGAATACAAACCCTAAGGTATTTCTCTATAAGGAAAAAGAGTTAATTAATGTTATTTGAAAATACATTGGTATTGGATGGTTTAAGTACAAGGTTTTATTAATTTTTTTCATGATTATGATGTATGTTTGAGTACAAGATAGTGTCCAAGATGACAGGGCCAGGACAAGGGTTTGTGAGCTGAAGATGGGCCTTTATGCCTTTTTATAGAGAATGAATATATATGGAGTTCAATGACCAAGTTTCATTTAAAGAGTAAGTTAACATGATATTTTTGACTTGAAAGTGTTTACTATATTTTTAAGATGATCTTTTACTATAGCATGACATGTTTCTAGTTGAACTTGAAAAATTGATGTAGATTGATCTTAAGGATATGTCAATAATGTCTAATGGTTTAAGTGAAATCTTGATGACTCCATATGGTCATAAGAGGTATTTTTTCCATTTTTAAGAAACCATGAAGGAGGTTTTTATGTTATGTATATGTTTTTTCCTATAACATATCAAGATGCTAAGTGATTTGAATGAAGAAGATTGTAATAGTGCCCTTGAAGGTTATTTTGTAAGACGTCATGCTTCCTTGATGCCAAGATGAACTCATAAGGTCTTGAAGGAACATGTTGGTATGTTGTAATTGATTTTAAATGGTTCAATAATATGAGGATAAAAATCTCTAAGTCATCATAAGTAGGGTTTTGAGTTTGTATGAAAGTTGAAGATTGGTACTTTAAGACCAATGACATTTTGGTAAAAGAGATGTGGTTCATATGTTCCAAGGACTAAAGGTGATTTGAAAATGATGTTAGAATATCTTTGAGCTTATATTTACATATATGAAGATGTCAATGTATATCAGAGGTTCCTCAATGTGAATAAAGTCTCTCAGACCTAGTACTGATTGTATGTTGTCCGTAAGGTACTTGGTAGTGTTTTGAGTCTTGATGGCTTGTAAAGCATAAAGTGAAGTGTTTGACCTTGTGAGAACCTTATGGAAAGTTGATCTCATCTGGGTAAGATGGTCTTGTTGGCTTAATAAGGGGTCTAAAGTGCAAGATTCAAGATAGAGGTTTGTAAGTTGAAGATTGGTATTTTAAGACCAATGCTATTATATCACAAAGAATGTTGTTTCAAAAATTGCCTTTGAGTTTGTTCCTTATAGATGAGATGTTTTAGATAGGGAGAAATTTCCAAGGATCATTGAATGCTTATTGATGTTATGTTGTGAAGTTGTTAAAACCTACTTAAGGTGGTCTATTTTATCCAATAAATTAGTGGAAAGTAAGATTGATTGAATATGTGTTGATTATGTCTCCATGAGACCTATTGGTAACGTGAGGGTAGTATGGGCCATTGAATCTCATTGTTGAGTCATTGAGGAAACTTATTGAAGATTAATTTTATTAGATGGGGCATGGAGTTAAGGGGAGCTAAGTTAGATAGTTTGAGAGCATTGAAGAGATGTACATGATGTGAGGAAGAGGATATATTAAATATTCATGCATGGAAAAAGAGGGAGTTGTGTAAGAGGATAGGTCCCAAGATTAGAGGACTGTGTTGATGAACCTAAGAGGAGCATATGTCCACTTTGTCATAAATGGAAAAGGGGGAGAAGAAGAAGAAGAGGTTGACTTCCATGATAAAAGGGGAGATTGTTGGTAAATGTGTTATTATTGATGTCAAAGGATGATGTCATGTGTGAATTGATGTCAAAGGTGATGTCAAATTGGTGATGTTATTGATGTATGGATAAGCTTGAGCTTATATTTGTGCAAGGCAATGTTGATGCATGTGAGAATGAAGTTGAGTAGGTGACCTAATGAGGCATGCTGATCAAGTTTAAATGCATATGAGATAAGGTAATAATTATTTGAAGTTTTAAATGTTATATCTAGCATGTTGATTTTATATTAGGTTAAGAAGAAAAGACAAGTATGTGAAGAGTGGGTTGGCATAGGCCTGATAACCTTGTGGAGTGGAAAAGGATTGGCAGCCTAGTATGATGAGCTTGTTAAGGATAGAAATAAAAAGGTTGGAATATGTGAATAATGGAATTAATGTTTAAGACATTTTTTTAAGGTGGTGATATCATTTAATGAGGTTTCAAATGGTAGCAAGGTCAAGGCTGAGACCTAGTTTGTGAATAAAGACCTAATGAGGACCAAATGGTGGGTCAAGTTATGTTTCCAAGATGGAAGAGATCATGTAATAATAAAATGAGGTGTGATATTTTGGGTAAAAGGTTTTTACCAATTTTTAGGTCTTGAGGATCAAGAGAAAGCATGATAGTATGTTTAAAAGTATTTTATGCATGCAGGATAAAGGATTCCAAGCCCGAAAAGGAAGTTGAGATACTCATTAGAATGTGTAGGATTTTCATGGTGAACCTAATAATATTTTAGGAGGTGTAACATGGAAATAATAATGTTTTAAAATTATTTTTTAGTGTTTTTAAGGATAGAGTTTTACAAACATTCATTAAAAATGTAAACTGCTCAAAACCCTCCTATTAACCCTTATAATGGAGCGATTAGAAAGATGTGAAAGGTTAGTTCCCATAATGGTTTATTTTACCAATTTTTAATATTTGATGGTGTAGATGACTCCACAAATAATGTCCATGTGGTAGTGGTGTGTCAGGGCAGTGAACAAAAGGTACAAAAAATGCTTATTTTTAAAGATTTTGGTATTACAAGCAGGGTCAACTGATTCAATGGTTACAAGTGGATGGATGTAAAATATAGATAACTGTTATAAAATTAAATTAATTCATTTTGGATTTAATCACTGTGTCAATCATTTTGGTCAATCACTTTATCTTATCACTAAATCTTTAGATTATGATAACAGTGTGAAAAAACCAGTCAAGTGAATTAGTGTTTAGGGAAGTGTTCCAAGTGAGGAGGGTTGAATAAAATAACTTTGGGTATTTTTTTAATACCTATGAATTATTTTAAATTAGTTTTAAAGTTTTGGTGGTGTCTATAAACCAGCTATAAGGAGCTTACAAAGTGGCTAGTCTATGTAAGACAAGATAGTAGAACCCAAGATAATGAGAATCATTTGATGAAGAAAAATTTCCATTATATAATATGATATAAATATTTTAATGTGTTATAAGGATGTTTTTAGAACAATATTATGTATTTATAGATCATTTTTTTGTCCATAATATTGTAAAAAGTCAAAGTTTATCAATTGGTTATTGATAGTGTTTGGTAGCTTTGAGTAAGTTTATTGCAAAGAAGATTTTGAGGTTGCATAGTTTGAGTTGAAGACCCTAATGAGATGTATGAATACATTGAGGTCATGATGTGTCTTCACATTTGTTTTTTTTTCATAGGTTTTTTGAAATTTTTTTACTTTTGATCTAAACATTATTGACTATGTTTTTGGATGCATTGACAGTTTGAGTGACCACTTTGCAAAAGTGTGTTGGAAGAGTTTTAAGATAAATTGAAGAATATAATGAGATGGATTTGTTTTATAATTCTAAAAGGATAATTAAAATTAATTGGTTTTCATATTTTTTTCTTGATAAGATATGGAGAGTCAAAATGCTTTGGCTAAAGTTTGACTATGTGTGACCAGTCTGAGTGGTCATTTTGAGAGAGGTGATTTGAGTGCTTAGAGATTATGTTTGAGTTTAAAATGGATTTTGAGGTTTTAAATAGGTATTTAAGGTTAAAAAAATGTTATATAATCATATTTATATGTGAAATATTTGAATGTTTTCTACAATAGTCTGAGACAATGTTTTCTATGTATGAAGGCCTAAAGAGCGAGGTGACCTAATTACTAGGTTCAAGTGGTGAGTTAGTGTTACAGGTGGCATGGAATCATAAGGTAGTGATAAATGGTATATTTTAGGTATATTTTATGTGTTTCATCCATTTTTTAAGGCTGAATGTGGTCCAAATAATGCAAGTTGTAATGTGTGCATGAATAGACCTAATTGCTTTAGGTCTCATTAAGGCCTAATGGAGGATTTGGGTCTTAAGCACATTATAAAACCTATGGAGTGGAGTGTCTCACACATTTAGAATTTTTAAATATATATTTCAAGTTTAAGACAAGTTTTTTAATCATATTTATCAAGTAATATGGGTTAAACCAAGAGAGTGGTATAAGTACAAGGCCTAACTGGCCTATTTGTGCTAGTTGAGAGTGTGTGGAGCTAAGAAAAGGAGAGAAAATTTGAAAGAGAAGGTATAGGTAATTAAATAAAATTATATAGTGAAGATTATCATTCATTATTTTCTTATAAAATTAAATCAGGTTGACACATAGGTTATTGGACCTAATGAACCTAGAAGAGGCAGAATGAGTGAGTAAGCCTTATAGGCTATTTAAGAGAGATTGATGGATAAAGAGTGCAATAAAGAGGAGTACATAATCAGGTGTGTTTGACATAAAATAAAATTTTGAGATGATATCAAGATATACGACTAGGTTCTTGGTTTATTATAGGGTTGGTTCCTCCTTGTAAGGTGAAGCTTGTAAAAGTCTAGTTGTGTGGGTGCTTAACTATATACGGGTTATCGCTCCTTGTGGGATGGGTATCTCACTAAATTATGATATTTTTATTATAAGAATATATTTAATATTTTAGGGTTTAGTGGGTTTTATTCCCCATGAGGGTGTCCAACATAGATGATGTGTTCATGTGATGTATTCTCTTGTTCATGCTTTAGATGTATGTGCTTTCATGATGTTGTTGCTACATCAAGTTTAGGTATGCTTCATGGAATGATGTTTAGAATTGAATATGAATTGTTGTCTAATAATTCATCCCCATATCAATATCTACTTGCAATAAATAATTCTTAAAGATATTATATATGACCTTTCCCCATCTCTCCTAAATAGCTCATACTCCCATGTAGAGATTACATGTGCCAATGAATGCCTAAAAGTGTTTCTCAGGTTTGAGTACCTCATTATATGAGTTTGATAAGGATTTAAATAATGAATCATTCAAATATTGATCTCAAAATTTGTGGTCATACCCAAAACTACTTATCTCACATCTTTCCATGCTCACATATGCATACTTTCCTTGAAATCTAATCTTTATACCTCACTAGGTTAGGTAGGGTCTAGGAGTGGTTTGGGTGTAGACTTAGAATGAAGGTCCTACCCCTATAGGATCACTATAAAAATCTCATGAATAATTATATACCTTATTCACATGTTTAAATAATGCCATACAACCTTCACATGCCTGTGTTCATTCATTTCACCATGCACATACCTCTTCATGTCATGACTTTGCTTCCTATGCACTTGACATTAATGACCTATACCTTCCATGATGACATTAATAATTATTTAAATCATTCATACATAATACATTAGTTGTCTTCAAAATTTCTCTTTGTAATTCTCTCATGACAACACTCTTCTATTCACCTTATCACATCAAATATTGCCAACTAACCTTAGTCCCCTTTGACATCAACCTTCAGAAGATGCACCTTTGACATCAATGAGAATACTCAATAGGTATAAGGGACTATTTTACATATATATCTTTCTCCTATTACATATTTCCTTTGGACAACAAACCTAAATTGACATTATTAAATGAAAAGGATTGATGACCCTCATCCATTAGGGTTATGATAAATACTCAATAGGTATAAGGGAATATTTTCCAAAGATATCTTTATCCTATTACATATTTCCTTTGGATTGACATTATTAAATGAAAAGGATTGACATTATTAAATGAAAAGGATTGAAAACCCTCATCAATTAGGGTTATGATATAATGTGATGATAAGATTAAGATTATGATATGTCAAGATTATGGATGAAATGATGACCAGATTAGGTTTCAAAATGGTTTAGTGATATTAGAGTGAAGATTAATGGAGTAGATGATGATAAGCAATAATGACACAATATTGGAAGAATTAGGATGTTTACATTTTTTCCCTCTTTAAAAGGGAATTATGATTTTAGGAAGGGACCAAACAACATATAGTTATAATTATAGTTCATATTTGGACTAAAGGAATGTGGCTACAAGTCGAGTATGAACCTCAATTCATTTTCCTCAATGTCTAATGATCTACTAAAAACATTTTAAAGAATGTAGAAGAAGATATATGAACACAAGAAGGTGCCCCAAGTGGCATGGTGATGATGGTTAATAAGGATGTGATTCCCATTATAGAGATCATGTGAGGATGAAAAACATGGATGGGCTCTCTAAATGGGAAGAAAAGTTAACAAACAAAATAAAATGGGTGAAAAATGTAGAAATGACGGAAGAAATGGTGAAAATCAAGTTCAAATTTGAAAAATAGGGGGAAAATAGAGTGGTGGGAGTGAATCAATAGTGGATTGGTGGGGTAAAATTTATAATTATACTCTATCCCTTTGAGATTCAAAGGTTTGCATTTTCATAAGACCTCCTACTAACATAGATCATGTACCCTCCCATGAGTACCAGAGTGAATGGGTGAGAGAGTATTAGTGACTGGATGGTAGTTGGACATTGATATGCCAAGTTTTCATTTATTGATTTTATGTTTTTGGGTCATAAATGTAGGTATAAACATATGTGAAATGCAAAAACTATGAGTATTTTTTTCCTTGTGGCATATGTATAACCATGAATGACATTTGCATGATTTTTTGATATTTTGTATTATAACATTTTTGTTATTTTCATAACATCTACATGAGATTAGTGTTTTTTGCACCAGAGGTCACATTATTTATATGATTATAATTTTTACACATATGTTGTGATGTATGTGTAGATGTTGAAGTGTTTACACTATGCATAGTGTTTGTGCTTAAATTTTTGATTTTTAGATAAAAATGACCAAGTATGCCCTTTTTTTTTTTGTGATTATAGGAGTATTTTCCTATCATCATAGCCTAGGAGCACTAATCAACAATGTTAACATTAGTGAGGCAGATGAATGTCATGAAGTATATACTTTTAGATGAATGTGAGATAACTATGAATTTTGAGTATGTGTGGAAGATCTTGTAGATGATGATAGAGATGGAGAGGGTGAGGGGAGAGACAAGAGAACATGCATTGGAGGTGTCTAGATTGAGTGTAGAGGTATAGAGACTCTATGGTGAATGAGATACAACTCACTCTAGTTTGATTACATAGGGCCTAATGCAGGCCTTCTCTAATACTCTAAGCATTATGAGGGATGCAACCTATTATTGGTGGATATATACGGGTTTGGTACATATGGATTAGAGATCACACTCTTATGTTGAGTACTCAGGGAGATGATCAGGAGTATCACAAATAATAACATCAACACAAACAACTCCATCAACATGATTAGTGCAGGCCCCTCCTAAGAGGAGTCCACTATGAGGGAGTCCACCACTAGAGGGGTAGAACAAGAGTTGACCTCTCATTGTGTATATAGTGATAAATGGATGTATATGATTTTTTATATATGCATATGGATAATATATAGTGGTGAAATGGATATTATATATATGGACATTCAATTAATATATGATAATTATGATTTTGATTTGCCTCATTATCTCATGATTTTATTATGATGTGATGTGATGGTATTTGATTATGGGTATGTTTATTGATGTTATATATGTCATGATTACACACTTAGTCATTCTACATGAATATATAATGAATAAGAGGACATTCTAGTAATCTTGCATGACTTTTTGAGAAACCTTATTTTTGATATAGCATGTGATAGGATGCACCATGATATAGAACACTGTGATGTCATTTTTTTCATATGCCGAAGGACTAACATAGACGTAAAAAAATAAAAACCATAAATAATGAACAAAAAACAAGCCATATATATAACACACAAATAATGCTTAAAAATAAACAAACAACCAAAATATTTTATTTTGAATCAAGTTAACAACCTGATGCATGAGTAGTGATGATATCGATAAGCTATACCCCAAAAAAATATATATGCAAAGGGGATGTGATATATCCCAATGAATTTACAATGATTTTTCATAATATTAATCAAGTTTTTGTAACAAACTAAGGACAAGACCACTAATTTTAGATTTTTATGTGGCTTTGCCATCATTTTTGGATTTTTGGATTTTCCACTTTTTTAAAGATTTTTGGAGTTATTGAAAAGGATGATTAACAAAGGGGAAACCAATTATAGAAATAAGGATGGAATTAATAGGGGACAAGAGGATATAAGGATTCTAGAGGATCTTTCTAAGGACTACATAGTTTGTACTTGATTATCGATGTGTACAGAAGCTGGTAACCTCAAGTTCACCATGACATTTTCTCTAAACTTCTTGCATATATTCATCAAGGTAAAAATATGAAAGAATATGGGCACAATGGGATGGATACTAGGATGGGATGGATTATGATATCAAATGGGGAATGGAGTAGATCTACCCCCAAGTATAAGGTACTTATATACAACTAACATACCTCTAGGCATGAAATCACTTAAGGTGCATAATATTCATAGGCTCATCCAGTTCTTAGTCATATTTTATAGTTAGTTTGTAAGCTTATGAACCAAAATTGTCAATGATTACATAAAGATTCAACCAATTAGTCTCAAATTTACTTTTCTTTTCTCAGTCTTGATTGGTTTTTCATTGATTTTCATTTAAAACAAGGTCACCAATTTCAATTTTTGTAGATATGTTCACAATTAGCTAAAAAATCAAATAAATCCATAATGAGATTGAAGTGATCCATACAGAGCACTAGATGTTTATAGGATTTTAGTGTTTACTCCCCATCCATCACACCAGTGATATGTCATCGATCTAGGTGGATTAACTATGTTTTAATAGTGCATTTATTGTGTTGAGTTAGGCTATCCTTATACCCTTTAGATGGTGCTTCTTTCACTTTATTAAATTGTCATCACCACCATTTCTACATAAATTGATGTAGGGGTAGCTGATGGGATATTGAGAATTAATGGCATCAAAATAGTCTCAAAAGTTTATCCTGAAGGTCTATCAGTTGGTATTGATTCTAGCCTTAATACACCTTTACTAGATGTGGTTTTAGATTTACTAGAGTTTGATAAAGCCTATAATTATTTTTAAAATTTTACCTTAGTTTCTTATTTTTTGGGTCAAGTCCCTTCATATAGCTTGTTAAAGTAGTGGGTTCACAACCATTGGTAATGCCATGGGGTGAAACTAGAAGGGGTTCAAAACCTTACTAAGGGTTTATTTTTGTTTTGTTTAACAAACCCCAAATATTGTAAAGCTATTATTAACCATGACCTTTGGTATATTTGCAACACTATGGTTATTTTCTCCCTTAGACATGAGACTTTCAAGTCTTAGAATAAGCTAAACTTAAAATCACAGTTTGGGTATAATTTATTGGCTTACCTCTTCTTCTGTGGAGTTTTGTTGACCAATAAATCAAGCCTCTTGACCACTTTGTCTATCATAAACAACCAAAGTTTTATGTAGAATGTCCTCAAATAAGTGTCTATGTGGAAATAGACCTTGCCAAAGATCTTAAGGAGTCCATGATATTCAATTGGGTAATACTAGTTTCATATAATGTGTGCTTTATATAAACCTCCAAAATACTTGTTTTTGGTGGTAGGATTTAGACCATATGACTAGAGAATGACCTATAATGGTCAACATTCCTTTTGTTCCTCAATAAAAATGTAGGTCTGATTCAAAACCCAAGAATGGGAATTTTGATAGGTGGATGATAGTCTCTAATAGGAAGAATAATTCATCCCATGGAAATGCCAAACCCCAGCTATGTACCTACCAACCCATAGGGGGCCCAAGTTCATTAGTATCTACTGGTAAAAGTTTTACACCCAAAAAAGTCAAATCCCCACTTCTTATCTACCATTCTCATCAAGTAGTCTCCCATCTTGTTTCCTCCCCATATCTTGCTACTATGACTCCATATTTATAGACCCCTTTAGGGTTTGATGATTGAAATTCAGAGCTTAGCCTCATGACTCTCAACCATAAGGATATTATTCGGTGCTCTTGTATCCCCTCACCTAATGTAGATGAGGATTATGTGCCAAATAAAAGGCAACCTTTCAATCTTGGAGACTTTTCCCTACTTGGCTCATATTTTAATTAGTTCACAACCCTCTCAAGTCTTATAGAAGGAAATGATATGAACCTAGATGATTCCCAATGATAATTTATTCTTGGAATGCTAGAGGGATCATTGATACAACATGTAAGTATACGGTCAATAAAAATTATTATCATTTTTCAAAAAATGAAAATATTCTACATATAAGAATTCAAAATTTATGATTTCCTCATTCAATCTACTTCTCACACTATCTAGGTTGGGGCCCTTTGTTAGTCCACCTATCATGAGCCTAGATCTAGAGGTGTTTTCACCCTTGTAGTGCTTTATTTATCTCAAAATATTATTTATTATGGTTCAAAACCCACCCATTAGGTGTTTTGGACTCTTTTTGACTTTGGTAATTACATCAGTGGCCTTGTTAACTTGTATGCCTCTAATGATGCTGTGGAATGCACCTTGATTTAGAGATGATTGGTGGATTCTCTTTTAAATGTACACTAGATTATCTATGGTAAATTCAATATGATTGAGTGTAATGAATATAAATAAGGACATCTTCCCATGAGGTGGTGTGTAGGGGAGCAGGAGGCATGGTGTTACATGTGAAATAAACTTGGGGTTTTTGATCCCAACCACCACTGAAGGAGAGAGTCAAATTATCATTGGTTCAAATGGTATAACTTTCATCAAGGATAAGATTAAGTTTTTAAGCATCTTAACTATTCTTTAATAGCATAACAAGATATTTTTTTCTTCACTCATATTCATGATTAACATGTTTCTATGATCCCATACACTTTATTGTCTGACTATAACCCTATTTACTTTTGATTTGAGCGGACTACCCCCAAGTTAAATCACACAATTATTAGTTTTACCTCATTAATGACCATCTCAAACATGAGTGCACTATTGGGAATATCATTAAAATTTGGAACTTGGATCCCAAACCCACATAGGATATTGGCTAGATTGAGTGGTGGGTTGATGCAATACCTTGCACCACCTATTTTATCTATATTTATGGATAACAAGTGGCTATCTTTAGGAATTATATTCATCATTATAAAAACCATTAATACCTTAGGTTTTCATAAGAGTTATAAATCATGCCTTTAATCCCTCATTTTCATACTCAAGCTACCATGTGGAGACATAACTCTAGTTGATTGAGCCTTACAAGTCTAGAGGAGCATAACTTAGAGCACAAATAAATTGGTTGAAATTTGGAGACAAAGTGACCAAATAATTCTTCTATTTCCTTTGGTTAAGACAAGCTACAAATAAATTTAAATCCATTAGATATGATTTAAATAGTTTTACCAAATTACCTGACATCTTACAAGATTTTATGCATCATTATCATGGTGTGTTTTTTGTGTAACCCTCCTCACTTGATTGTGAAGATGATCTCTCTCAATGCCTTGGACGTGTCCCCTATAATCTCTCTAAAGTGCAAAAAGTTACCTGAGATAGGTCACTCAATCTTAGTAACCTTAAGGAATCCATCATGCATATGGCCTTTGATAAGAACATAAAAGTTGATGGGTTTCCCTGTGAATTCTATCAAACCCTATGGGATAGTGTTATACCTAATCTTCATAAAGCCTACTCTAAAGCTATTTTGTCTAAATCTTTGGGCCATCTCATTAATCAAGGTAATATAAAATTCATTCCTAAGGTTAGATACCCTGAGGTTATAACCAATTGGAGACCCATCACCTTGCTTAATGCATCTTAAAAATCATTTCTAAAGCTTTAGCCTTCATAATCAAACATCTATTCCCCTTAATTGTGAGAACTGAACAAATTGGGTTTATTCAACATAAATACTTTTTAGATAATATTATTACCATCTAAAAGGTATAAAATGGGATAGTATATATAACTAGAAGGTGTTATTCATCAATATTTATTTTGAGAAAGCTTATGATCAAACTGAATGGACTTTTATTATACTTATGCTTCAGGATCTTAGGTTTGGTCATAGGTTTGTTCATAGTATTAATATGTTTTTTCAAGATGCTAGTGCTTGTTTTACTATAAATAGTTCTCCATCTCAAAAATTTGAGCTTCATATATATATTAGATAAGGGTGACCCCTAGCATATTCTCTTTATGTTCTAGTTGTTGAGGGTTTCATCTATCAGTTGGCTAGCCATGCTCCTAAGGGTTTGGTGAAGGGTATTTCACTCCCTAATTTAGAACACTAATTTATTAATGAGAAATTTGATGATGAATATTTCCTCACTCTTCAAGAAGATGAGGGATATATTAAATATGCTATGGTGGCTTGACATTTTTTACCTTGCCTCTGGGTCTTCCATCCAATGGCAGAAGACTTAATGCTATTACTACTCTATTTCAGCCAAACCTCCTTGGTTGGAGGGATATAAACGGAAATGGATTTTCCCTAGGGTACAATTTAAATTCTTAGACATTACATTTTATTTTAGAGCCTCACCTATAGAGTTGTAGTCTTATGTGGTTTAAAGAGTTGAGAAAAAAATCTCCTTATAGATCACTAAACCCTTGACTATGGTTGGGAAGTATTAGAAATGTTCCAAAGTTCTCACTATTACTCATGTTTACTACTCATATTGTTGGGCTCAATCTAATGCCTCTTATGTGAATCTGGAAAATATCCTAAGAGACTTTTTATGGGTCATTTCTAAAAGGCACCACAGGTTTCAATGAGTCTCTTGGGACATTTGTTATCACCCTAAAGAAGCTGGTGAGTTGGGGCTCATTGATATTAAGATCCAAGGGCTTACTCTTGGTGTTAAATGGATCATTAGAATCTTGGAAGGGGATGAATCCTAGAAATTGTTATTGAGTCATTACATCTCTAGGGGCTACCCTCTTGGTAGGAAAGCCTAGAAAGGGATTGGTTTAAATGAAATTCTCATCACTCTTGTGTCATTTAAGATATGGAGCACTTTTGTCAGGAAAATTATTTAAAAGTCCTTTTAAAATATTGAAACTTTCCTAATTTGGGTGGGGGAAGGGTTTAGAAATGGTGTTTATCTCAATTCTTAGTCTCTATGGTGGTCTACCATGTTGAATTTCCATAATTTAATATTTTACATGGTCCCTTGGGTTAAAATCTTAAGACTATTTTAAAAAAGTATTCACACAATTGCAGACTTATTTTTTAAGACCACTCAAGATTGGATTCCTTGGAATTTTGTGAAGGCTAAGTTAAAACTATATAAGGAAGATGCATAATCCATTTTTAAATTATAGAGTTTCATACTTGAATATTACTTACATAAAATTAGAGTTTCCTCTCTTATGCCATGGTGGAAGGACTGGTCTTGGTCTACAACTAAGCCATTATATCACTATTCCCCTAGGCTAGGTTATAATATTTTGGCCCCTCAACATATTGATACTAAAACCCTCAATCATTGGTGGTCTCTTAAATATATCCATCATATTTAAGATAGAAGGTTTGATAATGCTTTGGTGGTTTGTATTGATACTAAAAAAGACCATTTCCTTTGGTGTATTATTTACCAAGGTCTACCTATGGGGGACCATCTCAAACACATGGGGCTCTTGAATTCTACTTGCCCAGCTTGTCACCACCTAGAATCCATTAAGCACCTATTTTGGTTTTGACCTCATGCATAATATGCCTAGAGATGGATTAAAACCCTCTTTAAACCCTTCAAGCCTAAAATGTACACTTGGAAGATGGATCTCCTAAGGGACTCCATCCTACTTCCTATAAGATATAACATATTTTTTGCACTAATAGTTAAAAAACTAGAAATAAAGAATGTTTTAATAATGAAGACATGGAAAAAATATTTTCTATAACTAAGAAAGTTGATGTGGTTGGTAATGTTACCCTTTAGATCCAGAGTCAAATGGATAAGGTTTGGCTCAAGCTCCACCATCTATAGACCCCCTTGGACAATTAGGGAAATGTTCTTTGTGCATATAACTATGAGCCTCATGATCCCCCTCACCACCATTCTCCCCAGGGATATAGGCATAGGGGAAGGCATCATCAATATTGCATCTAGTGGTCTCAAAGATGGAGGAGTGCCTCTCCTCCCTCTCATTAGACATCTCCTCTCTAAGGATTTGATAGGGGTAATAGAGAAAGTGGTGGTAGGGGTGTTGAAGGCCCCCTCCATAGGACAAGTTTCTATGATTTGATTTATCCATTTATCCTATAAGATAGGATTTTAAGTAGTAGGATGATATTGAAAATAACCAACAAACTAATGGTTGGGACCCTATCCCAAATGATGAAGACCCCATAATCAAGGGGGTGGGGAGGAAACACTCAAGATCCTCTACCTCCTATACTTTTGCATGATGCAATATTAATTGCTACTACTTAATGGATTCCTTATTGTTTTTGCCTTTATCTTTCAATTTTTTATTAATGTGCACTTGAATTAGTTTAACTTTAGTTTATTTGGTTGTGTGGTGTATTTTTCTAGACTTTGGTCTTCCTAAGGCTTATTTTAGCTTGGTGTGGTTATTTTGGGGTGTGAATTTTCCACCCATCCTTTTTGTATGATTAGAGATGTATTTTATCTTGTTATATTAATGAAAGTGAACTTTTTAATCAAAAAAAAAAATTGGATTGATGCATTTATTATAATTATGATAGAGCATAGTCTGATATGCCTTTAGATGGTCAAGCATGTTGATACTTTTATCATCAATAAGTTATAGCTCATGTAACCATAGGAATCTATAATCTTCATCATCAATAAGATTTTGAAAAGAGATGCACATAGAGGGTAACTCAATATAAATTAGGAGTATGGATTTGGATCCAAAGACTAAATAATATGGACTGACTTATGTGGGTGTGTGAATGTTAGTATGGTAGGCCCACATGGCATGATAAAGTTATAGATGTCAATCACAGCTGGCATCATTGATGATTTTATTAAGTATATTGGCAAGGGTTTTATTAGATGCTTCAACTTGGCCATTTCTTTGTGGATAATAAGATGTGTATGACTTGTTTTTGATATAGAATTGGGTACAAAGGGATTTGACTTCCCTATCCTTGAAAGAGTCACATTTTTTTATGAGGATGGTGGAAGGGATGGTGTTAATGATATGATTGAGGATGAATTTTAAGATTTATTTACCAATTATGTAGATGAGGGGGATGGCCTCAACCCATTTGGTAAAGTAATCAATAGTGTTAATGATGTGTTTATAGCCATCAAATGATTATGGGTTTATCTTCCCAATGAGACAGAGCCCCCACATAAAAAAGGGATATGGAGTCATAATCAAGTGTAGGAATTATGATGACATGTGGATTATATCTCCATGTTATTGAAAAGTGACACACTTCTAAACATAGTGACATGCATTTATTTCCATAGTCAGCCAATAGTACCCTATTTTGAGGAACTTTTTGGCAAGGAATAAACCACTAGTTTGCTCTATAGATTCCATCATGGACATTTTTGATTTCTAAAAACCTCTTCTAAATTTAAAAACCTTTATAGAGTTTTGTCATAACCTTTATGATAGAGCGTGTTGCTAAGGAGGGTGTAATGGGAGGCACGTTGGATGAGGTATTTATGTTGGTTGTAGGAAACACTAATATGAAGGATATGATAATGAATATAAGTGTAGATTCCACATTACCAGGGAGAGTTAGTACTAATAATATCACATACCTTTTTTGATTTGTTGATAATGTACATTTGGACCATGAGTTTTTAAATCAAGAATTGACATTGAGGAGTTTCTTGTAACATCTCAAGGAGAGAACTAATGGTGGCAATTACATCTATGAATTTATTACTTATGCAAGGAATCTATTTAAATTAGATGTGTAAGAAGTAATACTTTAGACTATCAACCATATTTTATAAGGGATGAACTTATCATCCTTGGTTTGATACTTGTCATTGACTTATTTGATAATTAGTTGGGAATCACCAAAGCTAGGCAAATGTTGGATGTTATATTAGATTTCCATTTTAAACCTACAATGAGGGATTCATACTTTGTAATGTTATTGGTGCATGGAATACTAATTTTGAAATACTTAGGGATGATATTTCCTTGCAATGTCAGGAACAAAATGTTTCCCCCCATGTCATGCATGGCGAAATATACGTTGAAATAAAGCTTCCTTCTAATGATTTATCAGGAGATTGGATTGATTAATTAGGAAATCTAATGGTCAATGACTATTTATTTGATAGTGGAGCTTATTATAACTGATTAGTAATGACTTGTCCTTTAATTTACTTCTAATTCACAAACTCAATTTCAAATTATTTGAGTAATATAACCTATTTTTCCATCCTAATTGTAAGGGATGATTTTGATAACAAATATTTAAGTTGATCTAATTTGGTAAATGAGTTTAGTTTTGTTGCCAAGCGTGTAGTGCCATAAATTTTGAGAAGAGAATACAAAAATAAGCATGGCTTATTGATGGGGGTGTAATTCAGTTGTATCCTTTGTAAGAAATGTCAAATTATCCTATAATTATGATGGCACCAATGGAAGGTTAATCTCTTCATCCATGAGACTCTCAATTGACTCCTATTGGGAAGGGTCAAGTTCTTCATATGTTGGTGCCTTAGAAAGGTTTTTTCCAATAAACATGTCTTTAATTTGATTGTCTGATAGCACCTCAGAGAGATTTTCACTAGGGGATTTTGATTATTTATTTCTTTGATCATGTTGGTTCCCATATATAAAGGGGATCAAGTGCATAAATTGAGATATGAACCCCACTTGCCAATGGGTGAATCGAGAGATGAACCCCATAATAGCTTCCTCATTTTGAAATAGCTCCACTAGTATGCCATCTTATTAGATCCAATCAATGAGGCTAAATTATTGGAGGGTAAGGTGGATGGTAAGGATAAAAATATCATTGAAGATGTTTGTGCTAGTAAGATCATCATAGAAGCTGTAAAAGGACTCTATTTATATATCAAAAAAATCCTTTTTAGAAACCATAAAATAATCATTGATGTACTCATATGGATCACCACTAGGGGGTTTATAGCCAATACCATGATACTCCTTATTAATATCATAAGGTATGGGTTTTATAAACACCCCATTTTGGTTGTAGCCATGTTCCAACTGAACTTTAGATTGATTTATACTAAACAATGCAAATTAAGCCTAAAAATCACCTAGATGTCCCAATTTCATTCACAAATTGGACATTAGTGCCTAGAATTGTGTTGAGGCTCCTTATTTCAGGTATTATCCTATACATAATAGTAACCTCCCATAGATTCATCTCCAGTTAAACTATGACCTAGAAAATTGACAAATTGGCCTTTTGACCAATTGAGTGGGGCACTTAACTAATTATTTAAATGAAAAAACCCTAAGCAAAATGAATTAACTAAGCAAATAAAATTAATAATTAAGTGAAACTTCCAAATTCAATTACTAAATATCTATTTTCTAAAAAGAAAAATTTAATGAAAATGAGGTCATGATGATGTCATCATCCTCAAAATCAAGGAATTAGAAATATATCCATAAAAGCCACAAATTAAAATATGGTGAGCCATGCTTAATAAATAGGATATTCATCCCAAATATTAATTATTTATCCCCTCCTGAACCTAGCCATAATTAAATTAAACCTAACCATGATTAAATATAACCTAACTACACTTGAGTTAGAGTTAGTTTGAGAACCTATAAGTACAGGTGTTATCCCCATTGTTCTAACAAGCTCTCAATCTAAAGTTATAATGTTAATTTTTTAGGAGATAACTTCATTTTATTGTCACATGCCAAGCCAAGTCAAGCCATAAGTGGACAAGGAGAGGTGCTTCCCACAAAGCAAAAACATTGTTAAAGGACTCTATTGGACACAAAATTTGAGCATGAACACTATTATATGCTAATGAACAAGCCCCATTTGATAAGGAAGGTAAAAGTAGTTGTTATATTCATATTATAGTTGTATTTGAGATTAGTTACATTATTTCTCACCCAAGTACTTAGGCAAGGTATTATTATTTTCATTGATTTGGATTTGCATTCCACTAGCAAGAGAAGACTAATGGTATCTTTTGTAATATTATGTTACATAATGTAATGCATGATGGGACCAATCACCCCACATTCACTAAGTGAGTGATATTATAACTTTAAGATCCAATAAAATCTCACTTACAACCTTATTTTTATATTTTTTATCTAATTTTTTTTGTGTTTGGTGTTTGACTATGAAACTACAAATTCATCCCCTATGTAAGTGTGAATTCGAAGAATAAAACCATGAAATTATTAAAGTAAATATTTAAATCATCCATGAAAATCATAAAAACATCTCTGCTTTAGATCATCTCTACATATTTATGAATTTGGCACATATATTTACAAAATCATCAAGGTAAATTGTGAATTCATCGCACAAGATTAAAGGTTTTTCATGCTTACTGTGAATTCATAGAGGATAGTTACAAAATAATATTTATAAATTGTGATTATTATTATTTATTTGTTATATTCTTACCTATACATATGCAAAATTGGCAAACTTAACTATGAAATTATATCTAAAAATTATGAAATCATTCTCTATATTTTTGTGTTTTTTATGCAGGTTTTCCATAGTTATGAAATACTCATTAGAGCTATGAAATAATCCATTAGAGTCATGAAATAAGTAAAAAAAACTATGAAATTGACACATAAATGTCAAATCATCTTAAAACTATGAAATTCACCATTGTAAGTTTTTATTTTTTTGCTATTTTTTTGTTTTACTTATTTGAACAATTTTTTAGTTCACATTGACTGTGAAATCATGAAATTGTTCTATAGAGTTTATTTTTATATTTTATTTATTTAATTTTTAGGTTTTTCACCTTGGCTTAAACACAAATTAATCCACTAACACTTTTTACAAGAAACTAGGTCAAAAAGATAAGGTTTTTAATCACTTTAAAAATCATTCACATTTATCTTTTTGGTGCTTAAAAAAAAATTGAAAAACAACTTTACCTTTTATTTTTCAAAGTTTTAAGTTCAAAAACAAAGGGAAAAACTTCAATTCACATTTTAAAAATTGATTAAAATAATAATATCATTAAATTAGTGATTTTCTTATTATTTTACTTGCATTTATTTTAAGATCTAAAATTGTTTTTTGTCAAAACCATGTCCAAAACGAGTTGAGAATTTCAAAAAAAGCACATGTTATTCCACCATTTTACACCAAGAAGTGTTACACTGTCAAAATCAATCCAAACATTTGCCGTAATTATTTTCAAAACCACCTTTTGTAAACTTGTTCAAAGAGACATTAGTACACTGCCCAATCTATCCTAAGACATTTACATTTATTCAAAACCAAATCCAAAAATGTTTGAGTACCTTTATTCCAAAAAGTGTCGTTATGATTCCCATTTGTGTCTAGGTCATTATTCATTTGAAAATATGAGTCTTTTATACCAATTTCAAAATTCACATTTCAAAGTTTAGATCCACAATTGATTGGCCTATGCCAAAGTCTTGTCTAATTTGGGATTGGACATTCACCTTTAACATTTAGATTATGTAACTTGGATTAATTTATTGCTTGATCAAAAAAACTTTGCCTAGACCTAGGTGTGGTTTAATTTTGTGTGTCTCAAACCAAATTACCATCTCAAAATAAGGTCAAAACTCAATATTCAAGTATAGATCTAAGCATGACTAGTTTACATTTAAGCTTTGCCTATCACTTGGGCTTGAATTTTTACTCTTTGCTCTTAGTTTGCTACTTGAGATTAAATTTCCTAATTAATTTTAGACATGTGCCTAGGGTAATTTATTTTATTCCAAGGTCAAGTTTGACCTAATTTCATGTGCCAAGACCTATTTCATGTGCTTAGACCAAGGTTTATTTTCAAGACTAATTTCACTTTGCTTAGACCAAGTTTATTTTCATATACTTAGACCAAATTATTTTTTGAGACCAATGTTGATTTCAAACCTATACCTAGATCTAGTCCATTTAGTTTTAAACCATTTTCTTAAACCAAAAAAATTCACATGTGCCAAGTTCCATGTCTAAATTGACCACGTTCAAAGCCAGAGCTTTTCCAAACATCAAGTATTTCAGCCAACTTACACAATCATGCCATATTAGGGTTTGTTTTTAAACCCTCATTCTAATCCAATTAGAGTCATTTTTGATCCCACTTAAATTGTGACAATATAATCCCTTAGACTTAGACTATACCAATTATCATATGTAAAAATCAACATTCTTTGGGCCAATTACCAAGACCAAGTTTTCCCTTTTTGCAGCCATGCCAAATACCAAGAACAATACTATCCTCTTTGGGCCAATTATAACTTCATGGACCAAAAATTTCAAACCAACCATGGCCCTAAGTGGAAAATTTACCCAATTAACCCTTGAGAGACATCTTTTATCAATTGGTTATAATAAACATACTTCGATGTCCACATACTCAACCTTTTGGTGAAAATGATCTCAAAACTCCTTGGTATTGAACATATTAATATTATGAGTATCATGGGATTCAAGTCCATTCACTTAATCAATGATTGAGGTTCACACAACATGTCCAAACCTTTATTTACTGTATGCATATCACAATTGATCTATAATCACACCAATCATTGCCTTATAATGCCCTTCTAAAATCATTGAGAGCTAGAGCTAGATTCTTGTCTAACTTTCCTAAAGAATGATTAGATAAGATTATTTAGAAATAATAAATACATCCAAAAACTAAGATAGTATTTGAGATACAATAGATCCCATCATTTCCCATCCATACTTTATCATTAGAATATGTCATGATGAAGTATCCAAGTTTTCCCAAGTCTAAGATTTTGAAAACAAGTGTAAACCAAGGCCAAGATAACCAATTGACATTGATGTTTTTACTGAAACACCTATTCATGATGAGTTAACCTATGATAAATCAACCTATGACCCATTCCCTATCTTTGAGGAGTCTCACTTTGACATTCCAATCTTTATTGAGTCACCCTTTGATCGTTGCCCTATCTTTGAGGAGTCTTAATTTGACAAGCCAATCTTTGTTGAGTTTCCCTTCGACCATTGCCCTATCCTTGAGGAGCCTCACTTTGATAATATAGTCTCTATGTAATTACTTTTTGACCATTTCCCTTTTATTAAGAAACCTCATTTCAATAAGCCATTATTTGTGGAGTCATCTCTCAACCTTTTCTTGCTCTTTATGGGGCTTCATATTGACAATAAAGTCTTTGTTGAGCCATTCTTAGATGAGCCTTTTTATAAATAGACCATTATTCAACTACAAGCCATTACTCATCTAATACCAAACATTAAACATAACATATTTAAAACCATCCCAGAAGAAGAATTAGAATTAGAGTTAGGTTCTATTATTGAACCAATATCAAATTTAACATCAGAAGCAAAATCAACGTCAATATTGAATTTGAATTTAGAATCCCTTGAGTCAAACACAAATTAAGAATCAGAGTACTTTAGTGGATGTTATGACATTGGTTACATATACCTTGTAGATTAGCTTTAATATATTTGTGATCCTTCCATAGTTTTTAAGGATGTTTAATTCAACATCAACACACATTATCCTAGTATCTTCTATGATGATTATGATGCCTTTTACCATTCCATTACCACTTTAATTTCCATTAACACCAACTGACCTAACCAATTTATTGACATTCCACCTCCCACAGGCATTGATTAGGACTAAAAAAATCACACATTATTAAATTGCATCCATTGTGACATATTGATTACAAAATATCAAGGGGATCAAGACCACATTCATGCAGAAGAAAAAAAATCTCCTAGTAAATTGTTTTTGGAGGTGCTAGGGGGTAATCAAAGCCCAAACTCAACACCTTCTAATGAAACCTTGTTGGAGGTGCTAAAAGACAATCAATGTCAAAAGTCAACATTACTTAGTGGAACCTTCTCGGAGGTGCTATGGGACAATCAAGACAACTTTATTGGTGAAAACATATTTGAGGCACCAATAGCTAAGAACAATAGTTATTCATTTCTTGATGAATAAATTATTAAAGATAACATTAGTACAACTTCCAATCTACAACATAATTATATGGTAGGATCTCTCCAATTGAAACAATGAAAAAAATTGGTGGTCCCATCGAGAGCATATTCAAAAGTATTTAGCCTTGCCACAACCAAAATTATGTCAAATCCATAATCAAAAACATTATGTGTGACTAAAAATCCAAATATTCATTTATTTCCCAACTATTATACATTATATTATGATCCATTTATTTGTTCTAGATTTATATTTCATTACCAAATCAAACCTTTTATCCAATGCTTATTTACCATCTGTAGCCACACTTTCCATTATAAAGGATACAAAGACATCTTGTCTAGAAGTTTGGAAGAAATTAAAAAATGACCAACAAAGACTACAATAACAATATTGGAGTTCAAATCAACAAGAGGTTCTTGATAGAGTATCTATTTATAAGGGGTGTGGGCTAACACTTTAAATAATTAACTATTTTGGTTGTACCCTATGCTAATTAGGACATGCATCTCCACATTAAAAAGAGTAATATAGTCATATCATACCATTCTCCATTTGATTTATCTTACCATCCTTTCATACCTTTCCACTATGCCCTACCCTTTTCTTTGCCTTGCTATTATTTCATGCCCTAAGCTCATTCTCTTGCCATTTTATGAGAAATAACTTTTCAATATCTAATGAGATAAGATACCCCAAAAATTTCAAAAACATTAAAAACATTTCAAAAACCTAAAAACTTGAAAAAGGATTACAATATCTTAGAGGGAAAAAGCCCCAAAATTTCAAAAACATTTGTCTTGTTCTAAATCTAGTGAACAATCCTCAATCTGCTCACTTTTGGGTACCTTACTCCTTGAGTCGATTATTTTAAAATTCATTGGGATGTGTCATTCCCAAATTCACTCTATAGGGTAAAATTCATGGTTCTTTATTATTAACACTTTTAGGCCAAGAATATTTGGGGGTGTATCCTTCCTTTTGCATGTATATTTGCTTGAGGGCACCATCTATTCACACTTTTAGGCCAAGCTTGCAACTTTTGCCCTATTGGGGTAAATCAAAGTGTGTATCTTATACCAGGATATCTTATCCCCACATGCCTTTCCCTTGCATATAGCCTTGATTGGGGCCAAAATCTATTTATCATTCCACTGTGCCTTCACACATAGGTATTGACTTGGTTGACGATAGGATGTTTTTTGTTTCTTTTATTTTTAATCTTTACCTTGCTATACCATTACTTGTGTTATCTACCTATTTGTGAACTTGCTATTACCTAGTCAAATCCTTCACTATAGGATAAAACTACATTAACTTGAGGTCCTTCAGGACTATGTAGGTAACACTCAATTTATATTAAGGTTAGCTTTGTCACCCTCTTTCTCATGCTCTCACCATTTTATGAGTAATTTTAGTAAACATTATCACTATTTTATGATTCACTTTTGTGTCCAATGTGCATTTGAAATAGATGAATTAATAAAACATTTTTTATAACAAGATCACCATTTTGTGAGCATTTTCAGTAAATGATAATGCAATTTTGTAAATAATTTAACTAATGCGCTTGCTATTTCATGATCAACCTAAGCCACACTCTCATTATTTTAAGAGTTAGCCCACTTTATGTATTTTAATTATCCATTGAGTTGAGATGCATATAAAAACCTAAAAAAATAGATATATGTTTGAAAAATCCTAAACATAGCTTCAACATTATGCCATTTAGATTATATTTATACCTTTAAAGATGTGCATCTCCTAGTTGGTAGGTATAACTGAAGCATTCTCATGGATTTCATCATGAAAATTTCCATTTTACTATTACATTTTTTGATAGTATTTCATCCCATTTATAGGATAAATACATTTGGCTTGAAGTCCATGTCGGACCTTGTGTCCATGGGACTATGCAAGAAATGTCTAATTGCCTAGTGCATTTAGAGTTAGATCAACCAGTGGTGATTGATTTTAGTCACAATTCTCTTGGATCATTCCTTCCTCTAAATTCATCTCCAAGCAATCTCATCATTTTATGAGTTATATACCTTTACACTCTCATTATTTTGTAATTTATTTACCCTCTCACTATTTTGTGAGTTTATTATCTTTATAAGCCTTAGACGTAGTGAATATTATGAACTAGGTTCATTTGTGAAAGTTCATCTCTTATCTTTTAGTGCAGTTTTAACCTAAATCATGATTTTTTAGTTTCAAGACTTCATGTGCCTAAAATTCTCATAAATTATGAGAATCAACCCCCCTTGTTTTATGCTCTCTCCATTTTGTGAGCCCATTCCCATTTTATTTTGAGGAAAGTTCTCGTACTTGTCATTCATTTTATTTTATCCCATATCTTGGGAGAACTAAATTTGGCCCGAAGTTCATGTTAGATCTCATGTCCATGGGAATGTGTCAACAATGTCCACTTTTCTATTGCATCTAAAGTTAGCTCAACCACCCCTTCTTTATTCTTCTATTTCCCTTGATAATTATAATGTCATTATTCCTTATCACCTAGGGGAAACCTTTGTGTCATGTGTAACACTTATACTACACATGCATAAATATTTAGATTATGGGTTTGTTCATTTACATTTAAATTAGTTGTTTTCTCTTTTTTTCTTAACTTAGGTTGTCTATTGTTAACTCATTTTTTATTTCATTGCTTTAGCTTAGTTGTTTGTTTCATGCACCTTATCATTATTTTTTATTTCTTTATAGTGTTGTGTGTCTAAAGACAATTCGTTTACACTTGAGTCTTACCTACAACTCAAGATTGAGTTGTTTACTTTTTGAATTTAGATTTTGTGGTTATACCTCCCTTCCCCTTGATTATCGTAAGACTATTACACTTTATTTACACTTGAGTTTTGATTACCCTTATCTTGTATTTGAGTTGTGAATTTATGTTCATTATTAAACTTAGTTTATTGCATTACATCCACTTGGGATTTTATTGTTCATATATTATGCCTAAGTGATTTGTATTTCTATTTAAACTAAGTTTTCCATGATTAGGATACACATTTTTATTATAGTTATCTAAAACTATGTTATATAATATCACAAGCTATAGAAAAAAGTAAGACAATGGATCTATCAAATAATTCAGTGGGTATTACTTCTCCTTATTTACAATTGGAATATCCCAAACAAATCTAAACACCACCTAAATAGAGTAATGAAATTATAAATGTATAGTAATCCCTACTAGTTAGGATGTGCATCTTTGTACTAGTAGGTACCCCAAATTCATACCTATCCTCTATACCAGCTCACTATTATTCCATGATTATGAGTTCATTGCATGAGTTTCATTTAATGATTTTATATAATGGGGTAAATTATTTAGAACTTCACTAATTGCATCTGCCCTACAGGGGCATTTTCACTACTCTAATGATTATAACTACCTTTGGAAAAATCATTATTTCACTCCATCTACCCTATTAGGGAAAACCACTTTGACATTAATTTTAACTACCTTTAGACAAATCAATATTTTGACTCCTATTACCACTAAGTTGTGTCTTTTTTACTCTTTTTGAGGGCCTGTTTGATAACACTATTTGTCACTCAATCCCTCAAGGGGGCATCTAAGGTTCATCCATTACCCTTTGGGGTATTAACCTTTCAGCTTAATGGATTTTTCATTCTTTGAAAATATGTTACTATGATTGTGTCTTGTAACTCCTCAAATAGGGATAAAATGTAGACACCCCATTTTTCCTGTAACTTTATTTCAACCAGACTTTAGATTGATTTCTACTAAATAGTGTAAATAAAGCCTAGAAATCACATGGATGTCCCAATTTCATCTGCATATCAGACATTAGTGCCTAAAATCATGTTAAGACATCCTTATTTGGGGTATTATCCTATACATAACAATAAACTCCCATATATTTATATCTAGTCAAATTATAACCTAGCAAATTGACAAATTAGCCTTTTGACCCATTTATTGGATGGTGGAGCTTGATCTTATTATAATGCCCAGTTCTCAATGGGGGGGGGGTGTGGGGGGATTTCCCCCCTATGGTTTTCATGGGGGTTTAGGGGGGAAGTGACCTACATGTGTCTCCCCCCATTGGGGGTTTATGGGTAGTTCCCTCAAAGCAAAATTTTTATGGAAAATGCATTGTAAAATATTGTAATTTCATAGTAAATCTTGATTGTTCACTATTAGGTCACATATTTGATGGTAGAAATTATGTTGGTGCATTTTTGCCTTAATATTTAGCCCTCCTTTGATATGAGTGCATTTTAATCATAACGATGCACTGTGTGTGAGTGAAGAGGATATTGTAGTAGATGTATTGTAGGTTTATCCCTTCATTTGTTAGACTGAATAAGAGAAGAACTAACTATTTATGTGTGGACGTAGTTCATATTGGGTGAACCGTGATAAATATGTGTCTCTCTTATATCATGTTTTATACATTTTATTTCCATATTTATTTCATTAATATCATTTTGTATTCTATATTCGTAACAACTTATTTTAGAGCCGAAGGTTTATTTAGTAGATAAACTCACACAAAAAAAGTGTTCCTAGTTCGAGTGGGAAAAATGGTGGAAAAATGTAAGTTTAAGGTCAATAAATTCAATGGACAAAACTACCAATTATGGAAGATGCAAATGGAGGACTATCTATATCAGAACGATCTTTTCCTACCATTGGGAAGACAAGGAAAGAAGTTGGTGACTATGAAAGATGAAGAATGAGAGGTTATTGATAAGAAGGCACTAAGAACAATACAACTATGCCTAAAAGCATCAATGTCCTTCAATATGTCAAAATAAAATACAATAGAGGATGTGATAAAGGCATTGGATAGAGTGTATGAAAAACCCTTAGCCTCTAACAAGGTATTTTTATGAAGTGATTATTTAATATGGATATGTCAAAAGGTGGGTCTATTTTTGATCATTTAAATGAATTTAATATTGTCAAAAATCAGTTAAAATTTGTAGGAGTAAAATTTGATGATGAGGTTAGGAATATATTGATCCTCTGCTCATTGTCATAAAGCTATAATGGCTTGGTCATGGTTGTGAGTAATTATGTCTCTGGTTCAAACACTTAAAAGTTTGATGACGTTATTGGTGTTATTTATAGTAAATAAATGTGATAAAAAAGTAAAAATGAGACATCAGGTAATGATTTAACTATGGAGCATAGGGGTAGAAAAGAAGATAGAAGAAAGGGCATACAGAATCATGGGAAGTCTAAGAAGGGCAATCTAAATCCATAGGAACATTGGTGTGCTGATATTGTGGGAAGAAAGGACATCTGAAGAAAGATTATTGGTCTCAAAATGGAAAACAAGGAGATGGATAACAAGATAACAATCATGATGAAAATTTAGTAGGTTATGTGTTGTAAGATTCTTTAACCCTTTCATTAGATAATATTAATGATTCTTAGGTGTTAGATTTAGGGGCTTCATTTCATGTTACACGCCATAGGAAATATTTTCAAGACTATGTTTAAGGTGATTTTAGATAGGTTTATTTGGGTGACGGTGAACCTTGTAATTTTTTTGGAAAGGGTAAGATATAAATAAAATTACCAAATGGAAACAAATAGTTGATGAAATAGGTGAGGCATGCTATTGATTTGAAAATAAGTGTAATTTTAGTAGGGCAGTTGGGAAGTGAGGGCTGCATAATTACATTTACAAAAAATTCATGGAAAGTCACTAAAGGATCACTGGTAATAATAAAAGGAGAGATGGTAAGTAAATTATATTTATCTACAAGTAATGTTAACTCTTATATTGATTTAGCTTCTCTAGAAGCAAATATAAAATTATGACACCATAGAATTGAGCACATGAGTGCGAAGGGGATGCAAATTCTCCACTTAAAGAATTTGTTGCCATATTGAAGAAGGTGGATTTGGATTTTTGTGAACACTTTGTGTATGGAAAATAGAAGAGAGTAAGATTTATTAGAGTTAGGAAGATAATAAAGGATGAAAATTTAGAGATTGTGTATACAAATGTATGGGGATTGGCTTAGGTATCATCCTTTGGTGTCTCTTCTTATTATTTTACTTTTATTGATGATGCAACTAAAAAAACTTAAGTTTATTGCATACATAAAAAGTCTAATGTTTTTGATATTTTTAATAAATGGAAAGCTTTGGTTGAGAATTAGACATGAAATAAGTTGAAGTATGTCATATCAGACAGTGGAGGTGAATATTGCAACAAGGAGTTTGATATCTACTATTCAATCCATGAGATTCATAGAGAGAAGATGGTTCCAAGAACACCACAACAAAATGGTGTATCAAAAAGGATGAAAATAACAATCATGAAGTGTGGAAGGAGTATGAGATTGCATGCAGGGTTACCCTTACAATTTTAGGTAGATGTTGGGGATACTATTATTTACTTAATAAATAGAGGGACTTCAAGTCCTTTGGATGGTGGAATTATAAAGGAAGCATGGATAGGTAAAAAATTAGACTATTATTTTTTAAAGACCTTCCATTATGAAGCATTTGTCCATATTGGTAAAGAAAATAGAACCAAGCTTGAAGAAAAATCCCCAAAATGTACTTTTATTGGATATGTTATTAATAATTTTGGTTATTATTTATGGGATTTTGAAAATAACAAATTGATTAGGAATAGAGATGTGATCTTTAATGATAAGGTCATAGACAAAGAGAAGTTGTAGGGAAAGAAACAAGAAAATCCAAATATAAAATATGCAGTACTTGATGAAATCACTAGAAATGAAATTCCAAAAGTGCCAAAAAATTAGAATGTGAAACAACTACAATAAAAACAACAAGAAATATCTAAAACTCATAAAAGTGTAGTTAGAAGATTTTCTAGAGTAAGTAGACTTCTTGAATGATACTCTCCTTCAATTTATTATTTATTATTGACTAATGGTGGTAAGACAAAAATCTATGAAGAAGCAATACAGGTAGAAACTAAAAAGGGGAGAAAGGCATGAAAGAGAAGATGGAATCCTTGCTACGTAACCAAACTTGGGATTTGGTTCCATTTCCTGTAGATAAAAGAGCATTGTAGAATAAATGGGTTTATAGGCTGAAGGAAGAAGATGAATTTAAAAAGAGGTACTAGGCCAGACTTGTAATTTGAAGACTACTTTCCTTTATAGTGAATTGGAGGAAATATATATGGATCAACCATAGTGATATGAAGTTAAAGGTAAGGAGAAAATGGTGTGCAGGTTGAACAAGATTTTGTTTGGCCTAAAACAAGCTCCAAGGTAGTGATATTTGAAATTTAACATGTTTATGACAGAACAAGGTTATAATAGATGTCATTCTAACCACTGTGTTTATTTTAATAGATTAGATAATGACAACTATATTATATTTTTATTGTATGGGTATGACATGATTGTTGTAGGGTCTAACATGTAGGGTATAAATGAGCTCAAAATAACAAAAGTAAATTCATTTTCAATGAAGGATTTGGGTGTTGCAAAGCAAATACTTTGTATGAGAATATCAAGAGATAGGAAAAATAGAAAATTGACATTGTTTCAAGAAGAGTACATCAATGAGATGTTGTTAAGAATGTGTTATAAGGTATGAATGAGGTTTTAATTGGTGTCATGAGAGTGTCATTGATGTCATTTTGTGTTGTCACTATCATTCTTGATGTTGAGTTCATAAAGCCTTAATTGAGGAACCTAGTAATGGCACATGTATGGTAACATGATTAGTCGATCCATATAAGACTTGTGTCAATAAGGCTGGTAGTGTATGAACCTAGTATGAGGTCATATGACATGATTTTTGAGTATTGAATATAGTTCAAGTGGTTTAAAGGCATGATCATAGTTTAAGTGTGACTGATAATATAAGGACTAGTATGGAAAGTGACCTATAGTGGCCTAATAAGGGGTTAAGATCATTTTTAAAGGTGTCAGAGCTATTAAAAGAATTGAAACAAGTATGATAGGTTATTTTAAGTGTGTGTAAAATGTTTGAATTCAACACCTAAAGGGTAAAGAATGAAAACCTATGCTAAGGTTCCTTGTGTGCACAAAATGGAGTGTTTCAAACTTGAGAAGAGATTTATTGTACTCGTTAGCACATGAAAAATTTGCATGAGATATTAATAACTTTATGGAAGTTTGGGAAGGTCCTTATATTTATTTTAATATAATTGGTTTTGAATATGAGTGGAAAACATTCTTGAATGATTGCTAAGAAGTGAAATCAGTTAAAACCCTCTCAAAACCCTTATAATGACCCGATAGGAAAGATCTAGTTGGTTATGGCTTAGAATGGTGTTATTGACCTAGTTTGATGTTTGGAACATGTAAAGGAATCTTTAAGGTTTCCTCATATGGTTTTGTTTTGTCTTGATAGTGAGTAAAAGCTATAGGAAAACCTTTATTTTTAGGCATTTTGATGTAACAGGTAGGGTTGACCAGGTTAAAGCATGAAAATGGATGGAGGATGATGTGTAAGAATTATAGTTTATTCCCATGAAAAATTTTTAGTAGGATTTAGACCATAAATGTTCTAAACTTGTCATAGAATTTGGCCTATCACTAAATAGGCATAATGAGTAAAATAGTGAGAAAACTAGGTGAGAATGAGATTAGGAATTGGTTACAGAGGATTAGGGATGGATAATAATAAATGGGGTAATTATTTAAAACCTATTAATCCTATCCAATTTTTGTATAAGTGTTGATTATGCCTATACTCAAGAAAAAATTTGTCATCAAATTGGTCTGTCTAACACAGTGAAGTCTATGGAGAGTGAAGTAGTGAGATTGATCTGTAAGGTCAATATTGTTATATGAACATGTAATATATATTTTCAAAGATTATATAAGGATGATAAAGGTTAAAAAAACCATTTTAATATCACATAAGTGTTCCCATAGGTGTTCTAATATTTTATTTTCTTGACTGTGTTTTGATGCTACAGGCAATTTTCTATGTGTATGTTAAAATGATGTTTGGAGTCATTTTACACTAATTTAAAGGATTAAATGACATTTAAGGTGTTATAAAAGTCTCATAGGATTTTATTAATTTATTTATCTTCATTTGAAGTCCCTGATCAAGTATGGAGAGTAAAATGTTTTTGATTATTTGTTGATAGTGTTTGGTGGTTCTAAGTAAGCCTTTTTTAGGAGTGTTCCAAAGGCTTTTGGCCTATATGGTGATGAATAAAGTATATGGGGAAGTATTTTAAGTCATAAATATCCTATATATATTATTTTATGTGTGGGTTATGTGGAAAAGTTGTGTATATGGTTCTAATTTATAAGATAGACTTTCTGGCAATGAGATTGCCTAATGGTGAGTAGACCTAATTGGATGGTTCAAGGAGTAAAAAGAGACAAATGGTGTTGGGAACATAATGAGATATTAGGAGGGGTATGTTAAAGTTACATATGAATGGTTTTAGCCTTTAAAGTTAATGACTAACCTATGTAATGTTTATTTCACTTGTGAAACGTGTGTTGTGATATATTTCAATCATAATACAAGTATGGTGAGGTCCTTGGCTAACCAAGATGGGTATGAGAAATAATCAAGTATAAATTCAAGGCCTAATAAGCCTATTTTGACTAGTTAGAGTATTTGAGCTATTGAATGAAGGATATAAAGTTTTGGAGAACATGTTAAAGACTCAAAGATCATTAGAGAGATAATCTAAATATTCCATGAGTATCTAGCTATGTTTCTATAGGTGTTGAGCAAATTTATTTGATCTAATTCTATCAAGGAGAGGGATAATTGAGTGAGAAGGCCTAATAGGCTATTTGAGAGAGAAAAAAGTGTGAGAAGAGTAACTAAAGGAGGTCATATTCAGTTTAGTGAGCAAAAGGTGTCTAAGAATTATCATATATTCAAGCTAGCTGAGTTGGTTCTTGGTTGCCTATGGGGTTGGATCTTCCTTGAAGGTTGAAGCTTACTAAAATCACTATTTGAGTTGGTGCTTGACTAGTGAGGGGTTAATTCTCCTTCTGGGGTTGGTGACTCACTAAAAGGTTGATTAATTACTTATAGGACAATAGTATAAGTTTTGAATTAGTGAGTTTTTTGCCCATAAAGGGTTTCTCACATAAATCTTGTGCTCATGTGTTCTGTCTTCAATTCTTGCTCATATGCATAATTGTTTATGCATTTCTATATCTCTAGATCTATTTTATTGATGATTGAATGATATATAGAAATGAAATAGGAGTTTTCACACTGATTCACCTCCACCTCTTAGTGAATATACCTCTAAAAGGTGTTAGTCAGGTTTAATATACAAGATATAAAACTAGTGAGTACACCTTTGGGAGGGTACTTCAAATTAAGCAAGGAATAATGTCCTAAAATGTATAAGAATTCAATTACATGTCTAAAGTACCCTATGCTTAAGTAGTTGGAAGTTTAATTTATGATATGCTATGTTGAGACCAAACATTTCTCATGTAGTGGGATTTATTAGCAAGTTTATGAATAATCCAAGAAAGGAGAACTGGGATACAATCAAGTGGATTCTTAGGTACTTGAGAGGGACCATTGATAGATAGTTATGCTATGAAGGGTTAGATGTTACCTTAAAAATATATGTTGATGTAAACATGGATGAATATTTTGGTGGAAGGAGGATCACCATAAGTTATATATTCACTATTGATGACACAATAGTTAGTTTTATTTAAAAATTATAGAAGATATTTGTTTTTTAAACTACAGAGGTAGAGTATGTTACAACAATAAAAGCAAGAAATGAGATGATATAGATGCAACAATTCATGGAAGAGTTGAGGTAGAAGTAGGAAGATTGTAGGTTCTATAGTGATATCTAGAGTGTAATTCATTTATCAAAGAACTCAACATTCCACTCCATAACCAAACATATATAACTCGGATATCACTTCATTCTTTCAGTTTTGGATGATGGTAAATTGAAGATGGAAAAGATACATATGAGTCAAAATTTTGAAGATATGCTAACAAAGGTAGTCATAAAGGAGAAGCTAAAGAGTTATTCAACTTTGATAGGTCTTCATGGATAACAAGGAAGATGAGAAACATGCCAGGGTCAAAGTTTAAAGAGAATTCCAAGGAGGAGTTGTAGCAGTGAAGTTGTATCAATCAGTCTCCAAGTGGGAGGTTATTGGATGGTGGAGCTTGATCTTATTAGAATGCCCATTTACTAATGGGAGGTGTTGGGGGGGGGGGGGCTTACCCATCCAATATGGTTTACATGGGGGTCTATGGGGGAGGTCACCTACATGGATCCCCCCTTATGGGGTTTTTGGGGAAACACCTCCAAAGCAAATTTTTTATGAAAAATGCATTATAAAATATTATAATTTCATACTAAATCTAGACCATTCACTATTAGGTCACAGATATGATGGTATAAATTATGTTGGTACATTTTTTCCCCAATATGTAAGCCTTCTTTGATATGAGGGCATTTTAAAAACAATGTCACACTATGTGTGAGTGAAGAGGAGATTGTAGTGGATGTATTGCAGGTTTATCCCTTCATTTGTTGAACTGAATAAGAGAAGAATTGGATGTTTCTATGTGGATGTAGGCCATATTGGGTGAACCAAATTAAATATAAGTCTCTCTTGTATTGTGTTTTCTACATTTTATTTCCATATTTATTTCATTAATATTTATCTACATTATATATCCCTAACACCATTAAGTAGGGTACTTAACCAATTCCTAAAATTCAAAAACCCTAAGTGGAATGAATTAACTAAGTAAATACAATTAATTGATTAAGTGAAATTTCAATATTAAATTAGGGAACATATATTTTATAAAAAGTAAATTTTAATGAAAATGAGGTCATGATGATGTCATCATCCTCAAAATCAAAGAATTAGAAATATCCTCATAAAAGCCTTAAATTTAAAAATGGTGAGCCATACTTAATAAATAGAATCTCTATCCACAATAATAATTGCTTGTCCCTTACCTATACTAAGCATAGTTAAACTAAACCTAACCATGATTAAATATAATCTGATTACACTTGAGTTAGAATTAGTTTGAGAACCTATAAATACATGTGCCATCCCCATTATTCCAACAAGATCTCAAGCCAAAATTATAATGTTAAATTGTTAGGAGATATCTCTATTTTATTATCACATGCCAAGCTAAGCCAAGCCAAGACACAAGTGAAAAAGGAGAGGTGATTCCCACAAATCAAACACATTGTTAAAGGACTCCATTGGAAACAAAAACTGAGAATGAACACTCTTATATGCCAATGAAGAAGATCCATTTGACAAGGAAGGTAAACGTAGTTGTTTTCTTCATCTTCTAGTTGTATTTGAACTTAGTTACATTATTACTCATGCAAGTACATAGGCAAGGTATTGCTATTTTCATTGAGTTTTTTGTTTTGGATTTATATTCCACTAAAAAAAGAAGACTAACGATATCCTTCATAATCTTATGCTACAGTTTCTAGAATTACCTCTTCATGGAAACCTAATCCTTTCCCTTTGTAATTGATGAGTTTGCATGTGATTTAATACAAGGTAATATTTTCTTTGAAAATAGGATACAAATCCATCATTACAACTAGACGTTAGTATAAACTTTGATATTTTCCTTTGAAATAAGTCCCGCTTTAAAATTTTTTTTTTTATGAAACTTATAATTTACTTGTTCTACTTTCTTGTTCAAGGTAGGCCTGCCATGATTCTTAGGGGAAATGGTGAGGTTATCCACATGGAAGAAATTTTTAAATTTGTAGTCTTTGTAACCATTGTCAGGGATCCTAAAGTGGGATAGAAGAGGTGGATTATTGGACATGAATGGAAGGTCATCAGGATGGATGTAGTGAAAGGCTTTAACACTTCTAGTGTCACTAGTTTATCCACTTTAAAAAGAAAATTTTGTGCTAGAATAATGATTGATTTTATAGTATCTCCCCTCCAACATATTGAAATGTTGGAAGGGTTATGGATCAACCATGATAATTAACTTCGTAAATGAATGTGTAAATTTTACACATTGATGTAAAGTGAATGGGATGGTCTGCATAGCATGAATCCATGTTTGATCAAGTTTTGTTGTATGGGAGATCAAGATAAATGATGTAGAGTAGTGTTTGGTGTGTGAAAGGCCCCACCATGATAGGCATGTGGATGTTTCCAACTGATTCATTCTCAGTGTTTTCATAGGCCTTGATGGTAATGATGTTTAAATCCAAGGTTATTTTAGAATAACCTAGATATTTAACCAACTTCAATGTGCCAATGTTTAATCCTAAACCATTGTCTACAAGTACCCAATTGACCTTGTGCTTAGTGATAAAATATTTAATTTATAAATTTAATTTGTGTGATGGGTGGATGGGAGGGATATCATGTTGGTTAAAGGTGATTTGATGGAGACTTGAGGATAAATTTATAATGATGGCATGGAATTGTAAAGGGTCAATGTCATTTGGGACTCTTGAATATTAATGGTCATTATTCAAGATGTCCTTTTGAATAATGGATGTATTGAGAAGATACAAGATAGATATTTGAGTGATAATATTCTTGAGTTATTTAATGATGTTGTAGACACTATTTATAAATTTCATAGCACCTCAGTCTTGCACACTTGACAAGTACATATCATGGATGTACCTTCAGCTTCTTAACCTTTTCTAATGCTATCTCTCTCTTTTCGTGATTTATTATCTCTTAGCCTAACCTATTTTATTATGATGACCTAGGCCTACTACCTTTCCCAAAATGTTATAAACCTATTTATCTTCCATCTCTATAATTTTTGGACCTACACCTATTTTCCAACTGGCTAGACACATGTGTCCTAATTAGATGCTTGCATCGACACAAGTTTCCTACCCTAACACAAGTGTCTAGTGACCTAAAATCATCCAATTTTCAAATGAAACATATTCCTATGGTCTGCCTAAGTATTTTAATGTGAGATACTCTATAAATATATTGGTATAAATATAAGATCAATACTCATTCATACTATACATAGAAGACTATTACCTACTCACAAGGCAACTTACCAAAAGCCTTCTATTAATTAATCAAGTGAGAAAAGCTTCCCTATTTTATCTTATTTCCATATCAGTCACAGGGACAAAAAATATATAGGTCTAAAGTAATAAATAGTAACCTAAAATCTAAATTTATAAGTTTCTATTTAGGTCACTATTTTAATTACTTATCACACATTACATGATTCACACATAAGACAACATGTAGGGGAGAATTACATAAGTCTAAGGCCATATTTGGTGTATTGGCTATGTAGGTAGTGATCATTGACATAGGCATATTTAGGGAATCTTGAAACCATGTTACCCCTAACCCCTTTTTTCCATAGCCAATATGAAGATGAAGAGCTAAGGTTTTCTTATTTAATAATGAGTGATAGTCCATGACTCATATCTGAATGCACTAGAGTGAAGGTGACACAAAACCTAGAAGCATATAGGTAGTCACATCTAGTTTTAGTAGGTATCATATACTAAAACCCTACATTCAAATTAGAAAATAGGACTAACATAATCATCCCAGGTTGACAGAAGTGTCTGAGGCTAAAGAGGCATAATTTATAGAATTAGAAGATTATTATAAAATCTCTATCCATTCCACTTTCTATCTGATCTAGATATAAATATGTATTACCATCAAAACTGACTAAGTATCTTGTGTTCTTTGTCATTGTAATTTATAACATAGTTATACTTTCTATCTTTAGCAACTTAGCGTAATAAATTCAATATATGTTTATCTATGTTTTGTAAATAATTGGCCTACTCTAGAGAAAGTCTACCATCCATTTGCCCTGTACTATCTCTACCCCTTTGACCCTAGATTCCTCTTAGTCTAGATTTTAGGGTTAAACATTTATTTAACTTGACCATTTAATCCAAAAAACCTAAATTTTGATCTAGGTTTTCCTGATTCTCTATTATGATTTTTGATTTTACAAGTTAAAAATTATATCTCCTTTTATATCCACATGTTTAATATAGATGCATGTATAGCTCATTTTATGTTGAAATTTATAGTTGTAACAATAGTCTACTATTATACTATGCTAATCCAAGGTAACATCCAAAGAAATAAGAACATCTCTAAATATAATGAGAGGGTTTTAAAGAAAACACAACACTTAATATCTCTTCCAAATTCCCTTTACAATACAATAGAGCTAGTATCTAGACACCAATGTGTATGTTCTCAACCATTTATTCTACTTAGATCTTATTCAAGTGATAGCTACCATCCTATACCCATTATTCGTTTATAAGTTATATTGGATCCTGTGGTCCATACATTCACTACTTGAAAAAGTAAAGGTGTTCAACCCAATATTCCACTTGTAAATATACAATATGTGCCTCCTAAGCCAAAGCTTGTGAAAAATCTAAGGGATATGACCTTTTTTACCAATTGAGTAGCACAGATGCTAATATTTCCATCCTTGAACTCATAAAGAAATCTATTATCTATAAAGATATCCTATATGAGGCACTACAAGAAACCTAAGTTATGAATGATATTGAGCCAAATTACTTTGGGGATATCATGCATGATCTCAAAAAAATACAAAATTAATAATGTATGATCCAATAGAATTACCATCTAAAGATGTTATTAACCACGAGTTAACTTTTTCATACAATTAAATATCCATAAAAGGGTATCAAAAAGGTTATTGTTGATAATGGATTAGGATTAAACATTTTTAGAACAAATTACCTCACCAACATGGGTATTAGCACCAATCTTCTACAAAAATCAATAATACATATCAAGGGGTTCACATAGCCCTTTGATTGGCCAAATAACTTTGGATATAACATTGGGAACAAAAATAATTCCAACCACCCTTATGTAATGTCATAATGATTAAATTATAATTTACTTTTGGGTAGACCTTGGATACACACATTACAGACCATCCCATCCACTTTAGATTGATGTGTAAAATTAATACATGATGGGAATTTATTGATGATGTTTGTTGATGACAAACCCTTCAAATTCTATAAAATGACACATTTTGATTGTAGACACTCCTTTTTGGCCATTTCCATGCCTAAATGGACATCAAACTGATTTATTGAAATCAAAGGCAAATTTATCCATAAATTTTTAAATTAACCTAATTCCCTTCAATTTTTGATGTATGCATTTTGTGACACATTAGTACATACCTAATTAAGGTAATTCACTACATCAAATAATTCAATTTGCTAGAAAGTACATAAACTCGGTACCTTGTTTGCAAATGACCCTTAAATAAATTAACCAAATTCTTCCATTATTACATCCTATCCCATCAAATTTACATCACATTACATTTAGTTAATTAGGAGAAGTTCATTAGCTAATATTATTCTTAAAATAAGGTTACGTGGAATGCACATATTATAAATATAGAAAAATCAATATTCCTATTTATCCTCATCATCAAAGTAACTTGCCAATTTAATCTTAAAATCACATGGCAAGGCCTACCTCTTCTTACAAAGATTACACCTTACAAATCCTATCTTATTCTCACATGCCCCATGTTCCTCATCATGAAGATGAAGGAGACATTTTGGACCCTTGATCCTCATCTCAAGATGGATGGTTCACATCCATTTAAAAACTCTATAGATTGGAGGCTCTTCCTCAAATTTAGGGAAGATTTTCTAGTGCAATATTATTATAGAAAAATATCTCCAAAAATCTTCATTGAGTTTTACCATGCCAATATGCCAATCCAAATCCAGCCAAGCCAAGGTGAATGAAGGGGAGATTATGAAAGAGAACCATTGAAAAAGACTTCATTTTCCACAAGCCAAGAAAACCAACCATATCAAAACGAAAATTTGGAGCTACAAGGAGGTTCAAGGGGAGTTTTTATTTTGTGATTTTAGTTGTGTTTTCATTGTGTGCTTGTTATCTATGCTCACCCTAGTACGTAGGCAAGAATTTTTTGTTTACATTGAAGTTGTTTGGTTTGGATTTTATTAACTAATAAGAGACAAACTATCCTCTTCATAATCCTATGTTACATATTGGCATGCCCTATGGGACTCAATTGCACACACCATGTTTTCTTCTTCTTCTTTTAATCTTTATTTTATCTTTTCTTGTATTAAACAAAACAAAAAGCTGGTAAAATAGATATAATTTTTAATTGGTTCATTATTTTTCTCTAATTTTTGTATGTGTATTTATGTTTGTGTTAGTAAAATTATCTAAAAATTTCATATAAATGTGATCATTATTTTAAGATATATACTTAAATCAATTACTATCTTTTTTTAATAAAAAGGACTATTAAACATGTCATATGTTCTAATCTGGAAATATTTTTTTCTAAGTTTTTTATAGTTGGTGTGGATTTGGATTATCTAATTATCTTAAATTTCATAAAAAATTAAATTTGTATATTGTGAGATATTCTCATTTTACTTAATGCCTATTTTCATTTGGTTGTTTTCTAACTTGCAAGTTTATTTTTCACATATCTATTCCTAACTTGAAGGTATTTGGTATTTGGGAGCTTTTTAATATTTTGATTGTCTAATATTACCCCCCCAACACCCTCCCCTCCCCCCCCCCCCCCCCCGCCCCCCCCGAACCACAAAAAAATAAAATAAATAAAAAATAATATTTTGTAGGACCCAAAGGTCAAGGAGAGATGTTTTTAGCATTTTACAAAGATCAAATCACATTTACTTTTAGTTACTAAAAATTGTTTATTTGCTTTGTTTCATTTTTCAAAGTTCTCAAACAACACTAAGAGGCTAAATTTCACATCATATTTCACTTGGATCTCTAAAAATGACCTCAAAATTAGATTTAATGATCTTAAGAACTTGATTGTTTATCATTTTTACTTCTTGTTTCTGTTGTTTTTGGAAAATTGACTTAGTGTGTATGCCCTCCCCCTACCCAATTTAGGGATCTTAGGTGACAAAAAGCACTTTGTTAATTGATTTTTGTTTCTTAATCCAAGCATATAAGGAATGTTTTTAAGGCACTCCCCAAGATTCAAATGACTTGGGTTACCCCAAAATGACCCTAAAGTACTTTTATATTTATTTCTTGCACCTTGGCTTGTGGATGGGAACTCACTTCTCCCTCATAAGTTCTATATGGAAGTGTTGACGTAAGAATTCATCTCCTAACATTAATTTAACCCAAATCCATGATAGGGGTATATAAATTGAGGTTGACTTATTGGGACACTTGTTTTAATGGTTAAACAAGATTTGTTAGTAAGAGACTGCCTTAGAATGTAGGTTTAACTCAAACATCGTACTACACTAAGAAATTGATGGATGTAGTAATTGTGAAAAGGACAAGACTTTTTCATAACAATCTATTTAATGTGTATATAAATGAAGTGTTATTCCCTAGTGTTAATGAAACATGTGGGACCATTTAGAATGTATGGAAATTGATAGTTTTTAGAAAAGCCCCACTTACTACAAAAATATTATCAATACAGGGTGAGTAGCCCAAACTTCCATGTTGCGGTAAGAACTATTGAGAGAAGAGGGGGCTTAAAAATCCAAATTTTCATGCACATTTAAATTTGTGGATTAACAATTTTTTCCTCTCAAGAGCAAGTATATAGACTAATTTGATAGTGGAAGCCACCTTGTCAATTTTTAGGATTAGGATGATACATTTAGGTGTTTTTGTGACTTTCCTTTTTACTTACATTATTTTGAGTCAAAACTATTTGTTTGTTTAAATCACATCCAAAAAAACTCATGTTTTAATGCCACTCTTTTGTTTACATAGGTTTTATGCTATCTGTTTGATGCCACACTTTTCCTTAGTCATTTATCAAAACTTTTGTGTGTGTGTGTGTGTGTGTTTGAAAGGGACAACATTACATTGCCCATTTCATTCCAAGTCATTGCCTTATATTTTTTAAAACAAACCATTTACCATACATTTAGAGAAAGATAACATCATTACATTGCTTGCATTATCTCAAATAATTTTTTCCTTATGTTTAATCACATTAAAAACCATGTGTGCCTTTTGGGTTTATGCCTAGTATCGTTATACCATCCATTTTTGTCTAGCTTATTATCCATTTGAGAAACCAAGCCTTCCAAATCAAGTTTAAAATTGGTCTTGATAGGTTCACATTCAAATGTTGATTAGTTTATGCCTCTGCCTCACTTAATTTTATCTTAGACATTTACCTTTCACTTTTGGATTGTGTAACTTGGGTTAATTCCTTGTTTGATATGAAACTCTTTTGTGCCTAGATTTTGGAAGTGATCTTTTTCATGTGCCTCACATATCTTTTGTTGCTTAAAAATAAGGGTGAAAATATATCTCTAAGTATAACCTTAATCATGATTAGTTTACATTTGAGTCTTACTCATCACTTGGGCTTGAATTTTTTACGCCTCATCCTTATTTTTGCCTGCTTGGAATTGATTTTACCAATTAGTTTTAATCCATATTCTTAAAATCTAATGTATTTTACCAAAGTTCAAGTTTGTGTTTGAATACACATGCCTAGTTTGAGTCAAAATGTTTCAAATTTTTAGATTAATTACCTTTCAAGTTTTACCTTGATCAAGTTTATTTTCAAGTCTAGCTTTGTGCCGTGTTCCCAAAGACCTAAAATTTTCCATTTTACCTTTCATTTTAGACCTAGTTATTTTGAGCCTAGCTTTGTGCCTTGTTCCCAAAGACCTAGAAACCTTTTCCATTTTTAGACTTAGATTAGAGTTGTTTGAAACACTTTTACCAAGATTGGCATTTGGATTTTTATTTTTCTTGACCATTTATATGCAATAAATTTAGAATTAGACTTGAAGACATTTTAGACTGAGTTTATCATTGATCAATTTTGGAGAAGAGCTCCATTATAGACCAAGTTTAACCATTTTAGCAATACAATGAGTACCTATTCTAAGTCCTATTGTATATAAGACCTATTCTTAGACCAATGCCAATTTCAAACATAGACTTAAACCCAAACTATTTTCATGGACCAAGACCGCCCTCTTTAGGTTAATTACTAAACCTAGCCATGTTGATTATCATATGCTACAATTACCCTTCTTTGGATATGGTGTTCACACTTTTAATGATAATGATACTCAATCCCCTACCTATACCATTAATCTTCCTTTGGTCTTACATTAGCAACCAAGCTCCACAGCCTCTAAATATTACCATATCAGGACCTTGTCCTTTGGCCTACGCTAGTAAACAAGATCCATAGTGCCCTTCCATTACCATTTTAGGCTATCATTCATTGGATTGCATTAGAGAATAAGCTCTTTAATTCCCTTATATTACCATTCTAAGCCCTCATATTTTGGATTGCATTAGTAACCAAGCTTTGTAACATCCTTCCATTACCATATCAAGACCTCATCCTTTAGATTGCACTAGCAACCAAGCTCTATAGTACCCTTTCATTACCATTTTAGGCCCTCATCCTTTGGATTGTGTTAGTAACCAAGCTTTGAAATTCCCTTTCATTACTATTTTAGGCCCTTCTAAATCTAGTATTGTGTTATTCCAACAAGGTTGCACAAGTGTGACTAAACGAATCACATTTACCATCCTAGACCAGTAGCCAACCTTTGTTGAGCCCATCATAGATGAGTCCATTTATAAAGATATCATTATCCAACCACTAATAATTAATCTATCACTGACCTTCCTCTACTTGAAAAAAACCATGCCAATTTTTGAGTCACACTAGATCTAGTAATTACATCTCCAAGAGCCATCATTCAAAGACCAAGATGTGTTCAAAATTGATATTTTACAATCAATTGTAAACCAAGGCCAAGAGAAATAATCGATCCTCAATTTTTTTTGAAACATCTATTTTTGATGATTCAACTTGTGATGAATAACCTTTTAATCCTTTCCCTATTGTCAAAGAATCTCACTCTGACAAGTCTGTCTTTGCTGAGTCATATCTTAATGATTATAAATACCTTTAAGAAAATCATTATCTCAACCATTGTCCCATTTATAAAGATCTCCCCTTTGAAAAACTAATCTCTATGGAGTTGTCTCTTAACCTTTTCACCCTCATTGTAGAGTCTCACTTTGATAAGCCAGTCTTTATGGAGTCACCCCTTGAGCTATTCCCTCTCTTTGAGGGGATTTACCTAGACGAGCCAATTTATATTGAACCATTCTTAGATGAATCTATTTTTTAAGATCCCCTTATTCCATCATAGGCCATTACTTGTCCACTAAAGAAAATTCAACAAGACATCATTGTAGTAGAATAAACAATCAAAGAAGAATTAGAATGAGACCTAGGTTTTATTTTTGAATTGATATCATATTTAACATCAAAAAAAGAATCAACATCAGATTCAGAGTCCTTTGAGTTAGAATTAGCTTCAAAATCATAGTACATTAATGGATATTATAACATTGGTTACATATATCGTGCAGATCAATTTGAATATATTTTTGATCCTTCTATGGTTTCTAAGGATGATTACCTCAGCATCGACACAAGTTCTCCTAGTATCTTCTACAAGGATTATGATACCTCTTCCCATTCCATTACCATTACCCATACCATTAACACCTACCACCATAGCCATTATATTGACATTCTACCTCCCATAAGTGTTAGTTGGGACCAATAGAATCACACCTTATTGAATTATATCCATGGTGACATATCAGTTGAAGAATATCAGGGGGACCAAAACCATATTCACGCAGAAGAACAAAATCCTAGTGCAACCTCAACATTTTCTAGTGAAACCTTATTTGAGGTGCTAAAAGATAATCAAAGTCAAAAGTAAACATTCCTTAGTGAAACCTTCTTAGAGGTGTTATGGGATGATCAAGGCAACTTTATTGGTGAAAACATCTTTGAGGTGCCAATAGCTAAGCATAATAATTCTTCACTATTTGATGAATACATTATTAGAGATAACATTATTATGACTTCAAATATACAACATAATTAGATGGAAACATCTCCCAGGCCAAAATAATATAAAAATATGGTGGTTATATCAAGAGCATATTCAAAATTCTTCAGCCATAACACAACCAGAATTATATCAAATCTAGAATTAACAACATTGTGTGTGCCTAAAAATCCCAATCTTCATTTATTTCCCAATCATTACACATTCCATTATGATCCATTTCCCAATTTCCAAATTAGACCTTTTATCCAATGTTTATTTATATGTACCATTCTAGCCACAATTTCCTTTATAAAGACTATGAAGACATCTTGTCTCAAAGTTTGAAGGAGAAATAATCAATGACCAACAAAGATCAAAACAACATTATTAGAGTCCAAATTAGTAGCATGTTCTCAACAGAGAAATAATTTAGAAGGGGTGTGGGCTAGAAATTTAAACATTTGATTATTATGGTTGTATCATATGCTAATTAGGATGTGCATCTCCACATCAGTAGGAACAATAGAACCATTTACCATACCTTGTCATTTACCTTGACTTGACATGTGCCTTACCTTTTTCATTTACCATTTACTTCAACTTTCCATTATTTCATACCTCTTCATATGCCTTTATTTTCCCTTTGTCTTACCTTACCATCCTTTCATACCTTGCCATACATTTAAACTATAGTGACATGAGGTCTTTTAAGACTATGTAGGCAACACTCAATTCACATTGATGTCAGCTCGGTCACCCATTTTGACATAATATACCATTTATTTCATAACACCATAACCTATACCATTTCTACCATGCCATTAAGTCTTCTCTAGCCATTTATTTTTACCAAACCCCACCTATCATGTTTGGTCTTGATTATGACTAATTTATACTTTAGGCACATTCAGTGGTTGATGAAAAATTTAGTTCCAATAGTTGTTTAAGAATTACATATTTGAATGGTAGTATATGAAAGTAGTATGATAGTGGTCTTGGAAATTACATCTTTCATTTGTTTTGGTGTTCCATTACAAGTTCCAATGATTATAACTACCTTTAGGCAAATTAGTTTCCCTCCTTGTACTACTAATTATAACTACCTATGGCCAAATTAGTACCACTGACCCTTTGTCATTATTTCTTAATTATAACTACATATGAAAAAATTAGGGATGAAACCTTTTTCATGCATAATCACATCACCTTGCCATTAATATTATCGTTTACCTTGCCATTTACATTTACTATAAACTTGCTAATACTAAATCAGATGCCTTTTATGTACATAGAACTATAGTGACTTGAGGTCCATTTAGACTATTTAGGTAGCACTTGATTCACATTGAGGTCAGCTTAGTCACCCCTTTACTATTCTCTCACCATTTTATGAATAACCTAAGATAATTCTCTTACCATTTTATGAGTTGGAGCATTCTATATCTCATGATTCTCGATTGAGTTGAGATGTCTAGAAAAACCCAAAAACATGGAAATATGCCAGATAATTCCAAAAACAATTCATAAAATTGTGAAAATATTCAAAATAATCAAAAGATTATTTTATTTTATTTAGCACATGAGGCATTACATAGTACATATAAAGAGGGGTACACACCCAACACATAGTAATAAGATTACAAAAATATTGCCTTAGGTACATAAAAACATTTTTCTTATTTAGGCATTGTACCTTCATCTAGTTATTCTCCCAAAATTACATTGATTTTATAGAGATTATAGATTTAAATCAAGACATCCTCATTACTAATTGCTTATTGAACTATCATTAACCACATTCCTCCTCAAACATGTTCAGCTTATATGGTCAGTTTCCCCATAGTTTCTGCACACTATTGTAGGCTATGCTAACTAATCAGTGTTCTTCCCTACATTGATGGTTATTAGTGGGCATATTCTAATCCCATATTCCACATGCATCACCCTATGAAAAAACTTGTAATCCACTCTTGGTCTTGTACCATGCTCAACTGACATAATCATTGCATTCATTTTCTCATTCTATTGAGCTTGTATGAGTAATGCCTATTATCACTCCATCGTGCATTCCCTTGGATAGTGGGGAATACCTTCATGAAAAATTGGTATCTCATCATTTTATTTTAGACTTGGGTTACACTTTCCTTCTCTGCATCTTGTGTAATGAAATTCATGCCTCCTTCATTGTGGCTGAGGTTGAGCCTCAGGCTGAGGCTATGGTCAAATATCCATTGGTTATTGTTATCACTCAATTTTATTCCCTTGGAGAGGAAGTTTAAACCTCATCCAAATTGAGTGGAATAATGGGATTAACCATAGATATATGGGTTATCTATAGTATGGGTAAACCTCTAGATTAAAGGGCTATCTCCCTTGATATGTCTATTCAAACTCATCACTTATGCTACTAACTTGTTTTGATGAAAAGGGAGAGAGAAAACATGAGTGAAACCTAACCTAATGAGGTGATACAAAAAAAATAAATTGATCATTTCCAACCAATTAAAATTTCACTTCTAACAAGAGCCTAACTTACACATGACACTAATCCAAATCGACCTTTCTACATAAGTATTTCTCATGGAGCTTGATAAATAAATATTGAGCTATAAGGAATAAATAAGAGGTCATGATAATGACATTAGTGAAGAGATAACTCAATAAACTAATACACACTTCATTTGAACACTTTAAGAGACCTAAAAAAGACTTTCAACATTGAATATGAATGCTAACAAGGACAACATGCCAAAGAAATGAACCTATCAATTAGAAAGATTAATTAGTCTAACATACAAATTGAAATAGTCCATGGAGAAGGTAAAATTAGGTTGTTATTAATTGATCAAAATTATAAAATGAGTAGGGATTTACAATACTTATGTGTAGGATAGAAAATTAGCTAATTAATGCTCAATATATAACACAATTGAGAGAGAAGAAGAGAAGGGCATATGAGAGAGATTTTACAAGTGTATCATGCGTTACAAGAAAGATAGGAGTTATTAAAATACCTAAATAGGTCCTAAATTCCATGTGTGGATCCTCTAAATATTCTCTCTTGCTTAAAGTGGTGTAGGAGTTAGAATGCTTGCCTGACACCTTGACTAGCTCTCTAAAACTACCCTTTACTTTGCATTATTGAGTGATAGGTGGCCTTATTTATGTTTATATCAGAATATATTACATTTTTTGTCTACTTTTGACACCTCTCAACTGATCTCCTCAAGTTATATTTGACACTTTAATTCATTCTCTTGCTAGGTGTCTAAAAAACTTTCTTCTCCTTAGGCCAATCTTACATACAAGTGTTACAACTTGATTTATTTTTATTAAATTCATCATATATTCATATATGGACTATTAAAATCATGTTTTACATAAAAAAATCAATTTTTATGCCTCAAGGTAGCCCCAAGAATTGATTCTTTACCAAAATACCCAAATAGGCATTATTCTTTATAGCCTTAAAATGATGCAAAATTCTTTGTGTGGAGAAAATTATTAATGGTACTATGAATATGAATGCATATTATAGGACACAATATGGCATTATAGTTTTATGTTCAATTTTAGGATCAAAAAGTGAGTGGAGATATCATTTTTATTCCTTTCACTCTCCTAACTAAGCCTCAATTAGGCCTCCTTGCCTAAAGATTGAAAATTGACTCTATAGTCTTAAAACATGTGAAAACACTGAAATAATCATGTAATTAAATTATATGACCTCCTCCCCATTCTCCATGTCAAATTTGAAGATTTGACACCTTGTACAAACCTCCTAAATAATATAAAACATCCCTTTTTAACCTATTATGTATAGTTCTATACCTATAAATACAAACCAACAACATGGGATGATGATCAGGTGAGTCTTGAATATGGTTTAGGTCATTTTAAGTTTTTACAATCCATTTGGAGGTATAAAAGTTCACTTCTCTCATATTGAGTCAATTTGGCTTTCTTAGGCAACTTGAAAGTGCCTTAAGGTCTTAAAGATGATTCATAAAGCTTGGGGAATGAATCAACAAACCAATTACACAAAGTGTAAGTACACAAGGGTATATAAATTACCCTAATATCCCAATGTACCATGCAACATATATGAACCATACCAAGTAAAATAAAATAGCCTCTCGGGCTGCTAGCAGGCATTTTGTGAGGTTTGAGAGAATTGAGGCCTAAAAGTGCATGTTTTGAGTTTGAATATGCCTTTGAAAGATTAAATAAGGTTAATTAAAATATTAATAACTTATTTCCATGGTTATGTAACATTTACACCTTCATTACATCCTCTATAATCTCATTTTTTTAGGCCTAGGGTTTGTGAGCCAAGTAAAGCAAGGAACCCTCATGGTTATATTCTCTCTTATTTTCCACTATTTGGAGGTTTAAAACTTTTAGAGGATGATTTTATATACCCATCACCATATCCTCAAGGTTCCAAATTCTCTCCACTTTACTTCACCTTAAAACTTCTTAGGATTGATAGCCCATATAGGCTTGCTTATGCAATTAGCCTTGCTTGAGATTGAATAGGGTATGCCAAAATTGCTACACTTTTTGCTAGTTCTGAGGTTCTCATGGAAAAATGTTCACGCTATATTAATAACCTTATATTACCTTACTCTCCTTATATCTCTTGAAGTCTTTTAGTTGAGAAAAACTTCTCATAAGGTAAATAGGCTTGACTGTGTGTATTTGGGGTTTGAAAACTTTATCTTGACCAAACTCATTAGTCATATTGATCATGCTTCCTTTTGATCTTCAAATGATCCAAAAAATTTCATCACTTCCTCAGTCAAACCACAACACTCTTCAATAAATTTTCCTTTCTCTTTAGGTTTGAAATTAGTGAATATCATCTAGTAGACTTGTAGGTCTTTATTAGGATAAGTCTGAGTATGTTTAGGCTTTAGGACGACATTCCATCCTTTGAGATATCAATAAGTCAGTCTCATTGCTGAAAGATTAGGACTCTTGGATTCTCTATCTTAGATCACCTTGAACCTACATTCTATAGTACTTCCTTTCAATTTTCTCTAAGTTCTGACTATAAGTGTCCTTTTTTGAGAGGTTGACTATAGGTGTCCTCTTTGAGAGTTCATTGTGTCTTAGAGCTTCATGGCCTTCTATTATCATTCCATGAATCTCCAATTAGATCTATCATTCTATTTATGGTTTAAAACCTTCCCTAATCCCTTGTGTATGCAATCATAAATACATCATGTCTATAAATTAATCCTAGATCAGATGGGATTGATTACACCTACACGTCCAGTTGGGGGCATATAATTGTTAAGTAGAAGCATGACCAATGTGAGGACCCACTAGACCCAATTAAGGGATCGCTTGTCATAACACACCATGTGAGATAGTGTTCCAAAGCCTATAGTCTAACATAATCACATAATAACCCTTGAAGAGTCCCATGATTTAATATTTCACTAATCTACTAACCAAAAAAGTAAATCTAATCTAGTGCGCACCAAAGCTTATGGCACAAAGTGGGGGTTAGAAACAAAATAAATAAACTAAACTAAACATATATATATATATATATATATATATATATATATATGTATATATATATATATATGTATATATATATATGTATATATATATGTATATATATATATATATATATATATATATATATATATATATATATATATATATATATATATATATATATATATATATATATATATATAAGACATATATTCATGTCAATGTATACAAAATACTAATACATGGAAATGAAGAATACATATTCTCTATCTATCTAATATTACAAATGAGGAATAAAGTTAGGAATACTTACTTTTGAAGATGAACCCATCGAGCCTCAATGTCCCCCTTGACTAAGGTGCTTTGCAAGAGATTGTCATGGTATGTAAGGACAACTAAGATAAATCAGATCTAGGATACATAACCTATCCAAGAATCCAAAATACTTATTCACAAGATGAGATTAGAGCTCTAAAGAAAGTATTAAACCCTAAAGATTTATTACCCAAGTACAATGGTCAATAGGCAGATGATCATTATTACTTATTTTATTAATTCTTTGCTCTTATGAAATGGTGGTAAATGACCTTGTATATATAGTAGTAACTTACCCTAAAATATTTTGGGAACATCAGCTATGTTAGGTTGATTTGATTGACCTAGCACATTTTTAGGGATAACTCTCTAAGTTTGTGCTAGGTCAACTAATAGGACAACAAACCAAAAGAGAGAAAAAGTCCCTAAACTGTGCTAGGTTGATCTAGTCAACCTAGCACAACTGATAGGTCAAAATGGTAATAAGGAAATAAATGAAGGATAAAACATAACAAGTGATAGGAATAGGTATAACTAAGAATAATAAGCTTGGGTTTAATGATTTCAGAAGGCTTGAGTGTGGATGGTAAGTGGCAAAAGGAATGATAATCTTATGAAGCATCGATGGTCTACCCACACCTTTTTAGGTACACCCTTTAAGGTAAGCACTCAGAGAGATTGAGACTTGATAGGTTCCTTCAAGATATAAAGTGTTAATAATTAATAAAATTTAAAAATATTATGTTTACACATATGCCCCATTGAAATCTCATCACGTGTCATATAAGTACAACATGGGATGGTGCTTTAGAAGAAGATAGGATAACACACAATGCTGATGCTAAGTATGGTGTAGTAAGTAGATAATAAGATACATGAAATAACTATATTTAGAAACACATACCTTTAACTTAACTTAGTGCCATAAATAAAAAAAGTAGACTATAAGAAAAGAAGGTGTCCAATGCAGAGTACACTAGGTGAACTTGTAGAACTTAGTGCAAAAAATAGCCAAAAATAATTTTTTTGGAAGATAGACATATGATAGTGAAAGCTAATCTCTACATCATAATTTTTCTAATGAATTTTATGATTTGCAAAATGGATGAGCAGAAACAAAGATAGAGGCAAAACAAAGAATCTGCCTAAAAATAAATGAAATAATTGAGCTACTAAAAAGTGGTTTTAAATAGGGGAAAAGAGAATTCATTTGGCATTTTAAATTTTAAAGAAAATAAAAGAGAGATTTGATAGCAAACAAGGTTAGGATGGTGAGGGAATGACAGACTAGATGAGGAGGGCACCCAGAGGCGGTAATAGGTGCATTACAGGTATGCAACTACGGATCTCAAACTAGTTTTTTGAAATTTGTATTGAATTAAGTGAATTTTTGATAAAATTTGATTTTAAGAATTTATATATTTCAAAATTGAACAAACTTAGATTTTAAGGGTAGTAAGTATGAAGATAGGAAATGGGTTTGAAGGATTTAGGAAAAAAATAAGTAAAATGCACATTTTAGGAAAAATGTACTGGGTTGGCACATAAAACATACTAAGTCGACTAGGTTTAACTAGTAAGTTGAACTAGGGCAAAATCCATATGGTCAACCCAGTAGGTATGGGTTGACCTAGTGTAATATGTAGACTGAAAAACTTGAACGAAGTAAGAAACTAGTCCGTAAGGGCTAAAATGAAAACTCAGTACTAGGGAGTGGAAGATAAGATGGTTGACTTGGAATTTAAAGTCAACTATGACAAAAATAGGGAAATTTTGGTCAAACTAGGTTGACTAGGGAACTATAATAAGCATGGAAAAGTATGAAAAAATCCTATAAATGACTAGAATGGCCCAAAATTACCAAAGGAGAGAAAGAGGGACCAAACAAGCTAGAAACAAGATAAAATGAATAAAAATGAGAAAAGTAATAGCAATTAGGATTGTTTATTTTAATTAACATTGTAAAAAAGATGTGTAAAGAATGTATTGTGATTATACATAACATGGAGGAACTAATACATCCTTAGTTATTTCTTGATTATAAAGATGACTGAGATCCTGGAGGTTGGTGAACATGTCTTGGTTGTCAAATTTATTAGATAGATTGATAGATGGAGATCGAGCTCAACTGGTAGCTATTGACCAAATTTGTCTTTTATTCAAATTGGGTCAGCCCTTACATTTTGAAAATTTTCATAGGTTTCCATATGTCTTAAAGGGGTCTCATGTTGGTCTAAGCATCTCAGCTATCCCTATTCTAGCTTTGGTGTAAGCCTAGTTTCCTTGTACTTAATATTGAAAAGTCAACCCTGATCAACTATGGTAAAACATGGTCAAAGGCTCAATACATTTTATAAATGTCCTAATATGGTCAATGAAGTGTTCTAAGGTGTCATTAAGCTTTGAATGAACCCTTTTCCATGTTTTCATATGATAAAGTGTCTTTTGAGTCACTTTTGAGCCCATTAAATGAATTATACAAACTTTTTTAAGGAAAAAATTATCACCAAGGAGGATTATAACATGTATGAGGTGAAAGGATGTCAAGGAATGGTTAGAGGTAGAAAAGAAGTAGTTATATACACTAAAATAGGGAAATATCCTAAAAATGGGATCTTAATGGCACTTGTACATACTTTGAGAGTCCATCTTCAGGTGAGAACATGGACATAGTGTCTCTTAAGATTCCTAAAGTATTCCCTATGTTTGGTGTGTAGAGACAAAGTTAAAATATCAAAATTTCCTTCTTCTCCTTCCTTCTTACCTTCATAAGGAAAAGAAGGGTCAACTTTAGATGTTTGGTTCATGCCGTACAAAGAGAGTTGGTGGGAGTTCTCTTGGGAGTTGAAAGGGGTCTTAGTCTGATTCAAATCCATGACAATAAGTCTGAATTTCATGTCTCCTCCTTTATGAACCATTGTTAAGAATCTAGGCAGCTTCTTATTCTTTTGCATCTAAGGAGTCCTTTATGAAACATTTTTCTAAGTTTTCTAATTGGATTTGATTTCTTTATTTCTAAATGTTCTCTAGGGCCTCTCCATAGGTTTATCCATCATCATCTTAGCATGAGTGTTCTCAAATGCCTAAGAAAGCATCTTCTAGGCTTATTCTTGGTTACAGATCTGAGTCCTTCATGGAAAGTTCTCTATGTTTTGAGACCATTAAAGACCACCTTGAAAGTATGTGAAGGTCCTTTGAAGGTGGTGCGAATTTGTTTAATTTATTAAAATAAGAACAAGTATCTTACTCTCTCAAGGTTGACCTCAAGGCCTAATGCCTACCAAAGAGACACATAGGTGTTTGCAGAGGATATTCATATTGAAATAGGGCATGTGATGAATTTAAAGAATTTGGATAGTTAGAATGTATCATTTAAAGACTTCATGAATGGTTTTGGTTAGTTTTAAGATAGACTTCATGCTAGTTCTCTTGCACCATCACTACCTTATACGTAGAGATATACACCTATAAGAAGTAATTACAGAGCTACAAGAGTGTGTAAAAAAGGAGATTAGCAAGGTTAAGGCCTCATGAGGATTTTGAGATTGCAGGTTGGCATGAGAAACATGGTTAAGACACCTTGGTAAGATAATTAGTCCTTTAAAAATCACTTAGAAAGCTAGGTTTTAAGGATCATTTTCCTTAAAATGGTAGAACAAAAAGCTTTGCCCTTTTTGGGGATTTGAAATAGGAGAGAACATGAAGTATTTTTGAGGCTAAAGAACTCCATTTTCTAGCCTTATCATGGGGTATTAAATAGACAAAAGGAAGAAGATGGGGAACTAATAGAACATCATGTTTACAGACCTAGAAAACATTCTTTTACACACTGAAATTACTCAGTGTTATCTATAGGAATAAGCTCTAAATGACTTTTAGACTCTCAAAGTGATAATATGTAAATAATTTACACCATAATAAATGACTTATATGAAGTTTTATCACAAAATACCTCAAATACCACACAAAGGATATAGTTAAACAAGTGAACCTCCATAAACACCTACAGGTACACTCAGCATGGAAAAATAACCACCTAAAGCTAGGCTTAGCTTTGAAGTATAGTAATACATGGTAATTTTGGTGTTTGTAATGTTCATGATTTTATAATTAGTATAAATTCTTAGAAAGTTAAAAATGAGGTTTAAGGTAAGTAAGAGAAGCCATGGTTTTAGCAACGGAGTCTAGAACCCCAAGTCTATAACTAGGTCTAATAGGCCTAATCTAGGCCTAATGCCTAAAGGGTAGTCCACTAACATTTTTTTGGATATATGGGAATTGAAATACCTTGATATATGTGAATGAATACCTTTTAGGTGTGTTTAAACTCATAGTATGTAGAGAAGCCCATCAAGAAGCCATTTCTTGGCTTGAAGACAGTCAAACCTTATAGAATGTAGACAAAAGACCTGAGTGGCCAACTTAGAATGCTCATAAATTATATGATGATTTACATGGAGAGATAAAGTGTTTAGATATGTTAGAGAGGGTTTCTAAGAAGACTTCAATGGCATTGAGGTAGAACTCCAATGTGCCATTTTTATGAACAATGCTTAAGAATAGAAATTGCTCTAAAACCCTCACAAACCCTCTTTGAGAACCCAATTGGAGAAATGAGAGAGATAAGATATATAGGAAGCATAATGAATGCATTAAACTAATTGGAGGTTGTAGGGAACTCTCCATGGATTCTCCCTATACACTTGAACTTTACCCTATTTGTATGGAAAGTGAACAACATAGATTTTATTGATTGATTTATGTCTTTTGTAAGTGTGGAAGAGTGTCAAGAGATGCAATAAAATTTATGATAGATATTATGAATTTTCATAGGTTTACATGTCCATATATTAAGCTATATAGTCTCCTAAGTATGCCTGCTATCTTCCTCATCTCAGCCAGTCTAGTGAGCAAGTGTTGATCACTTAGTGTGAAGATGAGAGCTCCAATTGGTAAGCCTTTTGAGGTTTTATTGATGAACATGATGTCATAGACACCCTTAACAGGTGGAATTCCCTCTTTTTCATGGATTAGATTGAATAATTGGAAGTAGTTTTAGTGCCAAGTGTGAAGGGTGCATGAGAGAGAGTTATTTATAACTATTAGGAATGATTACTCATGGATAGAAGAATATGGATGATTAGGGACCACTCAAATGCCTATGGAGTTTTGTTGATAACCCCTCCTCATATCAACCATCAGACCTATCTTATGCCTGATTCCATGATATTTTAATTCCTTCTTGTCACTTGACAAGTGTCCTAGTGACCCTTGACCTTCACTTGCTCTTTCTTCTCTCATTTGTTATATGTACTAGCTTTCTTAGCTTTTTTAGGGAGATCTCCACCTGAGTATAGTGAATCTTTGATCATTTATGGCCTTGGACTGATAAATATTCTATTTTTTACCTCATTCATGACTTCACTAAGTGCATGCTATGGTAATTGATCTTGCACAAGTGTATGTTTGCTTACTTTGACAAATTATCCTTCCTAGTGCCTTATGTAGTTGGAAATCTCTCTTTTGTAGGTTATAAAGAAGTGTCTAATGTGGATTTTAGGTATAGTGGGTAGTCTATTAATCAATGTTTTTAGAAGACCTATTGTCTAGTCCTCCTAGTCCAATATCTATTCAAGACCCCATGTTGAAACATTAATGTAGAAGAGGAGATTTTAGTTTGATGAAGTGTATGTACATGTTTCCCTTTGGTTCCAAGTGCATCACAAGTGGTGTGAGTAGAGAATCAATTTGGTGTATCACCTCTTTATTTAGGTTTAGTTTAGGCTTCCTAACCCTTTTCCTTGTAAGTGAAATTGTGGTTCAACAAGTGTGGAAGTGGTACATCAAGGTAACTATCCCTAATCTAGAGGTTCAACTCAACATAAGATCACCCAAAACCCTGAGGTGTTTCCATTTTTCCACTTGAATGAGGAGAGATGAATAATCTCCTCAAGTGGTACAAGTTTAAGCGATAATAATTTTTGGCATGCTCAGTGGGACAATTTGTTTAAGGAATTGGAGAATTCTTGTTGTGTTCTTCAACCAATCAACATTTTGGTGGAATCTCAATCAACACAAATAGTGACTCCAAGTTGAATCAATTGGTCAAGCAGCCCTAGTGCATCAATAAATTAGACTTTGGTATGTATAATCCTACTTTTGAGTAATCTGGATCTTATGTTACTTAACATAGATTCAATCAAGCTCATGTTGTTCATAGAATCACCTCAAGTAACTTTCCTAATTATCCTTCTCCTAGTCAATCTAAGAGTGTTAAAGAGATAAGGTTGGAGTATGAGAAGCAAATGATGAAGGTAGATAGGTTGAATGAGTGCAATATATATCAATCAGAGCTAATGTATAAAGTTGAGTCCTTATTTAGGCAAGATCAAGTCATATAATCCATGGAAGAGAGACTAGTAATATGGAGGCATCAACCCACCCAATGCAATCGGCCCACCCAATACAATCAACCTTGTGTGTCTTCTTCCATCCCAAGATAGCCTTATCTTATGAAAAAGGAACCCTATTTTGTCCCAAACCTCTTGAAAATGATAATTTCCCATCAAAAGAGGATAGAGGGATCTTCCAACTTTCCTAATAGGCCTTCTCTTACACTAAGTGAGAATCCTTATACCCCAAATCTCTTTTATCAAATGGTACTTGCTCACCAAAATAAAAAGAACCAACCTTATAGTGTACTCAAAGAATCCTTTTCTACATCTAATCAAGGTTCTCTCATTTCAAATTCTTTCTTCCAAATAACACTTGTTTATCCAAGAAGAATGAATGAATTTTCTAGCCCATTTAATGCATCCTCTCCTATGTCAAAGAAAACTCCTCCTACTATTAATCTCTTAAATTTGATAATCCAACACCAAAGGAGATTAGAGCAGCCTTGTATGGGAACTAATTACTCCAACTTCCCAAGTTATGATCCCTCATTTGAGGAAATCCATCCTATTCCCCATGGAAACTAATTCACCCATATTTAAACAAATCCTCTTGTGCATGTACAAAACCTAATTATCCTCCCCCAACCTCCTCAAACCCTTCAATCTTATCTCAAGATCCCAAGTTGGAGGAGTGCTCATCATGAATCAACTCAAAATATTGAAGAATAAAGGAAGGAAGAAAATATGCCTATTGGTTTCACATGTTGGAAGGATGCCCTTCAAATGCAAGCACAACCTAAAGAGGAAAATAAGGAAGAGGTTGATGAGGCTCATATGAATAGAAATGCAAATTTGATAAGTCATTCTCCTATCCCTCAATATGAAGTGTCTTCAAATGATGGAAGTCTTCTAAATTTTGATATGATGGTTGCAAGATGGAAAGAAGAGAATAAAGATACTCTAACATGATTTAACTCAGTTAAGGATTTTTATTTCCCTCCCACCCTCTCCTTTGATAATGGAGAACATGCCTTGTGTGAGGTGGAAGATAAAATTTTAGAACTCAAGGGTGAAGAAGATAATCTAAATGAAGGAGCAGAGTTTGAGGACTTGTAGTGGCATCATGGTAACTTTGAATACCTTAACCATCTTGATTCCCCTTTGGATCTCAATGAAGATGAGGGAAAGATAATTCTTGAAGACTTTGCTTTTGAAGAGGAGACTTTTCCAAGTGTGTCTCATGAGGATATTGACATTGCTAACACTTTTCAAGTCCAAGAAGAAGAAGCAATAGGTATGGATCCATATAGACATGATGAGATCTCACTATCTCTACTTGATGAGCTTCCATTATGTTTTGATGAAGGTAGTGAACAATCTATAAAAGGTAATGATGAGGAGATATAGAAGGTTATCATGATCAAGATTATATCTTGGTCCTTGATCAAGAAGAAGAAAAGTTAGAATGGTATGTATTTGACATTAAAGAAAGAGAAGGCCTTGAGAAGATTGAACAAGAAAGTGATTCTTTTTGGGATGAACTTGAAGACTATTATGTTAGTTACAACATTAAACTAACATCCCTTCCTTTAGAGATAAATGAAGAAGCTATGAATTAGTTTGTAAATCTTCTTGAATAAATAGAGAAGGATGAAGTTGCTCAAGACATATACCAATAAAGACATGAGCCAAAGAAGCCTACCAAAGTTGAAATTGTAGTTATAAATGCATTAATAAGCTACACTAACATGAAGGATTAGCATAAGACATGTATCATAGAGCAAGAGGAATACATATATGTTGAAGATATGTGTAGACACAAAAAATATGTCACACACACGTGTGTAACTCCCTATGTCAAAACCCCTTTTAACATATTTTTCAATAATAAAAATTAACCTCCTTAACCCATGCTTTTAGCCCTCACACATTTAATTAATTTAAAATACTTAATTAAGTTAATTAAAAACCCATATTTCCACCTTACTTGGCCACCTCATCCTATGACTAATTATCACCTAATGATTCATCTCAAGACCTAATCCCCTCATCCTAACTATGCAAGACTTATTCCCACTTCCAAACTAAATTCCTAATCAACTACCTCCTTCTTAACCTCTTATTTTTACCATTTTGTAATGGATTCCACACTTGGCATGAAGAGCAACAAAAAATAGGCTGAAAATAGAAATGTTTACCTATTCTAAGGCCATTCATGTTGGTTAACCCATGGCCAACATCGATGTTGGTGATATAAGCTAAACTCCAACCTGAAGTTCAAGTCAGTAGAAATCAAAAAAATTCATTCTTACTTGCATTCAAGCTCTAGGCATTCTATTTTTGACATCTTGGCTTACTGTCATCTTGTGTAAGTCAATCATGATCAAGAATTGAGCTCTAGAGAACCAATAACACCCACTTATTCTCTCTATTTAGGCATTCAAGTTTAGACTCCCTGATAGGATCATCAATCTGGCACTTATTGTTTAGTAACCATAGTTAAGTACATCACTTATTTTTTAGGTATTTTAAACATTTAGTTTGTTATCACTTTATATCTACTATGCACTGATTTACACACTCTTGATTGAACCCTCATGAGTTAGTTATAAAGCTTCCTCTCTTGTTTCACCTTAACCTAACACACCAAACCTCTGACTAGATCTACGCAAACCATAATCTCTCTATCTCTCTCATAACTCTCCCCAACCTCTTAGACCTAATCAAAACCATTTATTAGACCCAAAAAAGCCTTTTGCAAGCCCCTATGCAATTATTTCCCCTACCAACCTTGACAACCTAACTGACATTAGTCACATTCACTACTGAGCTTAGTAGTATAACTGATATTAGTCACTCCCCTACTAACATTAACGACTGTGGATTTCCTAACCTCTCCAAAACCTACTTAAACAACTTCTAAAACATAAACAAAATACACCGCCTGCACCCTGACACTCTCTACTACACTTAAGTTGTGAATAATGATAATATTATCTCTCTTTCACTCTCTCTTTACCTCTCTTTTAGTTGTTTATTACTCTTTTGTCTCTCAAAATTAGACTGTCATCTCTAAGGAAAGTTTCACACTTCCTAGAATAAGCACATAGCTTGGCAGCCCACTCATTTAACTACTAACAAACATCTTGTGGTAGTGATTTCTTACTTGTAGGTAGTCTTCCCCAGCAAAAGAGGAGTGCTTAAAATGTCTAGATACGGTGTGAAAACCAATTTAGTTTATTCTAATCACTTATCCACATCATTCATTTCTATTTTGCTTTAGATTTGAAATAGATAAAATTTAGTGAAACATTTCTAGCACACCTGATGGGACCCTAGAGTTTTCATTGGGTTCATTTATTGTTTTAAACATTCATATAGGTGCATTATAGTGGAAATTTCATTTTTTGCACTTCCTCCTCTTTTATCTTAAAATGAAAAATTCAATATATTTTTTTGTTTAAAGGCATTAAACTAAAATTTTCTTTCTTTTCTCTTTGCCTCTAAAAGCAATTTATCATTTTCTTTTACAAGTTAAAAAAAAAGAATATCTTATTTACTTATTCTTGCATGCACATTAGAATAGTGAATTTCATAATCTATTCCTATTTCATCTTTATTTTCATTTGAATCTAAACATTTCAAATTTGGGTTTAAAACTTACTGCATTTCATTGTTTGCTTGTTGCATATTAACTCACCTAGTTAATTACAAGCATTTTGATTAAATTGTAGTGCACCTATGTTACACAACCAAATCACATTCACATAAACAAACATTTAAAATCATCTAAAAAAAGGCCCATCAATATTTCATCACCTGGTGGATCACCTTATCCTACTCGACTATCCTACTTGGATTTCACCACCAAGGAGAGAACCCACTCCATTCTCTGGTAGAGTATAAATTATTGATAGAAGGTATATTTTGGCTAAGTAGCCTAGCTCAGCTCTAGGTCCATGAAGTGTAGAGAGCAAGCTCATATAACAATCCATGTACATGGTCTAACATAGATTTCCTTTTGAGCATTAAAACTAATTTGAAACTAGCTCTAGATTACTTTTTAGTACCTTCAATAATCAAATTCTCTTCTCACTATCTGATTAAGGCATAAGCCAATATGAGACTAAAAATTAATCTCTAGGACTTAATAGTTGTTAGCTGTATGTTCTTCTTCTGCTTTTTTGTTGCCTTTTGTATTTTGGAGTTGGTAAGGTTGTTTTTCTATTGATTCACAAAATCAATACTATTTCTAATACTCAGTTTGAATAACCTATTATCTTAGGTTTTTTGAGTGTTCTTCCTTCTTACATAGACCTCTTACATCCACTATTTTACCTAGTTTCAACTTCTAGTTTCTTAAAACATCATATTTTCCATCTCCTAGGATATCACAGTGATCGACATCGGTTAACCCTACCATCATCAATATATTTTACCTACCGACATCGATTAATCCACTGATGTCAGTAAACTTTTTCTACCAACATCAGTCAAGTGACTGATGTTGGTGACTATTTAATTTCATCTACTCGAAACAACAAGTTGAAATAATCCACTTACCCACAATCAAAATTGGTTTTTCCTTATTCTATTTCTAATACAAGGTAGTAAGATTATTTATACTTCCTCTTGCATGGTACTGACACAAGCTCAAGACAATATTCTTGTTGATTACATAAGCCAAAAACCACTTCCACCTTCCCCTCTCACTTCTAATTCTATGATGGAACATACCTCAGATACAGAGCATACACCCAACCCCAACCACATTCCCATTGTCCCTGAGGGAGGTCAAGATTTTTATAAATTTCTTGATTACAATGTGGTAGCCCTTCAACATTACCTTGCTATGAGCCGAACCCATAATTCTTTGAGTGACCTAATCTATGGTATGCCAACCTCTCTAATGGATACAACCTCAGTTTTATTTGCCTCCATTGTTTTTCCCATGGTTACCCAAACCACCACTTTGATGAGTAACCCAACTATAAAAGTGTAGCATGTCTAACTTCCCAATCCCACCTAAACCTTGGTGTGACTTCCCTACTTTCACAACCACAACTAGTTCAATCAAGTCACACCCCATTCTAGAATTTAGTGGTACCTATTCCATCTACCCTCATGCCTATAATTACCTGAGTTATGACTCTCCCTTCATCTAGTCTAACCATGCCAATAATCCAACCTACAATAACAACTAACCAAGGCATAGTCTCCAACCCAATGGGATAAGCCTCTTTTCTTTCTGCACCCCAGCCTATGACTCATTATCCTTATGTTTCTCTAACACAACCTCAAAAATGTTATCATATGCTCCCTCTACTTCCTATTAGTTTCCCTATAACTTGGGAGGTATCCCCCAAATTAATTCCCTTCCAGACCTCATTAAGATGCTGATGGACAAGATGTCTAATCTAGAGACATCCATTTCTAGTTCAAAGAATGTGTTATCTTATGATCAAATATGCAATGAGCCAATCCATCCTTTTGTGCCTATTTTCCCTTATCTAAGCCAATGGGAACTCCCTAAATTTACTCATTTTTAGAGTAAAGAGGACCACAACAGAGCTTGCAAGCATTTAGACATGCTTGTTATTAAATAAGGCATGATTATGCATTACTACTTCATACTTTCCATATGTCTTTTTCAGATGTTGCATTGGATTCGTATAGCTCTATACCTCAACATTCCCTTTTCTCATTTACCCAATTTGCACAAATATTCCTAGACCATTTCTCTATTAACATTTCAAAGAAGATTTCTATAACATACCTTTATTCTATCAGATAATTTAATGATGCATCTATTGCAAATTTTGTCACTCATTGGAAAAGCTTGATCAATAAACTCTCCTCCTTACCCCAACTTGAGCTTATTGAGATTTTCTCAAGGGTATGTGCTAAGCACATCTCATCCACACTCTGGGTACACACTTTTTTCATATTTGATGAGGCCTTTATAATGGCATGAAAACTTGAGGTTCATGCTATGGATGAAGGCAAAGTCAAGTTACATAGTAAGAATCCCAATTCCAAATCAAATGAATCTTCCTCTTCTAAAACTTCCCATTCTAACCAAAAAGTTAAAGGTTCTGCCAACATGGTGGTTGTTAAGACAATTTCTTCCACAACCATAAACCATTCAAATTCTTTGACTTCCCAAAATATGACCAAGAAATTCCAACGATGGTATAAACAAAGATAATACAATCCCATTTTGGAGTCATATACGTTCATCTTAGAAAAACTATTAAAACAAGTTGTCGTAACCCTTCCTCAAATCAAACCTCCTATATAGTTTGACCATTCTCATCCTATCCCAACTTGGTAGAAGGAAGATGAGTTTTGTGGTTACTATCGAGATAAATGCCACAATTATAATAACTATAAGACACTCAAGAACATTTTTCAAGATATGATTGATTGAGGTGATCTCATCTTGGATAATCCTAATTCACCCCCAATCAAAGTATGGATGTGTTCAAACACCCTTTTCCAAACCATTCACTGAATCAAAATATTGTCTAGTGCACAACTAACTCAGGGGATCATAATATCCATATAGTTAATATGGTCTTTCCTTTACCTCTAGTTCAACCTTCCCCTCAATAAGAGACATCAATTTCATCAATTCCTCCCCCACATTTAGTGGAATCTATTTGACCCATTCTTCCTCCTCAGGTAGAAGAGCCTATTCCACCTGTTCCACTCCCTTGAGAGGAAGAGCCTCCTTTACCACTTCTTTTGCCTCTTGAGGAGCTTGTAATGCCAATTCCTTTTGCACCGATATTACCTATCCTCTTACCACTTTAATACCATGCCCTACCCATTATTAAACCACATGTTAAAGGGAACATCATTCCTACATTATACCCTCTTGAGGAACATTCTTCACCTACCTCTCCTCCACCTATAGATAGTAGTACCCCACCCACTCCACCTTTACACGTAGAGGAGTCAGTATTATCTACTCCCATAATAGATGCGAGATGTATTGTGCTTACTCCAATTGTCCCACTCTTACCCCTTCTTTTACCCATGGAGGATCATAATTTATCGACATGTTGAGGGAGCCATAATACATATGCTTTACCCTCTTGAAGAAACTTATTCACCTACCTCCCCTCCACCCATGGTAGACCATGTCTCTTCTCCTATCTCTATCGAAGAGGACCCCATTATGGTTCTTTCGCATCTTTGGCCTAAAGTAGTAGAAACCAATAATTTATCTCTTTCCCAAACACTACAACCTTCATCAAGACACAACTATAAGGCCTACATCAACTTCATCTAAACCTTTCTCATATTTGGTGAAAATTCTAGAATTTCTTGACTCTACAAAGCTAGATCATGCAACATTTTGGGACCATATAGAAAATCCTTATCCAACACAACAAATGTCAACCTTTATTGCTAACCCTCTCACTACTATTTACCCCAATTATTTAACAAAGCTAGAGCTTCTTCACCAAAATCACCTGAAGTTCAGCCATCTATGTGAGAACCCTCACCCTCATAGGAATCTACCACATTAAAGATTAGGCACTTAGGTGTACACCCCATTTCTAATTTAATTCATCCACAAGTGAAATTAGATTTAACTCCTCAACCATAAGTTGGAGTTCTATGGCTTGAATTATAGAAAAATGTTAAGCTCCCTAGATCTCGTCAATCCCTTCTTCAACCCTCAACTTTACCATCCATTTTGGGACCACACTCCTCTACCTTAGCTGGAATATTAGCTAACCAAGCAAAATAAAAGTTTAAGATACCTACACTCCTACCTTTACCATCTAGTAGGTGTTTCACATCTGACACTAAGAAAGTGATAAAAAAACACATAACTCCACTATCACCAAACAAAGCACCATGTAAAATTACCTTTTCAACACTAAAACATAAGAAAGTGTCCACTCCTATTAACACAATAAGTGTGAACCCACTTGCAGGCTCTCAAAGCTTTTTATTACATTAATTATTACAATCTTATATAATAAATCTTCCTCCCATTAAGCCTTATATCCCTCTTGGAATGAATCCATCTTGTTTTAATGATACATAAGTGTGTTTATATCATCATTCACCTAGACATGATATTGAGAGTTGTAAAGCCCTCACAATAGTCATTTAGCAACACTTTAATGTCGACACTTTCCTAAATGATACTAACATTAACCTTCTTGTTATTCCACCTTTGGAATCCATAGTGCCTCCTACTATTCCAACTAAATTCAAACCTAAGATTTCATCATAACCCCTTTACCACCTCCTTCACTGACATTTCAAATCAACATAGTTAATGTGGCCACACGGTCAGAAAACCAAAAAGATAAAGCCAAGGAAAAGATCAATACTCCTTGGGCTCATCCCTTCACAAAGACACTCCTCCTAATCCTAATATTTCCATCTTGGGTGTTCCAAAAACAACATATTTAGACATTTTTCAAACCTCAATGGTGAAACAACTTCACCAAACTTCTGTGAAAATATCATTGTATGAGTTAATCCAAAAACCATCCCAACACCATCAAGCTTTGATTAGTGATTTGAAAGTGATTGATGTACAATAAAATTATTCCAAAACTCTTATAGCTTTGGTCATATCACTTAATTCCATGTCCCTAATTTCTTTTAGTGATTCAAAAATTACACTTCAACACCTTGAAGATCAGGATTCTACCATTTTTATTATTGCATATATTGATCAAACTCATGTCAAAAGAGTCATGATCGATGGGGGAGATAATACTAATATTATTTCCACCCATTCCTAAAAATAGCTAGCCTTTCCTAACAATTACATGTCTCAAACCGATGTGGTACTCTGCTCTTTTAATGATACTATAGCTATTATGGTGGGCACTATCATCTTATATATCCATCTAGGTCCCCACACTATTCCCAAGATATTATATGCTATGGAAGGAGAGTTATAATATAACATACTACTTAGATGACCTTGGATACATGCTATGGCATGTATACCCTCAAATTTGCACCACTATATCATGTTTGAACATGATGGACAAGTACATGTCATACTTGCTAACCCACATCCATTAAAAACATGCAACATGACATATAATCCCAATAATTTTCTCATTCCATTAAAAACATCATCTTCTCTACATGATACTTCTAAAGCCTCCACAAGCTCCACTCCCTTGATTACATAGATATCGACAACATAAATTCCTAACAAGGATGCCATGGAAGAGACCTTTCAACATTTGACACTCGATGCATATCATTTGTTGATGCTCAACATGTTCTATACTCCACACGAGTATGGAAGGATTCACATGAACCCAAATTATGATCCTTGTATTGGGATGGTCATCCCTTATGCCCCCCTAACCTTCAAACCAATTTCACATATGGGGGAATTGATCATGTTCTTACTATTAACAATCCATCTGTTTCAACACAACCATTTACCTGTGACTTCTCTTTCCTAAGTAACCCTAGATTCATTCACACCTATCTCTATCGATGTGCCTATAAAGTATTTGGTTTGGGTTATTATGAACAAGGTGTCCATATGCCTATTAAATATCCCACTAGCCAACCTATTGAAAATGCCAAAAAGAGGCATGGAGTGGGATATGATGAACTGACTAAGCTCATTAAAACTTCTCATGTACCAATTATCGAAGAACTAGTTTCTCCTTCTCCACCTTCTTCTCCACCATCACCTATTGAATCAAAGTTATATATACTTCCTAGTTTTTTTCTTTAATAAATTCTATCTATTTGGGGCCTCTCACCTATCATTAGGGTAAGGAAATGAGGTCCCTTACTCTTATTCATCTTGAAATAATCGATGAAGACTCTACCACTATTAACACTATTGAATGTCAAGATGATGATGTAATTCTCACCTACATGGGTGTAGATGATTCCTATATCCAATGATCTTTCCTATCTAAAACAAAATCTATGTTAAATGAATCAACCATTGACATCAACCTACCCTCTCATGATAACCCTCACATCCTCAAGATTGGCCAATCTTTAGATTCCTTTGAGTAAGCTAATTATGCCATATTTCTTAATGACCATAGAAAATACTTTGCTTGGTCTTATAATGACATGCCTAGTATTGACCCCTCTATCATCACCCAAAACATTGTCACCAATCGAGATGTTAAACATGTTAAGCAGAATCTTCACAAGATGCATCCTTATATTGTTCTCTTTGTCAAAGAAGAGCTTGAATGCCTCATTTTTTTAACTTTATCCAACCCATCAACTACCTTCAATGGATTTTCAATATTGTTCATGTCATAAAAGTGATCAGGGGAATTTGCATTTGCACCAACTATCATTATTTAAACCTTGCTTGTCGAAAAGATGACTTCTTATTGCCAAGTATCGATGAAATTATTGATGTAACAACTAGGCATGAGATGCTATAAATTATGGATGGGTTCTCTAGATATAATGAAATCTTAGTCACTCCTAAGGATCAACATAAGGCAATCTTCATTACACCATTGGGGACTTTCTATTTTTAGGTCATGCCTTTTAGCCTAAAGAATGCTGATGCAGCCTACCAATGTGCCATGACTTACATTTTCCATGATCTCCTACACAAAATTATGGAATATTACATGGATGACTTACTTGGCAAGTCTAAAATTCACCAAGATCACTTGACAATTCTCAAAATTATATTTTCTTGTCTCCTCTAATATAAAGACTTTTGGCCCTTCTCTTAATGGGGCTTAGATCTAATAAGAGAGATTAATCCTCATTCATCTCTCCATCATCATTCTAACATTACTACCACTAAATACTTCACTAAGTGGGTTGAGGCCATCACTCTTATGTCCACTAAAGCTGACAAAATTATTGACTTCATCAACCATCACATCATATGTCATTTTGGTGTCCCTTATAAAATTATAATAGATAATGACAAATCTTTCAAAAACATGACTATTCAAAGTCTTTGTAATACATTTGGAATCAAATTAAGCTTCTCATCATCATACTATCCACAAGTTAATGGACATGCATAAGCTTCTAACAAAACATTGACCAAAATTTTAATGAAGGTAGTCAATGATACATGTAAGGATTGACACACACACATTACTTTTTCTTTATGGGCTTACTTCACTAGCATTCAAACCCCTATGAGTGTTACACATTTTTCCTTGGTATATGGGATAGAGGTTGTTTTGCCTCTTGAAGTCTAGATTCATTCTCTTCACATTTTTCTACAAGACATACTAATGATGACTTTCACCAGGAATGTTTAGCTCAACTTGACTTGCTTGATGAGTACCGTTTCATAGCCCTCAACCACCTCCAAATCTATCAAGACTATATCAAACATGCTTATAAAAAAATATCAAAGAGCAAGATTTTAATATAGGAGATCTCATCTTAAAATAAAATTAACACGTGACAAAAATGGAGAAAATAAAATGGGGTAAGTTTACTCTTAATTGGATTGGAACTTATATCATAACTCACAAGTATGGCTCAAGAACTTATCGCTTATCTTCTCTTGAAGGAAGGCCAAAACCTGAGCCTTTAAATGCCTTACACCTATGACCATTCTTTTATTAAACAAGCATCACTTTACCTCATGTTTAACTTGAGCTCATCCCTTGAATATCCCTATTGCATTCATTTCCATTCCACTTCACCCTTACTCTTATACACTTAGTTAACTTACACAGTGGTATGGTTTTTCCCTCAAAGTGGAAAACTCCTAAGCCTCTATAGTATTTTCCATGACTAAAAAAATCCAAAAACAACAAAAAAATGGGATATGTGACACAGTTATAATGTCTTAGGTCATGCTTCTCAATATAGGCTACTCCCTTGAAGGACAACTACGTAACTTCCCTTTGCTACTATCAATAGACTGCTCCCTTAAAGAATAACTATTTAAAATTAAAAACAAATGCTTAGACCACTCCCTTGAAGGATGGATAAGCCAATCTTTATTCTCAAAGGGAAAAACAAATGGAAAAGTCTTCTCACATCGATCAAATTTATACAACCTTAACCCATACAAAATCCTATTTTAGGCTTCCTACATTGATCAACTTACACAAAAAAAACAAAAAAAGATTTAAGTTATGGACTTGCCTATATTAGCTTTCGAGTCACCTATAAAAGGGGAATATCATCCCTATTTTGTAGGTTATGCTACCCAAACATTTTCCCTCATTTTACCCTTTTTCCCCTCATACTCTTTCAAAGGACTATGAAGCTCACTTAATATAAGGTAAACATGATGCTTCTCTAACAAACACAATGGTTCAAAGATATAAGGCATGAAAGACACTCATTTTTTTGAGCCTATTTATGTTATGGTTACAGTCTTTGATGGTGCATGAGCATTTTTCCTCTTTATTTTCCCATCCACATCACATGTCGATCTCTCTATTGAGATGAAGAAATAATGTCAAACCGACACTATCAAAGCCTACTAAATTTATTTTATGCATACACCATCACAAATATGGAAAAATACTAAAATAAACTAACATAACCAATTTATTCATTTTAAGCATCTACCATCACAAAATATGGAAAAACACTAAGATGAAACTAACCAACCAACCATGCATATACCACCACATATATGGGAAAGGCTAGTCTAACTCAACTAACATGATCAACATTAATATCAAATTAACATAGCATAAAATTATCATCTAAATGATCATCATCCAGATCATCATCATAATCACAATACACACACCTCAAAACATAATAAATGAGCATATCATGTATATATATATATATGTATATATATATAGATATGTATATATATATATAGATATATGTATATATGTATGATCAAGATACATGTCCATAACTACATCATCATAACATCACCTCTCTCTCTCTCTCTCTCAACACATACATCTCACATATTGGTTCATAGGTTATTATACATATAACAAATATAATAAAAAATGGCAAACTCTGACACTCAGGGTCCTTGAGGCTCTCTACATGGTCATGAGGAAGTAGTGTCATCACCACTCTCTACCCATCTACGTCTATGTGAGATAGAAGCTATGGCATATGACATAGACCTCTCCTACTCTCTAAACTTTGAATATCTCTAAATTTATGAAAACTATCTAATTTCCCTCTCATAATAGACAATCTCATCCAAGGTAGTCAAATATCTTGCTAGAGATACAATCTATGGAGGTCTCATAACACTTGATGATGTCCTAACCTATACTAGTCCCTATGGCAATGAAGGAGGAGTAACCTCACCTACTACTCTCAGATTATCTCTCTCTACTATCACTATAGTCACCTAACCTTGTAAAACTACAACTTAGCCCTATAGTGCTATAACCTGGCCCTATAGTGACCCAATCTGGCCCTACAACATCACCACCTACCCCTATAAGGCTAATACCTATACCTCAGTTGTATCTCTAGCCTACACTGCTACATCTCAATCCTATACCACTAAACCTCTCTCTCTCACCAACCCCTATAAATCTAGAAGTGGCCTCTTAACCTCCACTACATGATGTAAACCTACCCACCAAGCTATATATGTTGCTATGCACCCTGGGTCTCCAACACCTAGCCCATCTATCTCCTAGGGCAATGGCAGGGGTGCCTTTATGTCATCCCTCCTATATAGAGGGAATGTAGGTAGAATATCCTAGACTAGACTAAACTATCTCCTAACCCATGTCATGGGTAGCATCTCCAACTCACCATATCATATCCCCCTAACCCATAATGAGCTCTACAAACCAATAAGCTATTGTGCTTATCTTCTAATAACTAGGTATGTTAGATAGGGTCTCCACAAAATATTAATAGGGATTCAAGCCCTCAATTATGTACTTATAATAGGCAATGTCTTGAAATATTCCATCCACTTAGGTCTATGCCATGCCCTGTCTCCACCATCTAAAACCAACCCTGAAGCTAGCTAGGATCATGGTAGGTAATCCCAAAGGTCATGTCACCATAATGTGCTCATACACCCAACAATATAGTAGATAACTAACACATAAATTGTATCACCATCACAATCTCAAACCCCACAGCTCTTTATATAACTATGCTAAAAATATAGACCCCAAGCAAAAATTGTCTACTACTCAACCATATATGCAAGCATACCTATCAATGCAATCAAAAATTTACCACCATCTATATCTGATAATGCATACATTATGATCTTGATCATCATCATGATACTGAATTGATGCTACTCATCAACCATATAGAGTGGTTCATACATGAAACTCACTAAATGGTAGGTCACCTCACTAACATGCTCTCCATATAATACAACCATGTGCATATCATGATCCTCTGTTGAGCATGCAAAGAGCTCCTCACCCTAGAGTTTTAGCTATAAAATCCTATAAACATCGTCCTGAGTCACTGTCAACTCTTCGATTGGTAAATAGAAGGTGTTGGTGGTGTGATCCCACCTCTCAATCAATGTTATCATAAGGGACACATCCTAGGTAACTCAACAATATCATCACACTCCTCCTAACCCCATAGTTGCCATGTGCTCCCACTCATCTGGAGTGACATCTATCCTTATACATGTCAACAAACTTGGTAGATGATCTCATAATACTAGCTCCATCCTCATTTGCATCCATACACATAACAACTCAAGTCACATACTTTTTAATATACTCTATCACCACCTTTTTTCCCTTATTTTTGGGAGAACTACATTGGTCTGAGGCCCTAAATTAGGGTATGTAGGAAACACTCAGTCAACACAGGGTCTTTTGAGGTTAGCTTAGCTATATACTCACCTAACTAACTACCCTACTCTTTTCTCTCTACCTCAGGCTTCACTACCTCTCTCTCTACCCTATGCTTCACTACCTCTCTCTCTATACCCTATGCTTCATTTCCTATTCTCTTTCTCCACCCTAGGCCAACATGCCTATCATAACTCTATTCCTCACAACCTATATCCCTAACCCTTAACACTATGCCCTATCTTTTAAGCCCTAGACCTCTTGACCTATCTCAACTTCCCTTTTTACCCATGTCCCCTAACACACCTTTTTAGATCTTTTTCCTAGGCTCTGGGAGAACTACATTGGCCTAAAGACCTAAACCAGGCTATGTAGGTATCACTCAATTGACACGGGGTCTTTTGAGGTTAGCTCAACCATTAGGCTAGTTGACTACTTCCAAAATGGATCCAAATTGACCCTTTATCCTCTTTTTCTAGTCATTAATAGTTACTAACATCAGCATTACTACTGATATCAGTGCTTACTAGGCCTAAGTGTCAGCTAACATTGACAGACACCTGTTGACCTTGATGCCATGTTAGCTGATGTCAGTGGACCTCATTGACGTTAATGTCTGGTTTAGCCCCAGGGCCAAACAACACAAACCCAACATTATACATTTCACCTAAAAACCTACCCAAACAATCCCCTAACTTATCCTAAAACTAACCTACCCTATTTTATACCCCTCCACTAACATTTTATACACCCCCACCTCTAAATTAGCCTAAAAATTACAAATACCCAAATCAAATATCAAACCAACTAGAGACTCTTACCTTATCTCTCTATCTCCTTCTAGTTGGCATAGTGGGCTCTTATGGTGGTGTGCTTCCTACTGGGTCCCTTCCTTACTCTACCATCTTGATCACTCTCATATCTCTATTTTTTCGCTCCAATCACAAAGTTACAAATGAGATTGGTCAACTGCCAAACCCCTTTTTGTCAGGTTTGGTCAGCGACCAATGTTAGCATTCTTAAGCTAATTTTCTAATGTTGATGCTTATGCATATTGATATTGGTAATTTTCCCCTAGTTTACTAATGTTAGCACTTTCTATTACCAATATTGGTAATGTCATTAATGTTGGTATAATTAAAATAATATTTTCCCCAACAAAGTAACCCCAACTTTTTAGACTTTACCCATACATTGGGACTACTAGAGATCACATATATCTCCCCAACCATGAAAAATACCATTTAAGATCACTTAACTATTCACCTATGATGAATTTTCTTGGAGATCATGAATATCTCCTTGCTCATTAACCCTTTTGCATCTACCTTGCATTGTTTGTCTTGACTGCTTATGCTTTTCCACTATAGTCAGTTATTGTGCACATGCATGTATATTAGGTGTTTTGGATGGTAACCAAGCTTATCCTATCCCCTTCAACCCTTTTGTGTTTCTTAGGGACACTTCCTACCTTATATACTTGGGACACATCGACCATTAGAGGTACAACTTTGATTGTTTTGACCTCTTAACTATCACTTATAAGCTATGCTTTGGTTACTTCTATTTGAGTCCTCCTTAACCTTTCCTATTCTTGAATTTAACGATTATAGCTCATTTTAGTATACACATATGGAGTGATAATAAATTCTCCACCACTAACCCAATTACCTTTTTATCAAATTGGTACCTGATTCTATTTTTTCCTCCATCGATTCTTATTTTGAGGGGGGATACCTCATCCAATACTTGGAGCATCTAACTCCTATTTTTATCTTATAAACTTGTCTATACAAATTACAAGACAAAAAGGGGAAAATGTAGACACCAAAATTATGTCACACACATGTGTGTAACTCCCTATGCCAAAACCCCTTTTAACCCATTTTTAAATAATAACAATTATCCTCCCTAACCCATAATTTTACCCCTCACACATTTAATTAATTTAAAATACTTAATTAAGTTAATTAAAAACTCCTATTACCACCTTACCTAGCCACCTTTCCCTATGACTAATTCTCACCTGATGAGTCACCTTAAGACCTGATCTACTCATCCTAACTACCAAAGACTTATTCCCACTTCCAAACTAAATTCCTAATCAACTACCTCCTTTTTAACCTCTTATTTTTACCATTTTGTAATGGGTGCCACACTTGGCATGAATATCAATAAAAAATAGGCCAAAAATAGAAAGGTTTACCTATTATAGGGCCACTGATGTTAGTCAACCCATACCTGATGTCAGTGGGATTTGACATCAGTGATATAAGCCAAACTCTAACCTAAAGTTTAGTTCAATAAAAATCAAGAAAATTCATTCTTACTTGCATTCAAGTTCTCAACATTATATTTTTGATATCTTATCTTACTATCATCTTACATAAGTCAATCATGATTAGGAACTAAGCTCTATAGGACCAATAATAGCTAATTTTTCTCTCTATTCAAGCATTTAGGTTTGGACTTCCTGATAGGGATCATCAATCTAGCACTTATCAGTCAATAACCATAGCTAAGTACATCACTTATTTTGTAGGTCTTTTAAACATTTATTTTTCTATCACTTTATATCTACTGTGAATTACTTTACACACTCCTAACTGAACCCTTGTGAGTGAGTTACAAAGCTTCCTGACTTGTTTCCCCTTAACCTGACACACCAAACCTCTAACCAAATCTACCCAAACCATACTCTCTCTCTCTCTCTCTCTCATAACTCTCCCCAACCTCCTAGACCTGATCAAAACCATTTCTTAGACCTATAAAAGCCTTTTTCAAGCCCCAAGGCAATTATTTCCCCTATTGACCTTGACAACCTAACTAACATTGGTCACATTCACCATTGACCTTGGTGGTATAATAGATATTGGTCATTCCCCTACTAATGTCAATGACTATGGATTTCTTATCCTCTCCAAAATCTACTCAAATAACTTCTAAAACATAAATAAAGTACACCACCTACACCCTGACACTCTGCTACACTTAGGTTAAAAATAATGGTAATATTATCTCTCTTTCACTCTCTTTACCTCTCTTTTAGTTATTTATTACTCTTTTATCTCTCAAAAGTAGACTGTCATCTCTAAGGAAAGTTTTACATTTCCTAGAACAATCACGTAACTTGGTAGCCCACTTATTTAACTACTAATAAACATATTGTGGTAGTGATTTCTTACTTACAGGTAGTCCTCCCTAGCAAAAGAAGAGTGCTCACAATGTCTGGATATGATGTCCAATCCAATCTAGGTTTATTCCAATCACTTATCCCCATCATTCTTTTCTATTTTCCTTTAGACTTGAAATAGACAAAATTTAGTGAAACAATATGTTTGAATAAATCCAATTGGATACCTGCCAATGAAGGTGACAAACAAGAGGTATGAGTCATCAATATTATACTTAAACAAACCAATTATTTAGCATCATGAGGTTTCTTGTCATGAAAGAGACCTAAGAAACTTCCCCTTTGATCCAGGAGGGAGAAGAAAGTATCACGTTATATGTATATAAGTAGTTTGATTCTTATTTTGTTGTGTTTCCTATGTGTCTTGTTGACACGTGTATGTTTATTTCTCTTGTCTTGTGTGTGTTTTATTTTTTTCATGTGTTTAGGCCAATCATTAGTCTTTTTGGTCAAACTTGTAGTCATAGGGCCTAATGTTGCTATTTTCAAAGTGTATTGACTCCCTTTACCCAATAAATAGGATAAGGCCACTGATCTTTAGCATAGCAGGCATGTTACCTCTAGGAATTAGCAAAAAATGTTAACCAAATTTGAATTTTAGTCAAAATAGGTCAACCCCTACATATTTAAACTTTTCATAGGTTTCTATATGTCTTATAGGGGTCTCATATTGGTCTAGGCATTTCACCTATCCCTATTCTAGCCTTAGTGTAAGCCTAACTTCCTTGTACTTGCTTAGTCTTGAAAAGTCAACCTTGATCAACTATGGTCAAACATGGTTAAAGCATCAATACTTTTATATATGTCTTAATAGGGTCAATGAAGTGTTCTAAGGTGTCCCTAAGCTTTTAATTAACCCGTTTCCATGTTTTTGTATGATAAAGTGTCTTTTTAGTCAGTTTTGAGCCCAATCAATGACTTGTACAAAATTTTTCAAGGAGAAAATTATATCTAAGGAGGATTCTAATGTGTATGAGGTTAGAGGATGTTAGGGAATAGTCAGAGGTAGAAAAGAAGTAGTTTTATGCACTAAAATAGGGGAATCTTCTAAAAAATGTGCTCTTAATGGCACCTTTATATATTTGGAGAGTCCATCTTCAGGTGAGAACATGGGCATAGTGTCTTTTGAGATTCCTAAAGTATTACCTATGCTTGGTGTGTAGAAACAATGTCAAAAGATAAAATTTTGCTTCTTCTCCTTCTTTCTTACCTTCACAAGCCAAGAAGGGTCAACTTTAGATGCTTGGTGTAGGCCAAAAAAATGGATTTGGGGGAATTTATCTTGGGAGTTGAGATGGGTCTTAGTCTGATTTAAATCCATCAGAATAACTTTAAGTTTCATGTCTCCTCCTTTATGAACCATTGTTATGAATCTAGGTAGCTTCTTATGCTTTTACATGCAAGGAGTCCTTTATAAAGATTTTTTTTGAGTTTTTTGATTGGATTTGATTTATTTGTTTATGAATGTGTTTCTCAAGGTTTTATAGGGCCTCTCCATAGGTTTCTCTATCATAATCTTAGCATGAGTGTTCTCAAATGCCTAAGAAATCCTCTTTTAGGTTTGTTATTGGTTGCAGATCTGATTCCTCCTTCATGGAAAGTTTTGTATGTTTTAAGACCATTGAAGACCACCTTGAAAGTATATGAAGGTCCTCTGAAGGTGGTGGGAATTTTTTTAAGTTATAAAAATAAAAACAAGTATCTTACTCTCTCAAGGTTGACCTAGAGGCCTAATACCTACCAAAGAGACACACAAATGTTTATAGAGGACATTCACATTGAAATAGGGCATGTGATAAATTTCAAGATTTTGGATAGTTGGAACGTCTCATTTTAATACTTAACGAAGAGTTTTGGTTAGTTTTAATATACCCTTCATGTTGTTTACTCACTCTTTCATCCTCACTACCTTATACTCAGAGATAAACACCAACAAGAAGTAATTGTAGAGCTAGAAGAGTGTGTATAGAAGGAGATTAGTAGGGTTGGGTCCTCATGAGGTTTGTAAAATTTTAGGTTATCATGATAAATTTTTTTGAGACCCCTTGGTAATCTAATTATTCCTATAAAAATCACTTAGAAAGAGAGCTAGGTTTTTAGGACCATTTTCCCTAAAATGGCAGAATAAAGAGGCTGCCCTTTTTGGGGATTTGAAATAGGAGAGAACATGAAGTATTATTGAGGATAAAAAACTAAATTTTATATCCTTATCATAGGGTATTCATTTTATAAAAAGAAGAAGATGGGGAACTAAGAGAACATCAGGTTCAAAGACCTAGAAAACATGCTTTCAAACACTGAAATTACTTAGTGTTATCTACAGGAATAATCTCCAAATGACTTTTAGACTCTCAAGGTGATAATATGTAAAGAATTTACACCATAATAAGTGAATTATATGAATTTTTATCACAAAAATTCATTAATTACCACCCAAAGGATATATTTAAACAAGTGAACCTCCATAAACACCTACAGGTACACTCAACTTGGAGAAATAACCACCTACAACTAGGCTTAGCTTTGAACTAAAGTAATACATGGTAATCTTAGTTTTTTTCATGTTCATGATTATATAAGTGGTCTAAATTCTTTGAAAGTGAAAAATGAGGTTTAAGGAAATTAATTTAAGCCATGATTTTAGCAGGGAAGTCTAGAACCGCAAGTATGTAACTAGGTCTAGTAGGCCTAATCTAGGCCTAATGCTTAAAGGGTAGTCCACTACCATTTTTTTGGCTAGATGGGAATTTAAATGACTTTATATATGTGAATGAAGACCTTGAAGGTGTGTTCAAACTCATAGTATGTAGAGAATACCATCAAGAAGCTATTTATTGGCTTGAAGGCACTCAAACATTGTAGAATGCAGAGAAAAGACCTAAGTTACCAAATTAGAATGCTCATAACTTCCAGGAGGATTTGCATGGAAAGATAAAGTGTTTATATATGTTAGAGAGGGTCTCCAAGAATCCCTTAATGACATTGGGGTAGAACTATAATGTGCCATTTTTATGAACAATGCGTAAGAATAGAAATTGCTTTAAAACCCTCACAAACCCTCTTTGAGAACCTGATTGGAGAAATGAGAGGGGTAATCTATCTAGGAGGCATGATGAATACATTAAGATAATTTTAGGTTATAGGGAACTCTCTAGGGCTTCTCCCCATGCACTTGAGTTGTACCCTACTTGTAGAAAATGTGTATAACATAGAATTTATTGATTGATCTGTGTATTTTATAGGTGTGGAAGAGTGTCAAGAGATGAAATAAAATTTAGGAGAGATATTAGGACTTGTTATAGGTTTTCATGGCCATATATTAAGCTATCTAGTCTCCTAAGTATGCCTGCTATCTTCTTCATCTTAGTTAGTCTAGTGAGCAACTGTATATCACTTAGTCTGAAGATGAGAGCTCTAATTGGGAAGCATTTTGAGGCTTTATTGATGAACCTAATGATATGGAGACCCTTATAAGATGTAATTACCCATTTTTCATGGATTCTATTGAAGAATTGGAATCATTTTTAGTGCCAAGTGTGAAGGGTGTATGAGAGAGAGTTTTTTATAGTTGTTAGGAATGATTTCTCATAGCCAAAATAATATGGATGATTAGGGACCATTCCAATGTTTATGGAGGCTTATCAATAACCCCTCATTATTAGATAAACCATAAAACCTATCTCATGCTTGATTCCATATTATTTTAATTTCTTCATCTCATTTGATAAGTGTCTTAGTGACCCTTGAGCTTTACTTACTCTCTCTTATCTCATTTGATTTATGTACTAGCTTTGTTGGATTTTTTAGGGATCGCTCTACCTAAGTATGGTGAATCAATACTCATTTATGGCCTTGGACTAATAAATATGCTATTTTTAGTGCATGCTATGGTAGTTGATCTTGTGCAAGTGTATGCTTACGTACTTTGACATGTTATCCTTCTTAGTGCCTTGTGTAGTTGGAAAGATCTATTTTGTAGGTCAGTAAAAAGTGTCTAATGTGTATTATAGGTATAGTGAGTAGTCTATTCATTAGTGTTTATAGAAGACCTATTTTCTAGTCTTCCTAGTCCAAGCTCTATTAAGGACCCCATGTTGAAACATTGATGTAGAAGAGGAGATTTTAGTTTGATGAAGTGTATGTGAATTTTTCCCTTTAGTTCAAAGTAAATTGAAAGTGGTGTGAGTAGAGAATCAATTTGGTTCATTATCTCCTTATCTAGGTTTAGTTTATGCTTCCTAGCCCTTTTCTTTGTAAATATAAGTGTGGTTTAGCAAGTGTGAAAGTGGTACATCAAGGGAACTAGCCCTAAATAGAGGCTCACCTCCACATAAGGTCACTCAAAACCTTGAGGTGTTTATATTATGCCACTTGAATGAGGGGAGTTAAATCATCTCCTTAAGGGGTGGAAGTTTAAGTGACAATAGTAGCCATATGTCTAAGAGGTATATCTAAGATGTGTAGGATCCCCCTCAATACTGATATATTAGTCATGTTCTTGGGATGTTAGGAATGGTTGACTAACACCTTTAGATGGGTGGTAGATGGGGATGTGATAGAGGTGGTTATCATATTAGAGGATGTCCATGCCATCCTCAAACTACCCATAGTAGAAGCACTGATGACCATAGAGATACCAGATAGCTTAGAGGAGAGGAGAGCCTTAGCCATGTGGGTTATAGGCTCAGAGATGATATTGAGAAGATGGAAATTTAGTATGGATGATGTGTATATATCATAGATTTTGAACCTCCAAAAGGTGGTGATAGGCCTTATAACATAATGAGTGCTCTATCACAAGTTGGATGGTAAGGTATAATTATTCATAGTATGCTTGAGTAGGATGATTCTAGAAGAGGGAGTATTAGATGATATTGGTTCTATCATTTGGGTTTAACTCATACATGATCTATTCGACATGCTAGTTAGAGAAATACTATGGGACTGATCTTACTACTAACAACATAGATATGAGAGATTTCCCATGTATCAACTAGTTGGGTTGCCTCATGTGGTTGATGATGGGTTACCTTTAGTAAAAACATGGTGGGAGGACTAGGTAGTGTGGGCCATGCCCTATGTGCTAGTGCTAAAGTCGATAAGACATGTAAACATTATGTGGCATCCATATAGGCACATAGTAGCTACATGGGTAAGCTGTCACATAATTACACCAATAATAGAGAGGAGAGAGGTGATTAGACACTATACATGGTGGAAAGAGCCACATCCAATGGAATATATGCTAGGATAGATGGGCCTACCTCATCTAGTGATACTAATACTGATGCCCTACTAGTGGGCTTAGTATGTGAGTGAGCCACAAAGGAAGAGAGGACTCAGACCATTGATAGTGAGGCTGACACTGAGGCCATGTTAGGAGTGACTATCAAATGGTTGGGCATAATGAGTGATAGAGGAAGAAGTGGAGGAGCCATAGATATTAGATGTAGCACTACCAACCCCATAGTGAGATGACCAATAGCCATCAAAGACATGATAATTATGGAGATAAGAGAGATTGAAGACTATAGACATCTTGAATGATCCCATATATGAGCCTAGATGATATGTTAGAGAGACCTCTCTAATAGAGGCTGAGATGGACACATGCCATGATAGCCAGGTTCAAGTTGATGAGGTGACCAATTGAGGAGGTATTAGGAGGCTGCATAGATGGGGAGACTGTGTTAGGTGATCATGTAGAGGATAATATCATAGGAGCTAAGACACAAATAGGTATGAAGATGGTTAAATTATTTCTTGAGTTTTTATTTGGTAGTAGAGAGATATAGATATATATTGTGAGATATGATAGTGATTTAATATCCATTTGATGTGATTTTATAAGTGTACCTAAGGATGAGGAGGAGAGATGGGGGTCCCTAGTGAGGGGAGCACTCCATGACATCCTAGATAAGACTCTATATCCATGTGATCCCATGACACTAGAGGATTCAAGTGTGACATCTACCCTAGCTCAGGGAAGTTGGTTTAGATTAGCTAGAAAGGTAGTGAGGCAAATACAAGTGCAAAGAGAGAGTGTGAAACCACTAGTAGAGATGGGTACAGGTGAGAGACCATCCTTGGTAGATAAGAGCATTTTTCATCTAAAGATAGTGACATAGATGATGTAGGCATATACAATGATGCAAACTCAGCTAACGTAGGCACATGTAGTGACCCAAGGTGAGTTGGTGTAGGCACAGGTGTAGATAGCATGCCTATAGGGATAGGCAGAGGGATTGAGATCTTAGAGTGCCTCATTAAAACATACCATTCAGAGTTCTTATACTGAGGCCTCAGTAGGTAGCATGGCTAGGCCATGAGATAGATATGATGGAGCTCAACCATAGTGCTAAGGCTTTATATATGGTTGTATATGTTTTATAAAACTCATGGTATATAATATGTATTATTTTGGCTTATTGGGTGTTGGTTATTTGTGTTTTCTTGATGATGGTTGTGTTTTTGGATGCTTTGGGAAATATTTCTTTCTAGCACATGTATTTAGTTTTGTTGTATATGCTATAGGAAATATATGTGGTGTGGTTTCTTTTCTAGAATTATGGAGTACACATGCATGGTTAAAAAGAAACAATTGAAAAAGGAATTGGAAAAAAATAATCAATCAAAGAAATGTAATACACACTAGTTCAAGTTGGGAAATGTGTAATAACAAAAAATGACTAAGTATAAAAATCCAATACAAATGACAAACAAGATGGTAAAAGGGGATTTATTTTAAAACCAATGTAAAATATTTTTGCATCAAATTAAAACAAGTAAAATCATACTAAATATCACATTGGGAAGTATGAAAAATAATGTAATAAAATGGAAGGTATGTAAAAGGGCACGAATGGTAATAAAAACAAATTAAAATTAAGTAAATCAATTATACTCGTTCAAGATGAGAAGCACAAAATTTACAAAAAATTGGTCTTAAATTTATCATACTAATTCAAGCTAGGAAGTATGAGAAATTCAAGAAATGGTTGTAATCTTACATGCACTCTGAAAAAAAAAAGTAAAAGGCAAAATAAAAATGAAGTAAGCATAAAACATACTAAATATCAAGATGGGAAGTATGTCAATGATGTGTAACTTCATAATCTATCGAATCTTATCTTTTATTTGACACATGTAAGTTTAGATGGTGACTTGTTTATTGGAAAATTTTGTTAGGAGGGCCAGGTCTTATCCATAGTCTTACAATGCAACTCACAAAATAAGAACCCAAGGGGTACCATATCAAGATTGGTAAAGAGAAGGATAAGTTAATGGTAAATCAAGGATGTGGGTAATAGGTTAGAATAGATGGTAATTTATGAGGGATGCCAGGTCCTATCCATGGTCTTACAAAGCAACTAACAAATGATATCCCATGGGGAGTGATTAGTAAGAAAAAAAATATTTCTCAAGAGGAAATATGAAGGATAAGGAATGAAAAAAGGAGTGTAAGAATCAAGACTTAGGCATCTTATGAGAAGACCTTAGGAGGCAAGAGGCATACTGAGGACATGAAAATACACTATAGGACTAGTGGTTGTCTATGTACATAGGAAACTTGATTTTTATAGACATAAAGCTTTGTAGGAAAATAGGTATGCTACTAAGATCAAGTCATGATGGTAGATTGGTACAAGAAAAATTAAAATGGACCTACCTTCCTATGATGTGTTCCTCACTCCTCAGGAACCCTTATAGAGCCTTCAGTCTACTACAAATATTGGGTACTTGCATGAGAAAATAGGTAGCACTAAAAGATTTTTTTTAATTCTCCTCTTGTATTATACTATCCTACCATTCGCTGAAGGACCTCAGCTCCACTATGAGGTCAACTATGGATTTTGAAATTTGACTAGAAGAAAGAGATATGCTTTGAATCATGTCTTTTAGTGTGATAAGTCTTTTAAGAATATTCAATAGTTTTACCTTTTGATATCATTACCTTTTGTTTAAATTATTTGGCTTTTAACTTTCTTTTGAAAGATTTTTTAATATTCCTCCTCCATATGGATTTGGAATGACCAATCATGAGAGAGATGGTGATACACATGAATTAGCTATAGGCTAAGGCTAAAGGAAGCTAAGTAATCCAAGACAAAATACTGACTATAACACTTAGGCTTGACAGTGAATTGAGCATGTGATCTCAAGTCTCAACCATGTATATGCTTAGTTTGTGGAAAAATAAACAAGGGAAAAAGGAGATCCAAAGGAGGACCGATGAAAGGAAATAGTAATGAGAAAGATTTCTTGTGAACTAGTCACATGGTAATAGGAGATAGTAATCAAAGGGAAGAAGGTAAATATAATCAAGTCATCATGACAACTATCTATGAAAAATAAATATAAGAAAGAAAACAATCATGAAGATACAAGGGAAGAGTTTTGAGAAAAAACCTAAAGGCAAAAAAAGAAATGATAAGAAAAAGACAAGTATATGCAAAATGAAAAATAATAACAAAAGCTAACTATAGTACAATAAGAAAAAACATGATATAAGATAGGAAATAATTTGACATAGTGTCAAATGATATAATCAAAATATAAATAATATTGGAGCACATGTCTAATCTAAATATAAATGAGAAAGCACCATGCATGTGCTCATAAATACTAGTAAATCTATCCACACATTATCCACAGGTGAAGGAATCATAGGTAGAGACATAAAAGGTGGTGAAGGGACCATAAGAGGTGATGGAATAACAAGAGCTAGATCCATGGGAGAAGAAGGAGGAATATTTATGTGGGAATGACCTATGGGAGGAATGGTAGAAGGTCTAGGGATGGCTACAAGATGATCTTTAAGATGTTATTGAAAAATGCAACAATGATCGGTGTGATGCATGCCACATAGATTCCATAGACAATATACCTCACCATAGTTAGGTAAATATTTAGGAAGTACCTTTGGGGTAGGTATGGATTTATCAAATGATGGGGAAGAAAGACACAAGGTATCAAGGTATTTTCACAACATATGAAAATGGGTGGAAGAGTGATTATCTATCCTATGGAAGCAACATATACACTTGTGAGTGGTTTTAGGAGTACTCACAAAAGGATGTGAAATAGGAATGGAAGAATATAAAGAGGACTCATTAAAAAATTTAGTGGGAAAAGGAGCCATCTTAGGCAAGGGAAGCATACCATAATCAAGGGAGGGTGATGATGGGGAAGGAGTGGAACTAGGATTGATAAGAGGAACACTAGGATGAGAAGTAGGAAGAGGCTCAACAATAATAGGAGAGGAAATAGGGTCAAATATAGTGGAAAAAAGAATAGGCTTAACTATAACTAGCCCTACTAAAGTAGGGGTATAATTTGTATAGGGTCTAAATAGGACTACCCTAGGTGTGGAAAAGTGATAAGGTTTAGTCATAGCATGATCCAAGAGCATGGTCCTAAGTGGATCCTCAGAAACTAGAGGTATTGGCACCATCTCTACCCTATGATAAAGAGGAAAAATGTAAGAATCAAAAACTATAAATAAAAGATAATGATGAAATGCACAAAAAAGCTCAAGTAAATAAGATTGGCAATGAATAATCTCAACATCATAGGTTTGGACAAGGCCACCTAAAAGAGGATCATCTAAATAATAACCATCATCATAATCTAGAGTATGAAGATTGATGACATAAGTTAGGATGACCTTGTCATCAGAGGAAGGTTGGTGAATAGAGTGCTTAGTCTTGGTTAAGACTATAGGAATGTCATCACAAGGAGGCTTGTGAGAACAAGGCTACAAAGAAGTAGGAAGCTATGAGATGACATGAGGCAACCGATTAGAAGTTTTGATATTTAAGTTAATCTCATTAGACTCATCATCATCAGAGTCTAAAAGGTTGGGAGGAATGATACCAATAAGCTCAAGATGCCCATTATAACCTCTGGTTGAGTTGATAGGAAATTTGAGATGTTGTGACTCATGGAATGGAACACTACGCAAAGGTTCAAGAGTAGGAATATTGAAGACACCATGATCTTAGAATTATTTGAAATTCCAAGGGTTAGTGTCTCCTTGAATCCTTAAAGTGGCTCTATTGTGAGGAAATTTTATGCATTGGCAAGTGAAAAATATGAGAGCTTATATATGAGGAGTCTATGGCCTACCAAGCAAGATGTTTTATGAAATAGGAAAGTTGAAGATTATCAACTTAACATGAATGGTGATAGGTGGGATAGTAGTGGGAAGCCCCACACACCCTAAGGGAGGTATTTTCATTCTATCGTATCCTTAGCATGTGCTACATGTAAAATTGAGATTACATTTACAATACCCAAGAGTCTTAATGAAATCAACGGAAATGACATATGTGATATAACCCTCATCGATCAAGGCTCACTTAACTTAGATATCACCTATTTGGATACTAATAAATAATGGAGGATCATTTGGATGAAGTAAAATCTCATCCATGATCATAGATGTGATAGGAAATCATAAAGAAAGAGAAGTGTTTATAATTTCATCAACATTAATGGACATCTCTTCACATTGCTATAATATACTATCCTCATATCTAGATAAATTAGTCTCCTATCCTGCTAGAGGAGGGGGAGGGATATTCATCTTGAATAAGAGTTGCATGAGGTAGTTTATATGATGTGGAGATGTCCTAATGAGTTTAAGAAAAGGGATTTGGGATGAAAGATTAGTAAGTTATGAATTAGGATCCCACTCATCATAAACCATAAGGAGATTATTAAGTATATGTGTGTAATGATTAATAAGGTCTTCAAAAGATGGATCTAAAGAGCATTGAAACTTATGTTGATAAGAATGAGAATGTTGAGAAGAAGGTTGTAAATTGTTTGGTGATGTAGAAGTAGTTGGTTTAGATTAATATTGAATTTCAGAAGAAGAAGTCTTAGTAGAAATTAAATTGTCATTAGTATTGGAAGATGATGGGAGAGAATTATAAATAGTATGAGATGTGTCATCTAAGGGATTGTTAAAATAAATAAGATCTTGCCCCAACTCATTTAGATGAGTTGGAGAAGAATCTTGGATAACATGATATGTATTATGGGAAGGAGGATGTAGATAGGTTGAAAATAAATGAAAGCCACCACTCTTTGCATATTGGTAATGCTAACCACATTCTCTTCATAATTTGGTTCAACAAGAGTTTCTACATTATTAGTGGAAGAAGTGGGCTTGTCTTGACTTTCTTATATTCATTGATGATTAGGCAAGGGATATTTATAGATAGCTAAATGAGTGTTTGATTGATTTAAGGCTTGAGTTTTATCATGTGATTTATAGTCTTTGAAAGCAATCTTATAGGGTTGTTGATTCTTATGGATAATGGAATCATGATCAAAATTTGGGCCAAGAAGAAAGTCTATAGCTAAATTATAGAGCTATCTACAAGTCTCATGAGAGTGACCCCAACTAGAATGAAACCAAAAAAACTTATTAGGATCATACCATGATTTCATAGGTCAAGTAGGGTCAAGCTCTTGAGGGAGAGGCTTGGGTAGACATTTAAGCAATTTGGCTAATGATAAAGGCTTATGGACATTAATGTTGTTTGTTGAGAAATGAGGATTAATGTATTATTGAAAAGGAGTTAGTTTTGAAGAAGGGGTAAGAATGACAACTTGAACATTGTGAATGGTGTCATATGAATTTATAACACCATCATTGTAATAATAAAGTTTTTGTTCTTAACTAATAAGTAAGGGCCCATAGAAGGTTGGGGTGGCTCGAATTGATGCATGAGAAAATCTTGTGTTTTGGATTGATCGATGGATTCCTCCAAGGTACATGGAGAAAGGGTACATAATCGATATTTTAATTTAGGAAATAAAGCATTTTTAAAGAGATGAAAGATATTGTCATCCACCATGTTATGTTCACATGTATTTGATAAAATCTTCCATCTCCTGACAAAGGCTTGGGTAGTTTCATTTTCATTTTGTTTAAAATAATGAAATGGGCCAAAGTGTTCTCTAGAAGATCACTAGTTTGAAACTCTTGAACTAAAGCATTTAATAAGTCTTCCAAAGTAGTGATAGAGTGTGTTTTAAGTTGATTATACAAATCCAAGGCATCACCCTTGAGGATTTTGGCTAAGAGTTTGGTATTGGAAAATATATTTAACTTGATCCAATCCTTGTAAAGATTTCCAAATGTCTTAAGGTGAAGGGTAGGATTAGTTGATCCATTGTAAGAAATTGTAGGTGTTATACCTCTAATGTCAATGTTAGCAATTTGGGTGGTAAGAGGTTCATTTTGTAAATGCTTTATGAATTTTTTGACTAATGGAGGTTAAGGAATGATATTACCTTGAAAATATTTAAGAGGAGGAGGAGGAGGAGTAACACTTTGGTTATGTGTGCCTTGAGCCATTGGTTGAGGATTGGATTGAAGATTAACAAGGTGGTTTTGCATTCTCATATTTTGATTCATGTTATGAGATTAGAATGTGTTCATTTGATTGAAATTTTGTAACAATTTTTGATGAATTTGATTATTTTTATTAGAAGAATTAGTATTGGTGTTTGTGTTAGTGTTAGTGGCTTGGGTACCACTATTAGCATTGATATGAGATTGAGAAGAGCTATGAGAATTTTAGGCACTAGTGGAAATTTTTTCTTGTGAAGTAAAATATGGACTAGTAAATGGTTGAGAAGAAGAAGCACTAGAAGCATAAGTGCCTTGGATATCAAATGATGAACTAGTGGAAGGACTAAAGATAGTGGATCTTATGAGAGGCCCACTAGATGTAGAACCTGACATGTTAGTTGAAATACTAGGCATGGAGGTGGTAGAAGTTAAAGAATAATATTTCATGGCATAAGGAGTCAATATTGAAGGAAGAGGTTGAGAAGAAAATAAATTAGTATCCCCAATCTAGTTGAGAAAGTGGGAGTAGGAGAATGAGGTTCTTGATGACTAATCATGAGGTTATAGATGATGGAAGGATCCTTCCTTATATGTTAAGGAAATTTTGTGATAAAAAATAGAATTTCAAGAGTATACTCTAAATCAAATTGATCCTCTAATAGAAGAGGAGGGTTTTGCTGCAAAGGGGTATGAGGAGGGGTCCCATAGTCCATTATGTGGGTTATTATATGAACATTATTAAAATTTACAAAAGTAGCCCTACTTTGTCTATGGGAGACCCTATTAGGATTGGTGAATTCCATCATGTCTGTTGACTTAACTTCAGTGTTATTACCCAAAAATAATTCCATGATGAAAGGAAAAGAAGCAAGAAGAGGAAATAAAGAATCAGAAAGTGACTGACAATAGTACTAGGTCAACTTGATCAACCTAGTGTAAAACATGGATTGTAAAACTGTACTGGGTCCATAGGATTGACCTAGTTCAGTGAATAGTGGCTGATAGAAAGAGGTAAAGATGTTATAATAAATACTAGGTTGACCAGGTCAACCTAGCGTAGAGTATAGGGGCTGAAAAATATACTAGGTCGACAGGGTTGACTTAGCACAACAAACATGGAAGAAAAGAAAGATGATAACAAGCTATGAATTAAAGCAAGATAGTTGCAAGTAATGTAAGAAAGTAGTAAGTACTGAAAGGGAAACAAATAGTCAATTGAATTGATGCTGACCAAACTAATTGATGCGCATAAAGTAAAATCTTACACTAACGTTAGATAATGCAAGCTTTTGCATACACAATTGATCAAAGTGCAAATAAACAACTTGAAAGTAAATCTACTAATTGATCAACCTAGAATGTTGAATAGATTATTAAGAACTATTTTAAGTGTAAAGGGAGATTGGCTATAAGCAAGGTACTAAATAGCAATCTATGGATAGTTTCAAGTAAGTTTAGGATGAAAGGGTCTGTAGTAGCAATGATAGAGGCTTGATATTGGGGTCCACCTCCTCCACATACCAGAACCATAAAGGTAACATGTGCTTATCCAAAATATACCATTAACCATGCTTTATACTTGACTAGAGCATCAAGTTATCTTGACCCTTGGTGATGAAATCCAAGTAGGCTAGCCTAGGTAGTCAAATGTTTAAATGCTTGTTGATGTTTATGTGGTTTGGCTGTGTATGAAAGAAAATAAAAATAGTGCAACTAAGTGATTAATTAAAAATATCCTTATTAGACTATGTGAGTTATTCTAAGCATGTAAACAATTAAAAAGAAAGATGTGATTAACACATATGGTTTATTCCAACTTTGAAATAAGGTATAGTTGAGAAATTATATGGAAAATCATATAGAATAGGGTTGACAGGATCAAACCTATACTATGGAAGTAAAGTTTGAAAATGAAATAGGTCAGTTAGGTTGACCTTTTTATTTTAGAAAACATAGAACATAGAACTAGGTCCATAGGGTTAACCTAATTGATTGTGTAAGGGTAGTTTTAAAGATCATAAAATATGAAATGGAAATATAGATAAAATAGATACATACAAATGGAAATTGACCTGAATGGTTTAGAGATGAAAAGGAGAAGATTACTGATCAAGAACCTTGGAGAAAACTATCAAAAACCTCCAAACTTGATTGACTTGGTTGACCAAACAATATAAGAACTTGCTAAAAAAGTGATGAAAATGCACTAGGTTGACCTAGTTAACCTAGTTGATTGAATAGGAAGTCTAAAAACTGGCAAAAACTACACTGGGTCAAGCTAGTCAATCCAATTATTTGAATAATTTTTTTTTCAAGTTCTAAAACTAGTTATAGGTCAAGCTAGTTGAGCTTGTTACCTATTCCTACAAAGCTACACACAATTATAAATAACTAAGTCAATAGGCTTGATCGAGCACAATAAAGATATGATAAAATAATGATGAATAGAAATTAAATAAGTGAAAAAAATATTGCAAGGGTTGTTTGGGTTCACCATAATGTATGCAATAAAAAATGCATCATGTCCATAAATTAATCCTAGATCAGATTGGATAGAGCACACCTACACTTTTGATTGGGGGAATACAATTGTTAAATGGGAGTATGACCAATGTGAAGATCCACTAGACCTAATTAGGGGATCACTTGTCACAACATATCATGTGAGATAGGGTTCCAAAGCCTATATTCTAACACAATCACTTAACAACCCTAAAAGATTCCTATGATTTAATATTTCACTAATATAATAACAAGAAAAGTAAATCTAATCTAGTGCACACCAAAACTTGTGGAAAAAAGTGGGGCTTAGAAATAAAACAAATAAACAAATAAACTAAACATGTATAGAAGACATATACTCATGTCAATGTATATGGAATCCTAATACATGGAAGAGAAGATTACATATGCTCTATCTATCTAATCTTACAAAGGAGGAATAAAGTTATGAATACTTACCTTTGAAGATGAACCCATCGAGCCTTAATCTCCCCCTTGGCCAAGGTGCTTTGCAAGAGATTATCATGGTATGTAATGACAACTAAGATAAATTATCTCTAGGCTACAAAACCTATCTAAGCATCCAAAAGGCTTATCCATAAAATGAGATCAAATCTAAAGAAAGTATTAAAACCTAAAGCTTTATTACCCATGTAGAATGGTTAAATGTAGATGTTCATTCACACTTATTCACTTAATTATTTGTTTTTATGAAATGGTGGTAAATGACCTTGTATATATAGTAGTAACTTATCCTAAAATATTTTGGGAATGTCGGCTGTGATAGGTTGACCTAGTTGACCTACCATATTTTTAGGGCCAACTCTCTAGGTCAATGCTAGGTCAGCTAAGAGGCCAAAAAACCAAAAGAGAGAAAAGTTCCTAACTATGCTAGGTTAATCTAGTTAACCTAACACAACTGATAGGTCAAAAGGGTGCTAAGGCAAGAAATGATGGATAAAACATAAAACGTGATAGGAATAGGTATAACTAAGAAGAATAAGCTTGGGTTCAATGATTTTAGAAGGCTAGAGTGTGTATGGCGAATGTCAAAAGGAACAACAATCTTATGAAGCATTGATGGTCTACCCACCCCTTTCCTAATGTAGCCCTTAAGGCATGCACTTAGAGAGATTGAGACTTGACAGGTTCTTATAAGATATAAAGTGTCAGTAATCAATAAAATTTATATATTATGTGTATACACCTTGAAGCTCTACACATTCATCCATCATTATTGTCTAAGATAGTCTCCTAAATGGATGTCTATAGGTGGTCATTGAAGGGATTTGACTGTTATGGTCTTGAAGTTGATCTTGATCTCTAAATTAAATCTTTAAACATTTCAATTACTCTAATTCATTGTTATTGATATCTTAATACCCTCTCAATGTTCTACAACTCTAGACCTTACCAATATCATTGTCTATGACACTCTTCAATATAGGTGGCTGTAGGTGACTACCTGAGCCAATAGCTTGAGTTTACCTTCTTTGAATCCACCATGACATATTATCAATGGCCAATTTTATTAATGGATCATACTTAATACCTTCAAATCCATTAGCATCCTTAGGTCATTTAAAAACCTTTGCATTCACTATCCACACACACAGTCTTATAGGTGCATTAGGCTTGTCAGCTTGTCATTTATCCACCACTTAGATTTAGGTGATTTGGAAATCCTAATTTATACATGATATTTTCATATTGAAACCATCACCATGATTTCATGCCTAGACTTTCAACTCTAAACATTAACACCATTAAGTTTCTTGAAGTTGTAGACCTACAGGCCTGTAGAAGACGAGGATTGTAACCTTGTGTATAAGCATTAAAAAATAAAAATATGTATTTTAGGCTTTAGATACCATTGAATCCATTACATTAAAATATTTAACATGAATTTACAACTCTCAAATTCTATGGAAATGCATATTCAAACCCAATCAACTCAATTTGCTATGCAGGCACATAGGATAGTTCAAGAGGTGAATGAAGATATGACCATTTTGAATCTAGTAAGGAATGTATAGCTGATTATAAGGACATGAATGGAATGTGAAGAGATTATAGGACAACTAAGGAACACTTAGATTTATTAAACCACCTAGAAAACTTTAAAACATAGAAAATTGATAGTCACTTACAAGTAATGCGCAAGAGAAGCATTCCTTGACAAAATACCATCCACATGTGCCAACATGGTGAATGGATGTGTATGGTAAATATATAGACCTATAAAAAATCAATCAAATTGGTTTCATGCAGCCAAAGAGTTCACATTTACATTGGAGCTGTACAAAACTCATCATGTGGGGATTTGAGTCTTCAAAAAGTAGTCTAACTGCTTAGAGTTATTCATAAAGATGAGGAACTCAATCCAATGAAAAATTATAAAAATTAGAAGTCAATAGGGGTAAAAAACTTTGGATTAAATTTAACCCCCAAATATACCTATACAACCTATAACATATAATTGAAAATGGCCTTCAAGAGCTTATTAATGAAGTGATGGAGGAGTGAGATAGTTTTTTGCAACTATTGGACTTCAAACTTCTTTCCATGATTATTTATTACTTATGGAATATCAAAAGACATTATAAAAATATTTTCACCTACAAGTGACCTCAAAAAGTATGTACAAATATCTTAACTCCTAAATATGGTGTTAAAACTCAAGATTCTAACCCTTATCTGACTCTCTGACAGATGTGGTAGTTGTGTAACTATTCCAAGGTCCTTAGAAGGTGTGTGGTATGGATTTTTCACTTAGGTGACTTTGAAATACATTGAAGTTAGCCTAAAATCACATTTTCACCACATTCAAGATTACAAATTAACTTTAAACACTTTAAAACATCATGAAATGTTATTGGAAGATGATTAATACATTAAATTACTATGAGATATTTCTAACAACCTATGACACCACTTGACCAAAAATTATCTCTCTATGAAATGTATAGACCATTATGTGATCAAAACAAGACATTACCTTAACTTCTCCAAATTAAACTTAAATACACCACTTGACCAAAACTTATCTCTCCATGAAATGTATAGACCATTATGTGACCAAAACAAGACATTACCTTAACTTCTCCAAACTAAACTTAAATAATGACAATAAGGTTTTATGAAGACTCTTAGGGACCATATAAGGCATGACAAGACCATGAGACAATCCTATGAAAGTTTTAATTTAGAGGGGGTGACCAATTTTGACTTGAGGTCAACATTTAGTAAATAATAATTATTACCATAACAGTTCTTCTACAAGGTCCATCGCTCAGTGCAACATCTAAAAAATTTGCACATTCACCTCATAGATAATTTTAGGCTATGGTGGTTATTGATCATCACCACCTAAGTTCTCATTGTTTCCATTATGTGCCATTATAACACTTCATGCTTTCCTAATCTATCATGACCTTATAAAATAAATATGTTCACATTAAAAGTTTTTTATTAGGTTGATGGATTATGTAGCCTACATGACCATCATTATTTGATGATGTTTTATCCACTTCATTGACGAAATAGGTCCCACGATGTCATCAATTTTATAAAATAATTACATACACTCATCATTTGATGTTAACACATAACACTCAATCAAATGGTCATACAGATAAGGTAATTATGTGTGGTTGTAATCCCCTTTATTTACTTTACCATGTGTTGGCACAACATAGATGTCCATGTCATATAATCCACATCTGATGTTTTGCTTTGTTTTTGTATTGTGTGGTCTTCATGGGGTTAGTGGTTTATTGAATAACTGTCAACTCTACCCCACCTTCTCCATATGTATACATAATATCTTAGGTCACTTAGCTGCATGTTGACAAGGCCCCACTTAGTGAAACTCATAGGTCACTAGTAACAAGGTACTGGGATAGAGAATGCATATATATATGTAAATAAAGATTATGAGATGTGTTAGTTCATGCGTTAGTCAAGAAAAACTCTAAAAATAATCATAAAGAAACTAAAATATCAAGCTTCCTCCTTCAAGGAGTGTTGCCATTGAATTCTAAGAGATAATTAAGAAAAGAATACAATCAAACCTTCCAAGTAGCATCCCTCCTTACAATAGTAGCTAAGAAATGTGTTTTTCCTTAGATTTGTTGCTCCAAATCTATGTTAATGAAGAGTAACATGCTCCTCCATAATTTCCTAGTGCATCAATGGCTTACGCTCACAAGATTTGTTAATTTGTGTAAATAGGTGAAGCTTGTCTATCATAATTTTTGCATAATAAGTTTTTATAACTTAATCTTAAAGATCAATGGGTGAGGCATTATATTTATAGCCTCCAAAACTAACTCTAACCCAAGTGTAGTTAGGATAGAGTTAATCGTGGTTGATTTCAAACTAACCTTGAGTTGAATTAGGATAAGAATGAGGTTCATGTGAGAGACATAGGTTAAAATTATTATGTCTTCCACCTAATCCAAACATTTTTCAAGTGGCTTAATAACTCACAAAATCAATGATGAATACAAATGATATTTTGCATTATAAATTTCCAAATAATAGATGTTCCAAAATATCGTGGAATTTCCACTTAAACTCTTAATTTAGATTTATTTGATTAAGTGATTTTAATTGATTTTATATAATTATTTGGAAATTTATTGCATGCTTAATCAACCTAGTTAAAAATTTCATTTTACTAAGTTGTAATTTGACTAGGGTATAATCATAAGAAGGTATCAGTTACATATGGGGTAATACCCTAGTTAGGGTATTATGGATGCAAAATAACACATGCACATGACATGTGATATCAAATTAGAAGAATTTAGTGGTCCAAGATGTCATTTTGTGTGGTCATAATTTGACTTGAAATGATTTTAAAAATATAATAATCACATAAAAATACATTACCCCATTTAGGGATACATTAGCATAAATTGGCACCTGTACATGATGAGTTTGAATGATTTAGAAAAATTTAGTGATTTTGGTCCAGATTGTGTGTTATCATGAAATATTATTTATATTGATAATTTTAACACAATAGTGATAGGAAATGGATGTCTACATTTTACCCCTATTTGATAAGGTGTGGAGAGAGATTCGATCAAAACAACGTCTTTTAAAATAATAAAAAGGTCATTAAAAAGAAGTTGGGAGGCAATAAGTGAAGAAATAATTAGTGACCCATGATGCCTCCTTGAGAGGGCATGTGGGGATGAAAGAGGGATGGACTCTTGAAAAAGAGAGAAAGAGTGAAAATAACCCATAGATGAGATTAAATCCATATGAACTAATGATTTCATGTGTTGATTCCCAACTATCAAAATATAATAGAATATAATGGAACCCAAGGTAGGGGGAGTGGGAAAAATGCAATTAAAAAATAGAAGTGGCACACTTTGACATACCCAAAAGAGGGTGAAATTTACAGGCTTAGTGAATGATCAATCATGAGATAAATTGTACACTTTGAATTTCTAGAATGAGGGCAAAATATACAGAGCTTATAAATAGAAGAAAAACAAAATGGGAGCATTTATCTAGAGAAATAGTGATAATGAATTAATAATGTGCCACAATAGAGTAGATTTGATTAGTTGATAAAATGGTTTTTACCTAAGAGAGATGAGCTGACCACTAATAATTGATTTTTCCCTAGTAGGGCTTATTGGATCGATGATTGGTCAAAATATTGTTCCCCAGTAAAGAAAATTGGAAAGCATAGCTCAAAGATATAAAATATTTCATAGATTAAATATGAATAGGTGAAAATGTAGATATGAGGGTCTAATGACTAAAGAAGACACAAAAAACTAGGCATACAAGTATACACAAAGTGATGAAAGAGATGATTGGAAGAATAAGGGTGGTCGAGCTAACCCAAGATACGTCATGTATCCAAATGCTACCTACATAGTCTAAATGGACCTCAAGCCAAATTAGTTCTCCCAGAAGTGGGAGAAAAAAGAATGAGGAATGGATAATAGAAGAAATATGGACCAATGTTCAATTATGTTAATGATATCATATTTAGGTAGTGAAAATGTAGGATAGTGTGTTCAGAGATGATCTTCGATGCCACATTTACTATTTGACTTTAGATCACATGGTGTTTAATTTAGCAAAATGAAATTATGCATCATAAGTATGAATAATTTATAACAACATTGTATTTCATTTGTGATTAGTTAGTTCAAATGTGAATATTTTAAACTAAAGATAATTATAAACATTACAAAAACCAATGTTACAAACATTTACATTTAAAAAAAACAAAACAAAAACAAAGATAAAAATAACAATAAAAAAATGTAACCTAACTTAAAATCAAGATATGAATGATCAAGATTCAAGTAGGAACAAAATGTATATAAAAACAAAGCAATAACAAATTTTTAAATAAACTGTAATCAAGATATGAATAATCAAGATCCACGTGTATTAACAATATGTACCTGCAAAACAAGTAAATAATAAAATGAGTTAAATAAAAATGTAAACAAGTCAAACCCAATTTAAGGCCAGACTCAAAATGTTGATGAAATGTATTCAAAGACAATAGTAAAAAACAAGACAAAATAGTAAAATAAAAGATAAGAATAAAATCACAATAAAACACTAAGAAAATAAATAAAGACATAATAAGTGAAGGTCACATACAAATGGGAGGTCACACCCACAATGGCTATGGAATGGATTGGAACCAATAATGGAATGTGTTTTATAGGGAAGATCGAAAATGGGTGACCAAGTTTAGATCAGATAAATGTTCATGGATTTTTGAGGCTTTATATCTCTCTAGGAGATTGTAAGCTAATTTTTATATTTTTTAGGATTTATAAATGTTTTGAATATTTTTGTAATTTTTGGGGTATCTTAACTCATTAGCTATTGAAAACATACCACTTCAAAAATGGTGAGAGTGTTGGTTTAGGTGGCTCAAAAATTGATAAGAGCACGGGCTTAGATTGCTCATAAAATGGAAAGAGCATGGGATGAGAGAAAATAAGGATGGGGAAACTAAAGGACAAGTCATTACCTATGAAATAGCCAGGGGTCCTAGGATTTTTAAGGCAAATAAGTGGTCAAAAAAGAAAATAAAGTATGAATGTGGCTGAGCTAACTCGAGATAACCCATGTATCCAAGTGCTTCCCATATAGTCTGTGTGGATCTCAAGCAATGTAGTTCTCCCTTGATATGGAAAGAAAAAGACTAAGGTGGTCTATAAATAAATAGAACAACCAAGATAACCTAACCCCAAAATTTTGATGGCTTCATATCCCTCATGGAAATCCTAAGCCAATTTTCATGTTTTTATGTTTTTTAGGGTTTTTCTATAATGTTTACAAATGTTTAGGGGTTTTATAAGTGTAATAACTCAATTGAGAATTATGAGAGACTAATTGGTCCAACTCATAAAATGACAAGTGAATGGTTAAATTTTCTCGTAAAATAGCGATAGTGTTCAAGAACAAAATAAACAAAGGTTCAAGGTAATATCTTTCTTCCTTTGCTATATGAATTTCTAATGTTTTTGTGTTTTTGGGATAAGCAACAGAAATAAAATATTAATAAAAGGCACAATGAACTACATAACTAAGGAGATTCACTTCCATAGGTAAGAGTTTAAATGATAGTTATATCATCTGCAATGAGGATATAAATAATGGTACAGGGAACCAACTAGCTAAGGAGATACATGTCCAAGGGTAGTAGTTATAAAAATATCTTAAAAATAATTGAAATATCCCATATGATCTTGTGAAGGTGAAAATTACTACCAATTAGAAACAAAATAAGAATATAACAATATGTAGTGATGAAGAAATTTGAGGAACTAACCAATAGGCAAAAATCATATGCCAACATATCCTTGTACACGTGTCTATAAAAAGAAGCTATGACATACTATTCAAGCTAAATTTTTTTGTAAAATGGATGATAAATGTGTCTATAATTCCTATGAATCATAATTAGTTAGTGGGTACAATACTCCAGAATGAAAGGAAAATTAATTTAGTGAAATATAAATGATCCAAGTAACAACGGTCTAAAATAAAATGGTATACGGTAATGTGCTTATAATGGTCCAAAGTAGAATGGTATGGAGAATAAGTATAATCATGGAATAAATTAGTTTGACACAACTTTCCCCCAAGTAAGGGATCTTATAGATAATGGTTCAAAAAAACGCTGTCAAGTGTCGAACTACTTGATGCAAAGAATGGTATATTGTGGTAAAAGGGGTGACTGAGTTGAACTTAATGTGAATTGGGCACTGCTTACATAGTCCCAAAGGACCTCAAGTCACTTTAGTTAAAACATATGTTAAGGTAAAAAAATATGGTAAAGTGAGGCAAAGGGCAAGGCAAATGACAAGACAAGGTAAATGGTAAATGGAAAAGGTGAGGTAAAAGGTTTTGTTATTCCTACTGATGTGGATATGTACATCCTAATCAACATATGATACAATTAAAATAATCAATCATTGAATTTTTTAACCCACACCCCTTCTAAATAGCTATTATGTTAAGAGTTTGTGGATGATTTGGACTCTAATAAGGCTATTGTGATCTTCATTGGTTGTTAATTATATTTCCTCCAAACCTTTAGACAAGATGTATTTATAGCCTCTATGAAGGAAATTGCTATCAATAGGGGTAAAAAATATTAGGCACATGATAAATTTTCTAATTTGGCAATGGAATATTGGTTCATAATGAAATGTATAATGACTGAGTAATAAATGAAGATCGAGACTTTAAGTCACGTACAATGTTGTTGATTCTAGATTCAACATAATATTGGTTGTGGTGAAGCCAAAGAATTTTGTACATGCTCTTGATAGGAACTCTAGATTTTTATATTGTTTGGGCCTGAGAGTAGCTACCATCTAATTATTTTATAGATTGGAATTTATACTATTGTTATCTTTGATAATGTCTTCATTAAGCATTGAAGAACTATTATGCTCAGTTATTGGTGCCTTGATGAGGTTTTCACCAATAAAATTATCTTGATTGTCCCATGGCACCTCTGAGAAGGTTTGACTAAGGAGCATTGAATTTTGAATTTGAATATCTTGTAGTGCCTCAAACAAGGTTTCACTAAAATAAAATGCATTTGGAATTTGATTATCTTTTAGTGCCTCAAATAATGTTTCACTAAAAGATAATGAGTTTGGACTTTGATTACCACCTAGTGCCTCTAAAAAAATTTCAATAGGAGATTATTATTTTTCTACATGAATGTGGTCATGGTCCCCCTAATATTCTATACCTGATATGTTTCCATGGATGCAATTTAAAAAGGTGTGATATTTTTGGTCCTAATCAACACTTGTGGGAGGTATAATGTCAATATAATGGATATGTTGGATGGTGTTAATGGAATATGGAATGGTAATGGAATGGGAAGAGGTAGCACAATCTTCTTAGAAAATACTTGGATAATTTGTGTTGATGCTAAAGTAATCATCCTAAAAAACTATAAAAGGATCAAAAACATATTCAAATTGACCTGCAAGGCAAGTGTAACCAATCTTGTAATAACCATGACTATATTATGATTCTAAAGTTGATTCTGACTTAAAAGACTCTAAATCCAATGTTAAGACTAATGTTGATTCTGATTTTGATTTTAAATTTGATATCAGTTCAAAAATAGAACTTAAATATAATTTTGATTCTTTTTTGACTGTGGATACTACTACAATGATGTCTTGTTGAATGTTTGGTATTGGACAAGTAATGGCCTGTGATGACATAATGGGCTCTATAAAAATAGATTCATCTAGGAAGGGTTTAACATAGACTACCTCATCTAGGTGAAGCCATTCAAAGAGAGAGAAAAACTCAAGGGGTGACACCATAGAGACTAGCTTGTCAAAGTGAGACTTCTTAATGAGGGGGAAAAGGTCCATAGATAACTCCATAGAGACTATCTTGTCAAAGGGAGGTATTTTTAAAAAAGGATAAGGATTGATAGGCAACTTCACTAAGACTAGCTTGTTAAAGTGAGGTTCCTTGACAATAGGTAAAAGATATAAAGGTGATTCATCATAGGTTGACTTGTCACAAATGGGTGTTACAACACAATATTATGGCCTTACTTTATACATGGTTATAAAATATCAATTTTGAACACATTTTAGTCAAAATATGGATCTTGAAAAGGTAATGGTTGGCTCTGTTTTATCTTGAATATTGGCATGGGTTTTATAAAGTGGGGAATGGTTGGCATAGGGTGAATAATGGAATATGGTTCAATAATGGGATCTCTAAAAATTAGACTATCGAAGAAGGTATCAACAAATACTATCTCATCTAATTAAATTTACTCAGTGGTGTGTTCAACAAAAACTAGCGATGGGCTTAGAATGGTAATGATTGGGTACTGTGAAGCTTGGTTTTAATGAAATCTAAAGGAGGAGGGCTTATAATAGTGATCCTTGAGTGCTACAAAGCTTGTTTGCTTACATAGGCCAAAAGAGGGGAACCTAGAATGGTAACTTTCAAGTATAATGGAGCTTAGTTACTCATGTAAACTAAAGGAGGATAACCTAGAATTGTAACCTTTGAGCACTGTAGAGCTTGGTTTGTTATGAAATTCAAAGGTGGAGGGCCTAGAATGGTAACCTTTAAGTGATGAAAATATTGGTTTCTCACACAAGACAAAGGAGGATAACCTAGAATGGTAAATTTTGAGTGTTGTAGAGCTTGGTTGCTCATGCAATACAAAGGAGGAGAACTTAGAATGGTAACCTTTAAGTGATGCAGAGCTTAATTGCTCATGTAATTTGAAGGAAGATAAACTATAATGGTAACCTTTGAGTAATGTGAATCTTGGTTTCTCATGAAATCCAAAGGAGGATAACCTATAGGGGTAACCTTTGGGTGTTATAGAGCTTGGATGCTCATGAAAGTTGGAGGAAAACCTAGAATGGTAACTTTTGAGCACTATGAAGCTTGGTTACTTATACAAGTCAAAGGAGGAGGGCCTAGAATGGTAACCTTTGGGTGTTTTGGAGCTTGGTTGATAACATAGGACAAAAGAGGAGAATGGGGATTAGCATATGAAAATTAGCATGGATTGGATTGGTGTGAGAAAAGTTTTAAGAGCTGGCATTGACCAAAGATGGTAAGTTGACCACATTTCTCTTTGATGCCCTAATGTTTTAGCCCATGTGGGTTAGTGACCTTCCCAAAGGAGTTGATATCTTTAGATACTTAATTTATTGAAATGTCTAAATGGGTGCTCAAAAATTACTTTACAGTCATCTAGAAGTGTATGGTTTTTATGGTTGAGCATTTGTGCAAATAGAGGGCTAATTGGTAGGATAGTTTGTGATGAAAATATAGTGTAGAGGAATATTTAAGTGATGAAAATTGGAATTAATGAGGGGGAATATGAATTTGAATCAGATATGAAGTTTCAAGTCATGGAGGTCTCTACACAAAAAGTTATGGGCTTTGTAAGGTTTAGGTAGGGTTACTAGGCCTCTAGACAAGGCCAAGTGATTCATTTAGAATTTTTGGTCATTTTCTTCAAAATACCAAGGTATGATTGTTATCATATGAGGTTTAAAGTATATTTTGAGAATATTTCCTATTTTAATAATGGCTTGAACATCTATTGATGATCATGAAGTTGGCTTGTGAGAGAAAATGTGAAGGTAACTATGAAGTTTCATCATGGTTGGAGATGGTCTGAAGGTGCTCAAGGGGTTCCTAAGCTTAGATGACTTAGTGGGAGTAATTATTAGTATTATTGAGGTGTGATAAATCCTATTTTCTCTATATTATGTGTTTCTTCTTCATATAACAACACATGGTCAAAGAAGAGTTTTGTTAAAGAGTAAGTTTGAGGTAGTCATGATAAGAAATGGTATGCAACGTGATAGGGGGAGTTTCTATCATATCTCAGAGGAGGTCCCTTATTATTTTTGGCTTTGAAAATATTTATAGGTTCTTAGAATCAGTTGCTAATCACACTTTGTCATTTTTTTAAATGGGGAGAAATTTTTTATAGAGGGAGAAATAGTATGTACATATGCTTTGTGTTGGTATTTACAAGTGTGGACATCAATGACAAAGGGGGAGATTGTTGAGGTGTTGTCAGTGATGTCTCCAAGGTGGCCAAGAGTGTTAATTAGGTGTCAATTATGCTATAAGGTCAATGATAAAGTGTGCATTAGTGATCATGCATGGACCTTACAATGTTTACTAAGTTAGGTAAGATGATGGATGTTGATGATGTGTTGACCATGTTTGAGGGGTCATATGGGGTGTAATGAGTTCTTGGCGTACTTGTGTAAGTGAAATTAATCCATTTGAGTAGTCTTGTGAAGGTATAGGTTATCCTAGTGTTCTTGGAAAAGTTTCCTAAGTAAGCAGATTGATGACATCAACATTAACATGTGTGAAGGTGTCAGAAGAAAGCGGTAACATGGCTTATTTAGTTTTGTGCCTAGAACATGTTTTAAAAATTTAAGACCTTGACATGATGTATATAGAAAGTTATGATAGTGAAAATTTCCTCTCCTATAATGATGTCATCATTTTCCATACTTAGTCAAATTTGCATTTTTAAGTGATCATTAGAATTCAAATATTTCAATTTATAAAGGAAAAGCAGTCTGCAATGTTTTGCCTATAACTTTTGATGATGAATGAATTTTATGATGGAGTAAAAATAAAAGTGGTATAGAACTTCAAGGTAATCTAGGAATTTTTTTGAAGGTTTGAATAGTCATAAAATTATATTTATTTTTGTTTAAAGTTGATTGAGGGTTTGACTTTCATTTGCAAGTGACCCAAGAAGGATGTCTGAGTTTTTATTGATGGTATTTAGATGTTTCATAATGTATTATCTATTGCATAATGTTTTATAATCCCTAGGGATCATATATATGGATTTTAGAGTTTTGAGCAATCCATATTCACTATGAACCATTGCTTAGAAGTTGACTATTCGTTCATTCATGATGTTTTCATGTACAAGGCAAATGATTGATAGGTTTTGCATATGCATAGGTGTGTAGTGATGAATGTAATCACTGGAGGATATCTTAGGGGTCATGTGGCATGGAAATATGTGATTTTAAGTGGTTTTATGTTTCTATTTTAGCTCAGTGAAGTGCTAAAAGATTGAATATGTCTCCACAGACCTAAAAGGGCTACTTAGGCCTAATTGAAAGGTGTTGCTACTTAAGGGTGATCTATTAGATCTATGGTCAACCTATGAAGGTGGAATTGATATTTTTTCTAAGTGGGATATAAGCCTTAAGTTTTAATGAATTTATTGTGACTGACAAAGAAGGTTGTGATCATGTAGACTCTATAAATAATAAAATCAAAGATGAAGATTTCTAGAGTGAATGTGCGAAGAAAAGAGAAGTGTGAGTAAACTTGGTGGATGGATTGGATAGTAGAGTAGTGTGAAGGATATGTGTGTAACCTAGTGGTAATGTTTATGATTTTGTAATAATGTTTTATTGTATTAATGATTAAGGATGAGCAAAAAGGTGTAGAGTGATCCAAAAGTTTATTTTGGATGCATTGCTTGTGTGTGAAGGCTTGATAAAGTGTGAAGGGTTGAAGATAGTTGTTATTCACTATTTTTACATCATATTACAAGTAAATAAGAGTTATGGAGGTATTGATATAATAAGGTGTTGTGTGGGTTCTCAACATCTAGGGAAAGTGGGTGCTTGTCCATGCTTAGGGGTTGGTTTCCTTATGAAGTGGGTGCTTGACTAAAGTCTCTTGTTTATGATCTTTTATAGGACTGTAGTCCATATGTTTATAGGATTGAGAGTGGGTTTTATTCCCCATGAGTGTTTCCAACATAATTCATGTGTCATGTGCTTTTATCTTGCATGTTTTTCTTTGTTCATTAAAATGAATGGTTTATATGCTTCATGAATGATCATGTTGAATGGTTAAGAGTTTGAAGAGTTGAAATTGAAATTGATTTTCTTACATCATTGATTCACCCCTAGTGATTGTACTTATAACACTTGGTATCAGATTCATATATTCTTTGAAATCTTAACCACTTGAAGCTGATCAAGGGTGTAATGGATGACAAAAGGTCGAGACATATCTTCAAGGTGAGCTAGTATGTTCTTTATCAAAGATCAAACATCTAGAGGAAGAGAATGAAATATTGAATAGCAAGAAAGGAAGTAAAAAATTAGATATAACTTCCTCAATATGTTATGAGATTGTTACAAGAATTGATGGTGTGAATACACAAATAGATAAATTAGAAACAATAGTCATGAATTTGTAGGACATGATGGATAAAGGGTTGAATCAAAGAATGGATCATTTGAAAGATAAAGATATGCCATATATAAATGTAATTTTGTCTAAAGACAATTAGAGTCCTATCTCTACCAAATAATTTCAAGATGAAACTTCTTAGGCCATTGATGACCAAGTAAAAGGAATGCCTAACATGATCAACTATTGTTATGTCTTCAATAGGCACAATTAAACTTGTAATTAATATGGTCACAGATATACTGATTGTACTTTCTCTTCAAATAATAGGAATGATGTTCTATGATAAAACAAAAAACAAAAGGGACATATAGACAAGTAATAAAAGAGGGCCTATTGGAAAAAAGACATACAAGTCATTGACACCATCAAATGTTTCAAGGAAGACAAATCCAATATTGAAGAAAAGAAGTAAAATTCAGGTAGTGCACCAAAGGGTCAATGTTTGTCCAAAATACCTTGAATACTCAAGAGGATGAAAACAAGAAATGTTACATAGATAGTGTATGCTCAATTCATATGATAAGAGACAAGATCAAGTTTATCTCTCTCAAAAAACATAATTTTGGTTTAGTGAGATTTGGTGATAACAATTCTGCTAACATAGTTGGAAAAAGTTATATAAGTTTGGATAATGGTCATACTAAATTTGAAAATGTTTTATATGTAGAAGATTTGAAGCATAATCTTCTAAGTGTTATCAAAATTTATGAGCAAGGAAATGTTATGAATTTTCATGATAAAGGGTGTGAAGTGAGAAGAGCCCAGTTTGGAAAATTAGTTGCAAATATTCACAAGGTAGACAACAACTTATATGTATTCCATGAATCCAAAAGGGAGTGTTTCATGAATCAATTAGAATAAAGATGGCTTTGTCATAGAATACTTGAACATATAAATTTTTACAAATTGATGAAGATGAGTTCAAAAGGATTAGTGAGGCATATGCCTAAAATCACTAAGATTCCTCATACTCTTTATAAGGCATGCCTTCATGAGAAGAAAACCAAAAGAAACTACAAATCTAAGGAGAATTCCACAAAAATACCATTAGAGTTGATCTAAACTAACCTATGTGGACCTATAAGAACTCAAGATATTTAAGTTAACAGCTAATTCATGTTATTAATTGCTGACTTTAATAGGATGACTTGGATATATTTACTTAAAGAAAAATTAGAAGCCTTTACAAATTTTAAAGCATTCAAAGCCCTTTTTGAAAATGAAAATGGATCAAAAATAAAGTGTGTGAGATTAGACAAATGAGGTGAATTTTGGTCTTATGATTTTGATACATTTTTTGAAGATCAAGGGATTAAAAGATAGTAATTTACTACTAGGACACCCCAACATAAAGGGGTATTTGAAAGGTAAAATAGAACTATCCAAGAGATGAGTACCATGCTTCAAGATTACAAATAATTAAATTATTTTTGGGAAGAGGTTAATAATACATTAATATACATCTTAAATTGATGCTAAATTAGAGTAAATGGTGATTTGACTCTATATGAACTATGGAAAAATAGGGTAGCTAATGTCAAACATTTTAGAGTGTTTAGGAGCAATTGTTTTATCAAGAGGGATGAAAAAAAATTAGCAAATTTAATTCAAGGTATGATGAGGTTATTTTTTGGGTTATTCCTCTATAAGTTATGCTTATAGATGCTTCAATAAGAGACTTCACAAGGTTTTTGAAAGTTCAAATGTAAGAGTTGAAGAGGTAGGTGAAATCAAGAAGCCTAAATTGAAAATAAATGGCACTAAAGAGAACTCTAATTCAAATAATGAAGGCATATTTGATCAATCATATGATGAAGAGGAAGAGGTAATACAAGACATTAAATCTCCATCTAGGAGAATATAGAAGGATCATCTAGTTTCCTAGGTAATTTGAGATGTGAATGCAAGTATTTAGATTAGAAGGAGAATGTTGATCAATCTGAATCAATAAGACACAATCTATTATCCAAGGTTGAACCCAAAACATTCTTGGAATCTAGCAAAGATGAAAATTAGACATGTGCAATGTGTTGGGTGAATATTTTGTCATCAACTAACTGATGGCAAAATGGGGATATTAGCCACAGCATAAGGGAGATTTACACCACAAGGAGTGTGGCTTTACCAGATCTAGATGAGGTAAATCTCTCCTCTCATCAAGGGGAGGTTCCCTATTAATACTTACGTGCCGGATATATAATTAAGCAGAAAATAACACACAGGGGTGGTATAACATCTACCTCTCTTTTTTCAGAGCTAATGTACAAGGAACAAAGGAGGGAAAATCTTGGTCCATTGTTAACAACACTCCTCTTCTTTCAGGAATGATATTAAATAGAAAACAAGAAATCACCTGTAGTAACAAAGTCACAAGAACACTCATGCAAGCGCAAAGTCTTCCGTAGCTTCTCCACAGCTCTGGAACAAGTACAACCATAGAGTAAAGTGAAGCACAAAGTCTTCACCTGAAACTACCAAAAAATAAAAGAATCTCAAGGGTAAAATTAGCACAAAGTCTATTTTCTACCCTCAAGAAGTGCCTTTAGATAATAATAACACACCCACTTGCTTATTAAATCAGATAAACAAGATGTTACCAAGAAAAAGACATAATAACTATTTCCTAAATAACACACACAATCTCAACACAAAGTTTGAAATAACCTGCTTCTCATTCATTCAACAGAATATGATTTACAAATTCGAGCACAAAGTCTCAAAAGTTGCTTCAATTTCAGCAGAGTGTTTGCTATTAAATTTTTCCCAAGAAGATTTACAAATGAGGTCTCCACTATATATAAGGAGAAAATCCTCAAAAATAGAAAATAATAAAATACACAATATCTTGGTCAAAGATGACTCATCTTTGACTTTTTAGATATTTTCCAAAAATATAATATTCGTAATTACATATTACAAAATTTGTATGCATTCTGCACAAAACAGAAATGCATAAGGATAGAAGAAGAGAGAAAGAGAGAGAGAGAGAGTGTCAATTTTTGCTGCCAGACTTCTTCAAATGAGCATCGTACATGGTGATCGATGCCTAAATTCCTATGCTGTCCAATGCAACTACATTTTTGGAGACGACCCTTGCTCTGATTAGTGCATCTTTCAATGCTGTGATGGCTTTAGAGTGGCCAGTTAACCTGGATTTTAAATTCTCCAAAGTTAACTGAGCATCTAGAATGCTGTCTACTGAAGTCATTGAGAAAGACGCTCCTTTGAAATACTTCTGGATCATCCCTTCGAAATTCTAAATCATTTCATCTGCTGGAAGGAACTGATGATCCTTAGAGGTCAAGTCGCAGGGCAGCTCTTCTAATTTGTTTAACAAGCTCAGGTCACTTTTATCACTAGCTTCCATAAAAGCTTGGAGAGCATCAATTAGATCTTTGAGTACCTGGATCCTGAAGATCATTGCCTCCTTGATCTCAACATAGGAATCTTTGTTGGGGATGATACCGATAGATATCAGGGTACTCTTTTTTAGATCTTTCATTTCCTTCCATCTGTCGAGATCCTTCTCCAAGCCATCAATTTCCTGAGAGACAAGGGAGACAAAATCATCTACCTGAGCTTTCAACCTCTTCATTTTTCCCGTTCTTTCTGCAACCTCAGATAGCAGAGAGATTCCTTGGTTGTGCATTCTGTCAATATATTCCTCCATTACCTTCCCCTTTAAATAAGTTTTTTCAGCTTTCTGAATGACTGAATCATCCATAGAAAAGGCCTCTGGAGTCGCTGCTTCAGGTGGGATAGTGAATCTCTTGATTACTGCCGTTAACTGCTCAGTCTTGGCTTTATAAAAATCTTTCATCTCTTTTTCCTTGTCAAACTTTTGGACCATAATGTCCATTGCTGCCTGAAGGTCACTCTTTGCCCCTTCATGAGTAACTTTTCCAAGTTCAACACGAGAGAGGGAATAATTGCTCATCTCAAAACCTTCAAGGGCTGCGTCCTGAGGAGGTTTGGTAATTTCTAGAAGTTTTTGCCCCTTCTCTTCGACTAACTTGGAGAGGATTTTTGGTCTTTTAGGAGCCTTTGCTTTTGCTGGTATGACCTTACCAAAGTTGAATTCATCTGGGGAGATGGACATTTTCTTTCTTTTAGGTGTGAAATCAGACATCCATGGCGGGAGAGAAGTACCTGTTGCAACAGTAGTCACCTCTGCTGGTGTCATTGTAGCAGCTTCCACACTATTGGTGGTGACAGTAGTCGTGGTTGGAGTGACCGGCAAAACTGTACCAACTGCTGATTCTGGATCAGGTGCAGGGCTTGGTGGCAGGTTAAAAGATGGAGATGATAAACTCGAAATGGATGCAGAAGAGTGAGGTGAACCTGCTGAAGGATCTTGAGGATCACCAAAAACAACTTTGGAAGGGGAAGTGGGTCCAAAAGAGGGAACACTGATAGGAGAGATAGGAGAAGTGGGCACCATAGGAGATTGAGGAGGAGAGGAGCTCTAGATCGGCTGTGCTTATCTTGGCGAGGTTGGAGACCCAACACCTGGTCATTCTAAAGGTTGATCCATTATTCCCATTGATTGAGCTGCCTGTACCCTGGGACTTTGTTCTTTGGTTCCTTCAGCTACTGCCTCAGGCTCTTGTGCTGACCTAGGCTTCTTGGATACAAAGATGATCCTAGGCTTGTGAGGTCTAGAAGATGAAGGAACGTCATCTTTGTTTTTGGTTCGGCTTTTTGCCTTTCTCTTCATCTCTATTTGGTATTCAGCCTCTGACCCTGTGATGAACTCTTTTAGGGTGATCCCCTTTGCTACCAACCAACTATTGGTGTTAGCCAATACTGGTTCAAATCTTTTCCTTAAAGAGGTCAATTCTTTTTGAGACCAATTGATTGGAAGAAGAGGGGAACCAGCGACCTTTTCTATCAGATATCTGCTATTCACGACATTCCCATCGTCAATCAACCCTGTAGGGACCTCGACCAGTCCGAGGTACTCTATCTGCTCTAGCGTGAGACAGCAATAGTCCATCTTCCTTATCTCTTCAGCCGTCCTTATATCCACCCAGATGTCCTCAATCATGGGCTCATGGAACTGAGTCTTCCTTCAGATCATCTCTCTGACTCCCCTGTAATCAATTTTTTCCCGTCTTTTGAATAATTTGATGGTAACCATCTGCATCTCTGTTTCCATAACCCTAGCTTTAGTCAATGTAGCAACTGAAAATCTGCCAATCTGGATAGGAAACTTGAAACCGAGTCTCTTAAGCTCCATCTGTTTTGAGTGCACGACGGCCAGTTGTCGGCAAAGCTCCATTAGGACCAACCTATCTGAAGGGAATCTAGGGAGCATATAAGGGTATTCTTAGAAGAAACCCACCCAAAGATAAGAAAATGTAGAGAACTGGAGGAACATGTAGCCAAAACTGTTCACTACTGTCCAGGCCTCGTCTGATATTCTATTTTGCTCTAGTTGAGGATCGAAGAGACATAGGAATACAACAAAGAATGCATCATTCACTCATCTGAAATGACGTGTTGACCCCTGAAGTGTTAGCTGTGGATAGTATGAATAGACCGGGGTGGTCTTCCTATCTCCTTTTGTTATTAAACCTGGGAAAGATCGCATGGCAGCAGCTATGTAGACCAGGTACGAGGTCATGTAGAATTTGAAGGAGGTTTGTACCCTGGTCAGCTGCTCGTGAATAGCGTTGCTGATCTATTCCCCCTAGAAGATGGCCTGTTTGCCTTGCAGGATGATCTTAATGAATGGATACATCCATTCATGGAATTGTGAAGAGGACGGGAGGCCCCATACTCTGCTGAGGAGGGTGATTAAGTCACCAACTTCTTCAACGAAGTCACTTCTAGGGAAGCTTTTCGGCCATCTAGATAGACTGGCCCTTGGGGTTTTTAACCATTTATGGTTTATGGACTTTTTTGCCCTCTTGGGGTCTTTGTCGTACTCCCTTCATGCATTCTCGAAGTCAATTTGGGTTACTTCGGTGGCTGGTGGACATAGGAAAACTTTGTCGATAAATTTGGGGTCCAACCGAATGATCATGCTGCCACTGGCATTTGAGACCGATCTGGTCTATTTGTCGTAGAAGTGCACGCATTGAAGGACGAAATCCACATGATGGGATGATACTAGGAAGTCGGCCACCAGGTGGATGTTACTCTCAATAATTCTCTTTATCCTAGTGCTGGGATTTGTTGCTTTGGTTCGTCCCAGGAATTCGGCCATATCTACGTGGCCGATCTCGGTCTCTCGAATGTCATCAACGTTCGAGGTGACCGCTGTGAGTGGGAAGATGCCCTGGTACTTGTATTTCATCGTCTTTGCCTTTGAAGGAGATACTTCCATCATAGAGAATGATCTTGTTTGGACGGGAGTGGGCGTGCAGGAGCTCGCTGAAGGTGCTGCAGCCATAGTTGAAAGGAGAGTGAGAGAGAGGGGGAGAGCAATTTAAGTGACATAGGTTACTGGAGGTCACTCAAAAAGGCCAGGATAGGAAAAGGGATGGAAAATGAGGAAGAAAGAGCTCGAAAAGGACAACTCAAAAAAAATCTGAGAGTTAGCTGAAAAATGAAGGAGAATGCAGGGGCGGCAATTTTTGCCGCCCTTGCATGAGGAATGCAGGGGTGGAGATTTTTGCTGCCCTTGCATGAAGAATGCAGGGGCGGTGGTTTTTGCCGCCCTTGCATGAGGAATGTAGGGGCGGAGGCGGTGAAAATTGCCGCCTCCACATTTTGCCAAGCTGTGTGGAGGGGCGGCGAATTTCGCTGCCTCTACACGAAAGATAGAAAAGAGGGGGAGGGACGGCGGCAAGGAAATGCCACCCTTACAAGGCCGTGGGTAGGAGAGAAGGAGAGGAAAGAAACAATGAAAAAGAAAACAAATAAAGACCGACTAGGCTAGGAAGAAGAGGAAAAAACAAAACTAAAAACAAATCCTACCTAGAAAATGCGCGCGCCATGAAGTCGGATCCACGAGCTAGCACTTTGCAAAGTCCCTTGGAGTGCTCAAGTGCAAGAGGCAAGAGGAGAGGAGGAAGAAATGAGGCCCAGATCAGATTATATAGGGTGAAAAACCAATCCCAACAACTCACCGCGCAGGGCCATTAATGCCTTACACAAAAACTGAGACGCGTAGGGGTGGCGAAAATCATCGCCCTTGCATGGAAAATGCAGGGGCAGCAAAAATAGCCGCCCTTGCATGGAAAATGCAGGGGCAACGAAAATCACCGCCCTTTCATGGAAAAGCAAGAGACAAGCATAGGCAGCAAAAATCGCCACCCTTGCAGGGAAAAAGCAAAAGAGACCAACTCCAGAAAGAGGAGAAAAAGGAAAAGGGGAAGGGGAAACTTGGTCTCGACAGGATAGTAACCACTTCCTGATTCGACCAAGATGAAAACCTACTACAGAATTCGTCCTAAAAATGAACTTAGAGAGACAAGATGAAACAAACAAGTTTCGTGGGGGGTTACTTCCAAAATGAGATAAGCTAGTTTTGGAAACAATAGCTGGCTCCTATTGGGGAACTTCCGCTCAATCGAAAAGATTAGCAGAAGTAGAATCCAGTCTCTAAGTGCCTTCATCCAAGCCATTGGGCTACGGAGTCGAGTGAAAAATGAGAAAGAAAGACAGACAAAATATAAGAACTGTACATATTTTACAAATGGACTCATCCAAGCTTAAAGGGTTGAAAAGCTTTAAATGCTGCCCATTGTGAGGTAGTGTAAATGGTGTTCCATCTTTATACTCTAGCAAAAAGCTGGCTTCACCACAGAGCTGTCGAATGGTGAACGAACCCCTCCACAGGGAGTCGAATTTGCCGTGCATCCCTTTTAGTTCATGCTGCTTGTCCCATAACAAGACTTGATCTCTGACTTGGAACTCACGTGCTTTAGCTTTTTTATCAAAAAGTGCTTTCACCCGATTCTGATGTTCCCTGATCCGATCCACCACCATAACTCGTTGTTCATTCAGCTCAGTCAGACACATGATCTGCTTGTCAACTGAGCTTTCAAAGGTCGAGTCTTCGATTGCTCTGGTTAATCTGAGTGCTGGTAGTTTAAGGGTGATGGGGATTTCTGCATTTCATCCATATAGGAGTTGGAAAGGTGACATACCTATAGCTCTTTTAGGTGTTATCCTGTCGGCCCATAAAGCATCATACAAAGCTTTGTGCCATGTTCTCTGATTGTCGTCCACCAACTTCCTAATGATGGTGACCAGGTTCCTGTTACTTGATTCTGCTTGTCCATTTCCCTGAGGGAAATAGTCTGAAGTGTGAGACAAGGTAATCCCATAGTGGAAACAAAATTGAGTGATTTCATGTGATGAAAAGTAGGCTACATTATCTGTCACAATTTTTAGTGGAACCCCAAACCTGGAGATGATATTTTCTTTGAGGAAGGTGCATACTACTTCGGATGTAGCATGCTTAGTTGGTTTGGCCTCCACCCACTTAGTAAATTAGTCTATCACGGTGAGGACATAATCATGTTCAGCACTTGAAGATGGGTTAATTGCACCAATGAAATCAATACCCCACTGCTGGAATGGTTCATCGATCACAACTGGCCTGAGGGGCAAAGTAGGTAGCTTAGGTTTCTGATGAATTGCTGACACAGTTCACACTTACGCACCCATTTGTAAGCATCCTGAAAAAGAGTAGGCCAGTAGTACCTTGCTCATAGAATCTTGTGTGCCGTCACTGGTGCAGAGAAATGTCCCCCATAGGCCAAATTTTGGAAAGATTCTAAAAGTCTTGCTTGTTGAGCCTTGTCAACACAATGAAGAAATGCCTCGTCCAGGTTTCTCTTATAAAGACCATTGTCCCACAGAACATAACCAACTGCTTTTAATTTAACATTCTATTTTTCTTTAAGAGAAAGATGAGGAGGGCATTCAACATATGTTAGGAAATAAGCAATGTTAGAAAACCACTCATCAGTAGTGGCGACAAAGAGAACTGTGGGCACGCTTTCGATATCTTGATCTTCATTTTTTAATTCATTTGGAGTGTTGTTGGTGATCAATTGGCAGAGGCCCCGTCCCCGTACGAGCTTGGTTGGTTTGATGTCCAGATCGAATTCCTGAATTTTGGCAATCCAGTTACCCCTCTTTGTACCGAACTCTTGCTGAGTCAAAATAGATTTTATTGTTGTATTCGGCACGAGAACTTTGGTGTGAGAATTCAAGATATAAAACCTGAACTACTTGACAGCCTTGACTACGGCGTAAGCATGTTTCTCCATAAGGGAATATTTTAATTCATGATTTTTGAGGGGGCAACTCATGAATGAAATAGGAGATTCTGTATTTTCTGAATTTGGTTAAACCAAAATAGCTGACAGTGAATGCTCAGAGGTGTAACTATATATCTTGAAACCTTTAGTATAGTCCAGACAGACCAAAATTGGTGCCCGAGCGATTACTTCCTTAATTTATTTGAACATTGATTTGCCCTCGGTAGTCCACTTGAATGCGGCATTGCTCTTCATCATGTTGACAATATGACGGGTTTTCTCAGCAAATTCCAGAACAAACCTCCTAAGGAAGTTCACTTTTCCAAAGAAAGAGTGAACTGCGGTCTTGCTGGTAGGCAGAGTAAGTTCCTAGATGGAGCTAACTCTTTCTGAATCAATCTTGATGCCTTCTCGGGACACTATGTGTCTGAGAAGTTTCCCTTTAGTTACTTTGAAGATGGATTTCTTTGGGTTTAACGAGATGCCATTTTGACGGCAGCGTTCCAGGATCTTTTGTAAATGGTGAACATGTTCAGAATGTTGTTTTGAAAATACCGTCAAATCATCTAAGTATACTACAATGAATTTTCCCATAACATCTTTGAAAGCGAGATCCATGGCCCTTTGAAAAGTAGCGCCTGCGTTTATCAGACTGAAAGGCATCCTGCGGTAAGCAAAAGTGCCCCAGGGCGTGGTGAACGCTGTCTTGTGTTGATCTGCTTTCCCGACCTCAACTTGATTGTAACCCAAAAAACTGTCAAGCATTGATAACATTTTTGAACCTGTTACCATCTGTAGGACTTGATCCATGATGGGAAGGGGGTAGTTATCTTTTAAGGACAATTGATTCAAGTTCCTGAAATCTACACAGATTCGAATCTCACCATTTTTCTTTCTAACGGGTACTATGTTGGCAACCCATGTTGAGTGATGGATCGGAAAAATTATCTGAGCATCCAGCATCTTTTGTATCTCAGCTAAAATAGTGCTTGAGATTTTTGGATTATATTGCCTAGATTTCTATTTGTAAGGCATAGAGTTGGCTTTCAGAGGGATGTCATGATAAATGTCATGCGGCCTGAGAGATTTCAAGTCATCATAAGAGTAAGCCAATACGTCCCTATATTGGCGGAGTAAACTAGCAAGCTCAAACCTTTCTTTAGAAGTGCAGCATTTTCCAATGTTTACCATCTTAGGGTCGTTCTTGGTTCCCAAGTTGACTTGATCAAAATCTTGAGAAGAATTTGAATCTGTTCGTTGCTACTTGACGAACCTGTCATGGTCATCAAATAGCTTCTCTAGGGAAACCAAACCTTTGAGAATTTTATTCCCCTTTAGCTGTAGAAAATCTTCACCTGTATGGGTCTGGGTTTTAGGGGTCAGTCCGCACTCCTGGGGCTCACTACCTTCAAAATGCAATTGTTTGAAAGTGTCCTTTTGTTCCAAGAAGGTGATGATTTAATCATCATTGTTAAACACCTACCAGTGGTTAACATTGTCTGGTACACTTGGTCAGAAAACTAGCTCAATAGTATACTTATCTCCCTTAAAATCTGGGTGGGGAATCAGGAGAGTGGCAGAAACAGCCAATGCATCTACTCGATCATTGACTTCCCTCAGAACGGTGGAGATATTGAAGGCATCAAAATTTTTGATTTGATCCCATACTAGATTGTGATAATGATGCAACCTCTCATGCTTGGTCTGATAGAGGTTCCTTACCTGACAAACTATCAACTCAGCGTCTCCTTTAGCATGGAGTTTCTTAACGCCCTTTTCTTTGGCAGCCTGTAGTCTGAGCAATAGGGATTCGTATTCAGCCATGTTGTTAGTATTATTGAATTGTAATTTGTAGGAAAAAGGAGTAATTTCTCCTTGAGGGGATACCAACACAACTCCCACTCCTGATCCAGTAGAAGAGCAACTGCCATCGAACTCCAAAGTCCATAGCTCATCAGGTATTACTCTTTCCATAAAAACTTTCCTATTTTCGGGGAAAAGATTGTTTTATGTGTTTATTTTGCTTGGGCATCCCATCCTTCGCATCAGCTAAAACCAAAATCAAATCATCACCCATTGGAGTTTCATCTAATCCACCGTGGATCTCGTCTGTGAATAAGAAATAAGTGCCCATGCCTGATGACTCAAATAAAATCTGAGCTTCAGGTGCTGTGGAACGGGTAACTACATACCTGGCTTCCTTTTCAGGAAGCAATCTTTTCATGATGCCTTGAACCGGAATCCTTGCTTCAAATAGGTCCATGCTTAACTCGCCTCCAACATCTTTACATAAATTCCGCCCGAGCAGGATACCGTAAGATGCTGGAACATACGCTACTAGAACTGTCATTTTAATTCACTTTTTTGGAAAAGCCGTGAAGGCATATTGGGCATCTTTTATTTGGCCAAGGAGGGGAACTTGCTTGTTTTCCATGGAAAAACACCTCCCAAAAGTTTTAGTTAAAGTTAAGCCGAGAGAATCTGCTACTTTTGCAGGCATGACGTTATCTGAAGCCCCAGAGTCTATAATGCAGTTACTTAGTTTGTAACCATTTATAAGCAGAGAGACATAAAAAGGTTCTATTTTTCTGGGAGCGACGGGAGGTGTCACAACCAGATTATTTTGGGCTAGTTTGTCTTTGGGGAGATCCAAAACAACTTTCAAAGGATTTTGTCCTACAGGGACAGCTTTATTTTTAACATATTCTGCTAACCTATCAAGCTGTTCTGGGTTAGCTCTCAAATACTCAACCTCTGTCATTTGAATCTTAGTCTTTTTAGCATGATCAATAATATCAAATGATTGAAAGGTGGTCGCAATAGAAGAAGGAGCAGTCCCCTCATCAGAGGCTTTGACAGATACTTCACCGGCCTGAGTAGTAGGAGAGGGGGATATTGAGTGACCGAAAGTAGTTACTCTTTTATGAGTTACCTGATCTTTTGATTGCAAAGGTAATGGAGTCCCACGTTGGGCAATTGAAACTGCTGGCTGGAGCTCGTCATCTACTTTCCCTTTGTCAGCACGTGAAGCTGACTAATTTTGAGATCTGGTAAAGACAGCATAAGCTCCCTCTGAATCTTCCCCTTTTTGTTTGGCTTCATCTTGATAATCCAGGAAAATGATACTGGAGTCACCAGCTAATTCCTCATCCTGTTCATCAAAGAGGTTAGCACTTTCTGATTGATCTAGCTGCAGTTGAAAAGAAAGGTCGTGCTCAGCTTCTAGGTATCCAACCGCTAAATTTGTAGGTGCTGCTTCAATGGCTAATCTCCCTGAAGGGGGAGGTAGGTGGTTTGATTGTCCTTGGGTTCAGGCAGTATTACCTTGATATGGCTGATTCTGAAATGTCCTCCTGGGTGCATCTCAATAGGTAGGGGCAGACAGGCCTTGAGCGATTTGTCTTTTCAAAGCAATCAGTTCATTTGTTAATTTTTGCACCATAGAATCAGTAGTGCTCGTGGAAGAGCTTTCAGTAGGTGAGGGGTATTTATTTTTACCAGAATCTTTCCTGATTTTGCCTGTCAGGATAAGATCGTCTTCAATCTCAGTGGCCAATCCTTGAGCCAAGGCCAGGTCCATAGGGCCAGCTCGTCTCAATAAAAAACTTACTTCGGGGAGCTGTGAGTTGATAAAAAAGCATTTAAGATTCTCCGGTGTGGGTTGAGCCACAGTAGGAATTCAATTTCTTAATTTGTTGAACTTAGCTATGAAATCCCTCATGGGTTCCTGGGATTTTTTTTTCATCTGTGTTAGCTGAGCTAACAAAGCATGTGCATCTTTAGCGGGTTTAAATCTAGCTTCGAATTTGGACTTGAACGTATCCCAGCTTGTTACTGACCCAGCCTGCAAGTGATAGAACCAATCCGCAGCGGCACCTTGCAAAGTCTCCACAAAAAGTCTCACCACCACATCTTCAAATTCAACACCAATTACGCCACATGCTATGGAGAAAGTGGCAATATGCTCGTCGGGATGAACCTTTCCATCACCAAAAAACTTAGGAATTTTTTTTCTAGAACTACGAGGTAGTTCATGCAGAGGTGGGGTTAAATTAAGAGGACCGAAAGAATTACCCCATGGGCCTTGAGCCATTATGATAAGGGGATGAAAAGGTGGGATAACAAACCTTGGTGGAATGTTTATTGACAGCGGGAAAAGGATTTCTACCTTGTGTTGGTGACCTGACAAGGCTAGAAGGAACACTCCTAGACCGTCGAAGAGAAGTTGATGGGGGAAACAGATCAAAATTACTCTGTTGCACCAACTCAAACACAGGGTCAACAACACCCTTAGATCTCTGACCTCTGGTGTAACGTGGGGTTGCCAGATTTCTAAAACAAAATTGGGATCAAAACTACTTCAAGTTGAAGCTTGAGGCTCCAAGATGCGTGTTCTTCCCGATAGCTCTGGTTAATCTGACCAGATAATATAATGGAGATAGCTGGTAAGGCTATAATGATAATGGGTAAGACATGAAACAGAGTCGCCAGATTACGTAATGGGTAAGGGTAGGGACTGCTTCAACCTGAAACTTGAGGTTTCAGATTGCACACTCGAGTCCCCAGCAGAGTCGCCAAAAACCTGTTGGGTGAATATTTTGTCATCAACTAACTGATGGCAAAATGGGGATATCAGCCACAACATAAGGGAGATTTACACCATGAGGAGTGTGGCTTTACCAGATCTAGACGAGGTAAATCTCTCCTCTCATCAAGGGGAGGTTCCCTATTAATACTTACGTGCCGGATATATAATTAAGCAAAAAATAACACACGGGGGTGGTATAACAGCATCTACCTCTCTTTTTTCAGAGGTAATGTACAAGGAACAAAGGAGGGAAAATCTTGGTCTATTGCTAACAACACTCCTCTTCTTTCAGGAATGATATTAAACAGAAAACAAGAAATCACCTGTAGTAACAAAGTCACAAGAACGCTCACGCAAGCGCAAAGTCTTTCGTAGCTTTTCCACAGCTCTGGAACAAGTACAACCATAGAGTAAAGTGAAGCACAAAGTCTTCACCTAAAACTACAAAAAAATAAAAGAATTTCAAAGGTAAAAGTAGCACAAAGTCTATTTTCTACCCTCAAGAAGTGCCTTTAGATAATAATAACACACCCACTTGCTTATTAAATCAGATAAACAAGATGTTACCAAGAAAAAGACATAAGAACTATTTCCTAAATAACACAGACAATCTCAACACAAAGTCTGAAATAACCTGCTTCTCATTCATTCAACAGAATATGATTTACAAATTTGAGCACAAAGTCTCAAAAGTTGCTTCAATTTCAGCAGAGTGTTTGCTAATAAATTTTTCCCAAGAAGATTTACAAATGAGGTCTCCACTATATATAAGGAGAAAATCCTCAAAAATAGAAAATAATAAAATACAAAATATCTTGGTCAAAGATGACTCATCTTTGACTTTCTAGATATTTTCCAAAAATATAATATTCGTAATTACATATTACAAAATTTGTATGCATTCTGCACAAAACAGAAATGCATAAGGATAGAAGAAGAGAGAAAGAGAGAGAGAGAGAGTGTCAATTTTTGCTGCCGGACTTCTTCAAATGAGCATCGTACATGGTGATCGATGCTTGAATTCCTACACTGTCCGGTGCAACTGCATTTTTGGAGATGACCCTTGCTCTGATTAGTGCATCTTTCAATGCTGTGATGGCTTTAGAGTGGCCAGTTAACCTGGATTTTAAATTCTCCAAAGTTAACTGAGCATCCAGAATGATGTCTACTGAAGTCATTGAGAAAGACGCTCCTTTGAAATCCTTTTGGATCATCCCTTCGAAATTTTGAATCATTTCATCTACTGGAAGGAACTGATGATCCTTAGAAGTCAAGTCGCAGGGCAGCTCTTCTAATTTGTTTAACAAGCTCAGGTCACTTTTATCACTAGCTTCCTTAAAAGCTTGGAGATCATCAATTAGATCTTTGAGTACCTGGATCCTGAAGATCATCGCCTCCTTGATCTCAACATAGAAATCTTTGTTGGGGATGATACCAATAGATATCAGGGTACTCTTTTTTAGATCTTTCATTTCCTTCCATCTGTCGAGATCCTTCTCCAAGCCATCAATTTCCTGAGAGACAAGGGAGACAAAATCGTCTACCTGAGCTTTCAACCTCTTCATTTTTACCGTTCTTTTCGCAACCTCAGATAGCAGAGAGATTCCTTGGTTGTGCATTCTGTCAATATATTCCTCCATTACCTTCCCCTTTAAATAAGTTTTTTCAGCTTTCTGAATGACTGAATCATCCACAGAAAAGGCCTCTGGAGTCGCTGCTTCAGGTGGGATAGTGAATCTCTTGATTACTGCCGTTAACTGCTTAGTCTTGGCTTTATAAAAATCCTTCATCTCTTTTTCCTTGTCAAACTTTTGGACCATAATGTCCATTGCTGCCTGAAGGTCACTCTTTGCCCCTTCATGAGTAACTTTGCCAAGTTCAACACGAGAGAGGGAATAACTGCTCATCTCAAAACCTTCAAGGGCTGCGTCCTTAGGAGGTTTGGCAATTTCTAGAAATTTTTGCCCCTTCTCTTCGACTAACCTGGAGAGGATTTTTGGTCTTTTAGGAGCCTTTGCTTTTGCTGGTATGACCTTACCAAAGTCGAATTCATCTGGGGAGATGGCCATTTTCTTTCTTTTAGGTGTGAAAGCAGACATCCATGGCGGGAGAGAAGTACCTATTGCAACAGTAGTCACCTCTGCTAGTGTCGTTGTAGCAGCTTCCACACTACTAGTGGTGACAGTAGTCGTGGTTGGAGTGACCGGTGAAACTGTACCAACTACTGATTCTGGATCAGGTGTAGGGCTTGGTGGCAGGTTAAAAGATGGAGATGATAAACTTGAAATGGATGCAAAAGAGCGAGGTGAACCTGCTGAAGGATCCTGAGGATCACCAAAAACAACTTTGGAAGGGGAAGTGGGTCCAGAAGAGGGAACACTGATAGGAGAGATAGGAGAAGTGGGCATCGTAGGAGATTGAGGAGGAGGAGAGGAGCTCTGGATCGGCCGTGCTTGTCTCGGCGAGGTTGGAGACCCAACACCTGGTCATTCTAAAGGTTGATCCACTGTTCCCATTGATTGAGCTACCTGTACCCTGGGACTTTGTTCTTTGGTTCCTTCGGCTACTGCCTCAGGCTCTTGTGCTGACCTAGGCTTCTTGGATACAAAGACGATCCTAGGCTTGTGAGGTCTAGAAGATGAAGGAATGTCATCTTTGTTTTTGGTTTGGATTTCTGCGTTTCTCTTCATCTCTATTTGGTTTTCAGCCTCTGACCCTGTGATGAACTCTTTTAGGATGATCCCCTTTGCTGCCAACCAACTATTGGTGTTAGCCAATACTGGTTCAAATCTTTTCCTTAAAGAGGTCAATTCTTTTTGAGACCAGTTGATTGGAGGAAGAGGGGAACCAGTGACCTTTTCTGTCAGATATCTACTGTTCATGACATTCCCATCGTCAATCAACCCTATAGGGACCTCGGCCAGTCTGAGGTACTCTATCTGCTCTAGCGTGAGACGGCAATAGTCCATCTTCCTTATCTCTTTAGCCGTCCTTATATCCACCCAGATGTCCTCAATCATGGGCTCGTGAAACTGAGTCTTCCTTCAGATCATCTCTCTAACTCCCCTATAATCAAAATTTTCCCATCTTTTGAATAATTTGATGGTAACCATCTGCATCTCTATTTCCATAACCCTGGCTTTAGTCGATGTAGCAACTGAAAATCTATCAATCTAGATAGGAAACTTGAAACTGGGTCTCTTAAGCTCCATCTATTTTGAGTGCATGACGGCCAGTTGTCGGCAAAGCTCCATTAGGACCAACCTGTCTGAAGGGAATCTAGGGAGCATATAAGGGTATCCTTGGTAGAAACCCACCCAAAGATAAGAAAATGTAGAGAACTAGAGGAACATGCAGCCAAAACTATTCACTACTGTCCAGGCCTCGTCTGATATTCTCTTTTGCTCTAGTTGAGGATCGAAGAGACATAGGAATACGGCAAAGAACGCATCATTCACTCGTCTAAAATGACGTGTTGATGCCTGAAGTGTTAGCTGCAGATAGTATGAATAGACCGGGGTGGTCTTCCTATCTCCTTCTATTATTAAACCTGGGAAAGATCGCATGGCAACAGCTATGTAGACCAGGTACGAGGTCATGTAGAATTTGAAGGAGGTTTGTACCCTAGTCAGCTGCTCGTGAATAGCATTGCTGATCTGTTCCCCCAGAAGATGGCCTGTTTGCCTTACAGGATGATCTTAATGAATGGATACATCCATTCATGGAATTGTGAAGAGGACGGGAGGCCCCGTACTCTACTGAGGAGGGTGATTAAGTCACCAACTTCTTCAATGAAGTCACTTCTGGGGAAGCTTTTCAGCCATCTAGATAGACTGGCCCTTGGGGTTTTTAACCATTTATGGTTTATGACATTTTTTGCCCTCTCGGGGTCTTTGTCATACTCCCTTTGCGCATTCTCGAAATCAATTTGGGTTACTTCGGTGGCTAGTGGACATAGGAAAACTTTGTCGATAAATTCGGGGTCCAACCGAATGATCATGCTACCACTGGCGTCTGAGACCGATCTGGTCTCTTTGTCGTATAAGTGTGGGCATTGAAGGATGAAATTCGCATGATGGGATGCTACTGGGAAGGCGGCCACCAGGTGGATGTTACTCTCAATAATTCTCTTTATCCCAGTGCTGGGATTTGTTGCTTTGGTTCGTCCCAGGAATTTAGCCATATCTACGTGGCCGATCTCGGTGTCTCGAATGTTATCGACACTTGAGGTGACCACTATGAGTGGGAAGACACCCTGGTACTTGTATTTCATCATCTTTGCCTTTGAAGGAGATACTTCTGTCATAGAGGACAATCTTGTTTGGACGGGAGCGGGCGTGCAGGAGCTCGCTGAAGGTGTTGCAGCCATAGTTAAAAGGAGAGTGAGAGAGAGGGGGAGAGCAATTTAAGTGACATAGGTTACTGGAGGTCACTTAAAAAGGCCAGGATAGGCAAAGGGATGGAAAACAAGGAAGAAAGAGCTTGAAAAGGATAACCCGGGAAAAATCCGAGAGTTAGCTGAAAAACGAAGGAGAATGCAGGGGCGGCAATTTTCACCGCCCTTGCATGAGGAATGCAGGGGCGGCAATTTTTGCTGCCCTTGCATGAAGAATGCAGGGGCGGCAATTTTCGCCACCCTTGCATGAGGAATGTAGGGGCAGAGGCAGTGAAAATTGCCGCCTCCGCATTTTTCCAAGCTGTGTGGAGGGGCGGTGAATTTTGCCGCCTCTACACGAAAGATAGAAAAGAGGGGGAGGGACGGCGGCAAGGAAATGCCGCCCTTACGAGGCCACGGGTAGGAGAGAAGGAGAGGAAAGAAACAATGAAAAAGAAAAAAATAAAGAATGACTAGGCTAGGAAGAAGAGGAAAAAACAAAACTAAAAACAAACCCTACCTAGAAAACGTACGTGCCACGAAGTCGGATCCACGAGCTGGCACTTCGCAAAGTCCCTTGGAGCGCTCAGGTGCATGAGGCAGGAGGAGAGGAGGAAGAAGTGAGAAGAAATGAGGCCCAAATCAGATTATATAGGGTGAAAAACCAATCCCAACAACCCGCCGCACAGGGCCATTAATGCCTTGCACAGAAATTGAGACACGTAGGGGCGGCAAAAATCACCGTCCTTGCATGGAAAATGTAGGGGCGGAAAAAATTGCCGCCCTTACATGGAAAATCAAGAGACAAGCATAGGCGGCGAAAATCGCCGCCCTTGCAGGGAAAAAGCAAAAGAGACCAACTCCGGAAAGAGGAGAAAAAGGAAAAGGGGAAGGGGAAACTTGGTCTCGACGGGATAGTAACCACTTCCCGATTCGACCAAGATGAAAACCTACTACAGAATTCATCCTAAAAATGAACTTAGAGAGACAAGATGAAATGGACAAGTTTCGTGGGGGGTTGCTTCCAAAATGAGATAAGCTGGTTTTGGAAACAACACAATGGATGCGAAACTTGATCAAATAGTAAAAAATGAAACATGGGATTTGTTACCTAGGCCAAAAAATAAAAATGTGATAGGAGCTAAGTGGGTATTCATAAACAAGATGAATGAGAAAGGAGAGGTCATAAGAAATAAGGCTAGACTGGTGTGTAAAGGATATGCTCAAGTTGAATGGATAAAATTTGATGAGACCTTTTCTTTTATGGCAAGAATGGAAGCAATTGGACTCTTCTTGTCATATGCAAGCTTCAAAGGTTTTAAAGTTTACCAAATGGATGTGAAATCTAAATTTTTGAATGGAAACTTAGATGAAGAAGTCTATATTGAGATACCTAAATGTTTTTTTATGACAAGTAATTAGGACTATGTTAATAAACTAATGAAGGATTTATATGGTCTTAAATAATCTCCTAGAGCTTGGTATGATAAATTAGATATGTATTTATTGAGCCAAGGCTTTAAAAGAGGGGTAGTTGATAATAATTTATACATTAAGATAGAGGCACTAATCAATTACTAGTGGTAGTCTATGTTGATGACATAGTTTTTAGATCTGATAATGACAACATGAGTAGAGAGTTTATAGATGCTATGAATACTGAGTTTGAAATGTCAATATTGAGAGAAATTTCTTTCTTTTTATGACTAAAGATTAACCAACTTGATGTAGGGATATTCATTTCATAGGTAAAAGACATCAATGATATGCTAAAGAAGTTTGAAATTATGGATTGTAAGCCAATGATTATTACAATGATCATAGGATGCAAGTTAAGTAAACAAGATGACTCACCAAAGGTTGATCAAACCTTGTATAGATCCATGGCTGGAAGTTTTTTGTAATCTACTACTTCTAGGCTTAATATCATGTAAACAGTAGGACTTGTAGGTATATTTTAAGATGATATTATAGAGTATCACTTGAAATCAATCAAAAGGATATTTAGGTATCTCAAGGGCACCATAGAATATTGTTTATGGTACCCCAAGAGAAAAGAGTTCACTCTAAGGACATACACTAATGCAGATTGGGCAGGGTGTTTAGATGATAAGAGGAATACCAGTGGTGGTGTTTTTTTCATGGGTGAATGCTTGGTGTCTTGGATAATCAATAACAATCCTCTGTATCCCTATCAACTATAGAATTTGAGTATATAGCTTCTAATTCCTATTTCACTCAAGTAATATGGATGAAGCAAACCTTGGAAGACTATAATATAAGACAAAATGGACCTTGTCCTATCTATTGTGATAATACTAGTGTAATTAGTATTTTAAAGAATCTTGTTATGCACTAAAAAATTAAGCACATTCCTATTAGATATCATTTATTGAGAGAAAAAGTGAGTAATAAAAGTGTTAAGTTGGAGTATGTGCCTACAAAAGAATAACTTGTAGATATTATTACTAAACCATTGGTAAAAGCAATATTTAAATATCTAAGACAAAGATTGGGAGTAATATCCTTTTATATAAAGAAATCATATTTTAAGGGGGATCAAAAAGTTCATGAGCTTTCTCAAGTGGTTAGTGATGAAAAGTTTCAAAAAATCTATTCATAGACATTGGTCCTAAAGGCAAGTTTTAGTCAATCTTTGAAGCTTGGTTTAATTGGTCAAATTATGAATAATGAAGGTAAGATTGAATTGGAATATGGAGAGGACTTGTCCGAGTATATTATGTGGGTTAATATGTGCTAAGTTGGTCAAAATAACCATTCATGACCACTTGTTCAATTTGACCATTTTGCTCACTGTTTACTACCTAGTGAGCTCATCATGCAAAATTGGTGTTTTTGAGATATATGAAGCTAATAAAGGGTTGAGACCAATTGGATTTGATGTGTCCAAATTCAAAATGTGCCTTAAATGTGTGATATTAATCACATGATTAGTTGAAGGTGTTTTGGAATAGTGATAGGGTTATACACAGGGTTTGTAGGCACAATCATGAGATTGCTAGGTGTTAAATGAAGATTGGTGAGTGTTAAAGGTGAATTTGTGGAATATAAATGTGTTTTCACCTCATAAAAGTGTGCTCTAGGTGGTTTAAATATTTAAATTCCTCTTGAGGGCAAGTTGAAATTTTGTGATGTCTCTCAGGTATGACAATCTTTGCTTAAAGGCTAGTAAGACAAAACCATGTTCATGGTTCTATGGGTTCCCCAAGGATCTAGAAGTAAATAATTTGTATAGTAGTTTTATTTCATGACCTCCAGGTGTGATAATTTTTAGGAGTTGGCATTGACCATAAGATGGTAAGTTGACCACATTTCTCATTGATGCCCTAGTGTTTTAGCCCATGTGAGTTAATGAGCTTCCCAAATGAGTTGAGGTTTTAGGATACTTAATATATTTAAATGGCCAAATGGGTGCTCAAAAAGTAATTTATATTCATCTAAAACTATATGGTTTGTTTTATGGTGGAGCATTTGTGCAAATGGAAGGCTAATTGGTAGGTTAGTTTGTGAAGGAGCTATAGTGCAAAGGAAGAGTTGGGTGATGAAAATTGGCATGAATGAGGGGGAATATGTGTGTACATTAGATATTAAGTTTAAAGTCATGGAGGTCTCTACATATAAATTTATGAGATATTTAAGTTTTAGGTAGGGTTATTAAGCCTCTAAACAAAGCTAGGTGATTCAAATGGAATTTTTGGTCATTTTCTCCAAAATACCAAGGTATGATTGTTATCATATGAGTTTTTGAGTATATTTTGAGAATATTTCATGTTTTAATAATGGCTTAAACATCTGTTGATGATCATGGAGTTGTCTTATGATAGAAAATTTGAAGGTAACTATGAAGTTTCACCATAGTTGGAGATGGTTTGAAGGTGCTCAATGGGTGAATAAGATAAAATGACTTAGGGGGAGTTATTATCAATATTATTTATGTGTGATCACTCCTATTTTATTGATATTATGTGTTTCTTCTTCATATAGCAGTGCATGGTCAAAGAAGAGTGTTGTAAAAGAGCAGGTTTGAGGTAGTCATGTTATGCACAGTGATAGGGGAGGTTATATCTTCTCTCAAAGGAGGTCACTTATTTTTTATATATTTGAAAATTTTTATAGGTCAGATTTAGTAGGTAAGCCCAATTTTTCATTGTGTCAAAGGGGGAGAAAGTGTTTGTAGAGGGAGAAAGAGTATGTGCATAAGCTTTGTATTAGTGTTTACAAGTGTTAACATCAATGACAAAGGGGAAGATTGTTGAGGTGTTGTAAATGATGTCTCCAAGGTGGAAAAGAGTGTTCATGAGGTGTCAATTATGCTATAAGGTCAATGATAAATTGTGCCTTAGTGATCATACATGGACCTTGCATTGTTTGCTTGGTTAGGCAAGATGATGGATGTTAATGATGTTTAGACCATGTTTGATGGGTCATATGGGGTGTAATGAGTGATTGGTGTACTTATGTAAGTGAAATTAATCCATTTGAGTAGGCTTGTGAAGGTCTAGGTTATCCTAGTCATCTTGGTAGAGTTTCCTGAGTAAGCATATTAATGATGTCAACATTCACACTTTTGAAAGTGTTAGAAGAAAGTCATCACATGGGTCTATTAAGTTTTATGCCTAGAACATGTGTTTAAAATTTAAGACCTTAACATGATGTATATAAAAATTTATGATAGTGAAAATTTGCTCTCCTAAGCTGATTTCATCATTTTCCATAGTCAAATTTGCATTTTTTAGTGACCGTTGGAATTCAAATATTTGAATTTACAAAGGAAAACTAGTCTTCAATGTTTTGCCTATAAATTTTGATGATGGAGTGAAAATAATAGTGGTAGATAACTTCAATGGAAATATAGAAAAATTGATTTGGAGGTTTGAATGCTTGTACAATTACATTTATTATGGTTCAAAGTTGATTGAGGATTTGAATTTCTTCTACAAGTGACTTGAGAAGGATGTTTGAGTTTTTCTTGATGGTGTTTAGATGTTTCATAGTGAATTAACTATTATATAACATTTTATATTACTCGAGTATCATTTATATGTATTTTGGAGGTTTGACCAATCCATATTCAACATGAACCATTGCTTGGAAGTTGACTGTTTGTTCATTCATGATGTTTTCATGTACAAGGTAAATTATTGATAGGTTTTGCATATGAAAAGGTGTGTATTGATGAATTATATCACTTGATGATGTGTAAGGGGTAATTTTTCATGAACCTATGTGATTTTAAGTGGTCTTGAGTTTATATTTTTCTTAGTGAAGTGTTAAAATAATAAATAGGTGTCCATGGACCTAAAAGGGCTACTTAGGCCTAATTAAAAAGTGTTACTGCTTAAGGGTGATATATCAAAGCTATGGTTGATCTATGAAGGTGGTTTTGATCTTTTTTATAATTGGGATATATTATTTAAGGGTTAAGTAAAGTCTTATGTCTGACCAAGAAGGTGATGATCATGTAGACTATATAAAGAACAAAATCAAAGATGAAGGTTTATAGAGTGAATGTGTGAAGAAAAGAGAAGTGTGAGTAGCTTGGTGGATGGATTGAGGAGTAGAGAAATGTGAGGGAAATTTGCGTGACCTAGTGGTCATGTTTATGATTTTATAACAATGTTTTGAAAGATTTATTTTTGAGGATGAGTGAAAAGGTGTAGAATGATCCAAAAGGTTGTTATGGATTCATTGGTTGTGTGTGAAGGCTGAATAAAGTGTGAAGGGTTGAAGAGAGTTTTTATTCACTATTTATCCATCAGATTAGAAGGAAATAAAAGTTATGGAAGTGTTGATATTAGAAGGTGTTTTGTGGGTGCTCAAAATCTAGGGCAAGTGGGTGCTTCACTAAAGTCTCTTGTTTGTGATCTCTTATAGGACTGTAGTCCATGTGTTTATAGGCTTGAGAGTGGGTTTTATCCCCCATGAGGGTTTCCAAAATAATTCATATGTTATGTGATTTTATCTTGCATGTTTTTATTTTATCATTGAAATGAATGGTTTATATGCTTCATGAATGTTCATGTTGAATGGTTAAGAGTTCGAAGGACTGGAACTGAAGTGGATTTGCTTGCATCACTGATTCACGCCCCTCTTAGTGATTGTACCTCTATAAAAATTGGGTAGAGTAATGCCTCATTTATAAGTGTGTAATGGAATACTTGTTTTTGATTTAAATACAATAGTATTTGACTCCAAAATAATATAAGTAAAAGGAAAAGACACAAAAACACCTAAGTGTATCATCCTAATCCTAAAAACTAATAAGGTGGATTCATATTATCAAATTCTATCTATATACTTGATTTTGAGAGGAAATAATGTTTTTAATCCAAAAATTTAAATGAACATAAAAATTAATGTTTTTAATCCCTTTCTTATTTCAATAGTTTGTATGATGACATGGAACTTTGGGCTACTCACCCTGTATTGAAAATATAGCTAAGATAAGTGGGGTTGTTATAAAACTATAATTTTTCATATGTTCTAAAAGGTCCCATATGTTTGATTAACACTAGGGTGTAACACATCATTTATATCCACATTAACTAGTTTGTTGTGAAAAATTATTATCTTTTTCACAACCACTACATCCATTAATTGCTTAGTATAGTGTGATGTCTAATTTAATCATACATTTCAAGGCCGAGTACCACTAATGGAGCTTGTTTAATTGATCAAATAAGCTTCCCAATAGGTCACCCTCAATTTATATACCCCATAATGGATTGGGGTTGCTAAAATTCTAGGAGGTGAATCCCAAGGTCAATGCACCCATAAAGAACATATGAGGGAGAAGTGAGCTCCCACCCACAAGCCAAAAATATAAGAAATAAAAGATAGTGGAAGGACTTTAGGTTTGTTTTGGTGTCACCCAAATCACTCATATTTTGGTGAGGGCCTTATCAAATTTCATTCCATGATTTTGGACAAAGAAAAAATTGTAAAAAGTGATCATTTTGATCACCCAAGTTGGCTAAAGGGGACGGGGGGAGAGCATACATGTGACACTCATCTTGCAAAGCAAACATAAAACAACAAACAAAAAATAAAAAGTTCTTATGACTGATTAACTAAGATTTGGATTTATTTTAGAGAACCAAAATGAGATGTGAAATGAAGTTTATCCCCTTGGCATTGTTTGATTTGTGTACTTTGAAAAATGAAAAAAAAGCAAGTAAATGATTTTTAAACACCAAATGTAAATGTGATTTGAATCTTAAAGTGGTAAAAATGTCTTTCCTTGGTCTTTGGGTCGTGTAAAAAGTGTTAGGGGGTTTTATTATTTCTTGTAAAAAGTGATATTCATAAAAATTAGCTATATAAAGCATAAAAATTAATCTTAAACTATAAAAAGTTACAAGTAACAAGTTAGAAGGCTAACCTACAAAATTAATGTTAAAAATAAAATTGAACACACAAAAACATAAAAACTAATAGTTAATATTTTGATCATAACTTCTAAACTATGAAACATTTTGTCATGAAAATTTTGGATGTTATTTAAAGGTCCAATTTTAACCTCTATGAAAATATTCAAATAGAATAATGAATAGAATTTTTTTTATTAGCACTGTATCAATCATTTTTATCAGAAACATAGAAAATAAAAGTGATAGTTAATAAATCGATAATAAATACTAAAATATAGAGATTTGTTTTTTGAAAATTTTAGAGAATTTTAATGAGAAAATTGAATACATTCATAAAAAAATTTAGAAAAAATATTGAATACATAAAAATCTATTAATACTTTATGGGCCATTTTTGTTTTAGCAAAGCAAAAATAAAAATAGAGTAAAAGTTTACGAACAAAACAATTTTTATGGGGTGTGCACTCATGAATCATCCAACTGGGCATGCCAAAATATAGATAAAGATTATGAGATGTGTTATTTCATAAGTTAGTCAATAAAACCTATAAAAATAAGCATAAATAAACTGACATATCAAGCTTACCCCCTAAAGGGGTGTTGCTAATGAATTCTAAGAGTTCATTAAGAAAAGGATACAATCAAACCTTCCAAGTTACATCCCTCCTTCCAAGAGTAGCCAATAAAAATTATTTTCCATAGATTTTATGCTCCAAGTCTATGTCAATGAATATTAGCATGATCCTCCATCATTTCTTAGTCCACTAATGGCTTAGGTGAAGCTTGTCTATTGCAAATTTTGCATAATAAGTTTGTATAACTGAAGATTAAAGATCAATGGGTGAGGCCTTGTATCTATATCTGCAAAAAATAAATCTAACCCAAGTGTAGTTAGGTTATATTTAACTATGGTTGAGTTTAAACTAACCCTAAGTTGAGTTAGGCTAACCATGAGGGCCATGTGAGATACATAGGTCAAAATTATTATCTCTTCCACCCAATCCAGATATTTTTCAAGTAGATTGAAAACTCATAAAATCAATGACGAATAATCCTACTATTTTGCATTTTTGGATTATTAATTTATAAATAATAGATATTACAAAATATCATAGAATTTCCACTTAAGCTCTTAATTTAGATTAATTTGCTTATGTGACTTTGACTAATTTTTTGTAATTGTTTGGAAATTTATTTCATGGTTAATCAACTTGGTTAGAAATGTCATTTTATTGAGTTATAATTTGACTAGAGTATAATCAAAATAAAGTGTCAATTGTGCACATAGTAATACCCCAATTAGGGTATTATAGACAAAAAATAACACATGCATGTGACATGTGTTGCTGAATAAGAAAAATTTAGTGGTCTAAGATGTCATTTTGTGTGGTCTCAATTTGACTCAAAATGATTTAATAAAATATAATAATCACATAAAATACATTACCCCATTTAGGGATACATTAGCATAAATTGACACCTATACTTGATAAGTTTGAATGATTTAGAGAATTTTAGTGATTTTGGTCTAGATTGTGCATTGTCATAAAATATTATTTAGATTGACAATTTTAACACAATAGTGATAGGAATTGGATGTCTACAATAGCCACCTTTCACCAAGACTAGATATGCAACTCTTGAATTAGGCATAGTTTATCCCCTATCATACACCATGCTAATGAGTTTTTACCAAATAGAATATGCAAAACCTTCAAATAAAATATTCGTAGGTCTCCAATCAACTAAAACTCATAAAATTTTTCTCGTAGTGATGATGACCTTTTACCAAAAAGGCTATGAAGATCTTGATAGATTTCCATCTTATAAAACTCAACTCATAGCTATAATTGTTACTATTTTCACTTAAGCCTTCACATAATTTAATAATCCCTAGCCTCCTCACGAAAGAACCCTTCCATTTAATTATCTCCATCAAAGGAAATTTGTGGTGTTTAACATTGTGTTAGGCTATTATTTATCCTATCTTATCCATGAGTAGTCTCTAATCCCAGTGAATGTGGGATTGTTGTGCCAACTTAAAATTTTTTACCAATATTATCAACCCATGTTCTTTCCATTTTATGAGAAAGCTAAGACCATGCTCTTGGTATCTTGTCAATCTCTAATGAGTTAAGATACCCCAAAAATTCTAAAAATATTCAAAACATGTCGAAATCCTAAGAATTGGAAAATTAACTTACAATCTCCTAGAGAGATATAAAGCCCTAAAAATCCTAAAACATTAGCCTTGTATAAACCTATTTAACCATCCTTGATCTGACCTACTAGGGAAAAATACATTATTGGTTCCAATCCATTCCACTACCATTGGAGGTGTGACCTTCACTTTGCATATATCCTATCTTAAGGGCACCATCTAATTCACACTTTTTAGGCCAAGTTCATAGATTTTGTCCTATTATGGCAACACCAAAGCATGAAAATTATACCAGGATATTCTATCCCCACATGTTATTCCCTTGAAAATAGCCTTACTTAGGGGCACTACCTATTTATCATTTTGTTAAGCTTTCACATGTATATATTGACTTGGTTAATGACATGATGCTTTCTATTAATTTTACTTTTAATATTGTTATGTGTTTGTTTAGTTACATGTTTGTTTTATTTCATTTTTGTGCCTTAACTCAGTCTATATGCATTTATTTGTTGATTCCTTGTGTATTGAACTTGAGTCCATTCATATTCATACACCAACATTATGATTTTGGTTTTTATCATTGGTGATTTTTTTCAGTTGTTTATTAGATCGAGAGTCAGTCCTTATGCACATTATGGCCTGATCACCATGGTGTTTTATATCATGGAGTACTATCATTTTCTAAAATAAAAATTAGGTCAATGGATCTTATAAGCAATGGTTATCCATAAATGTCTCCTTGTTTTCTTTGGAAAATCCTCCCACCCTCCTTGATCAAATTAACCCATTGATCATTCTAATTGTATCAATGCTAATAAGTGTTAGAGGTATAATCACTAAAATTAGGGGGTGAATAAGTTATGCCATATAATCCAATTCAATTACCAACTCTTAAACATTTAACACATGTATTTATGATATATACAAATTAACCATTGTAATGAATAAGGAAGATATAACAAGATAAAGCACATAACACATGATATATGTGGGAAACCCTCTTTGGAGATAAAAGCCACTAAACCCTAAAAGATGGACTATAGTCCTATAAATACAAGATTCAACATTTAGACTAGCACTAACTAATCAAGGAACACCCATCCCTTAATTTAGTAAGACACCCATCCCATAAGGAAGAACCAAACCTCGAGGTAACCAAGTACCAAACCAACTACCTTGATATAATCTCCACTTTTGATCTAATGTCTTCTACACCTAATGATGTACTTATCTTTCTTTCACTCTTTCCCCTTTACACTCTCACAAACTTGCACACACAAGAAATGCATCCAAAACACCCTTTTGGATCACTCTTCACTTCTTAACACATACACAATTAAAAGACCTAAAAAAGCTCTAACACAACATCAGTAACATGAAATATAAGTCATGCATATAATCCTCAAACTTAACTACTCTTCAATCCATCCACTTAGCAGACTCATTCAATCAGCCTCTAGAGCTTACTCACTCAATATACTTCTTCTAGAATCATTAGGTCCAATGACCTATGTGTTTACCTTCATCACCTTGATTAGACAAGAATGAATAATCCTATTCACTCTTTGTTTGTCCTTAATAACCTATACCTTCTCTTTCAAATGTTCTCTCCTTCGCATGGCTCCACATTATCTCAATAAATACTCCTAATAGGCTAATTATGCCTAATATTTATACCATACACTTATCTAACCCATATTAGTCAGCCAAGATTATTACCATACTTGTTATACACTTGAAATATGTCTCCACACATTTTACATGGGTGAAAACCTCCACTTCATAGGTTGGCCATAGTCTTTAAGACCCAAATCCTCCATTAGGCCTTAATGAGACCCAAAACAATTAGATCTTCACATCCACACATTACTCTTTCAACCTATTTGACCACATTAAACTAAAAAAAATGATTAGGAAATATAAAACCTATCTCTAATATACCCTTTCTCACTCTTGCATGGGTCCATGCCACTTGGAACACCAACTCAATACTTGAACCTACCAATTAGGTCTCCTTGCTCTTTAGGCCTTTATACACATAAAATATAGACTCGAAATTTTGAATCAAATTCTCAAATATTTTAACATATAAATATGATTATATCATATGGGTGAAATATTAATTACCTATTAAAAACTTCCATGTGTCTTAGAAAATTCAACATAGGCTTTAAGCACTCAAATCAACTCTCTTAGAATGACCACTTACGTTGGTCACACACAGGTGAAATATAACTATACTATTTTGAATTTCCATATCTGATGAAGGGAACATAATGACATAAAATAATTTATAATAATACTTAGAGACTTATATAACATTTACATACTCATTTTCTTCTTCAATTCTTCTCAGATCACCTTCAACTCACTCCTGCAACATGGTCATTCAAACTACAAGTGTATTCAAAACATAGTCAACTTCTAAGCCTTTGTTCATACTAAATATGGATTATTAAAACCTAAAAAATAAATAAATATTGTATTAATGGAGTATATAACATTATGAAATAGTTATTTCATATTGAAACATTGAAATACCATCAAGAACTCTTCAATTATCCTTCTTGGGTCACCTGCAGAACATGGTCAAATACATATTCAACTTTAAATCTCAATATATACAACTATAAAAACATTAAAATATTATAATAAAATTTTATGGTTTCACCTTGAATTCCTTTACAACTTTTCCTTTTACATCATCTTCAAATTCATCTTAGATCAAAATATATAAGCAAAATACTTAGGATTGGTTTTTCCTTTGTTAATTTCAAATACCAATGGTCACTGGTAAATGTAAATATTGCAGACATGTGTCTTCATTTTATGTCCCATAGAAACTTTATCAAATGTGATATATTGATATTCTCTCAATCCTCTTAATTTTAAATCTTTAATTCTCACTATTGATCATTTATTTGTGCTTCTATGATTAAGAGACTTGGCTCCCTCATGTGCCTTATGAGCATATTGTTGTCAGTCCCTGCTCTTGCACCACTTAGTAGTCCCACATACCTTTTGATAATTGACTATTTAAATCAAAACAAATCATTGATATAAATTTTCACAAACACCTATGTGCCATTGATCTTCTGTAAAATCATTATGATTGAGACATATGTCACTAACATGTGCAATCTCAAGAACCTTTGACATAATGACTTCACATGCACCATTGATCTCTGTTTGAATGATCACTTGCTCACTATTAGATCCTTATCTATTAAAATTGATTTATCACCATAGATCTTTGATATCACAAATTTGGCTAAGTATTGGAACTTATTGAACTCTATCTAAGAAACCAACTTTTCACCTTAATAACTTTTGCTATTCTCCATGTCTAGACATAAAACTTGAACCATATGATCTCCTCACATATGGTAATATATCAATATATAAATATTCTCTTGAAACCTTCACACATGTGAAATATGATGTCATCAAACTACTTACTTAGCCTTGTCTGCCAAGATGATTAATTGAATCTAGACACTCATATGATTGCTATAATGAATTCCTTTGCCTTCCATAAGCATTATAAGAACTCATAACACCCCATAGGGTCTATAAAACATGTACATACCATAAATATCATCCATAAATTTCCTCACTAAGTCAACCACTAAATAACCATGTAAGAACACTGAAGCACACTTTATCATTGTCATTTTAGTAGACAATACACCTCATCAACATCCTTGGTCACGTTGGGCACATCATTGACAAACCTCAAAAAATAAGGATGGGCATATTTATATTGTTATTTTTAACTAAATTATTCACATTGATATATTATTATTATTCTATTCTATTTTTCATTCCATTTTCTCCCATCTTAGGTGAATTACATTGGCCTCAGATCTATTTAGACTATGTAGGCAATGTTTAGAGGAATGACATATCTCGGGTCAGATCAGACACGATTATTCTTCTAATAATCTCTTTAATCACTTTACACATACTCATGTTCTTGGTTTTTTTTAACTTCTTTAGTCATTAGGCCATCACATCTACATTTGTACTCACTCATATTTAATCTATGTAATATGTTATTATCCTTGAGTTATTCTTGCCAATCTGCCCTACAAGGACACAATCAATTTAGCATGTTTGAATTTTCCTTACTAGAGAAAAATAATTATTCAATCCCAGTCATCAAAATGATTATAATTTCCTTTTGGAAAATCATTATTTCAACCCATCTACCCTATTAGGGCACATGCTTGTGTAATTGATTATAACTACCTTTGAGAAAATTAGTGTCTCAACCTCCATTACTGATTATAACTACCTTTGGTAAAATCAATACCTTTTAATGCATGAAATCATTATCTTGACTAGATTAATCTCACCCATGGGTTAATTTATTTCTTCTTCTTCTTGATTTTTTTAAGGGATTGTGCATCAATCGTATGCGTTGGTCACTCCCTCAAGGGGGCATCATCATAGGCTTATTAAAATTTATTTGGAGCATCATTCTTCAATCATTATCTTAATTTTATTCTTGATGTATTTTTAATTATTTAAAAATATGTTACTTTTCCTATGTCTTACAATGCCTTCTCAAATAGGGACAAAATGTAGACATTCCTTTTTGGCCACTTTCATGTCTAAATGGACATTAGACTGATTTATTGAAATTAAACACACATTTAACTATAAATCATTAAATCAAACCAATTCCCCTATAATTTTGATGTATGCATTATGTGACACATTAGTACATGCATAATTGAGGTAATACACTGCATTAGATCATTTAATTTTCTAGAAAGCACCTAAACTTGGTACCTTGTTTGTAAATGATCCTTCAATAAATTAACCAACTTCTTATATTATGACATCCTATCCCATCAAATTAAATTCAAATTACATTTATTTAACTAGGAGTAATTAATTATCTAATCTTATTCTTAAAATGAGGTTACATGGAATGCACATACTATAAATATATAAAAATCAATATTACTATTTATCCTCATTATCCAAGTAACTTGACAATGTAATATTCAAATCACATGGTAAGGTATACCTCTTCTTACAAATATTATACCCTAAAAATCCTATCCTCTTCTCACATGCCCCATGTTCCTCATCATGAAGATTAAGGTGACATTTTGGACCCTTGATTTTCATCTCAAGATGGATAGTTTAGATCCTTTTCAAAATTATATAAATTGGAGGATCTTACTCTAATTTAGTGAAACTTTTTTTAGTTAAATATTATTATACCAAAATACCTCCAAAAAACTTCATTTTAGTGTTACCATGCCAATATGCCAAGACAAATCAAGACAAGCCAAGGTGAATGAAGGGGAGATGATGTAAGAGCACCAATTACAAAGACTCCATTGTCTACAAGCCAAGAAAACCAACCATATCAACAAGAAAATTTAGAGATACAAGGAGGTTCAAAAGGAATTTTTGTTTTGTGATTTTAGCTATGTTTTCATTGTGTGCTTGTTATATATGCTCATCCTAGTACGTAAGCAAGAATTGTTAGTTTACATTGAAGTTGTTTTGTTTGAATTTTATTCACTAATAAGTGACTAATGATCATCTTCATAATCCTATGTTACACTAATAAAGAGGGAATTATTATAGTAGTGACACCTACATAATGTATTGCTCTTAAGAATATCCAAACTTATGAAGTGGGTGATTCAAGTACAAAGGCTCCATTATCTCTAAAAATAGATAAAGTAATAAACACAAAAAGTACACATAGATGCACCTCAAGAACAAGAAACAATACCAAAAGAGATAATGCTACAAAAATCAAAAGTACTTACAACATTTGAGCTTCATTTATTGGTCACCATTGAACAACAATATGGAAATGTTTTAGATTATTATGACAGTGATGATGATTTGGTCCATGATATGACATATGAGACATTACAAAAACTTAATTTTGATCTAGTTGATCATATTTTTCATAAAATATTTGAAACTATAGGTTATGATACATATAAGCTAAAATCACATATAGGGATACATAACCAAATCAAGATAAGGGTGAAAAATGGTAGATGAACATGTAAATGTGTATTACTCCATACACCCTATTGGATTCACACATTTATTCAATCGTAAAAGGGTTAAATATAGATAAATCATTTAAATAATGTGGATATTTCTCAAAAAATTTCAAAATTGATACTGTAGATCATAAAAAACTAGGATACTATAGATACAATACTTTCCATTTTACTTGAACATAGCATGATACCTTTACATTTTAACAAACACGGATCGAGTAGTAAAATTATTCCTAAACAATGGTTGGCATATTATAACTATTATCACTTGGATTTTTAACCTTTGAGGAGATGCCTAATCTCTCCTCATCCAAGTGGCACAATGGAAACACCTCTAGGCTTGTGGGTAGCCTAAGGATGAGGTAAATCTCTAGATAGGGCTAGCTCCCTTGATGTACCACTTTGGATAACTACTAAATATAAAATTTAGGGGTAGAAAGGGAGAGATAGAAATAAAATAAAACTATCCTAAGGGAGGTGATACACCAAATAATTTGATGACTTCTAACCAACTGCATGTTACACATGAAACCAAGAGACTAACCAAACATACACTTCTCCATCCTACATCTTCTTGCATCAATGCTACACTATGAGGTTATGTATGAATGTTTAGGTTAGGAGGAATAAAAAAGAGGCCTTGAATATCACTAGTGAATATACTAACTCACTTAACCTTAACACTTATTAAGACACTTCATATCCCTCACAAGAAGAAGCTTTCCAACTAAAATAGGATGATAAAATGAGACAACATACCAAGGAATCCATAATCCCCATTAATCAAGATCCAAAATATAATGATAATAAACTATGAATTTTCATGAAGAGGTAAAAATAATTAGTCTTGTTGATCAAATTCTATGGAATTGAGTAGGGCTTTTTATACTCAGGTGGAACATGAGTTACAATGGCAAAAATGGCTAGTTTTTATAGAACTTGAGAGAGAGATAGGAGAAGAGAGAAGTAAAAAGGTCATAAGGAAACTTGTAAATGTGAGAAAATAAATTATTCATTCATTATAAGAGGATAATGTGCTAACCATGCAAGGTAAGAAGAGACAAGTGATAGTACAAGGCATGCAACTCTTATAAAGTGGAATAAACTCCTTATTCTATCTCAAAAAACTACCTTCATGATTTGAACCTATTTAAACATCCAAAAAATAATTATGGATAGGTATTATTAATGTAATTAATTAGAATTATTTTAGACATGCCTCTCCATGCATTGATTATAGGCCTGGTCATCTAGAATCATCTAGGAATGAGCTATCATCATTTGCAGTCCAAAAAACTCTTCTTTCATGCACCCTACACACTTGGCCTCTAAAAAGGAATAAATTTTACATTAAATTACATGGGATGGAATGTATGAAACTTTTAAATACCCTCCATGGACTTATAATCATTAGGAACACCTTTAAATGATCTCACTTAAAATTTTCCACCCTTTTCACTAGCTTGTCCACTATGTCAGTTTTAATTGGCTAAGATGAAGCAACTAGTTGAGATACTTAAGAGTTATTATAAGGAATTAAAATAACATTTAAATTTATATTAATCACTAATAATCCCTCCCATGTGAGTGGCATCACTTAAAACTTCATACAACCTACATAATACACAAAACTATTAATAAAAGCCTATTTTCACTCCATCCATATAGTTATGTATAGATCAGAAGGATGGGGAGGATAATGATAGAGTAATATAAAATTTAAAATAAATTTAAATTTAAAAATATGTCATTATATCAGCTTTCCATCTTCATTTTTCCAATCGGGTCCTTGTAAGGGGTTAACAAGGGTTTAACTTGTTTTACCCTCTTAAGGTTTGTTTATGCATATTTGACATTCAAATTGAAAATAAATATCAATAATGTGATTTTAAAGTAACATATTAATATCTTAAAATTCCTTGAGTCTCCATGAAAATCACCAAGGGAGGTATGAGTATTTGAAGTTACTTATTCGAGCTTGATTCCTCAATCCCATAGGCCTGAGTTTATCCTTGAGTCAAAAATGGCGTTCATTGTTTTTTATCTACATAAAAAAAACATATTTTATGATCCATAATTAATTAAAAAATATATTTTAAATAATTTACAAATTTATAAATGTGAATGACTCTCCATTTGGCTTTAGGCCTAAGCATGCTCAATAGACCTGCGTGCAACCTTTGTGTTTTAGATATTCCTATTTTCATTATTTTCATTACATAATATTTGAAACTTATAAATTAAAAATAAATAAATGATACAATAATGTATAAATATCATTAATATCTATAATTAAAATTGGTTTACCATTTGGCTTCTAAGCCTTAATTCTACCTACTAGGTTACACTGCAACCTTTGCATTTTAGACCTCCCTATTTAGTTACCTTCTTTATATGATTTTATATTCATGTTTTTTTATATTTAAATAATATTTACACATAATATATAAATTTTAAAATAATTATAGGTCTCCATTTTCAACTCTATATCCCAAAACTACAAGTTCATGCATAAGGGGAAGTACCCTCTATCTGAGATAAAATATAAGGTAATTCCCATATTTAATCAGAACATTTGGATGTTTGAGAGGGTTATAAAAGTTTTAAATACCGTATTAACCAATTTTTATCCTTTTTTAAAGTCAATTGACAACCCTACTCCTTATATCTCTAAGGTAGGCTATCTAAATGATAGACTATGTGCAGGGTTCTCACTGTATATTGTGTGATGCATCATAAGAACCTTTCCTATATTTGTTTCCATATCAAGGAGGATAAATTATGAAATAATGAAAAAAATTAAGGTATTAAAATCAAAAAATATCCATCCAACCTCCAATTAACCCCTCCATACACTTGAACTCTTAAGGCTACAGGTACCAATTCTTGACTATGTTTTTTTGTGTTAGAGTGATGCCTACATGTGACCCTATATGTTATAGTTAATGAAACCAAGATAAATTGTATAAATATATCATTAAATCCATTTAAGATAATTTTACACTAATTTTTATTCATTTACCTCATTCTTATGCTATATCAACACTCATACTTCACTTCCCACTCCACTGCTACCTATAGTCAATAGTGGTTGACCTCCTTTAATTAAAAAATTATAGGTTCGCATTACCCATTTGAAATTTATGATACATGTTGTTTATTAATACAATTAAAAAATTTAAAACATAATTTTCAGACCATTTTATGATGTTCTCATACTCAAACTTCCATCCTATATTGTATATTCCTTTAGTCAGTTGTAGGTGTGTATCTCCTTGTGAAGGGCACCTGTAGGTGTGTATGGGGCACCAAAACACAGCCTATAAACATTGTATTAATGATATTTATGTTAATGATGTGATTTTAAATTCAAAAATATATTAAAATCATGATAAAATGTCTTAATATCTCCTTGAATTTTTAAGATCACTTATACTTTCAAAACCTGTAGATACAAATGTCTAGATTTAGTGGTTCCAAGGGCATCGTTGGACCTTATAACAGTTGAATTCCACTAATCCTCTTGACCCCAAAATTTTAAAATTAATTTTACTTGATATATACTACAATATTATCATAATATTATTCATCAAACCTTTGATTATTGTATTATATGATCTTGACAAAAAGGGGTTAGACCTCTAGTTTCATAGTTTAGGGAAAGTGGGTCTGAAACTATCTTCAAATTACCAATTTGATACCTTAAATGAGTATAATATGATAAATAAAATATTATATAACTCCAAATAATATTTAACATGCTCCCATTTTCAATACAATTACATTTACATCTCTGTCAAGCCACTTGTAGGTGGACAATATCATGCATATAGGCACTGAAGGAAACATGGACAATATGACTGACATAGGTGCTTGTGATCCATTATAGGTCCTCACCAAGTTATAAAATGTTTTTTTTTTTCAAATTTAAATACATAAACCCAGACCAAAACCTTTTCTTATGTGCTTACTCATAAATGGTGCCTGTAGGTACACTTGTAATGTTGTAGACCTGGCAGTGAAGGGAAAACCATGGGTATATGCATGTTTTTTGAGTTTTAATGATGTTTTTGCTGCTTTAAATGATGATTATATGAAAAATAAAGTTTTTTCAAGGCATAATAAAAGTATTCAAACCTCATTTTCAATGTTAAACCCATTTTAAAGGCACCTAATAGACTAGTATGATAGTTATATAGCAAATTATGTTTATATGGTAGTTATGACTACAAGCTCATGAGATTGCTTTAGATAATTAATTTTCAAGATGAATGGAACTATGATAACCTTGAAAAAATTTAAATGGATCTATCACAACCCTATATGACCATTAAAAAATCATGATAATCTAGAACATAGTGGAAACCTAAAAACAACATAGAATAGGACTAGTCTACAAACTTGAGGTGAATGGCTCTTCAAATTAACTCTAAAATTAAAACCAGACATGGGAATAATTTAAGTATGGATAAAAAATCATATATAAATAACATCAAAAAGTGAATTTTATGAAATCCCATAAAACAAGACAAGACCTATAGGGTGCACAGATTAGCAAGCAAACTAGAAGGGTCAACTTCTTAGGAATGGTTAATAAAGCATAAGTCACCATTCCTCTATAAAAAAAAATCAAATGGAATATGATTAAGTTTATAATACATATTCAAGGTAATTTTTATTGAAATATTTCACGTTGACCATACCAAGTACAAACTTGAAGACTGCTTTTGCTTGCCAAGCCTAGTGGAATTATAAATAAGTGGTTTTCTTCATTTTTTTGAGTTTATAATGAAAATTATCACTTAAGTAAGTGTTTTGAAGGAAAATGGACACTATTTAAATGTTTTCAATTATATAAGTCTATAAAAGTTTGTAAAACTCAAGAAAACTCCTCTTTTTTCAAGAAAACTACCTCTTTTTTTGAATAACCTACCACTTTTCAATGATGAATAGTTGAATAATGCATAATGGGACACATTTAATGTGAACTAACATTTTATAACCTTCACACTTCCCAAATAATCTGTAAAAGTCATTAAATTCCCCTTTTTGACCTCAAAATGACTCAAAATGATAAATGGACTAAAAGACTAATTAACCAAGGCTAATATGATATGGAATAACATAAAAAAAAACTTATAATACATACTATGACATAATATTATACCTCAAAAAAACCTAAAACTCAAGTTTTTACCTATAGGTGTCCCAATTTGACCTATAGGGTTAAAATTGGTCAACAAATTAGTGACTCAAAGGGGTAGCATGCCTGATATACTAACTAGACTAGTAGCCTTATCAGTCCATTACGATTAGGGAGTCATATAAATTTTGAAACAAAATAAGGATACCTTTGACAATTAACCACAAGATTTGATCAAGATAAGACCACTTGACTACCTCAACCACACAAAATAAAAGACACACATAAATTGAAGCAAACACACTAACAAGACATACATGTGCTCAAAGAACTTACAAAAAATAGGAATCAAAAAAATATGTACAACTATCAATTAAGCATACCTCCCTTTCCGGGATCAAAAGGAAAGTTTCTTACATCTTCTTCTTCATGAGAGGAATCATGGTGCCAAGCATGTTGCTCTTTGGATTAAATAATTGATAGATTAGACCTACTTCTTAGCACCTCAATTTATATTTTCTTAAGTAGACCATCTTAAAATAGGTTTGTAATGTAAAACTATTTCTCTTGGCCTTGTACACATATCTCATATTTCTTCCCACTCTTCATCTCATGGTAAAATTTCATCTTCTTTATAAGCATGGTTTCAAGAGGAATAATTTATTTTTCCTTTAAATATTTAGGCCAATAGAATCTTGTCTTGACATCCAAAGGCTGATGTGGATTTTTCTCTTACTCATCTATGACATGTTGGATAATGTCATCTTGCTCATCATCACTTGTAATCAACTTTAGTGAAATAGTAAACCCTTTAAGAAACTCAAACTCATTACAAATGTTTTCAAACTACTACCATAAGTCCTCATCCTCTTTTTGATCAACATCATGAAGGGGAACAAAATAATAATCTCATTTATTATCTTCCTTAGAATCTAAAATAATTTCATTCAATATTTACTATTTAACACAAGGAAGGCATTCTTCATCATCAACCAAAAAAGGACTCACCTATTCTTAAACACTTAGGACCTCTTGAGGGATCTCAAATTGTGTCTCATTTTTCTTAATATGATCTTAATTCTCAAGGGATATAAGATCCTCCATCTCCTTTTTGGTTATGCCAAGATAAGCATCTTGAAATCTAGTGACCTAGCCCAATGAGGTTATTAAGGAGTTGCACTTTCTTCAAGAAAGAGTTTTGAATTTTCCTCAACTAACTGCTCTTCTTTATGTTCCCATACCATAGGTCCATCAAGGCAAAGGGTGATGGGATGATGATAAGAGGAACTAGTTGGTGGAGGTAGAATATAGGGCTCAAAATGAGATGAGAATGTATTGTAGGGGATTATTTTGTGAGCTCTTGAGGAAGGGGAGGTAGACCTTGGTATAAGATAGCTTGGTTATTTTCATTTAAATTGACAATCACTTCATTCTCATCTTATTAAACTTGATCACTCTCTTGAAGTAGGCTATATGGGGTGTGTTTAGGCATATGATCTTATTTTGGGTTTAAAACTTCCATCACACCTTCACTTAGAAATTTCATCCTTGATTTTAGATGTTCAATTTGCTTGGCTAGGTTCTCTTGGAAAAGTCTTTCTTGAAGTTCATAGGAATCATCATGAGCATAAATAATAAAATATATTTGACATGGAACACAAGAAGCTTCTTGAGAAAAGGTGGGAGGGACTTGTAAAGGATCAACTTCATTCTAGACTTCACACTCCTTAACAATGCTTCTATCCTCTTTCATTCCCCATGAGTCCATTATCTTACTCTAGATTAGGAAGTTAGGATTAGATGTCTTTTCTTAAGGTGGTGATGTAGTTTTAGTAGTGGATGAAGTGTTTAAGGAACTTAGACTCTCCTTAGGCTTGTATTCTCCACCTTGTCTCCAACTTAGAATCTCATATCTAGAGGTCACTCCTATAGATGGGAATGAAAAATGAGAGGGAAATGAGGGTTTGAAATATACTTATTTTTATGATAACATGGACTAGATCATTTTTTTATTAGACAAATTAATCTTCCTATCAATATTAGCTTTAAAAACAAGGTTTTTCTTTTCAACTTTTTCTTCTAACTGATGGGGAAAAGGATGACTTCGATAAGCCTAATTGGGATCATAAATAAAGGCCAAATAAGAATGATAGAAATATTGGGGAAGTGGATATGAAGGATGGTATATTTGGTGAGGATGCCTTTCATGAAATCTTATTCTATCCTCTAAGGAAAAAACCAAGCCACTCACATATAGCATCTCACTTGTAAGCCTTTGCTAATTAGCTCTCATGATAGGTACCTACTCTCTTATAACTAGATCTAATGAATATATAGCCTTATGAATAATATGAATAGGAACCCCTTGACCACATCCCCTTGGAGTATCAATATCTAACATATACTTCACATAACCTAAATTTTTTTTTTCTGAAAGTGGAAATGGATTGACTTGAGATGTGACTAGGTTGACTAGGAGAAGCAAGATATTGAGGAGGTTAATTGTAGGTATGATACAGTTCATGAAAATATTGAAAAGGGTCATATTAGATCTGATGAAGATAATATTTGAGCTAGTAATAATCATGAAAATGTTATTAATAACTTTTTCTTATTGATAGGGAATGCCATAAGCTTAAAATGTTTCACCAATATGTGTAAAACAAAACTCAACACCAAAGTTATCCATATAACTTCATTAAAATAAAGAGCACAAATAAATATATTAATAAAAATCTTTAAAAATAAACCTGGGTAGCTTGACCAGTTGATGTATCTTTGGATTCACCATTGATACTTTGGTAGATGCCTCTAAAGGCTGATCATTGAAATACAAAATCAAAAATATTTCAACCTCTTGGACCAAGAGTCCTACTGGGCATGCCAAAAACTATTTTCACTTGGATTTTCACCCTTTGAGGATATTCCTAAGCTCTCCTCATCCAATTTTCATAATGGAAACACCTCTATGGTTGTGGGTAGCGTAAGGATGAGGTGAATCTCTAGATAGGGCTAGCTCCCTTGATGTATTACTTTGGACCACTACTACACCTAAGATTTGGGAGGGAAGAGAGAGGGAGAAATTTGAAATTAAAATATCCTAAGGGAGGTGATACACAAAATAATCTCATTACTTCCAACCAACTACATGTTACACATGAAACTAAGAGACTAACCAAACATACGCTTCTCCAATCTACATCTTCTCACATCAATGTTACATTATGAGGTTATGGATAAATGTTTAGGCTAGGAGGAATAGATAAGAGATATTTAATGGAATTAGTGAATAGAATAACTGAGTCAACCTTAACGCTTACTATAACACTTCATATGCCCTACAAGAAGAAACTTTCTAACTATAGATAAGATGAAAGAATGAGACAACATGCTAAGGAATCCATAGTCTTTACTAAGAAAGATCCAACATTCAAGTAAAACACACTATTAATAGTCATGAAGAGGTAAAAATTAGTATACTCATTGATCAAATGGTATGAAAATGAGCAAGGCTTTTCCATACTCAGGTGGAGCATGAGTTATAATATCCAAAATGGCTAGTTCTTATAGAACTTGAGAGAGATAAGAGAAGAGATAAGTAAAAAGGTCTTAAGGGTACTTATAAAGCTGAGATAATAAATTAATTATGCATTAAAATAGGATATGGGATGAACCATCTAAGATAAAAAGAGACAAGTGGCCATACAAGGCATGAAACTTTTGTAAAGTGTCATAAAACTCATTCTTGCTCAAAAAATTGCCTTCATGATTTCATCCTATTTAAACATCCTAAAATTTATTATGGATAGGTATCATGCTTGAAATTAATGGGAAGGATTTAAAAATTGCCTCTCCATTCATTGGTTTTAGGTTTGGTCATCTAGAATCATCTGTGAATGAGATATCATCATCTGTAGTCCAAAAAACTCTTGCTTCATGCACCCTACACACTTGGCCTCCAAAAAGGCATTAGTTTTTGATGAAATTCCATGTGAGGTAATGGATGTCACTTTAAAATACCTTCCATGGCCTTAGAATCATCAGGAACACCTTAAAATTAGCTCACTTTAATTTTTCCACCCTTCTTATTAGCTTGTCCACTATGTCAATTTTGACTGGCTCAAATGAAGTAGCTAGTTGAGGCACTTAGGATTTATTCTAAGGAATTAAATTGACATGGGGAGTTATATTAAGTCCTAAACTTCCCTCCCTAATGATTGAAATATCTTGAAACCTCTTAAAACCTACACAATACATAAATTGTCAAGAAAAACTTGTTTTACACTCCATACATACAGTTTCATACATATCAAAAGGGTGGGGAAGATCCTGAGAGATTCCTCTACAAGGTAAAATAACTTTTAGAGTCAACTATGTCATTATATCAGCTTCTCATCTATATTTCTCTAATTGGATCTTTGTAAGGGTTTAACCTATTTTACCATCTTAAAGTTTGTCCATGCAGATTTGACATTAAAATTGCAAAAAAATCTCACTAATGTGATGTTAAAGGACCTTATTAACATCTCCAAATTATTTGAGTTTCCATGAAAAACACCAAGGGAGGTATAACATTTGAAGTTACCTATTTGATCTTGATTCCTCATTCCCACGGTCCTAAATTTGTCCTTGAGTCAAAATTTCCTTCCTTGTATTTTGTCTACATACCAAGGGTTTTAAAACATCTTTTATTATCCTTAAATCATTCCAAAATAGATTGGAAATCATATCCAAATCTAGAAATGTGAATGAGTCTTCATTTGGCTTTAGGCCTAAGCATACTCAATAGGCTTGCCTACAATATTTTTATTTTAGATAATCCTATTTGAATTATTTTAATTCAATAATATTTAAAAATTATTAATTTTCCCAAAAAAAATTCTATAATCAGTCATAAGTCTCACTAAGATATATAAGTAAAATTGGTTTACCATTTGGCCTTTAGGCCTTAATTCTGCCTACTCTGTCTGATTGTAACCTTTGCATTTTAGACCTCCCTATTTATTTAAATTATTATATGAGGTTATATTCATGGTTTTTTATATTTACCTAAGCTTTACACATATCATATAAAGGTTAAAACAAATTTGAGTCTCCCTTTTCATTTCTATATCCCAAAACTGTAAGTTCATGCACAAGGGGAAGTATCCTCTATTTGAGATAAAATAGAAGGTACTTCCAATATTTAATCAGACCATTTGGATGTTTTGGAGGGATATAAAAGTGGTAAATACCCTATTCACCAATTTTTATCCTTTTTTCAAGTCAATGGACACCCCTACTGCTTACATCTCTAAGGCAGACTATGCAAAAGAGAGACTGTGTGTAGGGTTCTCACTGTATACTATGTGATGCATCATAAGAAACTTTCCTATAATTAATTAAATATCATGGAGGATTAATTATTAAATAATGACCATAATTAATGTATTATAGTCCCCAAATATTCCTTTAACCTCCCATGAACCCCTTCATACACTTAAACTCTTAAGGCTATCTGTACCAATTCTTGACTATGTTTTTTGTCTCAGAGTGATGCCTATAGGTGACCTTATATTTTTAGTTCATGAAACCTAGATAATGTGTCTAAAGATATAATTATACCCATTTAATATCATTTTAAAATAATTAAGATTCATTTACCTCATTCTTATGCTATATCAACACTCATACTTCACTTCCCAGTCCACTACTACCTACAGTCAATAGTGGTTGACCTCCTTGAAGCAAAAAATTTTAGGTTGGCATTATCGCTTTTAAATTTATGATAAATTTTTTTTGGGAGTAAAATTAAAAAAATTAAAACATCTATTTCAGACCATTTTATGATGTTCTCATACTCAAACTTCCATCCTATAATGTATATTCCTACAGTCAGCTGTAGGTGTGTATCTCCTTGTGAAGGGCACCTATAGGTGTGTATGGGGGCCCAAAACATAGCCTAAAAACATTTTATTAATGATATTTATGTTCATGGTGTGATTTTAACTTCAAAAATACATTAAAATCATGAGAACATGTCTTACTATCTCCAAAATTTTAAGATCACTTATAATTACAAAACCCATAGATATAACTATATGGATTTAATAGTTCCACAGGCATCTTTGGACCTTATAACAGTTTAATTACACTAATCCTCCTAACCTAAAAAATTTAAAATTAATTTTAATTTATATATTTGCAATATGATCATAATATTATTCATCAAACCTTTGATGATTGTATTATATGATCTTGACAAAAAAGTTTAGACCTTTGTTTTCATAGTTTAGGGAAAGTGGGCTTGAACCTGTCTTCTCATGTTTTAAAGGTTTTTCCACTTAAAATTGATAATTTTTAAAATAAGTATAATATAATAAATAAAACATAATATAACTGAAACCAAGATTTATCATTCTCCCATTTTCAATAGAAGTACATTTGTATCTCTATCAAGCCACATGTAGGTGGACAATATCATGCATACAGGCACTGAATGAAACTTGGATAGTATGAATAACATAGGTGATTGTGATCCATTATATGTCCTCAAAAAGTTATAAAATTTATGATTTTAAAATTCAAATACCTCAACCTTATTCCCATGTGCTTACTCATAAATGGTGCATGTAGGTGCACTTGTAATGTTGCAGACCTGATAGTGAAGGGAAAACCATGGGTATATGCATGTTTTTTTAGTTTAAATGATATTTTTAATCATTTAAATGATGATTAAATGAAACATAAAGTTTTTTAAATTCATAATACAAGTCTTCAAATCTCATTTTCAATGTTGAACCCCTTTTGAAGGCACCTAACTGACTGGTATGATAGTTATATAGCAAACTAGCTGTATATGGTAGTTATGGATGTAAGATCATGAGATTGCTTTAGATAATGAGGTTTTAAGGTGAATTTAACTAAGATAAAATTAAAAACATGTAAATGGAACTATCACAACCCTATTTAACTATTAACAAAGCATAAAAATCCAAAAAATAGTGGAAACCTGCCAATAACATAAAATGGGACCATTTTGCAAACTTGAGGTGATTGGCTCTTCAAATTAACTCCAAAATTTAAAAAAATCATGGGAATAATTTTATTATGGATAAAAAATCATATATAAACAAAATTAGTAAGTGAATTTTATAGAATCCTAAAAAATAAGGCAAAACCTACAGGATACATAGATTAGCAAGGAAACTAGAAATGTCAAATTCTTAGGAATGGTTCATAAAGCATAGGTCACCATTTATCTAAAAAAATATATAAAATATAATATTAATAAGTGTATAATATACCCCAAGAGAATTTTTCTTGAAACCTTTCATGCTGACTGTACCTAGTACAAACTTGAAGACTACTTTGCTTGCCAAGCCTAATGAAAGGAGAGATAAGTGGGTTTCTTCATTTTGTAAGTTTCTGATCAAAATTATCACTAAATTAAGTGTGTGGAATTCCAAGGTAAACTCCTAAAATTTCCCCACCTGTATAATTATGTACAAGTCGGTACAACTCAAGAAAAATCCTCTTTTTTCAAAAACAATATCTCTTTTTCTGAATAACCTACCACTTTTCAATTAGGAACAATTGAATAAGATATAATGGGACACATGGCACGTGTCATAAATATTTTTAACCTTAAAAATTCCCAAGGAATCTATACAAGTCATTAAATTCCCCCTTTTAACCTCAAAATGACTCAAAATGATAAATGGACTAAAAGATTAATTGACTAAGGCTAATATGATATGGAATAACAACAAAAGACATATAATACATCCTATTACATAATATTATACCCCATAAAACACATAAAACTCAATATTTTACCTATAGGTTCCCTAATTTGACCTACATGACCGAATTTGGTCAACAAATTAGTGACTCATATGGGTAGTATGCTTGTTATACTAACTAGACTAATAGTCTTATCAGCCCATTAAGATTAGGGAGTCATCTAAATTTTGAAACAAAACAAGGAGACCTTTAACCATTTACCACAAGATTTAATAAAGATAAGACCACTTGAATACATCAACTACACAAAATAAAAAACACACACAAAGTGAAGCAAACACACTAACAATATACACCTGTGCTCATAGCACTTAGGAAAAATAGGAAGAAAACAACTATATACAACTATAAATTAAGCATACCTCCCTTTCCAGGATCAAAAGGAAAGTTTCTTGCATATCTTTCTTCATGAGATGAATCATGGTGCCAAGCATGTTTGCTTTGGATTGAACAATTGATAGATCAAACCTACTTCTTGGCACATCAATTGCTATGTTCTCAAGTAGACCATCTTAAAATAGGTTTGGAATGTAAAAGTATTCATCTTAGCCTTGTACACATATCTCATATTGCTTCCCACTCTTCATCTCATGGTAAACTTTCATCTTCTTTATAGGCATGGTTTCAATAGGAATGGTTTATTGTTTCTTTGAATATTAAAGCCAATAAAAACTTGTCTTGACATTCAAAGGTTGACGTGGAATTTTCTCTTGCTCATCATCACTTGTAATCAGATTTAGTGAAATAGTAGACCCTTTGAGAGACTCAAAATCATTGCAAATGTTTTCAAACTACTGCTACAATTCCTCATCCTCTTTTTGATTAACATCATGAAGGGGAACAATAAGATAAGTTCATTCATCCTCTTCCTTAGAATCCAAAAGGACTTCACTCTAAATTTCCTCTTCAACACAAGGAAGGCATTCTTCATCATCAAGAAAACAATAAGACTTATAATAAGGACTCACCTCTTATTCAAAACTTAGGACCTCTTGAGGGATCTCAAATTATGTCTCAGTTTTCATAATCTGATCTTGCTTCTCAAGGGCTACAAGATCTTCCATCTCCTTTTTGGTGATGCCAAGACTAGGCATCTTAAAATATGATGACCTAGCCCAATGATGTTGTCAAGGAGTTTCCCTTTCTTAAATCAAGAGTTATAAATTACTCAATTAACTACTCTTATTTATGTTCCCATACCATAGGTCCTTTAAGGCAAAGGGTGATGGGATGAGGACAAGAGGAACTAGTTGGTGGAGGTGGAATATAGGGCTCAAAATTAGATTGAAAATGTATTTTAGGGGATTATTTTGGGGGCTCTTGAGGAAGGGGAGGTAGAAATTGGGCTAAGATAGCTTGGTTATTTTCCTTCCACTTGACAATAACTTCCTTCACATCTAATTCAACTTGAGCACTCCCTTAAGGTAGGCTAGATTGGGTGTGTTTAGGCATAGGATATTTTTTGGGGTCTAAACCTTACATCAAACCTTGACTTAGCAATTTCATCCTTGAATCTATTTCTTCGATTTACTTGGCTAGGTTCTCTTGGAAAAGTCTTTCTTGAAGTTCATAGGAATCATCATGAGCATAAGGAATACAAGAGGGATGACATGGAATACAAGAATCTTCTTGAGAAAGGGTGGGAGGGACTTGAAAAATATCAACTTCACACTCCTTAGAAATGCTTCTATCCTCTTTCTTTCCCCATGACCCCACTATCTTACCATTGACCATTGACCACAAGCTTTAATCAAGATAAGACCACTTTACTACCTCAACGATGTAAAATAAAAGACACACACAAAGTGAAGCAAACACACTAAAAAGACACACATGTTCTCAAATCACTTAGGAAAAATAGGAAGTAAATAACTATATAAAACTATCAATTAAGCATACCTCCCCTTCTAGGATCAAAAGGAAAGTTTATCTCATCTCCTTCTTCATGAGATGAATCATGGTGCTAAACATGTTGATCCTTAGATTAAACACTTGATAGATAAAACATACTTCTTGGCACCTCAATTTCTATGCTCACAAGTAGACCATCTTCAAATAGGTCTATAATGTAAAAGTATTCCTCTTGGCCTTGTACACATATCTTATATTACTGCCCACTCTTCATCCCATGGTCAACTTTCATCTTCTTTATAGGCATGGTTTAAAGAGGAATGGTTTATTGTTACTTTTAATATTGAGGCCAATAGAAAATTTTCTTAACCTCTAAAGGCTGATTTGGAATTTTCTATTGATCATCTATGGCATGTTGGACAATGCTATCTTGTTCATCATCACTTATAATCAGCTCTAGTGAAATAGTAGGCCCCTTGAGAGACTCAAACTCATTGAAAATGTTTTCAAACTAATATCACAAGTCCTCATCCTCTTTTTGATCAATATCATGAATGGGAAAAATAAGATAATCTCCTTCATCCTCTTTCTTAGAATAAAAAAGGACTACATCCAATATTTCTTCTTCAACACAAGGAAGGCATTCTTCATCATTAGTCAAACAAGAAGACTCAAAAAATGACTCACTTCTTATTCAAAACTTAGGACATATTTAGGGTTCTAAAATTGTGTCTCATATATCATAATATGATCTTTCTTCTTAAGGGTTGCAAGATCCTCCATCTTCTTTTTGGTGATGCCAAGACTAGGCATCTTGAATTTGGTAACCTAGCCCAATGAGGTTACCAAGGAGTTACACTTTATTCAAGAAAGAGTTATAAATTTTACTCAACTAAATTCTCTTATTTATGTTCCCATACCATAGTTACATCAAGGCAAAGGTGATGGGATGAGGACAAGAGGAACTTGTTGGTGGAGGTGGAATATAGGGATCAAAATCAGATTGAGAATGTATTATAGGGGATTCTTTTGGGAGCTCTTGAGGAAGGGGAGATAGATATTAGGCTAAGATAGCTTGGTTATTTTCCTTACACTTGAAAATGAATTCATTCACATCTAATTCAACTTGAGCACTATCTTAAGGTAGGCTATATGGTGTGTGTTTAGGCATAGGATCTTCATTTGGGTCTAAACCTTCCATCACACCTTGACTTATTAATTTCATCCTTGACTCTAGATGTTCAATTTGTTTGGATAGGTTCTCTTGGAAAAGTCTTTCTTGAATTTCATAGGAATCATCATGAGCATAATAAATACAATAGGGATGACATATAACACAAGAAGCTTCTTGAGAAAGGGTGGGAAGGACTTGCAAAGGATCAACTTCACACTCCTTAACAATGCTTCTATCCTCTTTCTTTCCCCATGACTCCAATATCTTACTCCAGCTTAGGATGTTAAGATTAGAAGTATTTTATTAAGGTGGTGTGTAGTTTGAGGAGTGGATAAAGTGTTTAAGGAACTTGGAATCTCCTTAGGCTTGGATTATCCACCTTGTCTCCAACTTGGAATCTCATATCTAGAGGTAACTCCTTCAGATGGGATTGCAATGTGAGAGGGAAATTGGGGCTTGAATTATAATTCCTTTTCTTCTAACATAGACTAGTTCATTTACTTATTATCCAACTCAATCTGCCTACAAAGATTAGCTTCAAAAATAAGATTTCTCGTTTCAACACTCTCTTCCACCTAATGGTAAAAAGTATGACTTTGGTAAGCTTGATTGGGCTCATGATTAGGGGTCAAATAGAATTTATATCAATATTTGGGAAGTGGATATGAAGTTTGATAGGTTTGATGATGCTACCTTTCATGAACTCTTAGTCTATCCTTTAAGCAAGAAACCAAGCCACTCACATCTATCATCTCACTTGTAAGCCTTTGCCATTTGGCTCTCTCAATAGGTGCACACTTTATTTTGACTAGATCTACTGCATCTCTCACATTATGAATAAGATGAATAGGAACCTCTTGACCACATCCCCTTAGAGTATCAAGATCTAACATATACTTCTCATACGCTAAAAAAGTTTGCTTGAAAGTGGAAATGGATTGACTTGAGAAGTGACTAGGTTGACTAGGAGAAGAAAAATATTGAGGAGGTTGATTGTAGGTCTAATAAAATTCATGAGAAAACTAAAAAGGGTCATATTGGATCTTATGATGATCATATTGAAGCTAGTAAGGATCATGACAAGGCTAATTTAGAACTTATTCTTGTTGATAGGGAATGCCATAAGCTTAAAATGTCTCACCAACTTGTGTAAAATAAAAATCAACACCAAAGTCAGCCATGGAACTTCATTGAAATAAATAACACAAATAAATATATTAATAACAATATTTAAAAGGAAATGTAGGCTACTTGACTAGATAATGCATCTTCAGAGTTGCCATTAATGCTTTGGTAGATGCCTCCAAAGGTTGATTATTGAAAGACCACAAAAAATATTTTAACTTCATAGATTAAGAGTCCCATTGAGCATGCCAAAAAATATTATCTATTTTATTTTAACCCTTTGAGGAGATTCCTAATCTCTCCTCATCTAGGTGGCATAATGGAAACACCTCTAGGCTCGTGGGTAGTTTAAAGATGAGGTGAATCTCTAGATAGGGCTAACTCCCTTGATGTACCACTTTGGATCACTACTACACCTAAAATTTGGGAGGGAAAAGGGAGACATAAAATTTAAATCAAACTATCCTAAGGGAGGTGATACACCAAATAAGTTGATGACTTTGAACCAGCTACATGTTACACATGAAACCAAGAGACTAACCAAACATATACTTCTCTAATTTGCATCTTCTCACATTAATGTTACATTATGAGGTTATGGATGAATGTTTAGGATAATAGTAATACAAAATAGACCTTTAATGTCACTAGTTAATCAAATAATTCACTCAACCTTAACACTTTCTAGAATACTTCATATGCCCTACAAGAAGCTTTCTAATTACAAATAGAATGAAAGAATGAGACAACATGCTAAGAAATCCATAGTCTTCACTAAGAAAGATCCAAAATTAAATTAAAATAGACTATGAATAATATTAAAGAGGTAAAAATATGTAGTATTATTGATCAAATTGTATGCAAATGAGTAGGGCTTTGCCATATTCATGTGGAGCATGAGTTACAATGGCCAAAATGGCTAGTTATTATAAAACTTGATAGAGAGGAGAAGAGAGAATTATAAAGCATCACAAAGACACTTGTAAAGATGATAAAATAAATTAATTTTGAATGAGAAGAGGATATGGGATGAACCATCCAAGTTAAGAAGATACAAGTGGCCATACAAGGCATGAACCTGTTGCAAAGTGGCATAAAATTCCTTATTCTAGCTCAAAAAATTACCTTCATGATTTGGATCTATTTAAACATCCTAAAATTTATTATGGATATGTTTAATGATTTTAATTAAGGGCAAGGATATAATACATACCTTTCCATGCATTAGTTACATGCTTGGTCATCTAGAATCATCTAGGAATGAGCTATCATCATCTGAAGTCCAAAAAACTCTTCCTTCATGCACCTTACACACTTGGTATCCAAAAGGGAATAAATTTTCCATGAAATTACATGGGATATATTATATGAAACTTTTAAATAACCTTAATGGCCTTAAAATTATCAGGCACACATTAAAATCAACTCACTTGATGTTTTCTACCCTTCTCACTAGCTTGTCCACTATGTCAATTTTGATTGGCTAAGATGAAGCAGATAGTTGAGGCACATAGGAGTTATTACAATGAATTAAATTTATATTTGGAGTTATATTAATTCATAATATTCCATCATATGTGATTTTAATATCTTTAAACCTCTTACAACCTACACAATACACAAAACTATCAATAAAATCCTATTTTTCACTCCATTCGTATAGTTTCATATAATTAAAAAGGGTGGGGAGGATCCTGAGAGATTACTCTATATGGTACAATAAATTTTAGGGTCAAAATATGTCATTATATCATCTTACCATCTTCATTTATTCAATAAGGTATTTGTAAGGGTTTAGCAAGGGTTTAACTTATTTTACCCTCTTAAGGTTTGTTCTTGCAGATTTGACATTAAAATTGGAAAAAAATATCACTAATGTGATGTTAAAGGGCCCTATTAACATATAAAAATGCATTGAGTCTCCATTAAAATCACCAAGTGAGGTATGATCATTTGAAGTTACCTATTCAAGCTTGATTCCTCATTCCCATAGGCTTGAGTTTGTCCTTGAGCCAAAAATGGGCTTATTTGTGTTTTGTATACATAAAAAGGGTTTTAATAAATATTTTATGATCCATAAATCTTTAATAAATATATGGGAAAGCATATCCAAAGCTAGAAATGTGAATGACTCTCCATTTGGCTTTAGGCTTAAGCATGCTCAATAGGCCTACCTGCAACCTTTGTGTTTTAGATCATCCTATTTGAATTCCATAAGATTTAAAACTTATAAATTTACCATAAAAAAATTCTCTAATAATTCATAAGGCTCACTAAGAGCTATAAGTAAAAGTGGTTTACCATTTGGCTTCTAGGCCTTAATTCTACCTATTAGGTATGACTGCAACCTTTAAATTTTAGACCTACCTATTTAGTTACCTAATTATATTAGGTGATATTAATTTTTTTTATATTTCCCTAAATTTTAAAAATATTATATAAAGGTTAAAACAACTCTAGGTCTCCTTTTTATCTCTATATCCCAAAACTGCAGGTTTATGCACAAGGCGAAGTACCCTTTATTTGAGATAAAATAGAGGGTGATTTCCTTATTTAATATATAATTTGGACATTTAGGATGGATATAAAGGTGTTAAGTACCATATTAACCAATTTTAATCCTTTTTTAAATTCAATGGACACCCCTACTCCTTATATCTCCAAGGCAGACTATGCAAAAGATAGACTATGTGCAGGGTTCTCACTATATACTGTGTGATGCATCATAATAACATTTCATCTGCTTATTTCCATATCATGTAGATAAATTATGACATAATGAAAATAATTAAGGTATTTTAGTCCCAAAATATCCCTCTAACCTCCCATTAACTTGAACTCTTAAGGCTGCCTATAGCAATTCTTGACTATGTTTTTTGTCTTGGAGAGATGCTTGTAGGTGACCTTATATGTTTTAGTTAATGAAACTTAGAAAAAGTTTATAAAGATCTCATTATATCCACTTAATATAATTTTACACTAATTTGGACTCATTTTCCTCATTCTTATGTTATATCAACACTCATACTTCACTTCCCAGTCCATTGCTACCTACAGTTAACAATGGTTGACCTCCTTGAAGCAAAAAATTGTAGGTTGGCATTATCCATTTGAAAGTCCACTGAGCAAATTGGAAACATAATTTTCATACCATTTTATTATCTTCTTATACTCAAACTTCAATCCTATACTATATATTCATATAGTCAGCTGTAGGTGTGTATCTCCTTGTGAAGGGCACTTGTAGGTGTATACGGGGGCTCAAAACATAGCCTATCCATGTTGTCTTATGATATTTATGTTCATGGTTTGATTTTAAATTCAAAAAAACATTTAAATAATGATAACATTTCTTACTATCTCCTTGAATTTTTAAGATCACTTATACTTTGAAAACCTATAGATACAACTGTCTGTATTTAGTGGTTCCAAGGGCATCTTTGGACCTTATAACAGTTGACTTACACTAATCCTCATAACCCAAAAATTTTCCAAGAAATTTTCCTTGATATAAAATACAATATGAGAATAATAAGATGTATCAAACCTTTTATCAATTTATTAAATGATCTTGACAAAAAAGGGGTTAAACCTCTATTTTCATAGTTTAGGAAAAGTGGGCCTGAACCTGTCTTCTCATGTTTTGAAGGTTTCTCCACTTAAAATTGCCAATTTTACACATAAAATGAGTCTAATATGATAAATATAACATACTATAACTCCAAACAAGATTCACCATTTTCCCATTTTTAATATAATTTCCTTTACATCTCTATCAAGCCACCTATAGGTGGACAATATCATGCATACAGGTAGTGAAGGAAACTTGGATAGTATGACTGACATAATTTATTGTGATCCATTCTCAGTCCTCACAAAGTTATTGAATATATTTTTTTAAACTTAAAATACCTCAATCCATCCCTAAACCTTCTTCCAACATGCTTACTCATAAATGGTGCTTGTAGGTGCACTTGTAATGTTTTAGACTTGGAAGTGAAGGGAAAACCATGGGTATATGCAAGTTTTATGTGTTTAAATGATGTTTGTTATACTTTAAATGATTTTTAGGTGAAAAATAAATTTTTTTCAATGCCTAAGACAACTATTCAAACCTCATTTTTAATGTTGAACCCCTTTTGAAGGCACCTAGTTGACTGGTATGATAGTTATATAGCAAATTGGCTATATATGGAAGTTACGACTGCAAGCCCATGAAATTGATTTAGAGAATGAATTTAAAAGGTTAAGGGAATAATAAAACATTTAAAAATGGAAATGAAACTATCATAACCCTTTGTAACCATTAGAAAATCTTGAAAATCTAGAAAATAGTGAAAACCTACCAACAACACATAATGGGACCAGTCTGCAAACTTGAGGTGATTGGCTCTTCAAATCAACTCCAAACATGAAAATAGGCATGGGAATAATTTTAAAAGGGATAAAAAATCATATGGAAATAACATCAAAAAGTGAGTTTTATAGAATCCCCTAAAACATGGCAAAACCTATAAGGTGCACAAATTAGCAATCAAACTATAAAGGTCAACTTCTTAGAAATGGTTCATAAAGCACAGGTCATCATTAATCTAAAACCAAATATAAAATTTAATCTTACTGATTGTATAATATACCCCCATGTTATTTTTTCCTGAAACCTTTCAGGTTGACCATACCAAGTACATACTTAAAGACTACTTTTGGTTGCCAGGCCTGGTGAAAGGAGAGATAAGTGGTTTTCTTAATTGTTTTGAGTTTTTTTTATCAAAATAATCACTTAATTAAGTGTCTGGAAGGCCAAATGACACTCCTAAAATTTCCCCATTTGTATAAGTTTGTACAACTCAAGAAAATTCCTCTTTTTTCAAGAAAATTACCTCTTTTTCTAAATAACTTGCCACTTTTTAGTTAGGAATTTTTGAATAAGGCATAATGGTACACATGTCACATGACATAACCTTTTTTAACCTTCAGACTTCCCAAATAATCTGTACAAGTCATTAAATGCCCCTTTTTTGACCTCAAAATGACTCAAAATGATAAATGGACTAAAAGACTAATTGACCAAGGCTACTATGATATGGAATAACATAAAAGGACATATAATAAATCCTATGACATAATATTATACCCCATAAAACACTTAAAACTCAATTTTTTACCTATAGGTTCCCCAATTTGACCTACAGGGTCAAATTTGGTCAACAATAACTATCATTAGATAAACGACCATCATACATGTCACTATTAGACATTGTAAAAAAAAATTCATAAATATAAGGATGAGGGTTACATACAAATTGTGCCCAATAAGAGAAAAATGCAAATTAATTCAAAATATTCACATGAAAACCATCCTATAAAGTAACAAAGGAATAAAGATCTAACTATTACTAGTAATATTGATGAAGTTTATCATCAACATCTCATGTTTGATAGGAAAAATTGGGATAAAACTTAAAGAACTACATTCCTTTAATAGTTAGGACATAATATAATTGAATTAATATAATTTTTGTTGATGCCAAAATTTCTTGGGTACATCAATTTACTAGTATCATATAGACTGCAAGTGATTCCCATGATCATATGGATATTAAATTGGGATCCACATTTGACATTTAATTTTGGACAACATTAGTTTGATTATTAGAATGAAACAATAAATAATAAAAATATGTGTATTTGCTTCACCTTTAGGGATAGGTAGATTTTCTTACCTCATGATCGATATGTCCACTCTTCCCAATCGATATTTGCCTGAATACCATTATATATAAACATTAAAGAGGTCATACATCGATACAAATCAAGAATTAGAAATGAATCAAGTTATGTTACACCTTTTGATGATGAGGACCTCCTGATTAGCCCTCTTAAATATGCCAAAAATACCAAAAAATAAAAAAAGATTCAAAAATCCAAAAATATGTTCAACATTTACATATCTTATTAGCTCCTTGGCATATAGATTGTCAGTTCCATGTTGGTAGATGGCATATCAATATTTCCTATATATACATGTATTTGACACATATTCTGAGTATGATTTAGGCATATACAGATATATGATCTATGCAATCTTAGATGTTGGGCTTTCCCTCTAATTACATCACTAGAATGTTGGGGGCGTCCACCTTTATGATCATAATAAATCAAGGTTATATCATTCTATGGTCATTTTACATAATAATGTTTGAGATCATATATGTACTTACACATGCCTTTATCAATGATTTTATCTTTCATAGTGTACTTGATATGCTATGTACTTATCATTTTTTGCTAACACATATATCCAAAGATTAGTATGTTATGTTTATGCTAGTTGCTTATACTTTCATTTATGTAATTATTTGAGTGTCTTGCTTTGCTGTTGTCTTGTTTGTTTGAGAATTTGAATATGCTCTATTTTTTGTATCCCTTGTGCCTTTATTTACCTTTTTTAACATTTAAATATGTAATTGTTGTATGTTGTCATCTGAATATGTCATTTTTTCTTTGTGGACATTTGGCTAAGTCATGTCCCTTTGATTGTGAAAATTTTTAACATGCCCCTTGTTTACAGTCTCCTTGGACCTTTATATTTTCATTTGCATTTGAGTAATCTTGTGTGTGTGTTTGATTACTTTTTAAACTTTTACTATTAATATCTACATGTTTTCATGATCTACATCATGCATCTTAGGACTTGGTGTGATCACATTCTTTGTGATTTAATGATATATCTACCTAGACATGTTACCTCTATATGCTATAATGTACTTTCATAGCTTACATGGTTATTTTATCCTTTTTAGGTTAGGTAAATACCACAACTAATTCCCTCACCTCAAAGTGGATGCATATCAATGGGGGCATGCCATGGAGGCATGACTTCCAAATTACTTCACAAATTCAAATTATAGTGGGAGTATGTTTTGGAAACATATTCTCCATATTTTCTCTTATATCATTTTGAGATTTATTTACATTAGTACTTACACTAATTATTAAATTTATATTATAGTGAGGGAATGTTATGGAAACATGTTCTCCACACTTACACCAAATCTCAAATTCAAATTGTAGTGGGGGGCATGTTTTGTAGACATGTTCTCCATACTTACACTAGTTTTCAATTTTAGATTATAGTGGAGGCATGTTTTGATGTTATCCACACCTACATAGTTTAAAATTGTCCAAAATTTATAGTTATATGATTCCAGTACACATTTGTATTAGAATTATATACATTGGTACAATTTTTATACATAGTTTTAACATGAGACATATCTAAGGTGCATATGCTATGAAATGTGCACCTAATATTCTAAAATCAAATCAATTTCAGATTCCAAACATATTCAAGGACTATCACCACCCAACAATTTGGAATTTTATGGACTGTATTAAGCTAATCTATTGTAATAGTTGGTTCAATTTTTGATACCATGTTGAGGTGATTAAATCACTCAATCTTGCTAAATTTATTGGTTGAAATTGATTGCATCAATTAACTTCACCAGTTTTATAATGTGATTTGACTTTGTTCACTCACACTCACCAGATTATAAGTATGATTAAGTTGCATGGTTGAGTTAATCTAAACTATCAGGTGGAAACTCATCTTTTATCCAAGGTTGGGGGCCTGTGACCTCCAATATCTCTCTATATCCTTAGATATATGCACTTTCAAGATTTATATTTGTCCTAATATAAGTTTAGTGATTCATAATGATATGTCTTTCAAATAAATTTTTTAAAAGATAATATGGTTACATAGATACACATGTGTAGTCCTAAACCTTATTCTCTTTCAATTTAAATTATTTCAATGCTTTCAATTTCAGATTATATGAATTGATTATATATAGTAACATGCTCTTGGTTGTAGGCTAGTCACCAACAAAGCACAAGAGTTGAACTCAAACAAAGACAAGGTGTGTTATACACACCCAAGTATGCATTCCTTTTCCTTTAAACTAAAAATTTCATTATTAAATTAGGGGGGGAGGAATGTAGACACTGTTATTGAATTACATAGAATCTAATCCTTAAACACTTGGTAAATGCATCTCATGGATGTACCTTTAGCTTATAAACTTTTCCCACTACCAAAAGTCTTGCATACACTATCTCTATGTTCCTAATTATTTATCTCTTAGCCTAACCTATGTTATTCTGATGACCCAAGCTTGTTACCTTGCTCATAAGTTTATAAACATTCTATCTTCCATATTTTCAAGTTCTGGACCTGCACTTGTTTTCTAACTACCTAGACACTTGTATCCTACTCAAACACTTATGTCAACATATGTGTCCTACCCTAACACAAGTTTTTAGTGCCCTAAATTCATATAATTTGTAAATTAAATGTATTCATATGGTTGACCTATGTAATGTAATGTAATATATTCTCCTAAGGGATTGGTATAAATATAAGATCAATCCTCATTCATACTAGACCTAGAAAATTCTTACCTACTCACAAGGAAACTTACCAAAAGCATTTTATCAATCTCTCAAGTGAGAAAAACTTCCTTATTTTATCCTATTTATATATCAATCATAGGGAAAATACATCTATAGGTTTGAATAACTAAAGGAACAACCCAAGAGAATTATTTTCCAAGTTACAAGTTAGGTCAATGTTTTAATTTCTTATCACACATAATCCAAAATGTAGGGGATAAATACATAAGTATAAGGCTCTCTTTATATTACTAGATATGTAGGCAACATTCATTGACATATGGATCTTTGGGGTAGCTCAACACCATGTGCCCACTATCCCATTTTTAATATATCCACTATGGAGATGAAGAGACAGGGTTTTCTTATTTGACAAGGAATTATAGCCCATGACCCAGATTTGAATACATCAAAATGAAGGATACATATAACCTAAAAGCATCTAGGTGGTCACATCTAGTTTCAATATATTTTTTTTACTAGACACCTATGTCCAATTCAGACTGTAGCATTGACACAACCATCCTAGGACGATGCAAGTGTCTAATGTTATAGAGGCACAATTTATAAAATCATGTAGATATTCAAAAATATATATCCATTCCACTTTCTACTTATTCTAAATCAAGATCTTTATTAGCATCATAGCCAACTAAGTATCTTGTTTTATTTAACATTGTAATATCAAGCTTAATTATATTTTCTATTTTTAGTATTTAAAGATAATAAATTTAGTAGATCTTTATCTAAGTTTCTCAAAAAATTATCTTGTTCTAAAGATAATATACCATCATTGTGACCTAGGCTATCTCTTCCCCTTTAACCCTAGATTCCACTTAGTCTAGATTTTAGGGTTAATTAAAGTTTATATTGTCCTTTAGGTTTAGGCAAAGGACCCCTTAGGATAATGGTATTAACACATCTAATGGTGGATACATTGTGATTTGTGATATGACCAATGACTGAGTCATGGGAATGATTGGCTTTACAATAATTGACATGGTTTATCTATGAGTTATGATATTGATCTTGTGGAGGAGGATTTTCATCAAGATTAGGAAATATATCCTTATATATCACCAATTATTGGTTATTTAATGCAAGTACACTGTGTCTAATTTGATATGCTCATAATCAAGCAAATCTTGAACATATATTTTTAGCCTCATAGACCAGTTAGTGGAATGGCCCTTGATCTTATGGAACTTGAAATACCTATTTTACTTATACCATGCAATCTTTCATTGATTCTCATCAAATGGATTACTTTGTGGGAAATGTAGTATGAATTTTGAGCAAATGAATTAAACTATTCAATTTAAACCCAAAATAACAAAATACCTAGTAAGAGAGATTATGGAAGCAAATTAAAATAGATGAAGAAGATATTAGAAATTCCTTGCTTTAGCGAGCCTCCCTCTAAGATCTTCAAGTGGATTATTTATTTTAGATTAAAATTAGACTCAAAATTTTAACATTATGATTACTTCATCAATGATTATGGATTGGTAGCATGAATTTCATGTAGTTGATAGTTAGTTTCCATGGGGGAATGGTTGTTTATATAAGGCAAGAGAGGGAAAATAAATGGTTCATACTCAATATTAGGTAATTGAGATCAATAGTTGAGGAATTAAACATTCTTTGAAAGCCTCTAGAATAGAGGCTTCTAGAAGGGGAAGGCTAAGTTAGAGAGGATTCTATAATTCTCTTAGGGATTAATTAAGATTAGGTAGGGGATTATATAAGGATTAGGTGGATGATTATGGAATAAGGTGTAGGAGAGTCTAGGAATAGGCTTAGTAGGTGGGTAGGTGGGCCAGGGGAATTTAAAATTACCAAATAATGGATAAGTGAGGTTAGGATAAGATAATGGGGATTTAGAAGAATTAATGAAGTGGGGAATAATAAGGTTAGTAAATGGGGAATTATTGAGGGGCATATTAGATAAATGACTAGGATTATGATAAAGGGGATAAATTAGTGGTATTAATTAAAATAATTAAGGTGAGTAGATTTAGGTGCTTACATTTTGACCCTATTTGAAAGGGCATTATGAGTAAAGAAAAGTGGAAGGATTAAAGGTCTTTCAAAGAAAAGCCATGTCATAGATGAATGCCAGTAAATGACATTAATGTATATAATTCCCCCTCAAGGGGAAATGTGGGGAAGGATGAGGTGGATGGCCACTCAAAAGAGGAAATGAAGGGTGGGATGTGATGGATATATGAGGGGATATGATGCAAGATGTTGAGATAGATGATGAAGAATGTGAATTTGACTTGAGTAATATGATATAGATTGATGATTCCCATAGAAAAGACACATTCTTAGGGAGTAGAGATGACTATGCCATGGTTTTGACACATCTCAAGTGGGAATCAATTATAACATGATGATGATAGGATAAAAGGTTGTAAGATTTCGATCTATCCCAAGTAAGGATGCATGCAAGGGAGAGCTTTAGGATAGGATAAGATAATGATGTGATAAGATTAATTATTATAGCTCAAGGATGTATTTGAATGATATGATGAGGGAGAATAAATGATATGATCAAGTGACTAAAATATGAAAGGTAATAATTAGACTACATCAAATCAATGAACCACAATGTAATTAATAGTAATGATGACCCTTATAATGACACATGCAAGGGATTGAGAGAGAAATTTATGATCTAGTCATGCCCCAATCCAAGGAAGAATTGAAAACTTTAAATGATAATGGATGTGGGATGGAGAAAATTCAAATGTTGTGATTGTTGGGGTCCTAGATTGCACCCTATCTAAGTAAGTAGATTGTTCAAGTATTCTTACATAAATCTAATCCAACATAGGAATGACCCTAGTCTATGGGTAACCTAAAATTAGGTTAAAATTTTGGAGAAGGATGGATTCCTTTAGGATCTATCACCTAAACTAGACCTAAACTAATAATTACTTGGAAAAGGGGAGAGAGAGTAACAAAAATAAATGAAATTTTATAAAATGAGGTGATGCAACAATAATTGGAACACTTATACTTTGAAATAGACACACTATAATATGAATTCAAGACCAAAGAATATTAGTCCCATATAATTATTTTATAATAAGGCAATGACCAGTTATCAAACTAGCATGAGAGGGAAAATATCCACTTCCAAGTTAAGAAATAAACTATATATTGAACTTAAAATGACCTGTGAAGACTGAAAACTAATTAAGGAAGGTGAGGGAATTTAGACATAGGCAAGAAAAACTTATATTCACTTAACCAAAATACAAAAAATTATAGAACACACTACAATTTAGTTTTCAATGGAATTCAGTCTTTATTGCATCAAAAGGTGTTACAGTACAAATTTTGGCATAGTTTGAGAAAGCCAAAGTACAAGAGTCTATTTCTCTTATAATCTTAGAGATTTATTGTCTAAAAAACTTCCAACCAAATAACTATAATGTGGAATAATATGGAACATATATAGAAAAGGGGGAGAAGAGAGGGGAAGTTATGATGGACTAGCACTAATTCAAGGCTAATGAGTCATGATCTTATCAAGAAGGAATCAATATTTTAAAATATTTGTAATAGAATTAAATTCCCATTGTCCTTATCTATCCACCATGTCTCCTCCTTATAACTCCATGCCTTTTTCTACTTGATCTAGTGACGAGGACAAACTTCCCATATCTTAAAACTGACAGAACCATGCCATCTTAGCTTTAGGAAGTCATAGGTATTTGTTTTGTCAAAAATGTGACCATATCAAAAGATGAAACACTTCTCCATAATAATCACATAGTTTGATCCTAATTTTAAAACATGATCATAGGTCCATGATATTTGAAAACCAATTCATTTATAGGTTTTCATATAGAAAGAATACCAATGAAAACCCACAGATTGCTTGATCTTATTGCAATAGATATCTACCCATCTTTGATCTCTATTAGGCCTAAAAAGACATATTTTGCCTTTGAGAATCTATGGAATATAATAAATTATTATATGCACATATATTCTTTAACAGATGGTGAACATAGCCACAAAAACCATATTGTAACTCCAGATAATATACCTTGTATGTTTTAAAACTTTGAACTAGGGCTTCATATTGAGCTTTAATGGTGATAGGGGCTTCATTATAAATGTATGACTCTATCTCATTGCTCGTCTAAACTCTAATGGTGACATATATATTTGAAACACCTACTCTAGATCGACCTCGACCATATTTTCTACCTTTATATTGAAGCCCTTTAGCTTTTAAGTTTCAATCTCGCTCATTGATTTACTTACCATATTAATGAACTCATGACATGTAAGCCATTAATTTAGCTACCATATTAATGAACTCATGACACTTTTAAGTCTCTCTCTCTTCCTTAGAATCCTTTAACTTGTTGAACTTTCTCAGACCAACTATCTCTGATATATCAATGAATGTAATCCTTTGAATCATTTGACTTAGCATGTGCCATTAGATCTTTGTGTATAAATGAACATAAGCCCTTAATCTTACTAGACCCATCATTTGAACTCAGATGGTTAATTCATGAGGCCTAAATTTGAAATTTGTGTGCCCATATTTGATTTTCATGAAACCATCATTGACATCCATGTTCCCAACTTAGGATTTTTTTAAACCCCAATGTTTATTTGGTATGACTTAAGTTTGACATGCATGAGCTTGTCATTTGATGTCTGTGCAATCATCATTGACATTCATGAGCCCATCATAATTTAAACCCTAGTGATTTAATTTTTGATCTTTATTTTGATGTTTTTACACCTATCATTTGATGTCTACATGAATATATTAATATTTTTTAAGTCTACATGGTTATTTATCGAGGCTTGAACTTGAAATCTATGCAACCATCTTCATCCACTTATTCTTTTTTGAAATCTTATATCTTGAGATAGAGAACTCATCGAGAAATGAAAGTTACAAAAAATGATCTTGGCATTAAGGGAATAATTTATATGTGAATCTTTTGGCCTATGAATTTCTCCAAGTGAACATATGAAATACACAACTAGTTTGCTCTACTCATTCCTGCATGACTTCTTGATGATGGTCTAGTCTCTTAAGATCACAAAATTTTCACTTTAAATCTATTTAAAGTGTTTTAAAAGGTTTAAAATTCTATTTGATCTCCTCTTAAATTCTATATTCTCTTTGTGACATTGGGTCACTCTTCAATTAGGGCTCTGAAACCCTATTAACTTGTAAGGATAATGAATTTCACCAAATAGGGAAAGAAACAAACAAGAAAGGAAACTAACCTAATAAAAGTAAATGTGCAAACCAAGCACTTATTTGGGATAAAATAAAACAAACTAATGTGTTAGAACAAAACTTGGAAGAAACATGACTAATTAACTATGTATAGGGAACTTAGCTTTCTTAACAATAATGTTTTAGATGTATCCCATTGACTGGGATAGGAAGATCCTCACCATCCATCTTTGAAAGTTGGAAGGAATTATGGGATTTATAGCTGGTGACTATCTATAGACCACACTAAAGAGAGTCAAAATTTGTATGCTTTCCTATATTATCTCTATCCCCATCCCACTTAAAGACCAAATCTCCCTCTTTGAAGTCTCTTGAAGAAGCTCCTTTATCAAAAGATCTCTTCACTTGTGCTTGATGGGATTCCATGTTCAATAGGGACTAATGTCTTATCTCTTCTATCTATATGATCTCATCATATCTAATTTCCATTGGCTCATTCTCTAAAAACTCAAATTGATTCATTAGTTCCAAAGTAGGAAGTTAAAGAGAAATGGTCATTCTTTCTTCTTTACCATATACTAACTTGTATGGCAAATTGACTATTAATATCTTATAGGTGATCTTATCACCCCACAAAGATGACTTTAATTTGAGATTCCATGACCTCTAATTGTTTTTAATAGTCCTCTTGATGATATTTGATGGGTTCTTATTAGTGGACTCAATGAAGACATTACTTTGTGGATAATAATATGATGAAGTACTAAGAAAAACACTATGTTGAAATTCTCATTGGCTGATTCTAGACCCCACAAAGGCCATAAAATTATAAAAAATAATATATGAAGGGAATCCAAATCTAGTAAGCAAAACTTCATAGAAATCTAGAACATTGGACTCATTGGCTTCTTTCAATGCCACTGCTTCTATCCATATAGTAAATTAATATTTAGTAGTCAATATCCATTTATGTCTTGAGATTGAAGGGGGGTTAATGAGACCAATAAATTCCAATATCCATTGATCAAAGGGTTGATTCATTAAAATTGGTTGGAGAGGTAAGGCTGTATGTTTGACCTTTCCAGCAAACATAACACATTATCTGTATTTCTTAACCCATGCACGACAATCACCAAATATATTTAGCTAATAATACCCACCTCTTATGATCTTTTGGGCTGTTGTTTTAGATGAATAATTTCCTCCACCATGTCTATCATGGAAATACTCAATAAATCTTTATGTTTTACCTAGCTCTATGCATCTTAGCAACATGCCATTGATATATTTCTTAAACAAAACACTATCAATAAGGAGAAAAGGAATTGACTACAATATGAAATATCTCTTTTTTGAAGGGGTCAGATGAGAAGGATAAACACTATTATGGAGGTATCTTACCATGCCTTGGAACCATTTGGAACTCTAATTCTTCTTTAGCATAGCTATAAGTGGTTTAGCTAAAGTGGTAAAATTTGAAATGTACCTTCTTATAAAATTGATCTTGCCTAAGAAGCTTTGCAAAGATTTCTTATGTTTAGGAAAGGAAAGTGAAAGAATTGAATCTATCTTATCAGGATTTATAATTTTACCATGTTTTTAAATCACATGTCTAATAAGCCTACCTTAATGAATATAAAAAACACACCTTTTGGGATTAAGAGACACCTCAAATTACCTACACCTTTCAAACACTTATCTGAGATGAATCATGTGTTTATCTACATTCTTAGAGAACATTGTTATGTCATTCAAATAAATAAGTATAAACTTATTGAGGAGAGCTTGGAATGCCATATCCATGGATTTATTGAAAGTTTCCCTAACATTAGATAAACTAAAAGGCATATTTCTATATGAAAATGTCCCCCACTTTGTGGTGAAGGCTATTTTGAATTGGTCTTATTCTTTGAATAAAATATGATTGTAACCATTATAGCCATCCAATAAGGAGAACCTTTCTAAACCTGCAACCAACTATAATTTTTTTTCCATTGATGGAAATAGGTAGTGGTCTTTAAGGGAAGCTTTGTTCAAGTCATGAAAATTAACTCATAGTCTAATCTCACCATTTGTTTCTATACTAGAACAAGATTTTACCCCCAATTTGAGTGCTTAATTGGAAATATTATAACTAACTCAATGAGCTTATGAAGCTCATCTATCATCAAAGGCTCAATTGTTGGATTAATAGGCCTTTGTCTTTATCTTACTAGCTTAGTATCATATTTTAACTCAATGGTGTGTTGATCTAGACTTGGATCAAATAATTTGAGGTCAATATAATACCATGAAAATACATCTACAAAAATTAAACATAACTCAATGAAAGTTTCTTTTTCTGAAGGAATGAAAACTTTGCCTAGCTTTAAGTTATTACCAGTTGTAATTTCCACATTTTTATAGAGTTCCTCCTTTGTTGACAATGAAATTTTTTATTTTCTCAACTCATCATATTTGATAAATATATTCTCAAGTGTGACCAACCCTTTGGGAAAATTATTTTTCTTTAGTTACATAATTTGGTCACCATACTACTACAATATCTTGTCTTGGTTTGTTGAGGAAAATTCAGCTTCTTCTTAAAAGAACTTGACAATTTAATTGTCATTTTAAAACACTTGCCAATTGTCATGGTTGTATATAATATAATGTCTTACAACTACCTTGATATGTGATTGAACCTTTTCATTCTTTATATCATCTGAGATACAAAATTGTGATCCAATGATATCCAACCTATCTGCATGTTTATTTTCTTTTTTTGATATGTCATAAATATTAAAAGATTAAAAGTTTCAAATAAGTCCCAAACTCTATGATTATAAGATATAATAAATGGATTCTTTCATATATTTATACATCTTACTTGGTGGACTACCAGTTCATTATCACCAAATACTTGTAAGGTATCGACCTTTATCTTTCTTGCCCATTATAAATAATGAACTAGTGATTCATATTCAACAACATTGTTTGAATAACCAAATTGATATTTTAGATAAGAGAAATAACTTTGATAAACTAGATAAATCAACATCATTACATCCCTAGTGCCATATTTTTTCATTAATCCATAAAAGTATAGTTTCCATAGGCCATCACTAGATTTATCATCCTTCATCAATGTTGGAAGTGGTGTATCTTTTTTATGAAGGAAATAAACACCAAGTCCTGATTATTTAATTAACTTATAAGGATCATGTTCATGAAATTAAGAGGACCATTAATCAAGGAATAGATTTGTAAATCCATCTATAAGTGAGTCAATTTCTACTTTATTAGTTTCTAGCACCTCATTTGAGCTAGTATAATTAGTGTTTACCATACTTGGCATATATGGATCCAAATGGAAATGTGAAATAGGTTTAGAATGTATTGTTACCTTAGTACCATACCTAGTCCTAAACATTAAATATGTATAATCATCTAATAAGTATCCTCCAATATTTGAGGTAAAGTCCCTTGAAAGACACATAGCAAAATAGGGAGGCAAGTCCACTACAATTACATCTTGTTGAATGGTAACATTGGGACAAACATGTAGTGTCAAATTTAGATCTTTGATGATGCCTACTATCTTTGTTGGTGATCTATCTAGTTACAATACTCTTTTATTATTTGGTTCATAGATAAAACTAAGCTTATCTATAATTTTTTTAGGTATGACAGTGTTATTGACTCCACTATCTACCATACAATTATGAACTAAATAGTCACCAATTATCAAAGAGAGGTAAAAAAGTGGAGTTTTGTTTGATTTTACAATTTTTTTGTCTACTTTTGTCATTTTATATACCTATTGATCTTGTTGCTTGGTTGGATGATCTAAGTTAACTAAAACAACACCTTGTTTCTTAATTGGCTCTTGAGACACCTTGAGAGTTGAAAGCTCTTAGATGAGCATGTCCTTATGACCTAGAATAGGAAGGGAATCCAACATAATAATGTTGACATTGGAGTTCTTCATTTTATCTATTATAATAAATAAGGTTACACTAACCTTTGAAGACACTTTGTGAACCACTGGTTGCTCTCTAACTAGAGGTATATTCCTAGCTTCTACATTATGATTATTCTATGGTATAGGATCAGTAGGTTGATCCTTGATACTCTTGGAAATAATATTAGGATTACTATAAGTATTTATGACATCTTAATCTTCCTCAATAGCTCTTATTTTAACTCTAGTCAGAGTTACAACTTGATCACTTGTGTTTCTAGTCTCACTAATCTAATTAAATGCAACATGACCATCTATTTTCCAATTCACATTAATGGCATTTGGATGCCCTTGAACTTGTAGACCCTTTACTTAAGGTATCAAATTTATCTCTTAATATTGACCTACTTAAAGATAAAACTCTTCTTTTGTCATTTATGGCATAATAATAGCCTTTGATACCAAGGTTTAGTTTTGCATATCATTGGGGTTAAAAGGTTGTGAAGCTGGGTTTTACATCACATTTTTTTGAGGAGGTGTGGGAACAATGGCTTTTAAACTAGAGGGCACATTAGGGTTAAGGGATACTTATGGTTTAGATTGGGTTATGACTACTTGAGATTGATAGGGTGGTCTATTTTCTCTAAAAGGTTAATACAGAGGCCTTTGATTATTAAAGGGTTGATAGGTATTCTAGTTTTATTACTGATAAGGCCTACCCTAATACTGTTGCCTCTTGAGTTGAACTATCTCATTTCCATAAGCTTGTAACATAATTTATAAATCTCAAATCTCAATGGATTGATTATAAGGGGTTACAACTTGTGCTTTAGGAGATGTAATATGAGCTATAAATGTTATTTGAGGAACTTGAGGTGGTGGAATAGGTTTCAGTTCTAGGAAAATAGGCATTAGGGGCCTTGGAGAAAGTTTACTAGATTTTATCAAGTTTTTCTCTACTATTATTATAATATTATAGGCATTTGGCAAAGTATTACTACCCATGGACTATATCATCACACTAATATCATAATTAAGGGCTTTTAAAAATTACAAGAATGCATATTTTGGAGATGGTCTTACCAATGCAAGTATCCTAGTCCATATATTTTGGAATGTGAGGTTGAAATGACACATTAATTCATGGGGGTAAATTTTAATGGTATTAAACTATTTAAATAAGGATATATGATAAGATTTATATTTAAATTTCCTAACTAAGGCTGTACCTAAGTCATCTAGGTAGAAATATAGGTCAAAGGAATATTCCTATACCATTGCAATCATTTTGATTTAAAGGAAGTAATAAGTAATTTGATAGCCATATTATCTTGATCAACATTATTAATAGAAAAAAGGTTGGAAAAATATTAGATATGCTCAATAGTATTTGTTCTATCCCATTATCCTAATAAAAAAGAAATATTCTTAAGGGTAGACATAGGAATATCGTCATACTGGGCTAAATTTAGGGAACTACTCCTATTTAATTTAACAAAAACTTGATTCCTGATAACTAATTGGGTAATGGGGAAAATATCTTGGACTAAAATAATAAGATGACTAGGAGATGAATATTTATTTTAAGGATAAGGACTTGTCCTACTTAATCTTGAATTTTTATAAGAAGTAGAAGGCAATTCAATATTTTTCAAAAGGAGTACCTTTACTTGTTGATCTTGTAGTAATCTTTGGCATGAAAGCACTGTCTAGATTATGCTACTAAAAATTGAAGAATATTTATCTTTTGATGATGGTAGATGTCTCCTCTTGATGCAATTTCTTATTATTAATATTTAAACTTCAACTATGTGAAGGAAAATTAAATCCCACTTGGTATGCCAAAATTGTTGGGGTCCTAGATTGCACCCTAGTTGAGTAAGGAGATTGTTTAAGTATTCTTACACAAATATAATCTAACAAGGAAAATAAATTAGGCTATGGGTCACCTAAACTTGGGGCAAACATCTAGAGAAGTCTGGATTCCTTTTATATCTATCACCTAAACTAACAATTACTTGAAAAAGGGGAGAAAGAGTAATAACAATACATGAAAGCATATAAAATGCGGTGATGCACTAGTAATTGGAATGCTTATAATTTACAAAATACACATTACAAGACACATTAAATACCAAAGAAGATCATTCCCACATAAGTATTTCACAATACAACATTGACCAGCTATCAAACTAGCATGAGAGGGTAGATATCCACTTCCAAGCTAATCAATAAACTATATACTATGCTTAAAATGATCTATGAAGACTAAAAACTAATTAATGAAGGTTAGGAATTTAGACATAGGCAAGGCAGACATATATTCACTTAACCACAATATATGAATTCATAGGACACACTTCAATTTAGTTTGTAAAAATGATGGAATTCAATCTTTATTACATTAAAAGGTGTTACAATACAAATTTCAGTATATATTAAGCAAGCAAAAGTATAAGAGTCTATTATTTTAAGAATATTATAGATTTTTTGTCTAAAAAACTTCTAGCTAGATATCTACAATGTGGAATAATATGGAACATATATAGAAAAGGGGGAGAAGAGAGGGGAAGCTGTGATGGATTATCACCAATTCAAGGCTACTGAGTCATGATATTATAAAAAATAAACCAATATATTAAAAGCTCTATAATAGAATTGAATGCTCATTTTCCTTATCTATCTATTAGGTTTCCTCCTTAAAACTCCATGCCATTTTGTACTTGATCTACTAATGAGGACGAATTTTTCATATCTTGTAACTGACATAACCATGCCATCTCAACTTTGGGTAGCCATAGGTACTTATTTTGTCAAAAACGTGACCATACGAAAATATGATATGCTTCTCCATAATAATCACATAGTTTTATCCTATTTTGAAACATGATCATAGGTCCATAATAGCTAAAAACCAATTCATTTATTGGTTTTCATATAACAAGAATATCGATGAAAACCTATAGACTGCTTGATCTTATTACAGTAACCAGATACCCATATTTGATCCTTATTAGGCCTATAAATACCTATTTTTCCTTTGAGCATCTATATAAGCTAAGAAATTATTATATGCACATAGCTAATTCAATAGATGGCTAACACAGTCATGAAAACCATACTACAACTCTAGATAATAGACCCTATATGTTCTAAAACTTTGAACCAAATCTTCATATTGATCTTTAATGGTGATGGGGGATTTATTATAACTATATGAATATATCTCATTGCTTAAGAATGCTCATCTGAACTATAATGGTGACATAGCTCTTTGAAGCACCTAATCTAGCTTGACCTTGACCATATGTTTAACCTTTATACTGAATCCCTTTAGCTTTTGAATTTCAATCTCACTCATTGATTTGATTTACATGGAATGAATTCAAGCCATTGATTTACTTTACAACTTAATGTGCTCATGACACTTGGTAATCTCTTGCTCTTCCTCAAGATCCTTTGACTTGTTGACTTTGTTCACACCATTGATCTCTAATGTATAAATGAATGTGAGCCTTTGATCTATATCATCTACCTCTTTTGGCTTAGTTTGTGCCATTATATCTATATGTAAGAATGAACATGAGCCCATGATATTGCTAGGACCCACAATTTGAACTCAAATGACTAATTCACGAGGCCCAATTTTGACATCTACATGCCCATATTTGACATCCATGTGGTCATCATTAACATCCATGTGCCCATCTTAGGATTTTTTGAACCCCAATGAATATTTTTTGTGACTTAAATTTGACATCTGTGAACCCATCATTTGACATCTATGTGACCATCATTAACATGCATGAGCCCATCATAATTTAAAACCCGATGATTTAATTACTGAGCTTTATTTTGACATTTGTGTGCTTATCATTTGACATCTACACAAACATCTTAGGAATTTTTAAATCCAAATGGTTATTTTTCAAGGCTTGAACTTGATGTCTACTTGACTGTCTTTGTTTAGTTATTTTATTTTGAAAGCTTATATCTCAAAATAAAGAACTCATCAAGACATGAAATTTGCAAGGATGATCTTGGAATTAAGGGAATCATTTTCATGTGATTCTTTTGGCCTATGAGGTTATTTAAGTGAACTTATTAAATTCACAACTATCTTTCTCCACTCATTCTTGCATGATGTCCTGATGATGGTCTAGTCTCTTGAGATCACCAAATTTACACTTTAAGTCTGTTTATAGTGTTTCAAAAGGTTGTAAATTATATTTGATCTCTTCTTGAAGTCTATATTATCCTTGTGACATTGATTCACTCTTTAATCAAGATTATACTCATCTTCTCATTTTAAACTAGGCATGTAGGCCAAATATGGCTAATAATGACTAGTCTAGCCTAATTGGTAGGTACAAGTGATTCGAAAAAATATTAAGGAGATGATTATGAAGATGGTGATCAATAAATATATGGATTAATTAATGATTATGTTTATCTCAAGTATTTGATAGAATAATGATGGTGGAAGAGGAGAAAGTAAGAGTGGATGAGCTATCCTTGGGCACTAAAAAGTGGCCAAGTGCTGCCTACATAGTCTAAAAAGACGTCAGGCTAATGTAGTTATAACTAGATGATAGGTGACCAAATAGACTAGAGGATGATGATGATGGATGTTAGACATGTTAGTTGTTAGATATATGATGTGACTTATATGAACATAAATTATTTTTGAGATGAGATGTTAGATGTTGATGACTAGAGAGATGATAGATAAAGGCATGATTGGATGCTAGATGAATGGGCTGGGATGATTGACTTGATGATAAAATTAAGATGATAAGGCATGAGGAAAGTGATGAGGATAAGGGAAATGATGAGTGTGTAGATGATCAAGCCATTATTTTTGTCATAAATCTCATCATATTCTAAGCAACCTGATAAATATAACACTTAGAAATATGCCTCATGATATAAGCATGACCAAGGGGACATGGTGCCAAAGTGCATAAAAGGGGAAAATAGTGAAATTTGTACCATTGAGGGAACCTAAAGGCTTATTATAGCCTTTAGGGTCATTAGATCATCCTATTTCATTTCCCAATAGACAAAAATACATGATTCAAGAATAAAAATAAACAAATGATTAACAAGCCAATCATTTATTTACATGATAAAAGACATGAAAACAAGACAAATAGGACAAATGAGTAACACACACAAGTATCTACATGTAATGTCATAATATATTATCTAATGATGGGATTAGTGATTGGGAAAGATGTGTATAAGGATATGGATGTGGACTACATGAGGGAATAAGATTAGGATAAAATTGTTGAAGTTAATAGGACAAGATGACTCGGATGATAAGATAAGGTAATATGAATAAGACATAAGACAAGGTAATATTTAAATGAGATGGAGAACTTAGGATGTTGGGGTACACAAGACATATGACAAGATGACACAAGACAAGCCAACTTAAATGTCTTGGGATTTTATGGACTTTATAATTTTTTTAGATGTTTCATATATTTCAATTTTTAGGTCTTTTTGGGATATGTATGTATACTATATAAATCGGGTTACTAATAAAGGGAACACTAAGTGTTTGTAGAAAAAATTAGATTGTAAAGATGCATAAGATATTTGCCTAATTTTCATGTGTTATGTACTCATTTTGTCATGTCTAAGTCTATTTTATCCTATCTCCATGACTTATAATAGGTTAGAATATGAATAGACTCCACTTTTGGTGCCAAGTAAGAGAAGAAGATGAACAATCTTAAATTGGAAACATCTATATCTACTTTAGATTGTAATAAGAATAGAGTTCCACTTTTTAAGAGATCAATAGATATTTATCTGGTTATGGTTACCTATGTGATTTCTTACTTTATTTCTTGTGTGCATTCTCATGTATAATGTTTGATTTATTTCTATCTAGTTTAACCCTAATATTTTATCATGTTTATGAATCACTGGTTATTCATATCTCTTACATAATGCACAATAATTAATAATTTTTATGTTTCTGTTATCCAACCTCTTATATGAATATGATACACTATTTTATTCACTAAAGTATAACCCAGCTATGATCATTCTTAACATGTTTTGATGCTTCAAGAACCTACACTTATAATGGTGTGGTAAGAATGAAACACTCCTTCTAGATGAAATTTTTCTAAGATGGGGGCAAAGAGATATTGAGACATGGTTAGACCAAAGGATATGTAATTTTGTAGAAGAAGAATCAAAACAGACTGGTCTTACCATACATGAAATCATTTGAGAGCATATTTATGGGGAGATTTACAAAAAAAATTGGTAAAATTACCTAAATTACTATTTGATTGGTCATCTCAGTTGGAATATTATTATTTTAAATCAAGAGCAAAATAAAATATACTTTGGATTGAAGAAAAGATAGACTGGATGTGGAAATTAGAAACTGACTAGACAAGAGCAATAGATCATTGGGTTTTTACTACAGTAGACAAATATATAACTAAGTTTTTTATACAAGGATACACAAATTTCAAAGCTATGAAGGAATTTTTTTTAGAAGAATTTGAGGGAAATTTTTATAGTGACTAATCTTTGTGAAGATGTTGGTTGTGGACAAGGCCATGGTGCCCACTCCAACCAATATAGAGTAGTCACTTTAGGTGTATGGAGGTGTTTGAGATATGATAGTGAATTTCGATTAGATGAGTGGAAGAGTATTGAAATTGAATCTAGAATGGATATGAAAGAGAAGAAGAGTCATAATAAAAGTTATGATTTAAAATGTGAGTTGTGATAAAAGAATAGATGGACTAAATAGAAGAATACCTAGGTAGCTATGAATAGAGTTAAGAGCAATAGTAAAATAGATGATAAATGAGTAGGAAGATGTGAAGAACAACATGAAAGAGATGAAGAATGAAAGATGAAAAAAGATGAGATAAAATAAGATGATGAATGCTGATAGAAAGAAAGAAGTGATGAATAATGAGAGGAAGAAGATATGTTTGAAGAAGAAGGTGAGAATAGTGTAGAAGTGGAACAATTAAATGATAGATGTAGTGTGAAAACACAATAATGGGTAAAGGACATGAATTATTAAGTAAATAATTAGAAAAATATCATAGAGTAATCTTAAGTTCAAGCTTAGGAGAAGAAGAAGTTGTAGGAAAGAATCATTCACTAGAAAAGCACACATCCATGTAGCCCAATTTCTTATATTCTAGTGAAAGTTTTCAGCCAAGAATATAGGAAGATAGTAATTGGGAAGGGCCATTTTTATAAAAAAATCATGATTAGGGTACTAAAATTGAAATAACATCAATTTGAAAGGATTTAAAGGCCACAGGGTTTGTTGAAACTAAGAAGAGAAAAGAAGGAAACACAAAAAAATAGAGTTTGTAGGTTGACTATTCTAGTGCATAGATAAATCTTCATAGTACACAAGTAAGATCACATAGAACACAACCTCCTCTTGTAAAAACTATACATCAGATCCCCTCAACACTAGTTTACACAATGGGTGATGTAGGAACTATTGGCCATTTTTGGCCTACATACCAAGCTTCTACCTGGATAAAGAAGCTGAGTAGAGTTCTTAACCCATAAATAATCAAAATATGGAAAAATGAAGCCTTGAAGAGCCAAACCATCTCAAACATCATTAATAAATAGATTGGTCAAATCAATTATGAATTTTATAAGTATTCTTAGAAAGCCTCTCAGGCCAAAAGATCACATGGACATGAAGTTATTCATGCCTAATTATACTTTGAAATTTTCATATCTTGATGAGCTTTCTATCTCAAGATATAGGTCTTTAAAGTTGAACTTGTAGAGTGGAATGTGCATGTAAACATCAAATTTGGGCTCTTTAAACTAACTATTTGGATTTAAATGTTCCTAAGGGTGAACATGGAGCCAACAAGTGTCTAGATCTTGGGTATTTGAATCAAGTTCTAATGGTGAGTGGGTGATCAATGATGTCAGTGGGTCCATGTAGATCTAATGACATGCATTAAATTATGCAATCAAATATCAATGGTGAGCATCAAGTCAAAAATTTAGTGGAACTAGTATAAGCATGAAGGTGACAAGTGTCTTAATCATGGTGCACTCCAAAGTAGATCAATGGTCCATGTTTGATCTGGCATACCAAGGATCCAATGATGCACATTTAATCATGAGAAAGTAGATCATTGATGAGTGAAAGGTCAACAAGTCAATGAATCTCAAAGATAAATGCATAGTTTCCAAGTGTCACAACCGTAGTAACTACCAAGTAAATCAATGGTACACATTCAAACTATGTTAAAGAAGATTGATGGTGCACGTAAGGTTAAAGGGTCAACCAAGCTCAGGATGAATGTAAGGCCATGATGTGGCACAAGAATGAGAACTAACCAAAGCTAACTACGGGGCTCATGGAATAAATGAGGAGCTAATAGATGGCATAATTTTGAGAATCCTAGATTAAGATTGATGGTTAATATTAAAAGTTGAATCCATGAGAATTCAAATAGAGGTCAAATACAATTTAGGTCAAACCAAGAATAAATGTTTCAAAGGGCTATATCACCATTAGATCTCAGTCAAATACCATTAATTAGACATATCCATATAGCTAAGATTATTTATGCCAAAGATCTATAACCATTAAAGTTCAGAGGCATGATAGGTTTTTTTAAACCTAATATATTTCAAAAAAAGACTATACAACCTATAGTTTTTCATTGATATGATATCTATAGGAAAACGAATAAATGAGTTTGGTTTTCAATATATAGTAAATCTATATTCAAGATGGAGTAGGTGTAGATATACACAAGATATAGAAGAGTGTCTTATCTTCTAAAATGGCCACATCCTCATCAAACAAGTACCTACATCCACTAAAATAAAATGTGATCATGGTTCTATTAGGTCCATGTGTATGAACACTTTATCCTTATAATGAAAGCAAGTGGGAGATGGCATAGAAGATCAAACAAAAAAGATTTGGGGATTGGAGAGTATAGTGGAGCATTTAATTATTTTTAGGATCCTCAAGGTTTTACTTCTTAATAGGACCATGAATCATCATCTTAAAAATAGATTCTTGTATTCTAGTGCATATTTCTCAGCCAATGAGAAATCTATAAGACTTTTGAAGCTCATACATGCTAACTTATTGTTGAAGGGATAGTTTGGATTGGATTAAAATGTGGTGGAGATTCCAAAAAAGGTGGTGACATCTCATTGATTAATTTCTCTATGCATGCTTATTTATTTCTCTCTTCTCCTTTTCTTTTCATTACCCATTCTATCTCATTTGTAAGCTCTCTCTCAGATTTTGGATTCCCAAAAGGACTCTTTGATTTTGAAGAGAAACAAACTCTCTAAGTTATATTGATAAGATATACTTATGTTGATAAGGCTAAACACTATCAAGTACTTGTAGAAATGAACTCTTGATGCAATAAAAAACTTTCTTTACCTATCTCTTACCTTGGATTAGTGTTTAGTGAGTTGTGCATGATGGCCTTGTGAAGGAGATTCTTCCTTATCCATTTTCCTCCTTCCTTGCCTCTTGTAAGGTGTTTTCAAGTTGTTTAAAGGTCTGGACTCATGTTATTTCTACCATTAAAATAGGCTCGGTATGGGTATTAGTATCCCTCCTTATTTCCATTCACTACTTCTTGAGCTTACTCTATGAAACACTTATGCAATCAGCTGGTCTATGAGGTTGTGTGAGCTAGCATTATATTCTGTAGATCTAGTGTGGGTTCAAGCTTATGGAAATTTACCATTTTTATTTGGTGTATCACTTGGTTAACTTTATTAGGATCCATTTTCCCCTTTATAACCCTTTTCTTAGTGGAAAAATTAGTGTAGAGGGGATATAAAAGAAGTTAGTCAAACATTAGTCCATAAATAATGAAAAATGCATAAAGAACTAACTAACTAAGCCTATTTATTCCTATGGGAATTATAAAGGATAACAAGAAATAAAATGAAAGAAAGCAACATCATATTACCTTCCCAAATGGATTAACCATACCTATGTCACTCAAAAGCATGTTCTCCCTTGATCAAGCATCCTTGTCTTTGTCAACAAAGGTGACAAAATCCTTCAATGTCTCAAGAACACTCCATAAAACGTAGGCTCATGATTCCAAATCACTAAACTAGCCTATCAATGAAGGTTGCAAACAAAATCAGTGATCAAATACAAAAGATTGTGGAAACAATTTAACATTATAACTTTTCAATATTAAAGCTTAAAATTCATGTCCATGGTCTCTTTATTTATAGATTTTTGAGATTGGTTAGGATCAACTATGACCATCCATCTCAAAATTGAGATGTGTGACCATGGATAATCCTAATATTTGGAATTAAATCCATAATTATCTTCATCATGACCTTGGAAAAAGGGGAATTGAAGAGGCACAAGAGGAATTAACTAGGCATGGGTGACCCATAATCTTGATATTTGTGGCATTTATGGCCTATGGATGTCTTCCCAAAAAATGATGTCACTTGATGATGTATTTAATAGGAATAAATTTTCAAAAAGAAATATTCAACAAATTTCATGGAAAATCCACTAAATCTCTTGATTTGGATTAATTAACCTTAAATAAGGTTAATCAACATTTGTGTAATTATTTGAAAATTGACCCTCAATTAACCAAAATGATCAGAAAGTCATATTACTGGGTCATAATTTGACCTGAGAGGAACTGGAAGGTAATCTTAGATGAATTGGAGCTATATTCCCATTTAGGATGTTGCTAATAAAAAATAACAAAGGTACGTGATGTGTACCAATGAATTAGAAGAAAAGAGTGATCTAGAGTACTAAATGGAAAAAATGTTATTTTGAATCGAAATGATTTGATCAAAGTTAGCTGGCCCATAAAATGCATTACCCTATTTAGGGATACTTTGACCTAAACTGGCACTTGTAAGTGACAAATTCAAACCATTTATGGCATTTTATGGATTTTGACCTAAAATGTGCATTTGATTGCAAATCAAGTAAAATTGATAGTTTTAACACAAAAGTTATTAGGAATTAGATGTCTACATTTTCCACCTATTTGAGAAGGCATAGCGAGACATTCAGGTGAAGAGACATATTTTCAAAGAAAAGAGTTGTCAAGAAGAAATTGGAACAGACCCATGATTCCCCCTCAAGAGGACATACTAGGATGGAAGAAAAGGATGGACTCTAAAAAAGAGAGAGAAAGTGAGAGATTAACCCATGGAATAGATCACATCTAGACAAGCTACTACTTGCACTAATTATAGGTATAATAAGCCCCAAAGATAAGGGGAATGGGAAAGATATAATCCATGAATGTAAGGGATTCACTTTAAATGTACCCAATTTGAGAGTACAAGTTGCATGCTTACGACATTAATTAATCCCAAGACAAGTTGCATGCTAAAATATTTCCATCATGGGATTTAATGTGGAGAGATTAGAATGAGAACAAAAGAGAGAGAATTATACTTCAAGAAGGGAAACACCACTAGAATGGGGTCTCCAAAGAGAATATAATAAGTACTCTAGTAGAGCATATTTGATCATGATAAAATAGTTTTGCCCTAGTAGGGAAAATCTTAATCATTGATAAAGAATAAATAATGATTTTCCCCTATATAGATGATTTGATTTAGACATTATTCAAATATTGTGCCCTAGCATGGAAAATTAGCAAGCAAAATAACTCAAGGATATAACTAAAAAGATAGGTTAAAGTGAGTGGGCACAAACATACATACAATGGTGTAATGGATTAGAAAGCCATATAAAATAAAGCATATGAGAATGCACAAAGTGATGAGAGAGATGAAAATAAGAATGGAGATAGCTGATCTAATCTCAATAGAAATTGAACACTGCCTACATAGTTCCAAGGACTCATGTTCCAACATGAACTTCAGGCCAATGTAGTTCACCCAATTTTGGGAGAGAATAGAATGAGGAATGATGAAAAATGACCAAGAATTGATTAGACTTATAATGTATGCAAATAGATGCACATCTAAACATAGACAAGGAAGGCTGAAATGCATGCTACCTAAAAGCCTAATTCCATATCATGAGCCTAGGTGTTGCAAAGTGTTTTTGAGAATCATTCATCAGAACTGATGTAGATGTTAAGACTTTGAGGCCTGAGTACAAAGTGCTTACTATTGCAAAAGAAATTAGGCATCATAATTATGAATAACTTAGAATGAGATAAGTTTCCAATTGTGCTGAGCTAGTTCAAATGTGAATATCTATAACTAAGGATAATGGTAAAATAATGACTAAAACCATAGTTACAATGATTTGAATTTAAACAACAAAGAAAAAAAAAAGAAAAATATAAACATAAATGAACCTAACTTGAAATCAAGATATGATCTTAAGTAGGAACAAAATGTTTAAAAACAAAAGTCAAGAATGTCTTAATGACATGAGACCAAGATATGAATAATCAAGATACATGTGGACCATCAAGGCATTCTTGAACATAAGAGAAAAGAAAAATCAAATAGAAAAATAAGAAACTAACAATAATCAAATAAACAAAATGGTCCAAGAACAACATTATAACATAGGATCAAGTTATAAACAATCGAGATCCATGTGAATCTTCAAGATGTTCTAAACAACAAAAGAGATAAGCAAAACAAAATCAAGGGAACACATGACCAAGATGATACAAGAAGTAATAAAAAGAGAGAAGGAGAAGAAATAAAAGAAGAGGAGAAAAATCACAACAAAACACCAAGAAAACACAATAAAACACCAAGAGAACTCAAATAAACACACACAAACAAAAACCGAGTTAGTGTGGTTTAAAGACAAATGTTCATATATGTGTGGTAGAGGCGTTACTTTCCACCACATCATAATAGAGAACAATGACATGATAATTATTCTCTAATTAAAGAGGAATAATGACAAAAGAAATAGGGGAAGAGAAGAAAAGGAAGGGAATTGTTGATCTAACTCCAGATGTATAAGACAAATGGACGCTACATACATAGTTCCATGGATGCATGTTCCAACATGAACTTCAGGCCAAATGTAGTTCTTTGAGGAAATGGGATAGAAGAAAAAAATGATGATCAGAACAACATGATTTATAGAAGAAATGGAAGATACATCAAATAAATGAGAATGTTCTAAAAAATAAGAAGCTGATGAGATGAGAAAGAATGATCTTGCAAAATGCCAAGTACGTGGGATAAGATAAATGAACTGGTATTATTGTGATTGTAAAATAGCAAGAATGTAACATGGTGGAATGGGAATGTATAAATGTATAGAAGCACGAGACAATGTTTTTGTTCTTTATTTTGATGTTTTTAGTATTTTTAAAGTATTTCTAATTTTTTTGGTAGTTTTGGGAAAAAATATGCACAAGTTTGGAGCATCTAGTCTAGGAGATGCACTTCATGAGATTAGAGGTTCCAATAAGATAACTAAACTGGCTGCAATGGCCCATGCTCATAAATTGGTGAGAGCGAGGATCTTGATAAAATAATAAAGAGAAACAAATGTGATATAAAATAATGTGTAATCTGAAGTAAAAAATAAGTATCTACATTCACCTATCTATAATAGTGTAGTAATGGTCTAGAACTGAGAAGATGTGTCTATTCACTTATTTGAGGCTACACAATACTATCCTAGCTGAACTACTACTAAGGATGTTTATAATGTTCATGAGACATAATCAAGATCATAATTAGTCAAGGGATAAAAAGTGTTCAATATTATAAAATGCCTTAGACATAACAAATAATATTCTTCTTAAAGAGAGCAATCTAGAATGGGATGAATAATATGTTCAGAGTGCCAAAGATTCAAATCCTTTACTATCGGGAATCTTGAAAAGTAGACAGGGTAGTATAAAATGTGTTCAAGGTAAGATAAAAGGGTGGGATAAAATTATAATAACACAAGCTACCCCCAAGTCAGGGGTCCTAAAGACAATGGTTCAAAGATATTCATGCATAAAATCTCTTAAGGTGTATGATGTTCATGGGCTTTGAAAGTTCTTCACCATTAGGTTTAGCCAATCGATATGCTCCTGATCCATAGTTTGCTATGACAATATATGGTCCTAACCAATTAGGATGAAATTTGCCTTTATTTTTGGGTTCAACATTTTTATTCTTCTGATTCTCTTTCAAAACTAAGTCACTAATCTCAAATTTTTGAGGTAGAATGTGTTTGTTGTAGCTTATCCACAATCTATTCTGATAGGGCTACAAGTTTTCTAGGGCAGCCAAATGCTTACCATCAAGAAACTCTAGTTCATGTAGTCATGAGGCTCTAAAGTCTTCATTATCTTCAATGTGCTCCAGTGAGATTCTTAATGATGGGATCTCAATCTCAACTGAGATGATAGTTTTAATGCCAAAAACAAGGGAGTATAAAGTAGCTCTAGTTAGGGTGTGATGATTGGTTTGATAAGCCTAAAGGGTATGAAAGAGTCACAAGTGCTAATTATGGCTAGCATCATTGACAATCTTATTTAAGATGGATAAAATGGTTTTATTTGATGCCTCAACTTATCTATTGCCTTGCAGGTTATATGGAGTGGATTTTTTTTGCTTGATCTTGAATTATGCATAAAGATATTTCACATCTTGGTTCACAAAGGATCCACTATTATTAGATATAATATAGGCTAGGATGCCATATTGATAGATCATATGACAATGAATAAATTTATCTATTTGTTTCTCGACAACATAATTGAGAGGAGTGGCCTCAATCCACTTGGTAAATTACTCAATTGTAGTCAAAATGTGCTTATGGCCATCTAAAAATGTTGAGTTAATTTCCCCAATGAGATCAAGAACCCATGTTGAGAATGGCCATGGTGTTTTAATCGGATACAATGGTAAGGAAGGTGCATGTATCAAGTTGATATGTTGTTGAGAAGGAACACACTTCTTTACATAATTACAAGCATTTATCTCTATTTTTGGCCAATAATAGCCTATTCTGAGGAGTTTATTTTCTAGGACTAGACCATTGGTATGGGCCCCACACATTCCTTCATTAACCTCCTTTAGTGCCAGCTTAGATTATCCATAAGATAAACAATGAAGAAGCATTTCATCATAGCCTTTACAATAAAGCATGTTTCCAAGGAGGATATAATGTGTTCAGTGATGAAGGAATATTTTTTGTTGCTTTTTGGAAAGGTTGGTGGGAAATACATGACTATGGAAATAGTTATAAAAATCTTGGTACAATGGTAACTCAGGTGAGGATTAAGATCAACAATGGTGCATATCCTCTCTAAATCTGATAGAATATGTGCTGGCTAAAGAAGATTTTCAATCAAGAACTAATACTCTTTAGCACTGTCATGAATTTGAATCATGGAATCAATTGTTTCCATGGCATTGGTAGATTTGTTTTTGACTCATGGAACTTACTCAAACTATAGAGATTTAAAATGTGTTTTGAGGTTATTAACAATTTTCTTGTAAGGAACAAGCTTATCATCCCTTGTTTGATAATGGTAAATTATCTGATTTATAATTAGTCATGAATCTCCATAGACCATTAAGATTTGAATATCCCACTATATAGGAAGATGGATCCCTACAACCAATGCCTCATATTCGACCATAATGTTTGTACACTAAAATTATATATGAAATACTTTGGGGATCAAATCCCCCTATGGTGTGATCAACAATATGCCAGCTCTAGACCATCAAGATGTGAAGGATCCATAAAAATAGAGCATCCACTATTTAGGTTCTTGTGATGCTTATTCTATTGTCATGATAGAATCATTTGGAAGGTCAAAGTTGAGAGGTTGAGTGGCCATAATAGGAGCTTCTACAAGTTAGTTAGTAAGAACTTGTGCTTTGATTGCCTTTTGATTCTAGTACTCAATATCAAACTCATTGAGGAGCATAATCCATTTAGTTATACATCCTTGAAGAGCTTATTTAGATAAGAGGAAATTGAGAGGATCTACCTTGGCAATAATAATAGTTTTATTATTTAGCATATAATGTCACAATTTCTGAGTGGTGAACATGATAGCTAAACATGCCTTCTCAATAGGCATATAATTATGTCCATAGGATACCAATGTGCGGCTTAAATAATAAATAATGTGTTCTTTACCATGATCATCATGTTGAGCCAAAGGTGCCCCCATTACATGTTCTATGGATGATATATAAAGAAGTAGTGGCTTTCATTGTGTTAGAGGTCATAAGACTGATGGATTTGCCAAGTATGCTTTAAACTTTGTAAATGTTATCTAATAATCTTCATCCCACTGAAATGTTACCCCTTTCTTTAAGAGATGGGTAAATGGGTGGCACTTATCTACCAATTGAGAAATGAACCTATATATAGACTGTATCTTTCCTTGTAGACCTCACAACTATTTAAGATTATTTAGTGGAGGCATTTCCATAATAGCATTGAAATTTTGAAGGTTGACTTCAATCTCTCATTGTGATATAATGAACCCTAACAATTTTCTTGATGTGACTCCAAAGACACATTTCTTACTATTCAAGCAGACATTATATGCATGAAGCCTCTCAAATATTCTTTGTAGAATGTTAAGATTTCTTGCTCTTGTTCTTGATTTTGATAGTATATCATCAACATAGTCCTCAATAATTTCATGCATCATGTCATGAAAAATGACAGTCATTACATGATGATATGTGGCACTAGCATTCTTCAAACCAAATGGCATGATTTGGTAACAAAATGTCCCCTAAAGAGTGGTGAACATGGTCTTATGCTGATCTTCAGGGGCTATCAGGCTACTTGATATGATTCTTACCAAAAAAACCATCCATTAAGGATAACATCTCATACCTAGCCATTGATTCGGTGATCATGTCAATGTTGGGCAGAGGAAAATTATGTTTGGGGTATGCTTTGTTGATATCATGAAAATCAGTACAAATGCATATGCCTAGGGTGTTTTAACTCACTGGTACTATGTTATAAACCCATTTAGAGTAGTCTAATGGTCTGATAAAATTGGCTCCTAACAATGTTCCCAACTTAGCCTTAACTAAAATGGTAATGCATGGATGAATCTTTCTTAATTTTTACTTGATTGGTTTAGCACCAACGTGAACAACAAGATGATGCAAAAATAAATCTAGGTCCAAGCTTAGCATGTCAGAGTATGCCGATGCAAAGATGTCTATATAATCCTTAATAATGGATATAATATGTTCATGTTTTGCTTCAATAAGGGAAGCTCCAAGATAAACAATTTTGGGATGCTCATGGGTTCCCACATTCACTTCTATTGTGTTCTCCATAAGGAGTGTAGATCCATCTTCTAGAATTGTAGGAAATATATGGTCATGATAATTTTATTCTATTATATCATCTTGTTATTCCTCCCAAAGATTTGTATAATATGAAGAATCAGAAACTGCCTTCTCAGGTAAAGGCCAATTGGTAAAAACCTCTAAAAATTCAAGAGCAAGATGCTTAAATATTTGATGTTGTTATGAAGAGATGCTTATACTAGCTATGGAACTTGGGCTAGATGGACCTTCTATGTCCTGAGGGGATGAGCAAACATTTTTGCCTGGGAGCACCTGAAACAGGTTTTCACTCAAAGGCTTGTATTTTTCTTTACTTTTTCCTTTATTGACAAGTGCCTCAAAGAAGTTTTAACCTGAAGAGCTTGATGTTTTCTCTTTATTATGACCAAGAAAATTTTCTTTCTCTCTAAAGTAGGCAGAAGAATTCAATGAAAAATCAAAACCCTACTTATGATCACCAATGGGAAATGCATCTCGTAGGCCCATGTATTCTATAATTGATTCTTCATTTTGAAACTCATCGAGGCATATGACTAAATTTTGCTGATCCCAATCTATGAGTTTAGGATGGAAAAGGCATAGGTTATAGTGAGGGTTTGATTTAGGATGGGAAGCAATAATGGTAAAGATATAATGTCCTACTTCATGAAGGGAAGCACCATTAGGATGTGTTTTTTATTTAGGATGGGAAGCTCTAATAGGTGTTATGGTCAATATGGCATTTGAATCAAACAAATCTAAGTCAACAAGTTCATTGAAAAGGATGTAATGGGATGTTGTGTCACTTTTAGGAGTCTCGTTACTAATCACTTTGAAAGATTCACTATCAAATGTCATGAGGTCATCCTCTAATGGTTTAAATCTAAGACCATGATTCTAATTGATAACTCTAGTTGATAAGGGTTATAAAATTCCTTGCACTTGTAAGACAAGGCCTTTTTGTGTATAGTCAAGATGATCCATTATCCTGTTATGGATATGATACTTTGGATTCTAAAACCAATCAGCAAGGCCTTTAGAACTTAACCAATCTCCCTCAATAAAAGCCTCTCGATCTTTCTTTGGTGTAATTATAGGTACAAAAATGATAGGAGGTTTTGGTTGTTTCTTCTTTGGTTGCCAAATCTGATCAAGTTTTTTAGGAGTTTGGGAAGTTTTAGGCTTACCAAATGTTTTAGGGGATTTTGGTAATTTTTCAATATGGAGGAAATACTTCATATGGTATGTGGAAATACTTACATCTTTAATAATAACTTGCTTTGCCAGAACTGTAGGAAATAGATCGACTTAAGTGGAGGCTAGGTCACTAGGATCTATATAATTAGATGGAGATGGATGAGAAATGATGGCTTTATTCTTATTTGTAATGAATTAAAAAATTGGGTAATAGTTATAGTTATGAAACTCTACTTCAAAATGTTTGCAGTATTCATATGGCTACTAATCAGTGGGAATAGTAACCTTGATCCCATCATGGGGAAACTTAAGACATTGGTGAATAGTAGATGGAACTACCTATACTTCATGGATCTAAGGATGACCAATAAGTATGTTATAAAGAAGCTCAATATCCACAATATAGAATAATTTTTGATGAGAAATAGACCCAACCATGACTAACAACCAAATTTTACCAGATGACTTTCTCTTAGCATTGTTGTAAGCCTTGATTGTAATAGTTTATAGTTTAATGTATTTATCCATGTAGCCCAATCATCGTACCAATTTAAGAGATATGATGTTCAACCCTAAACCATTATCTATAAGAACCCACTTGATCTTGTGATCTATAATGAGTATCTTAATGTATAGTGGGTTATTGTGGGTTCTCCTTCTTTCAGCTTTGATTAAAGAAAACCCGCTATAGTAGGCAGGGGATGAATGGCTATGGCTTCACACTATTACTAAATAAATTTTTTACAAACACTTGTTTAATTTCTGATTCTCAGGATCCTTCGAAAAGGGCAAGAGAAGAGCATACTCTTGAAACAAGATTACTAGATTTCTAAATCTTATTTTCTCGATGCAAACTCTATGGAGTGAAGGCTTATTTATAGTATTTTGGGAGGTCCTACCTAAATTAAGGTGGTGTCAAGTCCCATCATAATTTACAGTGTAAAAGTTAATCTACAAGGAAATGCTGTTGGATGTGCTGGATGATGATGATGTTTGGTGGTGTGGGTCCAACATTGCTTCTGCTTCAGATAATAAGTCATCTTTGTTGATTGGATTGAAAAGACACCTGAGCTGGTAGGTGCTGGAAAGATGCCAATGTTGGGGTCTAGCTTCACATGCATGATATCATGGAGTGATGTAGAAATAATATTCCCACTCTAGCTGTCTTTGAATAATAGTATGTACGACAGTGTCTTGATCATGGTTCTCCTCTTCATGAATGCAGTGTGGGCCATGCCTTACAATCCACCTGTACAGATGTTCATTAGATGGAGACCTAATTTTAATCATCCATGTCCATAATGGATGCTTTAATAATTCAGTGAATTGGTGATACAAGAATTCATTATTTAATCTTTCAATATAGATGACTCCAGAATTTTGATGACGGTTTGCCTGGATAGTACCTACTGAAGACATTTGTAGATCGTGTCTTGCTGCATAAGAAATCCTTGTATATCTTGGATGCAACCCTTCACACAGCATCTACTCTTGGATAAGGATATCAGAGATGGAAATCCTTGGTTATAAATTTTAGTTAAGTTAAAACCAGGAATGGGTTGGTGCGTTAATGTTGCTGGGGGATTTCTGCTAAGCTAATCTATAATAATATTCTTAGTACCTTTAATATGTTCTACTAAAAAATTAAACTGGTTAAAAAATACTTGCCATCTAACATATTTACCACGACCATCCTTCTGACCATGATCTTTTTCTGTAAAGGTCAGAAATCTAGTACAGTTGGTAATTACAACAAAATGAGGCAAATGGGGAAGTTTTAACATTAACTTCTCTAAGCATTTTTTTTACAGCATAGATTTCTTTATTAGAAGAAATCCATTTTAGAACATCAGTACTAAAGACTCCACTAGTGAATTCACACACGAATTCTTTATTGTTAACTAAGGAAACAAGTACTCCTCCCCATGCAATGTTAGAGGCATCAGTATAAACCTTCATTTGGTCAAATTTTGGGATATGGAGTTCTGGGAGTGAAGCAACTGTAGATTTGATCTTTTAGGCAGTTGTTGTATGCTTTTCTTCATAACAAAAAGCTTTCTTTTTCTAGATAAGTTCTTGAAGTATGAACCTGTCTTCACTAGAATTAGGATAAAAACTATTTAAATAGTTAATCAATCCCAAAAATGCTTGAAGCTTAGACTTATCTAGCTTCTCTGGAAAACTGATAACCTTTTCTTTAATGTGTGGCTATATCTGTAGTCTGGAGTCTCAAATTACCATTCTGAATAAATTGCATTTAGTTTTGCATAACTAAATCTTTGTTTTTGAGAGTACAATTCCTACATATTTAGCTAGTTAGAAAAATTTGGAGAGATGAGTAGCATGGTCAGTAAGGCTATTACTAAAAATTAGTATATCATCAATATATACACACAAAAAGTTAGAAGTGCCTTGGAAAATACTATCCATATGAGCTTGATAATATGCAGGGGCATTTATCAAGCCAAAAGGCATCACTGTCCACTGGAAATGGCCGAAAGGGCAGCTGAATGTTATCTTTTCCCTATCAGCTTCTCTAACTCTGATATGATAAAAGCCAGATTTACAATCAAATTGGGAGAAGTATTTACATGTTGCAACTTTCTCCAACAAATAGATTTTATCTGGTATTAGATATGGAAATGGTTGTGTAATGGCATTTGATGGTCAATAATTGATGACCATTCTTTTCTTTCCTCTTTTCTACTCAGAATGTTTGTTGACCATAAAGGCATAACAACAGAAAGGGGAAGTAGATTTTTCAATGAAACCATTAGCCTCCAATTCTTTGATCTGGAGTTCCATATCATTATAATCCTGAGTTGGTATTGGGATATTTTTCCCAATTTTCATATGCTTACCTTCGAGGATTTTTATGTCCATCTCAGGCATAGATTTTGACCAAAATTGCTGAGGGTTATCAGAACAAATAGTGGCTTTAATCTTTTCTCCTATTTCCTAGATTTCATCTAGGATTATTATTTCTAGGATTTGACTGAGTAAAGCAACTGTAGATTTGATCTTCTAGACAGCTGATGTATGCTTTTCTTCCCAGCAAAAAGCTTTCTTTTTCTAGAGAAGTTCTTGAAGTATGAACCTGTCTTCACCAGAATTAGGATAAAAACTATTTAAATAGTTAAGCAATCCCAAAAATGCTTGAAGCTTAGACTTATCTAGCTTCTCTAGAAAACTGATAACCTTTTCTTTAATGTGTGGATGTATCTACAGTTTGGAGTCTCAAATTACCATTTCAAGGAAATTGCATTCAGTTTTGCATAATTGAATCTTTGTTTCTGAGAGTACAATTCTTGCATCTTTAGCTAGTTGGAAAAATTTGGAGAGATGAGTAGCATGGTCAGTAAGGCTATTACTAAAAATTAGTATATCATCAATATATACACACAAAAAGTTAGAAGTGCCTTGGAAAATCTTATCCATATGAGCTTGATAATATGGAGGGGCATTCATCAAGCCAAAAGGCATCACTGTCCATTGGAAATGGCTGAAAGAGTAGCTGAATGTTGTCTTTTCCCTATCAACTTCTTTGACTCTAATCTGATAAAAGTCAGATTTACAATCAAACTGGGAGAAGTATTTACATGTTGCAACTTTCTCCAACAAATATCTTTTATTTGGTATTGGATATGGAAATGGTTGTGTAATGGCATTTAATGGTCGATAATTGATGACCATTCTTTTCTTTCCTCTTTTCTGCTCAGAATGTTTGTTGACCATAAAGGCATAACAACAGAAAGGGGAAGTAGATTTTTCAATGAAACCATTAGCCTCTAGTTCTTTGATCTGGAGTTCCATATCGTTATAATCTTGAGCTGGTATTGGGATCTTTTTCCTAATTTTCATATGCTTACCTTTGAGGATTTTTATGTCCATCTCAGGCATAGATTTTGACCAAAATTACTGAGGGTTATTAGAACAGATAGTGGCTTTAATCTTTTCTCCTATTTCTTAGATTTCAGCTCAGATTATTATTTCTGGGATTTGAGTCATTGAACATGGAAATTTCTCAGTGGCATAAATGAGGTGAGGAATTTTGAGCATTTCATTTTCTATTGTAAACATGATAATCTTAGTGGTCGAACCATAAGGGGAGTATCTGTCAATAAAGTCACCGCCTAGAAAAATATCTATAGGCATTCTATCTAAGGCAAAGAAATCAACACGAAAGATTTTATTTTGTATCCGAAGGGTCTACTAATGTTTGTATTTCTTACAGATAAAACTATTCCCTTGGACATCTAAGCTCTTATAAGCTAAGGCATCATCCAATGTCTTAAAATCATGGATGAGTTCTGATTTAGCAAAAGAGAGAGAAGCTCCTGTATCTATTTGGGCATCTACTAGTCTGCCATTAATTTCTAAGGTGATGAACTGGGCAAACTTTTCATTAATCAGCTGGGTTAAGTAAGCTGGTTATGGAATTTTCAAAGGAGGAATATTAAGACATACCAGTTTTTGTCTCCCTAGATCCTGAACAATGGATTATTCAGTGTAGATGTCTTCTGTTTCTAGATCTGCTTCTTCTTCTTCTTGAAGATTACTACATTCACCTAGGAAGTAATCCTAGTCTGAGTAGAAAGAGCTTTCTACTTCTTCATCCTTTTCTTCATCTTTTGTGGGCAATAGTACATCCCACTATGGCTCAATCTTCGGTGCTTGAATTTCTCTTGGACTATCTCTGCTGGTGAATTTGTTTTTGATCCAAGAGTCACTTGGCTTAAAAGAGCTCTAGAATTGCAAAGGAGGATGTTGAGGACTTTGAAATGTTGGTGGCATTCTTGGCATTGAGGGCTATCTCCCTTTGGATGTTCCTTCTCCTCTAGAGTATCCTCTGGTCCTTGGTCTTTCTGGTCTTTCTTGTACTTTGTGATGATGTCTAGACTAGGTTCCATGTGCTTCATAGTGTAGCTGTGAATGGTCATAGTGTCATGGACGATACCATAGACACTGCATGTTGGTTAGCAGTTATTCCAAGTCATTGGCTAATGACTCAAGAGCATCTGCATCATCATAGTCTTTTGAATCAACTTTAGGGAGATCATCTAGAATTGGTTCATAGATGTCATCCTGTAAATAAAGATCTTCATCAAAATCTATAATATCCTACCACACTGCTATGTTGGAGGTAAAAATAGCTTTAACTATAGGATTTTTGTAGTGACATTGAGGAGAAATATGGCCAAGTTTGTGATAGATGTAGTAAATAGGCTATGTGGATGGAGGACGAGCAGTTCATCATTTCTTGAGAAAACGATGAGGAGGTGCATAAGAATTCTTGCAAGGAAATGAGCGACACTGGAAGGAAAGATGTTTCCACCACTGCTTCTGCTATTTGTGAGGTTGAACAAATGGATGACAGCTAAATGGGGTTGTTTTTAGGAAGGACGGAGCAATTTGAGATGCTTGATGCTTGGTGAGTTTTTGGATGGATTTAGTCTCAGAGACTAAACACAGCTTACTGCTTAGAAAAATCAATCACATCTGAGAGAGAGAGAGAGAGATCTTCAATTTTTAGTCCTTTAAGATCAATATAAGAAATTAATCTATCAATAATATTATATGGTAGAGCATGTAAAAACTTGATCTTAATCTCAGTGGATGAAAAACTCTTGCTTTCATATGCCAATTCTCTGAATTGCTTAGCAAAAGCATCAAACTATTTTAAATCACATAGCTCCATTTTAAGAAGCCATTTTTTGGATTCTAGTTCTCTATTGGCAATTAGAGGTGCAAACTCATTTATCAACAAATTAAATAATGTGGCTAAAGAATCAGGTTGATTATGTACACGCTCATACTGTTCGGCTTCAGACATAGTATTCCACCATTGATTAATAATACCCCAAAAAAACTTTGATGCAAAGCAAGTGGTTCTAGCTTGATCTAAATGTGCATTGATTGTGATGACTCTCATAGAGTTAGACCATGCAGTGATTTCATTCAATGGATTCAATAAATCATCCATATTAAGATACTAGGGCTGTAATTGGACATGTGTTCTTTGCATAAGGGTAGTATTAGACTACTTTTTGCTAGTCTTGAAATTTGAGCCAAAAGTAATAGGCCTTTTGATAGAAGATTCTACCTGTTGATCCTATTTAGAAAGCCAATCTAGACTATCTTCTAAATAATCTAATTTGGAATCAATAGAAGATACTTTTTGTTGTATCTTCTCTACATTATCTCTAATATACAAGACATCTCGACAGAGATCATCAAAATTATTTATAAAATGTGAATTGAACCTTGCAGTATAATTTATCTGTTTGAACTCTTAGAGGGTTCAACATCTCCTTGATAAGCAACTAAAAAATACTGTATAGTTGGTTGCTTATATACTCCTTTATGAGGTGGCCATCTTCCACCTTTATATAGAGTAACTTTGTTCTCTGTATAAAATTCCAGACTATCTTCTCTAGGAAGATTCATCATTGTGCAAGGTAATTGATCCTTTGGATCACTTCCTTGATTAATCTCTTCATCTTCTATCAAGATATGGCCTATTTTGATAGTTATACGAGAAGAGGAAGTGGATGGTCTAGGAGGAGAAATATTAGAAGAATTAACAGACAAAGATCTAGGAAGTATATTTATACTTCTGCCATCACTTGTATGTACTGTGGCTTGACCCTTCATTCTGGGAGATCCATTTCTCAACCAGTCAAGTTTCCAATTAGAAGGTATCCCTACAGACTCTATATGACCTTTCTAGAGTTGGACAGTATCACTAAGTCATCTGGCATAAGGTAAATTTTCTAAGATCTTTGGATGATTAGTATTTGTCATACTATAGACAACAAAAATATTAATAGAAGCATACTTAAATTCACCAAACATATTCAAACCGAAAAGAGAGGTGAACAATCCCCAACAATCTAGAGATCCATGTGTAACTTCTTTACATCCCTTATCACGGACTGCGACAGAGAGATTAGGACAAAACTCAAAACAAATAACTTCATCATTAAGGTGACCAAGACTAGATATTTGACAAGAATGCTTGAAATTAACTTGACGGTGATCACACAAGGCAAGATATATAATAGGTTTTATATTACCAGGAATCAATGGAGTTATATGAATTCTAATAAGACCAAAGTGGATAAATTTCACATCTTCATGTGACCTGATATAATTGATCTCTGGTTCAGGTAACAAAGATAACAAATTTGTTTGAAAACTCTTCTTTGGCTTATAACTAGGAGTTAACTTGACAGATTTGATTCAAGGTTTGATAAAAGACATATATGTAGAATTATAAACAAACTTAGATTTAAGAAGTTCAGACTTCTTATATACATGTGAAGCTTTAATAGCTAGAGGTTTATATAGACTATTTTCTTTTTCAAGGTTTTCTTCTATTATCACAATATCTAGGCAGTCAGATATTTGTTCAGGAATGAAGGGAATTCATAGGTTCCTTCTAGTTTAGACTCATTCACAATTTCTACTATGGAGGAGGTAGAGGCTTTGCCAAATTCCATGGTTGAGAGATTTGAGATCTGGTAAGCGAGAAAATTTTGGTAAGAGTAACCGAGGATGCAGAGATAAAGAGGCCTATGACAATTTTAAAATGGCCAAAAACTCGATGCAATAAACTTTCCCAAAGAATCTTTGTCAATGTAATAAATAGAAGATTGGTATCAAAGCCATTGTTAGGTATTTTTGGAGGAACTATTACTCTGTAAGAATTTCTAGCTTCGACTTTTTGAGTTCTCTGTTTGAAAGATTCTTTGGGAAAGTTTATTGCATCGATTTTTCAGCTGTTTTAAAATTGTCATAGGCCTCTTTATCTCTGCATCCTCTATTTCTCTTACCAAAATTTTCTCGCTTACCAGAGCTCAAATCTCTTAGCCATGGAATTCGACAAAGCCTCTACCTTCTCCACAGTAGAAATTGTGAATGAGTCTGAACTAGAAGGAACCTATGAATTCCCTTCCTTCATTCCTGAACAAATATCTGACTACCCAAAAATTGTGATTATAGAAGAAAACCTTGAAAAACAAAATAGTCTATATAAACCTCCAGCTATTAAAGCTCCACATGTATATAAGAAGTCTAAACTTCTTAAATCTAAGTTTGTTTATAATTCTACATATATGTCTTTTGTCAAACCTCTAATCAAATCTATCGAGTTAACTCTTAGTTATAAGCCAAAGAATAATTTTCAAACAAATTTGTTATCTTTGTTACCTGAACCAGAGATCAATTATATCAGGTCACATGAAGATGTGAAATTTGTCCACTTTGGTCTTATTAGAATTCATATAACTCCATTGATTCCTGGTAATATAAAACCTATTATATATCTTGCCTTGTGTGATCACCGTCAAGTCAATTTCAAGCATTCTTGTCAAATATCTAGTCTTGGTCACCTTAATGATGAAGTTATTTGTTTTGAGTTTTGTCCTAATCTCTCTGTCGCAGTCCGTGATAAGGGATGTAAAGAAGTTACACATGGATCTCTAGATTGTTGGGGATTGTTCACCTCTCTTTTCAGTTTGAATATGTTTGGTGAATTTAAGTATGCTTCTATTAATATTTTTGTTGTCTATAGTATGACAAATACTAATCATCCAAAGGTCTTAGAAAATTTACCTTATGCCAGACGACTTAGTGGTACTATCCAACTCCAGAAAGGTCATATAGAGCCTGTAGAGATACCTTCTTATTGGAAACTTGACTGGTTGAAAAATGTTTCTCCCAGAATGAAGGGTCAAGCCAAAATACATAAAAGTGATGACAGAACTATAAATATACTTCCTAAATCTTTGTTTGTTAATTCTTCTAATCTTTCTCCTCCTAGACCATCCACTTCCTCTTCTCGTAGAACTGTCAGAACAAGCCATATCTTGATAGAAGATGAAGAGATTAATCAAGGAAGTGATCCAAAGGATCAATTACCCTACACAATGATGAATCTTCCTAGAGAAGATAGTCTAGACTTTTATACAGAGAACAAAGTTACTCTGTATAAAGGTGGAAGATGGCCACCTCATAAAGGAGTATATAAGCAATTAGCAGGAACTGTATAGTATTTTTCAGCTGCTTATCAAGGAGATGTTGAACCCTCCAATGAGTTCAAATAGAGAAATTATACTGCAAGGTTCAATTCTCATTTTACAGATAATTTTGATGATCTCTGTTAAGATGTCTTGTGTATTAGTGATAATGTAGAGAAGATACAACAAAAAGTATCTTCTATTGATTCCAAATTAGATTATTTAGAAGATAGTCTAGATTGGCTTTCTAAACAAGATCAACAGGCATAATCTTCTATCAAAAGGCCTATTACTTTCGGCTCAAATTTTAAGAATAGTAAAAAGCAGTCTAATACTACCCTTATGTAAAGAACACATGTCCCGTTACAACCCTAGTATCTTAATATTGATGATTTATTGAATCCATTGAATGAAATCACTGCATTGTCTAACTCTATGAGAGTCATCACAATCAATGCACATTTAGATCAAGCTGGAACCACTTGCTTTGCATCAAAGTTTTTTTGGGGTATTATTAATCAATTGTTGAATACTATGTCTGAAGCCGAATAGTATGAGCGTGTACATAATCAACTTGATTCTTTAGCCACATTATGTAATTTGCTGATAAATGAGTTTGCACCTCTAGTTGCCAACAGAGAACTGGAATCCAAAAAATGGCTTCTTAAAATGGAGCAATGTGATTTAAAATAGTTTGATGATTTTGCTAAGCAATTTAGAGAATTGGCATATGAAAGTAGGAGTTTTTCATCCACTGAGATTAAGATCAAGTTTTTACATGCTCTACCATATAATCTTATTGATAGAGTAATTTGTTATATTGATATTAAAGGACTGATAATTGAAGATCTCTCTCTCTCTCTCATATGTGATTGATTTTTCTAAGCAACAAGCTATGTGTTTAGTCTCTGAGACTAAATCCATCCAAAAACTCACCAAGCATCAAGCATCTCAAATTACTCTAGCCTTCACAGAAATAGCCCCATTTGGCTGTCAAAAATTTGTTCAACCTCACAAATAGAAGAAGCAGCAACAAAAATGTCTTTCCTTCCAGCATCGCTCATTTCCTTGTAAGCATTCTTATGCACCTCCTCATCGTTTCCTCAAGAAATAATGAACTGCTCATCCTCCATCCACACAGCCTATTTGCTATATCTGTCACAAACTTGGCCATATTGCTCCTCAATGTCACTACAAAAATCCTATAGTTAAAGCTATTTTTACCTCCAACACAGTAGCGTGGTGGGATATTGTAGATTCTGATGAAGATCTTTATTTATAGGATGACATCTATGAACCAATTCTAGATGATCTCCCTGAAGCTAATTCAGAAGACTATGATGATGCAAATGCTCTCGAGTCATTAGCCAATGACTTGGAACAATAGCTAACCAACATGCAACATCCATGGTATCATCCATGACACCATGACCATTCACAGCTACACTATGAAGCACATGGAACCTGGTCTAGACATCATCATGAAGTACAAGAAAGACCAAAAAGACCAAGGACCAGAGGATACTCTGGAGGAAAAGGAACATCCAGAGAGAGACAACCCTCAATGCCAAGAATGCCACCAACATTGTAAAGGCCTCAACATCCTCCTTTGTAATTCTAGAGCTCTTTTAAGCCAAGTGACTCTTGGATCAAAAAAAAATTCACCAGCAAAGATAGTCCAAGAGAAATTCAAGCACCGAAGATTGAGGCACAGTGGGATGTACTATTGCCCAAAAAAGATGAAGAAAAGGATGAAGAAGTAGAAAGCTCTTTCTACTTAGACCAGGATTACTATCCAGGTGAATGTAGTAATCTTTAAGAAGAAGCAGAACTAGAAACGAAAGACATCTACACTGAACAATCCATTTCTTCAAGATCTAGGGAGACAAAAAATGGTATGTACTAGTATTCCTCCTTTGGAAATTCCACAACCAGCTTACTTAACCCAACTGATTAATGGAAAGTTTTCCCAGTTCATCACCTTAGAAATTAATGGCAGACTAGTAGATGCCCAAATAGATACAGGAGCTTCTCTCTCTTTTGCTAAATCACAACTCATCCATGATTGGAAGACATTGGATGATACCTTAGCTTATAAGAGCTTAGATGTCCAAGGGAACAGTTTTATCTATAACAAATACAAACATCAACAAACCCTTCAGATATAAAATAAAATCTTCCATGCTGATTTCTTTGCCTTAGATAGAATGCCTATAGATATCCTTCTAGGCGGTGCCTTTATTGATAGATACTCCCCTTATGGTTTGACCACTAAGAGTATCATGTTTACAATAGAAAATGAAATGCTCAGAATTCCTCGCCTCATTTATGCCACTGAGCAATTTCCAAGTTCAATGATTCAAATCCTAGAAATAATAATCCTAGATGAAATCTAGGAAATAGGAGAAAAGATTAAAGCCACTATTTGTTCTGATAACCCTCAGCAATTTTGGTCAAAATCTATGCCTGAGATGGACATAAAAATCCTTGAAGGTAAGCATATGAAAATTGGGAAAAAGATCCCAATACCAACTCAGGATTATAATGATATGGAACTCCAGATCAAAGAATTGGAGGCCAATGGTTTCATTGAAAAATCTACTTCCCCTTTCTGTTGTTATGCCTTTATGGTCAACAAACATTCTGAGTAGAAAAGAGGAAAGAAAAGAATGGTCATCAATTATTGACCATTAAATGCCATTACACAACCATTTCCATATCTAATACCAGATAAAATCTATTTGTTGGAGAAAGTTGCAACATGTAAATACTTCTCCCAATTTGATTGTAAATCTGGCTTTTATCATATCAGAGTTAGAGAAGCTGATAGGGAAAAGATAACATTCAGCTACCCTTTCAGCCATTTTTAGTGGACAGTGATGCCTTTTGGCTTGATAAATGCCCCTGCATATTATCAAGCTCATATGGATAGTATTTTCCAAGGCACTTCTAACTTTTTGTGTGTATATATTGATGATATACTAATTTTTAGTAATAGCCTTACTGACCATGCTACTCATCTCTCCAAATTTTTCTAACTAGCTAAATATGTAGGAATTGTACTCTCAAAAACAAAGATTTAGTTATGCAAAACTAAATGCAATTTATTCAGAATGGTAATTTGAGACTCCAGACTACAGATATAGCCACACATTAAAGAAAAGGTTATCAGTTTTCCAGAGAAGCTAGATAAGTCTAAGCTTCAAGCATTTTTGGGATTGATTAACTATTTAAATAGTTTTTATCCTAATTCTAGTGAAGACAGGTTCATACTTCAAGAACTTATCTAGAAAAAGAAAGCTTTTTGTTATGAAGAAAAGCATACAACAACTGCCTAAAAGATCAAATCTATAGTTGCTTCACTCCCAGAACTCCATATCCCAAAATTTGACCAAATGAAGGTTTATACTGATGCCTCTAACATTGCATGGGGAGGAGTACTTGTTTCCTTAGTTAACAATAAAGAATTCGTGTGTGAATTCACTAGTGGAGTCTTTAGTACTGATGTTCTAAAATGGATTTCTTCTAATAAAGAAATCTATGCTGTAAAAAAAATGCTTAGAGAAGTTAATGTTAAAACTTCCCCATTTGCCTCATTTTGTTGTAATTACCAACTGTACTAGATTTCTGACCTTTATAGAAAAAGATCATGGTCAGAAGGATGGTCATGGTAAATATGTTAGATGGCAAGTATTTTTTAACCAATTTAATTTTTTAGTAGAACATATTAAAGGTACTAAGAATATTATTATAGATTAGCTTAGCAGAAATCCCCCAGCAACATTAACACACCAACCCATTCCTGGTTTTAACTTAACTAAAATTTATAACCAAGGATTTCCATCTCTGATATCCTTATCCAAGAGTAGATGCTGTGTGAAGGGTTGCATCCAAGATATACAAGGATTTCTTATGCAGCAAGACACGATCTACAAATGTCTTCAGTAGGTACTATCCAGGCAAACCGTCATCAAAATTCTAGAGTCATCTATATTGAAAGATTAAATAATGAATTCTTGTATCACCAATTCACTGAATTATTAAAGCATCCATTATGGACATGGTTGATTAAAATTAGGTCTCCATCTAATGAACATCTATACAAGTGGATTGCAAGGCATGGCCCACACCACATTCATGAAGAGGAGAACCATGATCAAGACAATGTTGTACATACTATTATTTGAAGACAGCTGGAGTGGGAATCTTATTTCTACATCACTCCATGATATTACGCATGTGAAGTTGGACCCCAACACTAGCATCTTTCCAGTACCTACTAGCTCAAGTGTCTTTTCAATCCAATCAGTGAAGATGACTTATTATCTGAAGCAGAAGCAATGTTGGACCCATGCCACCAAACATCATCATCATCCAGTGCATCCAACATCATTTCCTTGTAGATTAAATTTTACATTGTAAAGTATGATGGGACTTGACATCGCAATAATTCAGGCAAGACCTCCTAGAATACTATAAATAAGCCTTCACTCCATAGAGTTTGCATTGAGAAAATAAGATTTAGAAATCTAGTAATATTGTTTCAAGATTATGCTCTTATCTTTCCCTTTTCGAAGGATCCTGAGAATCGTAAATTAAAAAAGTGTTTTTAAAATTTTTATTTAGTAATAGTGTGAAGCCATAGCCATTCGACCCCTACCTACTGCTACGGGTTTTCTTTAATCAAAGCTGAAAGAAGGAGGAGACGTCTACTGACGATAAAAAATTGCTAAGGGTGGATATGTCTTTTTAATCAAATGTGATTTGCCAAAATGAAGACAAATGTCTAAGTAGGTTTTATAAATGATCAAGGTTTATATTATTAAGCATAATAGACTATTGCAAAAGTTTATTAAAGATGGTTCTGTGGACATCAGATGTTTACAATAGTTCTAAGATGGAAATTTGTCTAAGGGTTTTATCTAATTGATCCATTAGACTATTAGGCATTTGAATTTTGGATTGAACTATTTTAGTCTTTGTTGGGATAGTATTCAGCTTTGGAATCATTGGCACAATGTTCTCATTGGGTTCTATGGAAGAAGTGGGTGAAGGGCCTTGGATGGTAAGTCATGGGCATATAGTTGTGACTGCACAACCTAGAGGTGGCAAGGAGTTATTATAATTATAAAAGGAAATCAAAGGGCCTTAGATGGTGACTCATGGGTATAACTATATTGCTACAATTTTGGGTTGATAAGGAGTCTTTATAATTATAATAAAGGTGATGTTGTTTAGGATTAGTAACCCATGTAAATAGAGTAACAACATGATGATGTGAATTCGATATGGTATTACTAGGGGGAGAGGGTGTTGATCCAATAATGATGGGTCCCATGTTGTGAGGAACATGAGATTGGCCACATAGTTTTACAGTAATAGTGTCAATGTGGGTTGTAAAAATACATCCCACAATATTATTATAGTCTTCAGGTACATTCTTATAAGCCACATTATTAGTATGGGCATTATGATCTTGATTATGCTCATTATGATTATGACCTTGTTGTTGGTTTTGATTCTACCTCTATCCTTGATTGTGACCATTTTAATTATTTCTTGGTGGTGGTGGATCATGCCAAGGAAAGGGGTCTTTGTAGATTCCCATATCCTAATTTATGTCCTAATTAGGGGCTAACTTACTTTCTAATTCACCACTTTCAATAAAGTCCTCAATAATGTGTCATAATTGAATGTAATGATATGCACCATGACTAGCCATATGATGAAAGTTACACCATTCATTCTCTTTTTACCAATCTAGTTTTGGTTGACCTTGAGGAAATGGCCTTGATACTAGCCATATAATTAAATTAGCTACAATGAGTTTTTATAACACTATTTAAATTGATTCTCCTAACTTGCTAGAGACTCTATTTTTTTTATGAAATGTCTTTCATGGAGGTTGTCTTTGCAAAGTAGGTAGTGGATTTGGGGGAGTTAATTATACATTTGGAGGAGGCATAGCCTATACTATTTATACATGTCTTGTTTTAGTCACCCCATTTCCAACTATGTTCTTATTTTTGCTAAAGCCTTTAGGCTTATCTTGCATAACTATTTGAACTAATGATTTAGTCTAATTAGATGCTTAACCTTGTGCAAAAATCTTAAAAAGGCTCTTAGCGATAAGATCCTTCTCAATCTGTAGTCCTTTGTCAATAATTTTTTCAAATAAGTTAACACAAGCTAACCATAGATTATGCATAACTTCAAGATCTAAATTTTGTGCAAAGATGTTAGCCAATTGTTTGTTTGGAAAATTATGTTGAAAGCGGCCTACCAATGCTCTCCACCTTTGTAGATATGTGGTGAAACTTTCACCATCACGCTACTTGGCTTTTCATTAGTCAATAATGGTTAATTCATGTTCTATGTTATATGAGAATGGTTAATAAACTTTTTTGATAAGTCATTCCAATCCACAACTGATACCTTGGGTAGTTTAAATAGCCAATCAAGAGCGTGTCCTACTAAACTTCATGGAAATAGTCATAGTAAGTACTCGCTACTATAAGCAACCTCTTGACATAAGATGAAGAATGCTTTTGTGTTTATGTGGATCTCCTTTTGCCTTCTACTTGTCAAATTTGGGTGCCTCAAAATGAGGTGGAAAGGGGTTTTGAAGAATAGATAAATCAAATAGATATGGGAAAATATCATTGAATTTGTACTTTTTGACTCTATTATTCATCTCCAATATTTGAATAATTTCCTTCATAGAATTCCATTCTTGCATGTTTGGTGTATTTATGGATCGAATAATATGTTGTTAGGGTGGAATGTGCCCCTAGTTTCATTATTGTTGGGGTGGAATGTGCCCTTGGTTTCATTGTTGTTGGGGTGGAATATGCCCCTAGTTTTGTTATTATTGAGGTGGAATGTGCCCTTGGTTTTGTGTGGATCTATAGGGAGTGTATACCTTTTGATCCATGACTTGGTTCTGATTTTCTCCTTGAGTTGAGAATATAGGTAATTGATTCTTGGATTATAAAACATTCCTTGAATGTGGTTGTTTTGTACTTTATTAATTTTGGAAATTTCTATGTTTATTTACCAATTTTTGGGTTGGTTAAAAAGAACTAGCCAAATTGTCTTGAGGTATTTACTCAATCCAAACTAAATGTTTAGGTTTTTGAGTTTGTAAAGCAACAGTAGGTTCTTGATGATTGAATAATGTATGTTCCATGTCAAATGGAACACTTTTTAAGATCTCTTGTGACTTTAATTTTTCATTTAGATTAGCTTGATCCACTATGGTAATGTCCTCATCTAATATTTGTTGCATATTTTCAACCACATTTCCTTATTCTTTCTAAGCATCATTGTGAATTAAAGTGGAAACTAGGGAGTTAGTTAAGTCTATGATAAGTTGATTTGTGTATCATTGAATTATTATTTTGATCTTAGCTAGAAGATCCATATTTGTGGGTTTTGACTTTGTTTGTATTTATTTTCCTTTGTTAGAGGAAGAAGGTATGTCTATTCGTGCAAAATATTTCTCTTTCCATCATTGTTCTCCTTCTCTAATTAATGTATGTAATTGTTCTATAGGAAAGTCAAAAGGTAGTCTAGCACCTGATTCTATCAATCTAAGAAGGCATTAATCTTGATAATTTTGGGGTTGATATTCATTGTAATCATCTTTGGATCCTACTGTTGAGGGGATATCATCAAAAATAATGGGGTTATCTTGACCATCATAAAAGTGCTCATCTTCATAACTAATGCCATAAGATGCCCCACTATGAGTGAACCTTTGAGTCATGTCTAAAAGAGCTATTTTGTGTGTTTGAATAAATTTGTACCAATGCTTGGAAACCAAACAAAGTATGCTTTGGCTTTCTTTTAAAAAAATAACCAAGGTACCAATGAGACTACAAGGGAGTGTGGTTTGAAACCATGCACAATTTAGAAGATTTGGTTCACAAGTTTACTCAATCTTTGGTAAGGTTGAAATCATATAGATCAGAAGAGGGTAAGGTAACTCAAAGACCCATGGTGAAAACTAGTACACTAAAGCCTAGATCTTTGTGATACACTCGTACTATAAAATCTAGTTTCAACTTTGACAAGTTGACCCTAGAAGTTTAGAGGAAAGCTCTTTGTATTACAAAGAAGACAAAATGAACTAAGAAACTCAAGATGTAAAAACATGCGTGAATTACTAATTATAATGCTAGACCAAATATGCAACACAATGTCACCACATGATTCCAATAGGATAAAATATGTTCTAGGACTTGAAGCATGAGTGATACGCAAGATGACTTAAGTCCACCAAGATGATAATGTGATTTTGAGTCTTAATAAATGACCTAAAATCCAAATGTAAAATTGAACCCAAGTTAGAATAAGCTTAGTGCACAAATGGTGAACCCACTTTGAGACACCAACCCTTAGAACTCATAAAGTTTCAATTTTGAATGTGGATTATAAATAATGGATTTAAACAAATTGGGTGAAAGTTCTAGACTCAATTGGGCAGCATGATTATGCCAAAGTGGATGATATGACACAAAGTTTTTGATAACAATTTTAACAAGGAAAAGATGAATTTTTCAATTGGATAGCATAACACCTCTCTTGCTCAAGAAAAATGAGGATAATGTGTTTTGGTTAAGTTCAATGAGTTAATAAGAAGTTTTAGACACAAATGACCAAACAAGTTAATGACAAAAAACAAACATCTTAAGTCTAAACTGATAAGGTATGGTAAAGTGGGATCTACTAAATTGGAAAGTTTTTGATCATTCTAGTGGAATCAATTTCACAATGACTTTCATGTTAAATGATGCAAAAGATAAGCATGAAAATTAGGTGACTATGACATTGGCTAGTTGTAAAAAGGTCTAGTCCTTTTTAAAACCACTACATCCTATTATTCGCTCAGTGTAGTACAATTTCCAAATGCAGATACATCCCATTTGAAACTCCAATTATGAAAAAAATGAAGTCAATGTCAGGAGATGAAACCCTAGGTCAAAGCTTCCTTAAAGAACTTGTGGGAGGTAATGACGTCCCCCTCACAAGCCAAATTTGTATAAAAATAAAGAAAGCATAAAATAGAAATACTTTACGGTTATTTTTTAGATCACCCAAAATTTAATGAGTTTTTGGGGAGTGCTTTAGATGACATTCTTTCTAAGCCTTAGACTAGGCTACTTTTAATAGGAATGGTGCTTTTGATTCCAAGGGTTCTCTAAAGGGGACAAATGGAAGAGCATAAATAAATATTTAACTTAAACAACTAAGTAAATACAAAAATTTAAAAATGTGAGTTCATTTTTAAGCTCAAATGGAAAATGAGGTGGTGTTCATTTGACCCCTTGGTCTTAGTTATAACTTTGAAAACATTTACCATAAACATCTACATTTTTTTGTTAAACACCAAAACAAGGTTCCTAATTGATTTTTAAACATGTAAAAGCTTGGTCCTATAAAAAAAAATTTAGCATGTCCTTTAGCCTTGAAGCTCTTTTGGGTTTGAAACAATGAACTTTAGAAAAAGAGCTATCAAGTCTATGTTTTAAGAAAAACACAGTGATCGACATCAGTTATATAACAAATGATGATTACATTTTCTAATCAATGATGGTTATCTAACTGACATTAGTTATACTAATGTGACTAATGATAGGTATCCAAATAATGTTAGTTTTACGAATCGATGCTAGTTAAGCTATCCAACTGATGTCAGTCTTACTAGCTAATGTCAGTTATTGTGTAAACCCATGGCAAACAAAAATGGCTAAATAAATTTAGAAAATCAATTTTCAAGAGTTTTAACGGTCCAAATGAATATTTTAAAGCTAAAAAATGATTTTCTTCATGTGTGGGATGTGTCTTGTCCCTCCGGCCATGCCAAGATGTAAAGAGTATTAAAAATAAAGTTAGTCAAACATTAGTCCATAAATAATGAAAAATACATAAAGAACTAACTAACTAAGCCTATGTATTCCTATGGGAATTAAAAAGGATAGCAAGAAAAAAAAATGAAAGAAAGAAACATCATATTACCTTCCCAAATGGATTCAACATACCTATGTGGCTCAAAAGCATGTTCTCCCTTGATCAAGCATTCTTTTCTTTGTCAACAAAGGTGGAAAACTCCTCCAATGTCTCACGAATACTCTATAAAACCTAGGTTCATGATTCCAAATCACTAAACTAGCCTATAAATTAAACTTGAAAACAAAATCAAAGATCAAATGCAAAGGATTGTGGAAATAATTTAATATTATAACTTTGCAATATTCAAGCTTAGAATTCATGTCCATGGCCTCTCTATTTATAGATTTTTGAGATTGGTCAGGATCAACCATGACCATCCATCTCAAAATTATGATGTGTGGCCATGAATAATCCTAATATTTGGAATTAAATCCATAATTATCCTCATCATGACCTTGGAAAAAAGGGCATTGAAGAGGTATGGGAGGCATTAACTAGGCATGGGTGACCCATAATCTTGATATTTATGGCATTTATGGCCTAGGGATGTCTTCCCAAGAAATGATGTCACCTAATGATACAGTCAAAAGGAATAAATTTAAAAAAATAAATATTCAATAACTCTCATGGAAAATCCAATTAAACTCTTGATTTGGATTAATTAGCCTTAAACAAGGTTAATCAACATTTGTGCAATTATTTGAAAATTGACCCTCAATTAATCAAAATGGTTAGAAAGTCATATTAATGGGTCATAATTTGAATAGAGAGGAAATATAAGGCAATGTTAGATGTGTTGGAGATTTATTCACATTTAGGATGTTTCCAAGAACAAATAACAAAGGTACATTACATGTACCAATAAATTAGAAGAAAAGAGTGATCTAGAGTACTAAATGGCAAAATTGTCATTTTGACTTGAAATGATCTGATCAAAGTTAGATGGACCATAAAATTCATTACCCTATTTAGGGATACTTTGACCTAAATTGTCACTTGTAAGTGAAAATTTTGAACCATTTAGGGAATTTTATGGATTTTGACCTAAATATGCATTTGAGTGAAATTCGAGTAAAATTGACATTTTCAACACAAATGGTGTTAGGAATTGGATGTATACAATTAGTTTAGGTGATTCATCAGAAGTAAGTTGAACTTATATATAGGTTCAACCCCATCATATGTTACCCACATCTTGGGGTTATCCCAATATTATGATTAGGAGTCGAAGAGCCTGAAGAATTCTTCCACAAGGGTGCAATCTCATATCACAATAGTTTTTGGCATGCCCAATGGGACCAATACATTATTTAATGAGTGAAGAATTTTGGTGTTGTATTCATCCAATTATCCTTTGGAGCACGTGTGCAAACACCAATGATGATTCCAAGTAGTCATCAATTGGTTTAAGCAGCCCAGGTGCCTAGTCTTCATTATTTGATATGTATCATCACTCTTTTGATCAGTATGCTTATTATTTACCTAAACATATTTCATTTTAGATTAGTAATTTTTATGGCTTCACCCCAAGTTGTTGTTAAGATTTAGTGCATCAACCTTCTCAACCTCAAGATGTCCTTGGTTTTCCCCCAAACCAATCCATTTCAAGTTAGAGGTAAATGCTCTTAGGCTATGAAAGGTACATGATAGACCTTAATACATAGAGGGGATATGGTCAAGATATCCTTAATCACATCATTCATGACATGATAAATGCATTACAACTAATGAAGGAAGAATGGGCACCTATTGAGAGAGTAAATTGGAAAAAACCTCTTAAGTGAGATGATGGATGTAAGTGGTTACATTAAAAGCATCACGAATAAGATAAGAGGCCTTAAAGAACAATAGGTCTAACTCCATCCACCTCAACCCTCATATATGCCACCCATTCTTCCCCAAAAGACCACTCTAAGTGACCCTTTGAGTGTTCCAATTTCTTCATGTATTCCTTAGACCTTCCCTTCTTAGAATTCAATCCAAGAGAACCTTCAAAGAAATAAGGAGACTGTTATTGAGTAGCCTATTATTGAGATCTAAGATTCCACTTATCTTCCAAAAGAATATTATTGTACCTCATACCATCTTTCTTGTGTTCCTTATCTTCATGAGGCTACTGACCACCTTAAAGAGAGGATTTTCCAAGAGAATATAGATAGGCAAATCAAAGAATTGGAGCTAAAGATGAGGAAAGAGGAAGAGAGAATCAAGAAAAAGTAGTTATTTCCTACACATTCCCCTCATAGAAATCAGTCAAAGAAGGAATAAAAAAATAAAGAGGCGCTAATTCAAGATCCACCTAGAAGAGACTTCAAAATCCTTATTTAGAAGGATACCCTCCTACACTATAGGCAAGGTGAACTTCTTCACCCTCCCACCATCTCCCTCTTGGATAAAGAATTTGTTTTACAAAGGATAGAGGAGGATATTATAGTTATAGGTGATCTTAAAGAGGATAATACAAGTGTCTATGATGAGGATATCATGATAGGTAGACCACTTCATTCAGAAGGGGAAGAATTAGGTTTAGACTAGCCTTCTTGTCATATATTTGACACTAATGAATTAGATATTGATGAGGACAATCCTCAAGTTTAAAATAAAGTAGACCTTAAATGGAATACTAAAGTTCCATTATATATAGATGGAGAAGAGGATCAAAACCAGGAAATAGAGGTTGGTTCACTTCAGGATGAGTTATCGAATGAAGGTAACCCTAATAAATTGGAGCTAAAAGAAGGTAAATCAAACCTTGAGCAAGACATATGTGTCTTTTTGGTCCTTGGTTGGTCAAATAAACCCTCATTTTTAGTTGAAAAATAAGATGAAATCTTGAGTGAGGTTGATTAAGAGGACATCTCGAGTGCTTAGGTCATGTAGTTTGATGAGATACTGCTTTGTGTGATGAAGGAGGACCTTGAGGGTGAACAAAGATTTTAATATGATCATGTGATTTAAGGAAAATATCCTAATCAACCCAAGATCATATTTTATACACTAGAAAGTGAAATGGAGTTGGAGGACTTGTTTGAGATCTTGGGAGCATGCTATGTTCCTCTCCAAGGAGACTAAGATCTAATTGTGTCTGAAGAGAATAATGATGGAGTAACAAAGTATAGGAATGAGGTAAAATATGAATTCTAAATGTTTTTATTTAAAATAAGATGTATTATTAGGTACCTATCATATTTGGAAGATGACAAGGAGGATCTATAATAGGTTATGTTTAATTCAGAGTATAAAGTTGAGAGTAAAAAAGAGCAAGATCAGCTTACCTATCTACTCTAAGATACTTGTATATCTAATCAATCAAATTGGGTAGGTAAGTTTGTTTTTGTTTTTATTTTTGGAGAAGTGTATCAACAATATGTTAAATATATGATCTTTCTCCATCTTTGGTTAGCTTCCCTCAATCATGTAAAGCATATTAGATTAATGATAAAGGGTAACTATTTTGTACAACCAGTCAATGGTTTTGTATAGGTTCCATTCTAATTGGTTATTTTAGGGTAGGTATATTTTATGCTTTCTTCTAAGTGCCTTGTGCACATTTCCTTTTTATTATGTGTTCCCTTCAATAAGTGCCTTGGGCATAGTTCTTGTTTTATTTTTTTGTCCTTATTTTTTCAAAAGGAGTTATCCGTAGGGGCAGCCTTGTATTGTTTCATATCAATTGGGAATAAATATACTTGTGACTCCGTACTCATTGGATCAGACAAGACAACTCATCCAGGTTTTCAATCATAATAGACATAATTCCATATGATTTTCCAAATATGTTGTCCATTTTTGGCCCACATACTAAGATTTTACCTGGATAGAAAAGATGATCATAGTTCCTAACCCATTAATGATCAAAAGATGGTAAAATAAAGCTTTGAAGAGCTAAATCATCTCAAATGTCATGAAGAAATGGATTGATCAGCATGATTATGCATTTTAAAAGTATGCTTAGAAAGACTCTCAGGCTAAAAGATCACACAAACATGAATTTATTCATGCTTAAATCATGCTCTATAAATTTTGTATCTTGATGGGCTTGCTATTTCAAGATATAGTTCTTTAAATTTAAACTTTTAGAGTGGGATGTGTGCATAGACGTTAACTTTTAGCTTCATAAAATAACCATTTGGATTAAAATTTTTGTAAGGGTGAATATGGAGATAGTAAGTGTCTAGATCTTGGGTGTCTAAATCAAGATCTAATGATGAGTGGGTGATTAATGATGTGAGTGGGTCTAGGCAGGTCCAATGATGCACATTAAATGGTGTGATCAAAGATCAATGATGAGAATCAATTCAAAAGGTTAGTAGAGGTAAGATAAATGTGAAAGTGATAAGTGTCTTAATCATGGTGCACTCCAAAGTAGATCAATATTCCATGTTTGATATGGTAGACCAAGGATTTAAGCATGAGAAAGTAGATCAATGATGAGCAAAAGGTTAACAAGTTAGTGAATCTCAAAAATAAATGCATATTTTCTAAGTGTCATGACCTTGGTAACTTCTAAGTAAATCAATGGTATGTATTAAAACCATGCTAAAATATATTGATGGTGTGTGTAAGGTCAAAGAGTCAATCGAGCTTAGGACAAATATAAGGCTGTGACATGGCACAAGCACAGGAACTCACCACTACTAATTGTGGGGCCCATGGAACAAATGAGGAGATCATAGATGGCATAATTTTGAGAAGCCCAGATCAAGATCAATGTTTAATATTAAAATCCAAAGATAGGAGACTTCAAATGGAGGTTGAATATAGTTTAGGTTAAACCAAGAATAAATGTTTCAAAGGGCTATGTCACAATTAGAGCTCGGTCAAATACCATTAAACAAACACAACCTTATAGTTAAGATTGTTCATGCAAAAGATCTATCACCATTAAATTTTAAAGGCGTGATAGGTTTATTTAAACCTAATATAGTTTACAATAGGACTATATAGCCTATAGGTTTTCATCGATATGATATCAATATGAAAACAATTAAAGGAGATTTGTTTTCAATCTATATTCAATATGGAGTAGGTGAAAATATAAACAATATATGGAAGAGTGGCTTATATTCAAAAATTCACACATCCTTGATAAGAAAGTACCTATAGCCACTAAAAGTAGACATGATCATGGCTCTGTTAGGTACATAGGTATCAAAACTTTGTCCTTATAATGAAAGCAAGTGGGAGATGGCATAGAGAATAAAAGCAAAGGGATTTAGTGATTGGAGAATATAGTGGAGCATTTATTTATTTTTAGGATCCTTAAGGTTTTCCTTCTTACTAGGACCATGACTCATCTTTAAAATATATTCTTGTCTTCTAGTGCATATTTCACAGCTAATGAGAAAGCTGGAAGACTTTTCAAGCTAATGCAGGCTAACTTGTTGATGAAAGGCTAGTTTAGATTGGATTAAAATGTGGTGGAGATTCCAAGAAAGGTGGTGATAACTCATTGATTAATTTATCTTTGCATGATAATTTTTTTCTCTCTTCTCATTTTTTGTATATTACCCATTCTTTCTCATTTATAATCCCTCTCTCAATTTTTAGATTTTGACAAGGACTCTTTGATTTTTAAGATTAGGGGACTCTATGGGATATATTGGAAATATATTCTAATCTTGATAAGGCTAAACCCTATTTATAATTTATAATAAATACCTATTGATGCAATAAAATATTTTATTTACCTATTTCTTGCCTTGGATTAGTGTTTACTGAGTTGTGCATGATGGCCTTGTGAAGGAGATTCTTGCATATCCATTATCCTCCTTCCTTGCCTCTTTTAAAGTGTTTTCAATCTATTTTTAGGTCTAGATTCATGTTATTTTTTCTATTAATGTACAATTGATTTGGGTCTTATAATCCCTTCTTGTTTCTATTCATTGATTCCTGAACCTAGTCTATGAAACACTTATGCAATCAACTAGTTTGTGAGGCTGTGTGAGATAACATTGTATTCTATAGATCTAGTGTGGGTTCAAGCTTATGGAAGTTTCTCATTTTTATTTGGTATATCACCTAGTTAACTTTATTAAGATCCATTTCCCCCCTTTTAACCCTTTTCTCAGTGGAAACATTAGTTTAGGTGATTCATCGAAAGGAAGTTGGCCTTCTCTGGAGGTTCAACCCCATCAATGTTACCCATAGCCTAGGGTTATCCCAATATTGTGAATGGGAGTGGATAATACTAAATAAATCTTCCAAAAGGGTACAATCTCACATTATAATAGGAACATTTATAAATCTGGCAATATATGATGGGTTTACAGACCCTAAACAATACTTACTAACCTATGAGATGAGATGGCAAGCTAATGTTATTATTGATGAGGTCATCAAGAAGTACGACTTAATATGAGCACTAAATGGAAGATCACTTAAGTTTATATACCATAGATAAATTGTGTAAGTAAGTATATAATAGGTTAAGGAATGGATTATCGTAGAGTTCAAGATAAATAAATATACAAGTTAGACTATTCAAGACTTGAAGGAGATAAGGCATATGTTGAGAGAATTAGTCTTTGACTATGATCACATGTTCTATGATGTTATGAATAAGGTGGAATTTTCCTTAGAAGACAAATATAAAACTATTTATTTTGTCAAAGGACTACATTCTAGAATCAGATTTGTTATAGCACATAATCAATATGCTACTAAGGTAGATGCTAGAGATGATACCTATGAGTGAATTAAATTGAAGACTATGTGGAAGCTCCCATCATAAGTTATAAGATTTAAAATACATTTCAATATTTTATGAAGTGGATGGAGTAATATCATGAGGTAGATAAACCTAAGATAAATTTATGGTGCATGGAGTGTAGGAAATATGGACATCACATGAATGATTATCCTAAGATTAAGACAAATTTATATGAAATATATCAAGTAGTAAGGCACGTAACAATACAATGCCATCTCCTAAAATAATATGTCAAGAACTAATAAAGTTTATATTATAATTTATATAAGTCACATAATCATGATGAAAATAATTGTAGGGCCTTGTAGGAGCTCAAAAAAGACATCACCAATAATTTATTCACCATCATTATGCAAAAAATGTCTTTGGTGAAGTAGAGGATTTCAAGCCAAAAGATCAACAAGGGTTATGTGACCCAAGAAGGTCCATAATTGATTCCTAGTTTGCCTCAGTACTAGCCTCAAGGTCTAGCTATTTGGACCACTCTTTCACTAAGTTGGACACCACCATCACCATAATACTAATACGTAACACCCTAGAATCTAATAATAAAACAATAGTAACAAACTAGTTGGAGCCCACCAATTATGCAACAACAATTCAAAATTGGAGATAATACCTAGAAACATTAACATTAGAACACAACACATCAATAAGGAGGGTATAGAGGAGGTTATCAATCAAACAAAGGAAGATCTAGGGGTGGATATAGAGGATGTTACCAAGGTATTAGGGTAAATAGTTATCAACACCCTCCTTTTCAATGTTATTTGTGTGGAGAGTATAATCATGTGAAATGTAATTTCCCTTTAAATCCCCAAAGGCAATCTTACTACACATACTGTCGAATATATGACCAGCATGAGACAAAATATTATCATATCTTAGAAAATCAAAGCAAGGAAAAGGCTATCGATAATGCTAACATGGTTAATGCACAACCTAAGGAGGATGCATTCCTAAACATTATTACAAGATACCAACACATAGAGAGAGGATTGCCTCCTCTTGAAATGCCTTTGAACCAGGGAATCTAGAAAGCAAAATAGGACAAATACTGAGACCCATCTATAAAAAAGGGGCTCATGTATGATGCTATGTAGACATTGAAAAATATTCAACATCAATACACTACTAAAGGAGATTTTATAGTAATATATGTCAAAATATATGGCCAAATTAGGTGCATTATGCATCAAGATGGAGTTGTTATTACACTGATAGATTTATTAAAGCTTTTATGTACAATGTGTAATGAATACATCTCTCAAAACATCACAAAATTACTACATAATATTTTAGAGTGTACATAGTGAGGATAACAAAAGAGAAACAAGCTTATTTAGTATTCCAAAACAAAGAAGCCATGGGATGTAGATACATGAATCGATGTTGAAGTTATGGGATATGAAACTCCAAATGTTATTTTTAATTTTGGAAACATAATCAACATGATTCTTAGGTCTACATGGGAAGGTATTAGATGGTTATTTATAAGTTAAAACCCAATAAATTTGAACTTAGAAGACTATGGAAGAGTTGAGCCCATTGTTAGATTAGAAGACATTAAAATTAAAGTCACAGAACTAACCTTGTGAGGTGAATTTGAGGTCATTGATATGAAGACAAAAAAAACATATTACCCTACAATGATTAGTAAGAAATGGGAATATGATGGTCAGATGACTATAAAAACTATGAAAAATCAACTAGAGGCACATCAAAGAAATAAGGTTATCATCATTCTTCTGAATAAGGTGCACAAACCCTACATCATTCTAGCTAAACTAGACTCTCCTTATGTCGCACAAGAAACTAGATGGATTAAGGTAAAATCTAAAGAGAACTCAAAAGTTTTGCACACAACAAAGTGAAACTTCTTGTATGAGCATACTAAACCTTAGGTATAATATTTACTTACTCAATATTTGAAGACATATAAATAATAAAAGCCTAAACTAGTAGTTACTCATCCTTTGGTAACCTAGTTTATCATATAGGATTGTGTGTCTATGTCTGCTAAATCCCCTACTCATTCAGAGGTTGATTTTATCTATCAAGAAAATAATCATATGCAAGATTATATAGAGATAACTAGAGAAATAACTTTTCCTTAGGAAATAAATTCATTTGTCAGTGGAGAATTAGAAATGCACCTACTCAATTGGGTTCATGGTGATCATGAACTCTAACCTATGATAATGGTCTTCACCTATGAGAGGTAAATTTATTCATACTATGTGACTAAGGATATCAATCATTTCATTTTATGTCTATAATTTCATGTACCTACCATTAGTCAATGGATCAATGCCTTGAATTATGATCTGAAGGGAGCTGAAATGACATGGTGAGAAATTCATAAAAATGATCAACTTGATTGGGATGATGCATACAAACTTATGATTATCAGATTCCAACTACTACAAGTCATCATAATTAATTGGCCTTTTTTCCAATAAGGTGAATGCCCTAAAATCCATATTCACAAATGTGTTGAATTCTGGACTAAAGAACATGTGGCTCCAAAGTACTGGATTCAGATCTTTCATTACACACTTGTTCCTTTACCATCAACATGATATATGCATTAAGAACACAGGAAGGAGATAAAGATTTAGGTAGAGGTGTAGAGTGACTTCATATAAATGTTTGTTTTTGAAGATGAGAAACCTCTAGTTCATAACACATTACTGAAAATCAAACAATTCTTATGTCATGGGTGTGTAGAAGATTTAAGCACCATGATGGAATCCACTGCATAGAAGAACGTAGTCTGTGATATAAATACAATATTAAAAAGATATAAAGCTACCAAGATGGAAGAAAAATCTCTCATTTAGTATGCCATAGAATATAAGATGATAAAGAGGAAATTGAAGATCATATACTGATAGTGATATCGATCTAACTGATTTATTTAAAATTAAATAACTAGTAGGACTAGTAAAGGACCCCATCGTAGAACCTACTAAAGAAGAAAAGATTCACAACATAAAAATTATAGAATAGGAAGGGAAATAAATTCTCCAATAATTTTTTGCTGATGGAAAGCATAAGATTTACTAGTAGCCCATTAAAAATCATGTAGAAAACATTGGAAGTGAGGATATTCCTAAATTAGAACATATAGGTGATTATTGGATTGAAGCTAAGGTTTATGAAACTATGAAACTCTTGTAAGATTATTAAGATGAGTTTCCAACTAATTTTTTAGAGGTTATAGGAGTCAATCTATCTCTAGGTGAAATGCATATCAAACTCAAGGAGTGCACACAACCCATAAAGAAACGACCATACAAGTTGAATCCAAACATGAAGTTGAAAGTGAAGGTTGAACTCAATAGAATATAAGATGTATGCATAACCTATCCCATATAAAAGGTAGATTGGGTTAGTCCCATGGTAGTGCAACCTAAGAAAATAGGGGGAATTAGATTATGTGGTGATTATGAAATTCTAAATGATGCATGTGTGAATGATCCATTTTCAATTCCCTTCATAGATGAAGTTTTGGAATTTTTCATTGGTCATGAAGTTTACTCTTTCATGGATGGATTTAGTGGCTATCATCAAATACCCATAATATAAAAAGAGAGAACTAAAATGAATTTTTCCATGGACTAAGGATCTTTTACATACAAGATAATGCCTTTTGGTCTCAAGAATGCACTTGCAATTTTTTTTTGAGTAGTGACTTCGTTCAAGGATTTCATTCATGACTTCCTTAAAGTCTATCTTGATTATTGGGTAGTATTTTATTTGTTTAAAAAAAATTTATCTAAGATAATCCTCATGTTATAATTCTACCAAGATAATTTAAAATTTTTTTATTTTTACACCTTTTGGTGTCTTACTAGGTTAGGTCATGTGTAGTGAAGGCATTTTGGTAGACTAGGCTAAAATTAAAGTCATTCTAAGCATGCCTCCACTAGTCAAATCCATAAAAGTGTGATATTTTCTTATCCATACATGGTACTATCATAAGTTTATCAAGGGATATGTATTCATTTCATCCCCATTAAAGTATTTACTCTGCAAAGGTACCAAGTTTGTCTAGTCTTCTGAGTGACAAGTAACCTTTATTGAATTGAAGTAGAGATTGGTCACTATGCCTATTCTCATATTTATAAATTAGAGAAAGCAATTTCATGTTCATGTTGATTCTTTAGGTATCATAATTGGTGCTATTCTTGTGCATCTAGGAGATGGTGGATTGGACCACCCCATACATTTTACAAGATGAAAGTTATCTAATGCAAAAAATAGTTACACAATAATTGAAAGGGATGCACTAGATACTATGTTTGCACTATATAAAATTTTCCATTATATTCTTGCGACACCATTTCAAGTTTTCATGGATCATCAAGATCTGCACTACCTTGCCAATAATTTGATGTTTATAGGACACATTTATCGATGGTTGATGTTATTTCAAGAAATCTAATTTTGTAACAATGTCAAAATAGGAAGAGAAAATGTGGGACTAGATCATCTTAGTCTCATCCCAAATGGTGAAGAACTAGAATAACTATAAGAAGATTCTTCTAATGCCCATATCTTTCATTTTTCTATGATCTCTAAATTTTTTGAAGCAATTGCTAACTTCCTAGAATAAGGAGTATTCCCTGTGCACTAATAATAAAGAAACACGTAATTTTTCACTAGAGTTTTATCATATACCATTATAAATGTGCTTTTGTATCATTTGGTGAAGGATGAAGTACTGCATAGGGTAGTTATGGAACATGAATGACCACAACTCTTATAGGAGGCACACCAAGGTATATAAGGAGGACATTTTACTAGAGAAGCTACTGTAAATAAATTTTTATAGAGTGGCTTATGGTGGCCAATCCTTTTTTAGGATGCACATAGAGTATCACAACACTTTGACACATTTTAATGCATGGGTAAGCCACTAAAAAAGGATAAAATTCACTTTTAGCCTTTGTTAGCTAATTAAACTTTTGAACAATAGGGAATTAACTTTGTTGGACCTATCAATCCACTAATTAAATGTAAAAAATCAAGGTATATTATTACTATGATAGATTAGTTTACCAAATGGGTTGAAGCTATTATGACACCCAACTATGGTGTGAAGGATGAAACAAAATATCTATATGAGAATATTATTACAAGATTTGGATGTCCCATCAAGCTTGTTATTGATCAAGGGACAGACTTTATAAAAAATGTCATCAAAACCCTTATTAAATAATTCATGATTTCTCATCATAAAAGTACTGCATACCATCCACAAGCTAACTACCAAGCTAAGGCTTCTACAAAGTATTAGGATTTTTTTTGACAAAGATCTATGATGTTAATAAGGATGATTGGGAGGAACATATTCCTATAGTTCTTTAGGCATATCACATACACTATAAGAGGGCTACGAGTTTTACTCCATTCTAGTTAGTGTATGGGCTTGAAGTAGTTATGCCAATGGAATATTTGGTACCCAATCTATGCATTGTAATGGTCATGAGACTTGGGGATTGTGAGTCTCTCACCAATAGACTTCTCAAACTGAATAGGATAGATGAGTATCAAGGTAGAGCATCTTGGAAGTAAGAAGTTCATAAGTACATCTAGAAAGCATAACATGATAAGAATTTGTGCCATAAAGAATTTCATAAAGATCAACCAATTTTGTTATATGATAGTCATTTTAGAGAATTTTTGGGTAAATTAAATATTATATAGAAATGGCATTATGTCATACATGAAATATCATAGCAAGGAAGTGTTTTTTTGAGATATCTACATGGTACCATTTTGCCAGGGCAAATGAATGGCTGAAGGCTTAAGCCTTAATATTAATATTATTAATTGATCTCATTATACTAAGTGAGTGCGTTATGAGTAACATTGAGTAGATTAGAATTTCCCATTTTTGTATGTTTCATTGTGTGTTTTTGTTTTTGTGTGTGCATGTGTGTGTTTATAGATGATATCTTCAATAGATTTTGGGAACTAGAATACCAAATATAGCATGTACCAATCATGTGTAGAAGAATTTAGGTGTACCATCATGGAAGTCAAAAAGCATGAAAGAAATCAATTAAGTCTGAGAAATATATGGATAAGACATAACAACCAAGATATTTACCATATAATGGTCATCCCCAAGTAGTTAATGTCAAATCTAAGGTTTGATTGACCTAATCTTTAATAAATCAATGGCCAATCAACATCATCCACTCATACTCCTATATAGACATCAAAGATCATAATGACATATCTCCACACGTGCCAATGACTAACTACCTTAATTTCTAGATTGGATAAGATTTGCCACATCAATAATTACATTCATGTCAAATGGATAGCTCAACATGACATTTACGTGAAAACCAACTGGCATGAAAACTATAAAGGCATATTCTTACAAACCAAGTCTACATTTCATCCTTACAAATATTTTCATGAGCTGCAATTTCAAAGAGCAAACCTAATTTTACTATGCATAGAGCCACAAAGAGTTTCAATTTCATCACTCAGTAATAAGAGATACTTCACAACTCATTAGGGGTTTGATAGACATTTAAAAAGAAGAAATGGGCATTGATCTATCACTTTGAAAAATAAAATTCAATAATCTAGATCCCTTTTATTTTATTTCAAGCAGTAGAGAAAAAACTATTTCACCCAAATCCTATCGGTGTTGCACAACCACTAGCTCTCATAGTCCCCCACCACTTCCAAAACATAGATGTTGAGTGCCTACTTTGCATGCCTATTTTTAGTGATTTGAGGGAGATTTTAAAAGTCTTTGTTGGAAATTACAATGATGGAAAAATCTACATTTTCCCTAAAACTATGATCACCATTAATACATAAATAATGGCCTGAGCTTTGGGTAGGTCTATGCAAGGAGATTCTCTTACCCTGAAAAAGATGAGAACACCACTTATTCTTTAGGAGGTTTAAGAGTTTTATGTTTAAGGATCTATAGGGATCCCAATTGAATAAATTCATGATGAACTAGTACACATCCTAGTAGAATGCATCACATGGAGATTTTAGTAGACCATTAAGTCTACTAAGCAAATTCCAAAAGGGGTTTTGGACATTTCCCATCACATGATCCACTAAAATGAGTAGTTTAATTGGCCTAAATACGTCATTCAAGAGATACTAATAAACATTGACAAGTTTCACACATCTCCCTAGTAAACATTCTTGTACTAGTTCCTCATTTTTCTACTTTGCTTCACACAATGGAAGTGCCCTGTGGGAGAGGTGTACTATTATAAAAAAGGGTGCACAATGCTACCTTAGCCAATTATAGATTTATTATAGCTAGGTGTAAACATGGGATTGCCCCTCTGAACTCAACATTTTACACTCGACTATACCAACATCAATTCACATAAGGTTCAAGCCTTATGCACTCACTTGAAATGTGGATGAGAAGGAACTAGGGCCCACATTGGGCTAGTTGTGTTATGGCACAAGACATTAATAATGGGACTTGGTCGATTCAAAGAAGGATTTAGTGGATTCATTGGCACATGCCTTTCATTGGCTAATCTTGATGGCCTATACGTGCAATACTTTTGGTGGACTAGTTCTAGAGTCATAAGGGTACAAACCTTTATTTAAACTCAACCTATCATCATAAAGGAACTTGGAAGGTCAAAGGGCTACTTTAACTTCTAAGTATTCATTTCAGGTTTGTGCTTATAGCAGGGATATAAAAACTTGGTGGAGGGCCTATATTCATATTATCTATAGTTTTATGATGACATCATCTACTATTTGAAGGGATGCCATTAATGACATGAACTGAAAGCTTGCTTGAAATTTACGTAGCCTAAATGAAATTAAACTATTACATTACATTCATTATGTATTTCAATTAGCAATTCAAAGGATGCATAAATTAGATATAATACCATTTAGAATAGTGACCACTATCATTAATCAAAGTTAAATAGAGTATATTATTTATGGTATTTAAAATAGAGTAAATTTTTTGTTCAAGCTACTCAACAAACCAGTGGATAACAGGTGAGCTTGGGCATATACAAATGGAGCCTTAATAGCATCCATACTATTTCTAAATCTAATGGAATCCCTTACAATGTATATCTATAATTTTCAAATTTCCAAAGATTCACTATAATGTTATCACATTGTTTGCTTAACTGGTTTGAGCTCTTTTTATAGCTTTCCAAGAAGAGCTTTGCTAGGGTGGAATGCACACATGAGTGCCAAGATAGAGCCTTTATGATCATTACCACAAGTTCCATCACCTTATAAATTTTTCACTATAGTATCTATATATAATCCAACTTAGAAGATTCCCTAGAAATCCTAGAATTGGTTAGCCATCTAGTAGCTGGTATAAGGTATGCATTGATCATTCTATCTAGCGCCAAGATGATAAAAAGTCATAATCACTCAAAATGATGCCTCACACTGATTTGGATGTCATGCTAGCATGAATTTTATACTTACCAAAATAAGGGGCCCAACATTACCCCATATAAAATTTCTAGTCCATCCTCAGACTATGCTATTATAGTTTTTGGGGCATAGAACTTGGGCACACTCTCCTTAAGCTCGGTGCTAAAGTCTTCAAAACCCTTTATTGTGAGATTGATTTATTTAATGACACTATCTATTTTGATGGATTTTTCACTAAGAACAAGAACATTAGTCTTTTTTAGATCCTTCTTGAAGGCCTCTGATTTATTTAGTTTTTGGGGCATAGAACTCGGGCGCACTCTCCTTAAGCTCGGTGCTAAAGTCTTCAAAACCCTTTATTGTGAGATTGATTTATTTAATGACACTATCTATTTTTATGGATGTTGCACTAAGAACAAGAACATTAGTCTTTTTTAGATCCTTCCTGAAGGCCTCTAATTTATCTTAGCCTTAGTCACACTCCAATCTATGATTGATCCTTGCTCACAAGATTTAGTTTATAAAGCACAGAAGAGTGCTTATAGGTTTTGTTCTTGGTCCTTGATTTGGGTGCTTATTATATTGATGTTAACCATGATCTACATGTACTCTAACTTATTCATTGAGTACACCTATACCATCAAATTTTCCTCCTCTTTTTCATGCTTGAGGCATGCATTTATGCCTTATTCTTGGTTTGAGATGCTCAAGAAGATGGAATCAATGACATCTATGCCTTACTATAGTTTCATGAATACGTCCTATACATATTTGAGCTTAGTATAAATCTATTTATGTAACATGATGTATGGATCTTCTTCTTCTTATTCTTTCATTGGCTTAGGTTTCATCCTTGGGAGCATCTACTCCACTAGTACATAGATCTTATCAACCTCAAAGAGGTTCAAAGTATCAATGATGATCAAAAAGGATGGTTCAACCATCTATATGCACTCAAAAAGTTATTATAGCTTGAAATTAGTGTCTTTCATTTCCTCTTGGGCTTCTTTATGGAGTTGCTTCCATTTTTTTCCCTATCATATTGATTATATTATGTTGCATAATCTCAATGGCCATCTTAATCGCCACATTCATTGATTAGATTGGGTTCTTGGCATGAGGGTTTATGATGAGGGAGTAAAAATCTTCTTCATGTTCATTTATGCCCAAAATATCCATTTTAGACACCTCAAAGTGAGACTCATCCATGTAATGATCAAATTCAAATACAAGTTGTTTGTGTGATGCTAGGAATTTGACGATGGAGGGGAGGTTAGATCAAGTGTTAGTTTTCATATATAAACAATGTAAACACATTAAAAAACTTAACATATACATGCCTAGATCATAGGGGGAACTTAGTGAACAAACAAAAAATGACAAAGCTCAACTAAAATGAAAAGAACTTACAAATTCCTTACCTTTCTTGAATGTTCCAAATGATGTGTTCATTTGGATTGCTCAGCCTGTACTCAAGAAATATTTGAAAAAGGAAGTTGTGTGGCTCATTCTCTCCTTGGCACCATGGTTTATCTCATGCTTACTTGATGTAGCTTGATGGCTTGGCTTATGATTTTAGAATTATAACACTATTTTTTACAATCTTGTCATAAAACCAACATTATAACATTACTATGTCAAAGCTCTTCAAATGAAGAGGTCTTGGCTTGTATTTATAGGTTTAGAAACTAATCCCAACCCAAGCTGAGTTAGAATGTAGTCAGAGCTTGGAATAGGTTCAAACCTTACTTTTATGAGATAATTAACCCTAGTGGAGTTAAAATGTATCAAATGGTCTTGATTAGCAATGAATAGGCATGTTGAGATATTTTAGGATATTTGACAACTCACAAAAAGGTAATTATGAATTTCTAAGATATTCTTTGATTTTTGAATTTCCTTTTTGATAATTCATTTAATTGATCATGAATGGTTCAATTAAGCTTTTGATTAGGTTTAACATTTAATTAATTTTATTTTAGGAATTTTAGCATTTTTAAGTTTTGAATTAATTATGTGTGCATTTTCCCCATTTAATAGGTCTATAGGCCAAATTGCATGTTTTAATGATGTGGAATGATTAGAGATGCATCTGTGAGAGGTTTTTGTTGTTTATGGTTGAATACACCAATTAAGGATGCCTCAACATTTTTTCAAGCTTTTAATGATTAATTCACAAGCAAATTTTAGATGTTTAGTGATTCTTAGGCTTGATTTGCAAAGGTTGGCAAAAATTAGTTTAAAGTTTGGTATGAATCCATTGGTGGATAGTTTTAGGTGTCTACAATTTGCCCTTATTTAGGAAGGCATTACAAGTTATATGCACAATAAAATATTCTCAAAGATTGAAAATTTCCTATATGCTTATGACTTCTACGATAATGGATGAATTATAGATGCCCCCTTAAAGGAGTAGTTGGAAAAGGGGTTGGAAAATAATCCCTTGAAAGAAGGAAATGAGTGGACCAAATAGATGAAAATGATGGGGTGGAAGGGACTAATTTTCCCAAAGGTGGTTATAATTAGTGGCATATGGAGCTACCCCAATTAGGGTAGATAAATAAGATGATTTGCCATAGGTGATTATAATCATCGACATAAGTGGGATAAAAAAAAGTTGATGATTTGTGCAAAGGTGGTTATAATCATCAAAAAAGGCTTAGGGTAACAAGAGATTGATTTTCCCAAAGGTAATTATAATCAGTAAAAGGAAAAAGAATGACTTTCCCATAAGTAGATATAGTCATTAGTAGGATAAAAACATACCCTAGTTGGGTGGATAGAGACAATGGTTTGACCAAAGGTGGTTATAAGCATTATCACCATGAAAACATGCCCTAGTTGGGGCCCAAAGGCAATTATAATCATTAACCCTCAAATTTATGGAAATGTAATGATTTGCCCAAAGGCTATTAGAATCATTGAGACTATAAGTGGGACGTTATATGATGATTTGCCTAAAGGCAATTATAATCATTAAACCTTGATTATGGTAAACATGATATGGAAGATGATAGTAAACTGGGTATAGAGGAGAAAGATGAATTAAGCAACCTGCTAGTAAGGTGATGCTCATCCAAATTGGTAAGGATTAAAATTCTTTCATTATTTTAATTACTCTATTTGGAATATGATTTGGATTAGATTAAGACTATTGTTGGTGTTGGTGCCTAAGAGATATCATTTCTACATTGCCATGTAGACTCCTAGAGCTGATTTTTATTGTAGCATGTGACAGTAGGCATCATGATAGAACACCATGAAGACTTGGATGAAATACACATAAAGATTGATTCCTAATCCAATACTCAATGGATAATAATGCACTAATGATAAAAACCAAGATGAAAATGTTAACATATGAATATGGATGGATTCAATAATAATGCACATGGAATCACCCAATGAACACATTGTTGACCATTTTTTGCCTAACAGGCCAAAAATTGGTCACCTTATTCCCTTGCTATTCTAGGCTAATTCTTTTTTATTTTTCATGAATCTGGTGATTTCTACGGACTATACAGAGCTTGGTTTTCTATGGACTCTGTAGGTTTTCTTTTGGCAATTGAAGAACCAAGCAAAAGGGGCAAGTTTTTACAAAGATTCTTTAGATTTTAATTTAAATAAATTCATAAGGAAGGTTGGCATATTCAAACCATTGAACCATCACTTCATTTCAAGCTTTGGTTCAATCGACAGTTTAATGGTTTAGTTTAATCGACAGTTTGATCGACCTTGTTTCAAGCCTTGGCTCATTGTTTCAAGTTCATCACTTCATTTTCAAGCCTTGGTTCAATATTAAAGTTCATTGCTTGGTTTAACAAAGAGTTCAACATCCTCAGCTCAACAATCGCTTGAACTGTTGAACTGTTAAACTGGTTCAACGAGTTGGTTCAATGTTTTGGTTCAAAGGCTTCAGTTCAAGACTTTAGTTCAACACTTTGGTTTGATCACTTCAGTTCAATGGATTCATTTAAGTGAATGGTTCAACAAGTGGTTCAAGTGGTTCAAATAGACAGATTTTAGGCTTGGTTCACTTGGCATCGGTGCGCAGTGGTTGAACCGATTGAACTGTTGAGCCAATTTTGCTTCAATGGCTTGGTTCAAGGGTGTGCCCTACAGCTGAAGGAGAGTCCAAGGATGATGGGTGTGTGAACATCAAATTTAAGCCAGTAAAAAAGCTATTTTTTTTTAAATGCCTGAGTGCCAACCATGGAATGAGCCCAAAGTATGCAGTAACCCACCAAAAGATCACCCTTGAGGGCTGAAGGATCAGAAAAGGACAAAGAGCCCAGAGAACAAAGAGCAAGTGGATGGTGTGGCTCATAAATTCAATCTTGATAACAGAATGGCCATGATGTAGCAGCAGATGAAGCAATCCAAGTGACACAGGAAGGTGTCAATTCAAGAAGTTATTTTAGTGGTTGACATAGTGCATACCATGCGATCATCAAAGAGGCACAAATAGTGGTTGATGTGACTGGTATCCTTCAAAATGCATTGGAGAGTAGTCAAATGGTGCAACTCATAAATTTAAATCTTGAGAGTAGAATGGCCATGATGTAGAAGTAGATGAAGTGATCCAAGTGATGCAAGAAGGTGTTGATTCAAGAAGTTATTTCAGTGGTTGACACAGTGCCTACCATGCAGTCATCAAAGAGGCACAAATAGTGGTCAATGCAACTGGTTTTATTCAAAATGCATTGGAGAGCAATCAAATGGTGTGGCTCATGAATTCAAATCTTGATAGGAGCTAGCACAGTGTTAGATTTAGATGGTTTCCTCATCCCAATGCATGAAAGGTGCATGGGTCACTTGTAAAAAGGGTGCCAAAAGGCCCCTTTTCTTCCTCTATATATTAGAGACTTGTCTTTGGAAAAATCATCTTCCACATTTGTAAGGCGTAGCCCTAACAAAATTTCACCTGAATTAATAAACACATTTTTTACCTCTATCCTGGTTAGATATCTCTATGTATGTCTGAGTGTTAGTTTGTGTGTAGTCATTGCTTTTTGATGCTTCCACAGGTTCAACACCAACATACCTAGTGTCTATAAGGTGCCATTTCTATAGCTGATAAGGAGAGTTGTATTTGGAAGTGTAGAAATATAAGAAATTACCTTATAGTGTGCCTTTCACAGCACCTTTAGTGAATCTCTATTTTTTGTATTTTCCATTAAAGCCTCCTTGTCAAGCTCTTGCAGCCTGGTCCTTCTGCCAGTTTGAAGTGTATGTATGTGTTTATCTAATTTTAAGTGTGAGGGTGAGAAGGTCAAATTTATTTTGGTGCATCACCTCCTTTAGAGTAGTTTTTTTTCCTGCAATCTTTCTCCCTTTTCATCCCCCCATTATATATATATATGTAAGCACTTACTAGAATAAATTAGATGCATCAAAGGGAGCTAGCCCTTACCTATAGACTCTCCCCTCCTACTTCACTGGTCCCACAGGTGAGAGGGGAGTTTCCATTGTTGCGTGTGGAAGGCAGGAGCTTAACCTCCTTGCCCTGAGTGCAATCCACTATGCCAATAGTTTTTGGCATGCCTAGTGGGACATAGTCTTACACTCAGTAAGGTTTCAGGATTGATGTTGGTCTTATTATAGAAAATCAAATATTTTTAGCATCTGGTGACTCCACTGGTAAGAGCTTCAATTTTATAATCAAAGACTAGTTTTAACTTCTTATGCCTAAAGTCACCACATGGTCTACTTCTAAGGGTGTCCCATTCAATTTTTTTGAGTTTCCTTTTTACTCAACAAAAAGATTGAGGTTTGAGAAGACCCATCCTTATTCAACAAACCACCCTCCCAAATATGTTATAAGGGACACATCCCCAATAGAGTTGTAGTTACATCCCATCCTAGCTATGGCATTGCCCTTTGCAGCTTTTTGTGGTCAGAGCCCCTTGAATCTCCCACAATATGACCCAATTCTGGGAGCAGCCCTAAAAAATGTGCCTTCTTTCAATGGAGAGGGGCCCATTATAGTCATCGAGCACATTATAAATATTGCTAACCTTTGCAATATTCACAATGTCATGGAGGACAGTGTCATAATTAGATTACTGGCATTGTCTCTCAAGGACAAAGCTCTTGACTGGTATGAGACTTTGCCTATAAATTCAATCCGTTCCTAGAATGAATTGGGTACTTAATTGATGGACCATTTTGGAGAAAAGAGTGATGACCTCTCACTTCTTGAGCAGCTGACAACCATAAAAAGAGCCCCACATGAATATATGTAGGATTTCAACACACAATTTTAGAAGACTTGGGATAGAATCCCTGTTCTAGTAAGACTAACTGTTAGCTATGCTTTCTTATATTATTTGAGGGCATTAAATAGTGATATTTCTATGATGATATAATCCATGGGAGGGCATGTGCTACCTGCTACCTATGACATAGCCATAACAACTAAAAAATGCTTAATATAGGCTGGGAAAATAGCCCCTAGACCCCACATGCCACTTTTCCCAGAAATGCTACCTCTAATTTAGGCTGTTGCTCCCACATTAGCTCCTTTACCTAGCATAGAGAAACTAGTTGTTGCTCCATCCAATGAGCTTCATGAAGTTAAGAGTCTATTGCAAAGTATATCAAATGAACTTGTAGCTCTTAAAAGGAAACAAGCTCAAAGAAATAGACCAAATTAGGGATACTAGCATTATGGTCAAGCCCCTAGACCCCCTTTCCAAAACTAAAATCAAGGGCAGGGTCAGCTTACCTAGACTAGACCATTTCAAGGCTACAACCTAGGCCCCCTTCATCATCTAAGTTCATGGTGCCCATTTAGAACAACTTGATACAGGAACAACCAAGTTATTTAACCATGGGATATGGTCAGGAATAGGTTGTTTATATAAATGAGATGATGGGTTGTTAACCAAATGCAGACAATCAGGTAGCCACTCATTCTTAGGTCTTCGAAGCTTCAATGCAACCCAACACAAGCAACAATTAGAGTCAGCCTGACTCTAATCTTATGAATCACCTAGAAGGTGAGTTTTGTGCAATCAATTGCATGGGTGTTATAGACAATTAGGTTGAATATGTTGTAGCTAACACAAGGTTCAAGAGAAGAGCAATGGGAGAAGCCCAGGCTACTACCCAAATGGCAGCTGCACCTTCTCCATCACACTCAAATCAAAAGGCCCCAAACTTCAGACTACCATTTTTACCTTCAGCCCCTCAGCCTGCACCTCAAGTTGGAATTAGCCTCAAAGAAAGCTTGAAGGGAGGCAATCCTCAAGTCAATATAGTGGACCAGATGAATAAGTTGCATATGAACATCTCTTTATGGGATTCATTGTCTCTAATAGGACAGAAGGACATGCTACAAAGGAAATTGCATGAGCTAGACCAACAAGCTGTCCCAATAAGAACCGATAATGTCTTGATGATGAATGGGCAACCTTCCACCTCAGGCCAGGTCAAGAAAGAAGAGAAAATTCCCCCTTTCTATGTGTCCTTGATTATAGGAGATTTCTTGGTGCACAACTACATCATTGACAGTGGGGCTAGTACCTCAATAATGCCCAAGTGCATAGCTAACAAGATGGGACTAAAATATGAAGAGATGAATAAGGGAGTCCTGTAGCTGGATGGGACACCTACAAAAATAATTGGGATAATGAAGGGTTTAATCTTGACATTACATGCTTGCCTAACCTTCTCAATTCCCCATGATATAATAGTGGTAGATGTTCCTCCTTTTTTTGCAATTTGCTTATCTAGGGGCTTCAAATCAAAGATAGGTGGCTATCTAGCAGTGAATTTGTCCTATCTAGTTTTTAGAACCAATTATGGGACCGAGGTAAAGATCAAATCTGAGCCACTCTACAAGGACCACCTAGAACCATATTTGCTCAAGGTAGCGAATGTCAGCTACACCATTATTGACCCAAAAGAGTCCCAAACAGACCAATCTCCATCCTCTGCTCTTGAAGGAGTTGCATACCTACTCTTGGATGAGTGGGGAAGTGATAAATTCAAGCATGACCCTTACAAGTTCATAGAAGAGGTAGGCCTTGGTGTCTACTACATGCACAAAGAGGGTACCTTCATACCAAATGTAATCAAGGCAAGCCAAGAAGACCTAGGTCTATGGCAGCTATACTTTGATAGTTCCAAAAGTAGGTTGGGAGCTGGTGGTGGAGGGATGTTAGTCTCCCCTTCAAAGGAGAGATACTTTTTAGCTTTTCATTTCCAATTTTATTGCATAAGCAATGTGGCAAAATACATGTCCCTTATCCATGGTCTAGAATGGGTAAGGAAAAGAGGGATCAAGGAGTTGCAAGTTTTGGGAGACAATGACCTGATTGTAAATTAGGTGAAAGGCCAAAATATAACCAAAAATTCCTTACTAAAGTCCTAAAAGCATAGGGTCTAGGACTTGGTGGAAGGTTTCCTCACTTTCAATATCACCTCCATTCATAGAGAGTAGAACAAACAAGCAGATAGGCTAGCAGCAATTGGTGCTCAATTTGATGTTTCCAGGGAGATAAACCGAGACTATGGTTCACGCTACTTGAAGGTGGTATTCTGGCCCTCTATCCCTGAAAACATTACAAACTAGCAGGTTTTCAAAAATCACTAGCAAATAGCTTTCTTCTTATAAGAAGAAGTTGAGTTTGCAATAAAGAACCAAGCAAAGCTACAACAACAATATGGCAACTAGATTGTTTAATTGAAGAACAATAAGCTCCCTAAAGGTTTGGTCACTCTTGAGAGCATCTTCAATGGAGATGACCAATTGAGAAGCGACAAAGCATGCATTATAACTAAGGAGGAGAATTAAGAAAAGGTTTAGATCTTCAAGGATAAGCTGCTTGTGTTTGGAAAAGTCTGCACGGTTCAAGAAAGGCAAACTTTCATTTTGTCATGTCAAGAGTTTGTTGATGTTTTTGCATGGGATTACAATGATTTGAAGGGTTTCAACCCAAGACTCACCTAGCACACCATCAAATTAGAAGAAGGCACTAAGCCAGTCACATGGAAGTAGAGACCTTTCAACCTGATGATTGAGCCTCTCATGCAGAGGGAACTGGCCAAATTGATTGCATATGGGATTATATTTCCAATCAAACATTCCTCTTGGCTAGCCAATCTTGTTCCTATTCAAAAGAAGAATGGGGAGATTAGGCTATGTGTCAATTTCATAGACCTTAATAAAGTCTCTTTAAAAGACCATTATCACCTCTCAAGAATGGAGTGGATCCTTTAGAAGGTAACAAGTAGCAAGTGTTTCTCCCTCCTAGATGGATATTCAGGGTATAATTAGATTCTGGTGCAAGGCTGTGACTAGCACAAAACAACCTTCACTACTAAATGGGGAATGTTCGCTTATAAGAAGATGCTATTCAGGCTGGCTAATGTTGGTGTTACCTTTCAGAGAGCCATGGACATGGCTTTTTGAGGCTTGATAAACAATAATGTGTTAGTATACCTTTGATGATGTGATGGTATTCTCCAAGGAAGCGAGCCAACACATGAAACACCTCAGGCAGATTTTTGAAAGGTGTAGGGAGTTTGACATCTCTCTTAATCCAAATAAATGTGTGTTTACTGTTTATGAGGGGAAACTCTTTGGCCACATCATGTCCAAGGAGGGCTTATCCATTGACCCTGAGAGAGTTCATTCTATCTTGGAGATGTCCCTACCTAAGCACAAGAAAGGCCTGTAGAGCTTCTTTGGTAGGATAAATTTGATTCAAAAATTCATTCTGAATTTTGTAGAGATAATCAAGCCACTGACCTCTATGCTGAGGAAGGGTGAGGAGTTCAAGTGGATAACACAAAGGAAAGACAACTTTGAGGCCATCAAGCATGCCATAACCTGGGCTCCTACTTTGATCAACCCCAACTTTAATAAAGACTTCAACCTCTACACTTTTGGCAATGAAGAGGTAATCTCTGCCATGCTTACCCAAGTGAATGGTGATGACCTTGAGTAACCACTTCAAATTTTTAGCCAAGGGTTAGAGGATTTCAAATTCAGATACATGTATGTAGAGAAGAAAATCCTGGTAGTAGTATAGAGCCTAAAGAAATTTAGGCATATGTTGTCCAACAATAGGATTCACCTCATGGTTCCACATCCTAGCATCAAGGATTTCTTAACCAACCAAGATCTGAATGAGAAAAGAGTGGGGTGGATCACCAAGGTGATGGAGTATGAAATAGACATCAAGATCACCAAGCTAGTGAGGGGAAGAGGCCTGTGTGAACACCTTATGGCAGACTTCAAGTAGAAAAGGGAAGACAACTTACTAATTCATGATGTAGCTATAGCAGAGGAACTAGCTGTCATGAAGGATTGGACATCAGACTTGAGGCATTTCTTTCTCACTGGTGAGTGCTCATAGGGTCTCAATAGGACTAAAATAAGGTACTTCAAGCTCCAGTCTCTCCCTTATGTCTTGGTTGATGTAGTATTATTTAGGAAGGATCGCTCAGGGGTCCTTCTAAGATGCATAGACTCAAATCAGGCTGACAAGGTGCTATTGAGTTTCATGATGGGCCAACGGGTGGTCATTTCACTCCTAAGGCTACTGCAGTAAGGATAATGAGAGCTGGCTATTTCTAGCCTACTCTTTTTAGGGATACCCATGCCTGGGTATGAAAGTGCCAAAAATGTGCACTTTTTGATGGGAAGCAATGGTTTGCTGCCATGCCTCAACAAGCTATTCAGGTGGAGCAACCATTCATGCAATGGGGCCTGGACTTCATAGGGATGATTAATCCTCCCTCAAGTGTTGGACACAAGTGGGTTTTGACCACCACAGACTATTTTACAAGGTGGGTGGAGGCTGTTTCTCTGAAGGAGGCAAATGAAAGTGTGGTCCTGGAATTTTATGAGGACTTGGTGGTAAGGTTTGGGGTTCTAGCTACCATAATCTCAGATAATGTGCTAGATTTTCTAGGAACTAAAACAAGTGAATGGGCACTAAAATATGGCATATATCTTAGCACTTCATCCAATTATTACCCACAGGGGAATGGGCCAGCTAAGTCCACCAACAAGAACTTGATCAGGATCATCAAGAGGACCATAGAATAAAATTAGAGGACTTGGCATGCCAAGCTGAAAACAACCCTGTGGGTGGATAGGGTCACCCCAAATAGGGCAATTGGCAACTCACCATACACACTTGTCTATGGAAGGGAAGGTAGGCTCTCCATTTCACTTGAATTGCCAGCCCTAGACCTTGCTCACCAGCTACAATTAGAGGAAGGAACTAGCATGGAGGTTAGATTATGTGAGCTGATGGAACTCTAAGAGGCAAGGGACTAGGCTATGGCTTCCATGACTAGCTATCAATAGCAAGTGAAGAGACACTTCGATAAGAAATATTCATCAAAAGGTTTCTCTAAAGGAGATATTGTCTTGAAATGGGATGAAGATCAAGCTAAGCTTGGAAAGCATGCAAATTTTGATGCCCTATGGAGTGGCCCATACATAATCACTCAGTGTAAGTAGAATAATGCATTCCAACTCTCCAGGTTGGATGGTGAAGAACTATATATCCCAGTTAATGGGATACATCTAAAGCACTGCCACTGAGTCTCTTTTCATCTATATATATTTTCCCTTGTTTTTTTATTGCTTTCCCTAAGTGCTTTCTACACATGTTAGTAGTTTTATTAGCTTTGTGTGTGTTTTCATTTCATTTGAGGTAAATTTGTGTGATTGGTTTTAGATTTATCAGAGCTATTACTGATCTTCAAGTTATAATCTGACCCCGTGCCCATTGGATTTTTAAGACAACTGGCTTCTAAGCATAAAAAGCATGCTTCCCCTAGGAGTCACCAATTTGTTAACCATTTTTTGACCAACAAGCCAAAAATCGGTCACCTTCTTCCCTTGTTATTTTGGGCCAATTCTTTTTTATTTTGCATGAATCTGGTGATTTCTACGGACTCTACAGAGCTTAGTTTTCTATGGACTCTGCAGGTTTTCTTTCGACAGTTGAAGAACTAGGCAAAATGGGCAATTTTTTACAAATCTTCTTCAGATTTTTGTCTAAAGAAATTCACAAGAAAGGTTGGCATCTTTGAATCATTAAACTATCGCTTCATTTCAAACTTTGGTTCAATCGATAGTTTGATCAGCCTTGTTTCAAGCCTTGGCTCATCATTTCAAGTTCATCGCTTCATTTTCAGGCCTTGGTTCAATCTTCAAGTTCATCTCTTAGTTTAACAAAGAGTTTAGCATCCTCAACTCAATAGTCGCTTGAACTGTTGAACTGGTTCAATGGGTTGGTTCAATGTTTTGATTCAAAGGCTTCAATTCAAGACTTTGGTTCAACACTTTGGTTTGATCACTTTGGTTCAATGGATTGGTTCAAGCGAATGGTTCAACAAGTGGTTTAAGTGGTTCAAATGGACACATTTTAGGCTTGGTTCACTTGGCATCAACACACAGTGGTTGAACCATTGAACTGATTGAATCGTTGAACCAATTTTGGTTCAACGAGTTGGTTCAATGGCTTGGTTCAAGGGTGTGCCCTATAGCCGAAGGAGAGTCTAAGGATGATGGGTGTGTGAACGTCAAATTTAATCTAGTAAAAAAGCTATTGGTTTTTAAATGCCTGAGCATCAACCATGGAATGAGCTCAAAGTATGCAGCGACCCGCCAAAAGATCGCCCCTGAGGGCTAAAGGATCAAAAAAGGACAAAGAGCCTAGAGAACAAAGAGCAAGCAGATGGTGTGGCTCATAAATTTGATCTTGATAGTAGAATGACCATGATGCAAAAGTAGATGAAGCAATCCAAGTGATGCAGGAAGGTGTCAATTTAAGAAGTTATTTTAGTGGTTGACATAGTGCATACCATGCAATCATCAAAGAGGCATAAACAGTGGTTGACGTGACTGGTATCCTTCAAAATGCATTAGAGAGTAGTCAAATGGTGCAGCTCATAAATTCAAATCTTGATAGCAGAATGGCCATGATGCAGAAGTAGATGAAGTGATCCAAGTGATGCAAGAAGGCATCGATTCAAGAAGTTATTTCAGTGGTTGACACAGTGCCTACCATGCGGTCATCAAAGAGGCACAGACAGTGGTCAACATGACTAGTTTTCTTCAAAATGCATTAGAGAGCAGTCAAATGGTGTGGCTCATGAATTCAAATCCTAATAGGAGCTGGCACATCATTAGATTTAGATGGTTTCATCATCCCAATGCTTGAAAGGTGCATGGGTCACTTTTAAAAGGGTGCCAAAAGGCCCCTTTTCTTCCTCTATATATTGGAGACTTGTCTTTGGAAAAATCATCTTCCACATTTGTAAGACGTAGCTCTGGCAAAATTTCACCTGAATCAATAAACACATTTTTTACCTCTATCTTGGTTAGATATCTCTGTGTATGTCTGAGTGTTAGTTTGTGTGTAGTCATTTCTTCTTGATGCTTCCACAGGTTCAACACTAACATACCTAGTGTCTATAAGGTGCCATTTTTGTAGCTGACAAGGAGAGCTATATTTGTAAGTGCAGAAATAGAATAAATTACCTTATAGTGTGCCTTTCACAACACCTTTGGTGAATCTCTATTTTCTGTATTTTCCATTAAATCCTCCCTGTCAAGCTCTTATAGCCTAGTCCTTTTGCTAGTTTGAAGTGTATGTATGTGTTTGTCTGATTTTAAGTGTGAGGGTGAGAAGGTCATATTTATTTTAGTGCATCACCTCCTTTAGAGTAGATTTGTTTTCCTATAATCTTTCTCCCTTTTCATCCCCCCATTATATATCTATTTATCTATATATATATATGTTAGCACTTACTGGAACAAATCAGATGCATCAAAGGGAGCTAGCCCTTACCTAGAGACTCTCCCCTCCTGCTTCGCTAGTCCCATAGGTGAGAGGGGAGTTCCCATTGTTGCGTGTGGAAGGAAGGAGCTCAACCTCACCTCGGGTACAATGGGAACTCCCCTCTCACCTATGGGACTAGCGAAGCAGGAGGGGAGAGTCTCTAGGTAAGGGCTAGCTCCCTTTGATGCATCTGATTTGTTCCAGTAAGTGCTAACATATATATATATATATATATATATATATATATATATATATATATATATGTTAGCACTTACTGGAACAAATCAGATGCATCAAAGGGAGCTAGCCCTTACCTAGAGACTCTCCCCTCCTGCTTCGCTAGTCCCATAGGTGAGAGGGGAGTTCCCATTGTTGCGTGTGGAAGGAAGGAGCTCAACCTCACCTCGGGTGCAATCCACTGCGTCAACACACACACAGACTAAATCAAGGTAGAATAAGAAATAAAACAAATAGGCAAATAAATAAAAAAATAAAACACCAAGAAAAGAAAAGAAACACAAAAAATAGAAAAATAACAAACAAATAATGGTTAATCACAATGTTAGTAAAAATAACACAACATAAATAATATGAAAATCATTGCCTCTAAAACATAGGAAATAATGAAATAAAAATAAAAATGGGGGAATAAAATAAAAAGAAGAGGGTGGCTAAACTATCTCCATAGGCACTAGGCAAGTGGACACTACCTACATAGTTCCATGGACATAACATCTAACAAAAACTTTAAGCCAAATATAGTTCTCCTAGGATATGGGATAAAATAAAATGATGAAAAAGAAAAACATGATGGATGTGATATAAGAATGAGCTCATAAAATGATGAGAGCATGGGGAAAAAGGACAAAAAAGATGGGGACACTAAATAACAAGTGGTTTCTTGTGATTTAGTAAGATTCCTATAATCCTTAAGGTAAAGAAGTGGTCAAATGTTTTTTTTTTAATAAAATGGTTTTACAAGTGTTTTTGGAATTTTTGGAGCATCTCAACTCGATTGAGAATGACGAGATACTAAATGATCCAAGCTCACAAAATGATAAGAGTGTACAAACTTGAGAATTGCTTATAAAATGGTGAGAGTGTGGAAAAGGGTGACTGAGCTAACCTCAACATGAATTAAGTGCTACCTACATAGTCCTAAAAGGACCTCAAGTCATAGTAGTTCCAACTTACAGTGGAGGAATATGACTAGGGTAGCATCTAATTCAAATAAAATATGAAAAGTTGGTATAAAGGCATAATATGACATAAGAATGGCAAGATGATACATCAAGGCACAATAAACAAGTGTTGCCCCTAGTTTTCCCATAGGTGTTTATAATTAGGAAATAATAACATAGGTCAATGATACTAATTTTTCCATAGGTGGTTATAATTAGTATCAAGATGGTCAGACACTGATTTGGTCATAGGCAGTTATAATTATGCCCACTTGGTATAGAGAACAAAACAAGAAATGAAGGATGCAACTACCAAAACTCTGTTAGACAAATCCAAAATATGACCTCTATTTATAATTCTTGATATAATTTTTAAAGCTAATCTGAATCTTCATACTGAAAGTGAAACCAATAGAACTAAACCAAGGTCAAACATGGTAGGTAGGGAGGGTCAAAACAACATGGTTGATAGGAAAGGTATGGTAGAATAGAATATGAAATGACACAGTGTTATAATAGTATAATGGTATGGTATAAATAAGAATGTTTATAATATGGTACAACTTGAAATGGTCCTTATAGATAATAAAAAAGGTCACTCAAGCATTATAATGCTTGATGTGTATAATGTCCACTGGCTCATCAAGTTCATCTCCATCTAGTGTGGTGAGCCTATATGCTCTAGTTCCATAGTCTGTAAAAATGATGAAAGGACCTACCTAGTTGGTCTTGAACTTGCCTTTATGCTTCTTCTTGATTGTGGTAATATTTTGGTTGTATTTAAGAACAAGAACACCAAGTTTAAATTCTCTATATTTCACACACCAATTGTAGTGACCACAAAGTCAATTGTAATATACTTGAAGGTTATTTACATTATCCATGAATTTATCATCAAGGAACTCTAGCTCTTGTAGGTGATCTACTTGACAGTATTCATCATCTAGGACATGCTTCAAAGAGATGCATAAAGAAGGTAACTCAACCTCAATGGGAAGTATAGCCTCAGTGTCATAAACAAGTGAGTATGGAGTGGCACTAGTTGGAGTGTGGTGATTGGTACATTATACCCAAAAGGTGTATAATATTTTAAGGTGACAACTATGGGTGGCATCATTGATAATATTTTTAAGGATGTTGACAATGGTGTTGTTAGATGCTTTTGATTGACTATTACCTTATGGGTAATATGCCATGGAAAAATGTTGAGTAATTTTATACTCAAGAGATAGAGATTTGAAATCCTTGTTTTTGAATGATCTACCATTATCAGATATAATGTAAAAGGGGATACCATAGTGGCAAATGAGATAGTTAAATATGAATTTGTAAATTTACTTTCCAGTCATGTAAGTGAGGGGTATAGATTCAACCCACTTAGTAAAGTATTTAGTGGTGGTAAGGATATGTTTATGACTATTGGATGAGGTAGGGTTTATCTTCCCAATGAGATCAAGGCACCATATAGAGAATGGCCATGGTGTAAGCATTGGTTTTAGAGTTTTGGCCAGGGTATGAATCAGATTGGTATATTATTGACATTTATCTCATGTTTTCACATATACAACTACATATGCATCCATTATTGGCCAATAATACCCAGTATGCAATAGATTTTTTGACAAGATGACCCCATTGGTGTGCTCTCCACATGCTCATTTTTAAACTTCCTATAATGCTAATATATATTCTACTAAAGTTAAACAAAAAATTAGAGTTCTATCGAAACTACAGTAGTATAGGTTTGTTCCAAGTAAGGTATAATATGTGATATGGTGGACAATGGATTTGCACTATTTATAAGATAAATTTGGTGGCATAATTTGGTTTTGAAGGTAATGGTAAAGTTATAAATACCAATTAGATCTAAGACCAAGAATATCATAAATCATTATGATAGTTGAAGGTTCATGAGTTGGTGCTAGCAGAGTTTTAATGAGAAACTAGTACTCCTTGGCTATATCTATATGTCGAATCAAAGATCCAATGGTAGCCATTATATCTATTTTTATATTACTATCCCTTGATATATGTTTGAATTGGATATCAGAAATCTATTATTTGAGAGTGTTGACTATGGCCTTGTATTATACTAGCTTGTCATCCTTGGTCTAAAAATGGTCAATAACCTGATTGATGATTAATTGAGAATCACCATAAACCTTTAGATGTGTTATGTTCCATTGTATTTCCTATCGAAGCCCTGTAATAAGTGTTTCATATTTAGCCATGTTATTAGTATAAGGAAATCTAATCCTGAATTACTTAGGGATTAGGTCCCCCTATGGAGTAATAAATAAAAGGCCTACCCCCAATCCATGTACTATGAATGATCCATCAAAATATATTTTCTAGTGTTAATCTTTAATATATGTTTCAATGATGGTTATAATGGACTCATTTGGGAATTGGAATGTTATCAGCTTTATATTTGTAAGGGGTGCTTCAACAAACTAATTTGCAATAACTTGCCCCTTGATGGATTTTTGGTTAACATATTCTATCTCAAATTCACTAAGAAGCATGATACATTTAGCCATGTGGTCTTATAAGGCTATTTTAGATAGTAGATACTTGAGTGGATCTACTTTGGAAATAAGCATAGTCTTATTGTTTAACATGTAATGTCATAATTTATAAGTTGTGAAGACCATGGATAAATATACTTTCTCAATAGGCATATAATTATGCTCATACATGATAAGTGTATGACTTATATAGTATACAACATGATATTTTCCATTATTATCATGCTGAGTTATAAGTTCCCCAAGGGATTTATCTATAGCTAATATATATAGGAGGAATGACTTTTTTGGCATTAAAGGCAATAAAATAGGTAGATTGGCAAGATAGTCATTTAGTTGTTGGAAAGCTTTTTAAAAATCATCATCCCAAAGAAATGTGACACCCTTTTTCAACAAATGTGGGAATGGGTGGCATTTGTCTACCAATTGAGAGATGAAACATATGATGGATTGGATTTTTCCCTACAAATTATGGAGCTGTTTCAAATTGGTTGATGGTGGTATATTTGTTATGTATTTTACTTTGGTTACATCAACTTTAATGTCTTGATAGGATATAATGAAGCCTATAAATTTTATTGAAGAAATCTAAACATACATATTTTAGGGTTAAACCTAACTTTATACTCATACAGTCTCTCAAATATCCTCATTAGTGTTGTTGGATGATCAGTGCTGGTCTTTGATTTACCTAGTGTGTCATCGACATAACATTCAACAATATCATACATCATATCATGAAATATAACTATCATGGCTCTTTGATAGGTAGACCATATGTTTTTAAGACCAAATAGCATAATATAATAACAAAATGTTCCCCATGGAGTGGTGAATGCTATTTTGTGTTGGTCTTCTAGCGCAATTCATATCTAATTATATCTTGAGAATCCATCCATCAGTGAAAGCATCTCATAACCCACTATGGAATAAAAATTCATGTTAATGTTTGGCAGAGGAAAGTCATCCTTGGGGTAGACCTTATTTATGTATCTAAAATTAGTGCAAATTTTGAATCCTTCTAGATTTTTGCTTATGGATACTACATTGGAAATCCATTTAGAATATTCAATTGGCCTAATACATATCACTTCCAAGAGTTTTAAAAATCTTTATTTACTAATATAGTAATACGAGGATGCATCTTGCATAATTTTTGTTTCATAGGTTTTGCATCAGGATGTACCCTAAGGTAGTGTATAACCAAGGTGGGGTTTAAACCTAGCATGTCAGAGTAAGCCCATGCAAATATATCAACAAATTTCCTCAAAAGGGATGTAAATACTTTGTGTTCCTCCTCAATGAGGGACACACCTAATTTAATCCCTTTCATGTCATCTGGAGTCTTGATATTAATCTCTATTGTGTCCTCTACTATAAGGGTTGAACCCTCTTCAAGAATAGTGGGAAAAGATTTAAACTACCCTGTAATGGTAGAGTCCTTAGTTAGTACTTGTTCCTCAAGTTTTCTTAGGCATGATGAATGAGAATCCCATAAAGGTAGGGATGGACATGTGACAAATATTGTTATAAACTCCTATATGATTTAGTCAAACACTTGTTGTTCTTCAAGACTGAACTTGGAACCATAATCAAGTTCATCTTTGGTGGTCTCCTAGATGATTTGATCAAAAGCCTATTCTTCCTTAAGGATAAACTCAGACTTGTAGATAAGTTTGGCATTTATGGTATTCCGATCTATGTTTAAAGAATGTTAAACACCCCCATCTAATGGTTCTTAAAATATTAGAGTAGTATGCGCAAACTTATGTAGATTTTTTATTTTACTCACATAAAATTACCATACATGGTTAATAAGCTCCTTAGGTTTGTTTGTTTGTTAATCAAATATTTATTTTCTTAGTTGATATATTGTTTTGATTTTTTGAACCACTATTAGGTTATTTTATAGGCTTGTCCATTCAATATGGGATTTACTCTTTTTTAGGCTTTGCTATCTTAGTATGTACCTTGTTATAGTTTGTTTTTTCTAACAAACTATTATTGTAGTTATACATTACTCCTCCATAGTATATTTTATCAGAGTGAGAAATGATAAAATTTTATGAGATTATTATGAAATATTATATTAATCAATATTACTTTATTTTCTAAGGTTGTTATTCTATCCTAAGAATTTTTATTCTATTCAAATCATTAATCTTTGTGATCCTATGTTTCGGTTTAATCCTATGGATCATTCAATCTCCTACCAGATCATTTCATGGTATCAAAGTGTGGAACTACCAGTTATAGGTTCCCACGTGCTTTGTGATATTCTCAGCAAAGACTTTGTTTGGTGTTGGTTTCATTTATAACACATGCTCCTTAGAATTTTTGTATTCTATATTTGTTTTATGCAAATCATATAATCAATGCATGGATTCATCTTGAACAAGGATCTATGAATCTCTAGATTGTAAAATCAAAGCATGTCTCTTATTCAAGGATATGTAAATTTGTTTTTTAAGCAAAGGATCTATGGATCTAACCTAGTGGGTAGCCACATCCTTAAAAAATATATGTTTATCACTTTGTAAGATAGGCCATCATTTTGAAATTTTATGCTTTTCCCTTATTAGGTGACCACCTACATTTGTTTTTTTGTGGTTTCCACCATAGGTTTTGAAGTTTGTTTTTTGAAAGCCAAGTTGTAGTTTTTATCTACATGTTTCTAATTAACATCTCATCAGCCATTTGGAAATGACATTTTCTATATAGATCATCACAACCAATCTTAATTAGCTTCCACCATGTTCAGATAGATATTATATCTAGGTAAATGTCTTTAGCAAATTTTGTCAACTTGATTCTTTTTGGAAAATAGCTAAGCTCAATAGTTTATAGCTATAATATATAGTAGGTCAGTCTACTGTTGGTTGAAAACCTGCATCAATTGGTAACTTACAGACCATCAATGAATTTTCTTTATCAAACAATTGATTTTACAAACATTTTTTAGGTTGTCTACTAGATTTTGAGATCACCACAACCACTCCTCTCAACTTTCATAGTGTCTAATAGATATTTAACGTAAATCTCTAGCTATAGTGGTATCTTCTAGAAATAGGCACAAATCTCTAGCTATCATGGTACTTTTTATAAATAGGTGAAACTAACATATTTGTTGATATTCATGAGTCTTAGGGATATATTTAATTATTATGGCATAACTACTCTCATTTTCTACTATTCATAGCTAGCTATCTATGGGTTTGGTGTAACTGATCGATCACTCAACTCATTTTAAGCTCAATGGCTTACAACTACTCACCACTACATTCATTTGGATGGTATACCTTGATTAAGGTTGGTATTTTTTAAATACTTGTTATTTGAAAAAAAAATCTTCTATAATAGTTTAAGAATTGTTTAAACTTGTTAAAATTTTTGCAAACAATTGAGAGTTTTTCCATACATATTGGACATTTGATATAAAGGAAAATAAGGCAAACCATTATATTAGAAGTGTCTATAAAGTATTTGAAAATTTCTATGTAAAACTTGAAAAAAAATTGTTATTTGTTTCAAGTAAAGGGGGGTTATTTCCATCATAAGATGTTAAACTTGTAAGGGGGGTTATTTATTTAGTCAAACATTTGTATTGAAGAATATAATGTTGTGATTATTTTTTGTTACTTCCTCTTCTCAAGAAATGATTCTTGTATGTTTGATCCTCTTGACTCCAATTATCATGTTTAGAAATTGAAGATGGAGTAGCTTCTTATGTCAAAAGGCTTGTAGAGGATTTTTGATGACACGGTTCCCACAATGTTCACTTTTGAGAAAAACAAGTATGCATACAGTTGTAAGTAGGATGAGGATCTTGGTTTGATTGGCCTCAACGTCTCAAAAAACATTCAATTTCATATTTTTGATGCAAAATCACCAAAAGAGGTATGAGATAAATTTAAAAACCTTTTTGACAAAGTCAATGAGTTTAAAATGTCACAACTAGATGTTGAGTCAAATTCCATTTTGCCTTTTAATATTTCTTTCATAGAAGAATTTCTTGAAAAATTTAAGTTTCTTAGATCACAGTTGAAAGTAGGTGATAAAGAAAAAATTGATAAGGAATGTATTTTTTTTATTTTGTCTAAACTAAAAGGACCATATGGTGTTTTATTGTCTGCCTTTTATACTATGATGGACACACTAGGTGATGAATTTAAGTGGCCCTCCTTTGAAGTATTTTATGAGAGATTGAATAGAGAAAAAACTAAACTAATGTCTCTAGATGATCTTCCAAGTGATAGTCATGATTTTATTTTAAACAAATCCAAAGGGAAACCATCATCTAACCCTAAATCAAAAACACCACCTTCCAAAACAACTAAATCTTCGTCTCAGCCTCCTAAGCCTTCTCAGTCATGAAGGTCTAAACAACCTTTTAGGAAAAATAAGAATTATGACCCTTGTAGATTTTGTTGGGGAAAAAACCATTAAGAATCATGTTGTTTCAAATAAAATGAAAGATCTAGAAGCTACAATTAAACAACATAAGATTTCACTACCTTTTCAATCATATACTAAAAATTCATCAGGTAAAGGGAAAACTCTTTCATTTAGAGTTATATCTGCATGTAATGATGATTGGATATTTAATTTAGGTTCTTCTCACCATCTCACCCATTCACAAGATGTTCTTACTTCTCTCTTTGAATGTAATACTTTAGAGATAGTTCTTGGGACCTCTTCACGAGTTGATGTTTTAGGATCAGACACAGTTGAAATGCATAGTGGTTTCATTAATAATGTATTGTATGTACCAAAAATGTCTTCAAATTTACTATCTATGTATCAAATTTTTAATTCAAGGAGTGGAAAAACTATAGATCTTACTTCCACAAATGTTGTAATTATGGAAAGTACTGATCCTAGTGATATAATAGCTAGAGGAGTTGTAAACCATGATACTAAGCTCTACACTTTTGATAGTTTTGAGTCTAATTCATCTTCTATTTCATCTCTTGTGGCTCATGGTGATTCACTAGGAAAAATATGGCATGATAGGTTGGGGCATTTGAATTTTAGGTAAATATAATAGATGAGTGTAAAACATATTTTAAATGGCCTACCAAAGGTCTCTTGTGTTTTCAGAGTATAATTGGGTTATCTAGTTGGTAAAAAACACTCAGATCCATTTTAAATTAGTAAGGTGAAGCATGCAATTGCACCTTTAGGTCTAGTTTGTAGTGATTTTATGTATTTTCCAACTTGATCTTTTCAAGGAGCCAAGTATGTACTCACATTCATTGATGATTGTATCAATAGAACTTGGGTTTATTTTCTCATGTTCAAAAGTGAAGTGTTTAAAACCTTCAAAAATTTCAAAGTTTTTGTGGAAAAATAATCTTACATTTCTCTTAAAAAGACACACACTGACGATGGGGGGAATATGATAGTAATGCATTCCTTGAATTTTATATTGAACATGACATTCAACATCAGTTCTCTGTGTCATACACTCCACAATAGAATGGCGTAGTTGAGAGAAATAATCACACTTTGAAGGAAATGAAAAATTTCATGTTTCATTCAAAACATTTGCCACCAAAATATTGGGCTAAAGCAGTAAATTTTGCCAATTACATACAGAATCACATGCCACACAAGGTTGTGTGAAACATGACACCTAAAGAAGCTTGGTCAGGCATCAAGCTTGATATTTTAGATTTATATGTTTTTGGAAGTATGGTTTGTAGAGAGGATTAAAAATTAAGTTAGTCAAGAATTAGTCCATAAATAATCAAACATGCATCAAGAACTAACTAACCAAGCCTATCTATTACTATGGGAATTACAAAGGATAACAAGAAACAAATGAAAGAAAGCAACACCATATTACCTTTCCAAATGGATTCACCATACCCATGTGGATAAAAAAAATATTCTCCCTTGATCAAGCATCTTTGTCTTTGTCAACAATGGTGGTAAGCTCCTCCAATGCCTAAAGAATACTCCATAAAACCTAGGCTCTTGATTGTAAATGACTAAACTAGCCTATAAATGAATCTTGCAAGAAAAATCTATGATCAAATGCAAAACCTTGTGGAAAACATTTCACATTATAACTTTGCAATATTCAAGCTTTGAAGATATTTGATCATAATAACCTTGCACCAAAATAACTTTGAAATGATGTTCATGGCCTCTCTATTTATAGATTTTTGAGATTGGTCAGGATCAACCATAACCGTCCATCTCAAAATTGAGATGTGTGGCCATGGATAATCTTAATATTTGGAATTAAATCCATAATTATTTTCATCATGACCTTGGAAGAAGGGGAATTGAAGAGGCATGTGAGGCATTGAAGAGGTATGGGTGACCCATAATCTTGATATTTGTGGCATTTATGGCCTAGGGATGTCTTCTCAAGAAATGAGGTCACCTGATGATGTAGTTAATAGGAATAAATTTTAAAAAAGAAATATTCAATAAATCTCATGAAAAATCCACTTAAGTTCTTGATTTGGATTAATTAGCCTTAAACAAGGTTAATCAACATTTGTGCAATTATTTGAAAATTGGCCCTCAGTTAATCAAAATGGTCAGAAAGTCATTTTACTAAGTTGTAATTTGACTCGAGAAGAATTAGAAGGTGATGTTAGATGTGTTGGAACCATATTCCCATTTAGGATGTTTCCAAAAACAAATAACAAAGGTACGTGATGTGTAATAATGAATTAGAAGAAAAGATTGATCCAGAGCATAAAAAGTGAAATCATCATTTTGACTTGAAATGAATTAATCAAAGTTAGATGATCCATAAATTGCATTACCCTATTTAGGGATACTTTGACCTAACTTGGCACTTTTAAATGATAATTTTGAACCATTTAGTACATTTTATGGATTTTAACTAAAATTTACATTTGAGTGTAATTTGAGTAAGATTGATAATTTCAACACAAATGGTGTTAGGAATTAGATGTCTACATTTTACCCTATTTGAGAAGGTGTAGTGAGACATTCAGGTGAAGCAATGTCTTTTGAAAGAAAAGAGTTGTCAAGAAGAAATTGGAATAGACCCATGATGTCCCCTTAAGAGGACATACTAGGATAAAAGAAAAGGATGGACTCTCGAAAAGAGCGAGAAAGTGAGAGATTAACCCATGGAATATATCACATCCAAATGAGCTAATGCTTTCAGATGTGATTACCATAAATGATCAAAATATAATTAAAGTTATAATAGGACCCAAAAATGGGGTGAATGGGAAAGATATAATCCATAAATTTAAGGGACACACTGTAAATGTACCTAATTTTAGAGTACAAGATACACGCTTATAACATTGATCAATCTTGAGACAAGTTTCACACTAAACAATTGCCATCATGGGCTTTAATGTGGAGAGCTTGGAATTAGAGGAAAAGAAAGAATGTTCTACTTTAGGAAGGAAAGCACCACTATAATGAGGTCTCTAAAGGGAAGATAATAAGTACTCTAGTAGAGCATATTTGATCATGATGAAATAGTTTTACCCCAGTAGGGCGAATCTCGATCATTGATAATGAATAAATAATGATTTGCCCCTATAGATCTGATTTGATTTATATTTAGTTTAGATGTTGTGCCCCATCATGGGTAATTGGTAAGAAAAATAGATCAAAGATATAATTGAAAAGATAGGTTAAAGTGAGCAGGCACAAATGTACATGTGATGGTGTAATGGCTTAGAAAGCCATATAAAACCAAGCATATGAGAATTCATAAAGTGATGATAGATGTAAAATAAGAATGGAGATATCTGAGCTGACTTCAATATATATTGAGCACTGCCTATATGGTTCCATGGACTCATGTTCCACTATGAACTTCAGGCTAATGTAGTTCACCCAAGTTTGGGAGAGAATGAAATGAAGAATGATGAAAAATGACCAAGAATTGATTAGATGCACAATGTATGCGAAGAGATGCATGACTAAACATAGACAAATAAGACTAAAATGCATGTTACCTAGATGCCTAATTCCATATCATGTTCCTAGGTTTTGCAATACGTTCTTGAGAATTATTCATAAAGCTGATGTTGATGTTAAGATGTTGAGACCTGAGCACCAAGTACTTGCTATAGAAAAAGAAATTAGGCATGATAAGTATGAATAACTTAAAATGACATGATATTCCAATTATGCTAAGCCATTTCAAATGTGAACACCTATAACTAAGGATAATGGTAAAATAATGACCAAAACTAGAGTTACAACAAAAAAGCAAAAGATAAAGAAAATGATAAACATAAATGAACCTAATTTGAAATCAAGATATGATCTATCAAGACTTAAGTAGGAAAAAAAATGTTCAAAAATAAAAGGAAAGAACATCTTAATTACATGAGACCAAGATATGAATAATCAAGATTCATGTGGACCATCAAGGTATTCTTGAACACAAAATAGAAAAGAAAAAAGCAAAAAAAAAAAAAAAAAAAAAAAAAAAAAAAAAAAAAAAAACAAGACCAAGAATGAACAAGAAGTAATAAAAAGAGAATAAAAGGAGATATGTGAAAGCACATTGAAACACCAAGAAAACATAACAAAACACCAAGAAAACTCAAATAAACACACACAAACAAAAACCAAGTTAGTGTGGTTTAAAGATAAATGTTCATGCATGTGTGGTAGAGGTGTTACTTTCTACCACATCATAACAAAGAACAATGACACACAAATTATTCCCTAATTAATAATGATATAATAAATGGGGGAAGAGAAGAAAAGGAAGGGGTTGGTTGAACTGACCCTAGATGTATAAGACAAGTGGATGCTACCTACATAGTTCCATGGATGCATGTTCTAACATGAACTTCATGCCAAATGTAGTTCCATGGAAATGGGATAGAAGAAAAATGATAGTAAGACTATTTTGATTAATGTTATAGAAGAAATGGAAGATATGATAAACAAATGAGAATGGTCTGGCAAACAAGAAGCTAATGAGATGAAAAATAATGATCTTGCAAAATGACAAGTGTGTGGGATAATATGAAATGAACTAGTGTTTCTGTGCTTGTAAAATGGCAAGAGCATTCAAACTTAACAATTTCTCACAAAATGGTGAGAGCATGGGATGGTGGAATGGGAATGTATAAATGTATAGAAGCATGATATAATGCTTTTGTTCTATTGTGGATCATGTTTTGATGTTTTTGGTATTTTCAAAGTATTTCTAATGTTTTTGGTGTTTTTGGATAAAATATGCACAAGGTGGGACCATCTAGTTGAGGAGATGCATATCCTAAGAGTAGAGGTTATAATAAGATAGCTAAGCTAGTTGTAATGGCCCATGCTCATAAATCAGTGAGAGTGAGGTTCTTGATAAAATAAGAAAGAGTAGAAAATACTTTATATTGAGAAAATCTGACTGTTCACCTATTTAAAGCTTCACAAGACAGTCTTGGTTGAGTTGCTTTGTATAACTATTGCTAAATATTTTCATAATGTTCATGAGACAATCAAGATCATAATTGGATAAGGGACAAAAAGTGTTCAAGCTTATAACATGCCTTAGATAGAACAAAGAATATTCCTCTTGAAGAGAGCAATCCAAAATGGGATGAAGAATGTGTTTAGATTGCCAAGGGTTCAAAGACTTTAGTGTCAAGATTTATGAAAAGTAGACTAGGGTAGTATAAAATGTGTTTAAGATAAGATAAAAGGGTGGGATAAAATTACAACACAAGTTGCCCCCAAGTTAGGGGTCTTATAGATAATGGTTCAAAGTTGTTCATGCGTAGAATCTCTTAAGGTGTATGATGTTCATGGGATCTAAAATTTCTTCACCATTAGGTTTAGCCAATCGATATGCTCCTGATCTATAGTTTACTATGATGATATATGGTCCTAACCAATTAGGCTAAAACTTGCCTTTATTTTTGGGTTCAACATTCATGTTTTTTTGGTTCTCTTTCAAAACTAAGTCACCAATCTCAAATTCTGTAGGGAGAATGAATTTTTTGTAGCTTCTCTAAAGTCTATTCTGATAGGCCTACAAGCTTTCTAGGGTAGCAAAATACTTACCATCAAAAAGTTCTAGTTCTTACAGCTATGAGGCTCTATAGTCTTCATCATCTTCAATGTGCTCTAGTGATATTCTTAATGATGGGATCTCAATCTTGACTGGGATGATAGATTCAATGCCAAAAACAAGGGAGTATAGAGTAGCTCTAGTTGGGGTGCGATGATTGGTTCTATAAGCTCAGAGGGTAGGAAAGAGTTGCAAGTGCCAATTATGGCCAACATCATTGACAATATTTTTTAAGATGGCTAGAATAGTTTTATTTGATGCTTCAAATTTTCCATTGAATTTTGGGTATATGGAGTGGATTTATTATGCTTGCTATTGAATTTTGCATAAAGATATTTCACATCTTGGTTCACAAAGGATCCACCATTATCAAATATAATACGGGTTGGGATGCCATATCGACAAATGATATGGTAGTGAATGAATTTGGTTATTTTTTTCTCGATAATATAAGTGATAGGAATGGCCTCAATATACTTGGTAAAGTACTCAATTGAATTCAAAATGTGCTCATGGCCATCTGAAGATGTTGGGTTAATTTTTCTAATGAGATCGAGACCACATGTTGAGAATGACCATGGTGTTGTAATCAGCTACAATGGTAAGGAAGGTGTATGTATCAAGTTACCATACTGCTGACAAGGAACACACTTCTTTACATAATTACAAGCATTTGTCTCCATTTTAGGCCAATAATAGCCTATTTTGAGAAGTTTCTTTGCTAGGATTATATCATTGGTATGGACCCCACACATTCGTTTATGAACCTCCTTTAGTACCAGCATAGATTCTCCCAAAGATAAACAATGAAGAAGTCTTCTATCATAGCCTTTTTGATAAATCATGTTTCCAAGGAGAATATAACGTGTTAAGTGATGAAAGAATAGTTTTTTCTAGTTGTTGGAAAGGTTGTCAAGAAATACATGACTATGGAAATAGTTATAAAAGTTTTGGTACCATGGTAACTCAGGTGAGGGATTAGGATCATCAATGGTGCATATCCTCTCTAAATTTGATAAAATATGTGCTGACTAAAGAAGATTTTCAATCAAGAACTAATACTCTTTAGCACTATCATATATTTGAATCATTGAACTAATTGTTGCCATGGCATCATTAGATATGTTGTTGACTCATAAAACTTGCTCAAACTACAAAGATTTAAAATGTGTTTTAAGGTTATCAAAAATTTGCTTATAAGGAACAAGCTTATCATCTATTATTTGATACTGATCAATTATCTAATTTATGATTAGATATAAATGTGCATAGACCTTTAAGCTTTTAATATCCCATTATATGACAAGATGAAGCCTTACAACCAATGCCTCATATTTGGCCATATTATTTGTACACTAAAATTGTATATGGAATGCTTTGGGGATCAAATCCCCCTATGGTATGATCAACAATATGCCAGCTCTAGACCTTTGAGATATGAAGGATCCATCAAAATAGAGTGTCCATTATTCAAGTTCTTATGATACTTGTTCTCTGAAAGGTCAAAGTTGAGAGGTTGAGTGGATGTAATAGGAGCTTTTGTAAGTTGGTTAGTAAGAATTTGACATTTGATTACCTTCTAATTTTGGTACTCAATATCAAACTCACTGAGAAGCATAATCCATTTAGCCATGCATCCTTGAAGAGATACTTTAGATAAAAGGAACTTGAGAGGATATACCTTAGTGATAACAATAGTTTTGTTATTTAGCATATAATGTCACAATTTTGAGTGGAAAACACCATAGGTAAATATGCCTTCTCAATAGGAATATAATTATGTTCATAGGCTACCAATGTGTAGCTTAAATAATAAACCATGTGTTCCTTACCATGATCATCATGTTAAGGCAAAAGTTCCCCCAGTGCATGTGTGATGGCTGATATATAAAGAAGCAGTGGCCTTCCTTGTATTAAAGGTCATAAAACTGGTGGATTGGCCAAGTATGTTTTAAGCTTTGCAAATGCTATATGAAAACCTTCATCCCACTGAAATGTTACCCCTTTCCTTAAGATATGGGTAAATGGGTGGCAGTTATCTACCAATTGAGAAATGAACCTATGTATAGACTGGACCTTTCCTTGTAGGCATCACAACTATTTAAGACTATTTGGTGAACGCATTTCCATAATAGTGGTGACCTTTGTAGGGTCAAATTCAATCCCTCATTATGATACAATGAACCCTAGCAATTTTCTTGATGTGACTCCAAAGACACATTTATTAGGATTCAAACAGACTTTATATGTACCAAGCCTCTCAAATATTCTTCTTAGAATGCTAGGGTGTCCTGCTCTTGTTCTTGATTTGGCTAGTATATCATCAACATAGTCCTCAACAATGTCATGCATCATGTCATGGAAGATGACAATAATTACACACTGATATGTAGCTCTATCATTCTTCAAACCAAATGGCATGACTTGGTAATAAAATGTCCCCAATGGAATGGTGAACATGGTCTTATGTTGATCTTCAGGAGCTATCTTGATTTGATTATAAGTATAAAATACATCCATTAAGGATAGCATCTCATACCCAGTAGTTGAGTCGATAATCATGTCAATGTTGGGTAGAGGAAAATCATCTTTGGGGCATGCTTTGTTGATATCATGAAAATTAGTACATACACATATGCCTAAGGTCTTTTTACTTACTATCACTATGTTGGAAGTCCATTCAAATTAGTCTAGTGGTATGATAAAATTGGCTCCTAAAAACTTTTCTAACTTGACCTTAACCAAAAAGGTGATGCATGGATGCATCTTTTTCAACTTTCGCTTGACTGGTTTAACATTAGGGTGAATAACAAGATGATGCATAATTAAATCTAGATCCAGGCCTGGCATGTCAAAATATGCCCATGAAAATATGTCTATATAATCCTTAAGAATGGGTATAATATGTTCACATTCTGCTTCAGTAAGGGAAGCTCCAAGATAAATAATTTTGGGTTCCTCATGGGTTCCTAAATTCACTTCTGTTATACCCTCCATAAGGAGTATAGATCCATCTTCTAGAATTATAGGAAATGTATGGTTGTGATCTTCTACTATATCTTCTTATTATTCCTCCCAAATATTTGGATAATACAAAGAATCAGAATCTACCTTCTCAGGTAAAGACTGATTGGCAAAGACATCTAGAAATTCAAGAGTAAGATGCTCAAATATTTGATGTTGTTATGAAGAGATGCTTGTACTAGCTATGGAAATTGGGCTAGATGGACTTTCTACATTTTGAGGGGATGAGCAAACTTTCCCACCTAGGAGTGCCTAAAATAGGTTTTCACTCATATGCTTGTGTTTTTCTTTACTTTTTCCCTGATCAAAAAGTGCCTCAAAGAGGTTTTCACCTGAAGATCTTAATGTTTGTTATTTATTATGACCAATAAAGTTTGCCTGCTCTTCAAAGTAGGCAAAATAATTTAATGAAAAATCAAAACCCTTCTTATGATCCCCAATGGGGAATGCATCTCGTAAGCCCATGTATTTTGCAATTGATTCTTCATTTTGGAACTAATTGAGGCATATGACCTAATTTTTTTGATCCCAATGTATGAGTTTTGGATGGCAAAGACATAGGCTATAGTGAGGGTTTGATTTAGGATGGGACGAACCAATGGTAAAGATATAATGCCCTAATTTAGGAAGGGAAGCACCACTAGGATGGGTTTCTACTTTAGGATGGGAAGCTCTAATAGGTGTTATGGTCAATATGGAATTTGAATCAAACAAATCTGAATTAAAAAGCTCATCAAAAAGGCTATAATGGGATGTTGTGTCACTGGTAGGAGTCTTGTTACTAGTCACTTTGGAAGAGTCACTACCAAATGTTATGAGGTCATCCTCTGGTGTGGTTTAAATCTTAGACCAAGATTCCAATTGACAAATCTAGCTGATAAGGGTTCTGAAATTCCTTATACTTGTGGGCCAAGGCCTTTCCCTTTATAGTCAAGATGATCCATTATCCTATTAGGGATAGGATACTTTGGATTCTAAAAAAAATCCACAAGGCCCTTGGAATATAACCAATCTCCCTCAGTAAAATCCTCTTGATCTTTCTTTGGTGCAATTGCAAGTACAAAAACCATAAGAGGTTTTTTTTGCTTCTTTGGTTGCCAAATCTGATCAAGTCTATTAGGAGTCTAGGAATTTTTAGGCTTACCAAATGTTTTAGGGGATTTTGGTAATTTTTAATATGGATTATGTCCTTTAGATGGTATGTGGAAATTCCTACATCTTTAATAATCGCATATTTGACTAGATCTATAGGAAATGGATCAGTTAAAGTGGAGGCTAGATCACCAGGGTTTATATAATTAGATGGATATGGATGAGAAATGATGGATTTTTTCTTCTTTGTAATGAATTTAGAACTTGGGAAATAGTTATAATTATGAAACTCTACTTTAAGATGTTTTTGGTATTGGTATGGTTGTTGATCAATGAGAATAGTAACCTCAATCCCATCATGGGTAAACTTAAGGCATTCGTGAAGAGTGGATATAACTACCTATACTTCCTAGATCCAAGGATGACCAAGAAGTATGTTATAAGGAAGCTCAATATACACAATATGGAATAGTGTGTGATGAGAAATAGACCTAACCATGAATGGCAACCAAATTGTAACAGATGACTCCCTCTCCGCATTGTCATAAGCCTTGATTGTAATAGCCTCTAGTTGAATGTCTTTGTCCATATAACCCAATCATCACACCAATCAAAGAGATATGATGTTCAACCCTAAACCATTATCTATAAGAAACCACTTGATATTATGATCTACAAATATTATCTCAATGTATAGTGGGTTATTATGGTTTGGGCCAAGGGTGGACATGTCCTTTTGATCAAATGTAATTTGCCAAAATGAATACAAATGTCCAACTAGGTTCTAGAATTGATCAAGGTTTATATCATTATGCATAATAGACTCTTTTAAAAGTTTGTTGAGGATGGTTCTATGGACACCAGATGTCTGTAAGAGTTCTAAATGGAAATTTGTGTAGGGGTTTTATCTAATTGATCTGTTATACTATAAGACCTTTAAATTGTGGATTGAACTAGTTTAGTCTTTGTTGGGATAGTATTTGGCTTTATAACCATTGGCACAATATTCTCATTAGGTTTATGAAAATAAGTGGGTGAAGGGCCTTGAATGGTAATTTTTGGGTGTCTAGTTGTGATTGCACAACCTAGAGGTGATAAGGAGTTATTAAAATTAAAAGAGCGAGGCAAAGTGCCTTGAATGGTGACTTACAGGTGATTAACTATATTGCTATAATTTTGGGTCAGTGAGGAGCCTTTACAAGAATGGTACTATTATTTAGGATTAGTAACCCATGCAAATGGAGTAGCATTATGATGATGTGAACTTGACATGATATTACTAGGGGGAGAGGGTGTTGACCCTATAATGATGGGTCTCATATTATGAGGAACATGAGATTGACCACATGGTGTCACAGTAACAGTGGTGATGTGGGTTACAAAAATGCATCCCATAGTTTTATTATAGTCTTAAGGTACATTTTTATAAGCCACATTATTAGTTTGGGCTTTATGATCTTGATTATGCTCATTATGATTCTGACCTTGTTGTTGATTCTGGTTTTGCCTCTATCCTTGATTGTGACCATTTTGATTGTTTCTTGGTAGTAGTGGACCATGTAAAGGAAAGGGGTATTTATAGATTCCTATATCCTAATTTTTGTCTTGTTTAGGGGCTAACTTAATTTCCATCTCACCATTTTCAATAAAGTCCTCAATAATATGTCATAATTGAATGCAACAATATGCACCATGGCTAGCAACATGATGAAAATTACACCATTCATTCTCTTTATACTAGGTTTTGGTTGATCTTGAAGAAACGGCCTTAATACTGGCCATATAATTAAATTAGTTGCAATGACCTTTTGTAACACTATTTTAACCTATTCTCTTAACTTGATAAAGACTCTAATATTGTTATGAAATGTCCTTCATGGAGGTTGTATTTACAAAGTAGGTAGTTGATTTAGGGAAGTTAATTATACATTTGGAGGAGGCATAACATGTACCATTTGTGCATGTCTTTTTTCTATCACCCTATTTCCAATCATGTTCTTATTTTTGCTAAAGCCCTTAGGCTTATCTTTCATAACTATTTGAGCTAGTGATTGAGTCTAATTAGATGCTTAACCTTGTGCAAAAATGTTAACAAGGCCTCTAACAATAAGAGCCTTCTCAATCTGCACTCCTTTGTCAATAATTTCTTCAAATGAGTTAGCACAAGCTAACCATAGATTATGCAAAACTTTAGGATGCAAATTATATGCAAAAATATCAACCAACTATTTGTCTAGTAAATTATGTTGAAAACGGCCTGCCAATGCTCTCCACCTTTGTAGATATGCAGTGAAACTTTCACCATCATGCTACTTGGCTTTGCATAAGTAAATAATGATCAATTCATTTTTTATGTTATATGAGAAATGGTTAATGAATTTTTTTAATAATTCATTCTAATCTGTTATTGATCCATTGGGTAGTTTAAGTATCTAATCAAGAGCTTGTCTTGATAAACTTTTAGTAAATACTCATAGTAAGTATTCACTGCTATATGCAACCTTTTGACATAAGATGAAGAATGCTTGTATGTGTTCATGCATATCTCCTTTCCCTTTGTACTTATCAAATTTGGGTGCCTCAAAATGAGGTGGAAAGGGGTTTTGGAGAATAGATAAGTCAAATAGATATGTCTCATAGAATTTATACTTTTTGACCCTATTATTCATCTCCAATCTTTGGACAATTTCCTTCATAGAGTTCCATTCTTGCATGTTTGGTGTATTTTTGGATTAGATAAGATGCTATTAGGGTAGAATGTGCTCTTGGTTTTATTTCTATTGGGGTAGAATGTGCCCTGTATTTTTTTATTGTTGGGGTGGAATGTACCCCTAGTTTTGTTGCTGGTGGGGTGGAATGTGCCCCTAGTTTTGTTGCTACTGGGGTGGAATGTGCCCCTAGTTTTTTTTTGTTGGGGTGGAATGTGAAACTAGTTTTATTTATATTGGGGTGGAATGTGCCCTTGGTTTTTTTTCTATTGGGTTGGAATGTGACCCTAATTTTGTTGTTGTTGGGGTGGAATGTGCCCCTAATTTTGTTGCTATTGGGGTGGAATGTGCCCCTGATTTTGTTGTTGTTGGGGTGGAATGTGCCCTTGATTTTGTGTGTATCTATAGAGAGTGTATACCTTTCAATCCATGATTTGGTTCTAATTTGATGCTTGAGTTAAGAACATAGGTTGTTGATTCTTGGATTGTAAAATATTCCCTGAATTTGGTTGTTTTGTACTTTACTAATTTTAGAATTTTCTATGTTTATTTACTAGTCTTTGGGTTGGTTGACAAGAATATCCAAATTATCTTGAGGGATTTCCTCAATTTGGAGTAAATGTTTGGGTTTAAAAGGTTCTTAATGATTTAAAAATGTATGTTCTATGTCAAATGGAACATCTTGTAAGGTCTCTTATGTCTTTAACTATTCATTTAGATTTCCTTGATCTACTATGGTAATGTTCTCATCCAATAATTGTTGCACACTTTCCACCATATCTTCATGTTATTTAGAAGCATTATTGTGAATCAAAGTGGCAACTAGGGAGTCATTTAAGTCTATGATAAGTTGATCTGCATATCATTGACTTATTATCTTGATCTTAGCTAGAAGATCCAGATTTATGGGTTTTGACTCTATTTGTATTTCCTTTCCTTTGTTAGAGGAAGAAGGTATGTATATTTGTGCACAATATTTCTCTTGCCATCATTGTTATCCTTCTCTAACTAAGGTATGCAATTGTTCTATAGGAAAATTAGAAGGTAGTCTAGCACCTAATTCTATCAATCGAAGAAGGGATTCATCTTGATCATCTTGGGGTTGATATTCATTGTAATCATCTTCAAATCCTACTATTGTAGGGATCTCATCAAAAATAATGGGGTTATCTTGACCATCATAAAATTGATCATCCTCATAACTAAGACCATAAGAGGTGCCACTATGAGTGAACCTTTGAGTCATGTCTAAAAATATCTTTTCTATGTATTGACTAACTTTGGACCAATGTTCAACAACCAATCAAAGTATGCTTTGGATCTCTTTTAAACAAATAACCAAGGTACCAATGAGACTATAAGGGAGGGTGGTTTAAAACCATGCATAATTTAGAAGATTTGGTTAACAATTTTACCCAACCTTTATTAAATTTGAAATCATATAGATTGGAAGAGAGTAAGGTAACTCAAAGACCCAAGGTGAAAACTAGTACACCAAAGCCTAGATCTTTGTGATACACCCACACTACAAAAGCTAGCTTCAACTTTAACAACTTTACCCTATAAGTTTATAGGAAAGCTTTATGTATTACGAAGAAGAAAAATTGAACTATGTAACTCAAGATGTAAAAACATATGTGAATCACTAAGTATAAATCTAGGACCAAATAGGAAGCACAACATCACCACATGATTCTAGTAGGATAAAATATGTTCTAGGACCCAAAGCATGAGTGATACACAAGATGAATTGAGTCCACCTAAGATGATAATTTTATTTTGAGTCTTAATATATTACCTTCAATCTAAATAGAAAATTAAACCCAAATTAAAATAAGGTTAGTGAATAAATGGTGAACCCACTTTGATGCACCAACCCTTAGAACTCAAAAAGGTTCAATTTTGAATGTGGACTATAAATGAAGGATTTAAACAAATTAGGTAAAAGATCTAGACTCAATTGGGAAACATGACTATGCCAAAGTGGAAGACATGACACAAAGCTTTTGATAATAAATTGAATAAGGAAAAGATGAATTTTCCATTTGGACAATGTAATGCCTCCCTTGCTCAAGAAAATTGAGGACAATGTGTTTTGGTTAAGTTCATTGAGTTAACAAGAAGTTTTAGACACAAATCAAGACCAAGTAAGCTAATGACAAAAAACAAATGTCTTAATTATAAAATTATAAGTTATGGAAAAGTGGGGTCTAAGTAAACTATCAAGTTTTTAATCATTCTAGGGGAATCAATTCCACAATGACTTTCATGTTAAATGATACAAAAGACAAACATGGAAATTGGGTGACCATGGAATTGGCTAGTTATAAAAAGCTCTAGTCCTTTTTACAACCACTACATCCTATTATTTTCTTAGTGTAGTGTGATATCCAAATGTAGATACATCCCATGTGCAACTCCATAGGAGTCAAATGAAGTCAATGCCAGGAGGTGAAACCCTGGGTCAAAGCTTCCCTAAATAACTCATGGGAGGTAATGACATCTCCCTCACAAGCCAAGTTTGCACAAAAATAAATAAATCATAAAATAGAAAGACTTTTGGGTTATTTTTAAGATCATCCAAACTTTGGTGAGTTTTTGGGGAGTGATTTAAATGAAATTGTTTCTAAGCCTTGGACTAGGCCATTTGCAATAGGAATAACACTTTTGATTATAAGGGTTCCCTATAGGGGACAAATAGAAGAGCATACAAAAAAAATTCCTCTTTTTTCTAAACAAAAACTAAGTAAACAACTATTACAAACAAGAATTGACAAGTGTGTTCAATTTTAAACCCAAATGAAATTTTTGGTGGTGTTCATTTGACCTCTTGGTCTTAGTTGCAAACTTTGAAAACATTCACCAAAACATCTAAATTCTTTGTTAAACACATAAAACAAAGTTCCTAGTTGATTTTTAAGAATTTAAGAGGTGATTTAAACATGTTTTTATGAAATCAAAAGTTTGCTCTTACAACAAAAATGTCAACATGTCCTTTAGTTTTGAAGTTCTTTCTAGCTTGAAATAATGAACTTTGAAAAATTAGGTCTTAGGTCTATGATTTTGGAAACACATAGTGACCAACATCAATTATTACAACTGACAACAGTTACTTTGGCCAATTGGGACCTGACTAATGTTGATTTTGCTAACTAAAGTTTTTAAATCTAGTTAATCAATGTCGGTATCACTTGTTGACATTGGTTACTATGTAAAATTGTGGCAAATAAAAATGGAAAAATAAAGTTAGAAAATTAATTTGTATGAGTTTTAAGGGTCCAAATGGACATTTTAGAGTTCTAAAGTGATCTTCTTTAGTTGTGAGATGTGTCTAGTCCCACCAGGCATGCCAAGATATAGAGAGGATTACAAAGCAAGTTAATCAAGCATTAGTCCATAAATAATGAAATGTGCATAAAGAACTAACTAACCAAGCCTATCTATTCCTATGGGAATTACAAAGGATAATAAGAAACAAATGAAACAAAGCAACACCATATTACCTTTTTAAATGGATTCACCATACCCATGTGGATCAAAAACATGTTCTCCCTTGATCAAGCATCTTTGTCTTTACCAAAAATGGTGGTAATCTCCTCCAATGCCTAAAAAACACTCCATAAAACCTAGGCTCTTGATTGTAAATGACTAAACTAGCCTATCAATGAATCTTGCAAGCAAAATCTATGATCAACTGTAAAACCTTGTGGAAACAATTTCACATTATAACTTTTCAATATTCAACATTTGAAAATAATTGAGCATAATAACCTTGCACCAAAATAGCTTCGAAATGATGTTCATGGCCTCTCTATTTATAGATTTTTGAGATTGGTTAAGATCAACCATGGTCGTCCATCTCAAGATTGAGATGTGTGGCCATGAATAATCTTAATATTTATAATTAAATCCATAATTATCTTCATGATGACCTTGGAAGAAGGGGAATTGAAGAGGCATGAGATGCATTGAAGAGGTATGAGTGACCCATAATCCTGATATATGTGGCATTTATAGCCTAGGGATGTCTTCTCAAGAAATGACGTCACATGATGATGAATTTAATAGGAATAAATTTTCAAAAATAAATATTCAACAACTCTCATGAAAATCCACTTAAGCTCTTGATTCAGATTAATTAGCCTTAAACAAGGTTAATCAACATTTGTGCAATTATTTGAAAATTGTCCCTCAATTAATCAAAATGGCTAGAAAGTCATTTTACTAAGTTATAATTTGACTTTGGAAGAATTAGAAGGTGAAATTAGATGCATTGGAACCATATTCCTATTTAGGATGTTTCCAACAACTAATAACAAAGGTACATGATGTGTAGTGATGAATTAGAAAAAAAGAGTGATCAAGAACATAAAAGACATAATCATCATTTTAACTTGAAATGAATTGATCAAAGTTAGCTGACCCATAAATTGCATTTCCCCATTTAGGGATAATTTGACCTAAATTGGCACTTGCAAATGAAAAGTTCAAACCATTTAGCATGCTTTATGGATTTTGACCTAAAATGTGCATTTGAGTGTAATTCAAGTAAGATTGATAATTTCAACACAAATGGTGTTAGGAATTAGATGTCTACATGGCTTAGGAATTTGTTCCTAATGGAAAGCACAAATTCTTGGAGGAGAAAAGTCAAAAAATCATATTTTTTTCTTATTGTGAAGATGTCAAATCCTATCATCTTGATTTGATTATAAAAGATGTATTATTTCAATGAGATGTTCATGTTAATGAACAACCCATTTTAGAGTTTTTTACATCTAGTTCATATCTTCCTCCTTCAATTGATAGTGAGGACATAATTCCACCTGATGATAATGATGAGGATGTTATTGATCTTGAGCCTACTCCTCCTTAACCTTATTCATAGTTGATGACAAAATGGGCACAAATCATTCTCCATGCAATTAGTACCTTGGTTGGTGATCCCTCTAATTTATGATGCACTTGCTCATAGACTTCTAGTGTTACCATTTTGGGTCATGTTATTACAGATGATCCACTTTTGTTTTATGAGGCCACTAGTATACTTGAATGGGATGCTTCTATGCAAGATGAATATTCTTCATTGATGAAAAATAATACATGGGATTTTGTACCACTTATTGAGGGAAGAAAAATTGTAAAATGCAAATGGGTCTATAAAATAAAATATTTTGTAGATGGATCAGTCAATAAGTAAAAAACATGCCTCATCACAAAGGGTTTTTCATAGGTTAATTGGGTTGATTACTCTAAAATATTTTCCCCTATTGTGAAGATGAATTCTATTCATGTTGTACTTTCACTCGTTACTGTACATCATTAGATGGTTTCTCAGATGGATGTGAAGAGTGCATTTTTTCATGGTGATCTTCAGGAGGAGATCTATATAGATTAGCCTCAAGGATTTATTCAATAATCCTCATTGGTATGTAGACTCTATCATTCTCTATATGGTCTCAAAAAATCTCCTTGATCTTGGTATGAGAAGATGGATAAATTTTTATTGAGTTATGATTTTCATCATTTTGAGTTAGACCACAATGTATATATATTGAGGCATGGTGAGGACATCATGATTTTGGTTTTATATGTTGATGACATCATCCTCACTGACAGTTTAATGTCTTTCATTTAGGACATCAAGGACAAGCTAAGAAATAGGTTTGAGATGACTGATCTAGGACATCTACATTATTTTCTAGGCCTTTAGGTGTATTAGTCTTCACATGTTATTTCTATTGGGCAATAAAATTACTCTATAGATCTTATACATAGTTTGGGCATGGATGACTGTAATCCTTCCCACACTCCATATCATTTAGGTGTTGTTTTGACCACTACTTGTCATAATCCTCTTGTTGATCTGACTTTGTATGACAAACTTGTAGGCAATCTTCTTTATATAACACACACTCATCCTGACATCACATTTGCTATGAACCTTGTATTTAATTTTTAACATGAGCCTCATGAGAATAATTAGATAACATCCAAGCATTTTTTTTTGCTATATTCAGGGCATAATCCACTTTGGTATACAATACACACCACAAAGTTCTACATAGCTTTTTAGATACACTGAATCTGATTGGGTTAGTGATATTGACAATTGTAAATCCACTTGTGGATTTATATATACGCTTAGTTCTAGTCTAGTTGTTTGGGCATGAAAAAAGTACACTGCCATTTCATTTTCCTCCATTGAGACTAAGTATCAAGGTGCTATCAAGGCTAGTAAAGAGATTCTTTAGCTTTGATAGTTGCTAGAGGAGTTTAGTTTTCCATATTAGGGTTTGACTATTCTCTAGTGTGATAACCAAAGTGTGATTGTGATTTCATGTAGTCCTATTGAGCATCATTGCATAAAACACATTGAGATACATATGCACTTCATTCGATGGCTTATTTAGGAGGGAGTTCTTTCTTTGGAGTTTGTGCTACTACTAAGTAGATTATAGACATATTCACCAAACCCTTGGCTTCTCCATGTTATCTTTAGTTATGAGAATTACTTGGGTTGATGGAAGTTGTCTTTGGGGGGAACTTTACATGAAGTACTTCATTCCTTTGTTCAGATTGTATGTGGGTACCTTATTAGGCTAGTATTCAGAACCCATATTTTCTTTGTTTTATTAGTAACTCCCCAAGTTTTGATTATGGGGAGGGTGTTGGATTAGTATACATAAACCTATGTAGAGTTTTTATTTTTCTCACATCAAGTTACCATACATGGTTAATAAGATCCTTATGTTTGTTTGTTAATCATAGATTTATTTTTTGGTTGATATATTGTTTTGATTTTTTTAACCTCTATTAGATTATTCTATAGGCTTATCCATTCAATACAAGATTTAGTCTTTTTTAGGATTTTCTATCTCAGTATGCACTTTTTTATAGTTTGGTTTTTCCTAACAAACTATTATTGCATTTATACATCACTCCTTCATAGTATATTTTATCGAAGTGAGAAATGATAGAAATTTATGAGATTATTACAGAATGTTGTATTAATCAATATTAATTTATTATCTAAGGTTATTATTTTATCCTAAGAATTTTTGTTTTATTTCAAGCATTAATATTTGTGATCCCGTGTTTTGATTTGATCCTATGGATCATTCAATCTCCTACTAGATCATTTCATGAAACATGTTTTCACCACTAGAATAGCCTTTATCTTTACTATTTCTTTGGTCTAAAAGTACCTCAAAGAGGTTTTCACTTTGGGACCTCAATGTTTTATTTAATTATTTTTGGCTAAGTGTGTTCACCCACTCTTCAAAATAGAATTTAGGATATGATTTTATTTAGAACCCTTGTTTGTGGTCTCCCAATGGAACATTGTCCCTAAGGCCTATAAAATCATAGAAGGCCTCATCATTTTGGAACTCATCAACAGGCATGTTGGATTTTTATTGATCCTAGTATATCAATTGAAGGTCATATAAGGGTACTTGATTATGATGTGTAACTAGTTGAAGGGTACAAATGACATTATTTTCAAACAAGTTGATATAGGATAGGTCATCAAAAGGGATATGATCAGACTCATCTTCACTATCAACATCATTATCACTATTCATTGGTAATGGAACTCAAATAAGATATATGGGGTCACCCTCAGGAAGTTTAAATCTAAATCCATAAGTTTTTTTGTACCTAGTCATATAAATTGGCTTAAAGGTTCCCTATTGATTTGGTTCGAGGCCTCTTCCTTCATACTTTTGGTCCTCTATGATCCGATTAGGAATGGGATATTTGGAACTCTTATAATAATTGTGAACATATGATTGCAATAGGGGGAGATTAGTATTGTGTTAGTGAATAAAACAAATGAATCAAAAACACACTAAACTAACACCCTAAGCCTATTTCAAAGGAGGATCTTAGTTAACAAAACAAAAATGAAAAACACAACTAAAACATGAAAGAAAGACCTTCCTTCACTTTCTTTGAATGCTCCAAAAAAAATTTTGTAGTGGATTGCTCAGTTTGTGCTCATGAAGTCTGCATCAATGAATTATGTCTACCTCCATCTCTCTTTGGCACCTTGTTTAGCTTTGACTTAGCTTGGATCAAAATTTGGGCATTATAAAACTAAGATCAAATGATTTTGAATGCATTTGGGCATTATAATTTTGGCATAAAAAAGATTAAAATTTAATAGGCAAGGCCTCCTATTTATAAATTTTTGGAATGGTTTAGAATCAAACTAAACCATCTATCTCAAGATGAAGATGTGTGGTTAGGAATTAATTCAACTATATAATTAAAATTCATATATAGGCTCATAAATATTTGGGATAGAGGGGTACTGAATAGGCATGGAGGGTCTTAATGACGCATGGGAGGCATGAACCTAATATTTTATGCATTTATGGCTTGTGGATTCCACCCCATAGGATGATGTCATTTGATGATGAATTTAATGACAATCAATTTCTAAAAATAAATATTCAAAAAGTTCTATGGAAAATTAACTTAAGATCTTGATTTGGTTTAATTAGCCTTAAACATGATTAGTCAACTTTGATGCAAAACCTTAGAATTGGAAGTCAATTTTATATGCATTGGAACCATTATCCCATTTAGGATGTTTCCAATGCAAAGTAAAAAAGGCATGTGTCTTGTACAAGAAATTTGATAGAAAAGAGTAATTCAGAGCACCTAGGTATGAAAATGTCATTTTGACTCGAAATGATCTAATCAAATATAGCTACTTTATAAATTGAATTGCCCCATTTAATGACACTCTAGCTAAAATCAGCACTTAAATATATCAATTTCAACTCATTTAATGTGTTTTAGTGTTTTAGGCCAAATTGTGCATTTTGGTGGAAATTGGTCAAAAGCTTGATTGATGGTCATTGGTGGCTAGATTTAGGTGTCTACAATTTGACCTTGTTTAGGAAAATGTTGAAAACTATAGGCAAAGCAATGTATTCTAAAATAAGGAGAGATGACCTATATGCCAAAAATAATATGATGGTCAAAGAAAAATCTCTAAAAATGTCATATTATTGGCTCAAAATTTGACTGGATTAGAATTAGAAGTTGATGTTAGATGCATTGGAACTGTTATCCCATTTAGGATGTTGCTAATGCAAAATAATAAAGGCACATGTCTCATAAAATAAATTTGATAGAAAAGAGCAATCCAGAGCACTCAAGTGTGAAAATGTCATTTTGACTCAAAATGATATGATCAAAGTTAGCTATTTAATAAATTACATTACCCCATTTAATGACACTAGCCGAAATAGACACTTGAATATATCAAATTCAACTCATTTAATGTGTTTTAGTGTTTTTAGGCCAAATTGTGTATTTTGGTGGAAATTGGTCAAAAACCTAATTGATGGTCATTGGTGGCTAGATTTAGGTGTCTATAGTTTGCCCCTATTCGGAAAGATGTTGTAAACCATAGGTAAAGCAATATCTTCTCAAATAATGAGAGATGGCATGCATGCCAAAAATAAGATGATAGTTGAAAAAAAAGCTCCAAAGAGTGTTTGGTTAGCCTATGATGATGCCCCCTCAAGGGAGTGGCTATCACATATGTTGATGGACAATCCTTTAAAAAGAAGTAAGAATAAAAGGTATTGGTTGAAATTTTCCAAACAAGAAATGCTTGCATTCATTGATTTTTAAAGATTATTGATTTGCCCAAAGGTGATTATAGTCAAGAATAAAACTCAAAATAATGATTTTCCCATAGGTGGTTATAATCATTAGGAGGACCTGGATTGGCTAAAGATGATTGTGCCCTATTTAGGGCTAATTAGCAAGCATAACTCAAGGATATAACCTAGAATATAGATTAAAGATGAGAAGGTGCAAAGTGATGAAAGAGATGAGTAGAATAATAAGATTGATAAATAAAAATGATTAAGTTGTACTTACCAACAAAGAGATTCTCATACTTATCAACAATGATACAACTAGAATGGTCATTGGGTTGATTTGATCAAGGATGGGATGGAAGGATTTTCCAAGGTGCCAAGGATAAATTTCTATGGTTCTATTTATTGTAGAACTTCATGAAGCTAATTTTTACTATAACATGTGATGGTATGCATCATGATAGAACACCATGAAGAGTATCCCAAAATATGCATAAGGACTGACTCCTGATCTAATAAACACTCAAAAATAATGCACCAATGATAAAAACCATGATGACAATGTCAACATATGAATATGGAAAGACTCAATAATAATGTGCTTGAGGAATCACCCAATGAATGCATATAGATTGATTCAAGGCAACAATGTTGAAATAAAACAAACAAGTGGGCAAAAAAATAAACAAAAAAACACACAAACATCACATAAACAAATAAATAACTTGAAATCAACAAATAAATAGAAATATTGGAAACAAAAGCCAAAGAAAGCATCCTAACAATGACCATGCCCCAACAGGGAAGATTGAAGATAAATAACTAGGCTTAGATAGGATAAATGTTTTTGTAAATCTGAGGTATCTTAACTCATTAGAGAATGACAACATTCCTACTCACAAAATGGTGAGAGTGTTTGGCTTAGGTTTCTAAAAAAACATTGAGATTGCATGGAAAGGGGGACTAAGGTGACCTTAAAATAAATTGAGCATGGCCCACATAGTCCTAAAATAACCTCAAGTCATAATAATTTCATCCACATAAAAGGTGGGGAAAAACCAACTAGGTCCCAATAAGTTCTCAAATCCTACAAAAGGCAAGTCAAATAAAAATAGCAATGGAAAGGTGATGTGGCAATGCATGATAAAAAAAAATTTCCCCTAGTTTTTACATAGGTGGTTATAACTAGGATAAAATGGATCATATCAATGATACTAATTTTCCCATAGGTAGTTATAATTAACATTAAGATCAGTGAGACACTGATTTGCCCATAGGTAGTTATAATGAAGCTCATATAAACAAACTTGATATAAAATGGAAAATGAAATATATATTGCTAGATCAACTATCACACTACCTTCATAGACTATCACTTAAACATGGATTTGATATATTAGTGAAACTTGATCAAAATCCCCTCGTGAAAAGTGTAGGAAAAACCAAAGGAACCAAGATCAAAATAGGATTGGGTAGGATGACTAAAAATAGGATTTAGTTTAGATAGGAATGGAATGATAGGATGTCATAGTCTTGCTCTAGGATAATGATGGGTTTTGATAGATTGGATTAAATGGTAAGAGGTTTGACCTCAAGTGATAGAGTGATTGGCTAGGTATGCGATAATGGCAAAAGGATATGTAACAATGACAATGGTATATGTTCTTGGCTTGGGTATGGTAAAATGGCATATGATTCTATTGTTCCTACTGAAGTAGAGATGCACATCCTAATCAATAAATGATAAAAATAGAATAATCAATCATGTTAATTGCTACCCCACACCTTATCTAAATAGTTTATCTATCAAAAACTAGTTACATATTTAGATGCAAAAAATGTTGTTATGATCTTTATTGGTCATTGATTTTGATTCCTTAAAGCATCAAGACAAGGTATCTTCATAGCTCTATAATGAAAAATGTAGTCATGGATGGTAAATAGGGATAAATAATGGATGGTAGGTTTGATTGGGAAATGGAATGGTCAATGATAATGGAATGGGTTATGGTTGGGAAATAAATGAAGATCGAGAGGTTTAGTAACATGTAATATTATTGATGTCAAATTCAACATAACTTTGGATGTGGTATGGATGAACACCTTTGAATATTCTCTCAATAAGATCATCAATTTTTATTTTTTTTTGATCTTGAGAGTAGCTACCATCTGATTAGGCTATAGATTGGAAGCTATTTTGATTTGATCTTTGATATTATCTTTATCAAGTAGTGAAGTAATTTTTTGCTTAGATATTATTACCTCGATGAGGTTTTCACCATTGAAGTTGTATTGATTGTTTCATAATGCCTTTGAGAAGCTTTCACTAAGGAATGTTGAATTTTGACTTTGATTGTCTTCTAGTACTTTTTAAAAAGTTTCACTAGAAGATGTTAAGTTTGAACTTTTCTTGTCCCCTAGTGCCTCCAAAAGGTTTCACTAGGAGAGTGTTGTTTTTCTATATGAATGTGGTCTTAGCCTTCTTGCTCTTCTTCAACTGCTATGTCACTATGGATGCAACTCAATAAAGTGTGATTCTATCCATCCTAATTAACACTTGTGGGAGATGGAATGTTAATAATATGGCTATTTTGGTTGATGGTAATGGCCTATGGAATGGTAATGGAATGGGGATATGCTACACAATCCTCATAGAAGATATTAGGATAACTCATGTCAAAGCTGAAGTACTCATCCTCAAAAATTATATAAGGATCACAAATGTATTCAAATTGATTTGTGAGGCATGTGTAACCAATATTATAACAGTCATGAATGTATTATATTTTTAAATCTAGTTATAACTTAATGGAATCTAAATCCAATGTTGAGACTAATGTTTATTTTGATTTTGATGCTAAATTTTATGTCAGTTCAAGAATAGAACATGACTCTATCTCTAATTCTTCATCTGAGAGGTACTCTGTTACAATGATGTCTTATTGAATGTTTGGTATTGGACAAGTAATAGTATGTGATGGCATAATGGGCTCCAAAAAAACTATTTTATTAGAGTGGGACTCCTCTAGGATGAGAAAAAGGTCAAGAGATAACTCCTTAGAGACTAGCTTGTCAATAGGAGGCTCTTAAAAAATAGGCATATGGTCGAGGTAATGATTTGCCCAAAGGTAATTATAATCATTAAGAAGTGACTCATAAAATACTCAATCATCAAAGTGAGACTCCTCAACAAATGGTATAAGATCAATATGTGATTCATCATAGGTCAACTTATCACAAGTGGTTGTTTCAACAAAAGCATCTCAGATTAGTTAGTTTTCTTGACTTTGGTTTTCAATGAGTTGGAAAATATTAGTTTTGAACATAGCTTGGTCTTCAAATGATTGGATGGGTTGAGGTTTTTATTGGATTGGTACCAAATGAATAATGGATTATAGTTGGACAATGGTAGGGAATTGGGGAGTATGATTGCTCACATGATTCAAAGGATGAAGTCTTGAAATGGTAACGATAGGGTGATGCAGATATTGGTTGCTCACATAAGCCAAAGGATGAGATCTTGAAATGATGAAGGGGAATTATGGAGCATGATTGCTTGCACAAGCCAAATCATCTAAGTTCACCTCATAAACCATATCATCCTAATATTGATTTGGATAATAAGTTGGTTCTTGAATATGTTTTGTGTACTGATTATTGTAAACAAGGTATGGATTTGTATCCCAAATAGTATTATCTGATGTTGGGTCTTCAAATTCCTCCTCATAAATCATATCATCCCAATTGGTAATTCGATTTGGATTTTATGGATTTTGACTATGTTCCCCATATGTATTATTATAGGGATAATAATAAAACTCTTTAAAAAATCTTTCTCTATAGGGGTTCCTAGTGGGATTTTGTGTGGCCATTCTATCATAAGTTGGATTACATGTGACTCCACCATAAGTGTAGCTAGACATATCTGCATAAATGATGAAAGCTCTAAAATAAAAGGTTTAGAGTTTTGTAAACTCTAAAAATCTATGTCTAAAGGACAAATGGTTCAAACTAGGTCTAACTTGGTCAAAAGTGGAGTTGTATCTCCAAACAATGATTTGATCATGGAGTTGTTTCTCCAAAATGGTTTGTGCTAAGAGTTGTCATAAAATTGTCTAATTTCAAATGTCTAACATCAAATGTCATACACATAAAAGGTCAAGTGTTTGAATAAAAATTGGAATGTCAAAGTTTAGGTCAAAGTGTTCCAAACAAGGTCTAAACTAGGAAAGGGAAAAGCGTCACTAGGTATTTTATCCAAACATGGAGTCAAAAGCTAAGTTCAAACAAGCTATACTAGGACTTTTGGCCAAATGGCATAAAAATCTAGACTTGAAACAAAGGCATAATGTGAATTTAATCTAACAAGTTTAGAAATGGCATTGACATAGACTTGGAACATAGAATCAAACATAAACATGATCAAATGGTATAAGACATAAGGAAAAAATGATTTTGGAGAAAGGATGTGTTCTCCCAAAAAAAGGCACAAACAATGATGAGAATAGGCATTGAACAAACAAACCGTTAATAGTTTTCAAATTTAGGTAATCAATTAACCAAAATTATATAACCCAAAATAGAAATATTTATGTATTAGCCCCACAAATTGAGGCCTAAATAAAAATCAATCAATGTTTAAATCCAAACTTGACAAGGTTAATTAAAAACTCAATGTTGAAGACTAGAATTTGACCAAACAAGATAGACAAGATTGGACACCATGATGGTGTATAAACAAGGTCCAAAAGGTATACATGGTATGGTTTGAAACAAATAGTTTTTGATATAATGGTAAATAAGTCTTGAAACAAATTGAGTAGCATAATGACATTGGCATGCTTGAATGATGTGATCAATGTTATGTTTTAAATACTCAAAGGTAAAAATGGTTTGACATGTTTTGGGTAGCATAATGCTACCCCCCTTAAACAAGTAACACACACACACACAAACATGTTTAGAAAAAAATTTCAAGGCACAAGTGTGGTGTACAATAGACAACATAATGACTCTTTATAAAAAAGAGTGATGTATAAACAAATTTGTTTTTACATGGTTTACAAATAAACATATTAGTTTCAGTCTCAAAACACTAAGTAAGAAAATGATAAAATACAAGTAAATCACCCAAATTCCTATTAAAGGTGTGGTAAATCAGGGTTGACTAAAACTAATTGGTTTTAAATCATTTATAAATGGATCCCATGTCTACCAACTTTCATGTTAGAAAACAAGAGAAGCAACACTTTAATTGGGTGTCTACGACACTTGGATTGTTACAAAAAGGTCTTGTTTTTTTTGTAACCACTATATCCATCACTTGCTTAGTATAGTGTGATGTCCAAAGTGTACATACATCCCATGTGAAACTCCAACACTAGAATGTGGTTTAACCACTCAAACCTCTAATCCTAATGGAAGTGGTTGAAATTAGTGGTAAGAGATGAAACTCCAGGTCGAAGCTTCCCTATAGAACTTATGAGAGGTAATGAAGTCCCCCTCACAAGCCAAGATGCAATAAAATAAATGATTGATAGAAAGAATTTAGGGTTATTTCAAGATCACCCAAACTATTATGAATTTTTGAGGAGTGTTTTAGATGACATTATTTATATGCCTTGGATTAGGCTTAAATTATGATGAGATGGCTTAAATTAGGCTTAAAGGGATGGATGAGAGAGCATACATGCACGTCTTTTTTTGCTAAAACAATCAACAAGTAAGTTTTTAAAACAATTAAATTGGTGTTGATTTGTTGCACCAAATTTGAAAAGGTTTGCTTATATTTGTTACTAGCCCTTTGGCTTTAGTACAAAAATGTAAAATATTGCACAAAATAACCACATAAAGCAATAAAAACCTAGTTCATTTTAAACCCAAATTGAAAATTCAAGACTTGGCATAAATTCATGATTACAACACCAAATTGAAAATGTTGCAAGATTTTTGATGTGTTATAAGAAATAAATTAAAAGTACCTAAGACTTAGCTAAATCTTAGGTTTATTTTAGGCACCAATTCAAATGTGTGAGACATGTGACATGTTCATTTTAAGACAAATTTGAAGTGTGCATGATTTTTGATCAAGTTATTTTTAAACCCAATTTGAAAGGTGTGTGGGTAGTAAAAATATTTTAAATCTACTTCCAAACTACCTACTCAACTTGAAAAAACAAGATTACAATGACCTACTTTGAATCACCTAGGAGTTTGAGCAAATGACATTAAGAATTTAGGTCTTGGGTTGATAATCAAGTTGGGTTGACAGTCAAGTTAGGTTGACAATCGATTTGGGTTGACAAATGAGTTGGGCTAAATAGGTGAGTTGGGCTACACAAGGAGTTGGGATGCACAGGTGAGTTGGAATACACAGGTGAGTTGGGTTGAATAAGTGAGCTGGGTTGCACAGTCCTGAGAATAAAACCATGGCTTAGAAAAAATGGATTTTTGCTCAAATTTTTATCTTGTTTTCCTCCACACTCCAAGATCCTACATGAAAATGTTTAGTATGTTGCTTATAGGTGAAATTTGATCAAATTTGTGAGACTAGGTCCCACTGGGTGTGTCATTTGTGAACATAGGATTGCAATAAGGGGTTATTAGTATTATGTTAGTGAATAAAAAAATCAATAAAAAACACACTAAACTAACACCATAAGCCTATCTCAAAGGAGGAGCTTAGTAAAAAAAATAAAAATGAAAAACAGAAATAAAACATGAAAGAAATACATCCTTTCACCTTCCTTGGATACTTCAAAATGCTTGTTGTAGTGGTTTGCTCAGTTTGTGCTCATGAAGTCTACATCAATGAAGTGTGGCTACCTCCATCTCTCCTTAGCACTTTATTTGGATTTAAATTAGCTTGGATCAACATTTGGGCATTATAACACTAAGATGAAATGATTTTTAATGCATTTGGGAATTATAAGTTTGGCATAAAAGAGCTTAAAATTTAATAGGCAAGGCCTCTTATTTATAGATTTTTGGAATGGTTTAGAATCAAACTGACCCATCCATCTCAGGATTAAGATGTGTGGCTAAGGATTAATTCAATTATGTAATTAAAATACATAAATAATCTCATTAACATTTGGGATAGAGGGGCATTGAATAGACATGGAGGGTCTTAATGAGTCATGGTAGGTATAGACCTGATATTTTATGCATTTATGGCTTGTGGATGCCACCCCATAAGATGATGTAGTTAATGACAATAAATTTCTAAAAATAAATATTTAAAAGGTTCCATGGAAAATTAACTTAAGCTCTTGATTTGGTTCAATTAACCTTAAACATGATTAGTCAACTTTGATGCAAAACCTTGGCAATTTATGCACAAATTAATCAAATTAATCAAAATGTCATATTATTAGCTCAAAATTTGACTATATTGGAATTGGAAGTTGATGTTAGATTCATTGGAATTGCTATCCCATTTAGGATGTTGCCAATGCAAAACAACAAAGGCACATGTCTCATTAAAAGAGAAATGCAGAGCACTTGGGTGCAAAAATATCATTTTGACTAAAGATGATCTGATCAAAGTTGGCTGCTTCATAAATTGCATTGCCCCATTAATGACACTCTAGCCAAAATTGATACTTGAATATATAAATTTCACTCATTTAATGTGTTTTAGTGTATTTAGGCTAAATTGTGCATTTTGGTGGAAATTGGTCAGAAGCCTGATTGATGGTCATTGGTGGCTAGATTTAGGTGTCTGCAATAATTGGCCAATTTGTCATTACACAACCATGATTCGTCATCTTCTAGAGGGTCCTGTTCTTGGTCAAAGGTTGGTATAAAAGTGATAGGTGTTGGACTATGCCAATGGCCTTTGCCATTTCTTTTCCATTGCATGAGTGGTTTGGATTTTGGTCTTCTAAAGGACTTTAGGTGTTGTGGAAGATTTGAAATGTGAAAGGTGTCATGGGTAAAATATTCTCCTAGGCCATTATCCAAGATGGTGTAATGATTATACATTTTAGGAGGTGTCATATGGGAAAGTGAATCAAGGGTATCAGGGTTAATGTAGTTGGCCTCTAGAGAATCAACAAGTATTGATTTCCCTTTATCCTTCTTGGTAACTAGATTCATGTTGAAATAATAGTTATAGATTTTAAAATTATCCTATAAATGCTTACAATGCTTGTATGGATGTAAATATTTTGGAAAGTAACCTCCATACTTGAATAGGAGAAATTGATACACTAGTGCAATGTTGATGGGATTGTATGAATCTCATGTATCCAAGGTCTACCTAAAAGCATATTATATGATAAATCGAGATCTAACACATGAAATAATATATCATGGGTCAAGGGCCCAATGATAAATGGTAAGCTAATGGTGCCTTGTGATTCTCATTTTTCATTATTGTAGGCTTTAATTATGATCATTTATTCTTGGAGATTTATTTTCATGTACCCAAGAAGCTTGATGAACTTTAGAGATACAATATTTAGGATTAATCCATTGTAAATGAGAACACTTCACTTTATGCAATGTTATGTAAACTTTGATGTACAATGGATTGTTATGAAGTGGGCCAAGGGATGACATCACTTTGGTTGAAGGTTAATTATTAGCTTGGAGCTATATGTTTAACCAAATCTTAAAATTTGTCAGGGGATATGTCATTAAGAACTTGGGATTGGCCAAGGAACTTGGTCAAGATGTTTTTGTGGATAGTAGATGTATGAAATAAATCTAAAATAGATATTTATCTAGGTATATTTTACAATTGTTCCACAATATCAAAAATCTTGTCTTAAACAATGGTAAATGGCTTGTTCCTAGCCATAACAATTGGTTGGATGATGGGTGAAGTGGAAAATGGTTGTGGCTTGGTATGATAATCCTTGATCATTGAGTTATGATTACACAATCAGGATTAAGTACAAGACTATTATTTCTAATAAATGATGATGGAGGGGACCAGATAGGATAAGTACTGATTATTAGTGCACTTATACATGGTCATGGGATAATGTTGAGTTATCGATATAAGGTCCAAAAGTGGGAATAATTATTTTTTTATTCACCTGTATGTAGTCCCATGTCAAGGAAGGATTACCAACATGGATTAGTTGATTAGGAATGGTTAACAGTGGTGTTATCTAATTGGTACTTGGCCTTGGATTGATGGAAATGGTGTTAATGTGACCTCCTACAATATGGCATAAAACCATGTTGTAGGCATGTGCAACTGTATGGTAGTTCTATGGTCGTTGGCATTATTCTAGCCTTAGTTTTGTCTATTGGTTTTACATTGTTGGTTTTTCTAATGATTATTTTGGTTCTATTGATTTTACTTTGGTTGGTGATACTGTTGTTGTTATCTTGGGCACTATTGGTTGTTATGTTAGGGAAAAGGATTTTGATAGATTACCAGGTTTTGATTAGATGTGGAAACTCCATGATCCAATGTGATCTCTCCACTTTGCAACATATTCTCAATCACATGTTTAATTTACACACAATGATAAAAATTATGGCCATTGACCCGATGATACTCACAAAATTCATTTGGCCTATACGAGTCTAGATAGTTAGTGACCTCAAGAAGGTCCTTTAGAATAGGCCATTTAATCAAATTAGCTACAATGAGCTTACAAAACATAGACTCAAGGTGTTATACAAGGTTACTAAAGACATGTCAAGTAGGCACATTTCTTCTCAGAGGAGGGTTTTGCAAAGTTATAGGTTACTATGTTTGTTGTACTGGTCTAGGTTGTTGTGCTTGTTGTATTTTCTAAAGAGGTTATTGGTTAGGAGTTATATAGATATGTAGCATCAACTATGTAGATTATGTTTGCTCCATTTGTACATGTAATGACTTAGTTACTCTATTCCATACAACATTATTGTTTTAAATTAATTTCTTGGGTTTGTCATAATTATTGGCCTATGTTTATTATGATGCTTGTGTTTAGACTTGATTTTGATTTTGGCCATTGTTCTAGTTTTGGTTTGGGCTCTAATTTGATAAGGCAAGTTTAATTATCCCTTTGTTAATGAGGGATATTTTGATCAACAAGCCTTTATCAATGATCTCCTTAAAATTTTGTGCACACTATAACTCCATATTATAAGATATCTCATTGTGTAGATTTTTGGTAAACACAATAGCTAATTACTTGTCTGGTAGACTATGGGTAAATCAGCTCGTAAGGGCTCTCCATCACTGTAGATAGATTACAAATATTTCATCGACCTTATGTATACATATAATATTTTCAACCTATTATCAAATACTGATGCTTTACATCTTGTAAGAACTTGTTGAGACTTAATCTCTCTAAGTACACACCTTAAGGTGTACACTGGGAAAGGGGTGTGCATACCTTTGGTGTTTTGTAGGATTATTGTCCTTTATTGACACATTATTACCAATATAACCAGCTATTAAAACCATTCCCTAAGATATTACTCCTCCCTTGCACATTCCTCTAATCTTTTTCCTCTTTCCATCCCTCTTTTCCTCACCTTGATCCCCTTTTGCTAGTTGATTGTACTTTGTCGACTAGGTCAACCCTATATAGTTTTCAGACTCTGATTACTATACAAGGTGAATTAGGTCAACCTTGTACTATTTTGGGTATTTTTCACTTGGATTTTTATTAGCCCTTTAGCCAACCTAGCTCAGGACATAGTGATTTATCTCTTGAAAACATACACAGTCGACTATGTCAACCCCATAAAGCTAACATATTTAGAAGGATTTAGGGTGAAATACACCTATAAATACAAGATAATTTCATATATTCAATCAATATTTATTGATGATTCACACTTCTTTACAATCTATTCTTCTACGATTCTACTTGAGGAGTCAAATCTTAGGGTTTCTCCTTGGCGAATCTAGTCTTATGGATAAGTCTTGGATGTTTTGGCATTTCTTAGTTATATTTAAAAACCATAATAAATTATTTTGAAGCCCCTTTAGCTAAAGCAGAGATTGAGTCTCGATGGGTTCACATTCAAGTATGTATATTCTATCTTTGTTCTCCTCTCTTTAGTAGATACAAGTAGCATAATTATTAGCTTGAATAATATCACTCTTCAAGTTCCATGTATTAGGGTCTTACTCATACTTAGATTAATTGAGATTCTCCTATACATTTTTTTATTTCCTTACTAACCCCTCATATTGTGCCATAAGATTTGGTTTGTACTAGATTATATTTACTTTCTTGTTTATTAGAATAGAATGAACATTAAACCTAGGACTCTTTTAGGGTTGTTTCATGATTATGTTAGACTGTAGGCTTTGGAAACCTTATTAGCATGGTGTATTATGATAAGTGATCACCTAATCAAGTCTATTGGATCCCCATATTGGTCATGCCCCGACTTAAAAAATGTATTCACAATAAAAAATTTAGGTATGCTCTATCTTATCCAAGTCAGGATTGATTTATAGATATGATGTATTTTTGATTGCATACATTTTTGTGAACCTAATGTGAGCTAACCATTATAGGATTTATTCACTTATTTCATTCTTTCATCATTATTTTTATCATATTGGTTTAACTCTATCAACCCAATATCTAGCTTCTGTGCATAGGATTTTAGATATAGGCTACCAAATCAACCCAATCGACCCAATATAGTTTTTTAGCTTTTCAGACATCTATTATAGACTACTAGGTTGACCAAGTTGACCCAGTACATTTTTAGGTATTCAAAAATAAGTTTATATAAATCTTGATCGACTCAGTTGACCTAGTTAGAAAAATTTGCAAGCATATATCAAGGTTCTTGAACAACAATCTTCATTCTTTGCATCTCTAATGTTGGTATCATTTATGATCCAAAGTAATTTAATTTTTTATATTTTTTTATTTATGGGTTGGTTTCACCCATTGGTGGTTGGTTTTTGTAACCACCTTCTTCCTTTCGTAAGCTATATAAGCTTACATTGTACAAAAATAATATAGGTTTTTTATTGAATATATTTTCTCTAAAATCTCTGAATTAATTCCTCCATTTAGATCCAAATTAGTGGTATAAAAGCTAGATAATGTGAAGAGGAGCATTTGAAGAACCATTATGAAGGAGAGATACTATACAAAAAGAAGTCTATGACACGCTAAACATTCTGTATTAGAATTTAGAATTTAAATGACACTTCAATAGTTATTATTTTGATTATTCCCATTTGATATAACATTATCACTATAAATTAATGGTTGTTCAAAGTGAATATCTGGTAATCACTGCAAGGCTGAAAGGAGATTGGTCATGTAATATGGTAGCTAAAAGAAGTCTGGTGAATTTTTAAAAATCTTCCAGATATCTTTGGATACTATGAGAGGGATAAAATTTATAATTACTTTACCTAGAGTTGTGTGGATTCTAAAGCACAACATAAATATACTATGGAGAGAGGATCATGAGTATTTTGTATCGAATGGTAATTATAATCTAACTTTTCATAGTTCTTGTATTCATAGTGTGTTCCATAACTAGTCAAACATCAATCCTCACAGTCAAACATAAGACCTATATGCATTATCATTCCCTTAAAGATACTTGGATGGAATAAAAAATATAATAAAAGTAAGGAAAAATAATACATACCATTCATTTAGCATAGAACTATATGATTGGAGGATAACTCTCTTCCAAAATCAAAATCTGGGTAAAATTTTAGAATCCTAAAAATCTGCGTGGGTCCATGAAAAGAAAGAAAGCACCAAAATCAAAAGCAAGTAGAGGGTGAAATTTTTTTTATAATTTTACATGCATGGATATTTTTTTTTACAAATATATGATTTCAAAAATTAGAACCCTCAAGGTTTAAATATAAATTTTGTATTTAGCATTTCAATTCTTGTAGTAGAATTGGTTGTCAAGATTTTGTGAGAAATAAGTATGTAAGTGGAGTTATAAGGTGTAAATTTTTTACAAGTCCCAAGAATTATTTTTAAATCAAAATCTAATTGGAGGTAAAGACCAAACCCCAATAACATTCTTCATTTTTTTTTTCTCCTACACCATGGCTAAAATTCTGAGCCTAATTTTTGAACATAGATGTTTAAATCCTAAAAACTATAAGGAATGGTCAATGAACATGGAAAATATGTTAATTTTCAATGATTTATGGGGTGTAGTTGAAAAACAACCCACATTACCCACTGAAGCTACAAAGCTTGCTAAATTCCCAAAACATGATAAACATGCTCTTGCATTATTGAAATCAACTTGCAGTGTACATGTCATAATTCACATTGAAGCCATCAATTTTGAAGAATGGAAAACATGGAAATATTAAAAGACTTATATGACAAACAAATTTCTTATAATAAAATTGATCTCCTTATGTAGTTACTTAACACTAAACTCACTGATGATGAAGATGTTTTAGAATGTGTCATGCATTAAGAATTTGAAAAAAGAATATGGCACTACTAGTGAGAAAATTGATGATAAAATGCTAATTTATATTATTTTAAATGGTTTTATCCCTAGCTACAATAATTTTTGGGAGATGTTATAGCTTAGTGATAAGCTTAACAAATCTACTTTTGATTCCATATGTGAGTTGTTCACTCAACATGAGTGATAATTTTCAAATAAGAAATCTACTAACGAGGGACACTATTCAAAAATAGGAAATCCATTATATGAGCCCATCAAAATACATAAAGAGAAACAAAGACACTCTCAAAGGCATGGTTCTAGGCATAAACATCAATCTAGTTCTTTGAAACATAAACATCATTATGGACATAGGGATCATCTAGGTTATCCTAAGCATAAACATCACTCTGGGTCTTTGAAGCATGAACATCACCACAAACATTCATATGGACACAATCAAAAACACATGCATTCTTCTTCATGTGTCTATTCTTCCTATAGTTCTAGTGGACATGAGATAATATGCTAAAATTATGGTGGGATAGGATACCTCTCTAAAAAGTGCCCCTCCAAAAGGAGGTCCTCTCAACATCGATAGAAGGCAAAAGAAAACATTATTGATCACTCTAGTCACTCTAATCATTCTTTTAGATATTATTCTATATATTATTTTGATGGATGGGATGACTATGATGTTTTTTTATTCATATTTGATGACTATATATTTTGAGCTGGTGATACACCCATCTTGTGTGAGATGCTAGGCTTAAGATTGGGATTTGATGTAGTAACACTTTTTGGCTTGTATATTTTGGTTTCATAGATATAGTGTTGATATGATCTTTGATGTGAAGCATTTTAGTGATTTGTACTTGGTTTATTTGTTACATGACTTCTTACCTCTCACCTAATAAGTGAAGAAGATATTGCATATTAGTTTTTTTATCAGTCATCGGTGATGTGCAATATGAGTTAGCATTGTGTTTCTAGAATTGTTAGTGCTGAGGAGAGACATGTGGGTGATGTTGGTGATTATTGGGCATCACTTTGAGATGTGTCATAAATAGTATAGAGGGTATTCACTTATGGAGATGGATTTTGTGTGAGGATCAATGTAGTTGGATAGTGAGTGATCATGTTTTATTGCAGTACAGAGATGATTAGGTTGTGATCAGTCCAAGATGCATAGTGTACCAATTACAGTTGTAGTAGAGTCTACTTGGATGACTAAAATTTCATTGATTTAGTCTTTATATACCAATTTGGATCAAGGGGGAAGTTTTTGGGATCATTTATGATCCAAAGTAATTTAATTTGTTATGTTTTGTTTAGTTTTTTACTTACAGGTTGATTTCACCATTGGTGGCTAGTTTTTGTAACCACCTTCTTCCTTTCATAAGCTTTATAAGCTTACCATTATAAAAAAATCCATCAAGGTTCCTTTCTATCTCTATTTTTATAGTCTTTCATTTTATAGTTTGTAGTGTTTAAAACTACCCTTGTATAGTCAACTGGATTGACCATGTCAACCCAATTTTGTGTTCTATGTGCTGTCTAGATAATACTGACCCTGTTCATTTTCAGACCTTGCTTATGTAGTATAGATTTGACCTTGTTGACCCTGTTCTATAATTTATGCATACACTATTGACTATATAAACATTTTACCTTGTTTCAAAGTTGGAATTAACTTTCTATGCTAATTAATTATTTTACACTTTCTTTTCTTGTGTCTTGCATACTTAGAATAGATCACATAGCTTAATTAGGTGGTTTTCAATTAATCATTTAATTTTAATATTTTTTATTTTATGCACACATGACCAAATAATTAAATATAAACAATCATTTTAACATGTCTACCCAAGGCCAACCTACTTAGATTTCATCACCAAGGGGGAAGTTGACTTGATACTCTGGTCAAGTATAAAGCATGGTTAATGGTATATTTTGGCTAAGCACCTGAGACCCTTATCACTGTAGTGTGTGAAGTGAGGGGGTAGGACCCAATACCAAACTTGCATCATTGACACTACAATCCCTTTTCACTCGAACTACTTAAAACAATCTTTAGATTGTCATTCTAGTTCTTTGCTTACATCTAACTCCCCATCACATATAAAATTATATCTTAATAATTTAATAAACATTTAGGTTGACTAATTAGTTATCTCTTTACTTTCCAAGTTGATTATTTTCTCTTTGATAAATTGTATTTTGTATTGTAAAAACTTACATTAGCCAGTGTTGGTGCAAGGTTTTTTGTGTTGTGTGCTTCAATTAGATTGGGCAGTGTTAATTAAATTGATTATTTGTTTCCTTTTAGCTACTTATTTTCAAATTGCTTGCAAAAGTTATTTTGTTTCAATATACAACCTATTATAAGCTTCTTAATTTTCCCTATCTATTGTATTAGGTTAACCCAGTCAACCCTGTATCTTATTCCAACATTTGTTCACCATACTAGATCGATCCAGTTAACCTTGTACTATTTTTAGGCCTTGTTTTATATGCTAGGTCAACCTAGTCAACCCTATACTAATTTATTCTTTCCTTGTTTATCAATCTATTTCTCTATTGATCCTTCTTTGCATTTTATTCATCTCTCTTCAGTCATAATCAAGTCTCCTATCAGAACCTTCTTGGATAGCTTGAATCCATTTAGATACTATATGGAATGTTCATTTCTTCCTCTCTTTTCCTCCCAAGATCACCATCACTCTTGGGGAAAATATCCTCCTCCTTCATCCATGAACTGTAATACGGTGCAAATAACACCTCAAGATGAAGTTGATGGATCTAATCCTTTCTATCTATACCAAGAAACTTCTTATCTTCAAAATCTTCAAACTAATGTGGGAGTAATTGATACAAGTTTACTTAACAATCCCACCAATAATCCTTCTTCTAGTAATCCTCCCCACTAACACCAATTTGGGGAGTGATCCTACCAACACCAACACACCTGCTGATACAACTCAACTTTTTCCCAAGTTATCAAAAAAATTAACATAATGCAAAATTATAACACCAACCAAATGATGCAAATTCAGCCACATTTAATCAATGTGGCTAATCAACCTCCAACTATGCATCCTCAAGGTAATCCCAATTTCATCCATCCAACTATTTGGGATGCCTCAAGTAATTTTATTCCTCAACCCATAATGAATAAAAATATGCTCTAAACTATTCAAAATGAGAATTTATATCCATTCATTATTTCCATTGATATTGGTAACATATCTCCAACTATCAAGTATGATGGGACTAAAGACCCTGCCTCATTTCTCAAAGGCTTTGGCAAACTTTACTAGGAGTGGATCCAAACTAATACCTTTTCCACAACTAAACTCTTAGTCAAAACCTTCAATATCATTTTTTTATAATGGTATAATCAACTTCCACAACATTTTATTTTGAAACTTAAAGATTTGGTTAATCCTTTAGTTAAAGAGTTTCAACACAATGATCTTCCCAAAAAATTTATTAGTCACTTCATCAATGCTAAGAAATATCCTACTGAATTAGCTCATGAATTCATCCAAATATGGAAATCATTGGCTCATTAATCCTTCCACAACATGATTGATGATAACTTATTCAAACTCTTTATCATTGCTTTAACTCCCACTCTCCAATATAATGTTCAAACCTTTGCTCCCTAAACCCTTAATGAAGCTTTTATTCAAGATAAACATCAAGACTTTCTTATGAATAAATTCAAACCTAATCCTAAACTTATTAAAGGATCTTTCTAAATATTTAATGTTATTACTAGTAATACTTCATAAACTAAACTAGGAGTTACCAAAGCTGATATTCCTTCACCTTCTCATACACCTCTTTCGATTTAGCAAATGAAACAATTTTTACAACCCTCAATACCTTTCATCTATCCCAATGCTCCTCCTAAGTGGTATGATACCAATATATTTTGTTGGTTTCATGCCGACATTGGGCATTCTCATGAATCTTGTATAGGGCTCACTAAATTTTTTGTCTCTTATATGCTTCGTGATTCATTTAATCATGAAGCTATGATCAATGTTCATTATCAAGAATACACTGTTGCTTTTCAAAAATGACAAACTTATAAAGCTTCTAATTCAAATAACCAAAATATTATTCAAATAATCAACCAAATACCAAGGATGATTATGTCATTGATTATGATTATGACTAATATTTTAATAGTTTTCAATATGTTAGTACCACTAAGGCTAATTATCATCATAAACTGGCTCATAAGGATCTTATTTTGAATCTTAAAAATCCATATTTGGAAGAACAACTTCTTAAAGATAATAGCACCACTAATGTTGCTTCAAAAACTCAAGAAGAACCATCTCCTCATTTCGATCCTACAACCACATCTATTCCTTTAAAGTCTAATTTACCTTATAAACCTTATGATGGTTCTTCTAAGTCTCATTAGAATTTTTTTAAAGAACTTAACTCTATGCCTTTTAAGATTCCACTTATGGATTTGGTTCATACTTCTCCCTATCATCGTAAGTTCTTTATGAAACAAATCCAATAAATTGAAGATCCATCTTCCTTAGATGAAGAACCACATTCTATTGAATCTCAACCTACCAACATAAATATCATTAAAACTATGTGTCCTTCTTCCAAGCCCTCTATTGAATTACTTGAAGAGGACATGATCGATGAAATTATTTTTCATGTTGATGATCCACCACTTTTCATCAAAATAGACATTAATACCACTCTTATCTATAAATTTCTAGTTGATGAAGGTTATGGTATTAATGTGACATATATATGGCTCACCCAACAACTTGGTTAGAACAAGGATCATCTCAATCAAACCCATCTTACTTTTCATGGTTTTGATAAGACTAATCAAAAGCCACTTGGTTGCATTTGGATTCCATTAACCATTGGACCTAAGATTTGTCAAACCAAGATTATGGTCCTTGATTTACCCCTATCTTACAACATACTCCTTGGTCATCCATGGATTCATCGAATGAGGGCCATTGATTCTTCTGGTATTCAATGTATTAAATTCTTACATAATGGAAAATGGTATAATTAAGAAGCTGATATAAACCCATGGAGCATTTAGTTTCCTAATCCTAAATCACAATATCATATTCCTACAATTTCTAAGATCAATAGTGCTCCTTTGCCTGAGTTCATCAACATGAATCCTGATCTATAAGTTACTCTTATGGATTTTTATGATGATGAGCCCAATGATTTTCAACATACTTTCAATACTACCAAGTTACCTCCCTACATTTCACAATGTCTTCCTCCTCTAGTACCCAGAGATCATATAGTTTCTCTTATTGATGAGATTACCAATTTTCATGCTTCATGTAATCCTTAAGAGCCTTATTTACCTGAAGATTCCTTCATTTACAATGATTTTGGAGTGGACAAATTATTTCAAGATCCTCTCATCATGTATCCTCGTACATTTAGTAATATTGGGATTTCACCTTCTAGAACTCCCCTTAATTCTCAAGCATGTATAATTTCTCCAACATACGATGATAACTATATGATGGCCCAAGATCAATCTATAGATTTGGATGTCTAGCATTATCAAAAAACCTTATCCCAAATTCACACTTTCAATCAAGATGTTCATACCATTTCTATGGATCATACCTTATATCTTGAGGCTCACATGCCTCCTACCAATCCTCCTCTTATCAATACTCCTTGGGTGGTAGAGAGAATTATACATTCTAAATATCTAGAAATTTTTATAGATTCTCTTTTACCACCTATTGATCCAATCATTACCTCTAATCCTTCTCCTATCATTTAACCCACTTATATTCCAACTCTTTTTGATCCATCTACTTCTTCTAGTCTTGAAATTACACTAGATGCCATGACAACCAATGTTCATCAGATACATGCTGAGTATGATCACCATGGCAATCAAATTCTAGATCTTGAAGTAGATTTTAAGTATTATGGTCCTCTTCTTACCTTACCTAATGATGAAGCTATCCTTGAGTTACTTTACACCCAAAAACCTCAACTTCTTAAAAAACATCATAAACTAGGAAATTTTAAGACTAAAACTCCTTGCTTCAACAACTTCATTGCTAGCATTGATCCTAAAAAAAATCCAATTTATACCTTACCCAATGTACCATACCACTTTAAAGATAATAATGCCATGCTTATTAAAGAAACCACTCATATCAAATATGGTACTCCATCTTGTCCTCGACTAATTACTATTTCTCATGAACTCTCACCTACCAAACATGATAATTTGAGCTTATTATTTGAAATATATCATAAAGCTTTCACTTGGTCCTACAAGGGCATGTCTAGCATTAACCCTAGAATTATCATGTATAACATCATTACTTATCCTGATGCCAAGCTTGTGTATCAAAAATAAAGAAAATTTCCACCTAAAATTGCCACTTTATGTCATAAGGAAATCATCAAATTACTTGATGCTAAATTTATTAAACCAATGGATTATTATGAATGGGTTTCCAACATTGTTCCCATTCAGAAGAAGGTCATTATGGCCATTTGCATTTTTATTGATTTCTGTAATCTTAATCTTGCTTATCCTAAAGATAACTTCCCTTTACTTTCAATAGATGCCATTATTGATTTTGTGGATGGTTATGAATTGTTATCTATTATGGATGATTTATTTGGATATAACCAAATTCATGTTTCCCTCAAAGACCAACATAAGACTACTTTCACCATGGAATGGGGCACCTATTGTTATGTCAAAATTCCCTTTAGTCTTAAAAATGTTGGAGCCACTTACCAACGAGCGATGAGTTATATCTTTAATTATGTCATCCACAAAATTGTTAAAACTTATGTATATGATCTCATTACTAAATACAAACATGATAAGAATCATCTTTGTGATCTTGTTATAATATTTTATCGTGTTCTTAAATATAAAGTTAGACTTAGTCCTTACAAATGTGTCATTGGAGTCACATCTATAAAATTGCTAGGATTCTTAGTCTCTCTCTGTGGCATTGATGTTAACCTTGCTAGGATTCTTTTATTGACATTTTTACTTATATAGGCAAACTTGGGGTAATTAGATGATTTGCCCCCAAATGGCATATCAAATTCACTTTGTCAATCCCCTTCTTAAGAAAGGTACTACTTTAGAATGGATAGGTCTATGTCAAAAATCCTTTGATAATATGAAATAAGCATTTATTCATCCACCTAAACTTCATCCTCCTTCCAATGATAAGCCTTTGATTCTATATACTTATTCTACACCTATTTTAATTAGGGCAATGCTTGGCCAACAAGATGCTATGGGAAGAGAGTATGTTATCTATTACATTAGCCTAGGCCTCATCGATTATGAGACATTTTGTAAAAAAATTGAGCATGATTACATTGACATATATTTTATAGTTGAAAATATTCACCATTATATGCTTGAACAAAATATGTATTTCATTGTTCATTCTGACCCCCTTCATCATTTCTTCTCCAAATCATTTCTTTCTGGAGATATAATTGGTAAATGGATGGTCCTCTTTATAGAATTTGATCTCTGCATTGTCACTCAAAAAGTTGTTGAAAGGAAAACCATAGCTAATCAAATTCCCAAAACTCCCTTACTAGCCACTTCTTCTCATCAAGATAATCTTTCATATGACAATATCATTTACACCAAAGGTCTTAATCAAGATATTTCTATCAAATATTATTTTCATAGATTTACCATTGATATTGAAGACAATAATTTTGATGAATCCATTACTCCCTCTAACACTACTAAACCAAAATTTGTTATCAAATAACTTTATAAAATTACTTACATGAGGATACTTGGACCCTTCACTTTGATGGTGCTAAATTCCTTAAAGGAGATGGGGCAAGTTGCATTGTCATAACTTCTCTTGGCAAGATCATTCCTTTAGCTTTTTGATTCAACTTTGATGTCACCAACAATATGGTTGAGTCCAAATCTCTTATATTAGGCATGAGAGTTTCTCTTGATTTAGACATTCAGTACCTTCATGCTTGAGGTGATTCTCAGCTTATCTTCCACCAAGTAAGTGGTGATTATCAATGTAAAAGTGATAACCTCATCACATATCATCAAATTGTAACCACACTCACTAAGGATTTCATCTCTTTCACTATTGAGCCTATTCTTAGAGATAAAAATTCCATTGATGATTCTCTTGCCTCTTCAGCTTCACTATTTCATCCACACCAAGTCCTTTTTGATCCTAATTTTCTTATATAAATAATAAAATCTCCATCCTCTACTAAACCATTGGATTCATTTATCTACCACATTGAGGTTGTTACCATTTGATAAATCCTATGGTACTAAGACATTATTCAATTTTTAGAACATCAAACTCATCCTCCTAATTTAGAATCTTATAAAAAATACACATTCATAAACAGTCTTTCAAATATGTATTTCAACACAACATCCTTTATTATCACAACACTGAAGGTACCTTTCTCCATTGTGTTATGCAAGATGAGGTCCCTCCTCTTCTTGAATAATCACATGGGGTTATTTATGGTAGCCACTATAGTGGACATGCTACAATCCACAAATACCTATATATGGGTTACTTTTGTCCTACTCTTAAAAAGGATGCAATCGAATATGCTAAAAAGTGTAATATTTATCAGCTTTATGATGATCTAATTCAATCACCTCCAGTCAAAATTCAAACTATCAAATCTCCTTGGAAATTTTACACATGGGGATTCAATCTCATTAGAAAACTACCTCACTCCCAAGATGGGCATGTCTTTATCATCACCGTTACCAAATATTTTACCAAGTGGGTAGAATCCATGCCCCTTGTTAACATCAATGGTCGTACCATTTCCAAATTTATTCTTAATCAAATCATTTTCCACTTTGGTTTTCCCCATACCATCATTTCAAAAAATCATGGTAACTTCAAAAATCAACATGTTAAACAAATTTGTGCTAAATTCAAAATTAATCATAATTTTTCCATGCCTTATCATATACAATGCAATGGCCAACTTGAGGCCACTAATAAAATTATCAACAAAACTCTCCAAAAGACAATTCATGAAACCTACATAGATTGGTATATTCATCTTTACTTTACTCTATGGACCTATCAGACTAACATACATACTGCCATTGGGGTAACTCCATTCTCATTAGTCTATGATTCTAATTTAGTTCTTCCTTTATAAGTTGAGCTTCCTTATCTTCATATATCTCTTCATGGTATTATTCCTGATGAAGAATTGCATGGAGCTAGTCTTCATGCCTTATATCTTCTTGATGAATGTCATATTTCTACCTTATGACATAACCAATAATATAAGGATTACATTACCAGACAACATAATAAATGTGTTAAAATCTTAACATTTAATGTTTGTGATCTTTTCCTTAAATTAGACTACACTCATGATAAAGAAGGTAAATACTCCCAAAAATGGTGAGGCCTATATATATTCAAAGATATTCTTGGTCTAAGCATCTAACACATTCAAAATAATGAGGGCCATGATATTAAAGAGCCCACTAATGGATAATTTCTCAAAAATTACCTTGCGTAAATATTTCCTTCTTTTCATTCTTTCCATCTACATCTATCTAACACTTTTTATAGGTTACTTACATGGGTATATCCCTCTGTATCAAGCTCTTTCATTTTAAAAACCCTTAATCCTCCCTTTTGGTCTTTTGGTTTCTTGATGTACCATAGTCTTCTTTATCTTCTTTCATTTTCTCTTTTTTGACACCTCTTGGGTTTTTATTTTGTGAGTTGCTTCGTAAGACCATGGATAGGAACTGACATTCCTCATAAAATTACCATTTTTACTTATTTTTCTCCCTTATGATTTTTGATTTGTTTTTTTTCACCCCTTGGGTTTCTCTTTTAATAAGTTATAGTGTAACACCATAGATAGGACCCAACCCTCCTCATAAAATTACCATCTTTTCATCTTTATATCATCCTTGTTTTTCAAAATTTACCTCTTGATTCTTTTGAGAGATGAAATTTGCAAAACAATATATGTTAGCATGTTTTTCCTCATTTCCCTCATTCTTATGATAAAGAATCACACTTTATTATCATTGTATCTCTTTTTTTCCCTTTATCACATTTTTCATGATTTCAAGCAATTTAGATTGTTCCATGTCTCACTCCTCTTGATTTCTCCTTTCTTTCCCTCCACATTAGATCAAACAAGGTCAAAGTCAAGATAGCACTTTTATTTCACCTAGATTTACAAGACTCTTAGACCCCATGATCTTTGAAGTTCTCTCTCTTATCAATCAAGTTGAAATTACTTAAATGAAAGTCATCTTTAGCACCCATGTTTAGTTTTTTGAATCCATTTAGAGGAGGAACAGAAAAATGCATCAAGAAAGTTAAAATCCAATTCATTTGAAATAAAAGGCAATGATATATATAAAAGGAAATATACAAATCTCAAAATTCAATATCACACCAAAATATGTGATTAAAAGCACATATCTTATCTCTAATCAAAGTTCAAACCCCACCATGGACATCACATAGAGACAAGGTCCTTTGGGGTGCAGTAGGCCATTATATTGGAATAGGGGAATTCAAAAAATTCTATAGTGTTACCTACTTTCTCATTCAAGTACCTAATATTCATAGTAAATCGATAGATCTATAAGGGGTTGTATGAAATGAATAAGACATTGTAGAGATGTAGTTCCATTTTACTTTTCATGCATATAGACTTCATGGGATGATATATATACTTCATTTGTTCACCTAAGACTTGTGTGCTAAAAGAATTTTTTTATATTCCTTAAGGTCAATAGTCCTTTTATTTTGACAAACCTAATTTGAGTGTCTTGAATTTGATAAATAGTTTTCTCTACCTTGGTTTTTCCTTCATTATCCCCTCTACCCATTTCATCTTCCCACTAATAGGCAAATTCTGGTTCCAAATCTATTTTCCATTCTTCCTTAATTCTTGATTTTTCATCTCTTAAAAACATGTTCAACATTACTTTATCTCAATTTTATCTATCCTTAGAGTAAAAATACATGTTTGAGTAACTATGGATTATTTCTTTCCTTTTTACCATGATTTTACATTTATAAGACTTTTCTTACTTTTATTTTACCATTTATCATTTATTATACTGTCTTATTATTATGGACACCTGAGTTCATATCTATTTTCCATTATTGAGTGAGGTTGGCTAGTTACTTCTCACTCAACAATGTTGTTTTTCCTTTTATGCACCTTTTTACATTGTTAGTGAGATAAAGATTGTTACTGCTCATTCACTAATGTTGTTTTACCATTTTGTTTCTTCTTTTACCATTTATTTATTTTTATTACCATCCTTTTTGACATGTATCCTTGGTTTGACTTGGTGAGTTTGCATTTCTTACTTAAGGATATCTAGTTTGAGCTTTTTGGCATTTAGTAGCCTTGGATTTTTGGTTACTCGATTTACTCTTATTGTTTGACTTGGTAATTTGGTCTAACATAGCATTTATCACCCTATCTCACCAAATTTTCCAAATATGTCTCATCCTCATAGCACCAACTATCTTGGATTTTTTTGCATTTATTTGTTTTTGCTATTTAGTATTATATTTTTGGGTTTATCAAAAACAGTCTCTGTGCCCTCCACAATCAAAAATAATAACATAGAAGACAACCATCCCATGATAAAGGTAATTCAAGGTACGTATCACATTTAATTTTTAGTTATTTACTTTTCAATCATTCACTTTCAATTATTTTTGATTTAAAATACTACATCTTTTTTAGCATTAGCATTATGTGTCCTTCTACTCTTTCTCGAAGCACCATCCCCTATTGCACCTTAGTGAAATGTGATGAACTTTGAGTGGGGCATATGTATAAACATAATATTTTAAAACCTTTTATCAAATTCTAATTCTTTACATCTTATAATAATCCATCAAGACTCAATATTTCTGAGTGCACACCTTAAGGGGTACACCAAGAAAGGGGTGGGTAGAATTTTGGTGCTTCATAGGATTATTATCCCTTATTGACACATTATTACCAATCCAACCAGATCTTAAAACAATTCCCTTAGCTATTAATCCTCCCTTTCATAATCCTCTAGTCTTTTTCCTCTTTCCATCCTTCTTTTCCTCACCTTGATCCCCTTTCACTAGTTGATTATACTAGGTCTATTAGGTCGACCCTGTATAGTTTTTAGCCTCTGATTACTATACAAGGTCAACTGGGTTGACCTTGTACTATTTTGGATATTTTTCACTTAGATTTTAGTTAGCCCCTCTATTGACCTAGCTCACAACCTAGTGATTTATATCCCAAAAATATATAGGGTTGACTTGATTAACCCATACAATTAACATATTCAAAAAGATTTAGGATGAGATCCATCGATAAATATAATATCATTTCATCATTATTTCATATATGCAATCAAGATTTATTATTCACTCACACTTCTTTACAATCTGCTCTTCCACCATTATACTTGAGGAGGCTTAGCTTAAGGTTTCTACTTGGAGACTCTAGTCTAGTGGATAAGGCTTAGATGCTTTGGCCTTTCTTAATTATCTTGACAAACCACCAAAACCTCTTGCAAAGCCCCTTTGGCCAAGGGAGATATTGAGTCTTGATGGGTTCATATTCAAGTAAGTATATTCTAACTTTATTCTCCTCTCTTTTAATAGATAGAAGTAGCATAAGTATTGGCTCAAATAATATTACTGTTCATGTTCTATGTATTAGGGTATTAATCATACTTAGCTTAATTGAGATTATCATATACATGCTTTGATTGATTTATTAACCCCTCATATTTTGACACAAGCTTGGTTTATACTAGATTAGATTTACTTTCTTGTTTATTAGAATAGAGTGAACATTAAACCTAGGAATCTTTTAGGGTTGTTCCATGATTGTGTTAGATTATAAATTTTGGAGCCCTTCTTATCATGGTGTATTATGATAAGTGATCCCCTAATTATGACTAATGGATCCCCATATTAGTCATGCTCTCACTTAAAAAATACATTCCAAATTAGAAGTGTAGGTATGCTCTATCTTCTCTAAGCCAGGATTGATTTATAGACATGATACATTTCTAATTGCATACACCTTATATTTTTCTTGCATTAAGTATATTAATTAAATTTCATGATCTATATTATAAGAGAGGTGTTGTATGAACTTGTCTTAAAGATTATCAAAATAAGATACATAATTCTTTGATGATTTCATAAACCATTCTAATGCTTGTCATGTTAGGCTTCTTAGAAAAAACAACAAAAGGTATATGTCGCTATAGTCCATTGGTTGTCATGCAATAAATAATTATATCAAATGGGCCTTGGGGTTACCTTTTCCCTTATATTTGTTGAGATTTAGTGGTTCGTACCCTAGAAGAAATGGTATCTACAAGTACTCCATTGTGAAAGGGTAAGAACACATGTCATCTAACTTGAAATTTTTTATTTTTTTCTAGCTTAGATGAGGGTAATTGCATCCTTCATTTTTTATAGTTCCTATGTGAGGAAACTAGTGGGATTATTGGCTTGAGGTGGAGATTATGTGGTCAAAATTGGATTAATTTGATTAGGGTATAATAGAAGAATTTGTTGGGGAATGCTGGATTGGTTAGGGAATGGACCAAGAATATGCATGCATGGATTAGGGTGTAATTATTAAAATTACACATACTATGGTGTGATATTTTGGTTAGAATTGGGTAAATAGGCTTGGTTTTGGGAATATTGTGGTTAGGATGGAGGAATATGGATGTATTTTGCCTATTGAGGTTAAATAAGGACATATTACCTACTAGTCATACCTTGATGATTGAGGGGAACTTATTAACCAAGGTCCTATCATTAAAATTGTGGCATGTTTTGCATGAAAGAAAATTATTACTTAATAGGTGCATGTGGAACATTAGAACCTCATGGTGGCATGAATCCCTATTGGGAAGTAGATGCAAGTTGGATATTTGGCATTTATCATTGACCAATATTTGTACATTGTTGGTTAGACATCATTTCATTTTTCATTGACATGTTGGTCTATGACCGAAGAGGTATGTTCATTGTTACTTGGTGAGGTATAAAATTGGTTTCCCCCTATTGAGGTGGTAATATATTTTGCCTCTATTATATGGATACATTGAAAGGTGCCTATTATTATGGAATGTTACTCATCACCTATTGGGGTGGAGTAATATTTTTCATAATTTGTTTTGGCATGGCACTAGTCATTAGTTGACTACTTAATCCTTGATGTTGTGTGCTTGAAAAAGAAATTGGTTGAGGATTAGAGGTAGTTTGTTGAGGTTGGGAAGTAGAAACTCCTAATCCTTGAGTTTACAAACCACTCACAATGTTATTTAAAGGCACATTTTATTGTTGACTATTTTTTTGTGCATTAACACCACTTTGGTTTAAATTAAACATTACTTGTATATTGTCTACTATGTTTTTCTCACTATTCTATGTAGAAGTAGAAGACACTTACTCGAGAGTTGGGGTATTGAACATGTTTTATCCTGAGGTGATTTGGTAACTAGGTCTAAACCCTAATTTTATTAACCTATCAAGTCATGCAAGACTCATTTTGAAAGAACTAACTTAATAAGAGGTGTGTTTACCATGGCCATATTTTTAAAGTTACGTACTACATTTTGATATATATGGTATGTTATCTGTATTTGAATGAAGTAGTCTTCCATGAGGACTCTTTATGTGACAAGCATACATAGATATTGATATCACATCAGTATAATAACATTAGGATTACTAGAAGAATCCTGTTCATTATAAGACACATTATAAGGCCCTTTTACTAGACTTGACAAGTTGTCATGGGGAAAGTCGATTGAAAACTTAACCCCTACCTCTGTAGCTCTATTAGGATCATAAGTTGATGACATTGTAATGTAATAAGGTTAATTTTGGACTTATTTTGCAATTGAAGGTTTGCTAACCAAATATTGGTCCATTTTTTCTTGGTTTTTCACCATGTATGGAGGCATGTTAACCAAATAATTTGCTAAAGGATATTAACTCTATTCCCTTGTTTTAGTGTTGAAAGGTGTGTTGACCAAATTTAAATTTTATTCAAATTGGGTCAACCCTTACATACTGAAACTTTTTCAAAGGTTCATATATGTCTAAAAGTGTCTCATGTGTGTCTAAACACCTCACCCATCCCTACTCTAGCCTTGGTTTAAGCTTATCCTCCTTGTACTTATCTAGTCAACTCTAGTCAACCCTTATCAAACGTGGTCAAAGGTTCAAATTATCTTTAAAATTTCCTAATATGGTCATTTAGATGTTTTAAGGTGTTTTTGATTATATAAGGTGGCTAAAAAAAGAGGTTAAACCCTTACAAAATAGCAAAAAGAAACCCCAGAGGCATCAACACAAAAGATCCTTAAAACAGTTATAGCATAGCCTGCTTAATGAACATAAACAACAAAGACAACATAACTAGACTAAAGATAGTATATATGAAGAAGCAAAGAATAAACAACATAAAATAAAGTAGAACTAAGGAGAAATATTCTCCCATTTTTTAGCCATAAATTCAATAAATTCATCCAAATTTTTTAAATTCTCATCTTTGTCCTCTGTAGCCGTAGTGTCAAGATCCTGTAGCATATAAAGATTAAGTAACACATTACGCCTTAGCATGGTGGAAATTGAGTGTTTTGGCTTCTTCACATGACCCATTAGGGTAGAAATGTCATTCATGTAATCAAAACCTTCCTCCATCTCATCATCAACTTCCTCCACAAACATCCTTCCCCTCTCATCAACATTATCCTCAGAATGACCAATAACACCACTGGAAACATTAGTATGTTTATTCCCATTCTTACCCTTTGTATCTTAAGAAATATCCTAGACTTCAAGAACCTTGGCCTCATCCCCCTGGGTGGATTCTTTAGGAGCACTCTCTAAATAATCAATAAGTTTAACTTTCGGTGCAGGTTTTCTAATAATCCTCCCTGAACCCCTAACCTCAGAGGATAATCCCTCCTTGTCCTTGGTGGATAGATTAGTTTTACTACCAAGTCCCACAAGAGTACTGCTAAGATTTTTTAGGGGTCCCCATAACATCCCACATAGTTTCCTCTTTTACCTCCCTAATTTTCCTCTTCCTTCTCTTCTCACTACTTTTAGAGACTAGAGTGTGGGTAGCGGTCACCATGGTAGTCTCCTCATTAGATAGAGAAAAGGAAACCCCTTTCATCTTATGAGTAGTAGGGGAAGGGCAAGGCTCTTTAGATATGATAGTATCATCAAGGTTGGTATAAATTTCACCACTATGAGACTGGATAGGCTTAGGTGGCTCCAGAGCAAGGTGGAAATTATATAATTAGAGAATAAGACCCTGGTGCAGGGGAATGGGTTCTTGGAGGGTTTCTTAGCTGACATAGATTTAACCTTAAAAACTAAATGCTCAAGAGAAGATAATAGATAGAATAGGAAGCTAATATGAGCATTACATCTAAAATTATTTAGTAAAGGAAGATGATAATTGTAGAACCTGGTAAATGGCCTCTCTAGAGTGAAGCATTTCATCAGGAGGAAACACGTTTCATCCCATGGCTTTAGCATCTTGGTCCGTTCGAATCCTCCCTGGTAAGGAACCAATTATTCACCTTCTCCAAGAGATAATTTTGGGTTATAATGGTCTACCACTTTTTATTTCCTTTGCATCTTGGTCCCCTTAGTAACTAAGTCATGATTTTTTCCTTTACCATGTCTCATGCAAAAAATGCCTTTGGTCACTTTTTTGGGTTCATTAAATGACTTGTATAGACTTTTCAAGGGATAAATTTTTCATTAAGTGTGATTAAATGTGGAAGACGTTGTAACATGCTAGGAATCAGTAATAGGCTATTAGGAAGTAGTTTCATACATGAAAATAGGCCATTAATGGCATTTGTACAGACTTGGTGAGCTTACCCTCAATTAAAAACATGATCAAAGTGTCTCTTCAACTCCATAAGGTATTTAAAATGCTTGGTTTTTATATAAAAGGTCATAAATTTTAGTTTTTTCTTTGGCTTCTCCTTTCTTGCCTTTACAAGCTAAGAAGGGTCAATTTGGAATGCTTGGTGTAAGCTGTATAGATGGAGTTGGGGGGAGTGATCTTGGGGGTTGAAAGAGGTTTGAGTTAGATTCAAATCCATGGAAAGTTTTTTAAATTTCATGGATCCTCCTTTATGAACCATCACTAAGAGGCCAAATAGCTTTTTATGTTCATTCATTCATAAGGGGTCCTTATTTAAGCTAGTTTCTAAATAGTTTGATTTGGTTTGATGATTTTTTTGGTTGTTTCAAGTATTTATCAGGTAATATACATATGTTTTTCAATTTTATCTTAGTTTTTGAGGTCTCAAATATTAAATAAGCCTCTTATAGGCTTGTTAGTACTTATAGATTGATTCCTTCTTCATGGTGAATCTCATTACTAAAAGGAGGTTATTGAAGCTTGGTCATGGTGGTTTTAGTGTTTAACATACTTTTGGGAGGTTAATAATAATTTTTAATTACTTTTATACCCTTTATCAATACACACATTTCTTCAATTCTTCCTTACTACCTTATTTACAGAATAACCACCTATAGGTGGTCTTGACAAAGGTTGAAATGGCCATTTTGGAACTTTAAATCATAAGGTGAACCCATTTGAGCTCATATAAAATTTTTAAGGCATGAAAAACCTTTTTGAGGGAGTATATTGATAAAATATAAGGTGGGAACATGTTGAAGGCAAATGACTAAATTTTGGGAACTTGTCCCTAAAAGGGCAAAATAGAGGCCCTGTAGGTTTTGGTAATATCATACAATATATTTTCAAAGACCTTTAATACTAAAAATTTGTTTTATTTGTATTCCATATCATAGGTATTGATTTGGTAAACTTTTAAAGGCATATACATAAGTGAAATTGGTTGTTGAAGAGCTCAAAGATGGCCTCAAATGCACTATGGGCAGGCAGAGAGGTCTATAATTTCAATCTCAAAAGGAGGTCTTATAAATCAAAGTTTCAAATTGGACATAACATCATGTTACAATGTCTCTAAAGTATGATATTTATGTTATAACTCAAGATCACCAAAATATAATAGAAGTTGTATACATTTACCTCACACACTCACCGTCAGTCCGTACATATGACCTTAACAAGCATTTACAGTAGGGGTCACTAAGAAATGTCTCAGCCTGAGGAAAAGGCATAGTTTGGTTTAAAATAGAGAATATAGGTGATTTAAAGATTATACACACAAATTTTAACCTTAGGAAGGTTTCAAATAACTTAATGATAGCATGACCAAGTGGGTAAAGCCAATGAACACTTACAACTAGCTAAGGACTAATACAATAGTGAGTAGAAAGAAATCAGTTGGGTGAGCCTATGTGGGAAGGAAAGGTTTAAGACATTTAAAATTATATAGTTTAGTATTTATCATTATTTATTAATATTTATATATACATTAGAACTAGGTCCAACCACTAAATGAAATCTATAGGCTCTTGAGAATAAAGTGTTTCAGTTCATTGAGATAGTGAGATGAGAAGGGTCTTAAGTGAGGTTCTAGTGGTCATTAAGATTGAAATTATGAATATATAAAATTTATTAAAGGATTTATAAAGAATTAATGATCCCTATTTAATATTATATGGTCAAAATAGGGACATAAACACCTACAAGAGTCATCAAGCAGGGTTGTCTCAGTCTGGATAGTTTATAGACCTAGTCTTATGTTTTCAAGAGCATAGAGGTGGTTTGAAAGGTTAGGGTGTTAGATAGAGATTATAAGGACTATATATGATAATTTAAACATATATATATATATATATATATATATATGTGTCCTTTACAATGAGGATATAACAAATCAAGGATCCCCAAACATGCAAAACTTAGTCAACTTGTTAAAAGCTCCACATTGTCTACCCTCAAAAACTAAGTATTGGTTTTTGAGATCTTTTAAGGGTAAAATGGATGAGTTAGGATCTCAATTTTGGTAAATATAATACTTTATAGTTATATAATCTCCTCACATAACTAAATTTTATGAGAAAATATCACAACATGCCTCTGTTTTGTCTCAGAGGTAGAACACTTTTCCTTTACATAAAGTAGAAGTTTTGAGGAAAAGAGACGAAATGGTGGACCAGAAAAAACAAGACCCTCAAAGATGATTGGTTAAGTTGTAACTTAACTATTAAAACATATAAATCTAGTATACAATCTCTGAGGTCAAATGGGGTACTCCATACAACAAGGTTTATAGGCAAGGTAGTTAGACAAGGTACAAGCCTAATCCAAAATGAGATATCATTTCCAATTTCAACCTTTATAAAGAATTATAATGCTTTGGATCACATTAATGGGAGTTAAATTTATGTCTCTAAGCCATATCATAGGTATATAAGGTCAATAAGGAGGTCTGAACTATAAAGTTTTTAACTAGGCCTAATTTAGGCCTAGTACCTAGAGAGGAGTCCTATCACTTTTAGGGAAATATGAACACTAAAACTTGTTGAAATATGTTTATATGAATTTTATAGAGGTTTTATAACAATAAATTTGTATATGAATCCACCAAGAATCCATTTTGGGCTTGAAGATGCTTAGACCCTATAGAATATATAGAAAAGGACACAAATGGCTAACTTAGAATGCTTGAAAATTCCATGAATCTTTGCATGGAACCTAAAGGTGCTTAGGGATGATGGATAGGGTCCCTAATAAACCTTTAGTGTAATTTAGATAGAGATTCAATATGCTAACTTTATGAACCAAGACTAAGAGTCCAAGTGACTCTAAAACCCTCACAAACCCTAACTCAGATCTAATTAGAAAAATGAGACAAATGGAGTATCTAGATGGAAAGTAAAGGCTAGGAAAATGATTTAGAGTTGTATAATACTCTCTAGGGCCCTATCCCATGTAATTTAGTTGTACCCTACTTGTTTGGATGGTATACAATAGGGATTTATTTGACATATTTGTGTGTTTTATAGGTGTGGAGAAATTTTAGATAATGCAACCACCTTTAAGAGAGAGATTGAGACTTGTTATAAGTCTCCATGGTCATTTATTGATCTATATAATTTCCTAAGTATGTTTTCTACCTTCTTCATCTTAGCTAGTCACAGTGAACAAGTGGTGAACACTTAGTGAAAATGGTAAAACTCTAATTGGGAAGGATTTTAAGGCTTGATTCATGAATTTGATGATTTGGACATTCTTAATGTGTGTAATTTCTCCTAGTGCATGGATCAAATTGTAAAATTGGAAATATTTTGAATTCCAAGTATGAGAGGTGCATGAGAATGAGTCATTTGTAATTGTTAGAGATTATTTCTCATGGATATAAGAATGTAGATGATTAGGAACCATTCCAATGCATGTAAGGGCTTATTAGTAACCCTCCCCCTTAGATCAATCATCATACCTAACCTTATTCAGTGATGAGGTAGTTTTGTGAATGCAAATCATGAGGGTAGTTTCATTTGAAAGCAAAAGAACATCTATGCCACATATGGAGAAGTTTTATGGTTTGGGAGACATTTGTCCATCTTTTGCTTATAGGAAATATATCATGAATAATTATATTACTATTATAATTCCTTTTCCTTGATTAATAAGTGTCTTAGTGATTCTTATGCTTCCCCTTCTCTCTCTCCTCTCATAATTGCTATAAATAATAGCCTTTTTGGTTATTTTATAGATATCTCCACCTAAGTATGGTGAATCCTTAATCAATTTTTACCTTGAAAATAATGTTTTTTTACCTCAGTCATGACTCAATGAAGTGCATTCTATGGTTTTTAGTCTTGTACAAATGTATTTTACTTACCTTGAAATGTTATCCTTCCTAATGCCTTATGTAGTTAAAAACTCTCTTTTATAGGTCAATAAGAAGCATCTAATGTGGATTGCAAGTATAGTGAGTATATCATTCATTAGTGTTTCTAGAAGACCTATTATCTAAGTCCTTCTAGCCTAAGCTCTCTTCAAGGCCCCATGCTTGAAACATTGATGTAGAAGAAAAGTGTTTAATTGGATGAAGTGTATGAATAAGATTCTCTTTAGTTCCAAGTACATTGTAAGTGGTGTGAGTAGACCATCTATTTGGTATATCACCTCCCCTATATTAGATTTGTTTTTAGTTATCTCTCCCTTTTCACCCCCAAAAAAGTTAGTAGTAGGTTTGATCCATAGTGCTACATCAAGGGAACTAGCCCTAATCTAGAGATCCATCTCAAATTTGGGTCACCCATAGCCCTGAGGTGGTTCCATTATACCCCTTAAATGAGGAGAGACCGATCATCTCCTCAAGGGGTGAAAGTTAAAGTGACAATAGTTTTTGGTATGCTAGGTGGGACTGAATAGTCCATTCCTTGAGGATTTTTAGTGTTCTCCTCAAGATACCAACCTTTAGAGGCAATTCCACTGAGTACCAATGGAAACTCCAAGTATAAATCTACTAGTTAAGTAGTTTAGGTACTCTAATTGAAGTTGTTTTCTTATTATATACACTTCTCATGAATGATTCATGGATCACTTTAATGTTGACTTTGTCTTAACACAAGTTGGAAAGACATATCCATCTTTTCCCATTCCCTCTCAATATTAAAAATTCCTTGGCCAATCTTTTCATGATCCCTATCAATCTAATGTTTCCTATAATCATCCCTATCAAGCTTGTGTTTCACCTAGTTCCTCTACAAGTCAACCCATTTCAAGTTTTAATAAGACTCTCATTGGTTATAAGGAATATATGCTAGACCTTGATACTAGAAATGGTTGTGGTCAAGTCATCCCTAGTGATTGTGTCAAAAGTGTAAGAGATGCTCTAGAGAAAGTCAAGAGAGAATTGATGCCCATTGAGAGAGTTAATTGTCAAGGCCTTACAGGTGAAATGATTAATGTTTGTGTTATAATTTTTCACATATAAGAGAGGTTGAAATCTCATGAACCAAATTACTCTTGGAAGATCCAATACACCCCAAATTAGCCTTCAAGTGTGTCAACTATGCCTATTCAAAATACTAATCCAATTATGCTTCAAAGTGCCCCAACTCCTTCATGCACTCCCTAAAGTTTACCTTCTTGAAGATCCATCTAAGAGAGCATCAAAAGGAAGGATGACACCATTGTTGAGCAAGTTAATCCATCTCACAACCTAATTGGAGAAGATTTTGAGAGAAAAAAATTGATGTTGGAGGCCCATCTTGACAAGGAGATTCAGTTAGAAAACCAACATTTGACATAATCCATCATGGAAAAAAAATGAGGCTCATAAGCCTACATCCCAAAGTTAGAGACAAGATGATCATCCCATGGAAATCCAAAGTTTCCTAATCCTATCACTTACCCCTCCATTTTTTTCTTATTCTTACGCTCATGAAGAATCCTCTAAGCCTAGCTTCCCAATATGGAAAGAGTAACTTGTAGCTTGTGGAAAGAAGGAAAAGGAATGTCTAAGTGGAGAAGTTAAAAGTGAAGATAAATATAAACCTATTAAAATCCTTCCCACCCCTCCTTAGGAAGAGTTTTTTCATTCATCTCAACCTTCTTTTACTTCCTTTCCTAATGAAGATCCTATTTCCCCCCACAAGAAGTTATTTCAAGTAAGCCTTGCCAAAAGAGTTGAGGGATTGTAACTAAAAATGTATGAGATTTCATCTATCCAAGAGAATATTAAAGACAATGAACCCAATGAACCCATCTTTCCACCTCTTCCATCTTGTCCACTTTGCACTTCTAATGGTGAGGAATACATTGCTACATGGAAGCCTTCTTGGGCTAAAATTCCTAGTTTTGAGATGCCTAGTATTAACATCACTAAGAGGGAGAAGGAGATATAAATTTTAGATTAGGTTGAGGATGAAGAGGAGTTGAATTCTTGTGAAGAAACATTAGACTATGATGATAGTGAAGATGGAATTATTTGTGTTGAAGAAGAAGCCTTGGAGGAGTTCCTTTTGGATTCCAAAGAAGAAGAGGAAGAGGTTTCTCTTGTTGTTTCCCTTCATGATGATGATCAAGAGAAGAATGATGACTTATGGTAGATATTCGAAGACATATATAATGAATTTGAAAGCCTTAAAGGGCCTACAACTCTTTTGAAGGTGACTACAAGAGATGGTAAACGAGATGACATGTTTCAAGAAGAAGACATGTGGCATACTTATATGCAAATGTTTAAAGAATATGAAGATAGTGAGAAGGCAAGAATCCTAAGAACACAATCCCAAGATATTGAGGAGCAAGTATGTGTTGAGAGGTATCATCATCAAGAGGATCTAAACCATGATGGATTAATCCATGATGACTATGAATATTTTTAAGAAGGTTTGAAGATTGATTTTAGAACCACATGTGAAGTTGCTCCTAAAAACATCAAGAAGAAGTTTGAACAAAAAACACTCCTAGAATGCCATGATATAAGACTTCTTAAAGGGTTTGAAGAATTTGTAACAATATAAAAGATCAATGAAGCCTTTCAAGAGGTTGTTCCATTCATGGGAATGCAAATCTACCATGATGAGACAAAGGAGCAGTAGTATGAGGTATCTTTCCAAGGTCAAGAAGAGTTCATCTACCTTGGGTACTTGTTTGAGATGAATCTATCATAAGGCATGTCAATCCAAAGAGAAAGAAAATAACATGAGTCATATAATACTAAATTTAAAATCAAGCATGATTGGCATCCTCATTCATCTCATGAATAATGAGATTCAAGGTACTTTAATTTTTATCCAAGAATGGAGGTATGTCTAGTTAGATGTACATAATTAGTTTATTTCTGATACGTCTTATATTCTGTAAGTTCTTAGTAACACAAGTGTGCCTTTACTTTGTGTGTTTGATTGGTTTTAGTGTGTTTTAGCTTTCCTCATGTGTTTTGAGGTCAATCATCTATCTTGTTAGTCAGGTCAAGGTCTGATCTTGCTATTTTAGAGTGCATTTGAATCCCTTTTCCCAATGGATTTGATAAGGCTATTGGTCTTTAATATAGGCAATCATGTTACCCCTAGGAATTACCAAAAGTGTTCACAAAATTTAACTTTTAGTAAAATTTGGTCAACCCATACATATTGAAATTTTTTAAAAGGTTCATATGTGTTTAAGAGGGTTTCATGTGTGTCTAAACACCTCACCCATCCTGCTCTAGCCTTGGTTTAAACTTATCCTCCTTGTACTTATCTAGTCAACTCTGGTCAACCCTAGTAAAACATGGTCAAAGGTTCAAATTATATTTAAAATTTCATAATATTGTCATTTATATGTTTTAAGGTGTTACTAAGTCATGATTTTGTCCTTTACCATGTTTCATATACAAAAAATGCCTTTGGTCACTTTTTTGGGTTCATTAAATGACTTGTATGGACTTATCAAGGGATAAATTTTTCACCAAGTTTGATTTCAACATGGAAGAGTTATGAACATATCAATAATTATTTAGAGGTAGTTAGGAAGTAGTTTCATGCATGAAAATAGGCCATTAATGGCACTTGTATGGACTCGGTGAGCTCACCTTGAGGTAAAAATGTGAGTAAAGTGTCTCTTCAACTCCCTAAGGTCTTTACCATTCTTGTTTTTTAGATAAAAGGTTTAAACTTTAGTTTTTTCTTCTACTCCTCCTTTCTTACCTTCACAAGCCAAGAAGGGTCAATTTGGAATGCTTGGTGCAAGCCATACATGTGGATTTGGGAAGAGTGATATTGGGTGTTGAATGAGGTTTGAGTAAAATTCAAATCCATGGAAATATTTTTTATTTTAATGGCTTATCCTTTATGAACTATCACTAAGAGGCTAGGTAACTTTTTATGCTCATTCATTCATAAGGGGTCCTTGTTTGAGCTAGTTTCTAAATAGTTTGATTTGGTTTGATGAATTTTTTGGTTGTTTAAAGTGTTTTTCAGGTCCTCTCCATAGTGTTTCCACTCTTCTCTTAGTTTTGGAGGTCTCAAAGATTCAAGAAGCCTCCTATAGGCTTGTTAGTACTTATAGTCTGGTTCCTTCTTCATGGTGAATCTCATTGCTGAAAAGAGATTATTGAATCTTGGTCAGGGTTATTTTAGTGTTTACCATGATTTTTTAAGGTTAATAATAAATTTTAATTGCTTTTATACCCTTTATCAATACACACATTGATTCAATTTTTCCTTACTGCCTTATTTGCAGAATAACCACCTACAAGTGGTCTTAACAAAGGTTGAAATGGTAATTTTGGAACTTTGAATTATAATGTGGACCCATTTGAGGTCTTAAAACATGTTTAAGGAATGATAGACATTTTTGAGGGAGTAGATTGATAAAATATAAGGTGGGAACATGTTGAAGGCAAATGAGTAAATTCTAGGAACTTGTCCCTAAAATGGGCATAATAAAGGCCCTGTAGGTTATGGTAATATCATACAATATAGTGTCAAGACCTTTGATAATTCCAAATTAATTTTATTTTTAGTCCCTAGAATAGTATTTTATTTGGTAAATTTTTTTAGGTAGATACCTAAGGGAAGGTGGTTGTTGAAGAGCTCAAAGATAGCCTCAAATACACTATGGGCAGGAAGAGAGATCTACAGTTTCAATCTCAAAAGGAGGTCTTATCACTCAAAGTTGAAAATTATCCCTAACATCATGTTAAAATGTTTATAATTGTTGAGAGTGATGTTATAACTCAAGATCACTAAAATAGAATATAATTTGTATATGTTTACCTCACACACTCACCCTCAGTTTGTACATATGACCTTAGCAAGTATCTACAACAGGGATCACTAAGAAATGTCTCAGCCTAAAGAAAAGGCATAGTTTGGTTTTAAATAAAGCATATAGGTGATTTAAAGATGATAAACACATTTTTTAACCTTAGGAAGGTTTCAATTAACTTAATGACATCATGACCAAGTGGATAAAGTTAATGAACACCAATAGCTAGCTAAGAAGGACTGAGACAATAATGAGTAGAAAGAAATCAGTTGGGTGCACCTAAGTGGGAAGGAAGGGTTTAATACCTTAAAAATTATATATTTTAATATTTCTCATGATTTATTAATATTTATATATACATTATAACTAGGTCCAACCACTAAAAGAAATCTACAGGCTCTTGAGAATAAAGTGTCTCAGTTCATTTAGATAGTGAGATGAGAAGGGTCTTAAGTGAGGTTCTAGTGGTCATTAAGATTGAAATTATGAATAAATACCATGTATTCAAAGATTTATAAGTAATTAATTATCCCTACACATTATTATAGGGTCAAAATAGGACCACAAACACCTAAAGGAGTCATCAAGTATGGTTGTCTCAGTCTGGACAATTTATAGACCTAGTCTTGTGTTTTCAAGAGAATAGAGGTGGTTCAAGACCTCAGGGTGTTGGAGAGAGATTTGAGCCACTCTATGTGATAATTTAAAAATCTTTAGGTCCTTTAAAATGAGAATATATCAATTCAAGGGTACCCAAATAATAAAAATTGTCAACTTGCTAAAAGCTCCACATAGTTTGCCCTGAGAAACTCAGTCTTGGTTTTTGAGATATTTAGAGGGTCAAATGGATGAGTTAGGAGATAAATTTTGGTACATAAAATACTTGGGATTTTGATAATCCCCTCTAATAACTAAATTTGATGAGAAAATATGACTATTGACACTTGGATTTACGCCCTTGAGGAGATGCTCAGCTCTTCTCATTCATGTGGTAAAATGGAGTCATCTCTCTTGCTATGGGTGGAAATTTTATTGAGATGAATCTCTAGATCAAGGTATATATCCCCTTGATTTAGCTTTAAATATCTCTTTATAACGTAAAAATTGATATGAAAAGGGATTAATAAAAATGATTGAGAAACCAAATAGGGATGCACCAATGTATAATGTCCTCCCAATTGACTGAAACTACTACTTAAAGACAAACAAGGTGTTTCTCACACAAGAATCACAACTAAGGATTCATCACTACATCAATGTTTCATATAATATATTCAAGAATGTAAATGATTCTTGTAAAGGTAATTAATGATTCCAAAGAGGGATATAATCATGGACCACTTCTAAGATATATCTACACTTAGAAAAGAATACTAGCAAAGACTTGTAACAATTTCCTTTTTGTGAATTGGTAGACCATCAAGAGTACAAGCTAGAAAATATAATATTTCACTAGACTAGACCAATAAGATTTAAGTCATTACTCAATATCATAGCATATGAGTGGTAATAACACTTGTATATTTCTCCAAGAGTTCTTCAAATATAAATTTGGCCAGAGTTTTCCCAATAACTAGTGGAGGCCCAAAATGAGCCAAGAGAATGCATATATATAGCCTTTGAGAGAGAGGTCAAGCTAAGGGGAGTTCAAGAGTCACTTAGACATGTGTCAATATGTGAAAATTAGTTATATTTACATGCATGAGAGAGGTGGGTGAGCTATGCCATGTCACCAAATGAATAAGTTACAATTGAATAAATTAATTACAATTGAATGAATCAGTTACAATTGAACCAAATGATCTAAATATTTTTCCATTTGTTACCTCTATATTCACCTTCAAGTTCCCATCCAGGATTTCTTTAAAACTCCAATAAATAATTTCCACAGTCTAAAATTGATGTTTTATAGGCTGTCATCCTTTGGGTATTTTCTTACGACTTTTTTTGCACTCAGACTTCTTATCTCGACACTTTTCCTGCAGTCACTTTGTTTTCTTTGTATCAAACAAAATGTCTAAGAAAATTGGGCTTTGGCTTCCTTTCTATGTGGATAAGATTTTTGAAATAATTCCTTAGATAATCTTTCTTAAAGAATTCCTCAGATAATCTTTTCAAAATAATACCTTTAGACTTTCCATTTGGCCCTTTTGGTTCTTTGAAATGTTCCTTTGGGTTTCTTAAAGTGGACCGTCAAAACTCTAGAATGACCTTTTGGCAAAGTGAAAAAGGCCCCTTTGAAAAATTTTCAAGTCTCCTTTGGAAAATTTGCAAAGTACCTTTTAGCTTTTGGAAATGACTCTTCGAAGTTCTTCGAAATGAATTTTTCAAAAGTAAAATACCCTTCATATTTTTTGAAATGGTCCATGTTCCCAGGGAAACAATCTTTCAAACTTTTTGAAAATTCCCCTTTAGAAAATTTGTAAAGTACCCCTTTAGAAAAGTTGTAAAGTACCCCTTAGAAAAAGTTACAAAGTACCTTTCAAAAAAGTTACAAAGTACCCCTTTGGAAAAAATGAAAATGGCCTTTATAAAAGTTGAAGTGGACAATTTTCCTAAAAAATGATACCCTTTAGGAAAATTTCTTCAAACAAAATGTCCAAAATAATTCCCAACACTTAAACAAAAACCCAAATTAATTCTCTCAAAATAATTAACAATTAGTCAAAAAAACAAAAAGACCCGAAAGGATAACTATGCAAAGGCTTAACAAAAGACCAAAACCAAACTTTTAAAAAGAAATAGACTTGCACATTTGTTGTGGGATTTGTATAAAACACTTCTTCTAAATGAAACTTGCATACTAGACCTAGCCAAATCTATAGACTTAGGTGGCTAAGTTTTCAAATAGGGGTACCCAATTTTGGCCTAAAGGGCTAAAATTTAGTCAATAAATTGGTGACTCGTAGGGGTAGTATGCCTATTATACTGACCAAACCAATAGTTGAATTAATCCATTGGGAATGGATTCACCTAAGGACACTGAAACAAGGAAGAATTGACCATGACTCAAAAACTTGAAGAAGAACACACTAGTTTTGGAAGGAAAACCCATGCCATAAGACACAACACTAAATAAACAAGACACAAATCAAAGGAAGACACATAATAACTCACACATGTGAAAAATAACTTAGGGAATGAAAGGAAAGCATGAAAATATGTAAAAAGGAAAAGGATAACCTTAATAACAATGCTTTAGATATATCCCATTGACTGGGATATGCAACTCCTATCCATCTAACTTTGAGAGTTGGAAAGCATTGTGTTGTTTTCATTGTGTGATCATATATGGGCCACTCTACAAAGCATCAAACTTTATGTGTCTTCTAGGTTTGGAACTATCTTCATACCATTTTAGAACAATGTCTCCTTCTTTGAATATCTTTGGCATGGATTTATTATCAAAATACTTCTTTGTTTTCTCTTGATGAGTTGTCATGGTGTGCATAGCTTATTTTCTTGCTTCCTCAAGCTCTATTAACTCACATAACCTAATCTCTATGCTATCATTCTCCATCAATTTTAGCTGATAGGTAATATCTAAAGCTTGTAACTCAAGTGAGATAGGAAGTCTATATTTCCCTCCATATACAAGTGTATATGGTGAATTTCCAATTTCTCTCTTTGGGGTGATCCTATCAGCCCAAAGGGTTGTCTTTAACTTGGTTTTCCAAGTCATTTGATTCTCCTCCATTGTCCTCTTAATGATGTTGATTAATTTCTTATTTGTGGACTTAGATAGTCCATTCCTTTGGGGGTAATAATTGGAGGAGGCACTAAGATAAATGGCATGCTTCAAAGCCCATTCACTTATTCTTGCTGCTAGGAAGGATAATGCATTATTTGAAATGATTGTTGAAGGATATCCAAACCTAGTTGCTGTACCTTCATAGATGTCCAAGATTGATTTTTCATTTGCCTTCTTTAGTGATACATCCTCCACCCATCTTGTAAAATAATCAATGGCTATCAACACCCACTTGTGACCAACACTAGAAGGTGGATTGATTAGACCTATGAAGTCTAAAACCCATTGCATAATGGTTTTTCAACTTGGATTAGATTAAGAGTCAAGGTAGATATATTTTATTTGCCATAAAAAAGGGAAAAATTTTGGCATTTTCTTACCCAATCATGGGTATCTTTGAACAAATTATGCCAATAGTAACCAACCCTCATAATCCTAGCAACTGTGGTTCTTAGGGCAAAGTGATGACCAACTGATCCATCATGGAATTCAACTAATACTTTTTCAATCTAATTTTAATTAATACATTTCAATAACACATCTAAAAATTCATTCCTAAATAAAACTCCATCAAAAAGTACATAAGGAATGGACTACAACATATAATACCTTATTCTAGCTCTATCAAGACCTTGTGGACACTCACCGATTTGAAGGAAATGAACAATTTCTTGTGTCCAACTTCTCATGGATGGAGGTGAAACTACTATTGGGTCATCATGGAGTGCCAAAAAAATTCCCTTTTCTCTTTCAAGTTTGAATCAAGATGCTCACACAATGCTTTTCCATTCACTATCTTGGTTGTTTTGATCTCCACATCATACTCCATCACTTTGGTGATCCAACCTACCCTTTTCTCATTCAAATCTCTGATAAATATAAATCCCTTTACACTAGGATGAGGCACAAAAATTTTAATCTTGTTGTTAGACAACATATGCCTGAACTTATTTAAAGTCCTTATGACTGAAAGTATTTGTTTCTCAACATATGTGTATCTTACCTCATAACCTTCAAACCCTAACTAAAGAAGGCAATAGGTTTTTCAAAAATTTCATCATTAGCTTGAGTGAGCATTATATATATTAATTTTTCATTCCAAAAAGTATACAAGTTGAAATATTTGGAAAAGTTAGGACTTGCAAGGGTAGGATCTTGGGTAATGGCCTTCTTGATCTCTTCAGAACTTTCCTTCCTCCTTATCCAAGTGAATTTCTCATCCTTACTTAACATATATGTCAAGTGCTTGAACAAGTTATAGAAATCATGAATTAATCTTCTAATGAAATTTATCTTACTAAAGAAGCTTTGCAGACCCTTCTTATGTTTAAGCAAAGACAATGCCAAAATGGCACTTACCCTTTCAGGATCAATAGATAGACCTTTCTTGGAAATAATGTGGCCTAAGATTTTTCCTTAATGAACATAAAACACACACTTATTTTGGTTTAGAGAGATCCCAAACTCTTTACACCTCTCAAAAATCTACCTTAGGTGCTTTAGATGATCTTTTGCTTCCTTGGAGAAAACTATCACATCATCGAGATATACCAGTATAATGTCATTGCTTAATCCTTGAAAATCCATATCCATTACACATTGAAAATTATCTCCAAATTTTGAAAATACAAATGTAATATTCCTATAGTCATATGTGCCCCATTTGGTGGTAAAGCCTATCTTATATTGGTCGCTTTCCTTTACCAGAATCTAATTATACCTAGAATACCCATCAAGGAGAGAAAACTTTTCACTGCCAACCATAACTTGCAATATTTGTTCCATGGAAGGGTGTGGGTAATGAAATTTTGAATACACTCTATTCAAGTCCCTAAAATCAACACACAACCTTATCTCTCCATTCTTCTTTATAACAAGGACTAAGTTGGTCAACCAAGAAGAATGCTTGATAGGAAAAATGATTCTAGACTCAATCAACTTAGTGAGTTCTTTCTTCATGAGTGGTTCAATCTTGGGATTGATTGGTATTTGTATTTAATTGATGGGTTTGGAATTTCCATATATCTCTATGGTGTGTTGAGCCAAGCTTGGATCAAAACCCTTAAAGTCACTATATTTCCATGCAAAAATATCACTAAACTCTTTACATATTTCAATGAAATCATGCTTCTCTTGACTAGTGCATACCTTTCCAGGTGAAAGTAACTTATATTTGAAGATATATACCCTTTCATAGTTCTCTTTCTTGGTTGACATACTTACCTTCTCCTTCTTGAGCCGGTAATCCTCATTGAATATGCTTTCAATAGTCACTAGGCCTTTGAGAAGCTTGTTAAACTTCAGTTGGACAATCTAACCTCCATATTATTGTTGTATCTTAGAATAATTTTTGGTAGTGAACTTAGATTATTCTTATAGGAAAAGGGCTATTTGTTTTTCACTCTCAAACACCTACCAATTGGTGACATTATCTAGTATAGAAGGTCTCACAATCACCTTTAGATGAGGTTGATTCTTGTCTTCTCTTATGCCTTTTGGAACATCAAATTGAGAACCAATAGATACCAACATATAAACATGCCTATTATCTTCCCTTGTAATAGATATAATGTTAAAATCCATGAAATATTCTAAAAGATCTCAAACTCTATGCTTGTAGGACTTGAGCAAGGAGTTTTTCATCAAATTCTACCCTCTAACTTGATTCACAACAAGTTCACTATCTATATACACTTGTAGTTATTTAATTCATATTTTTTTGGCCAATTCAAGGCTATGGATAAGGGACTCATAATCTACCACATTACAGGTGCAAGAGAACTGAAATCTAAATCCTTAAAAATACCTTTCCTTTGAAGGTGAAACCAACATAGCTCCACCACCTGCCCTAATATTGCTTCTAGACCCATCAAAGAAAAGCTACCACAAGCCATTCACATGTTCACTTTAACTCATTAAATTGAGAGTCAAAGATCCCTTCTCATGCATATAATATACCCCAAGACCATATTACTCAATAAAATTGTAAGGATCATGTTCATAATGCTCTTCTCCCCACTCATCTAGGAACAAATCAGAAACTCCTTCAAGGGAAGATGATGGAGATCGATTGATGTGAAACTCCTCTTCACCTATTATAACATAGTTAGAATTTGATACCTAAGGTGAATGTGGTTCCAATTTATCTCTATGAATATGTTTTGACTCAATCTTCACTTTAGTGCCATACTTTATCATAAACACCATGTAGAACCAATTGGCTACCAAATATCCACCTATCTTGGATGTAAAGTCTCTTGATAAGAAAAGAGAAAAATAGGGAGGGAAATATGCCACCACCAAATAATGAGGAATTGAAAAGGTAGGAAAATCATGAAGGATCAAATTCAAACCTTTCACTACCCCCAAAGTCTTTGCTGGTGATCCATCCAATTGTAAAACTCCTTAAGTCATTGGCTTATACTTGAGGCCTAGCTTATCTGTTATACATTTGGGCATAAATGTTTTGATTGATTCATTATAAATGATGTAATTATGAAGAAAGAAATAATATATATATATATATATATATATATATAGGTAAAATGGATGAGTATTCTCATCTTTATTCATTTGACCATCTATGGATTGAGTTCCATTGACCAAAACCACATTGTCATTTCTAGATGGACCAACTTGTTTACCCAATCTATGCAATTATTTTTGGAGTATTTATTTCTACCCTAGTAATTTTATACAATCACATAATGAGATGTTTATATGAAGATTATTCATATGGTCCACCACATTTGTGGAAGGATTAATCACCTTGGGGATATTTTTATGAACATTGGTGTCTTGTGATGTAGCATGTGTAGGTAGAGTTGTATTTGCTGGCCTAAAATTTAGAATCATCTATTTTTATTATAATTTAGGAGATATATTAGAAAAAATTACCATAGGATATGATTTAGGAGTCACAATATGTCCTTGATTATCTCCTTTAGCTTCATCAACAACCCTCCTTTTGGACCTAGTATTAGAGTTAACACTAGTATTCTAATTGCTTTTATTCCCCACATAATTAATGGCACAAAACTCACCCTCCAAATGATTCATGAGAGTGAAATAAGATTTAAAATATATTATCTCCATAAAATATTTCATTGTCATCTCAAAATTTTAAAATTGAGATGTTTGATCACCTTTTACATTCATGCCTTGATTTTGCATTTCACTTGCATAAGCCACTTGTTCTTGACCATTTTCAAAAGATGGATAGTTGGGTTGTTCTTGGACAAATTTATTTTGTGTGGGGACAATATATTAATATGATTATTTATAATTAGGATTATATCTTTGATAAGGCTTGACATGGGTGATTTAACCCTGTCCTTGTGCATTGTTTTGGAAAGGAGGTCTACTTGTTTGCCCAGACTGATTGTATGTTTGATATGGCCTATAAGCTTGAACTTGTTATATTTTGAGGGAAAATAACTCATTTTTAACAATTTGAATAAATATTTTTAATTCATGGATTTCATTTGAAGGAGAAATGGTAGAACTTTCTTGATTAGGCAAAGGGGCTAAAGTAGGCAATGCACTTTGACTAAGAGAATGCAAATCAGGGAATAATGGCATTGGAGGTCTAAGAGCTATCTTTTCCACTTGGAAAAGATAATTATTATAATTTATTGCTATTTTATAGGTAGTAGGCAATGTGTTTCCACCAATATATTAAATCATCATAGCAATGTCACTATTGAATGCTTTTAAGTAGTACAAAAATGCATAGTTTGCAGTTGGCCTCACAAGAATTGGGATTCTATCCCAAGTTTTTTGGAACCTAGTATTAAAATATTTTATAAATTCATGTGGTTCAATCTTTATTATGGTCAATTATTTATCTATAGATAGGTGATCACTCTTTTCCCCAAACCTATCAGTTAATAGAGTCTCCAACTCATCCCATGAGCCAATAGAATTTACAAGTAGGGTCCCATACCAATCCAAAAAATTTCCTTTGAAAGAAAAGGCCAAAAACCTAATAGATACATTTTCTTAGGTAATATTGTGGATATTAAAAAAAAATTCTATATTCTGAATGTGCTTAATGGTAGTAATAGGACCATCCCCACTAAAATGGGACACTTTTGAGGGTTGCTCCTGTAATTTGATCATTTTATTGGGCAAGATGAAAGGGAGATGCCCCAATGAAAGGCACAAAAGGTTATCTTCTAGCCATTTTGGAATGATCACTATAGATGTTATAAATGAAATGTAACACAAACTTAGAATCTTTAAACACAAAATCTCTTTTTTAAGGATGAGTGTGGAAAAACCTAAACTTTTTGGTGGAATATAGAGGTAGTTCCAAAAACTCGAAGGGTACACCTTTAGTAGTAGACTTGGTGGTCACCTTTGGCATGGAAAATATGACTTATCATAAAAAAAAACTTGAATTCTTTAATGGAGTTGCTAGGTATTAAATGTAGATGTTTCTTTCTCTTCAAAAATGCCAAGACCAATACCAATCTTAAACTATCTTCTAGGACTTAGATGTCCCACTGGGCATGCCAAAAATTGTTGGCACTTAGATTTACACCCTTGAGGATATGATCATCTCTCCTCATCTAAGTGGAAAAATGGAGTCATCTCTCTTGCTATGGGTGGTAATTTCATTGAGATGAATCTCTAGATTAGGGGCTAATTCCCCTTGATGTACCTTTACATCTCTCTTTCTAACTTAATAATTGGATATGAAAAGGGATTAATAAAAATGATTGAGAAACCAAATGGTGATGCACTAATGTATAATGTCCTCCCAATTGACTAAAACTACTACTTAAAGACAAATAAGGTGTTTCTCACATAAGACTCACAAATCGGGGTTCATCACGACATCAATGTTTCATTTCCTAGATTCAAGAAGGTTTATGATTCTTAGAAAAGGAATGAGTTATTATAAAGAGGGATATAATCATGGAACACTTCTATAATATATATACACTTAGAAAATAATAATAGCAAAGACCTATAATAATCTCTTTTTTGTGAATTAGTAGACCATCAAGAGTACAAGCTAGAAATGATAATCTTTCACTAGACTAGACCAATAAGATTTAAGTCATTACTCAATATCACATCATATGAGTGGAAATGAAACTCATATATTTCTTCAAGATTTATTTAAATACAAATCTAGCTAGAGTTTTCCTAATAACCAGTGGAGGCCCAAAATGAGCTAAGATAATGCATATATATAGCCTTTGAGAGAGAGGTCAAGCCAAGGGGAGTTCAAGAGTCACTTGGAAATGTGTCAATATGTGAAAATTAGTTATATTTTAATGTGGGAAAAAGGTGGGCAAGCTATGATATCTCACCAAATGAATCAGTTAAAATTGAATAAATCAGTTATAATTGAATGACTAAGTTACAATTAAACTAAATGATTTGGAAATTTTGCCATTTGTTACTTCTATATTCACCTTGAGGTTCCTATTGATCCTTTATTTTAAACTCCAATGGCTAGTTTTTGCAATCTAAAATTGATGTTTTGCAGGCCGTCATCCTGTAGGTATTTTGTTTAGACTTTTATTCCCTCAGACTTCTTGTCTCAACACTTTTCCCATAGTCACTTTATTTTCTTTGTATCAAACAAAATGTCTAAAACAATTGGGATTTGGCTACCTTTTGATGTGGACAAGATTTCCAAAATAATTCCTTAGACAGTCTTTCCAAAAGAATTCCTTTGGAATTTTGGTTTGGCCCTTTTGGTTCTTTGAAATGTTTGTTCAAGTTTCTTAAAGTGGACCTTCAAAACTCTAGAATGACCTTTTAGCAAAGTGAACAAGGCCCCTTCATAAAAGTTTCAAGTGTCCTTTGAAAAGTTTCAAAGTACCTTTTGGCTTTTAGAAATGACTCTTCTAATTTATTGCAAATGAACTTTTCAAAAGGAAAATAACCTTTAGATTTTTTGAAATGGTCCACCTTTCTATGAAAATAATATTTCAAACTTTTTAAAAATGCCCCTTAGAAAAAATTATAAAGTACCCCTTTGGAAAAGTTGCAAAGTACCCCTTAAAAAAAGTTTCAAAGTAACTTTCAAAAAAGTTGAAAATTACCCCTTTGGGAAAAATGAAAATGGCCTTCGGAAAAGTTAAAGTGGAAATTTTTCCCCAAAAAAGATACTCTTTGGGAAAATTGCTTCAAAAAAAATGTTTGAAACAATTCCTGGCACTTAAATAAAAACCTAAAATAATTCTCTCAAAATAATTAACACTTAGTCAAAAAAATAAAAATACCCAAAAGGATAACTATGCAAAGACTTAGCAAAAGACCAAAACCAAACTTTTTGAAAGAAATAGACTTGCACATTTTTTGCGGGCTTTTTATAGAAAAATTATTTCAAATGAAACCTACATATAGGACCTAGCCAAAGGTATAGACTTAGGTGGATAATTTTTCAAATAGGGGTGCCCAATTTTGGCCTGAAGGGCCAAAATTTGGTCAACAAGGATAACATGCCTTTATTTTGTCTCAGAGGTAGAACACTTTTCCCTTACATAAACTGGTAGTTTTGAGGAAAAGTGACAAAATGGTGGACAAAAAAAAGAAATACTGTTGACCCAATTTTGCCCCTCAGGCAAAATCTCGGTCATCTCCTACACCTGCTTCGCATGGCCAGTCATTTCAGGTTGCAAGGTCCACTTTCAGGTTTTGACAGTTTCCGTTTCAGAGCATTGGTTCATTAGCCTAGTTCATTGGCGTTCACGGTGGTGAAAGACAGAATCTCTAAACTTTCACGCAAGGAGAGAAGAAGAGAAAAAATGGAGCGTTTCAACACTTAGGCAAAAAGAGGGCAGATAAAATGCAGAGGGTGGCAAATTTGCCGCCCACTACAAGGGTGGGTAAAATGAGCCCACTTACAAACATGCAGAGGGCGGCAAATTTGCCACCCACAACAAAAAAAAAAGGAAAGACGTCAGCCGACGTCGGTAATACTGCCGTCGTTGGCACCTTATAGAGACCGACGTCGGCAGAATCACCGCCGTCGGCAGCACAATAGAAGATGCAAGGAAAAAAGTCTGCCCTATGGCGGCAAATTGTAAAACCCCACCCCATGGTGGAAAATTGTAAAACCCCACCCTAAGGCGGTGAAATGAAAAACCCCGCCCTAAGGCGGTGAAATGGAAAACCCCGCCCCATGGCAGGGAAGGAAAAATTGCCGCGCACAGTACAATACTGCCGACATCGGTAGGTTACAGAAATCAACGTCGCCAGGACTGCCACCATCGGTAGCTTATCGGCCGACGTCGGCATAAATCCTACATGAAATCCATGCAAAGGGCAGCAAAATCACTGCCCACTACAAGGGTGGAAAAATTCACCTGCAGTGCACAAGAAAAAACCTGCCCAATCGCTGGAGGAGAAGACCAACACGCAAAATGAGGCAACAAGCATGGTCTTGGCAGACTTGTGATGTCATCAATAGTGTTTTTCACGATTTCTGATGAAACTTCTCTTGGCTCTTCTGCTATAAATACAAGGACTTAGTCATTTTTCAAGGGATCTTCCTGACTTTTGTAAAGAGCACTGCTCTGCATTTTCCCCACCTGAATCAGTAAAAATATAGTTTTTACATTTACCTCTTTCTTGGATGGATACTCTGTGTATGTTATGTATGTTTAATCTGTGTTCAGTCATTTCCTTTTAAATGCTCTCATAGGTTTTAAATACTAATGTATCAGCTATCTACAGAATGTCAGTTTGCAGCTTACAGGTGAAGAGTTCCATCTAGGGTGCAGAAACAAAGGAGGTCACTTACAGTATGCATTTCACAGCATCTTGGTGAGTCCCTATTTCCTATATCTTTCACTAAAACCTCCCTATCATCCCAGCAACTTGATCTTTTCTACCAAGTTTCAGTGTAGAGTATACTTGCATTTCCCCTGATTCTGAGAGTGGATCTGGAAGGTCACTCCTGTTTTTTGGTGTATCACCTCTTTTAGAGTAGGCCATTTGTTTTCATGCTTTTATCTCTCTCTTTTCATCCCCCCCAGTATATACCTATATACCTATATTTTGCATTACCTGAAACAAACAAGATACATCAGAGGGAACTAGCCCATATCTAGAGACTCTCCTCTCCTGCTTCGCCATCCCACAGGCGAGAGAGGGGTTTCCATGTTGCGAGGAGAGGGCAGGAATCCATTTTCCTACCGAAGGGTGCACTTTCCAGCGTCAACAAATACCATCCAATATTATTCATGAAGTTGGAACATTCCTATTAAAACATGGAAAGCCAAGCTAGAATTTCTAAGGTCAAACATGGTACTCCATGCAACAAGGTTTGTAGGCAGGGTAGTTAGACAAGGTACAAGCCTAATCCCAAATGAGAGATCAGTTCCAATTTCAACATTTAAAAATCATTATAATGCTTTGGATCACATTCTTGGGATTGAAACTAATGTGTTTAAGACATCTCAGAGGTATATAAGGTCAACAAGGAGGTTTTAACTACAAAGATTGCAACTAGGCCTACTAGGCCTAATCTAGGCCTAGTACCTAGAGAGGAGTCCTATCACTTTTAAGGCTAGATTCCCACTAAAACTTATTAAAATATGTCTATAGGATGTTGATATAGTTTTTTAAACCATAATTTTTTAGATTAATCCATCAAGAAGCCATTTTTGGGCATGAAGATACTCAGACCCTGTAGAATGTACAAAAAAGGACATGAATGGCTAACTTAGAATGCTTGGAACTTCAATGAATATTTACATGTAAATTCAAGTTATTCAAGGATGATGAATATGGTCCTAAATAATCCTTTAGTGGAATTTATATAGAGCTTAATGTGAAAATTCTATGAACCAAGCCTAAGAGTCCAAGTGACTCTAAAACCCTCACAAACTCTAACTCAGACCTGATTGGAAAAATGAGACAAATGGAGTATCTAGATGGGGAGTAAAGGCTAGGTAAATGACTTGGAATTGTAGACGAATCTCTAGGTCCATGTCCCATGTGATTGAGTTGTACCCTACTTGTACGAATGGTGTACAACAAGGCTTTATTTGATAGATTTGTGTGTTTTATAGGTGTGGAGAAATTTTGGATGATGTAACCACCTTTAAGAGAGAGATTGAGACTTTTTATAAATCTCCATATTCATTTATTAAGATATATATATTATCCTAGGTATGTCTACTACCTTCTTCATCTTAGCCAGTTATAATGAACAAGTGGTGAACACTTAGTGAAAATGGTGAAACTCCAATTGGGAAGGCTTTTAAGGCTTGATTCATGAATATAATGACTTGGAAACTCTTAATAGGTGTCATTACTCCTTAATAATGGATTATATTGTATAATTGGAAATATTTTTAATTCCAACTATGAGAGGTACATAAAAATGAGTCATTTGTAACTATTGGAGATGATTTCTCATGGGTAGAAGAATGTGGATGATTAGGGGCCATTCTAATGCATGTAGGGGATTTTTAGTAATCCATCTTCCTTAGATAAATAATTATACCTAACCTTATTCAGTGATAAGGAAATTTTGTGAAGGAAAATGATGAGGGAAGTTTCATGTTCAAGTAAAAGAACATCTACACCACATATGGAGAATTTTGATGATTTGTGAGACATTTATCCATATTTTCCTTACATTAACTATCTCATTCCTAATTATATGAATTTTATAACTCCTTTTCATTTATTTAAAAGTTTCTTAGTGACTCTTGAGCTTTCCCTTCTCTCTTTCCTCTCATTATTGCTATAAATACTATCCTTTTTTGCTGTTATATGGATCTATCCACCTTAGTATGGTGAAGCCCTACTCAATTTTTACCTTAAACTAATATCTAATGTTGTTTTACCTCATTCATGACTCCATGAAGTGCATGCTATATTTTTTATTATTATACAAGTGTATTTTTCTTACCTTGACATGTTATCCTTCCTAATGCCTTGTGTAGTTGAAAACTCTATTTTTCAAGTCAGCAAGAAGTGTCTAATGTGGATTGTAGGTATAGTGAGTAGCTCATTAATTAGTGTTTCTAGAAGACCTATTATCTAAGTTCTCCTAGACTAATCTCTATTCAAGACCCCATGCTTGAAACATTGGTGTATAAGAGAGGTGTTTAATTAGATGAAGTGTATGTGTGGGAATATCTTTGGTTCCAAGTGCATTATAAGTGGTGTAAGTAGACCATATATTTGGTGTATCACCTCCTCTATATTAGTTTTGTTTTTAGTTATCTCTTTCCATTTTCACCCCTAAAAAAGCTAGTAGCAATTTTGATCCATAGTGGTACATCAAGAGAATTAGCCCTAATCTATAGATTCATCTCAAATTAGGGTCACCCATAACCCTAAGGTGGTTCTGTTGTGCCACTTGAATGAGGAGAGACTTGTCATATCCTTAAGGGGTGTAATTTCAAGTGATAACAAGGTGGATAATAATTTATCTCCCAAACAACATCATCTTTATAAGGGTCTTGAATAAAGTCCTCTTGTGTGACAACATTTCCATATCCTAGATTATAGACTATGTGTATAGTGAGATATGGTCAAATAAATGGCATAAATTTCATAATAATATGGGTTTAGAGTTCTATAAACTCTAAAAATATATGTTTAAAAAGATAAAAGGTTCAAACTAGGTCTAACTTCATTAAAGGAATGAATCTATATCTTCAAAAGGTCTATGCAAAGATTTGGTAAAAATACTATAACATCAAACATATAATGTTAAATGTAACACAAAAACAAGGTCAAGTAAAATTAACTAAAAATAAGATGTCAAACTTGTAGGTCCAAAGATGTTCCAAATAGGTCTAAACTAGGAAAGGTAAAAATTGCTAGGTATTTTGGCCAAATGTGACATCAAAAGCTAGTCTCAAATAAGGCTTGTGCTAGGACTCTTAGCCAAACTCGATGTAAAAATTCTATACTTAAAACAAATAGATGATTTTAATCTAAAAAATTTGAAACACTTTGGCATAAACAAGGCACTTGATTCTAGACATAAATGTGATCAAATCGGTATAAGGTACTAAATAAAAGGTATTTGAAGATAGACTAATTCTCTCAAATAAAGGCACAAACAATTTATTTTTTGAATTTTAAGTAAAAAATTAACCTAAGTTAAGTAATCTACAAGAGAAAGATCTATGTATTATATCCTAAGAGATAAGGACTAAATAGAAATCAATTAATGTTTAGATCCAAACTTGTAAAATTTAAATAAAAAATCAACTTAGGAAAACTTAGGATTTTATTGACCAATAAGCTAGGAAAATTTGAATAGTGTAATATCACTATAAAAAATATCCCACAAGACACATGGTTTGGTTTCAAATTTTAAACTTAGACACAAGAGAAGATAAGTCTATTGAAATAATTTGAGTAGTGTAACAACATTAGTGCTCTCAAAAGATATAAATAATGTTTTGTTTCAAAGACTTCTAAGGCTCAAAACTTGAATTTATTTGGGTAGTGTAATGTTATCCATTTCAATCAAGTGACACACACAACATTTTTGATTAAAAAAAGTCTAAGTTAAAGCATGATGTCAAATGGGTGGTATAACACCTCCTAGAAAAAATAGATTAGTGTAGACAAACAAAATCATTTATGATGTGGTATAAAAAACAATATTTTTAGAATTAAAAAACCAAGCAATAAAGTAAAAATACTAAATACAACTAAGTATATCATCTTAGATCATAACAAGGTATGGCAAGTAGGGTTGACTAAAACTTACAATTTATGACCATCTAGATTGTTCCCAAGTGTGGCTCACATAAGAGAAACATCATGTAAATTAAGTTCATACAAATCAACTTACCATGTAAGGGTTTATTCCTTTGCATGGTGATTCCATCTATGGACTACTTAGTTAAATCCCCTGGTTGACTAGACCTAACTTAGGCCTTCATTATGAAAGGAGAGGTTAGCCACTCAACCCCTTGGATATTATAGTATGCATACCCTAATTTATATACCCCTCTATGGAAAGGGGTTGAAAAATTGTTAGGATATGAAGCCCTAGTAAATGATTCCATAAAAAACTCATGAAGAGGCAATTACCTCCCCTCCACAAGATAAACTACATGAAAAAAATGACAAGTAAAAAGACTTTAGGGTTGCTTTTAGATCACCCAAACCATATGGGTTTTGTGGAGAGCCTAGATAACTTTATTTCCACACCTTGGACTAAGCACAAATACAATGAAAAGGTGATTTTGGTCACCCAAGTTCACTATAGGGTATGGGAGGAGAGCATACATGTGTTATTCATTTTTCAAAAATAAACAAGTTCAAACAAATATTTAAATGAAATTGTGATTGAATTAAGTTTTTATTTTAGGCACCAAATTGAAATGTGTGATGAAATTCTTTACTTGGCCCTTTAGTTTAAGTGTGAAAGCTTGAAAGAATTTTCACAAAACAAATTAAGTAAAAACATCTATGTTAATTTTAATCCCAAAACCCAAATGTTCAAGATTTATCCTAAGTTCATTTTTAAACACCAAAAATAAGTGTTTAAGACTTAAGCATTCATTTTAAGCACACCAAAATGAAGAATTTTGAAAACTTAGCCATTCTAATTCATTTTAAGCACTAGAGATCAAAGATTCAATATTTAACATGTTTATTTTAACACCAAAACGAATTGTAAATGACTTAGGTAATTATTTTTAGGTACATAAAATGAAATGTTAAAACCATTTAAAGTAGCAATTTCATGTCTAAATTCCACCTTGGACCTAAAATGGTTAGATAGTCTCTTTCTACTTAGAATCACTTTCAATAGTGAAAAAATGGACTTTGAAAAATTATCTCTCATGTTTTTATTTTTAAAAACATAATGATTGTGGTCATTCAAAATTGACCAATGTCAGTTACTAGGTGACCTATGTCGATCAGTCTCAAAGAGAACCAATGATATTAGTAAAGGACTGATACTGGTCACCTAGGATTGATGTTTGTCACCTATGAACCTAAAGGCAAAACCACAAAGGATGAAACCATTAGGTTAGGTCAAAAGGTGATAAAAACTCTTCAAAACCTACAACATAGTGGTTAGGCAGAGAGCTAAAATGCTAATAAAACCAAGAAAAAATGATAAGGAATGCTAGAAAGCCTCAAAATGAAATCTTTGTAAACCATGTTTCACCATACATATCAATTGATGATCATTACATAAAACTGATATCGATTAGGCAAAATTGATGATTATTTGGCAAAACCAATACTGATTATACCTAATCGATGTTAGTCTTTGTGTAGATCTGAGTTGATTCAAGAATTAAAAAATATGATAAAATCAAATCTAAAAATTTAATTTTGATGATATTCAAGCATTCATTTATCAATTGTTGAGTTACATCTTCATCTCCTTGGTACGTGGGGTGTATATGGTCCCACCAAGAATGTCATTTATGATAATAAGAATTTGATGATGGAGGGGAGGTTAGATCAAGTGTTAGTTTTCATATATAAACAATGAAATAAATAGACTAAAAAACTTAACACTTCCATGCTTAGATTAGAGAGGAAGCTTAGTGAACAAAAAATAAATGAAAAATCTCAACTAAAATGCAAAGAACTTACAAATTCCTTACCTTCCTTGAACTCTCCAAATGATGTGTTTATTTGTAATGCTTAGCTTGTGCTCAATAAATCCTTAGAAAATGGAATTGTGTGTCTCCTTCTCTCCTTGGCACCATGGTTTGGCTCATGATTTCTTGATGTATCTTAATGGATTGGCTTGTGATTTTGAAATTATAACTCTAGTGATTACAATATTATCATAAAAATAGCATTATAACATTAATATGTCTAATCTCTCCAAATGAAGAGGCCTAGGCTTGTATTTATAGGTTTACAAATTAACCCTAACCCAAGGTGAGTTAGAGTGTAGTTAGATCTTAGAATGGATTAAAACCTTAATTTTGTGAGTTAATTAACCTTACTAGAGTTAAAAGGTGTCAAATGGTCATGATTAGACATGAATAGGCATGTTGAGATATTTTAGGATATTTGACAACTCATAAAAAGGTAATTATGAATTCTTAGGATATTTTTTGATTTTTTAATTTTATTTTTGATAATTTGTAAAATTGGTCATCAATGATTCAATTAGTAATTTGATTAGGTTTAGCATTTTAGTTAATTTTATTTTAGGCATTTTAGCATTTTTAATTAATTGTATGTGTGCTTTTATCCCATTTCATAGGTTTATATGTCAAATTGCATGTTGTAATGCCATGGAATGATTGGAGAAGAATCCATGAGAGGTTTTTGTTATTTATGTTTTAATACCACAATTAGGGATGACTGAGCACATTTTCAATCTTTTAATGATTAATTCATAAGTAAATTTGAGACATTTAGTGATTCTTAGGCTTGATTTGTAAAGGTTGGTAATAACCAGTCTAATGTTCAATTTGAAGCCATTGGTGGTTAGTTTTAGGTGTCTATAGTTTATGCATCATAGTTTTGGTGGCTTGGGGGGGGCTATAGTGTTAAACATGTAAAGGTCTTCATCCTCTAATCCCTTATGTACCCTCTCTATTATTATCAATTTTTGGTTGTCTTTCTTAATGATAGCCACCTCTGTTTGTTCTCCTTCTTCTTCACCGACACCACCACTCTCTTCATCACTTTCCTTAGATGATTATTTTGCTTGTTCCTTAGGGGTTTCTTCCTCAAAATTTTCTCTTTCATATACTTATTTTTATTAAGGATTCTCAATGTTTACCTCAAAGTTAATCCCATTAGCATCAACATTGCCTTATTCATGCTAGGTTTCATCAGTAGTCTCCATTCACTATTTTGTGGTGCCAGTATCACCTTATTTTTTATTAATCATCCCTTCACTACTTAGGTGTCCCTCTTGTGTATATTTTTCTACCTTATTGATAGGGGCACTAGGTGCTTCATTTTTTTCTTTGATGACTGGTCTCGCACTTGAGGGAACCTTCTTGGTCTTCTTCTCTTCCTTGGCCTCTTCTTTTTCTTGGGCCAGTCTATGCCTTTCTTTAAGCTTTAGTGCCTTCTCAATTTCCTCCTTATTGAGTTTATTCAACACCATTCTCTTCTCCTCTTCTATTTGTGGATGCAATATGGAGGATTTTTTGTCAGATGAGGAGCTCTTCAACTCCTCTGCTTCTTCAATCATAGTAGTTGTGACACTTTGGAGGGCCTCTTATACATCCTTGGCACTAGGATCCTCTTCTTATTTGACCTACATGATGTAGGTCCTTATTCATTTTTCCTCAATCTCTTCCTCCATCTTAGGTATGAGGGTCTCTTTTTTCTCCATTTTTTCCAGAGTTATTGTAGGGAGTGCAACTGGTCCCTTTGTCTTCTTTTTCTTATGCTTCTTGCTAAAGGAAATAGTCTTTGGGATGAATGTTACATGATTCTTGGGAGTTAAAGGTGTAGTTTATTCTCTAGAGTAAATGTTCATCCTGATGCACTCCTTGATCTCCTCAAATGTTTCTCCCCACTTCTTCTATGGGGTCTTGTCCTACATCTTCAGCACTATATGAAGGTCTATTCGGTTGGAGTCATATCTTTATCATTAGTGTCCTTTGCTCTAGGGTGCACATACTGGCACCTCATCCTACTTTATTGATCCATGGTATTCATCGAGATCTCTAGCTACTATAAATTGGGAATCCTCCTTAATGCTATTGTGAAAAATTTAGTAGAAAATGCATAAGGTAACTTCAGCTAGCCAAATATGTTTTCATTTATGAGAACTAGAGGCACTATATAAAAATGATACATTACAATGAAGGTCATTTTTCCTACCATGTATTGGGGAAGATATTGTAGGCAAAGCCTCAATATACATAATTCACCACAATTTAACCCTTATCTTGTAGTTTTGCAAAAAAGCTGGGTGCGTAGATAAAGTCTTGGTACTTCAGCATTGGGGAGTCATTGTGACGTGGGAAAACTCAAATTTTGTGATCATCATCATCATATAGCATGCTAATTTCCTCCATCAATATTAATGTCAACATGGATCCCCACATAAAGGTCTCATGCACATGATGGAACTCCAGTGCATTCTTAACAATCTCCTCCATAATAAACTTAAAGATGTTGAACTTTTCCCCTTTCACCATATGGTGGGTGATGTACAAGTAGGTCATGTTAATTTCAAACCATCGACCACCAATGTAATTATTAGAACTAACAAACCATGCCTTTTCCCTCGTGTTGGGGTCATATATATCCTTAATAGGGAATGAGAACCCTACCTTATAGTAGTCCAAGAGTTTTGTGACCCTCTCCACCTCCACATCATCTTCCATCATTTGGAGGATGTCTACCCCTATACATGGGAGCCCTATGATTCTACTAATGATGTGTTCTAAGATCCATATGCACCTCCCTATGAAATAAAAGTGGTCAACATCGACATGCAAGACAAGTAATTACACCAATTCCTCTAGTTTGACAAAACTTGATAGTTCATACCATTGAGAGGTCAAAGAGTATTTCACACACCTTCATCTTTCTCCCTATGTCAAACATCCAGTCCTAGTTGAGTTATTATGAATTTTTAGGCATTCAATGGTTTTAATCCTTTAATCTACACATATGTGTGAAGGATACCCATTTTTCCCCCACTATGACCTCTAAGGGGACTGCATCTCTCTATATGCAATATTTTTGATTACCATAGGGTCAATCATTGTGATGCTAACACCTTATAGTAGGTGGGATTATTTATTTGTAGTGACTACTTATTTTATCATTTTTGCCTTTTTGGCATCCTTTTACACCTATGGTGGACCTAAAATTAATCATTTCTTGCCCATTCTAAACTAGCTACTATTAAAGTGTAATCGATTGATATTTTTGAAACCCTTAATCTTACTTGGTGCTTCTTCACAATCATGGGGGTTTATGACTGTGACTTAAGCTCTCAAGCCTCTAGTGTCATTAATGGCACCCTTAATATTATACAAAATTTATGTTTCCTAGTTTCTCTCATAATTCCTCTCCACTCATCTCCATTCCAATTTAAAGTGAAATGAAATCTCTATCTTAGTTTAACCATTCTCGCTTTGGGAATGTGGATACTCTGGTTTTCACTATGGTAGCATTTTTATAGTTCAACAATGGTTTAGTTCTATGTTTGGCTTTGTGTTCAAGTTTAAATTTTCATAAGGTTTGTAACCTATCAATTTTTTTTGTTTACCTATTTATACATTATTTTTAGCTACCTCATTAATGGTGGGTAAGCTATGGCATGATAGCACATGGATTTATTGAAATATGCTAAACCTATAAAATCCATAAAAATTTGCTACCACATTCTCATTTATTATATATATTTATTCCTCCACCATCACCACATTAAATTTTATTAATGGTGTATTAAATTAAGTGATAGGTGATTCAAATGATCACTTCCCATCAACCATTGGGTGGGTGCCAACTATCTCAATGATCTTTCTCTTATGTTTTATTCACCTAACCTTCAACCTTTTTAAGGTAACCTGGGTACAACTCTTCACATGCACATAATTTATCCTCCTCCATTCCATCTCTTCTTTTTTCTATGCTTTCTTTCAATCACAACTCTCTTGGTTTATTTCTCTACAATTTAATCTCTTGCTTTGGCCTTCCCTACCCCATATAAATTCTTGTGTTGGTCCTCTAGTTCTTCATTATTTCTTATCTTTCTCTTATGTATGATAATTTTGTGTTCATCCCTTTGTTAACTTAGTACTTAAATATTTCTAAATATAGCAAACTCCATGTGCCCAACAACTTAGGTATCTAGCATCGGGCACTTTGGAAAGTGTCTGTGATATACTCATTTGACTAGATTTATGTGTGTAAGCGTTAGAAGATTTTTCATGTGAGCCTAAGGGCCATGATTATTCACCTAACATAACATAAAAAACATGAGGAAATATTTCTCTTGTACCAACTTTTTATTATGGTCAATCTCAAAACAATTAACTTATGACTGAGAAGTCGATATCTAATGGTGCAAGTGCCATCCTAATGATTATAGGTCTTCAATCTATTACCATTGAAATGATTAGGTATTATTTTACATGTCAACATGCATAGATTACATGTAATAATATCCAATATATTTTGGATTACATAAGGTCCCATCCACCTAGTCTATAACTTACCTTGGTGCTTGAGGTAATTTGAGTCATATAGCAAGACCCGTGCTCCTTTAATAAGTACCTTGCACTTGATATGCTTATCATACCATATCTGCTAGCATGTCTTCTCTACTTATTAACTCCATCTTGATTGGGTGAATGTATCATCTAAGCATTACAAGTCTTCTTGGCATGCACTCAAAGAATTTTGGTCATCCAATCAACCAATATGCATGATGTACAATGAGGGAATTAGAAATTAAATGGGTAAAATGGACTCTACACCAAAGACTAGTTAAAATGGTGTCACCTTGTTTAGGAACTTATCTTTAGTGTGATAGGCCCACAACGTTACTAACACTCAGTCATCCTAATACTTATGACCAATGTTACATATCTTTGTGAGGCAAAATCCCAATATCTTATTGAATGCCTCAATGGTGCCATTTGGTTGGGGATGATAAGGTGTCATCTTACATTATGCCACTATATATTCAGTAAAAAATATCTAAATAGTTACATTGATAAAGTGCATACTATGGTCCCTAGTCAAGCTAAGAGGGGATCCATAATGACTGATGATGTTCTCCTAGATAAACCCTATTGTGGTGGTAGCTATGCAATCTTTGGTTGGTAATGCCTCGACATACTTAGTGAATTAATATATGGATACTAGAATGTATCATGTGCATGTGTGCCTAGCAGTAGGAGTAATAGGCCCAATAAAGTTAATGGCCCACTTTTCAAATGGCACTTAGGCAAGGATGGGGATGAGGGGAATCTCATCCTAGTGGTTGGGCTTTCTTATGAACTAGCATATGTCACATGCTTTGGTGAAATCTTTTACATATTGAAATAGGGTTTGCCATCACAAGCTTGACTGTAGTACTTTACACATCCTTTAATTTCTAGAATAATGGCCTCTAATAATACCCTCATGTAACTATTACAATACTAAATCTCATTCATGATCTAGGATACATCAGTGTAGGACCTCATCATAGCTCAACTTGTATAGTTCCTTGCTAATGAGGTGAAAGGGGTGGCATGAACTATGAGATAATTCTTCATATTGGTCATCATAGTCTAGGGCACAGATCTAGATGTAAGAAATGTGGTGATCTCTAACAAATATTCTAGGATGCATTAGACCCTATAAAGGTGTGCACTAGAAATATCATCTTCAATAGGCACTGCCACATCACTAAAGTTGATGCAAGATGGATGGTCTAGGCTTGAGTTTTATTTTCTAGGTTTTACTACAATTAAAAATTATAACTATTGAAATAAAAGAATCAATCGATAAATGTGCCCATGGAGAATGGATTTGTTCACTAAGTACTTAAGTACCTTATGATCAGTGAAGAAGATAAAGGGGGTCACTAATAAGTACTACTAGAATTTTTGTAGGGTGTAGCCCATGGTAACCACCTCACACTTACTTATGGTGTAGTCCTACTCTACCTTGGTCAATTTTTTGATTTCAAAAGAAATGGGATGGTCTATTTTTCCTTCACTTGGTTTCACTAGAATGGAACTGATCGTAGTACCAAATATATTGACATGGACATGGAATGGAGTAATATAGTCAAGAGATTATAATATCAATGCATTTACCAATTTGAGCCTCAATGTCTCAAATACATCTTCCTACACCATGCCCTAATATAATGGGCCATCCTTTCACAAAAGCTATTCTAGTGATACTAAAATCTTGGCATAGTTCTTTATGAACTTATAGTACTTATAATGGCCAAAAAAGGCACAAACATCCTTCTGTGTTGATGGGGTTTGGAGCTAATGAATGATTGAAATATTCACTAGATCAACAAGTAGATGATCCTTATAGATGATATTCCCAAGTAAATTGCCAAATGGCATTGAAAAACACACTTCTTGAGGTTCAAAGAGATATGTAACTGCTTGTACCTTTGAAACATTGGCACAAGTTGTCATAGTGATCCCTCATTAATCCTTACATAGTTGAATCATCTAAGTAAACTTAGAGGAACTTGTGAAATAAGTCTTTAAAAATGGTGATCACCACTTAGGGGAATAAGCTTGGCATATTCTTAAGTTCAAAGGGAATCATGTTGTATTTGAAATAAACTAATTTTTTCATAAAGGTAGTTTTAGGCTTGTCCTCCTCAATTTGGATTTGATGTTATCCTAAAAACCCATAAGTGAAAGAGTATATCTCATAACCTATGATGCCATCCAAGACTTTGCTAGTGAATAGAGTTAGAAAGGGGTTAGTTATATAGGTGGTGTTCAATAATCTATAGTCCATGTAAATATATATGCATCCATACTTCTTGATACTAATGACCTTGAGGCTAACCCATTTAGATTCTTACATAGGGTAGATGACACCTGCAACTAGCATACCATTTATCTCTATTTTGACGTTGGCATGAAGATTGGGGTTCATCCTATAAGGTTACTTTATAATAGGTATTATGCCATCAACTAACTTGATGCTCATCTTCTTGAGGGATGGGTGTGTGCCTTTCATATCTCTACAATTTCAAGGGAACAAGTCTTAGAATTCTTTTTAAAGGTCCATAATATGTACTAGCTCTATATCAACCAATATGCATCCAAAGTAGTAATCTTTAGTTATCTTTTTGAGCTGATATCTACTTTTGTCATTTTTAGTAGCATGTGGTAAGGCTCATTCTTCTCCTAGTGTGAATTTTTGACCTATCTACTACACTCAATTATTTCTATCTAGAGGTGGGTAGGGTCTTCTTCCTCTAGAGTGTTATCTTAAACTTAGTACACTAGCTTCCTTTTACTTGTCAGATTTATTCAATTACATGCCTTCCATATTTCATCATCCTCATCACTAGAGTCACTATTGAGGGTTCGATATTCAAAAAAGTTCAAGAGCACCAACCCCTTTTCACTTATCATGTCTTTTAGGTGATCCTCCAATATTATAGTGTCCTTAAACACTAACATATGAACTAGTTGTAGTGGCTCAATCACTTCAAGGTTTTGAAAAGAAAATAAGAAATTGTGGACAAACTGATCCTTAAGTGCATCCTAGTTGGTTGTATCATGGTGCATCTCATTGACAATGTACCATGCTTGTGCCCAATTATTTAAAGTCCTATAAAAGGCATGTACCCATAGGTACCTTAGGGCATTTTCATTGTAAACAATCCATGTTTCTTCACAAATGTGTACATGTGCTATGGGGTGAGAGTTTTTAGAGTAGGGTGAGATGTCCAAGTCCTCATTACTCTTCCCAAATCTAGTGCAAATATATATCTTTGGATCTTGCCAAGTTGGCAAGCTAGGATTTTATGCTTCCCACCAATGAGTGGTAGTGATCTTTAATGTATACACTAGTGTGCACTTTCTATCCACCTCTTTTGGGATGCATGATTTAAGGTCTCAAACATAATATTCTAATGGATTAATCCCTTCATATTTGAGGAACACTACAAGTTTAACCTTACTAAAGCAAAACATTCTCCCTTTTTCTTGGCACAAGGGACCCACCTTTTAGAAGCATGATCAATATAGACCCAACCTATCTTCACTAGTTTTAGCACCTTTACATGCACCAAGAAATATCTTCAAATAGTGGTATCATATGCTTCCTTGACCCATTGATCACAAGAAAAATTGATAGTATCTAAGTCTGATTTCCCATATTCCTAAGAAATCACTCCTTGATCATTGGGGTTTAGTGTCTCATCACCTTGTTTCATAATCTTATATATGTGGTTGAACTCATCCTCAAGGTGCATACTTTAAACATAGGGGGTCCTTCATCTTATGAGAGGGGTATAACTACCCTCTCATTTCCATTCTCAAATTTTATGTAGCACCTCTTGATGCACATATCTACATTATTCACATAATACCATAACCTTCCTAGAAGTGTCGATGTTTTGCTAACTCAATTATTCAAAGTTAACATAGAATTCAACACCCATGATATCTACAACTATGTTATTCAAAATTCCAATCAAATGCACTTGAGTCTTGGCCACCATGAGAAGTACATGAAGGGAAGGCCTCAAGGTTGGTCTACACATTTTATCTTATGCATTCTTAGTCAAGATGTTGACCTTGGTGCTTATGTCTATAAGGACCTCAAAAATAGACCATCCATCAATAGTGGCATCCATGAGGACTTTTTGGTTGTACCCTATATTTTGTGTATCCTGAACTTCTCATTCCCTCTCCATGCATGGGCAGTGACCTCAACTTGTTTTTGTCTTGCATGATCTAGGAGTAAGTTATTTAATAAGGATAACATTAACTCTATTTGTAAGAGGCATATGATCTTAATTAATTCTTATATCTCATCTTCTTATCTATCCTACTTCTTTTAAGAGGGAACAACCTACACTTATAAATCTTGCTCTAGTTGGAGATACCCTTGTAGGTTTTGGATTATACTCATGTCCTATTATAATATAATTTTTTGGCACACTGGGTCTAGGTAAGGTGTAACTTTGGGTTCATGCCATATTATGTGCTTAGTGTGACCCTTATCTCTATATTCTAAGAATAACTCAGGTATTGGTGCAACTAACAACTGAATGGTGAATCCACTACAAGTAGTTTCCTACACTTTAACTATCTCCATGCGGGTTGGTTACACCTTCAAAGTCCATTTTTCCATTTTTGGATCACACCTGATCATTCTTACACCCTTGCTATGCTAGGCCTACCTTGGTTCAACTTTTTATACAATTCAGGGCATTTCTTGATCTTATGGGACCCTTGACAATACCCACACATGGGATGTGTAGGGAATTCATGCTGATAATGCTCTCTTGAGCCACACTTATAACATGAGTAGGGTAGGTACCTTCTACCATCACATCCTCCACCTCACTCTCTAATACCTCATTGTATTCCAAATTTTATTTTTTGTTGGCCATATCCTTCATTTCCTTGGTTATCTTTTCCTCTGACTACTATAGTGGCCTAGCTTGTGCCTCTTTCGATGTTCTCATGCATTTCATCAATTACATAACATTTAGTAGTTATATGGGTGTAGGTATCACACAACCAAAAATAGATGGTTGTGTTGACTTAGATGGCATGTTACAATAAAGGGTAGTTGTGAACATCATGCACTTCTTGATAGACTTCATATATTAGGAATAGGTTGCACACATTCCTTCATGGGTAGTTATTCTTGTTATGGACTTATGCTTCATATCCAGTGCACCATAATCCACTTCAAGCATCGTGTAATGAGTTAGTAGTAATATTTTGGATTTGGGATGCCATATATGCAATATACACCTCCATAAATGGGTCAATCCTAGTATTTGTGCTTTCGACTACCTTGGTTCTAAGTGTAGCTTCAAGCACTTTATGAGGGTTTGAAAAATTCTTCATGGAAAACACTCTTTAGAATGGTATGAGAAACCCTATAATGAACCATTGTGCATGTTGGGAAGGGTGAATTTCATAAGGGAGCTTTAAAATGAAAGTTTTGAACCTTGCATTGTATAGGTGAACACTTTATGAGAGTCCTTAGGTAATCTCTTTGAACATAGTAATGCTCTATTTTTCAAAATCTAGAATGTCAAATTCCTTAAGGAATGCCTACTTCATAATATCATAATCAACCATAGCCTAGTTAGGGTCAAATTTCTTATACTAGGTATGAGTGTAATCAAGTAGAGTGGTCACAAAGTGGGTTGCCTTGTATACCAATTGGGTTATGCCCCATGTGTGCCACTATAGTTACCACTTCAACACAGACTCTGTAACATTTTAAACACCAAGATACTCTTACAATTGCATGGCCATTTCATAATAAATTTTCTATTGGGCGGTAGCTAAGATCTGAGGTGCTTGTCCACCTGACATCTATCTTAGTGGTAGTGCTCTAATGCTTCCATCCACTAGGTTAGGTGTTGGTCCCATTATTACTACTGGTACTATTGATGTCAATGATGATTTACTACTTAATTGTGGTATTATACCACTTCCTATGGGTTATTTCCCAATTTTTATTGCTAACATCGATTGAGTTAGTATTCTTGCACTCAAGTTTAATTTTGGTGAGCTAGTGCCCAATGGTCTAGGGATAGTTGCACTTGCTTATTGGTATGGAATGATCTATTCAATTACAAAGTTACAATCCAAGTCTACAAAATTTTTAAGGTCTATGTTGAAAATAGGGTCAATTATCACTTATGTACTTTATTCAAGTGGGGGATCCAATATGTGAGCATGCATCTTAGGTTTAAAGGGGGTAGGCACATCAAAAGCATCTTCAATCACCAAATATTATAAGAACCTAGTGAATTCCACACTTGTTAAATGTTGAGATAAATCCATCACTTCATTATATCTTTCATACTCATGCTATTTTATTTTAAGATATCCTTCCCCATGCCCTTCCCATGCACTATGATTTTTCTCAACACTTAATAATTCCAAATATTCCATTAGTATGTGTTGTATCTTATTATAGGTCAATATTCTGAGCTCTAGGGTGTTAATCTACTCATCCCTTTCCATTAAACCTCACCTACACATTTCCTTCTCTCCCTAGGTACTACTCATACACAAGAAATTTAGCCTTCCATCCCTAAAGTTTCAACATCATAATCCACCATTATCTTTTTAAGATCTGCACCAAATTCCTTCATAAATATGCCTTGAGGGTCACACAAGAACTGGTACTCTACTTGCTTAGGGCATGGGTATGTTGAAAATCCAAACTTAAGTATGTAACTATTAAATGTTCCTTGCCACCATTTATCCACTGCCCTAGTTTAAGTGGCATCTAGGGTCTCAAGCCTCTCTAGACACTCCTTTGTCCATTCATAGGGATATCCATAGCTTCATATTTTGTGAGTTGAATATGCAAATAACCATTGATACACATGCTCAGGAAATTCACATAAAAATACCTCATATAGATCATCATATAGGTTATTCTAAACCCACTTTCTCAACTTTTATCCTCTACAAGTTAGATGATTCAGTGTAAAGTTATCTTCTACTTGTTGCATCCAATACTCAATGTTTTTGAGGGATAATCAATACATCATTTTTTTTCACCATTTAAATAACAAAATTTAATAGGGGTCCTAGTAAGAGAACCAAAATTTTGTAAAAAAGGGTACATAATGCTATCTTAGTTAGATCTAGTATTATTACAACTAGGCACAAACATGGGATTGTCCCTCTATACTCAAAATTTTACACTCAGTTGTGTCAACATCAATTCACATAAGGAACAGACCTTATGTACTCACCCAAATTACAACTAAGAAGGAACTGGGGCCAGTGTTGGGCTAGTTGTGCCATGGTGAAAGACATTAATAATGGGACTTAGTCAATTCAAATAAGGATTTAGGTGGATTCATCAGTGCAAGCCCTTCATGGGTTAAACCTAATGGCCTATAGGTGCAAGGATTTTTGTGGACTAGTTCTAGAGTCATAAGGGTGCAAGCCTTTTTTTAAAATTAGCCTAGTGTCATATAGGTGCTTGGAGAGTCAAAGGGATACTTTAAATTCTAATTATTCATTCTAATTTCATGCTTATAGCAAGGATATCAAAACTTTGTGCAGGGCCTATATTCATATTCTTTATAATTTTATGATGACATTATCTACTATTTATAGGGATGCCAATAATGAAATGAATTGGAAGCTTTCTTGAACTTTACTTAGCATAAATGAATTTAAACTATAACATTACATTCATTAGGCATTTCACTTATCAATTCATAAGATGCATAAATCAGAGAGTACCATTTAGAATAATGACCATTATCATTAATCAAAGTTAAATGAAGTATATAGTTAATGATATTTAAAATAGAGTAAACATTTTGCTCAAGCTACGTAATGGCCTAGATGATCATAGGTGAGTTTGGGCATATATAAATAGAGATTTAATGGAATCCATATTATTCTTAGATCTAATGGAGGCCCTTAAAATATATATAGAGCATTTTCAAATTACTAGAGATTTGCTATAATGTTGTTTTGATGTTTGTTTCACTAGTTCAAACTCTTTTTATAGCTCTCTAGGAAGAGCTTCACTAGGGTGAAATTCACACACTAAGTGCCAATCTAGAGCCTTTATGATCATTATCATTAGATCCATCACATTGTAAAGTTTTCAATGTTGTCACCACATATCACCCAACCTAAAAGATGCCTCATAAATCCTAGAATTAGTTATCCACCTACCAGCTATTGTAAGGTATGCATTAATCATTCTAGCTAGCACCAAGATGATAAAAAGTCATCATCACTCAAAATTATGCCTTGCATTGATGTGGATGTCTTAATATCATGAATATTATACTTACCAAAATAAGTAGACAACATGCACCTTGACACCAACTACTAGTCAACATAGTAATTTCCAAACCTGATATGGATACCTAAGCATGGATCCCTAGCCCATGAGGGAAAATTCAAGACATGGTGGGAGTGATTGGAGATGATCACCACACATCCTCAAGTACCGCTAGATGAAATGAAATACTTGGGCCAACATACTACAATCACCTTACTACTAAAAGGTGTGTTCATCTATATCCATGAGTTATCAAGGTCTCGCTTTGGACCTCTACCATTCTTTATTACCATGGCCATGGTGCAAGTCAAATTTACCAAATAGAAATCCTTCATAACTAGGAATGAGACACCACTCCAAGCTATATCACCTAATGTAGTGATACCTATATTACCACAATAAGAGGAAGCCACTAATTCATAGTTGTAGAAAGGAAAGTGCAAGCTTTTTGCCAAATATCAATCTATGTCTCCTCCATTGAAGTGAAAGACAAGGAACATTGTAACTTGGTTAGATGATCCTAAGGTGCCCCATATTGCAAGTTTTTTTGACCTACCATATATGGGCATAAATGAATAAGAAATTTACCAAGTAATGGTTGTTGACATGGCCAAAGATTTCTATGATAGGGAGGAAGAGAAGGAATTATTCTTCTAGAAGGAAGTGCACATGTTCCAAGTACATAATAAGGTTCCTCTAAATATATAGGTGGACCTACCATTATGCCCTACATCCATCATCATTGACACTATATAGAAAGAATCTGAGAAACTACAATAAAGGGTTGACTTCTTCCATTAGCAACCTTATACCACCTTCTTAGCTAAAGATGTCTTTGCACCACTCCTAAAAATATTTCAGGAGTCCTTCATGCATAGACCATGAACTATGCATGAGGCTAGGGTATTGTTGTATCCTCAAATAATGCATATTTGATTAGCCAACCATAATTTAGGGAAGTACATCCTGATCCATCTTCAATTTCATCACCACCCAAATGCAAGTTGGTTGCTCTAAGATGCAAGGAGGCACATGTTTTTAGATCCATGGTCTAGCCATGGAGCTTCATCATCTTCACCATAAGCCCCAGAGGTTGAAGAGATCACACAAGATAAACCTAAATTATAAGAATAATTGGATTCATAAGAAGAAGCATCTTTTGGTACAAAATTAAAACTCATAGAAGAGGAGAAGAAATGCCAAAAGGAGTAGACTCAACAACAATAATCTTAAATAAGAAATTTATCAAGTCAAAGAAGTTAAGGCTACACAAAAGGCCCAAGATGTAAAGCCTGATTGATAAAAGGATATCAACATGGCTAAGAAGGCATAATAAGCTACTAATATGACCAAGTAATCACATGATGTGCATCAAATGAAGATGGCTAAAGATTAGAAGAACAAAGAAACTGAGTTCATTTCCAAAGCTAAGGTTAAAAAAGAAAATTGAAAACATGATGTAGTAGTGTAGACAAAGTAAACTATGGAAGATACCACTCACTCAAAATAACAAGTCAATTAAGTTAAAAATAAGAGAAAAGAAGAATATGAATCCATACACAAATAATAAGCACAAGTGTAGGCACAACATGAAAGTATAACCAAGGCACATGTATAGGTACAAGCATAAGCACAGGCACAAGCATAGGCATAGGTTATAAATAAATAAGCCAAGGTTACTACTCTAGAGAAATATAAGAAAGAAGAAGCACATGCATAAAAATTATAAAAGGAAGAAAAAGTGAAATAGAAAGCTAAGCAAGATGAGATTAATAGAGAAGTAGAGGAGGATGGCAAATTAAAACAAGCTTAAGATGCTATGAAACAACTCAAGCTTATAGTAGAGGCCACGCCATAATAATAACTTATTAATCAATGACAAGATGAATTAGAGTATCTAGAACAAGAAGAAGAACCAACTACCACTCCAATAGGTTTGCAAGTACCATAATTTACTTGAAGAGGGTTTTGGCTATGGAACATCCCAATTGTGGGTGATTGACACACCACCTTCTCTCTTCCACTTGAAACCATTCCATAACCTAACATTAAAATAGCTTTAAGAGTATTGGTAGAATCCCGCTATAGAAGGAAGTATCATTGGATTTATCCATATTATAATTAAAGAAATAGCTAGAGGTTGTAGCCACATTCTAGGAATCTATTACACAGAAAGCCACCTCTATAGAACAAGAAATGGATCAATCCAAGGTTGAGAATGTTGAGATAAAGGATCTCCTAAATGAATCTACCAAGATAATCTATAACTCTTATCCCAAGTTTGTCACTCAAATAATCATAGACTAAGTCATCTCTAACCAATACAAACTTAAGACACTAGTCTTTGAGTTAACCAAGGACTGGTGCACAACACAAAAAATCCATTTAGTTAGCACATTGGGATAAGATGTTAATACCAAGGCAATAACTCTCATCACTTTGATAGAGGAGTATAAAGGCATGTTGGACACTATTTCACTTTAACCACAACATGTCACACATAGCTTGTTGGACTAGAACCAACAATTGGATAACTTTTTATCCAATTCTAGTGTTGACATTACAAAGGTAACCACCACCAAAATAACCATGATTAATCACGCTACCAATATGGAGGATAAGGATGGAATAATTTAGGAGTCATTCAATGCCAGGTATAATGTGCATGATAACCTCCTCAACTGGTAGAGTCATCTTTTGCATAATTCCTTTCCTAGCCTCTAAGTTCAATGCCACACTGATAAGATATAGTAGTTGAGTGGTGAGATTCATAAAAGGGTCACCAAAACCAAAGAATTAATGAGTATAAATGACAATTTAGATATAAATTAGATCATTAGTTATGATGCTCCATTATTCACCTTGTTTGGATGATTTAAGAAGTGATACTAGACTAACATGCCTACAAGATTGATCTAACTCCCTTTTCTAGTGACATTTCCTAGATTGTCAATGCACATACGTAAAATTTTCTTTCAAAGCTCCAATAGATCATAACTCAACACAAATCCATGTAGTCTAAGTCCAATGACTCTTTTGGTTAGTCATCATCTATGTCTATTCCAACATCAAGTTAAGTATTGCATATAGTATTAATTTTAAATAGTTTTGTATAAACATTTTGTATTGGGGATGATTTAATAAGACAAATAGGGTCAAGTTTATTTAAAACCTATAAAGGGTGGACACCTAATTATGCCAGCCTATTGAAAACCCATAAAGGGAGGTAGGTTAGTATGCTACTTAGTTAAAACCCAAAAGGATGGCTAAGTAGTGAGCAAGAGGTGAAAACTAGAAAAGATGCCTTGAGAGATTATTTTGACTCTTAATGGTCTAAGTATTTCTTTATTCTCTACTCACTTGTGCAATTTTGAAGAGCCTGTGATGTTTTCTTGAGATGAGACAATATTATAAGTCTGAGAAAGTGTTGGGAGAATAATTAGGATTATAAAGCTATGTAGGATATTTATCTAATATTCATGCATTATGTACTCATTTTGTCATGTATAATCTATTTTGTCCTATCTTTATGAATTTTAATAGGTTAGAATATGAAAAAAATCCACTTTTAAAACCAAATATGAGAAGAAGATGAATATTCATATACTAGAAATGTTTATATATACTTTAGATTGTAATAAGAATAGAGTTTCACTTTTAAAAAGATCAATAGAGATTTATCTAGTTAAGGTTACATGTGTGATTTCTTACTTTATTTCTTGCATGCATTCTCATGTATAATGTTTGATTTTTTTTTCTTAATTTAACTCGAATACTTTATCATGTTTATGAATCAATAGTTATTCTTATCTCCTACATAACACATAATAATTAACACTTGTGATGTTTTTTTTATCCAACCTCTTATATGAATATGATACACTATTATGCACACTCAAGTATATCCTATCTATCCTTATCCTTTGCATGTTTTGATGCTTTCAAAACCTCTACCAAGACTAGAAACTAGGATGAGGATGAATGAAAAAATGGATGGTATGACAAAAGGATGAGGATGATGTAAAAAAGGGGATGAGGACCAAGGAGGAATAGACTAGGGATTACCAATGACCACATCATGAGGGAACCAGATTTTTAGCTATCTGAGTATCCATTAAAGGATATGCCAAGATGGTTCCAAAACATTTCTCAAGACACCTTTCACATTATTACAAAGTTCAAGATGGGAAGGGATCATATGTTGAGAGATGATAGGTAGGAAGAATGGACCAAAGGATAAGATAGATAAAGGTGAAATGGATGGGTTTGATGGATGAAATGGATGGATTGTCCCCCCAAGTGTTGAGGTACAATGTGGGTAATATATTATTTTACCATGATGGTAAAAACTAGTTTTCATAATGGTACTTGCCCATGGTGCTAGAATACTAGTTTTCCCCATTAGATGAATAATGTTTTTTTATTTTTTTATCATTTTTTTATTTTTGACTTTTTAGATGGCATCTCAATTTATTAGGTATGGGTACGAGATGCAAGAATACTAAAACTAGATATATATTTAGCCAACACATATACTAGAGATGTGTGATTTTAGGACCATGTTGTTGCTACTAGATGTATTAGGGTTCTTGTGACCTTTGGTGATTCTTGATTGATACCCATCTAGATATATAGACTAGGTATTTTCATCACCCCTAAAAGAGATGATGATGCCTAGGAAGGTGATGAGGGGAATGAATTGGATTAGATATTGATGCTCATGGGGGTGTATTAGACTTGAATCAAGGATAATATCATGATAAGATGGTGTGATGGGTGATTGGGGATTAGGAATACTAGTCACACACATCATTTGAGATGTTGGATATTCTTCATTTGATTAGTGGCATGTGATAAAGTGTTTTAAAAGAGAAAAGACTTTGAAACTACATGATTCTTCTTTGACCTGATTATTTAAATGATTATCAACCATTAATGGTGATTTTAACATTATTTTGACTTGATTATTATATTTTGCTTTGACTTCCCCTTGGTTCCATATTTTGGGCTTCACTAGGGGAGATTGATTTTTGAATTTGATAATCCCCTAGTGCCTGATATGGGGCTTCACTAGGGGAAGGCATATTTGGATTAGGATGATGATTTGAATTTTCTTAAATTTGACTTATGGGATCATATATAATTTTATCATATTGGATGAATTTTTGACTATGGTCTTATACCTTTGTACTTGTGGCACATATTATATTATTTAGGGAAGAGTCTAATGATGTATGTTCCTATTCATCCTTATGGAGGGAGGTGATTAAATAATCATTGATAGGACTAAAGGGATCTATGATGGATGGAGATGGGGGAGATGGTATAATGAGGTCAATGAGGGTTGATATTGTAGCATGGTACTCATAAGGGTTCTTAGGAAACTTATTTTTGACATCAAAGAAGATCTCAAGATCAACAAAAGGATCAATAGGACTAGTTATAGTGTATGCACCTAAAATAGGATTAGATTCATTCTAACTATTTATGATAGATAAAGTTTGTAAGAACTTTGTTATGAATTCATCATCTTGATTGGGAACAAAATATATGCTTGGTGACCGATTATCATCCAAATTGGAGGTATCATCAAAAGGGAAGGTATAATCATCATCTATTGTAATATCTATGAGGGATGGTGTTTTTAATGAAGAAATTGATTCATATATTGGTGTTAAACATGATCCTAAATGAAATAACACTTGTATTAACTCTGATGCTAACTTTGATGTATAATATGTAATGATGCTAGTAGAAGATGCATTGTTCAAAATTGACCTCTCAATATGGGGGTTTCAATATCATGAATGAGGGGGAGATGATGGAGGAATAATGGATCTTCCATGGATAGGCCCATGAAAGAAGGATTCATGAGGGAAGGGAGGATTAGGTTCATGGGGAATGAATTCATATTCAATGGAGGGTTTTTTGAAGATAGGCAGACCATAGAAGATGGATATGGTGTCTTAACCTTGGATTGGAGAGGGAAGGGATTGATCATAATCAGGAATGGAATCTTGGAATCTCTCTTTGTGTACACCCAGGGATATAGACTCATCTGGTTCATCCTTGATTTTTATGTCACCATGATCAATGGGGTCTTGGACATAGTTTTGTATTTTATGACATTGATTAATGGTATGCCCCTAGGTTTGATTATATGTATAATATTGATTAGATTTATACCAATATTACTTAGGCTTGGTGGGATCAAGATGTCATATGGGTGGATAGACCTTCACGTTAGTGGATAAAATTTGATGGAAGAGGGCATCTAAGGATATAAAAATAAAAATATAGGGGATCTCTTCACTTCATGAATTAGATGTAAAAGCATTAGAATTTAGATCATATGGTTGTTGACATGATGGGGTGGGTGGACTAATATTAGATGAGGTGGCCAAGATAAGATTCCCTTTATTAGTGTGAGAAGGGGTATATGATTAGTTATGACAAGTGGATGGAGGATTGGAATGGGACTCACGTGAATGGGTGTGTACTAGTGGTAATGATGTATTCCCTTTACTAGTATAGGAAGGGGTAGATGAATGACTATGATTAGTTGAAGGAAGATTTGAATAGGACTCACATGGATGGGTTTTGATTGGAGGTAATAATGTATTCCCCTTGCTAGTGTAGGAAAGGGTAGATGATTGGTTATGATTAGTGGAAGGAGGATTTGAATGGGACTCACATGGATGGGTTCAAAGTTTGTAGGACATGGAGTGTTCATCCTGATGAGGTGATATAGGAATATATCCCTATTGGCCATGAGACATTGGTATGTCAGGGTATTGACCAAATTTGTTTTATATGCCATGGATAAGGATAGGAGAAAGTATGGATGATGTGATTTTCCAAACCCAATCAAAAGGTGTGGGGGATTGAATAGAAAGACTAAGGGATGAAGATGGGATGTGTAAAAAAAATTTGGACAAAGGCTTACTTAATTTGATTTCAAGTTTGACTCAATGATATGAGATGTTAGATGGGATAAGACAATATTTAAGTAGTCTAATTTAGGACATGAACTAGACCTTGATGAGGTTGATTGGATTTGATTAGGTAAGCTATGACAAGCTATAAGATTAAATGAAGGTCTAGACTATCCTAAGAGAATGATTTTAATTATGGGTTGATTAGATTAAGGCTAGCTCAATACTAAGATGATTGACTCAAAGAGGGTGAGATGATTTGATTAATAAATAAGGAGGATATATGATGGTGACTCAAAATTGACTAGATACAAGAAAGATAATGATGAGGATATAATCAAAATATTTTTTTCCAACATGGATGAGGACCAAAGGATGATTATAAACTTAATGAGAGGATTATTATGGGCAACAGGGTAAATTGGGTAAAGATGAGTTGGACTATGATTATGACTAGTTTGACAAAATGTGGATAAGGTGACTAGACAAGATCAAGATAAATGATTGGTTATGGATAGGGTGGTCTAAGGACAATATGTGGATGAAAATATGTGGTTAGGATATGTAGGTGATGGGGGTATGACCAATTATTGGTGGATATGACTAGACAAGGATGGGATGAAGATAAGAGGGTGATGGGAGATAGTAGGAGACAATTAAAAGGATGTACAAAGATAATATGTACAAGAGGATGATGATAAGGATGGAAAAAATGTCTTAATAGGGATTTATTATCTTGGGTAAAAGGATGAATTGGATCATAAACATAATGAGTCTAGCAAAACATGCATCCAATCAAACAAACCATAATCATAAGATTAGAAAACTAATGGGTGTGTAACCCAATGAATGTACTATCTAATGGCTTCACAGGTGAGGCTCTAAGTCAATAAACCATTATGATATCGACTGAATCCTCTTGACCCCATTTGCACTTAACAAATTCTTAGGAGCTAATCTTTACTCTGACAATAGGTCACCTATTACGACTATAAGGTCTTAAGCTAGGATAAATGGGCTCTCTAGGGGCATCCCCAATATATGCTAGGTACAATGGGTTCAAGTCCATGTAGGGTGTTGTCTAATACCTTATTCAAATAATTAACTCTTCCTCTTCATTGATTATGGGGTCAAATACTTAGCCTAATGATAGTTATCCAAGATATTTATACTCTACTAGAACATGAAGTTTAGATTGGTGCATGGTGGTGAAATCCATGGTTACTATCCCCCTAAGACTATGGAAAGTGCGTGGATGTCAATTCCATGTCACTTTTCCCATAGAAAATAAAATTGGAGGTTATGTGGGTGGTTTTTGATCCTCCAAGAATCACCACAAGGATCTAAGGAGGAGAGTATACACCATCATAGCCCTCAGCTGACAAATAGGTAGGCTAAAAGGAGATTAATTAACCAATTAATTAGATGTGAGATATACAAGATCAATAATATACAAGAATATATTGTAGACACCTAAAAAAAGCCACTGATAACTTCTAACCAAGATTTTGACCAATTTCCACCCAAAATGCACAATTTGGCCTAAAAACACTAAAACACACTAAAAGCTTTGAAATTGACATATTCAAGTGCAAATTTTGGCTAGGGTATCCCTAAATGGGGTCATGTCATTTATGGGCCAACTAAATTTGATCATATCATTTTGAGTCAAAATGCTAATTTTTCACCTAGGTACTCTAGATTGCTCTTTCCTATCAAATATCTTACATGAGTCATGTTCCTTCATTATTTATTGTTGGCATCATCCTAAATGGGATAACAAATCCAACGCATCTGACATCACCTTATAATTCTAATCCAGTCAAATTTTGGACCAATAACAAGGCATTCTGATTGATTTGAGTAATTTGTGCATAAAGTGCTTAAACATGCTTAAGAGCTAATTAATCCAAATCAAGAGACAAATCAAGCATTCCATGGAAACTTGTTGAATACTTATTTTTGGAAATGAATATTAAATATCTACATCATTAGGTGACCTCATTTCTTGGGAAGACATCCCTAGGCCATAAATGCCACAAATATCAAGATTCATGCCTCCCATGCCTCATCAAAGCCCTCCATGCCTCTTAATTGCTCCTCTATCCCAAATATTGATGAGATTATTTATCACTTTTAATTGCATAATTGGATTAATCCTTAGCCACACATCTTAATCTTGAAATGGATGGTTCAAGTTGATTCTGATCAATCTCAAAATTCTATAAATAGAGAGACCATGAACATCATTTCCAAGCTATTTTGGTGTAAAGTTATTATATTCAAATATCTTCAAAAGTATTGATAATGTAAATTTATAATGCACAAATGATTCCAAAATCCATTATAATTAATGTTACCATGCCAAATTGACTTCAATCCAAGCCAAGCCACAATCCAAAGGTGCCAAGGAGAGATGGAGGTAGATAAGCTTCCATTGCCAAGGAATTCATGAGCACAAATCGATCAAGCCACTACAACAAGCATTTTGGAGCATCTAAGGAAGTTAAAAGAGGGTTTATTTTGCATTTTATTTATTTTTTTATTCATGTTTGTTAACTAAGCTCTCTCTAGTGTCTAGGCCTAGATATGTTATGTTAGTAGTGTCTTTCTTTCATTTTATTTTCATTTTGGAACTAACACCATACTAACCATCCTCTCTTGAGTCAAATTCCTAGATCCACATATGGCATACCCGGTGGGACTAGACACATCCCACACATGAAGAAGATCATTTTGAAGCTTTAAAATATTCATTTGGATCATTAAAACTTTTACAAATTGGTTTTCTAACTTTATTTTACCATTTTTTGTTTGCCATAGGTTTACATAGTAACCGACATCGGCTAGTAAGACTGGCATTGGTTGGATAGCTTAACCGACATCAGTTAGTAAAACCAACATTGGTTGGATACTATTATCAGTCACATTGCTATAACTCATTGGTTATAAAATGTAACCATCATCAGTTATATAACCGATGCTAGTCACTGTGTTTTTATTAAAACATAGACATGAGAGCTCTTTTTTTAAAGTTCATTATTTCAAACCTAAAAGAGCTTCAAGGCTAAAGGGTATGCTAATGTTTTTGTTGTAGGACCAAGCTTGAAATTTTCTAAAAACATGTTTAGATCAAATTTTTCATGCTTAAAAATCAATTAGGAACCTTGTTTTAGTGTTTAAAAAAAAATTAGGTGTTTATGGTGAATGTTTTCAAAGTTTTCAACTAAGACCAAGGGGTCAAATGAACACCACCACATGTTTCATTTGGGCTTAAAATTGAACACACTTGTCATGTTTGTCTTAAATAGTTATTCAATTTAGATTTTTTTTGGTAAAAAGAGTGATTCCACATGTATGCTCTTCCATTTGTCCCCTTTTAAGAACCTTTGGAATCAAAAGTGCCTTTTTTATTGAAAAAATCCTAGTCCAAGGATTAGAAAGAATGTCATCTAAAGTACTCCCCAAAAACTCATCAAATTTTTGGTGACCTTGAAAATGACCTTAAAGTCTTTCTATTAGTATTTTATTTTCATGTAAACTTGGCTTGTGAGGGGGATATCATTAGCTCCTATGAGTTCTTTAGGGAAGCTTTGACCCAGGGTTTCATCTCCTAACATTGACTTCACTTACTCCTTTGGAGTTTCACATGGGATGTATCTAAATTTGGACAACACACTACATTGAGTGAATAGTAGGATGTAGTGGTTATAAAAAGGACTAGACCTTTTTACAACTAGCCAATGTTGTGGTCACCCAATTTCCATGCTTGTATTTTGTATTATTTGATGTGAAAGTAATTATGTAATTGATTCCCCTAGAATGATTAAAACCTTTCTAGTTTTAGTCAACCCCATTTTTCCATACCCTTGCTAGGATTTGGATGATTATACTTAGTGTATTTTGGTCATTTTTGCTTGGTATGTTTTACGACTAAAAATTATTTGTTTATTCATAATCCATGTCAAAATAATGTATTTGAGTTGAGGAGGGTAGTGTTATGTTTCCCAAAATATGTCAAACCATTTGTGCTTTTGATTCTTTGAAACATAACATAGATCACATCATTCGAGCATGCTTACATCGTTAGGCTACTCAATTTGTTTCAAGACTTGTTTCACCTTGTGCCAAAAACCATTTGTTTCAAACCATGTCATGTATACCATTTGGACATTTGTATTATGATTTCATGCTATCCAATCTTATCTAACTTGTTTGGTCAAATCCTAATTTTAAACGTTGAGTTTTCAATTAGCCTTGTCAAGTTTGGATTCAAACATTGATTGATTTCTAGTTAGGCCTTAATTCATGGGGCTAATACATATATATTTATATTTTGGGTTGCATAAATTTAGTTAATTGATTACCCAAATTTGAAAACTATTGATGGTTTATTTATTTAGTACCTATGCTTATCATTGTTTGTGCCTTTATTTGGAAAAACACAGTCTTTCTTCAAAGTTCTTTTGTCTTATGCCTTATGCCAACTGATCATGTTTATGTTTGATTCCATATGTCAAGTTTATGTCAAAGTTGTTTCCAAACTTGTTAGATTATATCAAAATACATCATGCCTATTTGTTTGAGCCTAAATTTTGACTCTATGTTTAGACAAAAGACCTAGTAACTCAACTTTTCCCTTTCTTAGTTTAGACCTTGTTTAGAACACTTTGACCTAGACCTTTGACATGCTAGTTTTTATTCAGACACTTGACCTTTTGTGCATATAAAATTTGACATTAGACATGTGATGTTAGACTATTTTATTCCAAGTCTTACCACAAACCATTTTGGAGACATAACTCCACTTTCAAACCACATTGGAGATACAACTCCACCCCTTCAACTAAGTTGGACCAAGTTTGAACCATTGTCTTTTGGATCATTTTTTAGAGTTTGTATAACTCTAAGGATTTTTGTTTTTATAGATTTCATCATTTATGTGGATATGTATAGCTCCACTTATGGTAGAATCACTTACAATACAACTTATGATATAATGGATTCACAAAATGACTTTTATGGCTTTAGTCAAGACCCAATTGTGCTAATATGGTCTGTGAGATAGATTTCTATCCACCTCATATTAATCATTCATTGGAGCAAAGTTATGAAATAAATTGTGATCCATCTCAAGACCTTGGTTGGTATGAAGAGGCTTGTGAGGAGGATTTTAAAGACCTAACTATAGATAATGTTGTTTGGGATACAAATACGTACCCTCTTTACAGTAATCAGTACATGGAACACAGTTAAGAGCCAACTCACAACTAGGATGATATGGTTTATGAGGAAGACTTGGATGCTTTGGATTATGTGAGTAATCAAGCTCCACCACATCATACCATTTCTATTCTAGGACCACAATGTCACACCATTCCCATACCAAGACCTCATCCTTTAGTTTGTGTGAGAAACCAAGCTCCACAATACCCAACCATTTCTATACCAAGACCTCATCCTTTGGTTTGTGTAAGAAATCAATATCCACAATGCCCCTTCATCATTTTAGGACCTAGTCCTTTATCTTGTGCAAGAAATCAAGCCCCATAATGCCCTATCGTTACCATCTCAAGACTTTTTACTTTGGCTCTTGCAAGAAATCATACTCTCCAAGGCCCTACCATGATCTAAACATAAGTCATTCCTCATCGAGTACCAATCCCATCCAATCATTCAAAGACCAAGATATGTTCAAAAATAGTATTTTTCAACTCATTAGAAACCAAATCCTAGACAACTAACCAATCCAAGATGTTTTTAAACTAACCACTTATGATATGTCAAACTGTGATGAATCACCTATTGATCCTATACTATTGTCAAAGAATCTCACATTTATGAGCCATTATTTGTCAAGTCACTTCTTAATGATTATAATTGCCTTTGGGAAAATCATAACCTTGACCATGTGCCTATTTTTAAAGAGCCTCCTATTGACAAGCCAGTCTCTGAGGAGTTATCCCTTGACCTATTTCCCATCCTAGAGGAATTTCACTTTGACAAATTAGTTTTTATGGAGCCCATTATGCCATCATAGGCTATTACTTATTCAATACCAAATATTCAATAAGACATCATTGTAATAGAGTACCCATCAGATGAAGAATTAGAATTAGAGTTAGGTTCTATTCTTGAACTGACATTAGATTTAACATCAGAATCAGAATCAACATTAGTCTCAACCTTGGATTTAGAGTCCCTTGAGTTAGAATCAGATTCAAAAAAAGAATATGTTCATGGTTGTTACAACATTGGTTATGCATGCCTCATATATAAATTTGAATACATTTGTGATCCTTCTATAATTTTTGAGGATGAGTACTTCAACTTCAACATGAGTTATCCTAGTATCCTCTACAAGGATTTTGATGTCAATACCCATTCCATTACCATTCCATAGGCCATTACCATCAACCAAAATAGCCGCATCATTGACATTCCATCTCCCACAAGTGTTAATTGGCATTGATAGAATCACACTTTGTTGAAATGAATCCATGGTGACATAGTAGTTGAAGAAGAGCAAGGAGGCCAAGACAATATTCATGTAGCAGAAGAACACTCTCCTAATGAAACTTTTTTAGAAGTGCTATAAGACAATCAAAGTAAAAAGTCAACATTCCTTAGTGAAACCTTCTCAAAGGTGTTATAGGACAATCAAGACAAATTTATTGGTGAAAACCTCTTTAAGGCACCAATAGCTGAGCATAAAAGTTCTTCACTATTTGATAAAGACAAAATCAAAGATCAAATTAAAATAGCTTCCTATCTATAGCTTAACTAGATGGTAGCTACTCTTAAGATCAAACAACAAAAAAAATTGGTGGTCTTATTGAGAGAACAAGCCTTCAGCCCCACCACAACAAAATTTATGTTGAATCTAGCATCAACAACATTATGTGTGACTGAATGTCTTGATCTTCATTTGTTTCCCCACCATTATAAATTCCATTATCGTCTACCATTTTATTTCACAATCAAAAATACCATCCATTATTTATCCTTGTTTAACATCCATATCCACACTTTCCTTTGTATAGGCTACAAAGATACCTTGTCTTGATACTTGAAGGAATTAGAATCAACAACCAAGGAAGATCACAAAAGCATTCTTGACAACCAGATTGAATCTAGTTCTTGATGGAGTAGTTATTTAGATGATGTGTGGGCTACCAATTAACATGATAAGGTATTATGTTTGTATTATTTGTTGATTAGGATGTGCATCTCCCTATCAGTAGGAACAATAGAATCAAAAACCACACCTAGTCCAAAAACATGTACCATATCATTTCACATTACCGTATGCCATTGATTGTTGCTATATGTCCTTGTGTCATTGTCAGATATTCATGCCATTTACCCCATAAATTGGGGACAAACCTCTTACCATTTTATCCAATTTATCAAACCATCATTATCCTTAACAAGACCATGCCATCTAACCATTCCATTACTATCTAGACCAAAGCTTATTTTTAGTCATCCTATCCAATTCTATTTTGATCTTGGTTACTTTGGTTCTTTTCACACTTTTCATGAGGGGATTTTGATCAAGTTTCAACTCTTATCCAATATATGTTTATAATGATAGTATATGAAAGTAGTGTGATAGTTGATCTGATAAGATATCTTTCATCCTATCAAGTTTCTTTATGTGAGCCTGATTATAACTACTTATGGGCAAATAAGTGTTTCACCAGTACTGGTACTAATTATAATTGCCTATGGGAAAATTAGTATCATTTACCTATGCCGTTTTATCCTAGTTATAATCACATATGGGAAAACTAGGGGTAACACTTATTTACCATGCATTACTACATCATCTTGCCATTACTATTTCATTTGACTAGCCATTTGCCAGATTTGAGAACATGTTGGGACCTACTTGGTTTTTCCCCACCTTTCATATGGATAGAATTACTATGAATTGAGGTCATTTTAGGAATTTTTAAGTCATGCTTAATTTATATTAAGGTCACCTCAATCCCCCTTTCCATACACTCTCACCATTTTGTGAGCAACCTAAGCCAAAAACTCTTGCCATTTTATGAGCATGTATCTTGTTATTATCTAACAAGTTAAGATACCTCAAAATACCAAAAACATTCATAACATTTCAAAAATCCAAAAAATATTTGTCTTATCTAAGCTTATTCAGTTATCCTCGATCTACCTTATTAAGGCATGGTCATTTTTAGGATGCTTTCTTTTGCTTTTATTTTTAGGCTTTCTATTTGTTTATTTATTTTAGGTTGTTTGCTTATTTGTTTGTTTGTTTATTCACTTGCCTATTTGTTTTCTTTCAACACTGTTGCCTCAACTTAGTTTATATTTGTTCATTGGGTGATTCCTTGAGCACATTATTCTTGAGTCTATCCATATTCATACGTCAATATTATCATCATGGTTTTTATCATTAATGTATTATTTTTGAGTGTTTATTAGATATCAGGAGTCAGTCCTTATGCATATTTTGGCAAAGACTTCATGGTGTTCTATCATGATGCCTACCATCACATGCTATAGAAAAAATCAGCTTTAAGAAGGTCTACAATAAATGGAGATATAGAAGTTTCTCCTTAGCACCTTGGCAAATCCTTCTATCCCACCCTTGATCAATATAACTCATTTGACCATTCTAGTTGTATCATTATTAATCAAGACAAGCATCTCCTCATTAATAGGTATAACTAAATCATTCTATTGATCAATATCATTCCTCTGTCCATCTCTTTCATCATTTTGTGCCTGCTCATCTTTAATCTATATTCTAGGTTATATCCTTGAGTTATGTTTTCTAATCAGCCCTAACTAGGTCACCATCATCTTTAGCCAATTTAGGTCCTCATAATGATTATAACCACCTATGGGAAAATCATCATTTTGACTTTTATTGCTGATTATAACCACCTTTGGGCAAGTCAAAATCTTTTTTACATTAATGCATGCAAGAATTTTCTTATTTGGATTAATCTCAACCATGGGTTAATTCCACCTCTATTTTTGTTTCTTTTCGAGGGACCACCCATCAACAAATGTGATGACCATTCACTTGAGGGGGCATCATCATAGGATTATCAAAACCATTTGGAGCTTTGTTCTTTAACCATCATCATATTTTTAGCATACATACCATCTCTCATTATTTGAGAAGACATTGCTTTGCCTATGGTTTGCAACATCTTCCCAAATAAGGGCAAACTATAGACACCTAAAACTGGCCATCGATAACCTCCAACCAAGATTTTGACTAATTTCCACCCAAAATACACAATTTAGCCTAAAAACACTAAAACATGCTAAAAGATTTTAAACTGACATATTCAAGTGATGATTTTGGCTAGGGTATCCCTAAATGGAGCAATGTAATTTATGGGCCAGCTAACTTTGATGAGATCATTTTGAGTCAAAATGCCAATTTTTCATCTAGGTACTCTAGATTGTTCTTTCCTATCAAATCTCTTACACGAGACATGTGCTTTCATTATTTTTTATTGTCAGCATCCTAAATGGGATAATGTATCCAATGCATCTGACATTACTTTCCAATTCTAATATAGTCAAATTTTGGACCAATAAAAAGGCATTTTGATCAATTTGAGTAATTTATGCACAAATCGCTTAAACATGCTTAAGAGCTAATTAATCCAAATCAATAATTCCATCAAAACTTGTTGAATACTTAGTTTTGGAAATGAATATTGAATAAATACATCATCAGGTGGCCTCATTTCTTTGGACTACATCCTTAGCCTATAAATGCCACAAATATCAAGATTCATGCCTCCCATGCCTCTTAATTGATCCTCTATCCCAAATATTGATGAGCTTATTCATCAATTTTAATTTCATAATTGGATTAATCCTTAGACACACATCTCAACCATGAATAAGGTATAGTTCAGCCTATTATTCCTAATAATCATATATCTCAGACAAGCTTAGGATTTTAAAAAAATTATATGAGGCCCCAAAAATGCAAAATATATAAGCATGCCCTTCATACAAATTTTACTACATAAGTGGGTATATACGACCAAGAGGATGCTTCATTTGATCACCAAAAATTTAGGCAAATACATAAATAAATTATGAATTATTTATAAATAACTTATAAGGGGTACATGCCTTCAAACAAATTAATTCACACCCCCATAATTCCTAAATTCCCAAAAAATATTCCCCTTAGAAAATATTATGGTTTCCTTGTACCTTTATTAGAAACAAATTCTATACCAAAAGAGGGACATCAATTAATTTTTATTCATGCTCAAACTATCATACCAAAAGTACCAAAGTTTAAAGATCCCATACCACTACCGAAATATCCTAAATTTAGTGATCATGAACCTGAATTTGTTATACATAAGGACGATGATACCCATATGCCTAGATTAAAAAAAGGTGGAGGGTTGAAACCAATTATAACACTAATGAAAAAACCCTCTATTCCCATGGAATATCTTATGTCTATGTTGACCACTAGCGGGGATCTTCAAAAGTAGGTTTATCTACTTCAAATGCAAATGGATCTCCATAATAATAATGCACATATAACCTCATTCAATAATCAACCTCTTTAAAAATTTATACTTGAATATCCTTATCCACAAGATTTTGAATTACCATATTTCCATCTCTTTTTGAGACACAAGAACACATTCAACCACATGATTAACTAGGTACATTCTTTTGGTCAATGGGCACAAGATGGAAAACTATTGATCAAATTTTTCCATATGAGTATTTATAATGAGTCTCAAAATTGGTTCTATAGTTTTCCAAAGGGTTTTTTAAACACTTTATAATAATTGGAATATGCATTCTTCATGGATTTCAATATTCAAAATGTTCCAAAACTTACATTAGAACATTTACACAATTTCAAGAAACATGATGGTGAATTCCTTCAAGATTATAATATTCATTCAAAATTACATTCTATGAGATATAATTTAAACCATTAGAGTTGGAATTATAATTTATCTTTAGTAGATACCTTCTTTCCCCAGTGAAGGAAAGAACATTTCAAAAAAAAAATGATTCATTTACCCATTTACATAATTATGTGCATAGAAATGTTTCCTCAATAATTACTCATTCAATGTAACTTAGCATATATCCCTCCAAATATAAAATTTTATTCCCCCACAAAAATCTTGGAGGTAACTTACCTAAGGAACATTATGAACAATAATGTGGTATTCCTAATATTTATATGAAAAGTTTACAAATGCTACTTAACATAGGGCCAAACCAAGTTCCACATCTTATGAAAGCATATCAAATTGAACAACACAAAAAAAATCCATGAAAACAAGATCTAACAATTAATTTATACAAGGGTGGTGATTATTTTCGGCATAACCATATTGATCCTACACAAGTAAAAACTACTTGTAATTTAAGATGCTTAAAAAAAATAGATTCATCTAAAAATCTTTAAAGAAAAAGGAATTTGGAAATAATCCTTGGAAAACATATTAAAATCAATTGATTGTGGTCCTATAGTAATTCAAACATGAGTTTGGGTTATGCCTACCACATCTACATATGTAATTACACCAGGAACTCTTTGCTTATACCAAAAGGAATAAAACATTGATCCAAATCATAAAGTTATTTACTTTCCTCATAAATTAAAATCAATACATATTCTAAATGATAACTTTAATTTATATACTACACATGCAAAAAATGAGGAGGAACATGCTATGTACATTTTCAACCTATCCAATCATGATGAAAATAATGTAAGATATCCAACTTAATATTTTTAGGAACCTAGTGGGGGAGATACCTATGACCATCCATTGGATGACATCATAAATTAGTCTCTTAAAACATTACAAAATACCAAAAAAATTAAAAACATTCAAAAATCCAAAAATATTTTCATAACTTACACATTCTTTTATCTCCTTGGCGTATAAGTGTTATTTCCATGTCAATGAATGACATACTTAGTTAATTATACATATACATAGTGTGTCACACTTATACTTGAGTGTGATAAAATCATATATAGATACATTTTCTATTCCTATTCTAGATGTTAGGCCTTCCCTCTACTCATTTCATGTAAACATTAGGGCATACACTTCTTTGATCTTGGTACACATAGGGTATATGATTAAATGATCACTATACCTTATCATGCTTGAGTTACATATGTACTTACACATGCCTTTTTCCATTATTATATCCTACATGAGGTACTTAATATGCTATACACTTGACATTTTTCCTACTACAATGATCCATGGGATAATATGTCATGTTTATGCTAGTTGCTTATGCTTTATTTTATGAAATTCCTTGAGTGTCTTCCTTTGATAACATGTTACTTATTTTATCATTTAAATATGATCCTTTAATTTTGGTCCATGTGCCTTTGTATGCTTTTATTGACATTTATATATGTCATTGTTTGTGGTATGTACATTTAAATATGACATCCTTATTTTTGTGGACATTTGATTAAGTTGTGTCCCTTTGATTGTGAAACATTTAAAAATGCCCCTTATTTATGGTCTCCTTAGACCATCAACTTTTGAATTTATTTTGAATACTCTTGTGTGTGAACCTAATTTGTTTGTTGAGCTTGTATTGTTATTACATGTGATCACATTGGTACTATGTGTTTCAATGTTATATCTACCTAGATATGTTCCTTTTATATACTAGATGGTTACATTCATAGATTATATAGTTGTTTTAATCTTTTCTAAGTGAGGTGACTAATATTTATATATTTCCCTTACCTCAAAGGGTGGCATATTATTGAGGGCATGCCATAGAGGCATGTTCCCCACACTTGGTACAATTTCTAGATTTAGTGGGGGCATGCTTTAGAAACATTTTCTCCACACTCATTCAGTATTTGGTACTTATATTAGGTTTTTAGATTTAGTGGGGGAATGTGTTAAAAGCATGTTATCTACACCTATTTAGTATTCAACATCTCCATATTATAGTGGGGGTATGTTTTGGAAACATGTTCTCCATATTTGTACTTATATAAAGTTTTCATATTTATCCATATATAGTGGGGGAATGCTTTGGAAACATTTTTCCAAAATAGCCAAAGCACATAGTTATTTGATTCAGATTCATTCTTGTGGTAAAATTATATACATTTTTGTAGACATAAAAAATCCACACACTTTGATTTAGAATGTTGAAAATACCCCTAGACCACCTAGGACCCCCTTGGGAAAAATTTCACCCCTTGAATGCTAATCAGGCCCAACCATAGTCAATTTACCCAACTAACTTAACCTATCTTTTACCCACATTTTTACCTTCACCCTCCATCATCGATGATCAGGATGACCATCAACGGTAACCTTGATCGCTGATGGTCAGGATCTACCTCCTTAACCAAAAGCATGCAAACCACCTACTTTGATTTTCTAAATATAAGTTGTCTAAATATTATTGTGAGCCTTTGCATGGACAAAATTTATAATTAGATATCCCATTTTAACCTTCACTTCCACCTCTTACTTGTGCCTATAAGAAGAGAGGAGCTGAGAGGTGAAATCCATCTATAAATCTTATCAAGATATTTTATACATCTAAGAGTTTCTTTCATATAGGTCAATCACTATCAACAATCCATCAATATAGTAATCATATCAGCGAGTCAATTAGTCATCACCTCTCTACTGATCTTTCAAGTACCATTACTCTATTAAAATCAAGCTAAATTTCACTAATAGGTCAACTACCTCAACCATCCACCCAATCAACTTTTGGTAAGACAAGTACTTGTTTCCTAGTATTCATTTACTTTATTTCCATTTTGAAATCAACCCACACCTTACCCATCTCTTAGAATCTATATTTTGGATCTCATCAATCAACCAAATTGCCAACCCAAATCATCAAACAATAACCATCAATATTTGACTCAACCATTGATGGTCTATCCAACCTTCAATGGTCACCTTGATCACTGATGATCACCTTAACCTCTGACAGTCATCCCAACTACTGATGGTCACTATGGTAGTGAAAACTAGCAAGATAATTTCACCTACCTACCTCTAACCAAACCTAGTTTTCTATGTTCCTACTTGTCCAAAAATCCCTTTTTGATTTTCTGAAGCATACCCCAACCCTCTAGCACTAATATTAATTAGTTTATCACTAATTTAATCATTTATAGCATATTTATTAGTAAACACTTGTATTCAATTTTAGTACCTTTTTATTCATTAATGAAATTAATTTACTACTCTATTTATAAGCTTAATTGTTTAAAATGTTTGGATTAACAACCCCTACGGAAGCTCTTGCTTTTGAGATTTAGCTATCACTAGGTAATCCACTCAGCTATTTGTATAAAAAATAAGTTTACTTTAGTGTTTTATTATCCTTAGGTCATCATACCAAGACAAAGAGGAGATCTTCATAATATTTTGATTCAACTCATGTACAATCAATCAGGTTTTTCAAACATACCCATGCTTAGTTTCTTATTTTCCCTTTTCCCAATAATAAGCAAGAAATTCTTTGAAACATTTTGTCATGCCTAGTGAAACCTTGTGTCCTTCCATGAGTTCTTATTTTATTTAATTCTCCCTCTATCATATTCTCATTAAAAAAATTAAAAGTTTAATTTGGGCTTAAAATCCAGTTCATACATCGACTACGTGAAAGTTTAGTTCACATAGCTTAACTTAAAAGGCAAAGTAATCTATCGTAGCTTCACTCTTGGATGTACACACTAAACCAAACCACTTTTACCAATTAAACATAAACAAAACTTAAGAAAAGGCTTGACTAAGATTTCATCACCTAGTGTTAACCTTACCCTTTCTTAGTGATCCTATTTGGAGGTCATTACCAAGGGGAGGACCAACTCAGCTATCTAATTGAGTATAATTTCTAGATATCAATATATTGGCTAACCACCTAACACCCTTATTACTATGGTGTGTGAAGTGAGGGGGTAGGCCCCAATACAAAGCCACATATTGATTACAATATAGATTATTTTTGAGCCACTAAACACAACCTAAAACCAACCTTAGACATTATTTTTATTACTCGATCTACAAACTAATCTCAGTCAAACATTTTATTAAGGCATAATACAAAAGAAAGATTAATTAAAAATCTATGGCTTAACATTTCTTTTAGAGTGTGATTTGATTTATTTGATCATTTTCTTAGCTTCTCTTTGTTTGAGTAGTGAGGTTTTTTGTGCTTTTTATCTCCCCTTTATCATATGGTTCTCACTCACTAGCAATGAAGAGACCTCACGAAGCAAAACCCATCACTAAACCAACCTACCACTTCTACTTCTTCATCCATTGACTACATTTCCAAACTAGAAAACTCTCCTCACCCCTTAGGAAGTCCTACCTTCCCTCGATAGGTTTCTGAAGGAGATGTGGATTTACCACTTTCTTAGATAACAATCTTGTGGCCTTATAACATTATCTTATAACCACATCTTATTGTATCCCATCTTTGGCTCCATCGATAGATCTACCATATGGCATGCCTCTCCATCTCATGGGGAGTACCTCCATTTCCATGGTTATTACCCAAATGTTGACTACCCAAGCTTCCTCATCAACCAAAAACCCCTTCAAATATTACCATAGAAAACCAACCAACCCAAACTATTGTTACCTTTTTACCTTCCACTCCAACCAACCACTCTTATATAATAAGAGTGCCTACCTCTAGCACTACCAACCTTCCTTTAGCCACTCCTAATCCATTGACCACTACACCACTTCAAATCCTTATGGTCTCCATACCCTCTACCTTATCACTACCCTTTCATCAATCACTGACCCAACTACTCCTCCCATCCAATAATCACCCCTTGGACAAAACTTTGGCTACATCCCTAATATACAAGGGCATGTACCCACTATTACATTTAGGCATTCTTGTTATCTAATTACCTATGATGATTCCCTTCTTCTCCACACCTTCCCCACGTTTTATCTAGTCTAGCCTTAGATTGGTATAGTGCCTTACCCAAGCAATCCATCTTCTCCTTCACCCAAATGGATCAAACCTTGTTGAACCACTTTTTGATCAATATCTCTAAGAAAGTTTCTATCACTGACCTCTACTTTATCTGATAGTTTAAGGATGAATCCATTGCCAATTTTTTAACTCATTGGAGGATCCTAATTAACCAACTTTCCTTTTCCTTACCTCAACCTTAACTCATAAAGCTCTTTTCTTGGGCATGTGCTAAGCATATCTCCTCCACACTACATGTCCAAATATTATGAACCTTATTTTACCATGGTAAGTTAGAGAATTAATCCATTAAAGAAGGAAAACTAAATCTCAAAAATAAGAACATAGCCTATAAAACCAATGAGGCTTCTTCCTCCAAGTTGAGTAACTACGCCAATACCAACACCAAGATTAAGGGAACCATGAATGTGGTTTTCCTAAAAGCCACTCCTCCACCTTTTGTCAAACAATATAATCCATTTAGTTCCTCAAAGCAAAACCTGAGGAACCAAACCTAGAACAACTAAAAGCAATTCACTCCATTCAGAGAATCTTATGCTTCAATCCGAGAGAAGTTATTAAAATCCAATATCATCCAACTTCCTCCTATAAAAATTCCCCAATAATTTGACTCCTCTCATTCCACACCTAGTTGGTACAATGAAAATGATTTATGTGCCTTTAATTAGGTTATAAGACATGACATCAGTAGGTGCAACACCTTAAATATCCTTTCCAATCCCTCATTGATAAGGGGGAGCTTATATTAGACAACCCCAATGTACCATTGAACAAAGTCCTTGATATATTCAATCAACCTTTCCTGAACCATGATCCTATCAAGAATGAGAGAAAAAACATTAAATTATCTCATGATACCCATATATTTAACATGATTCTTGACACAATCACCACTAAAGAGACTATTGACCAATTTATTTATCCCTCACCCTCTCTGCTTATTGAGGTAGCAAGATTACCTTCTCCTCCTTTAGAAACTTAAACTAAGGAAACACCATCTTTTCCCCCTCTACTTATTAAGGTAGTGAGTTAATTAAACATCCTTTTAACCAATATATCAACACCACCAACCATCACCACCATGTCTTTACCTTCAACCACTGATTAAACCATTCCCCCTTCAAAAACCATTCTTGAAGAGGAACTCCCTATGCTTGCTCCTCCCATAGAGGAGTAAACCATCCAAGCATCTCATCCTTTGATTGAGGAAGAGGTTGAGGTCACCATCCTCACCTAGTTGCTTATCTTTTAGGTTTACTATTTAGGGAATCAAACCAAACTAAAAACCATTCTCTAGGATAGTGTAAAAATTAGAATATATCTCCAATCTTGACACAAATCAAGCCACCTTCTAGCAATAATTAGGAATACCTTATGTCGCCAATAAAGTGATTTCAATTATACCTTTGATAGACCAACCCACCACTTCCACTATCCAAAATTCTACCTTATTAGCCACACCCATTACAACTCTTATCGATTCGATGAACCCTCAACCACCTAAAACACCTAAACCCTAAGTAACCAAATCACCCTCTTAGACCAAGCTGACTAAGATGATCAATAACCTTGGCATCCTCCCTACACCAAGCCTTAGTCACCCATTTATAAAATTAGACCTAACCTCTTTGATCCTACCAACCAAATGTCAAACCAAAGTAACCAAAAAGGTGAAACCACACAAAGATCGTAAGGCCCAAATTCTGCCTCCATCAACCTTTCCCTTCATTTTGGGGCCTCAACCCTCTACCTTGAGTAGGAAAATAATTACCTCTACCAAAACCCTACCACATCTTTTGGTTACACCTTTACAATTTCTCTCTGATACACCTCTTTTCCTTGAACCAACAATACCTAAGATACAAACCTTACAATCTTCCACCTCTAGTTCATTAACCTTCTTGCCTAAATTAAAGCCATCAACTAAGTTTACCACCTTATCCAAAACACCTACCACCAAATCAAATACCACTAAACCTTTACCATCTTTATCTAAATCCTATTCAACCATTTTCCATAGGTTATTACAAACCTCTTTTTTATCCCTACCTCCTATCAAACCCTTTGACCCTCTAGCCTCTAAAACCATTTGTTATAATGACCACCATGTGTATTATGATCACAAGACACCATACCATGATATGGAGAACTACAAATCTATCCAAACCAACATCTACTAGCTTTATAATGAACATATGAACCTTCTTTGAGCCCCATACTAATCTAACCACCAACCATACCTACCCAACACTCACCTACTCCTCAACTCTCACCTCAAAGTGAAGATGAATCTCATTAATCCTTTAGCTCAACCTCTTATTTTATACATACTATCAACATGGTCAAAAGAAAAAAAAAAAAGGATAAGGGGAACGATAAGGTATCCATTCCTTAGATATACCCTTCTTAAAACTCCCAAACAACCTTCACCCAACCATCTCCATCTTTGACTAAACCCAATGTGTCTATCTCAGGTGCCTCCCAATGAAACCCCTCAAAATCCATCAAGAGAGTTATCCTCAAATAAATTCATTAGACCATAGTGAAGATGAGCATGTATGAGTTAATATCTACCTCTCCCCATCTCTTCCAAGCACTAATAGAGGATTTTCAATCCATTGAGGTCCAACCTAAGGACCCTCAACCTCTAGCTTCCTTTGTCGATGCTTTTTATATTTCCAACCTTGTTACCTTCAAGGATTCAAAAAGATCCTCCATCCATCCTAAGGACCCAAATCCTCCTCTCTTTATCACTACCTACATCAACCAAATCCACATCAAATGGATCATGATTTATGGGAGAGATAACATCAATATCATCTCTTCTCATGCCTACAACCAACTCAACTTTCTAGATAATGTCATGTCTAAATCTTTGGCTATGCTTCATTCTTTTAATGATACCATGGCCACTACCTTGGGAAATATCATCCTTCATATACATTTAGGAACCCACACACTCCCCAAACTTTTCTATGTTATAAAAGGTGAATTCTAATATAATGTCTTATTGGGATGACCCTAGATTCACTCTATGGGTTGTGTTCCCTCTACCCTCCATCATTGCATTAAGTTTGAGCATGAAGGCTAGGTCATCACCATTTAAGCTGACCCAAATCCTTTATCATTGTGTAGTATGACCTATCACCCCAATGATCTCCTCATACCCGCATCTAACACACTCTCAACAACTAAAACTCAACCTCCAACCACCAAATCAGATATCATATCCCCTTCCACCAATAAGGTGTCAACTAGTTCCTCTATACCTTCATATCAAATCCATACCATAGATCCTTTGGAATCCATGTTCTATCATCTCTCACTAGGGGAATATCACCTTTTAGCACTTGATACTTTCCCTACTCCCCATAAGTGTGGGCAACTTACCAACCTATCAAGATATGACCCCAATGTTGGAACTATAATTCCCTTTGGACCTCCCCACCATCAGACTCATTTTGTCTATGGGGGACTTGACAAATCCCTCAATGTTTCTACCACCTCTATTTCACTTTGACCATTTACCACTAGTTTCTCTTACCTAGATAAACCAAACTTCACTAAGACATACCTCCATCATTGTGGTTGGAAAGGCTTCAGTCATAGGTGATATGAACATGGCCCACATGAGTTAGTCTCCATTGAGACCAAGAAACCTCATGAGAAGCATGGCCTCAGTTTTTTATTACCCAAAAAAATAAACCCAAAACATCTACCACCTGTATTGTTAAGGAAGATACCCCTTTCTCACTAACCTCTCCCCCACCTACATGTGAGGGTGATGACATCATCACACCTAACATTTTTTTCATCAACATGATCATCCTAGGAACCCTAAATTATTAGGAAGGTGAAATTGTAACCATCCCTTTGATCCATCCTAAAATGATAGGAGAAGACTCTCCTACCATTAACACTATCTAGTGTCAAGATGATGATTCTATCCTCACCTACCTTGGTATCCTAGATTCCTGAATACATAAATCCTTTCCTCCTAATACCTTGACCATGTTGAATGAATCCACCATGGATATCAACTTGGGTACTCTAGACAACCCACACATTATCAAACTTGGCCAATCACTTAATTTTAAGGAACTTCAAGACTTCCCCTCTTTACTCCAAGACTAAAACATAGCCTTTACTTGGTCTTATAGTGATATGCCCATAATTGACCCCACCATTGCTACCCATAACATAGTCACTCATTATGATGCCAAGACTATCAAGTAAAAGATCTGATGCATGCATCTTTGCATAGCCCTTCTTATCAAGGAAGAGCTTTAACATCTTTTATGTATCAAATTCATTCAACCTATTGACTACCCCCAATGGATATCGAATGTCATACCTATCAATAAGTCCACAGGAATAATATGCATTTGTGTGGACTTTCATGACCTTAATCTCACCTACCCCAAGGATGACTTTCCTCTACCTAACATTGATGAGCTTGTTGATCTCACAATCTAACATGAAATGTAATATCTCATGGATGGATTCTTGGGTTATAATCAGATCTTGATCACCCCTAAAGATCAACATAAAACTACCTTTGCCACCCCATGGGGGACCTTCTACTATAGATTCATGCCTTTTGGGTTAAATAATGCTAGTGCAACCTACCAACATGCCATGGCCTATATCTTCCATGATCTTATCTATAATATTGTAGAGGACTATGTGGATAATCTTCTCAAAAAATCAAAGCTCTAAAAGGATCATGTAGCCATCCTCAAAATCATCTTTGATTGGCTTATCCACTATCATGTCCATCTTAACCCCAAGAAGTGTATTTTTAGGGTATTATCAGGAAAGCTTCTTGGTTTCATTATCTCCCTTTTGGGAATCAATGTTTATCCTACAAAAATCAAAGCAATCCTAGACATGTTTCATCCAATCAAACTTAAGTAACTCCATATCTTATAAGGAAAGCTCCAGTCCATTCATCATTTTATTTCTCAACTTTCAAAATGGTGCCAACCTTTTCACCACCTTCTAAAGAAGGATGTCTCTTTAAAGTAGATTAATGATTTTCAAAAGTATTTTGATTCACTAGAATATTACCTTTTATCACCACCTATTCTCACCTCTCCCAAGGATGACCAATATTTATACCTATATATCTCTACCACCAACCATTCCCTAGGGGAAATGCTAGCTCACCATGATGAGTAAAATAGAGAGCAAGCCATATACTGCATTAACCACATGCATATGGAATATGAGACTTAGTATACCCATACCAAGAAACAATGCTTAGATTTAGTATTTATGGCCACCAAACTTTTCCACTATCTTCTTAACCATAAAACCTACATCATTATCAACACTGACCCACTCAAATACATGCACTCCAAGCCATACCAAAACTAGCATATGGCCAAGTGTCTCATGTTTTTATTATAGTTTGACATTGAGTTTATTCAATAAAATTTAATTAAAGGGCAAGTCATTGCTGACCAACTAGTTGAAGTACCATTAGCAAACAACCACCCTCATCCTCTTGAGTTTCTTGATGAGTTTATCATGACCCTCTCTCAAGAAGATTTTACCCATCGAGTCACCATGTTCTTTGATAGATCAAAATGTCAATGTGGTGGGGGATATAGTATCATCCTTATCGCCTTTGATGGTGGACCTCTCCCTTTATCCTTCAAGTTTGATTTTAAATGTACCAACAATATGGTTGGGTATGAAACCCTATTGATAGGCCTTCAGACTACCTTAGCCCTAGGTGTCAAAATGATCAATATATTTGGTGACTCCCAACTTATGGTCAATCAAATCAATGGATTTTTCTAGTGTAAGAATAATGTTTTTCAATAATAAAAGCAACTAGTTGATAAACTCTTAGCATCATTTGAGAACTACCACATCTAGTCAACCCCATGACTACAAACAAGTTAGCCAACACCATGGCTTCTTTTTCCTCTCAAATATCATCTTCACCCTCCAAATCTAAGATATCTATCATTATCCACTAAATTACCCAACCATCATATGTTAAACTATATTCTCCCACTATATTTAGTGTGAAGGAGACCTAACCTGACCTTTGGTATTAGCAAACCTTTGACTACCTTAACCTTGGTATAGTCCCTTCTACCCTCTCAAAGAATGCTAAAAAAAGGTTTATTTAGATTACCTCTCACTATACCATTATGTGGGGAATCCTCTATAAACATTTCTTTGATGGCCTCCTCTTTCATTACATGCATAGTCATGAAGCCTCTCATGTTATCAAAGAAACACATGATGGTATTTGTGGGGGACACTTTAGTGGCCTCATTGTAGCTAAATGTATCCTTTATCTTAGCTACTACTGGCTTACCCTCAACTAGGACTATTTTGATTACATGAAAAAGTGTGTCAAATGTCAATAACATGCTTATTTTCATCACACACATAGCTATAGTCTTTGAGTTTCTATTGATTTTTGGCACTTTTCATAATGGGGTCTAGACCTCATTGAGGAAATTAATCCCCATTCCTCATATCAACACCATAATATCATTACCATGATTGAGTATTTTACCAAGTGGGTAGAGGTTATTCCTCTAATCTTAACCAAAGCAAAAAATATTGTCAACTTTATCAACCATCACATCATCTATCACTTCAGTGTTACTCATAAAATTATCACTGATAATAGTAAATATTTTAAGAACAAGAAAGTCTAGGGTTTATGAGATGCATTCAAAATTAATTTAAGTTTCTCCTCACCATATCACCCTTAAATTAATGGATAGGTATAAGCCTCTAACAAAACCCTTAATAACATGCTAACTAAAATGGTCAATGAACTAGGTCAGGATTGGCATTTGCATATCCCCTTCACCTTATGGGCATATCATACTAGCATTAAAACCCCTACAGGTGTTAGCCCATTTTTTTTGGTGTTTGGAGTGGAAGTTATCTTGCCTCTCAAAGTCTAAATCCCCTCTCTTTGTATATCTTTGTAAGAGCTCATCTCTAAGGATGATTATCATCAACACCATTTAGCCTAACTAGAACTACTTGATGAACATTATCTAGTACCCCTCACCCACCTCCATGTATACCAATAACATATTAGACATGCCTATAACAAACACCTTAAAGTGTGGAAATTCAATATCAAGGACCCCATCCTAAAGGAAATTCAACATGTCACTAATATGAAGAAAAGCAAGCAAGGAAAGTTTGTTTTCAATTGATTTGGACCTTATATCATAACCCACAATTATGGATCAAGATCTTATTGGTTGTCTTCTTTTGAAGGCCACCCAAAAATTGAGCCCCTCAATGCTTTACATCTACATCCATTCTTTTATTGAGAAGGATTGCATTCACCTTTTGTTTAAATTGAGTTCATTCCTTGCCATCTACCCACATTCCATCTCCCTATTTTAGGGGAAACATATTAAAATTGGATCATTTGATTAGCTATCACTGGTATATCCTTATCTTCAATAAATGCGATCATATCTATACCCATGTCATGGCTCTCATGGTACTTTCCATACCTTCACAGGATGTATTCCCATGGTCATTATTACCTAAACCTCTTCACACCTAATCAACCTTCTTTTGCTTTTAGTTTTGCCTTCATAAAGGTGAACCACTAAGATAGCCTAAACAAGTATATATCAATCAATATCAAAGAAAAATAATAAAATTTATATCACTTACAATCATGGGTCATTTTTATCAATTACAGAATGATCCCTTGAAGGATAGTTATAGAAAATCTATTTGAAATTTCCAACATGTAAGGTGGACTATTCCCTCAAAGGATATCTATCAAAATCATTAAACAAAACACATAAAATTTGACCACTCCCTCAAAGGATGGCTTAGTAAGCATTTGTAAAAAGCATAGTAATTTCTTGAGAGCTTCCCACATCAATCAGATTCCCATATACAATAATCAGTAGAAGACCCATTATCACAATAATATAAAAAGTAAACTAATTTTGAATGCCACAATTAGCTCTCAAGAAACACACTAAGGTAGAATCCATAATCATCTTTCACAGGTAGACTTCCTGCATTGATCAGTCTACACAATTTTAGCATAGGCTTGTTTATTTTAGTTCTTTGGGCACCTACAGAAGAGGAAAGCTAGTCTTGCAAGAATATTCCATTTTCACCCATCTCCCCTTTACACTATATGTAAGGGATTCTTAAACTTAATTAAAATTATATGGTAAAGACACCTTTTTAACCAACTAATGAACACTCATTCAAAACATTCTAAGGGCTTATGTTCATTAAGATAGTCTAACTTTGGTTTTGTTTTAGTCCTTGTCAATTGGGATGCATTATGCCCTTTTCTTACCCTATCATGACTAGTTAGTATTTTTGCGATGATGATTATCTCTTGATTATATTCTTTAGTTCCTCATCTAGTGTTGTTGTTTTATTTACCTTAGGTGTTTTACCTTAAGTTAAATTAACAATAGAGCATAACCATAACATTAACATAACCATGACACCATAACATCCATGAGTATTTAATCGATCAACCATTTTCCACCACATGTCTAAAGTCTACTAATGTGGTATATGCACATTAAGATTTAGCATGTCATAAGCATAACCATAAATCAAAACCATCTCATGCCTAAGCTAAACATCCATAACATAAGCATAATCTATGATCACATAAATCAAATCACATCACAAGCATTAAACATCAACATCAGACCATAAAATCATACACCATGAACATGAGCATTAATAAATGATCACATATATAACTTGTGAGTCAAATAACCATATAATAATGTGTACATGTAGATAGATAGACTCTCTCTAAAAAATGTACATCTCATCTCATCGGTTCATAGGCTAGAATCAAAATGATATACAAAAATACATATCTAGCTATATCTATGCCCCAGAGGCACCACTACCTCCTAGATCACAATTAGATCTTGGTGCCTATCCACTTGATTTACCTATCAATCCACCAATTATCCATTTATACCCAAATACAAATGTTACCCAAGGTGGCCCTATACTCCCCCATCGAAGCTCATTTAGACATTGTGTCAGAATAATAGCCTCATAATACCAGAACTCCTCTATTGTAGCTAGGTATTAGGTTATAGGAGTGAAACCTAATGGCACTACGTATCTTAATACTACCACTACCCTTAACCTCTATCTCAGGGTATCCATCTCCTTAATCACTAATCTTAGTGAGGCCTTGGCTTGATCTCCTCTACTACCATGGTGGCAACTTGACCCTATAATGCCATGATCTACCCTTACAAAGTAGCCACCTATCCCTATAAGGCTATGATTTATACCTATGTAGTTTTTATTTCTACTCCATCCTATCCCTATGCATGTGGACCCCTTCTAATTAGATCCACATCCATCACCTATTAACCCTCGTCATCCCATCCAAAATTGGTTACTACATATAATGCCTAATACCATTCTAGATATCCATCCACAAAACTAACATCATCTATCACTGTTCTAGCTAATAGCTCCTCATGGTCTAACACTACATCATATGGCTATGGCTTTTGAGGTAAAAATGTTACATCCTCCCTCTTATACCTTAGGAGAATATCCAAAATTCCATACACAAGGGTAAACTACCTCTAAACTCTATCAAATGGGATCATCTCAATCTCACCATCTCACCTCTCATAGATCCATCACTAGCTCTGCAATGACATTATGTGTTGTGTGTAATGAGCCCACCTAATCCACCCTGCATATGGTCTCCAAATCACATCCTTCACCACCAAACCATCCATCACATCTTGGAACCAATCTATGTCCCTTGCACCCCCCCCCCCCACTTACACCTATCAATGCATAATGTCCTCTCCATTATATAAATCCCACTATGTATGGTACATGGTTGTACCCCTCTCATGTTAGACCTAATGGTCTCAAAACCTTGATGTGCTCATATGCCTAGAAATGGAGTACAAAACCCACACTAATCCCATACCACCAATAAGCTTAGAATCCCAATAACTCCCTATAAATCTAGACCAACAAAACAAGAAGCCCACCCAAATAGTATCTTACCTAGTAGCATCTCTACCAACACTCCTAATAGTAGATATAGAAATTTTCCACTACTCAAATCTAGAAATGCAAAGTAAGACATGACTATCATCATCATCATTAGGTACCCTCATCTATATCCCTTTGGTATAATGGCCCATAACCAAAACTACCTAAATTCCACCTCACATGGGCTCGATCCTCACCATCCAATAGGTCCATCTACTCATCCCTCTCCTTAGACTTAATATGGTAAATTATCTACCCTCAGATTGATATTTGTGTGATCCTATGAACATCCTCTAAAAGGATAGTCATCTCTTTGGTAGGTAGCAAGAAGGTGTTTATGGCCAGATCCCATCTCTCGATGAGGATCACAATCATCATTGCATCTCATGATAACCACTAATAGTGTTACATGGATCCTAAGACAACCTCCTCCATATGCATATGATCATTGTTAGTCATACCTCCATGGATATCTAAAAAGATCTTGTGAACTCGATCCCTCATTTGGATTTGGTTTCATGCCTACATAATAATCATGCTAACACACACACTTAATTTTCCACTACTCATTTCCGAATCAACCTCAGTATTAACCTACACCCACCTCTTTCAACCTATTAAATCTATAAAATTACCTCTAGCAATCAAAACCCTACCCAACAAATTTCAACAACTTTCTTAAACTGATCAACCTAATACCTCACTCTACCTAAACAACCATTTTTATTTATCAATCCTACATATCATGCTATCATTGACTTTACTTAACCTTCTTAACCATTTAACACCTTTATAAACATTATTTTCAAAAACACACATTTAAAAATCTTTTTCCTAATACTTGTTATTTAACTACCCTCCCCAAATAACTTGATCATCGATGGTTCACCTAGACCATCAATGGTCCAGTAAACCTTTTTTCCTTGGTGGTCGACTAGTGATGATTAAGCTAAATCATCAAAAGTTAGGTCAAACCACCAATGGTCACTATAGGTGACTTTCAATGGAAAAAATTTGACCTACCTCTTCCTAAACTTATCAAAAACACTATAATTTAATATCTAACCTATCTAAAACTATCTTATGAAACATCCTCAACCCAACTAATCCATCAATTTCAAATTTCACTAGTTACTTTTCCTAATATTACCTAATATGTAAACTATGGAAAAACCCCAAAACCCCATAAAAATACCCAAAAAACAATCAAATTTAACTAATTAATTGTCCTAATCTATTAATTTAATAATTTAAAGCACCCCTACCTCATTCCTTGAGAAGTGTCAAGGTCAGAGCCTGTGTCCTATTATTCAGTCACATCCTTATCTACCCTACATCATTGATCCCCATAAATCACATTAGCAAACACCTCTCACCAATCAATAGCCTGCAACTTAACTAAATGCCTAGTTAATTATTAGCAAAATGCCAAAATACTCATTCATCAAACACATAAAAAACTCAATAATTAAAATATCATAAAGTGAAAATGAAATTTCATTTTCACTTTTTATTGTTCATCCATTTAGGGTTCCACCTTGACTATAGACAATTAGAGTGACTTTCGATGATCAACCTTTGAAGATCACCTTTCTCCCACCTAAACTTTTGGAGATTACCCTTCTTCAGCCCACCATTAGACCACATCCACCTTGACTTTGGTTATTTTTTACCTACATTTTTGCATATTTTATGATGATCATGATTTTTATTTTTGACCATACCGATCGACCTTGCTATGTTGACAATTTGCATTTACGCCACCTAGTGCACAACTAGATCATTTGTGTCTTTTTGGGAGCACTTCCTAATTTGGATACCCATGACACTTTACCCATTTTTGTTTTTCAAAAGAGTAATTCCTACCTTGAATACCTATGGAAATACTGACCCCACCTAGGATACTTACATCTACAAGTGTTCCCAACCACCACACCTATATACAGTCACATAGTTCACTTATCACTTGTCTTTCTTAACACTGACCCTTATTATTTTTACCAACATTAGTAACTTAAATATTTGTATGATCTTGACTATCATACTTAGTTTCATTTTGTATACAATTTTGCATTTCAAATGTGCAACCCTCTTGTTACCCACCTCATGACTCACCATATATTGCTTTTCAAACCCGTACCTAGTTCTATTCTTCCTCATTGACTTTGAGTTTAAGGGGATACACCTCCTCCCATACTCAAAGCAACCAGACCTTTGACCAACAATCTATTTTTTATTTTATAACTTGTTGATTCAAAGCCACATAATAAAAAGAGGCAAAATATAGACACCAAAAATATACACACTATGATTTCGAATGTTGAAAACACCCCTAGATCACCTAAGACCCCCTTGGGACCAATTTCACCCCTTGGTTAATAATCAATCCCAACCATAGTCAGTTTACCTAACTAACTTAACCTAGCTTTTACCTACCTTTTTACCTTCACCCTTGATCATTGACGGTCAAGATGACTATCGATGGTCACCTTAACTATCGATGGTTAGGGTGCACCTCCTTAACCAAAAGCATGCAAACCACCTGCTTTGATTTTCTAAATATAAGTTGTACAAATATTGTTGTGAGCCTTTACATGAACAATTTATAATTAGAAATCCCAGTTGAGCCTTTAATTCCATCTCTTGCTTATGCCTGTAAGAAGAGAGGAGTGAGGAGGTGAAATCCACCTGTAATTATTATCAAGAGATTTTATGCATCTAAGAGCTTCTTTCTTGTAATTCAATCATTATCAATAATCCAATAATATAAAAATCATATCAAAGAGTCAATTAGGCATCACCTCTCTATCAAGCTTTTAAGTATTGTTACTCTATCAAAATCAAGCTAGATTTCACCAATAGGTCAACTACCTCAACCATCCACCCAATCAACTTCTGGTAAGATAAGTACTTATTTTCTAGTATTCATTTAATTTATTTCCAATTTGTAATCAACCCAAACCTTACCCATCTCTTAGAATCCATATTTTTTATCTTTTTAATCAACCAAATTACCAATATAAATCCTCACACAATAACCGTTGATAGTTGACTCAATCATTGATGGTATGTCCAACCATCGACGGTCACCTTAGCCATTGATGGTCAACCCAAATATCGATGGTCACTATGGTAGTAAAAACCAACAAGATAATTTCACCTACATAACTTCAATCAAACTAGCTCTTTATTTTCCTACCTATCCATACACCCCTTTCTGATTTTTTGAAGCATACCCCAACCCTCTAGTATTAGTATTAATTAGTTTATCACTAATTTAATCATTTCTAGCATCTTTTTTAGCAAGCACTCTTGTATTAAATTTTAGTACCTTTTTATTCATTGATGTAATTACTTTCCTATTATGTTTATAATCTTAATTTTTAAAAATGTGTGGAATGACAGCCCCTAAGGAAGCTCTCACTTCTAGGATCTAGCTATCACTAGGCAATCCACTCAACTATTTGTCTAACAAACATGTTTGCTTTAGAGTTTTATTATCTTTAGGTCATCCTTCCAAGCCAAAGAGGATTCAATGCATGCATAATTAATCAAGTTTTTGAACCATACCCATACTTAATTTCTTCTTTTCCCTTTTCCCAATAATAAGCAATAAATTCATTGAAATAATTAGTACCATTATTATACATAGTTTTAGTATGAAACATATCTAAGGTGCATATGATATGTAATGTGTGCCTAATATTATAAAATCCAAATTAGTTTCACATTCCAAAACTCTTTTATGGACTATTACCACATCATGGACTTTTTCATACTAATACCCCAGGGACTTTTACATACTTTTATTGAGATAGTATACTAAAGTAGTTGGTTCACTTTTTGGTATGGTTGAGGTGATTAAATCACTCAATCTTGCCAAGTTAATTAGACTTAATTTTATCATCCAACCTCACTAGGTTATAAGTATCATTGGGTTGCATAGTTGAGTTAATCTCAACTACCATGTGGCAACTCACATTTTCTCCAAGGTTGGGAGCATGGGCCTTCTAATCTCTCTCTCTCTCTCTCTCTCTCTCTCTCTCTCTCTCTCTCTCTCTCTCTCTCTCTCTCTCTCTCTCTCTCTCTCTCTCTCCCCTTAGATATATGTGTTTTAAATATTTATTTATATTTTTCCTAATCTCAATTTTAGAGTCTTGCAATGATACATTTTTTAAAAATTAACTTGCCAATAGGTAAGGAAGTTACATAGACACATAGGTGTAATCATAAACCTCTCACTTTAAATTTTAATATATTTTAAGTACTTTCAACCCAGATTATATGTACTAATTATATAATATAAAATTCTCTTGGTTACAAGTTAGTCACCAACAAAGCATTCAAGTTGGGCACACATAAAGACAAGGTGTGTTATACACACCCATGTACACATTATTTTCATTTAAAATAATAATTTAATTAATAGATTAAAGAGGGGAAAATTTAGATTATATTTATGAATTATATAGCACATTAGTCTTTTACACTTAGAAAACTCAGACCTTGGTTATTCCTCTTAGTTATAGACCTTCCCCACTTCTAAAAAGTCTCACATCTAATTTATCCCATTTTCCTATATCTCTAAGTAAAACCAATCTTATATTGATTACCCATGCCTTATATCCTACCCAAAATTCTAAAAATGTATGTATCTTCCATATTTACAAGTTGTGAACCTATACCTACTTTCCTACTTCCTAGACACTAAAGCCTAGTGTGGACACTAACATTGATGTCAATGTCTTGACTTGATGCAAGTGTCCTATGCCCTAAATCCATATAATTTGAAAATTAAATGTATCTTAATGGTTAGCCTAAGTGATTTAATGTGAGTGATTACTTTAAAATCATTGATATAAATATAAGATCAACCCTCATTCATTTCTCACCTATAAGACCAAGCAAAAGACCAAAGAGACCAAGGAAACTTATTAAAAGCATTATATTAATAATTTAATTGAAAAAAAGTTCCCTTTTTGCATACCAATCATAGGTAAAACACATCTACAGGTATGAAGTACTAAAGGATTAGCCTAAGAGCCTAGTTTTCCAAGTTACAGTCTAGGTTATTGTTGTACTTTCTTCACACATATTGCACGATTCATATAAAATCCAACACATACGAGAGAACTACATGAGTCTGAGGTCATCTTCTAAAGTATTATATATTTAATAAATTCCCATTAATAGTTGGATATTTTGAGTCAATTATTTACCATGTATCTACTAACCCATTTTTCCCCAAGGTCATCATAAAGATGAAGAACTAGGTTTTTACAAATTCATGAGGAGTAATGACCCAGATCTGAATGCACCAAAGTGAATGTAAATTCAAACCCAAAATCATTTAGGTTTTCACATATATTTTAATTAATTAATACATATAGGACACTTCTATTAAACCTAAATATTAGAATCAATGTAACCATCCTAGGCTGATGTTAGTGTCTAGAGCATGAGAAACATCAGATCTAGAATCTGACAACTATTCCAAAATTGTCTCCCTACCTAGTTCCTACATGTTCTAAATATAAAATTATGTTAACATCAGAAATAAATAATTATATTACTTCTTTATCATTTCCATATATAACTTAGTTTTACTTTCTATATCTATCCTATACTTAGTGTACAAAATTCATTGTATGCTTATCTCTGAGTTTAACACCTAATTGGCCTTAACCCTTATACTAAAAAAGGATAGGGTAGCCCCCTTATCTAATTTTAGGGTTAAAAAGTTCTCATAAACATTATTATGTTATAGTATGCACCTAAATCTACTCACCTTAATTATTTTAATTAATCTCAAAACATTTAAGTTGGCTTGTCTTGTGTCATCTTGTAATATGTCCTATGTACCCAAATGTCTTAAGTTATCCATCTCATTGACATCTTACCTTGTCTAATGTCTTATTCATATTACCTTATCTTATCATCCTATCCTATTGTCTTCAACATCCTTATCCTAATCCTAGTCCCTCATGTAGTCCACATCTATATCCTTATCCTTATCCAAATCATTAGTCTATTCCAAGTCCCTATCCTTACCTAAGTTCTAATCCTAATCATCATCATTTGTCTATCCAAGTCTATCATAAGTCCACAATCACATCATTATCATCCTAGTCCATCCCATCATGAAATCACTAATCCTTTCATTAGATAAGACATTATGACATTGCATGTAGATACTTGTGTGTGTTACTTGTTTATTTAGTTTGGCTTGTTTGCATGCCATTTATCAAGTAAATAAATGATTTTCTTGTTAATAATTTGTTTCATTTTATTCTTGCATCATGTCTTTTTGTCTATTGGGAAATTAAAGAGGATTATATGATGACCCTAAAGGCTATAATGAAGCCGTAAAGTTCCCTTGATGATGTAGAGTTCAATATTTCCCCTTTTATACACTTTGACACCGTGTCCCCTTGGTCATGATTATTTCATGGGGCATATTTCCAAGTGTTTTATTTATCAAGTTGTTTAGACTATGATGAGATTTATGACAATAATAATGGATTGATCATATACACACTTATAATTTCCCCTATCCTCATCACTTGCCTCATGTCTAATCATCCTAATCCTATCATCAATTCGATCATCCTATCCCATTCATCTAGTATCCAACCATGCCTTTATCTATCATCTCTCTAGTCATCAACATCTAACATCTCATCTCCATATATCTCATAAATAACCTGTATAACATCCATCATCATCATCCTCATATAGTTTATTAAGTCATCTATCATTTATTTAGAACTACATTAGTCTAAGGTATTTTTAGACTATGTAGGTAGCACTTGGCCACTTTTTAGTGCCCAAGGATAGCTCATCCACTCTTACTTTCTCCTTTTCCCCCATAATTATTCTATCAAATCCTTGAGCTAAATATCAATCCATCTATTGATTAATCACCATGTTTGTAATCATCTCTTTAATCCTTTTGCCAATTACCTAAACCTGTTGATTAGGCCCAACAAGTCACAACATTCACATTTTCTTCATCCATCATCTATTATCATTTAAATTTTTTGGTTCCTCCTTAGATTGGGGCATGACTAGGACCATAAATTTATCTCTCACACCCTTGCATGTGTCCTTGTAAGGGGAATATCACTATTAATTACATTATGACTCATTGGTTTGATTCAATCTAATTCTTACCTTTCATATTTTAGTCACTTGATCATATCATTTCCATTCCCTCACCATCTCATTTGACTGCAACCTTGACCTATAGTCATTAATATTATAAAATCATTGTCTTATCCTAGCCTAAAGATCTCTCTTGCATGCGTCTTTTCTTGGTATACATCAAAATCTTATATCTTTTTATCCTATCATCATCATTTTATGGTTGATTCCCCCTTGGGATGTATTGAAAACCATGACATAGTCATAACTACTTCTTGAGAATGTATCTTTTCTAGGGGAATCATCAATCTATAACTCATTTCTCAATTTGAATTCATGTCCTTCATCATCTCACATCCCATCCCCTCATCTATCCATTGCATCCAACCCTTAAATTCCTCTTTTGAGTGACCATCCACCTCATTCTTCCCCACATGTCCCCTCAAGGGGGCATCATATCCACTAACATCATTTACTAAAATTTATCTATGACATGGTTTTTTTTGAAAGACCATTACTCCTTCCACTTCGCTCCACTCACAATTTCCTTTCAATGAAGTGCAAAATGTATGAACCTAAATCTTCTTTCCTTAATTATTTTAATTAATCCCACTAATTAAACCCCTTTATCCTAATCCTAGTCATTTATCTAATATCCCCCCTCAACATTTCCTCATTTACTAACCTTATTTGTCCCCACTTCTTCATTAATTCTCCTAAATCCCCATTATCTTATCCCAACTCCACTTATCCATTATTTAGGAATTTTAAATTTTCATGGCCCACCTACCCACCTACTAAGCCTATTCCTAGGCTCTCCTACACTCCTAGTCCCTATCTAATCCCTTACCTAATATTAATTAATCCCTAAAAGGATTCTATAATCTTCCAATTCTAGAATCCTCTCTAAATTAGCCTTCCCTTTATAGAAGCCTCTATTCTAGAGGCTTCTAAGGAATTTTTGATTCCTTAGATATTCCTCAACTATTGATCCCAATGGCCCAATATTGAATATGATACATTGATTTTCTCTCCCTTGGCTTATATAAACAAAACCACTCCTCCATGAAAATAAACTAGCCAATACATGAACTTCATGATACCAATCTATAATCCATAATCAAACAATCAAGCAATCATAATGTCAAAATTTTGAGTCTAATTACAATCTAAAATCAATAATCCACTTGAAGATCTTGGAGGGAGGCTAGTTGAAGCAAGGAATTGGTAATATCTTATTCATCTATTTTTATTTGATTCCATAATCTCTCCTACTAGGTATTTTGATATTTTAGGTTTAAATTGCATAGTTTAATCCACTTATTTAAAAATCTTACTACATTTAGGTGAACATAGTGGGAACATCCTCTTAATTTAATCATTTTACTTATTAGTGGTGTTTTTGATAGCTTTCATGGTTGAATAACTCAAGAACAAGTGCTATATTTTGAAGAAATTTTCATGCAGAGGTGAAATTCATGGTATTGCCTTATAATTCATGACATTATGGTGGAAATTTTTTTCCTAGAGTCATAGTATTGCACTAACTACCAAATCTTAACCACTAATGGTCTCTTTCTTTAGTAGGTTATTACTCCATAATATCATAGATTCATAAATTATGGTATTACCTTGGTAATAGTGATATTGCCTCTTTAAGTGGTGATTTTTTAATTGGTCTAAAAACATAGCGAGAGGATATAAGATGAAATATTGCCACTCACAACTCATGGTATTGACCTGTAAGTCATGATATTAATATTAATAGTTGTGATATTATGATTTCTATCAAAATTTCCAAAAATTATCCATTGATCTCTAACCTACAGATTTAATTTTGTCAATCTTTATTTTGTAGGGAGATCAATAAACATATAAACCCTTTTACAACCTTATTTAGTGGTTTGGGTCTTAAAATATATATTTTATAACCACATTTTTATAAGAGGTTTTTATCTATATAACCTATTGTGTGATAATTGATTGTGTGTTTTCAACATAAAACATCAAAGGTAGGGTCATCTGAAGGCAAAACATCACGTCCTTAACCTTATTTTGTCTTATACAATACTGCTAATCATGTAGTCACAGTTTTGTTTAGAAAGTAGTGATATTATACTAATAACAGTGATATTGTGATTTAGTCATTTTAGGACTGTTCTATTTACTATTTAATATCTCCAAATTCATAAGGTAGATTTTAGGACAATTCTAACTAGGAAAACATCTTGCTATTATACAGATTGTTCATGATTTGTCTATTTTGATAAAAAGAAGTCTTGTCTTGGTAAAATATGGATATATAATTATAAACTAATCAGATATATTTATTTTCATATATTTCCTAAACATTCACATCTCTTAAACATCGATATTAGTTTTCATTTTAGTCAAAATTATAAATTTTAAAATTTTGAACTTTTCTACAATAAAACCCTTTTCATAGTCACGATATTGTCTTCCTAGTCATGGAATTACATAAACTATCATGGTTTTGTAGAAAACCATGTAGTAACCACTAACAGTTAGCCATTTTCTATAAAATCATGAATTTTTAGTCATAATATTGTATAAAAATTATGATATCATCCTCTTTGGTCATGTTATTATAGTGGTTTGACTATATATCTATGATATTACATTTTGAAGTTGTGTTTTTGTACTAATTTTTACATGTTTGGTGTATTTATTTGCTTTATTGCATTTACTTGTATTTATTATTTATTTTAGTGCTCTAATTAGTTATTATAATTAGTTTGTTATGTTTATTAATAATTTGCACCAGATAGGATAAGCTTGCTTAGCTAGTAGTCAACTTGGACACCTATATTGTTACAATTGAGTTCTACTCCACTATTCATGGTAAGATAAGATAAGATTTCTTAACTAGTAGTCAACTTGTGTTGATCATTTACACAAGTTGGACACCTATCTTGTTAGTGTGGGGTTGTACTCCACTATTCTTATAGTCAAATATTAGTTGAACTACATGTGTTATGTGAGTTCCCTGATCTTTATCATGCACACCTTGCTCTATATAAGCAATGGTTATTTGTGTATTCTACATCAGATTAATATTTAATTATTAGAGTAATTTATCAGATTTGAGTAATTTATTTATTTTAGTTATTATCTTGGGCATATATTTATTGTTTATTACTATTATTATTTTATCTCTTATTCATACTTTCTATTAGATTCATTAGATCATGTAGCTAATTATAACATGGTACTAGAGCTATCTTGAATCTATAGATTGCTAAATATTTAGAAGAAAAATATTCAGATATAGGATCATTTTTTTGATTTTGTATACAAGCACAAATTAGAGCTTTGTGTAGAATGTTTGAGGTCACCATTAAGTTTAGAGTGACTGAGATAGTCAAAATTGTCTACAATTTTGTCCAAATTGGGCACATGAGGCAAAATTAACAAGGGTTTGATCTAAAAGCACCATACCCAAATCTAGTGGGTACCTAAAAAACAAAGCATTTTTTAGCAAAACAAACCTCACAGTTGTGTTTGAAAGGTGTCAAAACCTATAGATCCATATAAAATTTGTCCAATTTGGACATAGTCACTCAAAAGGCAAATTTGTTTTTGCTCCCAAGTATGGTCGTATGGACTGTGCAGACCAAAAAAATTGACAAGCCTCATGGATCAACAGATAGATTTGAAAGGGAAACTTTGGGAGCCCAATATTTGAACATCAAGAGGCATTTTTGAGTGAATGTTTTTTGAAATAGCTTAAAATTTCACATTCTTCACTGCTGTACTTTCATTTTTTTCCAAATTTTTCTAAAATTCAATTTTTTGTACAATAGCTCTTGCCCATCATATTTTTTGCAACTTCAGAGGCTCATAACTTTCAAATACGACCTTGTATTGAGGTCCCATTTTTTTTTTAAAGTTAATATTTTATTGAACACAACACATTGGTGTAGAAAGTTTTGTAATAAAGTGCAGATTTTTTATACTTTTATACTAGAGGGCCTAATTGATCTTTTTGTAAACTAGGAAAGTTATAATCTAGCCTTGTATTTGTTAGAAATATTATCATTGATGTCAAAGGTCTAGCATTATTGGTGATAAAGGCCCCATTGCATTTAATATAGATATATCTTGGCTAATGTGAGTTAATATTTATTTAATATTAATGAATATATTTTTAGTTGCATATGAGACAAAAGAAGGACCCATGGAAAAGTCAAACAGCCATGGGGTAAAGATAAAAGAAGGATGGGACACATTTTACCATGAAGATTCATCTTGGGGAATTCCAAGAGTCACCAAGTGAAGACAAAAGAGGAAGGGCACAATTTCCCATGAAGGGACACTTTGAGGAATACAAAAAGTCACCAAGATGAGGACAAAAGAGGGAAGGACATTTTTTTTCATGAAGGGTCACCACATGACTTTTCAAATGCAAGGATATGAAGGGTCATACAAGTTTGGCACCATTTTCCATGAGGATTGAAGGGTCACAAAGGGGGAAGGCCAAAGGTCATTTGAAAAGCTATAAATAAAGGCTTGAGAAGCCATTTGTAATATGAGAAATAGAGGTTGCTTTGATATTGTATTATCTAGCTTAGAAGAGCATTTTTGAGAGATGAATATGATTTGTATTTGTTATATCTAGCTTATAAGAGCAAATGTGAGATAGAGGAAAGAGATGTTGTAATGAACTATAATTTGTTGAGATAGCAGCATTGAGAGATAGTTGGGTGGTTTACACAAAGGGGTTAGTGCTCCTATGAGTTGGTGCTCATGAATTGTTGCTAAGTTGGTGCTCAGCAAAGGGGTTGGTGCTCGGCAAAGGGGTTGGTGATCCTATGGGTTGGTACTCATGAATAGTTATTGGGTTAGTGCTCAGCAAAGGGGTTAGTGCTCCTACAAGTTGGTGCTTGCGAATATTGTTTAGGTTGGTGCTCATTCATATACTAGTGTCTCTCTCTTGTGTGGTGTTTATTGTTTTTATTTTATTGCATATATTGAATGTTTGATTAAGGGAAAGTTTTATAAGATATATGATATACTGATTCACCCCCCCTCTTAGTGTATTCCATGATTAACAATTGGTATCAGAGCAGGTTATTTTTTGAAAAAGTTTTACATCTTGAGGGTAGATTAGGAAAGCACAAGATGGCCATACATAAAGGTACCTCTGCAAGAAAAAGAATAGTTGATCAAGAAGAATAATAGGATGAAGCCAAAGTAAATATGGAAAGAGAACTCATGTGTGCCTTAGAAGAGTTGAAAGTTGTTGAAAAGAAAAATCAAAGATTGAAGTGCCAGATCGAGAAAAATGAAAAGGAGTCAAAGGAGTTAATTGAAGATCTACAAGCACACTTTGAAGAAGCCAAGAAGAATGAAGAAGATCTAACGAGATAGTTGGAAATAACAAGAAAAGAATGTGAAAGGTATGTTACTGAAATTGCCTCTTTAAAAGAAGAGATTGAGAAAGCAGTCAATAATACAAGAGTCAATGATTCAAAATTAGAGAATAACACTAATATGCTAAATAAGATATTAGAAAGCCAAAAGGCAATATCAGATAAGACAGGTATTGGTTTTGAAAAGAAAAAGAGCTATGTTGAAGCTCTTACAAATGAGGAAACAAGAAGGGAAGAAGTGAAGAATATAGAGGACAAAGAACACTGGAAGGAACAAAGCTATAAAAGGCAATCAAGTCAGAGATTCAAAAATAGGTCCTATTTTTATTGTAATGGATATGGTCATAAGAAATAAGAATGTAGAAAAAAAGCTAGCAATCTCAAAAATAAGGAAAAGGAAGGTCATGTAGAGTCAAGCAGAAGCTATAACTCTTTTGCTCCTCTATCAAGCTTTGATGAAGAGACCATAATTTGTTACAAGTGTAACAAATTCAGACACATAGCTTAGTATTGTAAAAGCATGTTGGAGTCAGTCAAGAAGGACTAGATTTTTAGGGCTCCATTCATCAATAAAAAGGTTCATACATGGTAGAAGAAACAATCTGAAGGTTCTATGTTGGTCCAGATAGCTTTGCATGCAAGAAATGAATAAAATCCATGGTTTATTGATAGTGGATGTTTGAGGCACATGATAGGAGACAAGTGTAATTTAATAACCTTGAAGAAGATCAATGGTGGCATAGTGAAATTTGGGGACAATAATACTGCCAAAATTGCTGAAAAAGGTACACTAAGTTTAGATAATGGTAGAACTAAAACTAAAAATGTTTTATATGTAAAAGGTCTTAAGCATAATCTTTTGAGTGTAAGTCAAATGTGTGATTAGGGGCACATACTAAAGTTTTATGTAGAAGGTTGTGAAATTAGAAGAAAAGATTTAGATGTATTGGTTGCAGATGCTTAGAGAATAGGTAATAACTTATATATGCTATCAGATATCAAAGGTCAAAAATGTTGTTTGAGTCAGATTGAAGAAAGTTGGCTATGGCACAGGAGAATGGGGCACATAAATTTTGAAAATCTTGTCAAAATATAAAAAAGTCAAGCAGTCAGGAATCTTCCAAAGATCACAAAGCCATCTAACACACTTTATGGACCTTGTCAGCATGGGAAGCAGGCTAGAAGGTAGTTCAAAACAAAAGAGTACTCGACCACTCAGATGCTAGAGCTTGTTCACAATAATCTATGTAGACCTATGAGGACTCAAAGTACTCAAGGTGATAAATATTTCATGTTGCTTATTGATGATTTTTCACGTATGACTTGGATAATATTTTTAAAGAAAAAATCATAAGCTTTTAGATAGTTCAAAGCATTCAAAGCATTAGTTGAAAATGAAAATAATCTAAAGATTAAGTGTCTAAGATCAGATCGAGGAGGAGAATTCATGTTAGATCAGTTGATTGAGTTTTGTGAAGATCATGGAATAAAAAGGCAGTATTCAGCAGGTAGAACTCCACAACAAAATAGAGTAATTAAACAAAAAAATAGAATAGTTCAGGAGATGGCGAGGACAATGCTAAATGAATCCAAGATAGCAAATAAATATTGGAGAGAGGCAGTTGGTACAACAATGCATATTTAGAATAGATCTTTATTAATATTCAATAGTGACAAGACTCCTTATGAGCTATGGAAAAATAAACTAGTAATAGTTGATTATTCAGAGTTTTCAGTAGCAAATGCTTCATAAAGAGAACTGATGAAAAACTTGGTAAGTTTGAAACCAGAGTAGATGAAGGTATATGTCTTGGTTATTCTTGCAAAAGTAAAGCTTATAAATGTTATAATGAAAGAACTAAGAAAATTGTTGGAAGTGCAAGTGTCGGGATAGAAGAAGATGGAACACAAAGAATCAGTGATCCAGTAGACATTCCTAAAATCATTGAAGAGGAAGGCTTTGAAGAATCAGATGAAGATGAGGAAAAGGAGAAGGAGAAAAAGGGCATTAAGACTCCATCCAAATATGTTTATAAAAATTGTAATGAAAGTGACATCATCAGGGATATAAAAGAAGAAATTCACACCAGAAGAATGATGGTAAGTGAATCTGAACAAGTTAATTTCTCTTTGTTATATAAAATTTAGCCTAGAAATTTTTTAGAAGCTAGACATGATGAGCATTGGGTTAAGGCTATGGATGAAGAATTAGATCAAATAGAAAAGAATGATACTTGGTAATTAGTGCCTAGACCAAAAGATCACAATGTGATAGGAACAAAATGGGTTTATAGAAATAAGTTGAATGAAAATGGAGAATTGACCAAAAATAAAGCAAGATTAGTATGTAAATGATATGATCAGATTGGGAGAATAAATTTTGAAGAAACTTTTACACCAGTGGCAAGGTTAGAGGCTATTAGAATGTTTCTTGCATATGTAGTATTTAAAAATTTCAAAGTGTTTCAGATGGATGTCAAATCTACCTTCCTAAATGGGAATCTTGAAGAAGAGGTCTACATTGAGCAACCTGAGGGGTTTATTATCTTGAATATTAGTAACCATGTATGCAGATTGAAGAAAGCATTGTATGTATTAAAACAAGCTCTTAGATCTTGGTATGCAAGACCTGATAAGTACCTACAAGATCAAGGATTCAAGAGAGGATTTGTTGATAGTAATATTTACATCAAAATAGAAGGTGAGCATCAATTGATTATTGTGGTATATGTTGATGATATCATTTTTGGAGGAAATATTGAAAAGATGATAAAAGAATTTTCTGATAGAATGCAAAAATAATTTGAGATGTCTATGCTTGGAGAATTATCATTTTTCTTAGGGTTACAAATATTTCAATCAAATAAAGGACTTTTTATATCTCAAAGTAAATATCACAAGGAAATGTTGAAGAAGTTTTGTTTTGAGGATTGTGCACCAGTTGGCACACCTATGTGTAGAAGAAATAAGGTGAGCAAGGATGAAGATTCACCTGTTACAAATCAATATTTGTATAGATCTATGATTGGTAGTCTTTTATATTTGACAGCATTGAGACCAAAAATCATGCATGCAGTAGGTATGGTTGCAAGATATCAGTCCTCTCGAAGAGATAGTCATGTTCAATTGGTGAAAAGAATATTCAGATATATCAATGGGACATTGGATTATGGATTATGGTATCCCACAGGTAAAGATTTCACTTTAGTTACTTATACAGATTTAGATTGGGCAGGGTGCTTAGATGACAGAAAGAGTACAAGTGGAGGAGCTTTCTTCCTTGGTGATAGCTTAGTATCATGGCTAAGCAAGAAGTAAAACTCAGTGTCACTTTCTACAACTAAAACAGAATATATTGCAGCAGTATTATGTTGTACTCAAGTGCTTTAGATGAAGCAAACTTTGGAAGATATCAAGATAAAGTATGATGAACCTATTTATATTTTTTGTGATAACACAAGTGTTATAAATATTTCAAAAAATACAGTAATGCATTCAAGAACAAAACATATTCCCATTAGATATCACTTCTTGAGAGAGAAGGTTGCAGATCAATAGGTTAAGATGGAATATATTAGTACTACAGAGCAGATTGTAGATATTTTCACAAAGGCTCTACCAGAAGACACATTTGAGTATTTGCAAGAGAAGTTCAGAGTAATTCCCTTTACTTCCTGCCATTAAGGTTTAGCATTAGTTGAGGGGGAGCTAAGTGTTAGCTCCAGGTAGGCCCTTTGCCATTGATGTCAAAGGGGGAGAATAACAGGTATATGTACAAGTGTAGAAATAGGTATAGGGAATAGGTATAGGTTACTACAGTAAGGGGGAGTTATTGTATGTTTTCAGATGATAATATGTATAGGTGAGAGGATGTGGCATTTTTAGGATTGAGGTTGCCATCATTGACAAAGGGGGAGATTCTTAGAAATATTGTCATTGATGTCAAAGGTATAGCATTATTGGTGATAAAGGCCCCATTGCATTTAATATAGATATATCGTAGCTAATGTGAGTTAATATTAGTTTAATATTAACAAATATATTTTTGGTTGCATATGAGACAAAAGAAGGGCCCATGGAGAAGTCAAAGAGCCACGGGGTAAAGACAAAAAAAGGATGGGACACATTTTCCCATGAAGAGTCATTTTGGGGAATTCTAAGAGTAACCAAGTGAAGACAAAAGAGGAAGGGCAAAATTTCTCATGAAGGGACACTTTGAGGAATACAAAAAGTCACCAAGATGAGGACAAAAGAGGGAAGGACATTTTTTCTCATGAAGGGTCACCACATGACTTTTCAAAGGCAAGGATATGAAGGGTCATACAAGTTTGGCACCATTTTCCATGAGGATTGAAGGGTCACAAAGGGGGAAGGCTAAAGGTCATTTGGAAAGCTATAAATAAAGGCTTGAGAAGCCATTTGTAATATGAGAAATAGAGGTTGATTTGATATTTTATTATCTAGCTTAGAAGAGCATTTTTGAGAGATGAATATGATTTGTATTTGTTATATCTAGCTTAGAAGAGCAAAGGTGAGAGAGAGGAAAGAGATGTTGTAATGAACTATCATTTGTTGAGATAGCAACATTGAGAGATAGTTGAGTGGTTTACACAAAGGGGTTGGTGCTCCTGTGGGTTGGTGCTCACGAATTGTTGCTGGGTTGGTGCTCATGAATATTTGCTAGGTTGGTGCTCAGTAAAGGGGTTGGTGCTCCTGAAAGTTGGTTCTTATGAATATTATTTGGATTGGTGCTCATTCATATACTTGAGATTGTTCTCCATGGTTTTTCCCACATTGGGTTTCCACGTTATTGTTGGAAATATTATCATTGATGTCAAAGGTCTAGCATTAGTGGTGATAAAGGCCCCATTACATTTAATGTTGTTTGTAATGGTTATATCTTGGCTAATGTGAGTTAATATTTATTTAATATTAATGAATATATTTTTGGTTGCATGAGACAAAAGAAGGGCCCATGGAGAAGTCAAAGAGCCATGGGATAAAGACAAAATAAGGATGGGATGCATTTTCCCATGAAGAGTCATCTCGGGGAATTCCAAGAGTCACCAAGTGAAGACAAAAGAGGAAGGGCACAATTTATCATGAAGGGACACTTTTAGGAATATGAAAAGTCACCAAATATAAGGACAAACGTGGGAAGGACATTTTTGGTCATGAAGGGTCACCACATGACTTTTCAAAGGCAATAATATGAAGGGTCATACAAGTTTGGTGCCATTTTCCATGAGGATTGAAGGGTCACAAAGGGGGAAGGCCAAAGGTCATTTGGAAAACTATAAATAAAGGCTTGAGAAGCCATTTGTTATATGGAAAGATAGAGGTTGATTTGATGTTGTAATATCTAGCTTAGAAGAGAAATTGTGAGAGATGAATATGATTTGTATTTGTTATATCTAGCTTAGAAGAGCAAAGGTGAGAGAGAGGAAAGAGATGTTTTAATGAACTATCATTTGTTGAGATAACAACATTGAGAGATAGGTGTGTGGTATACACAAAGGGGTTAGTGATCTTGTGGGTTGGTGCTCACAAATTGTTACTGGGTTGGTACTCGGCAAAAGGGTTGGTGATCTTGTGGTTGGTGATCATGAATTATTGTTGGGTTGGTGATCGGCAAAGGGGTTGGTGCTCTTATGGGTTGGTGCTCACAAATTCTTGTTGTGTTGGTGCTTAGCTAAGGGGTTAGTGCTCCTGTGGGTTGGTGCTCAATAAAGGGGTTGGTGCTCTTGCAAGTTGGTGCTTGTGAATATTGTTTGGGTTGGTGCTCATTCATATACTTGAGATTGTTCTCCATGGTTTTTCCCACATTGGGTTTCCACGTTATATCTGGTGTCTCTCTCTATCTTATGTGGTGTTTATTGTTTGAGTTTTATTGCATATATTGAATGTTTGATTAAGTGGAATTTGGTTAAGGGAAAGTTTTACAAGATATATGATATATTGATTCACCCCCCCTTTCAGTATATCCTATGCTTAACAATTGGTATTAGATCAGGTTCCTTTTTGAAACGTTTTACAGCTTGAAGGTAGATCATGAAAGCATGATGGTTGGGTCACAGGAAGGATTTTACACAAATAAGGCACCTTTTTTTGATGGGATGAATTATGCTTTTTAGAGCATGACAATGAAGATTTATTTGATGGCCCTTGGATTTGACATATGGAAAGCAGTGGTGGAGGAATATGAAGAGCCACAGACATATGTAATTACTCCAGCAAAAAAGAAGGCAACTAAATCTAATGCTAAAGCTTTAAATGCTATTTTATGTGGTTTATGTGAATCAAAATTTTTTAAAGATATGTAATGTAAATTTGCTCATGAAACTTGGGTAAAACTTGAGAATATTTACAAAGGTGATGGAAAGGTTCAGCAAGCTGAGAAGAACCTCATGCAACAGATTACCTCCTACAATGGATTTAACTGAAATATCCAAAAATAAAATAACTCTTACGAATAATAGAAAAATAGAAAGATTATATTGATCACAGGTCACTTTGAGGGGGCAACCTCCTTTGAGCAAGCTCAATACAATAAATTTTTGGATCCCTTCATTGGGCCTCAACACTTACTTATATACTAACTCTATTCTAACAACTACTACTTCCCTTATATGTGGGATAATTAAAATATGCTCTAAGGGATGAATTATAAAGCATATGCATTGATAGCAATTATTAAACTAATACTACAAAGAGAAGGGTAAGGCACGAGTTCCTAACATCCCCTCCCCCTTAGAAAAAGCTTTACCCTCAAAGCTCTAGATATGGGAATTGTTGTTGAATTTTGAGGAGTGGTTCACATGTTTCATCTTCTAGTTTCATGTCAGGCCATTAGATTAAGACTTATGTGATGGAGTGGGATTGAAGTTGGTAGGTGCACCTATCCAGGATTGCTTCTGGCTTGAGAAGGATGTAGCCTTCATTATTAAGTGCTGGTAAAATTTTCTGCACTCAAATGTTGGATCCAAGAACTTGCTTCAAACAGGAGACATGAAAGATAGGATGAACTTGGGAGGAAGGTAGAATCTCTAACTTGTAAGCAACTAACCCAATCTTTTAGAGAACCTTATATGGCCTATAAAATTTTGGAGCAATATTTTGGTGCCCTTTTAGTTTCATTGATGATTGCTTGTATGGCTACAAATGAAGAAAGACCATATCACTAGGTTGAAAGGTACACTTAGAGCGGTGCTAATCAGCCTACTAGTTCATTTGGTTCTATGCCATGTGAAGATTATCCCATAAGGTGAAGAGAATCTAATCCTAGTTTTAGAGAGTAGTGTCAATTGCCTAAACTAGTGAGCTACCAGGAGTATATGGAAGAAGTGGTGGCGGTGCTTGACCATAAACTACTTCATAGGGAGTCATTTTGGTGGAAGTGTGGTATGAGGTATTGTACCACCATTCAACTAGAGGAAGCCACTTGGACCATTGATGTTGTTATGAAGCAAAGCAATGAAGGAAGGTCTCCAAGCATTTTTTGACTACTTTTGTCTGGACATCTATTTGTGGGTGGTACCCAGAGCTCATTCTCAACTATGTGCCTGTGCAATGAAATAGTTCCATCCAAAAATGACTGGTGAAAGTGGCATCATGATCTAAGATAATTGAAGAAGGAATGCCATGAAGATATAAGATCTGATCCAAGAAAACCTATGTGACTGTGGAGGCAGTGTATGGGTAGCTGAGTGCACAAAAATGACTATATTTGGAGAGCCAGTCGACTATGACTAGGATCACTATCTTTCCCCTAGATTTAGGGAGGCCCTTAATGAAATCCATGGAAATGTCTATCCATATCCTAGTAGTAATGGGCAAAGGCTTGAGCAAATCGAGAGTCAATGTGGTTTCACCTTTGTTTCATTGGCAGGTATCACTTTCGGCCACCATCTATTTAATTTTAGCTTTCATGCCTTTTCAAAAGAAGTGTTGACATGCCCGCTCATAGGTTTTGAGAAATCCTGAGTGCCCTACTAAGGGGGAAGCATGGATTTCATAGAAGATGGCCTAATGTAGGTCTGTACTTTGGGAAAGCACTAGATGACCCTTGTATCACAGAGAATCACCATCCCATGATTAATGTGGTATTGTAGAGGGGTTAGTGGCCAATTGATGAATGAGGTGGCATAAGGAGGGATAATTTACATACCCTTGTTGGATAGATTCCAACCAATTTAGAATGGGCATGGAAATGGCAGAGAGGGAAGGCTGGTCCTTGAAGGTTATTAAGAGAGCATCAACCACAACATTGCCTTTTCCCTTCTTAAAGGTGATCTCATAATCATAACCCATGAGTTTGCTAACCCACTTCTCCTAAGCTAGGGATGAGACCTATTGTTCCAAGAAATATTTCAAACTTTAATGATCAATTTTGATGAAAAATGATTTCCTAGTAAGTAGGGTCTCCATTTTTATACTACATGTAAAATTTCCATCATTTCCTTTTCATATGTAGACAAATCTAAATTGCAGCTAGAAAGGGCTTTACCAGTGAAGGCAATTGGTCAGCCCTCTTGGAGAAAAATATCACCCAAGCCGATGCCATTGGCATCACTTTCAATGGTGAAAGTTTTGGTGAAGACTGGCAGTGCCAAAATTGGTGTGCTACACATAGCCTATTTGAGTTTGACAAATGCCTGATCAGCTGTTGCACCCCAGGTGAAAGCATCCTTCTTCAATAAGGAAGTCAAAGGAGTTGTGATCTTTCCATAATGTTTGATGAACTTGCAATAGTATCTTGTCAAGCCTCAAAAACCATGAAGGCTCTTGAGGGTGGTTGGTCGATGCTAATTTTGCATAGCACTAATTTTTTCTTGGTCCATACAAATGCCATTAGCTGAAACAATGTGCCCCAAATAGTCGATTTCCTCTTGACTAAATGAACACTTGGATTGATTGGCACATAATTGATTGTCTGATAATAGATGTAATGCCCTATCAATATGTTGTAGATGCTCGACCCATGTGCGGCTGTAGATCAAAATGTCATCAAAGAAAACTAAAATAAATCAATGGAGAAAAGGCTGAAAGATTTTATTCATGAGTGCTTGAAAAGTGGAAGGGGCATTTGTAAGGCCAAATGGCATGACAAGGAACTCATAGTGACCTTCATGTGTATAGAAGGATATCTTGGGAATGTCATTAGGATGCACTTAGATTTGATTATAGCCAAAATGCAAATCTAACTTGGAGAAGAATTTGGCCCCATGGAGCTTGTTAAGAAGCTCATCGATGACAGGAATTGGGAATTTATCCTTGATAGTGAGGTGGTTAAGGGCTCAGAAGTCAATGAACAGGTGCCACAACCCATCATTTTTATGGACAAGAAGCACTAGGGAGGAATATGGGCTAGTGCTGGGGTGAATAACTCTAGACTTGAGGAGTTCCTGGACTAAATTCTCAATTTTAGTCTTTTACAGATGGGGGTAATGGTATGGCCAGATGTTGGGTGGGATGCTTCTTAAAAGGAGAGGAATGCAGTGATCTTTAGGGTGTGAAGGGGGAAAACCTACTAGCTCTAAAAAAATGGTTTCATGCTTGTTAAGTATGGCTTGTAAATCTGTAGGGTGGTTAGTAGCAATAGGGGGTTGGAGTTGACTGGAATGTAGCTGTGTAATGACCCCATATGAGCCTTTCTTCAAAAGTTTTTCCATGTGATGAGAACTGATGATGCTAGCAGATCCTTGCAATAACCCTTTTATGTTGTGATTTTGACCATTATCTATGAACTACATCCAAATCTCAGAGAAGTCCCATAAAATAGGTCCTAATGTGTGAAGCCACTGTGCCCCTAAAACCACATCACACCCTCCTAAAGGTAGGGCAAACATATCAGAGTGAAAATTATAATCGCCCATTGCAATATGCACATTTCAACACTTCCCTTTACATGGCAATGTGCCCCCATTAGCAATCATGACTTCAAAGCTAGAACAAGGGTATACAAAGCAATCTTCTACCTTAACAATGCGAGGATCGATGAAATTATGAGTATTGCCAGATTCAATGAGGATTGTGAGAGGGATATTTTTGAAGCACCCTTTAAACTTCATGGTTTGGGGAGTGGTGACACCTGCTAGTGCATGCACTAAGATCTCAGGTTGAGTCTCTTGAACCACTGGGTCCTCTTTAGTGATAGGTTTGTCTTGAGCATCTTGAAATTCTAGAATATCAGGCTTGCTGTCCTGCTTTGGTGGTGACTCCACATCTAGCAAGTAAAGTTTTGTTGGATGCACCTGTGACCCCTAACCCATTTGTCATCATAGTTGTAACATAATCCATTCTCTTTGTGAGCCCACATTTCTACCTCAGTTAGGAACTTGATTGGTGTGATTATGGTTGTCTGCTGATTCACTATGTTCTTTGTTGGTGAAAAGGTGGGAGGTCAACATTGTGTGGAGAGTTTATCTTCTACTAACTTAGCCAGACCCAAAGTGTCTATCATATTTTTAGGTTGAAATATTTTTACCTCTAAGTGGATTGACTCTCTGAGGCCACTAAAAAAGTAGCTTTTGAATAAGTCATCTGACAACCCTTTAGTGTGATTAGTGAGTTTTTCAAATTCAATCTAATATTCATGAATAGTACCTATTTGATGGAGTTTGGTGAGAGCTCTTGTGAAATCTTTGAATGTCGAGGGACCAAACCTACCTAGAATTAAGGATGCAAAATTTGACCAATCAGGTTCATCATTTGACTTGAGATACCAATGGTACCACTGAAGTGCTTCTTGTTCTAAATGAAAGGAAGCAATTGGGACTTTATTTGTAGAATAAGTATTGTGGAGGTTGAAGAATTGTTTAGCTCAATATATCCATCTTGTAGGATCTATACCATTGAACTGTGGAAAGTCTAGCTTAGGTCCACATGAGAAGTTGGAAGCAAAGGAGCGATGCTCTAAAGAAGACTCCTCCTTTTGCACTCTATTGAGTAAGATGCTATTCTGTTGATTCAAGCCATGAATCATATCGGTTAACTCTATAACCTGAGATTTCAATGTGGTGATTTCTTCCTCCATGATTTTTGTGCCTACACAAGTGGTGACCATAACTAGTTGTTAATAGCTATGGATCCTACGTGTTCCATACCACGATGTAGGGTAGGGTTCGAGGTAGCACCCCAAAATTTATTTTACTGCTACTTTAGAAATGGATTGTCTACAACTATGTGGTTGGAAATATCCTCAACTGTGGATACACTATTGTTCACTAAACTTGATAACTTGGATATGGACCCCAAGTTTGTTTGGCTACCTAAAGGATTTTTTAAAATTCTCTCTGGCTACCAAAGTTGTCTGATTGAGTACCACTCTCCAAAAATTTCTAGCCATGGTTTTACCCCTTAACGACAACTTTTGGTTTACCTCATAGGTGGGAACTAGTCAATCGGGATGGGGCCATTGCCCTTTTCACTGGTAGGTCCTCTCAATGGGCCAGCTACTTTGGGGTTCTTATGGTACTCCTCATAATGAGTTTTAGGGATTATGCCCAAACACTTCCCATAGTTAAGCTTAGGGGTTTTTACCCAATCTGAAATGACAGAACTTGCAATGAAAAAATTCTTTCCAAAAATGGTGCAGCTCCTAGAAAGCCCTACTTCAAAAAAAAATTGCTCCAAATCTACCCACAAAGCTAAGAAGTGCTCTGATACTAGATGAGAAGAACCTCCTACAATAGATTACCTCCTACAATAGATTTAATCAAAATATGAAAAAATAAAATAACTCTTATGAATAATAGAAACACAAAAACCTTATATTGATCACAAGCTGCTTTGAGGGGGAAACCTCCTTTGAGCAAGTTCAATACAATAAATTCATGGATCCCTTCATTGGTCCTCAACACTTACTTATATACTAACTCTATTCTAACAACTACTACTTCCCTTGTATATGGGATAATTCAAATATGCTCTAAGGGATGACTTACAAAGCATATGCATCCATAGCAATTATTACACTAATAATTCAAAGAGAAGGGTAAGACACGGGTTCCTAGCACAAGCTAAGCTACAGACTTTTAGAAGATAGTTTGAAGATGGAAGAAGAAGAAGATATAGTAAGTTATCTCTTGTGAGTTGATCAAATCATAAATTAGATTCAAGGTCTTGGAGAAATGTTGGAAGAGTCAACAGTGGTGCAAAAGGTTTTGAGATCTCTACTAATGAGATATGATGCAAAGGTTTAAGCAATCGAGGAGATGAAGAATTTAGGCAAGTTAAAGATGGATGAGCTTAATGGTATTCTCATGACATATGAGATGTGGACATAAGAAGATAAACCCTCAAAGAGAAAAGTGGCTTTCAAGACATCAAAGAAAGAGAAAGCTAAGATTTAAGAATCAAGTGATAGTTCTAGTGATGATGAAGATGACAATGGAGCACTTTTCATTCACAAGTCGAAAAGGGGAATAGGTAAATATCAAGGAAAATTACCTTTTAAATGTTTTAATTGTGGGTAATGATGATGAAGAAGAAAATCCTACATACAAGAAGAATTTCAAAGGCAAATCTAAGAAGGGATTTGAGAAGAAGAGCATGTATTCTAAGAATCCTAGCTCAGTCAAAGATAGTGAAGTCAGAGATTTAGAAGAAGAAGATATTCTATTCATGGCCATACATGAAGATGATCAAGAAGAAGAGGAGGAAGCTGAAGTGACTATGGAAGGAGAACTCATTTGTGCCCTAGAAGAGTTAAAAGCTATTGAGAAGAAGAATCGAAGATTAAAGCACCACATCAAGAAAAAAGAACAGGAGTCAAAGGAAATGATTGAAGATCTACAATCACACTTTGAAGAAGCCAAGAAGAATGAAGATCTCACAGCATAGTTGGAAATAGCAAGAAAAGAATGTGAAAGGTATGTTATTGAAAATGCCTCTTTAAAAGAAGATATTAAGAAAGTAGTCAATGATAAAGTAGTCAGTGACTCAAAATTTTAGGATAACACTAACATATTGAATAAGATATTGGAAAGTCAAAAAGAAAATTTAGATAAGATAGGGATCAATTTTGAAAATAAAAAGAGTTATGCTAAAGCTCTTACAAAAGAGGAAACAAGGATAGAAGTGAAGAATATAGAGGACATTTCAAACAGAGAAGGCTTGAGAGAACAAAGCTACAAAAGACAATCAAGTTAGAGATATACATATAGGTCTTATTTTTATGGCTATTATTTTTATTGTAATGGATATGGTCACAAGAAATTAGAATGTAGAAATAGAGATAACAATTTCATAAATAAGGAGAAGGAAAGTCAAGTAGAGTCAAGCAGAAGCCACAACTCTTTTGCTCCTCTATCAAGCTTTGATGAAGAGACCATAGTATGTTACAAGTGCAACAAATTCAGACACATAGCTCGGTATTGTAGAAGCATGTTTGAGTCAGTCAAGAAGGATAAGAGTTTCAAAGCTCCATTCATCAAGAAGAAGGTTCAGACATGTTCATGGTAAAAGAAACAACCTAAAGATTCTATGATGGTTCAGACAGCCCTGCATGTAAGAGGTAAAGATCAGCCATGGTTAATTGATAGCGGATGTACGAGGCATATGACAAGAGATAAAAGTAAGTTCATTACTCTAAAGAATATCAATGGTGGTATAGTGAGATTCAGAGATAAAACCACTGTAAGGATAGCTAGAAAAGGTACTTTGAGTTTGGATTATGGTAGAACTAAGACTAAGAATGTTTTATATGTAAAAGGTCTTAAGCATAATCTATTGAGTGTTAGTCAAATATGTGATCAAGGATACACATTAAGGTTTAATGCTAGAGGTTGTGAGATTAGAAGAAAGGATTCAAATGAGTTGATTGCAGATGCTCAAATGATAGGAAACAATGTGTATGTATTGTTAGATATCTTCTCAAAGGCATGATCAAAGGATACATTCAAAGATCTACAAGAGGAGTTGGGAGTAATTTCTATTACTTCCTACCATTGATGTTCAACATCAATTGAGGGGGAGATAAGTGTTAGCTCCAGGTAGGCCCTTTGCCATTGATGTCAAAAGGGGGAGAATAATAGGTATAGGTACAAGTGCAAAAATAGGTATAGGGAATAGATATAGGTTGCTACAGTAAGGGGGAGTTACTGTATGTTTTTAGATGACAATGTGTGCAGGTGATAGGATGTGGCAGTTTCAGGATTGAGGTTGCCATCAATGACAAAGGGGGAGATTTTTGGAAATATTTTCATTGATGTCAAAGGTCTAGCATTAGTGGTGATAAAGGCCCCATTACATTTAATGTTGTTTGTAATAGTTATATCTTGGCTAATGTGAGTTAATATTTATTTAATATTAATGAATATATTTTTGATTTCATATGAGACAAAATAAGGGCCCATGGAGAATTCAAAGAGCCACGAGATAAAGATAAAAGAAGGATGGGATGCATTTTCCCATGAAGAGTCATCTTGGGGAATTCCAAGAGTCACCAAGTGAAGACAAAAGAGGAAGGGCAAAATTTCTCATGAAGGGACACTCTGAGGAATATGAAAAGTCACCAAAGATAAGGACAAAAGTGGGAAGGACATTTTTGGTCATGAACGGTCACCACATGACTTTTCAAAGGCAGGAATATGAAGGGTCATATAAGTTTGGCACCATTTTCCATGACGATTGAAGGGTCACAAAGGGGGAACGCCAAAGGTCATTTGGAAAGCTATAAATAAAGGCTTGAGAAGCCATTTTTTATATGGGAAGATAGAGGTTGATATTGTAATATCTAGCTTAGAAGATCAATTGTGAGAGATGAATATGATTTGTATTTATTATATCTAGCTTAGAAGAGCAAAGGTGAGAGAGAGGAAAGAAATGTTGTAATGAACTATCATTTGTTGAGATAACAACATTGAGAGATAGCTGTGTGGTATACACAAAGGGGTTGGTGCTCCTATGGGTTGGTGTTTACTAATTATTGTTGGGTTGGTGCTCGGCAAAGGGGTTGGGGCTCCTATGGGTTGGTGCTTAGCAAAGGGGTTGGTGCTCTTGTGGGTTGGTGCTCATGAATAGTTGCTAGGTTGGTGCTCATGAATAGTTGGTGGGTTGGTGCTCTTGTGGGTTGGTGCTCACGAATAGTTGCTGGGTTGGTGCTCAGCAAAGGGGTTGGTGCTCATTCATATACTTGAGATTGTTCTCCATGGTTTTCCCACATTGGGTTTCCATGTTATATCTAGTGTGTCTCTCTATCTTGTGTGGTGTTTATTGTTTGAGTTTTATTGCATATTTTGAATGTTTGATTAAGTGGAATTTGGTTAAGGGAAAGCTTTATAAGATATATGATATACTGATTCACCCCCCCTCTCAGTATATCCCATGCTTAACAGTTATATCTAGTCTCTCTCTCTCTCTTGTGTGGTGTTTATTGTTTTAGTTTTATTGCATATCTTGAATGCTTGATTAAGGGAAAGTTTTATAAGATATATGATATACTGATTCACCCCCCCCTCTCAGTATATTCCATGCTTAATAGTATTGCACTCAATTATAAATTACCAAAAAAATATTTGCTAGGTGGGATAAAACTAAGTAATTTAGAGGAATTTTATGATGTGTTATTCACTTTGATTTTTGCTTTGTGGTTTATTTTCAAAGGCATCATGGGGAATCCTAAGTTCTCACTATTAACGACATATAACTATAACACATGGAAACAAAATGCTTGGAATTCATTAATGATGTTAGGATATATGCCTTACATAACAACTCTTTTTACTCCACCTATTGATGCAAAAGAGTTATAACACTTTCTCCTTGAAACTACTAAGGTAATTGGATGCATTCGGTCTTACATGTCTTTAGATTTGAATTTCCATCTTGAAAAATGTGCAACTCTAAAAGAGGCTTGGGATAAATTAGCATCATTATTTGACAAAATAGATGAGGTTCATGGTTACCAAATTGACATTAAACACATTAATTTAGATCCTAAAATTTATGCTACAATACAAGAATACATCACTAAAGTATTAGATCTTAGAGAACAACTTTCTGAATGTAAAATTGATAAAGGATATTCAATTGATTTTTAGTGCCTTACACAAATTAGGTCCTAAATATTCATCTTTTATCTCTAAATTTTAGACTCATAATCTCACATTAGTCACATCTTATCAAATACCCACCTTTGAGGTATTCTTTGAGATTATAATGGCTAAAGAAGAAAATTTAATAGTTATGGGTCTAATCAAGTCATCCAAATCTCAAGCTCTAATTACAAATCAACCTTAGCATAAGCAAGTTTCAACATCAACATCAAATACAAATTTAAGTAAAAAGAACTAGAATAATTAGAATAAGTCAAAAAAAGATAAGAATAAAGGGCAAAAATCTTCCTCACAAGGAGATTATAAATCCACTAATAAGAAAAGGGATTCATAAAAAATGACTGACACTCCTTGCCCTTATTGTAAAAAGGGGTTTAATAATGAACAAGATTGTTGGCAAAAAGAGATTGATGAACTTAATGGTCTTCTAAAAAATAATAACATCAATCAATAAAAGGATTCTTCCACTCCTTCAAATTCAAGGAAAGGGAAAGCTACGACACTAGTTTCATTGGAAAATTCTCCCAAGTCATGGGTAATTGACTCAAGTACTTTTCACCATATGGGTTTTGATTAAGAACAATTTTTTGGATTAGAACCAAGTTCCTTGCCTCATATTATCATAGGTGATGATTCTAGGGTAGATGTTATAAGAAAAGGTATAGTTGATTTTGATAGTGGTGTATTTGAGGATGTATTCTATGTTCTAGAGTTATCAACTAACCTTCTCTCTATGTACCAAATCACTCACTTTGATACTGGTAAAAAAATTGAGTTCACACCCAATATTGTATCAATTAAAAAATTGGAGGATAATACCTTAGTTATAGTGTCAAAATTCAATAATAATACTTGGATTTATTCATTCTCCCACTTTTGCCTTAGTCTTCCTCTACATCTTTACTCTCACACACTGATTCAGTGAGTAAGCTATGGCATGAGTGGTTTGGTCATTTGAACTATTGTTATTTACAATAGCTTATTCAGTAGGAGATTGTTATAGGACTTCCATAGATTTAGTTTTCAAGGGGTATATGTCATGGTTGTGCCTTAGGCAAACATCTAGAAGATAAGTTTGATAAAGGGAAGGCTTGGAGGGATATACAAGTCCTTGAACTTGTTCATAGTGATTTAGTGGGTCCATTACCTACTTTATCTTTTAGTAAAACCCACTATGTTCTCACATTTATTGATGACTCTTATAGATATACTTGGGTTTATTTTCTAAAACTCAAGAGTGAAGTATTTGATAGATTTCTAAAATTTAAAGCTCTAATAGAGAAACAATCTAGGAAGTATGTCAATATTATCCATAGATAATGGGAGGGAATATGTGAAAAATAATTTTAAATAATTATGTGCTCTTGAAAGAATTGATCTTCAACATTTAGTTACATATACACCTTAGTAGAATGGTGTAGCAGAGAGGAAGAACATATTTTTAAAAGAGATGATAAGTTGTATGATTCATGCAAAATTATTAATACCTAAGTACTAGGTATAAGTGATTAATTTTAATACATATGTATAAAATAGAGTTTCTCATAAAGATTTAAATGGGATAACACCTCTTTAATCTTGGTGTAACAAGAAGCTAGATGTGCATCATTTCAGAGTTTTTGGCAATCCTGTTGGTCTCGCATACCTTCAGACAAGTGCCATGTTTTAGGACAACAAATTCAAAATTGCATATTTATGGGATATCCTAATGGTGTTAAGGGATATCAACTCATTTATTTAGATTCACATGAGCTTATTAGAGAGAGAAGTGTTTACTTTGAAGAAAGTCATTTAGACTTATCTTCTAACATTTCTCATTCTTCTTCCTTAGAAGTATCAGATAGCACTGATGATGATACTCCTACTTCTTCTACTCATAGAGATGACGAGGTAATAAATCCTTAACATTTTTTAGTAGGTCATGTTCTTCCTCCTCCTTTATATCCTCAACCGTTGATGCCTTTTTGAGCTAGATAGACTTTGGCAAATGCAAACCCTCTTATTAGGGATCTATCAGATAAAAGGAGAACACGGTCATAGCATGATTTTCCATATTCCTAAATTTCCATAGCTTTTGATCCATAATATTTTTAGGAAGCCATAGGGATATTTGATTAGGATTCAGTAATGGAAGAAGAGTATGACTCATTGATTAGGAACAACACTTGGGATCTTGTTCCTCTTCTTAAGGGAAGAAAATTAGTATGATGTAGGTGGATATATTGGACTAAGTTTATAATAGATGAAACTATTGATAAGTATAAATCATGCTTAGTGGCTAAAGGTTTTTCTCAAGTGGAAGGCATTAAATATATATAAACCTTTGCACCTATTGCTAATATTAATTCCATTCGCTTGTTATTAGCTATTGGCGTAGCTCATAGTTGGGATATACATCATATAGATTTAAAAAGCATATTTCTTCATGAGGATCTTCATAAGGAGATATATATGGCGTATCCAAAGGAGTTTGTTCAGGATTCTTCATTGGTGTGCCACTTAAAAAAGTCTTCCTATGGTATAAAACAAGCCCTTAGGGCTTGGTATTCCAAGATGGACATAAATTATGATAGGATTCTTCAGTTGGGTTCTTGAGATGTTACTCAGATCCAAATGTCTACATTTTATGATAAGAGGATTAACTATTGTACTCAATTCTCTATGTTGGTGATCTCATTTTTACAAGGAGCACAACATACATCATCATTAGTGTTAATATTAGAATGTTTCTATTCAAATTTTGCTTTCTATTTCAAGGAAGAATTAAGAAACTAAAGAAAGAATGGTCAAGGCTTGATGTGTACCTAGATATAGTCTGGGCACTGTAATCCAGACGCTGTGAGTACTCCTCTTTGGCTGTGGAGGAATGACACCTACAAAGAAAAGAGACTTGGACAAAAGAAGGCGTTAGATGGATAGATGGTGGGTTGCCAAGCAAAAGTCTGTTCCCAGAAGTATGAAAAATTCCTTAAGGGAGGTTAACCCACTATTTTGATAAAGATAAAGTCTGATAAAAGATAGAATGTTAAAAAAGACTGAAATGATAATAAACTGAAAAGAAACGGAAGTAAAAGCTTACCTGAATGATGCTGTCAGATTGATCACAGTCGCCGGCGTCAGTGGTCCTACCGGCATCGGTTGTTGGGGTCTGCCGACGTCGACTACTCTGCCGACGTCGGTTTGGTTAATAACCGGTGTCGGTCAGGGCAGTGGTCTGTAGTCAGGTCTGGTCGAGTTTCTTGGTCTGTGGATGGGTCTTTGGATGAGTCTGTGGTCTGGTTGATTGGTCTAAGACAAAGTTTTGGGCTCAGGTGAATGGTTTAGGGTCTGGGTCTGAGAGTCTGGTTGAATGGGCAGAGTATATGGTCCAACAGAGGGATCAAATAGAAGACAGGTATAGCAGAGAGACAGGGTTTGGGACTGGTCTAATTTGGTCAGAGTTTGGTCTGGGGGATAGGAGTGCTGAATCTAGTTTAGAAACAAATGACTAGAAAACACAAATGAAAACACAAAAGAAAACTTACCTGTGGTATGCTAAAGAAAGCATTACAGACTGGTGTACCTATTGTTGGTGTTGCCAGTGATGAAAGTCTCATTGCTGGTGGAGTTACTGAAGCCAGAATACTTGTTGTTACACCTGAGGGAGAGAATGAGAGGCTTGGTTTGAAGATTGGCAGAGTGACAGGGTGCAAGAACGGATTGATGATCAGAGTGCAAGATGCCAAAGTTGGGTTATGCTAGAAGAGCTGAAGAGAGCCCAGAGAAGAGTGGGATAATGGATCAAAATCGTTAAGAAGGCCGCCGATGCCAGAAATATCACCGACGTCGGTCGACAGTTGACCGACGTCGGTGGCTAAAAGGCCAGAGAAAGGCTAAAAATAGCCTTTCATCTATTTTCCAACCACTGGGTCAGCTAGTCTGAGGGAAAAATGGTCGAAGGGGATTAAATACGCACGAGAGTTGGTTAGGCGGTTGGAGAGGAGTAGGAATAGGTCTTGGGTGAGTCATAGGATGGGAATTAGTCCAAGGTGAGGTGTCCTAGGCGAGGTGTCATGGGTGATGTGTGAAAGGAGGGGGGTGGTTAATTCAAAATAAGTTAATTATTTTAAATTAGTAATTGCATGGGAATGGGTTAGGAATGGACCAAGGGGGGGTGTGACCAAGGGTTAGACACTTTTTAGGTGTCTACATTTTCCCCTTTTTGTCTTGTTGGTTGTTCTGGATGAACTGCAAGACAAAAATAGGAGTTGGTTGCCCTAAGTGTGGAATGATGTGGATTGCCCCGAGGTATGGATGAGGTATTCCCCCTCAAAGCAGGAGTCGAGGGAAGGGAACCTGATGGCGGGTGCCGATTTGACAAAAGGTAGATGAGAAGGAGAGTGAGGGTGAATGATGCAAAAGTCATGATTGTGTGCATACCAATTCATGAGATAGGTAGGTCAAATGGTCGTAGTCAAAAGGTCGAGGAGTGCCAAAATTGAAATAACTAGGCCCTAGCATTAGTCGTAGCTGATTGGGTTATTCAATCTAAGCTGTAGCTCCAAATGGTCATCGTGTTCCAGGTATCCCAAGCTCAGGAAGTGCTCCCAGAAACACGAAAAATGTCACAAGTAGTGCGGATCAACCGGCTTGCGATATTATACTTGTGAGGGTCCAAAAATAAGGTCTGCGAACAATTTTGCTATCTATTCGTGAGGTAGCATGCGTGTAAACAAAACCAAGATAGAGTTGTCTCGGAAGTGGTTAGGGTCTAAGGAGATATGTGTGATCTCCATGGTCATGAGTTGGGTTGAGATATAAGTGATCTCAAATGGTCATTGGTAAAAATGAGGAAAAAAGGTTTGTCCATCAGAGAGATGAACAAACGAAGATGGTCGAGCTAACCTCAGAAGACTGAGTGCTGCCTACATAGCCCCTGTCGTTAGGGCATCAGACCAATGTAGTTCAAACAGAGAAGGGCCAAGTGGTAGACAAGTGGTCAAAATGGTCGATAGATTGGTCTTGGTCGAGATGAATGATGAGGGTAAAAAGAGATGTTGCAGCCTTTTCCAAATGGTGTATTCTGCAACATTGGTTGAGGGGTCTTTCATCCCTAGCAATTTTCCATATTCGTGATGGATGTATGCTAAAAATGAATTGAGGTCTATTTATGCTTCAGCAAGTATTGGTTTATGCTTAACATAAATTGTGTCAGGTTGATAGTTTCCATGTGTATTGGTGTCCACAAAAACTATGTGAATGGTCTAGGTCATGTCGATGGTCTGAAAATGTTTGATTGGTTTAGTTTGAGTTTGGTTGGATAGATAATGATTTGGTTGGATGCATGACCAAAATGTGTCAAAAGCAAAAGGCGAATTGCTCTTTCATTGACAGGGACCAGAATGAGAACATGGATAGGGGTTGTTTAGAAGCAAAAGACCCGTTCATGCATGACGTTGCTGACTAGTAGTTGTGTTAGAGAAGCAATCGAAGCACTTGACGTTAAGTGAGCTTGAAATCCCTTGAGTGTATAGGGGTGATAGGATGGAGATGAGATGGAAGGGGGAACCCTTGTTGGCAGGAACAACTTTTCCCCTTTTATAGGTGACCCCGAGAACGACTATAGACAAGTCCATGACTCTAAAGTTTTGTCAGTCAGTTTTTTTTTTTTGGCAGACTGATCGATGTGGGAAGCCTACAATGGGATATTGTTTTTCTTAGTGGTCATGTCGTGAAGCTGATCGATGTGGGAAGCTTTGAAGATAATGCTGTGTATTTAGCAAAATTTATGCATAGCCATCCTTCGAGGGAGTGGTCTATATTCTGCTTTTTGATGTTTTGATATGACGTTGGCCTAGCTATCCTTCAAGGGAGTAGTCTAGTAAATATAGCAATGATGATGCAGCTGTCCTTCGAGGGAGCAGTCTACATTTATAGTTTATGACCTTGGAATATGCATCCCATTTTGATATATATTGAATTGATTTGTTGACTGGACTTTTGGTCATGGACTTGACTATAGTGGTTTAGGGGGTTTCCCTTTTATTAGGACGAAGCGTTCATGCTTGCCAAAAGGGTTAGGATTGAGGGTTGAAGGGAATAGGAATGACGGTGACAGGGAGTACTCAAGGGATCGAGCTTAAGTTAAACGTCAAATGAATAATTACTTGACTAACAGTGGACTGGTCAAAGAGGCAAGACATAAAAGGGGGCTCAGATTCTGACCAAATCCTGACCCATGATGGTGTTAAGGTCCGAGTCAATTAGAAGCAAAGGTGCCCCATTTGCCTCTTTCCAAATTGGTCACAATGATTAATGACGGTTTGAAGAAGTGAGAGGTGCTTGGTTGGGTGGTGTTTGATAATTGAAGTTTGGTCGAGGTTTGGTTGATGCTGGTCGAGGTAATTATAAGAAGGTTGATTTATGTTTGGTCGAGACTTGGTCAAAGTTTGGTCGAATGTCTGGTCAAAGTTGGTAAAATGTTTGGTTGACTGTTTGGTCGGGGTCATGATAAGCTTGGATTCCCCCAGTCGTTTAGGGAGAATTTTGGATAAATTGGTCAAGGTTGGTTGAGGCTTGGTGGCTAAATGGACTATGTTGATGTCAAATAATGGGATCAAAGGCGGCAAAGGGATCATAGTCTAGCGTGGAGATCCCGATTTAAGCGATGAGGTTTGAGAGGCATGGGTCGGTGTTGATAATTTGTCGAAGAGGTGGTCAAGAGGGTCCTTGATTAGAAGGGAATCCTTTCTCCGTTGTTGACGAATGACAGCTTTGAGAGTGCAACAATGCTCAGTGTCATGTCCTAGAGTGTGATGATAATGACAAAATTTAGAGTTGTCGAACCAAGATGGTCTTGATCCGAGAGTTGATGAGTGGGGTGGTGTTGAAGGTTTGCTGACGATGTGGTCGAGAAGAAGGGTGTCATTGTCCAGACATTGGCAAATGGCAACCTTGAGGGCACAACAATGCTCAGTGTCGTGTCCAAGCATGCGATGATATGCACAAATGCAAGTGTCGTCGAACCAGGGCGGTTTTGGTCCGAGAGAGTGATATGGTTTAAGAGGCAGGAGATAGATATGAGAAGACTGCAACAATTGCCGTAACAGTAAAGCATAAGAACCTGCTAATGGGTCTGGATATTTTGTTATAGTGGGGGTTGATGACTTTGATTTGTGAGGCGTAAGAGGCATAGGTCGATGGATTGGAAGAGATATATGTCTGAGGGATTGAGGGAGTAATGGAGGCAACTTGCCTCTGTGAAGTATGGGAGTAGGAAGAACTCCTATTAAAGTGGATGGATGCGGGTCCAAGATAGAGGGCAATGAAGAAGGTGGGGGAAGAGTCCTCCGGTGTGGTCTAGTGGCCTTCTTTGATATGGTTTGAGGGCCATTATTGTGAGAGGCGAGGTTAGATGTGGGGCGAACACCAAGAGGTTCAATCTCTTTTGGTAAGGTGGGTGCTTGTGCGGGTTTGGGCTTAGATGTGGACGGAGGTGAGTGAGATGTAACAATCTCAGGCAAAAGGCAAGAGGAAACCGTGACTGGGTCCTCTTCGGTCAAAATGGGTGGAGAGACTGGGTCTTCTCTTGGTGGAGAAGAAATAGGAGAGTGCGGCTCCTCAAGAGAGAAGAAGGCAGGGATGATCGTGCCTTCTGCTTGTGCTTGAGGAATAGGCAAGGTAAGGTCTTCGGATGAAGGTAAGGATAATGGCATAGGCATGGTCGAGTTGTCCTCTAGTATAAGAGAGGTAGATGGAGGACTAATAGGTGAAGAAAGTTCTTCATCCTGTGATGGAGGAGGTTGGTCAAGGACAAGAGGCAAAATAGTGTTGATTGTGTGAATATTATGGTCATGAGAGTCATTAGTCGTGGTTTGGATGTTGTTTTGAGTAGGTGGATGGTTTGGAAATGGTTGTTTGAAGATGTTGATGTTTTGATTTGGTGGGGCGTTCAGGTTATCTAAAATAAGATCCCCCTTGTCGTTCATGTCTTGGATGATGTTCTTGAAGGTTCGGCAATTGTCGATGTCATGGCCATGGACGTGATGAAAGTGACAGAAGTCGGCCTCCCTATACCATGTAGGGAGGGCTTTTGAAGGGTCGAATTGAGGTGGTCAGATTGGAGGGAGATTGAGGACCCCCTCCTTGAGTAGTTTTTCCAAAATGAAAGCATATGATTCTCCAAGTGGAGTGTATGAATGCTGGATGTACCGTTGTTGGAATTGTTTGGTGATGCTTGGAGATGTAGAAGGTTGAGAATAATTAGTTGTCATCGATGATGGTGATCTAATGACCACAGTGTTGGCCACTCCTTTGGGTTTGGAGTTGGCAGAAGAAGAAGGTCTTGAAGAAGAATGGTCATTGGTTCTTGCGTTGGTATTACGCAATTTGACTTTATCTTCTTCAATGGCGCGGAGTTCAAGCTTTCGAGCCATGGTGAAAGCTTCATCGAAAGTGCGAAATGTCTGAATCTACAAGGTAGGAGAGATGTGCCTGGCACATACTCAAGAAAAGAGCTCGATGAGCTCAGGTTGAGGTAAGGAGAAGGAGAGCTAGTTAATCAGGCCTCTCCAATGGGTGACAAAATCGACTATTGATTCGTCGTCGAATTGCCTAATGGAGTAAAGGTCTGTGATTGAGACTTGTTTGGTGATGTTGATAGAAAAATGGTCGAGAAATAATTGGGCAAGTTGAATGAATGAAAAGATAGAATGTCTGGCAAGAGAGCTATACCAGTCAAGGGTAGAACCAGAAAGGGACATAGGGAATGTGCGTAAAAGTAACGCATCATCATGGGCAATAAGATAGCAGGCATGTCTAAATGCTCATAGATGTTGTTGCGGGTCTTCCTTACTCTGAAAGCGAGTGAATTTAGGAAGCTCCCATTGGTTGGGGTATGGTCGGATAGGGACAGAAGGATGAATGGGCTCATTGCAAATTTGCTCATACGAGAGAGCATTGCGTGAACTAGAGATAGAGGTCTCGAGACTGGACATTTTATCCATCAGCATTTTAATGACATCTGCTGATGAATTGGTGGATGGAGCACCCCCTAGGTTGTAGGGCTCTTGAAAGGTGGTCGAAGAGGCATATGACGTACTTGGTTGTGCTTGTGTAGGCACAACATAAGGGTAGTGCGTCATAGGGATAGATGTCGTGGTCAAAGGGGCTTGTGTCATGAAGTTGGAGGACACAAGTTGACTAGATACTGCCATAGGTGGTTGAGTGGCGGCATTGGTAAAAGGATAAGTTGTCACTCTTGCGTGTATGGGTGCAAGAGTGGGAGGGGTCGAGACAATCAAGTTATATTATGATGTAGAACTTGTTTGAATTGCGTGTGGTTGAGGGGGTAATGTAACCCCGATGGTGGTTGGTCTAAAAATGGATGGGGAGGCCAAACTTTGCGTATTGGCCATGGTCGGGTTAATTGTTGAGGTGAAAGGCTGAGTCGTAAAGCACTGGGTGGCAAATGGTGTGGATGCCATTGCCACGTCACCCGAAAGGTCTCGCGTTTGGTCTCTTGAGAGATAGTTTTTGAGGGCTATGACGTTGAGGTCCAAGAATCTTTCGAAATCTTGGTCCCCTTCAGGGATGATGGGAGTCTGAGTCGGGGTCGGTCTTGTAAGAGTTCTTTCAGTCTCTGAGTGGAACTCCATGATAGGATTGGTTAGGGATGAGAGAGCGTGGTCAAGAAGAGGGTCAGGTTCCAGAAACTATGTGTTTTTAGTTTCAGAAACTCAAAATGTGGTTTTGGTAGAAAAAGGGGTCGGGTTTTAAGTTGCTATTTTGAAAAAAGGGACTGTGACAGTGACTGACGTCGGTTGAAAAACCAATGTCGGTAAGTGAAAATTGCCGACGTCGGTGGAGGAAGGTGGCCGACGTCGGTGGAAAAGCCGATGCCGGTGACTGTGTTTTCCAAAAACTTAGAAAAAAAGTTTTTGGAAATGAAAAAGATGTCCTTACCAGCTCAAAAAAGACAGATGAGAATAGAAAATAGAGAGAGACAGACAGGCCCTAAGCGTGAAATCCTAAGAATCAACTTTAGAATCCTGTGGCTTATGCCTTAGAATAATGTTTGGGGAGGTTGGCTGATAGAAGGGTCCTAAAAGGGGTAGTCTATGGATGGTTTCGGGTCTTGTTTACGCACTTAAGAAGTCTATATTAGGTTTGGTATGTGGCCTGGTGCTAAGGAGCAAGCTCCCCTCACTTCACGATTCTAGTGGTTAGCTGGTTTCACTTAGCCAAAATATACCTTGCCTATAGTTTAGACTTTGCCAGAGAACAGAGTTGGCTTTCCCCTTGGTGATGAAATCCAAGTGAGATTGCCGGGATAGGGGTAAGGTATCTGCTGAGGGATGAAATCCCAGTCGGGCCTTGTCTCAAGTGAGTTTGATGTTTAATTGAGTGCACGTGGTCTGGTAGTGTAACATCAAGTGATCTACGATTTATTCAATATGCGGTTTACTAATTACTAAGTGTGGACTAATGCAAGCACAAGCAGAAATGAATGCAAAGTGTTTTAAAGCCCCAAATCAAAATGTTAAATTGGAATGAAGACAAGTTGGAGAAAGGGTTGAAGAAAATGATTCTTTTACTAGTCTAGAAATGCAAGAAAAAGTTCTTTTTATTTCCTGCTTAGGATGTCTTTTGGAAAAAAAGAACGAGGTGAAAAGGGAGAATCCTAATGCACCTAAATGAACAAAGAAGGAAAGTAACCCAAGGAAGGCCCTAAAGGGTCCCACCGGGCGTGCCAAAATGTTTCTATTCAAATTTTGCTTTCTATTTCAAGGAAGAATTAAGAAACTAAAGAAAGAATGGTCAAGGCTTGATGTGTACCTGGATATAGTCTGCACACCGTAATCCAGACGCTGTGAGTACTCCTCTTTGGCTGTGGAGGAATGACACCTGCAAAGAAAAGAGACTTGGACAAAAGAAGGTGTTAGATGGATAGATGGTGGGTTGCCAAGCAAAATCCTGTTCCCAGAAGTATGAAAACTTCCTTAAGGGAGGTCAACCCACTATTTTGATAAAGATAAAGTCTGATAAAAGACAGAATGTTAAAAAAGACTGAAATGATAATAAACTAAAAAGAAACAGAAGCAAAAGCTTACCTGAATGATGCTGTCGGATTGATCACAGTCGCTGGCATCGGTGGTCCTATCGACGTCATTTGTCAGGGTTTGCCGACATCGATTTGGTTAATGATCGACGTCGGTCAGGGCAGTGGTCTGTAGTCGGGTCTGGTCGAGTTTCTTGTTCTGTGGACGGGTCTATGGACGAGTCTGTGGTTTGGTTGATTGGTCTGAGACAAAGTTTTGGGCTCAGGTGAATGGTTTAGGGTCTGGGTCTGAGAGTCTGGTTGAATGGGTAGAGTATATGGTCCAACAGAGGGATCAAATAGAAGACAGGTATAGCAGAGAGACAGGGTTCAGGACTGGTCTAATTTGGTCAGAGTTTGGTCTGGGGGATAAGAGTGCTGAATCTAGTTTAGAAACAAATGACTAGAAAACACAAATGAAAACACAGAAGAAAACTTACCTGTGGTATGCTGAAGAAAGCATTGCAGACTGGTGTACCTATTGTTGGTGTTGTCGGTGATGAAAGTCCCATCACTGGTGGAGTTGATGAAGCCAAAATACCTATTGTTACACCTGAGGGAGAGAATGAGAGGCTTGGTTTGAAGATTGGCAGAGTGGCAGGGTGTAAGAACGGATTGATGATCAGAGTACAAGATGCCAAAGTTGGGTTATGCCAGAAGAGCTGAAGAGAGCCCAGAGAAGAGTGGGATAATGGATCAAAACCGTTAAAAAGGCTACCGACGCTGGAAATATCACAGACGTCGGTCGACAGTTGATCGACGTTGGTGGCTAAAAGGCTGGAGAAAGGCTAAAAATAGCCTTTCATCCATTTTCCAACCGCTGGGTCAGCTAGTCCAAGGGAGAAATGGTCGAAGGGGATTAAATACGCACGAGAGTTGGTTAGGCGGTTGGAGAGGAGTAGGAATAGGTCTTGGGTGAGTCATAGGATGGGAATTAGTCCAAGGTGAGGTGTCCTTGGTGATGTGTGTAAGGAGGGGGGTGGTTAATTCAAAATAAGTTAATTATTTTAAATTAGTAATTGCATGGGAATGGGTTAGGAATGGACCAAGGGGGGGTGTGACCAAGGGTTAGACACTTTTTAGGTGTCTACATCATGATAGGATTTTTATGACAGACATGGGCCTATTGCACTATTTTCTTGGGACTCATATAACACAATATTTTTCTAGGATTACACTTTCATAACCTAAGTATGCCATAGACTTGTTAGCTCAGTTTCACACAGTTGATTGTAAGCCTGCACTGACTCCTTTCTTATCTAGAGTTAGACTTGAGGTTCATTATTCCACTCCCTTAGTTGATGCTACATTATATCACTAGCTTGTAGGTAACCTCATCTATCTAACTCATACATGGCCCGATATTTCATATGTAGTTGGCATGGTTTCACACTTTATGAAGACACAACATGAGTTTCATTGGAGAGCCACCAAGTGCATTCTGAGATACATTCAGGGCACTATCAAATATAGGATTCAATATATAATAGGTACAAGGTCAGACTTGGTGGGATACATAGATTTTGATTGGGTTGCTGATTATGATGATCACAAGTCTACTTCTAGTTAAAACTTTCACTTCAGATCCAACCCCATTTGTTTATATCTCAAGAAGCAAAATTCTATTGCTCTTTCATCTATAGAGGCTAAGTATTATGGCACTATTAGTGCCACTACTTAGGCTATTTGGCTTTAGAATATTCTCACTAAGCTTGGTGTTCTATTTTAGAAGCCATCAATCATCTACTGTGATAACTAGAGATCTTTCAGATCTCAAAGAATCTATTTCATCATTAGAGAACCAAACACATAGAGATCCATATGCACTTTATTAGGGAGTTAATTTAGGTGGAGATCATTGATCTACAATATTGTCTTATGGAGGAGCAAATTGTAGATATTCTCACCAAACCTTTCACTGAGAGAAAGTATCTTCACTTGTGATCTCTTTTGGGGGTACAAGACATTAGTTCTTTAGAGGACATCAGTTATTTAGTGGGGTCTCCTAGATCTTAATTTTTAGGAGGAGTTTTTTTCCTTTAGGTTTTTTCCTTTCCTCATCTATTTGTATAGAGTACCTAATATGGGTACACATTATTGAGACTCTTATTTATATATCACTACCTAAGCTTAACTTATGGGGGTGTTGGTGCATTTATTTAATTTATTGTATTTACTTATATTTATTATTTATTTTGGTTCACTAATTACTTATTATAATTAGTTTATTATGTTTATTAATAATTTTCACTAGATAGGATAAGCTTGCTTAGTCAGTAGTTAACTTGAACACCTATCTTGTTACAGTGGAGTTACACTCCACTATTCATGGTAAGAGAGGATAAGATTGCTTAAATAGTAGTCAAATTATGTTTATCATTTACACAAGTTGGACACCTATCTTGTTAGTGTGGAGTTGCACTCCACTATTCTTGTAGTTAGATATCAGTTGAACTACATGTGTTGTGTGAGTTCCCTGATCTTTATCGTGCATGCCTTGTTCTATATAATAAATGGATATTTGTGTATTCTACAATAGATTAATATTGAATTATTAGATTAATTCATCATATTTGATTTATTTATTTATTTTAGTTATTATCTTGGATATACAGTTATTATTCATTACTATTACTATTTTATCTCTTATTCATGCTTTATATTAGATTTATCAGATCTTGTAGATAATTCTAATATTACATTCAATTTTGTATTTTTTAGTGCATTTTTAGAGTCATTTTTAATGATTTTTTAGTCTTTATGAGCCTCCCACAAGGCTATAATTTCCATTGGTATCGTGGGATCTGCCCCTCGACCCCACCCTATAACATGATAGGGAGTGTGCTTAGTGCACTACCCCTGAATCTTACAAGGGGATTTACCCCTTGACCCTACAAAGGGTACATCCCCTTTACCCCATTAGAGTATGCTATCCCCAAACCTATATGTCATGGCTCACTCACCCAAAGAAATTATAGAGCCAAATCACAATTTTTTTAATGGTTTTTATTAAGACTTATTGGACTAACATTTGGTTTCTTATAGGGGTAAATTTAGTGGATATTTTGATGTGATAAAATATTATTTTTTAGGTCATATTTTAACATCTTGTCTTTTAGGTTACCCTATATATTATCAATCAAAACCATTGATCACTTGTCTTATAGGTTTCCCTTTCATGAGTGCCAATCAAACTACTAATCATTTTCTTACAGGTTGTCTATCAAAGACATTTTGGCATCTAAACCACTCATTTTTTTCTAAAAAAAGTTTAAATCACTTTATTTAAATTATGTATATATCATATATATGTGGATCTATGAATTTGAATCAAGAGAGGATGGTTAGTATGGTGTTAGTTCTAAAATGAAAACAAAATAAAAGAAACACACTAACTAGTATAACATCTCTAGGCTTAGACACTAGGGAGAGCTTAGTTAACAAACATGAATAAAAAACATAAATAAAATGAAAAATAAACCCTCTTTTACCTTCCTTGGATGATCCAAAATGCTTGTTGTAGTGGATTTCTCGGTTTGTGCTCATGAAGTCCTTGGTAGTGGAAGCTTGTCTACCTCCATCTCTCCTTGGCACCTTTGGCTTATGGCTTGGCTTCGCTTGAAATCAATTTGGCATGGTAATACTAATTTCAATGGATTTTAGAATAATTTGTGCATTATAAATTTAAATTATCAATACTTTTAAATATATTTGAACATAATAACTTTGTACCAAAATAGCTTGGATGTTCATGGTCTCTCTATTTATTGATTTTTGAGATTGATCAGAATCAACCTGAACCATCCATCTCAAGATTTCCTAATCTTTGGCCTTTGAATCCATACTTATATAAATTTCAAAGACCAAAATCATATGAAGGCTATGTATGAAGTATAGGTAAATGATCTAAATATTTGTTAATATGTGTTAACACATATCTTGAAATGGTGGGAACATAGATTTGATTAAAAGGATAACAACTATTGCCATTCAAGACTTTGATGTTAGTAGCTTTACCATTTGGAAGGATACATGAGTAATCAATTTTTATCCCTTATTTATTATAAATTTGGAGATTTTCATAATTATAGTCATCAAATAAATCAATATCATCCATGATAAAATATATGAAGTAAATAAAGATTAGAACAAAGTAGGTAATAAATATCCTATAGGGTATGATTGAGAAAAAATGATGTTCAAATATTGTGTTCACTAAATGTTTATCCCTAAAATGGGATAATAGATGGTTATCCTATCCTTTTTTAATATAAGGTTTAAGAATATATAAATGACAATGCATAAGGGTGATAATTAGATCTACAATAGGCTAATTGGGTGCTAAACTTAGATATAAGCATACACTAAATTTATTATGTTGAGTATAAGATAAATATAGAAATTAAAACTAATTTATGAATGGAGATAACAAATAATTAGTATAATTACATGGTGGAACATGCACGAATAGGTTGGGAGATGGTTTTATAATAGTCATAAAATTTTAGATTTGACATTTTTGGTGCTTTAGACATTAACATCACCCTGGGATTATTGCATCAATGCTTGTATCTAGGTTTGACACAAATGTCCTATATGAAATACTTGTTGAAAAGATATGTGACCCCATGAATGCTTCTTGGTTTCAATTCACCTTCACTTTGGTGCATTTATATATGGGTCATGGACTATCACTCATCATGAATTTGTAAAAACCTAGTTCTTCATCTTCATGATGACCTTTGGTAAAAATGGGTTAGTGTGAACATAGTCTTGAGCTAACCCCAAAGAACCTATTATTAGTGGGCACTACCTACATAACCATTACTCTAATAAAGGGACTCAGACTCATGTAGTTCTCCCCTACATGTTGGTTCATGTGAATCATGTAATGTGTAAAGTATGTACAATAATGACCTAACTTGTAACTTGGAAAATATGGATCTTAGGTTTCTCCTTTAGTACTTCAAAAGTGTATATGTGTTGTACTGATGACTAGTATGGAAATATGAAAGATTTTTTTAGTTTAATTCTTGATAGGATTTTTTTAGTTTAATGGTATTTTAATAGGTATTGTAGGTGAGGAATGAATGAGGGTTAATATTTTATTTATATCAATCCTTCTAGAGAGATAACTCACATTAAATTACTTAGGTTAACCATCAAGATACATTTCATTTGTAAATTGGATGAATATAGGGCATTAAACACTTGCATCAGGTTAGGGCACTAACACTAATGCTAATGTCTATCTAGGATGTTAGTGTTTAGGGAGAATCAAAGTAGGTACATGTTAAAAACTTGTAGAGATGGAAGATAAGTAAATTTTAAGCATTCTTAAAAATATATAAGACTCTAGTCATTAACATAATAATGCTTGGACTAAGACATATAGGTTAAGGGGCATAATATAAATAAGATGTGAGACTTTATGGAAGTGAGAAAGGTCTAACATTGAGAGGAACAACCAAGGTTTAATTTTGTCAAGTGTAATATAATAAGGTGATAAATAATACTTAAATATCATCTAAAATAACCAAATTATGAAAGATAACTTCCAATGGTTCCCCTAAGGGATTGTAATATCTTCATTAGACTAACCCTGAGGAATGGTAATATTTGAGGTATTTTGAACAAATTGAATGTGTTTTGTATTTATAACTCCATCACCAACCACATTTTTATTCTTACTAGAGAATTTAGGCTTGTTAAATTGTGATTGGTTTTTATGATTTTGTTGGTTTTTAAAAAATAGTTCCATCAACCCTTTGGAAATGAGAGCCTTATAAATTTGGATGCCTTTCTCAATTATCTCATCAAATGTTGTGGCACAATAGAAATGGAGATGGAATTCCCTTTCTTGATTGAGATTGGTGATGAATATACTAACTAGCTATTTATTAGGGATTGAATATGGTAATATTTTTGTCAAAGTTCTCCATATTTTTAGGAACAAGGAGAAACTTTCCTTATTTCTTTGTTTTGTATTTCAAAGATCCATCATAGTGAGCTCATGTTTGATTTTGTAGTCTAAATGCCTTATGAACCCCTTATATAGGTCCATGAATGTTGTTATGGATCCATTTAGTAGATGTAGAAACCATTATATGGTTTTTCTACCTAAGTTTCTAGGGAAATATCTGAGTAGTTAAATGTCATTGTAGGTGACCTCTTAGCATGACATGAAAAATTCCTTGATGTGTTTCGCTTGGGTCACCCTTTCCCTTGTATTTTTTGAACTTGGGTGGCTCAAAGTAAGAAGGAAAGTGATTTTTTAACATGTCATAGTCAAATTGATAAGGGCATAGATATTTACATTTATATTTATTATTATAACTCCCAACATGTAGTCCTTGAAGGGCATCCTTCATATCTTACCACTTTTGACTAAACAGTATGCCCTTAAGTGACATTAATGGGGTTTAATTAGATTGGGGTGGTATAATATCCAAATTTTTATTGATTATATATTTTAAAACTTTTATGTGAAAGGTTACATGTTGTGTGACTAATATGGGAGGCTAGATTAGCTATGTTTTGATGATCGAATTATTAGATTTCATCAAGCATGGTGTAATTTTGATCTTGGTGGATTTGGTTTTTTAAATTTGATTTAAATTTTATAGGAGTAATACATATGAAATTGGAATTAGGATTTTGTTTTTGATGAGTGGATTCAATATTGGATTGGTTTTGATCTACATTGTGACTAAATTTATTTTGCTCTTTATCAGGGATGTTTTGATTCTTCTAGGTTAAGATATGTGCTAAGTTCTCATGATTGTAATCAAAAGGAAGTTAGGCATCTATATATACAATTTTTAGGAGAAGTTCATATTTGTTTTCATACATATATTAGTCAATTTTGGACCTAATTGATCAATCTTAAATAAATATTTGACTTCATCATTGTATTTACTTTGATCGACAAGATTATTGATATCATCATTGTGAATGTGTTCATGATAAAAGTGGAACAAATTATGACTAAAAGGATCTTTTATCTCTACATTTTTATTTTATTTTAGTTGGTACCTAATTTTGGGTGTCATGATATTCAATTAACTTTGATTTTTATAGATTTTATTTCAATTTGAAAATAATTTTGATTCAGTTTGTATCTTATTTCCTTTTTTAGATTTGATTCAATTGAGATGGACTTGGTTTTTTTTATTTAGATTAGTTTTGATATGTTTTGGAATTAAAAATATTGGTTTAATAAAAATACTATTTTATCATGAAAGATAGTAAGTAATGACACTTGTAAAAAATACATCCTATGCTAGTCAATTAGGATTACAGTCAAATATTGGCCCACTGATAGTGCCCCAAAAGGTATGTGGTGGGTGATCTTGGGTAATGTTATGTTCCCAAAACCATTATGCATTTTCATTAAAAATATTCAACTTTAGGGGCATCCTATATATATAAATTACAATATGTTGATTCCTAAATCCATTTAGAGGTGTTGTTTGGGACCTAGGTATTGGTGGATGAAACCACCTCATTTCATGGTGTTGGTAAAACAAACAACCATTTAGTCAATAATGAAAACTCTTCCTTAATTTGTATATCCTACCAAAACATGGGATTTATCTCTATGTTTAGTGATGAAATCCAAGTCATAAAACCCTAATAAATTAAAATAAAGAATGCATGCATTGTTTTTGGTTTCTAAGATTACTTTGCAGCAGAAGGAAAGAGCATATACAACATGGGCCTTCGGTGACACACAATACTTAAATTGTTTTTGATTCCTAATTTTACCTTGTAATGTGAGAGAAGAGCATACATAATATGCAAGTTAGAAAAATACACACACATAAGACTAGAAAATGATATATAAATTAAATGGATTATTTAGATTAAATGATTAGATGTGGGTGTTGGTTTGATTTTATGTCTTTGACTAATGAACCTAAAAATATACCATTAGTAATTTTGGATTATTGGAGTATTTGAAAAGTGTAAACCTACAAATAAAAAAATTATCACATGTATACACTATAACACATATCATAGATATTGTTTAATAGAGTGTAGACATTACCAATAATGCATACATTATTTTTTTTGGCAAATAAATAGAATAAAATTGATAGACATAAACATTGATTCATAGTATGCATGTGATACTTAATAATATTCAAATGCTATAAATAATGTAAATGTTATGATGTTTGCATTAAACTTGAAGTATAAAAATAATAGACAAACCCACACAGACACTACTAGTGATGCAAACATCATGATGTCTACACTGAAATAAAAATAGAGATTATAATGGTATAACATAAAAACTATTATATTCTATGTAGACATTTCCATTTAAGGTGGAGGTATCATTACAAATATTGAAGATGCAACGACATATAAAACATGATTTTGAAGCTAAAATGCCAATTTTGACTCAAATTGATCCTAATTAGGCCTTTGGACCAACTAAGCCAGAAAATATTAATAATCAAAATGAAAAACATATTGTATAAAAATATCCCACCAAGCATTCCAAGAATGTACACACACAAGTTAGATCATAAACATGTTATAAACTCAAATCAACATGAAATATATACTCTAACAAGATAATGCACTTTAGATTGAGGATAAAAAAGAATGAACATATGTTTTACCTTCACCTACCATTGAATATCCTCTTTTATTGTATGAATTGTGCTCATATTGTGATGCTTAGTCAGAGTCACATAATCACTTTGATAACATATCCCCTTGGTGGATTAATGATTGGCTTTATGATTATGTTGATGGCTTGGATGGTTAGATTTCTCAAATGGCAGTCTTGTTAGGCTACATGATCTTGTTGAAAGTGAGGGTAGAGGCTTTTATTTATATTTTTTAATGATGGAAAATGGATTGTTAGATATGATCCAAAATGAAGGGCTAGGATTGATTTAAAATCCTCATTGAATGAGGTAAGTTGACTCATAAATAAGAGGAGTTGAGAATGTAAGGATTTATGTTTATGAATAGTGGCTTGATTTTTAGCTTGTCCCTTATCATTGATATTTTTTGATGTGATGACTTAATTTTTTGATTGGGTTGATTTGATTAAAATTTATTTGATTTATTTTTGATATTTTGAATTTTATAAATTCCATGAATTTTCTTATTAGCATCAGTCAACAAACTAATATGATTAATTAGTTGATTAATCTTGATTTACATTTTTTTGGATTGGATAAGGTTCAAGTGAAATAGGATTAATTGATTGGGGGTGGTGGTAAAATAGTGATAAATTAGGCTAGGTATGTTATATATGGGATTGAGGTTATAGTAGAATGTGATGACAATATTAGGATTACAATATGTCAAGATTAGGGATGAAATGATGATAAAATTAGGTTTTAGAATGGTTTAGTGATTTTAGACCAGGAATTAATGGATTAGATGATGATGATTAATAATGAAACTAAGGTGGCATAATTGGGATGTCTATCCATAGGCACTACATAATAGGTAATGGTATAAATAATCTAAGTGTTTCCACTATCATCCCTTTGTGATGTTGACATGTATCATACTCCTTAACAAATGTTATGATATTTTTATTGATCCCTAGCCAAAAAAATTATGGAAAAATATTTCATAGGTTTTTAAAAAATATGAGTGACCCACGAAATCTAAGGCATGTAACTTGAGCAAATTATTTTGTTAGATCCTAGATCTATAAAACAAGAGAATACGACCTTTGAATCATAAAGATTTGACATCCAAAGTATGGTTAGGTTTAGATGCAGTGCAATGTCAACACACAATATTTATATGATTTATTATGTGTGATTTTCTTGATGCCACTCTTTTTGAATTCCATCCATCCATTTGGCAGTGATGACAAATAAGGTAGACAATTATTCTTATTTTTCATACTATCAAGATAGTGTATCAATAACTAGATTTTGATTTCCATTTATATATGCCATCTCATATCAAACCCCATAAGTTTGGAAACCCATTTTTTTGATCTTGTGAAGAGACCAATTATTTTAAGTATTTAAGGCTTTGATGATATTTTTTTATACAAAATTTTAGTTCACCTAGTATGGGAACCACTTACTAACTACATAGAGTACAATAATCAATTTTTAGTACATTAACCATGCTAAATTGCATCTAGCCAGTAATTTTATGGTGATGGTGAGAGGTAATTTGAATTTCATTTAAATAAAACCAATTCCATTTCTGCAAGCATCACTTTTAGTGACAAATGTTTTTGAGAGATATGACATGACCAAAATAGGATAGAAACTAGTATATGAATTAATATTGATAGATATGACATTCAAGGATACATTTAAATATAAAATAATAAAATTGATTACAATGACTTCATAAATGACATATGCTAAATATAATAATTATAATAAAGGGATGATTACTTATTTATTCTAAATAACTATTTAAATTTTATTTTATTTTGACAATGGAAAATAGATTAAAGTATGCATGTGATTTCTTAGGTTTGGGAACTATGTTTATATTTGTTCAAGTCTAGTTCCATTAGATCTAGGTTAGTATCAACTATCAATATTAACTTGAGTGTTTGGTAATGATCTATGACAAAAGGTGGGTCTATGATCATATGATCACCTTTGCCTATTTTTGAAATCTTTATATGTGCGATGTTGAAATTTGATGATGTAAATAACTCTAGAAATCAATTTCCTTCATATTGAAACTAGGTGTGCTTGTGGGGCCTAGAAACTTGTGAAAAACTAGAAAAATATAATGGGATGAGATGACCCTAATCACACCCATTTATGATTGACTATTTCCTACATATGCTATACTCCAAGGAGGGAAATCAAGTCACATGTATTTCTCCAACCTAGTGTGATTATGCAATTATACTCCTTCGCTATGTGAATGCAGATAATGATTTTGATTTGATACTTGAAAATGCTTGATTTGACTTAGATTTAGTGTGATTTATACTTTTAATATGACTAATATTAGATATGTTATCCACTAAGAGGCCTCAAGCACTTTTATACAAAGAGGGGTATATTTTTTGTAGAATTGGCTAGATAGAATCCCCTATAAGCATCTTCATGGTGTCTAGGTTTAGGCATAGAAGTGTGCTCAAGTTTCAATTTGGAGCATGAGAAGAGTGAACATAGTTTCTATAGGCGGTGTTTTTAGATCTTCTAATTAGTCTTCAAACATAAACAAAATATGGTAGAGTTGTAGGACATTGGGGTTTGGAGAGGTTTTAGACTATGAAGAAGATCAATTTAGGGATTCAATATCTCTTATAGCCTTCTCAAGGTTCAATCTAAGTTTGGTGAAATAAATTTGTTAGAGGTAAAATCCATTAATTGAGGGTGAATCAGTGATGGAAAACAATCCAATACAATTTATAAACCCTTGAAAATACTTAAGCATTCAACACAAGCATTTATGAAGCATACAAATCATTCATATAAGTGAATAATAAACATAATGCAAGATCATATACACAATATAAGATCTATGTGGGAAACCCTCTTGGGGAATAAAACCCACTCTCAAGACTACAAACATATGGACTACTATCCTATAAGATGATCATAAATAAGATACTGATCAAGTCCTTCTAATCGAGAACCTTTGGTTAAGTCCTTCTGATCAAAGGTATTTAGTGAAAACCTATTTCATAAGGAAAAACTACCCATAAGGAATATCAAGTCCTTTATACCTTCCTTGATAAGAACACGACCACTTTAGAATTGATGTATTAAACACCTAATCATGGATCTCTTGATTATCAGACCCCTACACAAACTCTCTCTCTATTCTCAAACAAGCCTCTCACATAGGCATGTCATTAACTCTTTCCTTCACATAATCTGCACACTTAAGCCTCTTCACATATCCAAAAACTGTAAGACCACTATCTTGAAATAAAAAACATGATCTATAGATTATACACATAGTCCTTAATCTCCTCTTCTCATTGACACAATATCTGGGCACTCTCACTCTCCTCTACTTTCCTTCTCTCTCCAACTTAATCAAATGTTTCACACTTACAAGTCTATAACCCAACACATTTTTGGTTTCACTATATATAGATAAATCATGAATTATCAATTCTATTAATAATCCTTGATGGACACAATACATGCCTTCACCTTTAAAGCATCTCACATGGGTCACACTTAAGCACAATCCCCTTTCAAAATAGGCCTAAGTCATTTTTAGGTCCTATGGAGACCCATTCAACTATTTGACACTTATCTAAGCATCATAAGAACACATGACCATTTATAAATATATATATCCACTCCTTATGTCCCCTACAACATCCTTAAATAATCATAATCATTTAAAATCACCTCTATGTATGCTCAAATAATTGAAACGTAGACCTTATACATAAGAATACTATTACCGAACATATAGTCAAATTCTTAAGCATTATTCATAATCAAGATAGATTAATAACACCTCTAAAATATTCACATAGCATCCTCATGGAGTCTAAAACACTCCAAAATAGCCAATTAACATTGAAACATCATAATAACATCTATAAAAACTTGAATATCCATCTTGGATCATTTACAAAATGTATATGAAAACATAGTCAAATTTGGATCTCAATATCTTTGTATGTACACAATTTCATATATTCAAATCCATATAGCTAGATGTGCCTTGTTTTCCTTTATCACTTTGATTTTTACTACAATAGTAAATTCAAATTATATTAAAAGTTATGGTCTAAAAACTAGACAATGGTCTTTCCTTTATAAATTTAAATATTCAAATGCAAATGGTCATAATTAAACTTTGAATACTATGCTCACATCTTGTGTCCTTTCACCTTAGATCAAATACGCTCCATCGATATTGATTTATCTTTAAGATAAAGGTGCTAATGCTTAGATGTTAAATAATAGTCACTTTGGCCTCATTTCGTGTAATCTCATAATGTTGATTCCACATGATCCATCAATCTCTGTGGATCAACTTGATATTTAATGATCAATTATCACCATTTGATCAATCTATATGAATTCCTAATCGCCATTAGATCCTTATCTTGTACCTTTATTTAGACATTAAACATCATGCACCTATCCTCATCTCATTACTTCCTGACTTCTTGGAGCAATGTGCACCATTGATCTTGCTCAAGATTTAACACTTTTAAAAATGAATAAGTATGGGGACCCTTTCAATATTCCTAATTAGCCATTTTCGATCCTTAATAATCCTTCTATGCTTTGACATAGGATCTCAAATTTGAACCATATGATATCCTCAAATAGGAGAATCCAACCATGTGACACATTACTCCTAGAATGCTTGCACATGCGAGATATAACTTCATTAAAATTCCTTCTCAAAAAATTCTATCACAGAGACAACAATGTCAAAACCTACCTAAGAGGCTAACTTTGAGCAAGCATAACATTTTTTGTGCTTCAACACATCATCTATAATATAGCATGATTAAACTATGCTCAAAATTGAATAAACCCATATGATCAGATTTTATTGACACCTTTACACATCTAATATATAACACCATCAAAATTCTCATTCAAATCTTTCTATCACATTACAAAATTAAATTATGGGAAAACCTAGTCAAACTTCTTGGAAGCCAAACTTTGCATATGCCTATCTTTTGACATGTTACATCACATGATCTAAATATTAGTAAAAATAAACTAGGCACAAAAATGAACAAACCCATATGATCATTTTATCTTGACACCTCTACACGTGTGAATGATGAACTCATAAACATGCTTACTCATCTCTTATTGGCCATTTTGATAATTTGTCTATTGTAAAATAATGAATTCTAAATGAGAAGCCAAATTTACACCCTCATATCTTTAACCATGATTCAATGCATGAATTGAGATCTAACACATAATAACTAGGTACAAATGTGATCAAAACCATATGACCAACTCTCCTTGACTCATCTCCATCTGATAATGGTGACATCATCAAACTACCTCCTTAGATTTTCTACCACTAGACCTAAACTATCTAGATGAAAACTATGGAGTACCAAATGAATTTCAATTATACACACAAGCTCTCAAAGAATAGTTAACATCTTAGGGACATATTTCACATGATCCAATCACCATACTCATCCCTAAACATCTCTAACTAGACAAACTATGGAGATCAACCAAGCCAACATCAAGCACACTAAGACAAGCACATTGCACACTTTGTCATTGTCACTTGGGATATCAAAGCATTTCATCCACTCACTAAGACATATCTATGACATTACTAAAAAATCTCCAAGAAAGTTAGAAAATCAAAAGGCTTATCAATTTTTCAAAGTTATCCTTTGTGGGTTTTGGCAAGGAAGTGATCTTCATATTTCTTGTCAAAAAAAGTTATATTTTGTATGGAGTGTCTGGACAAAGTCTAAAGACTTTAAAAGACTTGTCTAAGCATTTTAATGTTTGAGAAAAGTGTGTCTTGATTATTCAAAACTTTTACATTGATAATTTTCACAAAGGATTTAGGTTTTTGTGAAGGTTTAGGTATTTTAAATAATTATTATGATGATAATTTATGTGAAGGTTAGGTATTAGAAACAATTGTTCTGACAAAATCTACCACAAAATATGTGATGACAAAAGTCACGAAGAAGAATAATCTCATTGTCATGAAGATTGTGTCAAAATGTTTATGCGAAAGCTACATGTAAAATTAGTGAAAGACAAAGGCTCAAACAAAACATGTGAAGATTGAATCTTTAGAATGAATAAGTTGAATTTTTGCATGAATGGAAATTTGAAGAAATCTTGAAGACTTTGGAAAAAATGTTCATGTTTTTAGGTCTTCGAATAAAATGTTGCAATTTTGTTAGAATAAAAGTTGAGAGAAAAAGTTCCAAAGACTTTGTGAGAATTTCCTAAGCATTTAGGTCTTCAATAAAATTATTTTTGACTAATTAAACCTTTTACAAAGGCAAAAACTCTAAAGACTTAAATAAAAATACTTGTGAAGGTTTAGTCAAAAGTTTTATAAGGTACAAATATAGTAAAAGTTGTGAAGACCCATAGCTGAGTGAAGTGCATGAAGATAGAAACCCCAAAAAACTACCATGTGTCCTCAAGATAATGTAGTAGATCTATGTTTATAGGTGTCTTCTTATCATGATGATGTCTTACCAAACTAGCTCAACAATGTTGAAGAATCTCTTATAGGTTTGGGAGCTATTATGGTAGAGAATATAGTGGTGGAGAAATCCAGGGTATAATTCTCATTATTCATGCATGAAATATGCATTCAATGGGAATTAAAATCTAAATATGGCATAGGAGGCTATGAGTGAGAAATGTATGAGGACTAAATATGGTTTGTAACTTCTAATTCATGATAAAACAGGCTTATTGCTTGTTAAAATTGAGAACATGGGATATTTAATACCATATAACGGAAAGTGTCAACTTTTAACTCTTATATTGAGAAGGGATGTCAGTTTTAGGAAGATAGGATGAATCATAAAAGGACAAAAAACTCCTACACCACCTTTCATGAATCCATAATCAAGAAAATCCAATGCATGTATAATGGGAATCTAGGATTGTTTTATCATTAATCTTTGATGCTGTAATTATTCTCATGATTGGATGATAGACATCATGAAACTATTCACATCCTCCTTATCTTTCTCCTCTCTATTCTCCTATATGTATTTTTTCAAGTGAACTAGAAAGGATCCTCCATATGAGTATGGTGAATCCTTACTCCTTTTATAATCCCTTTGAATCACTAGATTACTGATTTTTACCTTCTTTTATGACCACATTTAGTGTGTATTCATGAATGGTTAATATTATGATGTGATGATTTATTTATCCTTATTTTTTGTCCCATTTTCTCACCCCTATGTAGTTTAAAGTCACTCTTTCAGGTTTTAGTTAGTTTCATATCCAATTCATGCATTAATTATCAGTGGAGATCTTTCCTCCCTCCTAATTGTACATTGAATCTCTAGACCCTTTACAAAATATTGATGTAAAAGGATCATATTAAGAGTTATGTAGTGTTAATTTAGTTATGTTATGATTTTTTTCACCTATAAATGAGTGGTAGTGGTTAATACATTTGGTGCATCATCTCATTTGATTTCATGTTAAGTTTCCCTCTCTCTCTTTTCCTTGCAGTTGAAGAGGTATAGTGTTAGTCTTAGGTGTAGCATCAAGGCAAACAACCTTCTCTAGAGATTCACTCCACTATTTAGCTCACCCAAAACCTAAGAGTGTTTTCATTATGACAATTAGGTGAGGATACTTGAAACATGTCCTTAAAAGGTGCGACTCAAAGTGACAATAGTTTATGACACACTTGGTAGGACCGTTTGATGATCCTTACACCATCCATTGAAGGGTTTGGTGTGTTATTCAATACATATTTCCATTCAAAGTATTTTATTCCACACCATGTCAAATCTAAGTATCACATATAATAGTTTAAGTAGTTTGAGTGATTAAATATATGTCTTTTCACACCCCATTCTATGAAAATGATGCTATTATAATTTACTATTTTCCATATTAGATTGAAAATGCTATTGGTTTTGTCCCAAATAACTTTATATTAGTAAGATATAATCATTATCATAGTGTTTACCTCCCTCCCAACCCTACTCAGTATTTTTGGAAACTTTCTCATCCTTATGATTAGACTTTTGAAGGCTATGTTACTCCCAATCAATATTATGAACCTCCTAATCAACTCCAAGAAAGTCTTAGATATACATTTCTATATTTTTATAGATAGATGAGGGAGATTGAAAGAGAGTAGGAGTAGATTAAGTAGCAGGAAGATCTTTATTATCAAGCTTATCTCCATCATCATAATGCAAGCGAGAAAGGAAGACTACATGAGGAGTGCTTGGATAGGTAGATTACAACCAAAGAGGAACATATGCATCAAATATGTAAGTAACTAAAAAAAGTTGAACCTTAGTTAACCTCCTATATTATGAGTTTTAGATAATATTCTCCCACCATATCTTTGGTTTAACCCACTCAAAAGGAGGCTTCCACATTCAATATACCAGGCTTCAAGTAGGGGAAACCTTTTAAACTTATGAGTAAGTCTCTTCAACCCCATATCCAATTCAAGAGTATCCCATAATTCCTTATATTTGTATTCCACCAAGTGGACCTTCTCACCCTCCCAACATCTCACTTTTTGAATAATTCCAATTGTATGGAACATAAATGCAGATCATCCAAGGGAAGAAGAGAGTTTTTATAAAATACACTTGAGATAAAAGGAAGAAAATTAGTCTTATTGGCACACTTTTGATGAATACGAAAGTAATATTGAAGAAAGAGAATAAAATATCATCACCAAGATGATGTTGTGAAGAGTTTTCCAGTCCTCATGGAAGGTACTAGTTTGGGTACATATTATATTGGAGAAACTAATGATAAATGTTTAGTAAGTGGTTTATCTAAACCCTTTGAAGAGGATACCCAAAGTAGTATTTATTTTCATGAGGAAGTACACATTATTTTAGACTTGATGGAGCATATTAAACATAATGAAAATGTTGTTATAGAAGAAGAGGACATCAATTTTTTTGAAGAACTACCACTTGTTATGATGGAGGAGGACCTTGAGAGAGGATAAAATATCTAAAAACATGTGCTTTAGGAAGGAATCCCTAATAATTTTGACATTATTTTTTGGGCACAAGCATATTCACAATAAGGGGACACTACTCATCCTAATATTATTGCACTAGTTGAAGAGGCTCTTAATGATTCATTTGAGTAGGCCAAGGACTATTTTGATTTTTAAGTACATAGTGAATAAGGTGTAGAATTTAGTTCCTTATCCATTTTTTATGTTCACACCTCCATACCATCCCCCATGAATCCAAAATAAGATCTAAATGATCAAAAAATAAGTGAGAGATAGTTACATGACTTGTTTGAGGTCTTAGCAGTAGGTTATATGCCTCTGCATGGGAACTATAATCTTGCTAAAGTTGAGGATAGTTTTGGCAAATATATTAGCAAACAAGAGAAGGGAAATACTTTAAGACTAACATTTTAAGAGTCCAATTCTCTTGATATTAATTTGTTTAATGTTTTCAATATTGGTTATAAACTCCTTGATCAGTTTGTAGACCTTAAAGAAGATGACATTCCTAAAAATGACCAAAGAGAATACCCCAATGAAGAGTGATAACAATACCTTTAGATCAATACAGATATTGATACTCCTTATAGGCCTACATCTCCTAGTGAAAACATTGATAGGGTGGTTAACAAGATTGGATAACATGCTCATGAGGATGGTTTTTACAATTTTAACATGTTTGGTGAACTTTCTTTCTCCATAAATAAGAAGTAATTGCATTTCCTTCTACCCCAAGGGAAGAATTAAAGAAGGAGAGAGAGGTTGGGACTATCAACTTATTTGATGAGATGCCACTTTATGTGATGGGGGAATAATTTGAATATAAATAAAATGTGAAAAAGGAATATGTGATTCAATAAGAAAACCCTAATCAACTCAAGATTAGTTTGTAGTAAAAAACAAGTAGCATGGGGTCAAAAATTTATTTGAAATCCCAAAATTAGGCTATGTTCCTCTTTAAGGGGACTATAGTTTGATTTAGATTGAAGAGTGAAACTTTGGGAAAAAAATCAAGAAATAAGAAAGGGGAATCCCATTTAGTCTTCTCAAGGGTTAGGTTTAGTTGTTATTTATTTATTTGATATTTTCAATGATGGCTATCAACTCCTTGATGAGCTTATAGACACTTGTATACTCCTAAAAGATAATGAAATCCTATTTGGGTCTCATCTTGACATATTTTTAGCCAACATGTCTCACCTTGATGAATGTTTTCACATTAATAAATGGTTTATGAAATTGTTAGAGATATCGATTACCATAAGTGAGTCATTAAAATTTCAAGAGGCTCATGGGGTTTTTATCATGTCTCTAGATGCAAAAAAGCCACCAAAAGGCTCATTTGAATTGAAGGGGATATATGGCCTATATGAACCACTCCCGATCAAATAGGGAAATCCAAGCCTTGATCAAGATGGGCCCAAGTGGGTATTTGTTAACAAAGACATCTCTCTTAAAGCCAACAACTTGCATCAACCACCTAAGGAGTAAGCATTCACCCTACTATGTTTATCATATAATGACATGTTGGCACATAATGGAGAAGATTTAAAAGGTTTCTAGTTTGATCCATGTGGGATAGAGTTGTGTTGAAACTTTGTACATAGTAGGTTAGTTATATTTGATTTTCATAAGTGATGATGCATATTTGATTTGAGTAGGTCTAGTTGTTTTTTCATAATTTGTTATTGTCCTTTGTTTATCTATTATGTGTGTGTTTGAGGGAAATAATGAATATTTTCAATACATCTGATGCTGGACCAATATGTTATAGTCATGTTTCCATCTTTAGAATGAGTGTGTTGATTGTTTACAAGACTATGTGCCCAATGAATGCATCAAGGCAACTGGTCTAGGTGTTTATAAAAGTAAACATCCTTGGTAATTCACCAAATTATTAGTTATTTTATCCACCAATAGGCCTCAAGAACCTATATACAAAGAGGTGTACATTTTTTTAGAATTAGCTAAATAGAATCCCTTACAAGCATCTTCCTGGTGTCTAGGTTACGGGCATAAAAGTGTGATCAAGTTTTAATTTGGACCATGAGAAGAGTGAGCACAATTTATACATGTTGTGTTTGTAGATCCTCTAGGCAGTCTTCAAACACAAAGCAAAACATTATAGAATTATAGGCCATTAGGTTTGGGAAATGTTTTTAACTATGAAGAAGATTAGTTTAGGGATTCAAGATTGCCTATAGGGATTTCAAGATTTAGTCAAAGTTTGGTGGACTGGCTAAGTAAGAAAAGCAAAAGATTTATAAGGTTTTTACATTGGTCTTCACAATTTTTGGCAAGGAAGTGGTCTTCACATTTATTGTCAAAATATAGTTATATATTTTGCACAAAAGAGAGTCTACATAAAGCTTGAAGACTTCACAAGATTTTTCTAAGCATTTTACTCTTCAGGAAAAGTGTGTTATGACTAGTCAAAACGTTTCTAATGATAATTTTCATAAAAGCTTTAGGTCTTTAGAATAATTATTGTGACACAATCTATATGAAGTTTTAAGTCTTTGGAAAAATTATTATGACAATAATTTTTGTGAAGTTTTAGGTCTTCAGAACAATTATTTTGACAAAATCTACTACAAAATATGTGACAACAAAATTCATGAAGAAGAAGAAGCTTATTTTCATGAAGATTGCATTAGAATGTTTTCATGAAATTTGTAGGTAAAAGTTTTGGAAGATAAAGGCCTAAATAAAACTTTCAAAGATTGGGTCTTCATAATGAATAAGTTACAAAAAATTCATGAATGGAAGTTTGTAGAAATATTGAAGACTTTATAAAAAATATTCAAGTTTTTAGGTCTTTAGAGAAAATGTTACAATTTTTTTGGAACAAAATTCATGAAGAAAAGTTCCAAAGTCTTTTCGATAATTTATTAAGTTTTTAGGTCTTTGAGAAAATTATTTACAACTATTCATAACTTTTATGAAGATAAAACTTATGAAGACTTGAAGCAAAATATGCATAAATGATGAGTCTAAAGTTTTTCAAGGTGTAAAGACTCATAGTTGAGTGAAGTGTGCAAAGCTAGAAACCATGAATAAATACCCCATGTCTTTACAATAATGTGGAAGATTAGAATTGATAGGCATTTTCTCATCACAAAGATGTCTTAACCGATTGACTAAACATTTATTGAAGAATCTCTAATAAGTTTGGGAGCTATTATGGTAGAGAATATGGTGGTGGAGAAATCTAGGGTGCAAGTCTCATTCTCAATGCATTAAATATGTCTTCAATGGGAAATAGAAGCCAAGTATGGCGTAGAAGGATACATGTGGGAAATTAATGAGGAATAAATGTAGTTTGTAACTACTAATTCATGACTAAGCATGGATTTTGCTTTTCTAGAATAAATCTATGGGCTAGTTAACACCATATGGAGGCAAGTGTCAACTTGTAACTATTATATCGATAAGGGAGGTTAGTTTCAAGAAGATATGATGAGTCATATAAGGTCAAAAAACTCCTATGCCACCTTTCATGAAGCCATCATCAAGTAAAGCCAACACATGTAGAAAGGGAATTTAGAACTATTTTATCATTATTATTTGAGGTTGTAAATTCTCTCATAATTAGATGACAACCATCAGGAACTTCTCCAAATATTCCTTCTCTCTCCTCTCTATTCTTCTATATTTATTATTTCAAGTGAATTGGAAAGGATCCTCCACATGAGTATGGTGAAGCCCTACTCCTTTTGGAAGCCATCTGAATCAATATATGACAAATTTTTACCTTCTTCTATGATTATATTTAGTGTGTATTCATTAATGGCTGATCATATCATGTGATGATTCATTTTTCCTTATTTGATGTCCCACTTTATCACATCTATGTAGTTTGAATTCACTATTATATGTTGTCATTGGTGTCATGTCTAATTTATGCATTGATTATTAGTGAAGATATTTCATCCTTCCTAGTTGTGCATTGAATATTTAGCCCCTCTATAAAATATTGATGCAAGAGGATCATATTAAGAGTTGTGTAGTGTTAATTTAATTTTATTGTGCATATTTGCACCTAAAAATTAGTGTTAGTGGTCAAGACATTTGGTGCATCATCTAATTTTCTTTCATGTTAAGTTTCTCTCTCTCCCTTTTCCTTGAAATTGAGTAGGTTTAGTGTTAGTATTAGGTGTAGCATCAAGGGAACTAACCCTTTCTAGAGATTCAATCCACTATTTAGGTCACCCATAATCTAGAAGTGTTTCTATTTTGTCAATTGGTTGGGGAGACTTGAAACACCTCCTTAAAGAGTGCAACTCAATGTGACAACAACTAATCCTAGTGAGTGATTCTTAATTTAGGAAGAATAGGGTAGATTTTTTCAATGTGAAATAGTGTATAAATGTGTACTAGATAAGTCCCTGAGTCCCTTATCAAGTGAGGCCTTTATATATATATATATATGAATATGAGTCTAAATAGTTAATTTTTCACACCACCTAAACATAAGTAAAATATGATGATCCTAAGGAGATATTTGATTTTAAAAGTTTCCATTTTTGGAGAGGGAAAATAACATTAAGCCCCATTCAATATCAACTATTGATATTGACCCAATATGATGTTATTTACCTATGTAGAGGAAGAATGAATTGAAGGTTTGTGGATATCTGTACATGATAGTATTTATAAATTCAAGGGTCAAACTCATAATAAAAGGGTCAAACTCATAAGGTAGCATGTATGTGTGACAAAAATGAGGATTGGGACCATATTTATGCATGTAATTCCTACCTAGTAAATATATGATAAAATTTTCATTGTTCTATACTTGATAATATATTTTAGTATCTATAAATTCTCACCTTTTATTATAGTAATGGAGTTACTAGAGTACAAATTATATATATATATGAGTGTGTAAAAACACTTATTATTTGTTAGGAAGCCCCAATTATGTAGGTAAATTAATAGTAAAACCTATAAAAAAATATATGCAATCAGTATCCATGAATTGAAATTAAAAAGTTTGAATTTGAAAATTAAAGATCAAAGAAGAAGCACACCTATGTGTTGCTTAAAACTATGTTTCCCTTGCAACTTGTTAGTGATGATGCTTCCTTGTTGAAGGAATTAAGAATTTTGCCCCTTTACTATAACACATGAAGAGTGGAGTGATTGTTCCCCAAATTTATGTATCTATGCAAGGATTTGAGTTAGGATCACAACATGTCCCTACCCTCATATTGTGGGAAGAAATACACAATGTACTAACCCAAATAAATACCCAAAAATGAATGGGGAACCACATGATGTGGTTTCTAAATGTAAGATTAAATCAATTATTGTAGATGGATTATCATTTAAATTGTATAATTTCATTAAATTTCACTACATATAAAATAAAAAAATTCCATGCCCACATCATGTCCTTAGATTTAATTGTCTAGTTTTGTTTAAGTTCGTTCAAGTTCACTCAATGTAGAATAAATGCATGATATAAAGAGAATGAATATTGTTCATGCCCCCATCATGATCTCATTTTAAATAAGTGTGAATGGGAATGACAACCATTTGTGATTTAATTTATGAGTTGTATTATTATTTATGTGTATGAACTAGTATCATGCCTCATGAATTTGAATGTGTGTATATGTGTATGAATAAATATCATACCCTTTGAATTTTTTAAAAATAATATAATATGCTATGAATGTATATGTTGAATCTAAGAACATGTATCTGAAATAAATGTATATGTGAAAAAATTAAATATTATTTATTTAAATGATGTATTTATGCTAATGCATATCCACCCATTTGTGTATAAATATGTACTCAAGTCTTTGTAAAGTGGGCGCATATAATCACATAATCTATATTGATGTGCCAATATATTTCATGTGATTGAACTCATTTAATATCTAAACCATTTTAAATATGATTTTTTATTCATGGAGGCTTATGTCTTTAATAAATGCTTACTATAATTCCTCTTTTTAATATGAGGAATTTGTCATGTAAGTTACTCATGTCAAAGAAAGAGTTAACTATATCATTTCATGTGTAGAGATATTTTCATGTATAATCATGTGAACATGTGGAGATTATGTTACCATAATAATTTTAGACAATATTTATGAATTATATATCACCTCAGTATTGTAGACTTGGAAAATATAGACCTTGGTTATTTCTCTCAGTTTTATACCTTTTCCCATTGTTAAAAGGCTCACATTTAATATCTTTATGTATTTATTACTTATCTCTTAAGTATGACCAAGGTTATTCTAATGGCTCAAACCTTCTATCATGATCAACATGTTATAAACTTGTTTATCTTTTGTTTCTACAAGTTATGGACCTCTACCTATTTTTTAACTACATGAACACTTGCGTCCTAGTTAGATGCATACATCAATGCTAGTGTCCTATCCCAACATAAGTGATCACTCCCTTAAATTCATCTAATTTACAAATAAAATGTATCCCTATGGTCAACCTAAGTGATTTAATGAAATATATTTCCAAAGGGGATTTGTATATATACAAGATAAATCATCATTCATTATTCACATATCATATACTAAATAGCTCATAAGGAAACTTACCAAAAATATTCAATCAAGAATTCAAGTGAGAAAATCTTCCCTATTTATCCATATTTCCATATCACTCATAGGTAAAACACATATATAGGTCTAAATTACTAAATATTATCCCATGAGAAATACTTTCCAAGTTACAAACTAGGTCACTATTGTACTTGCTTATCATATATTGCATCCTTATGCACACACAAGCCCACATATAGGGGATAGCTACATGAGTCTAAGGCCCTCTTTAGAGTAGTGGAAATGTAGATATAAACCACTTATAGATGGTTTTTTAGGGTTATCTTGACACCATGATCCCACTAATCTATTTTTCCCAATCATTGTGAAGATGAATAACTAGGGTTTTGATTTTGATAAGTAGTGACAACACATAATGTAGATTTGAATGCAGTAGAGAAAAGGAGACATGGAACCTATAAAATTACAAGTGGTTTAATTTATATCCATTAGGTATTCCATAATTTAAACCTACATCCATGTTAGATAGAAGAATCAACACAACCATCTGAGATTGATGTAAGTGTTTGAGGTCATAGAGGTTAAATTTTAAGAATTTGATGATTGATCTAGAATCTAGATCTAGTCTATTTCCATACGATCTAGATGCACATAGTAATCTAGCTAAATACCATTATTTTTTCTAGTTATTAAAATATCAATCATTGGTTTACAAGGAGTGAGAACACATAATATAGATTTGAATGCACCATAGTAAATGAGACATAGAACCCATAACATTCTAAGTGATTGCATCTAGATCCATAAGGTATTCCATACTAGAAACCTACATCTACATTAGACAAAAGCATCAACACAACCATCTAAGGTTGGAATAAGTGTCTAAGGTCATAGAGGTCAAATTTTAATAACATGATGATTGATCTAGAATCTAGATCTAGTCTATTTCTATATTATTCCACATCAGATCTTAATGCACATAGTAATCTAACTAAGTACCATTATTTTTTCCCATCTATTACAATATCAATAATTGATTATACATACTATTTTTAGCATATCATAGTATTTAAACTCGGAATATTGTTTATTTGAGATTGAAAATTAATTAACCTACTCTAGTGATAATTTATCACCCTTATGCCCTAGGCTATCTCTATCCCCTTTAACTCTAGATTCATTAATCTATATTTTAGGGCTAAACATTTAGTGAACCCGACCTTTGGTCTTCAAAATCTAGGTTAATCTAAGGTTTCATGTTTTGTTGTTCTTGATAGCTAATTTATCTGATTATAAAATATTTCTAATTTTCAAATCATATTTCATTTTCTATCAATATGTTTAATATGAATATATGTTTTACTTAATTTTACAATATGTCGTTGTAGTTGTTACTTGTTATGTTTCATGTATGGTGAATTCAATTAAATATTTGAGTTCAAAACTTGGTCATTTCAAATCTAATTCATTATTACATAATTCTTACTACCATAATATTTAAAATGAACTTCTACCTATGTTTAACCCTAAAATATAGATATGGGGGATCCAGGGTTAAATGGGTAGATATAGTCTAGGGCACAAGGATGGTAGAATATCTGTAAAACTTGTTAATTATTTGTGAAACTCAAATAGAAAATATAATAAATTTATCATGTTGAGATATGTTAAAGATAAAAAGTACAACTATGTTATATATTATAATGATAATGAAAATAAGATACTTATCTAGTTATAATTCAAATATAGATATAGATCTGGAACATCTAAAAATTAGACTAGATCTAGATTCTAGATCAATTGCTTGATCCTAGAAATTGTACCTCTATAGCTACAGATATTTGTGTCAACCTAGGATGGTTACATCAATAATATTGTCTAACTAAGATGCTATTATACAATACATAAAACCTAATGAAATTAGATGTAACCATATGGGCGATTCTAGGTTTTATGTGACTTTTAATTTGTTGAATTCAAATTTGGGTCATGGACTAATGCTCCTTTTCAAATAGTAAAACCCTAGTTATTCATCTTCATAGTGGTTATGGGAAAAATAGGTTAGTGGGAACATAGTGTTAAGCTATCTAAAAGACCCCTCTATCAATTATTTATACCTATATATCAAATATTATGAAGAGGGACTCAAACTTGTGTGGTTCTCCCCTATGTGTTAGCTTGTGTGTGAATCATGCAATTTATAATAATCAAGTACAACATTAACCTATATTTTAACTTGGAAAATATGGATTATATATGGATACTTTAGTATTTTAGACATATATATATATATATATATATATATATATATATATATATATATATATATATATATATATATGCTATCCCTATGTCTAATATGGAAATAAACAAAAATAAGGATTTTTTGCTCACTTTAGTTCTTGATTGAGTGTTTTTGGTAGGTTACCTTAGTCTTTTATAGGGATGTTCTAGGTTTTTGAATGATTGAGGGTTGATTTTATATTTATATAAATCCTTTTGGAGAATATATCACATTAAATCACTTAGATTGACCATAAGAGTAATTTTTATGTGAAAATTAGATGGATTTAGGGGATTGGCCACCTATTTTGGGATAAGACACTTATATCGATGTAGGTATCTGATTGGAATGCAAGTGTCTAGGTAGTTGGAAGATAAGTGTAGGCTTATAAATTTTAGAGAAGGAAGATAAACAAGTTTATAACATTTTGGGAAAGAAAGAAGGTTTGATTCATCAAAATAACATTTTTCCAACTAAGAGGTAAAAAATTAGGCATAGAGAGATAGTGTATGCGAGCATTTTGGCAATGGGAAAGGTATATAAGTTAAAGGTAAATCTATGGTATTTATTTTCCATGTTTACAAAATGTTATATATAATTCATAAATAGTGTCTACATTCCCCCCTTTAATATAGTAATGAGATTGATATTTTAAAGATAAAGGGATGCATACCTGGGTGCGCATAACACACTTTGTATTTGTTTGAGTATAACTTGAGTGCTTTGCTAGTGACTAACCTATAACTAAGAGAATGTTACATTTTTAATCATTGCATATAATATGAAATTGAAAGCATTGAAATTGAAAGAGAAAAAGGTTTAAGAGTACACCTATGTTTTGATGAAACCATCTTGCCTTTTGGTAATTTTATTTGAAAATCTATATCATTATGAATCATTAGAGTTAATATTAGGAGAAATATAAAATCTAAAAAGTGAATATATATAAAGAGATAGAGATATATTAGAGGACACATGACTCCAACATTGGGTAAAATGTGAGTTGTCACATGATAGTTGAGATTAGCTCAACTATGCAACCCAATCATACTTATAACCTAGTGATCATGAGTGAACCAAGTCAACTCACACTATACAACTAGCGAGGTTGGATGATGTAATCAATTCCATCTTATAAAATTGGAAATATTAAGTGATGTAATCACCTCAACCATACCAAAAGTGAACCAACCCTTGTACTAAATTATCTCAATATAGTCCATAAAATTCCTACCCAGTGGGTGATGATAGTCCCTAAAAGTGTTGGAAATTTGAAAATAATTTGATTTTACATTATTACACACACATTGCATAGTATATGCACCTTAAATATTTCCTATGATCAAAATTTATATAAAATGGTACTAATAAATATAATTCTAAAAAAAATGTGTATCTAAATTGTATGCCTATGAATTTGGCCAATTTGAAACTATGTAAGTGTGGAGAACATGTTTCCAAAACATTACCCCACTATAATCTAAAATTGAAAAATTGTGTAAGTGCCAATGTGGAAGACATGTTTCCAAAACATGCCCCCACTATAATCTAAGTATGTTGATTACTGAATAAGTGTGGATAATAGGTTTCTAAAACATGCCCTCACTGAATCTAAAATTATGATAAATATAGAGAACATGTTTTCAGAACATGCCCCCACTAGAATATGAATATATGAAGTGATGTGAAATCCATGCCTTTATGGCATGCCTCCGCTAATATACCCAAAATTTGATGTAAGGATAAGTAACATATGTTAGTTACCTTATCTCAAAAGGATAATATAACCATGTAAATTGTGAATATATCATGTAGCATATAGGAGAATCATTTCTAGGTAGATATATCATTGAAGTGTGAAGAATGTGATCACACCAAGTCCTATTATGCATTATATGAATTATCTAATTATACAGATAGTAACAGTACAATATAAAAAAGCAATCAAACACACACATAAGAGCACTCAAACGTAAATCAAAATATAATGGTCAAAGGAGACCACAAATAGGGGAAATGTTTAAAATACCACACAATTTAAGAGACATGACTTAGTCAAATGTCCATAAAGAAATAAATTACATATTCAAATGTCAACATACAATAAATAATAACATATTATGATTTTAAAGAGGAAAAAAAAGGCATGGGGGTTCCAAACAATAGAACATATTCAAATTCTCAAACAATAAAGATACTAACAAGGCAAAATACTCAAGGAAGTGCATAAATGAAATCATAAGCAACTGACATAAACATATCATACTAATATCTGGATATATGTGTTAAGAAAAATGTAAGTATATATCATATCAAGTACACTATAAAATATATAAGCATGGATAAAGGCATGAGTAAGTATATATAGGATCTCAAACATGATAATGTAAATCTGTCATCTAATGATATAACCTATATGTATCATGATCAAAGAAGTAGATTCCCTCAATATTTAAATGACATGAGTAGAGGGAAGGCCCAATATTTGACAAGTGCATATATCATGTATTTGTGTATGCTTTTATGACACTCAAAAGATGTGTGAAATACATGTATATAGAAAATACTTATATGCCATTTACCAATATGGAACTAACAACATATATGCCAAGGAGATAATATAACATGTAAATGGTGAAAATATGTTTATATTTTTGAAGTTAATTGATTTTTTTGGTATTGAATATGTGAGACCTTGTAACCTTAATTTGGATCTTTTAAATTGTTTGAATCATGGTTGGATAAGTGGAAATGGTACATATCCCATTCCTATTCACTTTTTAAATGTGTATTAGAAGAACCAATGTTATCATTTGGAATATGGATCAATTTGCCTTCATGACCTTGATTTTGGTCAATTTTTGTTTCCATTTGATATAACCAAAGAGTGCCCAATGTAAATTCATATGGATATTTTTGTGGCATAACCCAAACCTAAGTTTGAATCACTATAGGACCACAAGTAATTGGTAGTATTATGATTCTCGAGGAGTCTTTACAACCTCATTTTATTTGTAAGTCTTTTAGATCAAATCTAAGTTGTTGAAAATGTCTTATATTGTAAGTATTTTTTGTTTGTGTAGGATCAATATGGTTATTCCAAAAGTAATCACCACCCATGAAGAGTTTGATTGTTAAATCTTATTGGCATGGATGATTTTTGGATTATTCACCTTGGGGTGTTTGCATAGGATACAAACCTTGGATTGGTCCCATATTTAGTAAATATTGTAGAGATCCCATATAAAGATTAGTAACTCCACATTTTTAGTCATAATGTTCAATTAGTAATTCATCTCCATCTTTTGTGTGAGGAATACAACTTTGGTATTTAGAATGGGATATTTTAAGCTCCTTTGGATGAGTAGGTATGAATGAAGCATGTCTATGCACATCCACACATACATGGGTAAATGACTCAAATTGTTTATGAAATTTTCTTTATTTCAATAGAGAAAGAATACCTCTACTATAAATTAATTTTAACTCTAAATATCAAGGTGTAAATGCTAGCTCATATGATGTAATTTTGAATCAAATGGTATAGTATTGAATGGATTCATCATCATGTTATTTTAAATTGTCAAAATGTTCTAATGTAAGTTTTGGTACCTTATGCATATTGAAATCCATGAAGAACACATCTTATAATTGTGAAAAAGTGGTTAAGGAAGCCCTTATTAGGCTATAAAGCCCATTGTGAGCATCATCAACAATTCTCATATGAAATATGTTTAGAAATAATTTGTCATCTTTTGACCATTGAAAAAAATAATTTACATAGTTAATCATGTGTTGAGTGGGTCCTTATGACTAAAAAAGAGAGGTAAATATGGTAGTTCAAATTCTTGTGGATAAGCATATTCAAGTATACATTGCACAAGAATTTTATTGTTGAATGATGTAGTGTTTGCATTAGTATTATGGAAATCCATTTGCATTTGAAGTATAGAAACCTATTTTTGAAGATCCCTAATAGTTCTCATCATAGAAATAAGATACTCCAAGGGAATGGTGGTGATTTGAATATGTGTTATCCTTTATTCTAATCTACAACCTCTCTTTAATATAGACATATGAGTATCATAATCCTCATGGATAATAAGTGTGAGTGTTTAATCATTGAATTTAGGATACTTTGGTAATGTTATTAAATCTATGAATTGTGGTATCCTTGGTATATAATTTGAAGATTTTGGTTCATTCAAATTTGGTAGAGATATAGTAATTGGTATTGGAGGGAGATTTGGTAAAGACACCTCTTTTAGTATGGAAAATTTATTTGGTAAAGATGCCATGATGTCTTGTTTAACCTTTTCTAATTTTTCAATGTTAAATGAGGGGGGGAAACAATCATAACCCTTGATAAGAGGGATATTATTTGGAAATGTAGGATTTATGGGGGTTTGAATTAATTTTTGTGAAGGAATTTCCCCCTAAAAATCCATTTATAAATCATTCATAATTTCCTTATGTAATTTTTATAACTTTTGACAATCATATGAAGGAGCATCTTACTCATATGTGTCCTTTTTGGTGGTAGAAGGTGCATGATTAGATGACTTGCCTTGTTGGTGTCTCATGGATTTTTGTGAATATCCCAAGCCTTTTCGATTTGTATTATATTAAGAGATATAGGGTGGGTTATACCTTGTTCATACTTTCCCAATCCTTATCCTTTGTATTGATATTTTAGCAAAAATTGAAGGTTAAAATCATATAATGGTGGTGTAAGGAGTAACAGTAAAGGATATATATATATTTATTAAGATGGATCAATACATGTCTTGAAATGGTGGGAGCATGGACCTAATTATAGGGATGGTAGCTACCACCATTAAAATATCTAAGATTAGATGCTTTAGCATTTGTAATAATACAAGAGTAATTAATTTTTACCCCTTATTTGATAGAAAGTTAGAGAGTTTCGTAATCATTATCATCAAAGCAATCGATATAATACATGATAAGAGAGATAAATAACACAAATATTATGAAAAATAAGGTAAGAAACATACTATATGATATACTTAGGCAAGCATGATGTTCAAATATCAGGTTCACCAAATGTTTCACCCTAAAATCTAGTTATGGAGATCTAGTGTTAAAGGGGTAGATATAGCTTAGGGCATAAGGATAGTAGACTATCTCTAAAGTAGGCCAAATATTTTTGAAACTTAGATAAAACATATAAAATTTATTATGTTGATATATTATAAATATATAAAGTAAATATATGTTAAATTTTATAATGATAAGGAAAATAAGATACTTAGATTTAGAATAAATAGAAAGTAGATTAGATCTAGATTCTAGATTAGTCACCTGATTCTAGAAATTTTATCTTTGTAGCCATATAAACTTGTATCAACCTAGGATGGTTGCATTGATGCTAATTTATAACTCAGATACATGTGTCTAGTATAAAATACCGAATAAAACTAGATACAACCACCTAGATTCTTCTAGGTTCTATATCACCTTCACTTTGGTGCATTCAGATATAAGTTATGGAATATCACTCCTTATTATTGATTGGTATTTTGATATATCCAACACAACATATGAAAATGGATATTTTAGGAACCTCTACCTCTCTTGAAAGGATATTTACAAGACCTCCCCAAGGTTTCTTCTACCAGTACTTGGTGTACTGGACAAGACTAGTTGGCCAGAGCAAACTGTTCACAAAGGACCTATTTAATAAATAAGATTCAAGGAATTATATCAAATTTAACTATTATATATGGAGGTGTAAGGTTTTACAGATATTCTTACAAATGATAGTTTTAATATAACCATTTCATAAACATACCTTAAATGAAATCCAAGATCTAAATATTTTTGAGACTTGAAAAGAGCTAATTTTTATTATTTACTCATTACTTATATTTAATAATTCTATAATTATAATGAAAAAAGACTTGAAATTAATATAAAAATGTAGATTTAGATTGCATTAATTGATAAATAGGATCTAAACTATCAAACTCATAAAAATTTCAAAATAAAAGAGGGAAAAGGATAGAAAAGGGTCCAACTACCATGAAGGTGAAGCTGAAGTGTTTGAATGAGAAAATATCATAAAACCAATGCTTAGTTGAGCTAGACCTAACATAGCCACAATTAGAATGATGATGCAATAGTTCAAGGGGAAGTTTATTTAAATGATGAGCTAGACCTAACATTGGAGAAAGAAAGAGTATAACCACCAGAATATATGTCTATGAAATGACCACCAAGCTCCACAATACTCAAAATATCGAGATGTGCCAGTCAATTGACAATAATTAGTATTTAAATGGTCATTAAATTATAAAATTTACTAGCATAACCATAATTACTGAACAAAGGGATATATTAATCTAAGAAATTAAAAAAATCTAAAATGTCTAGGATCACTATGTTTCTATCACAATTCACAATGAGCCAACCTCTATTACATTGATTTCCTGATCATTTATAGACAATGCCCATCTAAGTTTCAAATTCATCCCATTAATGGGGTAGTTACAGAATTTGATCCTAAATTGATAAAGTGGTTGAGAATACATAACAAATATACTAGTTAATCCATGCCTATTTAGTTGTAGTAGATCCCTATGCTCTTTTAAAACTAAATTCTTGTATTATATGCTTAGAATGATCTGATCGTCATGCCATTATGACCTATAGTCACCCTTTTACCATGATCAAATTCTAATGTTATTAGTTAGATAGGCATTCAATTCCACTTATTTTATGATCAAGCCATTGTAGACACTCATTTTTGGCTAAATCTATGTCTAAAGGACTTTAGACTAATTTATACCAAACTATGGAAATTAAGACTATAAATCACTAAACATCCCAAATTTATCTGCACATTAAAATGTAAGTGCCTAGAATTATGTCCAGGCATCCCTATTTAGGGTATTACCTTATATACAACAATAATCTCTCACAAATTCATCCTAAGTTAGGTTATGTCCTATAAAACTAATATTTTCAACCAATTTAATGGGGCACTTAACCAACTTATAGAAAGGGCCAAAAGATTAATTAGATTCACTTAATTAATTAAACCCAAATAAATACATAAGTAAAAATCCATATTCAATCAGTCAATAGCTATAATTAGAAATTAAAAAATATAAAATATCAGGCCATGATATTATCATGATGTCACCTTTAAAGTTGGAAAGCACTCAAAAGGTCAGTGAAAATAATTATCTAAAATGATAAGCCATGTGTATTGATTAATCCATTCTTCGAAATATTAATGGAAGCATTTAAAACCTTTTGCATCCAAAATTGGTCCAATTATGAACCACACATATAAATATTAGATTGAACATTCATGATTGATTTTCCCCATTTATTATAAATATAAGTGACATGACCATTCCTAAACAATATTTTCTATGCACACTTAATATGTATAATTCATAAGATGAACTTCACATAACTAATTCATGCCAAAACAAAAACCAAAGTGAACAAGAAGAGGTGTTGCTCACAAATCATTAGTGACTTCATTGTCCACAAGTCGAGCATAAGCTAACTTTCATGAAAATAAGCCATTCAAATTAACAAAGAAGGTAAAAGTGATGTTTTATCTTCTTGTTGCCTTTTTATCTTGTTTTTTATGTTTCTCACATTAGGTCTTAGGCTTGTAATGCTAGTTTTATTGAGTCATTTTCATTTATGGAACTAAGAAGAGAAACTAAGATCATCCTTATAATCTTATGACATATATTGACACCCCTAGTGGGACAAGCTCCACATAATTCATCTTAGGAACATCCTAGGACCCTTTAAAATCAAGCAAATATCATTAATGAACTTGTTTTTATCTTTTTTTATCTAACTTTATTATGTTTGTTAATGACTACGAATTATGAATTTTTCATCTACATATTTATGGATTGAAAGATCTATTTTGTGAAAACATTGATGAAAACCATGAAATTGTCTCAAAAAATCATGAAATCACTTTAGTTTAGACCCTGTTATATGTATATACAATTTCATATCTCTGAGTTGGGATCGTGGACTGAAATTACAAAAGCATCCTTCATATTTTTTTCTATTCTAATATTTCTTGCATAAATGTGAATTTGAAGACTATAATTTTGAAATAATATTTCAAATTTGTGAAATGATTTTCCCTATATATGTGGTTTTTCATATAGGTTTGACAGTTTTGAAATCATAGAAGGCAGTTGTGAAATCATAAAAGGTAGTTACGAAATCATAGATGTAATTTCAAAATCATAGAAGGCAATTAGTAGATCCTAGAAGCTAGTTGAAAAATCATAGAAGGTAGTTTTAAAATTGTAGAAGATAGTTATGAAATCACAGAAGGCATTTATAAAATTGTAGAAGACAAATTCAAAATCATAGAAGACAATTTTGAAATCAACATAAATAGTTGTGAAATCATTGAAGAATCATGAAATCACCTCTGTAAGTTTTTCTATGTTTCTAATTTTTTATGATTTTCACTAACCTACAATTTCACACTTTACACTTGAATATATAATTGTGAAATCATTCCATAGAGCATATTTTCATAGTTTTTGAGCTAATTTGTAGGTTTCCTTCACTTTTTTGACCAAAAATAGTTTCTAACAAGTGTTTTTAGGTATTCTCAATTAAGGAAAAATTGTATTTCATCCCAAAAATCCATTTCACATTATCTCTTATTATTTTAAAAACTTTTACAAATAAATTTCCTTTTTTTCATTTTAAAGTTTCAAACAAAGGCCAATTTTCAATCCCATTTCTGATATGTTCTTAAAAATAACATTCACATTTAGAGTAAGATCTCTTAAGATCACTTTCATTTATGTTATTTATTCTTTTAAAACACTATTTTAGTTTCATTTTAGTAAGACCTTGCACTTATGCTCTCCCCTTGTCCCCTTTAGAGAACTTGGGTGACTAGAAATGTCTTTTTTTCCTTATTTGTTTGAGTTTTTCTAAAGAAATGTCACTTATGCTCTCTCCTTATTCCTAAGGACTTGGATGAATCAAAAATGACCAAGTTATTATTTTTAATTTTATTTTTTGACTTATGAGTAGGTGTTGACCTGAGGTTTCATCTCTCATCATTGTTCTAACCCTAATTATCTAGTGGGGTATATAAATTGAGCATATTATGTTCTTGAACAATGGTTAAATAGTTAACCTGACTAGCCATATAGTTTTTTGGGTCATGTAGTGGTCTATACATCACACTTAACCAATTAGTACATAATTTAAGTAGTCTAGAAAGGGAAAATACCCTTTCATAACAAATTATATGATTTGAATCTAGTTGATGGATTTTAATTGTGCCAATGTGTTTTTAAGAACTTATGGACTATCTGGAAAAGCTAATAAAAAATTGTAGACTAATTGAACCCACTTGTCATAGATAATCCTGTAGACACCGAAATCGTGTCTAACCCTTGTTCATTCCCCCCCTTGGTCCATTCCTAACCCATTTCTAAAACATGCAATTACTAATTTAAAATAATAAACTTATTTTGAATTAACCCCCCTCCTTTGACACATCACCCATGACACCTCGCCTTGGACTATTTACCACCCTATGACTCACCCAAGACCTATTCTTACTCCTTTCCAACCGCCTAACCAACTCTCGTGCATCTTTAGCCTAACCTTTGACCAAATCTCCAACCGATTGTGCACTTGGCAGATGTAGAACGGGCTTGCTGGGCCTTTTACTCATTCTAAAACCGCCGACGTCGGTCAACTGTCGGCCAATGCCGGCGGGATCACCAACGTCAGTTTACTTAAATTAGCATCTAACCTCTTTCTTGGCTAATCACAATTTCTGGGTAATCACGCGTCTAATCACAAGAATCACAAAATCACGAATCCTTCAATCTTCAGTCTTCGACCATCTACCAATCTGCTAATCTCTCAGCCAAGCCTCTCACTCTCTCCCTCAGGGGTAGCAACAGGTATTCTGCATCAAACTTCTACATCAGCAACAAGTTCTCCACACAGGCTACATCAATAGCAGGTACAGACATCAACAACACACCTTCAACAAGGCACAGGTATGTATATTGTCTATGTTTTCTTTGTGTTTTCTAGTCATTTGCTTCTAAGTATTATGAATTAGATTCAGCACTATCTCCTCCCAGACCAAACTATTCCCAGACCTGAATCCATATTTCCCTATCTCCTTATTGCCTCCGTCCTCTGTCAGACCATACACTCTGCCCATTCAACCAGACTCTCAGACCCAGACCCCAGACCATTCAACCAAGCCCAAAACTTTGTCTCAGACCACTCAAGCAAACCCAGACCCTGTCCACGGACCACAGACTCAACCAGACCCCGTTCAAGCCTACTGCCCTGACCGATGCCGGTCACTTCCCCCACCGACGTCGGCAGACTAACCGACGTCGGCACCTTGATAAACCGACGCCGGTAAGACCACCGACGTCGGCAACTGTGACCAGGCCGACAACATCTTTCAAGTAAGGCTTTGCTTCCCTTTTACTTTTCAGTCTTTTATCATTACTTTGACATTCTATCTTTTATCAGATTCTTTTTCTATTGACTAGTGGGTTGATGTCCCTTAAGGAAGTTTTCATGCTTCTGGGATCAAGCTTTTGCTTGGCAACCCACCATCTCCTTATCTAACACCTCCTTTGTCCAAGTCTCTTTCTTTGCAGGTGTCATTCCTCCACAGCCAAAGAGGAGTTCTCACAGCGTCTGGATTACGGTGCGCAGACTACATCCAGGTACACAAGCCTTGACCATCTTTTAGTTTCTCATTTTCTCTCTTTGAATGTGAAAGCAAAATTTGCATAGAAACACTCTGGCATGCCCGGTGGGACCCTTAAGGGCCTTCCTTGGGTTTCTTTCCTTCTTTTTTCATATAGGGTGCATTAGGATTCTCCCTTTTCACCTCATTCTTCTTTTCCAAACGACATTATAAGCAGGAATAAAAAGAATTTTTCTTTTATTTTCTTGCATTTCTAGACTAGTCAAAAATTATATCCTTCAAACCTTTTCTCAACTTGTTTTCATTCCAACTTAACATTTCGACTTGGGGCTTAAAACACTTTGCATTCATTTTTGTTTGCTTGCATCTCTTAGTCCACACTTAGTAATTAATAACCGCATATTGAATTAATCTAGTCCACTCTATGTTACACAACTAGACCATGTGCACAAATCAAACATCAAACAATACTTGAGACAAGGCCCGACTGGGATTTCATCCCCCAGCGGATACCTTACCCCTACCTGGCAATTTCACTTGGATTTCATCACCAAGGGGAAAGCCCACTCCGTTCTCTGGCAGAGGATAATCTCTAGGCAAGGTATATTTTGGCTAAGCGAGACCATCTTACCAATGGACTCGTGAAGTGAGGGGAGCTTGCTCCTTAGTACCAGGCCACGTACCAAACCTAATACAGACTTCTTGAGCGCCTAAACATACCTAAAACCATCCATAGACTACCTTTTCTAGGGCCCTTCTAACAGCCAACCTCCCAAACATCACTTTAAGGCATAAGCCACAGGATTCTAAAAAGTTGATTCTTAGGATTTAACGCTTAGGGCCTGTCTGTCTCTCTCTCTATTTTTCTGTTCTTATCTAGTTTTTTGAGCTAGTGAGGACGTTCTCTTCCTTTTTTTCCAAGAATCTTCAAAAAATTTTGAGTTTCTAGGAAACCACAGTCACCGGCATCAGCTTTTCCACCGACATCGGTTATCTGATCGACGTCAGCCAACGTCAGCCATTTTCCCTTACCGACATCAGTTTTTAAATCGACGTCGATCACTGTCACAATCCTTTTTTCCAAAAAAACAACTTAAAACCCGACCCCTTTTTCTGCCAAAACCTCATTCTGAGTTTCTGAAACTGAAAACACATAGTTTCTGGAACCTGACCCTCTTCTTGACCACGCTCTCTCATCCCTAACCAATCCTATCATGGAGTTCCACTCAGAGACTGAAAGAACTCCTACAGGACCGACCTCGACTCAAAATCCCATCATCCCTGAAAGGGACCAATATTTTGAAAGATTGTTGGACCTCAACGTCACAGCCCTCTAAAACTATCTCGCAAGAGACCCAACGCGAGACCTTTCAGGTGAAGCAGTGATGACATTGACACCGTTCGCTACCCAGCCTTTTGCCTCAACCGTTTACCTGACCATGGCCAATATGCAAAGTTTGGCCTCCCCATCCATTTTTAGACCAACCTCCATCGGGGTTCCATTACCCCCTCAACCACATGCAATTCAACCAAGTTCTACATCATACCAAAACTTGATTGTCTCAACCCCTCACACTCTTGCACCCATGAATGCAGGAGTGCCAACATATCCTTCTACCAGTGCCATCACGCAACCACCCTTGGCAGTATCTAGTCAACTTATACCCTCGACCTTCATAACTCAACCACTTTTGGCCTCCACTTATGTCCCTGCGACTAGTCATCCGTACGTTTCCCCCTTACTGGTACAACTGACTACATCGTATGCCTCCTCTAGCCTCTTTCAAGCACCCTACAACCTAGGGGGCACTCCATCTGCTAATCCATCAGTAGACGTCATTAAAATGCTGATGGATAAAATGTCCAGTCTCGAGACCTCTATCTCTAGTTCACGCAATGCTCTCTTGTATGAGCAAATTTGCAACGAGCCCATTCATCTTTCTGTCCCTATCCGACCATACCCCAACCAATGGGAGCTTCCTAAATTCACTCGCTTCCAGAGTAAGGAGGACCCGCAACACCATCTACGGGCATTCAGACATGCTTGCTATCTTATTGCCCAAGACGATGCGTTACTTTTATACACATTCCCTATGTCCCTTTCTGGCTCCGCCCTTGACTGGTATAGCTCTCTTGCCAGACATTCTATCTTTTCATTCATTCAACTTGCCCAATTATTTCTCGACCATTTTTCTATCAACATCACCAAACAAGTCTCAATCACAGACCTTTACTCCATCAGGCAATTCGATGACGAATCAATAGTCGATTTTGTCACCTGTTGGAGAGGCTTGATTAACTAGCTCTCTTTCTCCTTACCTCAACCTGAGCTCATCGAGCTCTTTTCTCGAGCATGTGCCAGGCACATCTCTTCTACCTTGTAGATTCAGACATTCTGCACTTTCGATGAAGCTTTCACCATGGCTCGAAAGCTTGAACTTCGTGCCATTGAAGAGGATAAGGTCAAATTGCATAATACCAATGCAAAAACCAATGACCATTCTTATTCTAGACCTTCTTCTTCTGCCAACTCCAAACCCAAAGGAGTGGCCAACACTGTGGTCATTAGATCACCATCTTCGACGATAACTAATTACCCTCAACCTTCTACATCTCCAAGCATCAACAAACAATTCCAACAATGGTACATCCAGCGTTCATACACTCCACTTGGAGAATCATACGCTTCCGTCTTGGAAAAACTACTCAAGCAGGGGGTCCTCAATCTCCTTCCAATCTGACCACCTCAATTCGACCCTTCAAAAGCCCTCCCTACATGGTATAGGGAGGCCGACTTCTATCACTTTCATCACGTCCACGGCCATGACATCGACAATTGCCGAACCTTCAAGAACATCATCCAAGACATGATCGATAAGGGAGATCTTATTTTAGATAACCCGAACGCCCCGCCAAATCAAAACATCGACATCTTCAAACAACCATTTCCAAACCATCCACCTACTCAAAACAACATCCAAACCATGACTAATGACTCTCATGACCATAATATTCACACAATCAACACTATTTTGCCTCTTGTCCTTGACCAACCTCCTCTCTCACAGGATGAAGAACTTTCTTCTCCTATTAGTCCTCCATCTACCTTTCTCATATTAGAGGACACCTCGACCATGCCTATGCCATTAGCCTTACCTTCATCTAAAGACCTTACCTTGACTACTCCTCAAGCACAAATAGAAGGCATGATCATCCCTGCCTCCTGCCCTCTTGAGGAGCCGCACTCTCTTATTTCTTCTCCACCAGGAGAAGACCTAGTCTCTTCGCCCATTTCGACCGAGGATGATCTAGTCACGGTTTCTTTTTCTCTTTTGCCTGAGATTGTTATATCTCACTCGCCTCCATCCATATCCGAACTCAAGCCTGAATCTAACCTCACCTCGCACAATAGTGGCCCTCGACCCAAACCAACAAAGGCTACTAGACCACATCGGAGAACTCCTCCCCCACCTTCTTCATTACCTTCAATCTTGGGCCTGCATCCATCCACTTTAATAGGAGTTCTTCCTACTCCCATACTTCACAGAGGCAAGTTGCCTCCATTACCCCCTCAACCCCTTAGACATATATCTCTTCCAAACCATCGACCTATGCCTCTTATGCATCCCAAACCAAAGTCATCAATCCCCACTGCGACAAAACATCTAGACCCGTTAGCAGGTTCTTATGCTTTGCTGTTACGGCAATTATTGCAGTCCTCTCACATCTATCTCCTGCCTCTTAAACCATATCAATCTCTCGGACCAAAACTGCCCTGGTTTGATGACACTTGCATTTGTGCATATCATCGCACGCTTGGACACGACACTGAGCATTTTTGTGCCCTCAAGGTTGTCATTTTCCAATGTCTGGGAAATGACACCCTTCTTCTCGACCACGTTATCAGCAAACCTTCAACACCACCCCACTCATCAACTCTCGGATCAAGGCCATCTTGGTTTGACAACTCTAAATTCTGTCATTATCATCACACTCTGGGACATGACACTGATCGTTGTTGCACTCTCAAAGCTGTCATTCGTCAACAACGGAGAAAGGATTCCCTTCTAATCAAGGACCCTCTTGACCACCTCTTCGACAAATTATCAACATCGACCCATGCCTCTCAAACCTCATCACTTAAATCAGGATCTTCACGCCAGACTATGATCCCTTTGCCACTTTTGACCCCATTATTCAACATGAACACAGTCCATTTAGCCACCAAGCCTCAGCCGACCTTGACCAATTTATCCAACATTCTCCCTAAGCGACTGGGGGAATCCAACCTTATCATGACCTTGACCAAACAGTCAACCAAACATTCGACCAACTTTGACCAGACATTCGACCAAACTTCGACCAAGTCTTGACCAACCATCAATCAACCTTCTTATAATGACCCCAACCAGCATCAACCAAACCTCGACCAAACTTCAATTATCAAACATCGACCAACCAAAGACCTATCATTTCTTCAAGCTGTCATCAATCACCTGACCAATTTGGAAAGAGGCAAATGGGGCACCTTTGCTCCTAATTGACTTGAACCTTAACACACTAGCATGGTCCAAGGACTTATCAGAACCTGAGCCCTTTTATGCTTTGCATCTACGACCAATCCACTGTTAGTCAAGTAATTATTCATTTGACGTTTAACTTGAGCTCGTCCCTTGAGCAATCCTTGTCCTTTTAATCCTCAATCCATTCCACCCTTTTTCCCTTAACAAAATCCTCTACAACCCTTTTATGATGTATGAATGCTTCGTCCTAATAAAAGGGAGCCCTTGACCTTCTATAAGTCTTGTCCATGACTCAATATTCTATCAAAACTAAATCAAGATGTCAAAATATCCAAGGTCACAAAACCAAATCACAAAGCAGACTGCTCCCTCGAAGGACAGCTGTAATATCATTGCTGTAGCTAATAGATAGCTCCCTCAAAGGACAGCTATTCAAAAGCCCTTAAATCTATAAAGCAAAGTATAGACCACTCCCTCGAAGGATGGCTATGACTAAATCTTGCTACAAACAACACTTTCTTAGAAGCTTCCCGCATCGATCAGCTTCACAAATGACCATCAAACAAATGACATCTCTATGTGGACTTCCCGCATTGATCAATCCGCTCTCAAAAAAAAAACTGGGTCATGGACTTGATTTATAGTTGTCTTAGGGTCTCCTATAAAAAGGGACAAAGTTCTCCATACTCTAAAACGGGTTACCCTTTCCTCCTATCATATCACATACTCAAGGGACTTCGAGCTCACTTTAATGTCAAAGTGATTTGATTATCGCTCTAACATAACTATGGTCAACGATGCAACACATAAATGGGGCTCTTGGTTCCAACAACCCCTATCTATGTTGTCATTTTGGTCCTTGTCAATAAAAGGGCACTTATGCCTTTTACTATCTGCCTACACTTTGGTCACATTTAACCACATCATTTGTCAAAACGATTCAATCCGACTCTTTTCAAACCACTCACATATCCTAATCATTATGGTTTCCATAGACATCAATACATATGGAAACTATCAACCACACAATTTATGTCAAGCATAAACCATTACTTGATGAAACATAAATAAACCTCAATTCATTTTTGGCATACATCCATCACGAATATGGAAAATTGCTAGGGATGAAGAACCCCGACTAATGTTACAGAATACACCATTTGGAAAAGGCTGTAACATCATCTTCTCCTCACCTTGACCTCGACCAAGACCGATTCCATCCCTTTGACCATTCCTCCCTTTTAGGGATAATTACATTGGCCTGAGGCCCTAACGACAGGGGCTATGTAGTCAGCACTCAGTGGACATGGGGTCTTCTAGGGTTAGCTCGGCCATTCTCTTCGTCACTTTCTTCCATCTTCTTCTCTCGTCACCTGCCAATCACATCATAAACAAGCACATATTCTCATAATCTTTAGCATAATCATTTTTGTCATCATAATCATTAATCACAAACACATTATCATCATCACACAATTAAGCATTCACATCATATAATCCGCAAGTCATAACATAAATATCACTATCACATAATCCTTATGCATCATCATCTAATCTAAAAGCCATGACCATTCTCATTATTAGCATTATCACAAATGCATCATTATATTAATCATCATCATTATAATCATTGACCATAACATTATCATCATCACATTTAATCATCATAACATTATAATCATAAACATAATATCAAAACATGCATCATCATCATAATCAAAAATGCTCAATACATTAAACATTCAACAACATCCATAACACATCAATGATCCAAAACCATCATCATATATATATCAAAACCTTTTATACAATTGCACAAATCTATGCCTCTGTCTCTCTCTCATACATCTCACATCAATGGCTTGCAGGCCGATATATACATCAAAAATAAAAATCTCAAGGTCTGCCCTCAAGGCTGTGGCTGTGGTGGTGGTGGCGGTGGCCAGGAAGATGTTATATCCTCTCCCCCCTCTAATTTGTGCCATCTACGAGACCCAAAAGCTGTCGCTCAAGACATAGACCGCTGTTAGCTCTGCTCTGCCCTCATCTCTAAGTATCGTTGTATCTATGGAAAACCCCTGATGGCCCTCTCATAATAAGTAATCTCATCCAGCGCGTCATTATATCTAACTATAGATACAGTCTGTGGTGGACCCATCAGACCTGCTACCGTGCCCTGCACTGAACCCTGTGGCTATGAAAACCCTGGCTGGACTAACGCTGACTATGTAGGCTATTGAACTGGCTACTGAGGTGGATGCTGTATCGGGCCCTATCCTCTCAAACCCTATCCTGTCAATGCCTGTACCTAAGCTATAGCCAACTAACCCTACAAAATGGTCACCTATCCTCATGCTGCATCCCTCTCCTGGATGGCAGCATCTCTCTCCTATCTGGCAGCATCCCTCTCCTACCTCGTTGTATCTCTCTCTCTGATCACTGCCTACAAATCAAGTTGTGGCCCTGCCTGTATACCTATGTACTGCTCTACCCACCATGTCGAGTAGGCCTCTGTGCATCTTGGATCTGCTATCCCAGGGCTTGCTGGTAGCTCCTCAAAATCTGGGCCCTCTGTCTCCTCTGGTAGTGGGAGCAGCACCTCAATGTCATCCCGTCTGTATAGTGGGAATGTGGGAGGTACATCCTATAGCAGTCTAAATTGGTGTCGCACTCTCTCTGTTGGCACTCTCTCGAGCTCACCAGCTCACCTACCCCTAACCCATCACATGCTCTGAGTCCCAACCATCTGCTCGCCCTGGTCTCTGAACGCTGAATACACCAAGTATGGTCTCCAGATGATATCTACTGGAATCAGGGCCTCTAGTACCCCTCGATAGTGATCAATATCCCTGAACACTCTGTCCACCCACGTCTGCACCATCACCTCGTGCCATCACCTGAATCTGACCCTAAAATCAGCCTGGATTGCCACTGGGAAGCTGAGAGGTTGGGTAACCACAATATGCTCATATGCCCAACAGTGCAGAAGGTGGCCTACACACAAACTGTACCGTCACCGCTGACTGATACCCCATAGCTCTCTGTATACCTGGACCAAAAAGATGGGTGCCCAGGCGAACACTGTCTGCTGCTCTAGCATGTCCATCAAAACCCTGGTCATGGCCATCAAGAACCTGCCTCCCTCTGCATCCAGTAATGCATAGACTGTGATGCCGATCATCATCAGAACTACCAGGTGATGTGTGCCCTCATCCATCATGTACAAAGGCTCATAAGCAAAATTGGTTGAATGGTAGCTCGTCTCTGTGATGTGCTCCCCAAACAACATGACCATGTGTATATCATGTGCCTCTCTCGAGCACGCATAGATGTCAGCTCCATGTACCGATAGCTACAAAATCTGGTACACATCCTCAACTGTGACCATCATCTCTCCCGTGGGCAGGTGGAAGGTGTTGGTGGCATGATCCCACCACTCGATCAACACCACCATGAGACTCACATCCCTCACCACTCTATAGTAGCATCTCAAACCGCCTAGCCCCACTGTGCTCATCTGCGCCCACTCCTCGACCGTCACGCCTCTGCACATCCGTGTCAGCAAGGTCAAGAGGTGATCCCACAGCATCAGAGTCTACCTCACCTGCATCCATCCATAGTCAATCTCATGTTAAAACTATTCCTACTCTTCCTATTTTTCCAACCACTCTAACCATCTATGCCTAACCTGACACCCGCGAAGCCCTTGGCATAACTTCGACCCCTCGACTTAAACATTTTTTCATTCTTCTTTTGATTGGGTAACACATTGACATCGGTTAGCGTGCTAGTGACGGCACTCACCTAATCGATGCCGGTCACTTGGTGACCGACGTCGGCAGGTTAGTGACCGATGCTGATTGCTGGTCGGCTGACGCTGGCATCCCCGTCGACGTTGGTGACTGGTTCGGCCCTAGGGCCGAACGAGGCATGCCCTAAAATTTAGGGCTTCCCCATTTATCCCCACTACACCCTCCTAAACCCTCCTAAATCACTCCTAACCTATACTAGACCCTTAACCCACCTTCCTAGCTACCCTCCCCCCTCAATTTTTGCCTAACTAAACTAAACATTTCAAAAAACAAATCAAGACAAAAATCAATCAAATAGGGTTTAGAGACCCTCCTACCTCGTCCCAGCATCATCAGTGTGGTGGCACAATGGGTGCCGCTAGTGGTGGACCTCTAGCAGGTCCTCTACTCCCCTCTGCCATCTCTTTTGTGCCAATGACTCTGCACGCTCCTGCTGGCCCACACGCATCCCTACAGCATCCAATTGACCCCCTTTCTTCACGAATGTTGCTTTAACCCGTCACACTGCACCTCGGTCAATCTAGTGTCACTTTCACTCACTTGGCTCCAGAGCTCTTTTCTCTCAGTCAACCAAATCACAAATGACTTTTGGTGGGCTGCCAATCTGGTTTTGTAGGATTTGGCAGGCTACCAACGTCAGCATAATCATGCCCTATATCACTGACGTCGGCTGATAAATTGTTGACATCGGTCCCTTTATGTCTCCGACATCGGTTTTATCACCGACATCGACAACTTTCAAACCTCTTTTTTTCATCACGTTGTCCCAAAATCATGCCCCAATCAACTAGCCCTGCCAATGTCAAAGTCATTTCTGACTCCTCATGGGGCCCATTTGAGATCATTTATATCTCAACCCGACCAGCAACCATGGAGATCACGCATATCTCTTTAGACCCTGACCACTTTCGAGACAACTCTGTCTTGGTTTTGTTTGCACGCATGCTACCTCACGAATAGATAGCAAAATTGTTCACAGACCTTATTTTTTGGACCCTCACAAGTATAGGATCGCAAGCCAGTTGATCCGCCTTACTTGTGACTTTTTTTGTGTTTTTAGGAGCACTTCCTGAGCTCAGGATACCTGGAACACGATGACCATTTGGAGCTACAGCTTCGATTGAATAACCTGATCAGCTACGACTAATGCTGGGGCCCAGTTATTTCAATTTTGGCACTCCTCAACCTTTTGACTGTGACCATTTGACCTACCTGTCCCGTGAAGTCGTATGTGCACAATCATGACTTTTGCAGCGTTCACCCTCACTCTCCTTCTCATCCACCTTTTGTCAAATCGGCACCTGACATCAGGTTCCCTTCCCTCGACTCCCACTTTGAGGGGGAATACCTCATTCATACCTCGGGGCAATCCACATCATTCCACACTTAAGGCAACCAACTCCTATTTTTGTCTTGCAGTCCATCCAGAACAACCAACAAGACAAAAAGGGGCAAATGTAGACACTGAAATCGTTTCTAACCCTTGTTCATTCCCCCCCTTGGTCCATTCTTAACCCATTTCTAAAACATGCAATTACTAATTTAAAATAATAAACTTATTTTGAATTAACCCCCCTCCTTTGACACATCACCCATGACACCTCGCCTTGGACTATTTCCCACCCTATGACTCACCCAAGACCTATTCTTACTCCTTTCCAACTGCCTAACCAACTCTCATGCATCTTTAGCCTAACCTTTGACCAAATCTCCAACCGATTATGCACTTGGCAGATGTAGAACAGGCTTGCTGGGCCTTTTACTCATTCTAAAACCACTGACGTCGGTCAACTATCGGCCGATGCCAGTGGGATCGCCGACGTCAGTTTACTTAAACCGGCGTCTAACCTCTTTCATGGCTAATCACAATTTCTGGGTAATCACGCGTCTAATCACAAGAATCACAAAATCACGCATCTAATCACAAATCCTTTAATCTTCAGTCTTCAACCATCTGCCAATCTGCTAATCTCTCAGCCAAGCCTCTCGCTCTCTCCCTCAGGGGCAGCAACAGGTATTCTGCATCAGACTTCTACATCAGCAACAAGTTCTCTACACAGGCTACATCAACAGCAGGTACAGACATCAACAGCACACCTTCAACAAGGCATAGGTATGTATATTGTCTGTGTTTTCTAGTCATTTGCTTCTAAGTATTATGAATTAGATTCAGCACTATCTCCTCCCAGAACAAACTATTCCCAGACCTGAATCCATATTTCCCTGTCTCCCTATTGCCTCCGTCCTCTGTCAGACCATACACTCTGCCCATTTAACCAGACTCTCAGACCCAGAACCCAGACCATTCAACCAAGCCCAAAACTTTGTCTCAGACCACTCAAGCAAACCCAGACCCTGACTAGACCCTGTCCATGGACCACAGACTCAACCAGACCCCATTTAAGCCTACTGCCCTGACTGACGCCGGTCGCTTCCCCCACCGACATCGGCAGACTAACCGACGTCGGCACTTTGATAAACTGACGCCGGTAAGACCACCGATGTCGGCAACTGTGACTAGGCCGACAGCATCTTTCAGGTAAGCCTTTGCTTCCCTTTTGCTTTTCAGTCTTTTATCATTACTTTGACATTCTGTCTTTTATCAGATTCTTTTTCTATTGACTAGTGGGTTGATATCCCTTAAGGAAGTTTTCATGCTTCTGGGATCAAGCTTTTGCTTGGCAACCCACCATCTCCTTATCTAACACCTCCTTTGTCCAAGTCTCTTTCTTTGTAGGTGTCATTCCTCCACAGCCAAAGAGGAGTTCTCACAGCGTCTGGATTACGGTGCGCAGACTACATCCAGGTACACAATCCTTGACCATCTTTTAGTTTCTCATTTTCTCTCTTTGAATGTGAAAGTGAAATTTGCATAGAAACAAATCCCACTAATGCCAAGTTGCTTTATTGCTCTAAGTTCCATGACACGCACAAGTTCTTGAGAGACAAAGGGGGAATTAAAAATATTTATCTACATTCATTGCATATTTATTATATTAACAATTAATTCCTTTCAAGAACTGGTATATTGGTGAAAGTTTGGAAAATATTAGGCATACCTTGGGTTATTTTAGAATAAGAATTTGCACTTAGGTTCTTATTCTTCTTTACTTGCATTTTGAGTGTAAAATTACTTTATGCAAAATCAAACAGTCTACCAATGAGATGTGCATGCATTGGTAAAGTGACTTGGTTATTTTAAGTACCACCCAAGTTCAAATCTCAGTATGGTATCAAAGGTTTGATGTGGCCTTTTTTTAGTATTCTTGGACTAGTTTTGGCTGATCATTGGTGTTTTTGGGTTGCTTTTGGCTAATCATTGGTATTCTCAGGCCAATTGTGGCTACTATTAGTATTCTCATGCTGATAGTGGTATTTGTTGATATTCATGATCTAGTTGTTTTCATTATTGGTAAATATGATATATGTGATATATGATCACTTGGGGATCTAGGTCCTTAATTATGTCCAAAACAGTGAATACCTATCTTAAAAAAATCAAACAAAGTCCAAAACATCAAACAAGAACATGTTACATACACCATTTACACAAAGTAGTGTAACACTATAAAATCACCCAAACCATTTGCCTTGGCCAAAGAAACTCAAAAACCAAGTCATGACATTTGTTTATGAAAGACATTATTACACTATCCAAATTATTTCAACCATTTACCTTAGTTAAAAATAAGATAAAAAATAATTTATGTTTTTATTTCTGAAGAGCATTTTTATAATACCCATTTTGATCTAAATTATTTGAAGTTTAATCAAAACTAAGTTTCTAAGATTAAAAAGTGTGAAGCCAAATACAAAAATAGCATCATTACATTATTTGCATAAGTTTATGACCCTTTACCATGATCTAAGTTCCCTTCTCAAACCAAGTCCAAAACCCACTTTCAAGTATAAATATAAACATAATTAGTTTACAATTGAGTGTTGCTTACTACTTGGGTTTGAGTGTTTTACTCTTTGTATTTAGTTTGTGTTACTTGAATTGGCTTTTCTAATTGGTTTAGTATTTTTTCCTAGAATAATTTTAGACCTTAATTTTTAGATTACAAGTTCCCTTTTATACCAAAAAACTAGTTGATGTTGTTTCCAATTTTTGTATAGACCAAGTATACCTTTTTATTTCAAACTAAGGTCTTTAGACATACGAGTAGTCTCAGTTTCAGGCCTAGACCGAGTTCTTATATAAGACCAATTTCATGCCAAACCTAGACCTATATCTATTCCAATTTAACATTTAGACCTAGACCTAAACCAAGTCCATTTAGGTTTAAACCATTTTATCAAACCAAACCAAATTCACACGTGCCAAGTTTCATGTCCAAATCAACTGAGTTCAAAGCTGATTTTACATAGAAATCTTTCTAAACATCAAGTATTTAAATTAACTTGTACATCCATGACAAAATTAGTATCCCTTTTGAATCCAAATTCCAAAGCATGTCAAATTTGGGTTCATTTTTAACCCACATTCTGATTCAATCAGGGTTCATGTTTGAACCCACATACCAATCATAAGCCAAAAAAATCAAAATAGGGTTAGATTTGAACCCAAATGCCTATTTCCAAGTCATTATAATGCCAAATTAGGGTTCATTTTGAACTCACATGCCACATTTATTTTAAAGTACCAAGTTCACCCTCTTTGGGCCCATTTCTAATTTAGACTAAGTTTGCCTTTCTTTGGGATAGTTTTTTTAATAAAGTGTCAAGACTTTCCTTTGTGGGATAATTTATAATTGCCAAGCCATGAAAATTATCACATTAAAAAACCACCCTTATTTGGTCCAATTATCGAGACTACGTTCACCCTCTTTGGGGCCATGCTGATTACCAAGACCAAGACTATCCTCTTTGAACCAATTACAAAGGCTGAAGCTAAGTTTTCCCTCTTTGCGCCCACTCCAACTTCATATATATTTTTAAAAACCAATCATGGTCCCAAATTTAAAATTTACCCAATGAAACCTTTAGAGACATCTTTTATTAATTGGTCATAATAAACATAATTGTCTGTCCACATACTCAACCTTTTGGTGAAAATGATCTCAAACCTCCCTAGTATTGACCTGACAAATATTATAAGTATCATGGGATTTAAGGCCATTCATTTAATCAATGTGTGAGGTTCACACAAGATTTTAAAACCTTTATTTATTATGGGGATATCATAATTGATCCATAAACACACCAATCATTTCCTTATAACTCCCATCTACCTAAGCCAGTTAGTTCATTGCCAAATCATTTTTAAATCTAGTTTGGCAAATGAATTGTTTATAATAAAGATGTAACCCTTATAAAATAATTAAGAGTTAGAGCTAGATTTTGATCTAAATTTATTAAAGAACAATTGAATAACCTTCTTTGGAAATAAGAAATACTTCCAAAATTCATTCCAATCTTAGAGACATAATAGAGCTAATCCTTACCTTTCCAAAAGTGACCATTTATTAAATAATAAATTGTGTCAAAATTTGATATTTTTCATACAATATTAAGCCAAGGCCAAGAGAACCAACCAATCCTTGATGTTTTTTTGAAACACCTATTCGTGACAAGTTAACTTGTGATGAAATTTCTTCGCCCATTCCCCTACATTTTTAGAGCCTCACTTTGACAATCCAATCTTTCTTGAGTCACCTTTAGACCATTCCCTTACCTTTGAGGCATTTAACTTTGATAAACCAATCTTTATTGGATCACCCTTTAATAATGATTCTACCTTTGAGGAGCCTCACTTTGACAAGCCAATCTTCATTGATTAACTCTTAGATGAGCCTATTTTTGAAAAAAAAACTCTTATTACATTTTAGGACATTACTCATCCATTACCAAACATTCAACATGACATATTTGTAGCTAAATATACATCAAAAGCATAATCAACATTAGAGTTAGGTTCCATTATTGAACCAATATTAGATTCAAAATCATAAGTAGAAACAACATTAGATTCATGCTCCATTATTGAACCAATATCATATTCAAAATCAAAATTAAAGTCAACATTAATCTTAACATAAGATTTAGAGTCATTTGAGTTAGAATCAACTTTATAATTAGTAGATAGTTTTGATCCTTTAATGGTTGTTGAGGACATTTTCTTTAGCATTGACACAAGTCCTCTTAGTAGCCTCTATGAGGATTTTTATACCTTTTACCATTCCATTACCATTCCAATATTAATTTACACCAATCAACATAGCAAATATCTTGACATTACATCACATACAAGTGTCAATTTAGACCAACATAATCACACATTATTGAATTGTATCCATGGTGACATACCAGTTGTAAAAAATTAGGCGGGGGGGGGAATTGAATTCATGTAGAATAATAATAATCTCCTAATGAAACCTTTTTGGAGGCATTAAGGGACAATAAAATTCCAAACTCAACATATTCTGATGAAATATTATTTGATGTGCTAAAAGATAATCAAATTCAAAAGTCAATGTTCCTTAGTCAAACCTTTTTGGAGGCACTATGAGATAATCAAGACAATTTTATAAGTGAAAACCTCTTTGAGGTGCCAATAGCTAAGCATAATAGTTATATATTTCTTTATAAAGACATTATTGAAGATAATATCAACATAACTAACAATCTACAACATAATCAGATTGCATCATCCCTCAAGCCAAAATATTAAAAAAATCTAGTGGTCTTATTGAGAGCATGTTCAAAAGTATTTATCCCTACCATAAACAAAGTTATGCCAAATACAAAATCAACAACATTGTGTGTGACTAAAAATATTGATCTTCAATTATTTCCCAAACATTATACATTCCATTATGATCCATTTATTCATTTAAGACCTATATTACATTGCCAAATTAGACATTTTATCTAATACATATCCTTATTTACAATTCCTATTCACACTTTCCTTTATTGAGGCTACATAGACATCTTGTCTATAGGTTTAGATAAAATATAATCAATGACTCATGAATATCACAATAACATTATTAAATTTTAAATTGGTAGCAGGGTTTTGTTAGAACAATTATTCAAAAGGCATGTCGGCTATCAATTTAAACAATTGACTATTTTGTGGTACCTATGCTAATCAAGACATGCATCTCCACATTATCATAAGAAACAAAGTCATAGCTTGCCATTTCCCTTACCTTGAAATTTTCCTTACTTTACCATCCTTTCATACATTTCTATTATGCCTTGCCATTTTCCTTACTTTGTTGTTATTTCATGCCTTATGCCAATGCTCTTGCCATTTTTTGAGTTAACCCTTTATGTATCTTGTTAATCTCTATTTAGTTTAGATACCTAAAATATTTAAAAACATTAAAAAAATTTCAAAAAATCCTAAAAATTAGAAATGTCTTACAATCTCTATGCAAGGTATAAAGTCACAAAAACCTAAACATTTAAAAATGACTTACAATCTCTTAGAGATATATAAAACCCTAAAATCCAAAAAAATGTCTTGTTATAAACTTAGTTAACAATACTAATACTTACACTTAAAGTCACCTTCATCATTGAACCACTTATTTTAGAAACCATTAATATGTGTCCTTCCCAAATCTCATCTACCAGGGCAAATTCATTTTTGGTTCCCATTCACACTTTTATGCAAATATCATAGCTTTGATCCTATTGGGGAAAATCAAATATTTTAACTTATACTAGGATATATTATCTCCATATGTTGTTCCATTACACATAGATGTTTTCTTGGGGGAACTAACTATTTATCATTCCATTTAGCCTTCACACGTAGGTATTGACTTAGTAAATGGTAGGATGCTTTCTATTGCTTTTATTTTAAATCATTTACCATTTATCTCAAGTTTTAAACCTCCCATCCCTATTTGACCTTGGTTCCAATCCATTTGTACTTTATACAACATTAGTAGTTGGACTCAAATGAAGTTTTAGTAGGTGATTAAAACTTGGGACTATCAAATACATTCTTTGAAGTGGTCATCTCTTTGAGTAATATGATAGTGGGCTTGGAAATTACATCCTTCAATTTTTATAGTTCTAACTCATTATACCTTGCTATATTGTTATACCATTATTCCATTTACATATCTATAAACTTGTTGATACTTAGTTAGATTCCTCACTATAGGGTTAACTACAGTGGCTTGAGGTTCACTTGGACTATGTAGTTAGTACTTAGTGCTTTTTGAGGTTAGCTCGGCCACTCTTATTCCCATACGCTCACCATTTTATGAGAAACCTAACCCATGTTCTCACCATTTTATGAGCACTCTTAAAAAATGCTCTCACCATTTTGTGAGTTAACCCATTATGTATTTCATAATTCTCCATTGATTTGAGATACCTAAAAAATTCCAAAAATAGGGAAATATACTAGAAAACTCCTAAACAAGACTCCAACATTAGGCCTTTCAAATTGTATCCATGCTACTCAAGGGATACATTTCTTAGTCATCTGGTATAATTAAAAATTTCACATGGGTCATAATGTGACCATTTCCATTTTCATTTACCATTTTTATATTTTGTTCCCTCCCATTATTAGGAGAAATACATCAGCCTAAGGTCCATAGGACTATGTAGGCAACAATTAGATGTATGGGGCATGCCAAGTCATCTCAACCAATCTCAGTGATTAATTTAATTTTATAATATCATTTACCATTCCTTATTATAGGTTTTTCTCCCAACACTCTCACCATTTTTTAAGAAATATAAGTCATGCTCTCACCATTTTCTGAGATTATCCTTGTTCTAAGCCTTAGTCATGGTGAACACTATGAATTTACAACCTTTTTCATGTGTGAACACTCACCTTTTGTCTTGCTGTGTGGTTTTAGCCTAAATCATGCTCTTTCATCTTCATGAGTTCATGTACCTAACATTATCACACTCATTAGTGGCACCCATTTTATCTCACGCTCTCATTATTTTGCAAGCCCATTCTTATTTTATCTATGATCAATCTCTTTTACTTTTCATCAATTTTATTCTCTTCCCAATTCTTAGAAGAAATACATTTAACCTAAAGTCTATGTTAGAATTCATGTCCATGGGACTATGTAGGTATCATCCACTTTCCTAGCACATTTGGAGTCAGCTTGGCCACCCCTTCCTTATTCTTCTCTTCCCCCTTCTCATGCCATCATACATGTGTCATTGTTTCCTATAACCTAGGAGTAACCTTTTGCCAAGAATAATAATTCTATTACACATGAATGAATGGCATTAGTAAGTAATTTTTTCATTGCTTATATATATATTTTTTGTTTCTTTCATTTCTAGTATATTATTTATTTATTTTATATACCTTAGAGTAGTTATTTATTTCATGCACCTTAGATTAACTTGTTTATTAGTTTTATGTTTGTTAATTTAGAGTGTTGTGTGTCTAAGGATAATTAGTTTACACATGAGTCTTGCTTAAAACTTGGGCTTTAGTTATGTACTTTTTGAATTTAGATTGTGTTTTTTTTTCCTCCCTTCCCCTTAGTTGTCATAGGTTTATTAAATTATGTTTATACTTGAGTCTTAATTTTTTCTATCTTACACTTAAGTTATGACTATTTGTATTTACTCATACACTTATCACATTATCTTTCTACTTGGGATTTTATTGATCATATATTACACCTAAGTTGATTATATTTGAATTTAAATTAAGTTTTTCCATGTGTATGACCCACATTTTTATTATGGTTTATTTATAACTATCATGCCAAATGTCACATACTATAGTAAGAATCAGGGCAAATGATCTATTAAGCAATGGTGCTAGAAAAATTTCCTCTTGTTCCAAATAGACCTACCCAAAAACCACCCAACCAATTAGTAACTACATTAAAAATGAATATTAATCACTTCTACTTAGGGCATGCATCTTTGTACTAGTAGGTAGCCTAAACTCAAACCATCCCCTATACCATCTCATCATTAATTTGTGTTCTAGAATCATTGTGTGAGCTCCCTTTAATAATTTTATATAATGAGTCAAATTATTTATGTTTATCATTAATCAAAACTTCCCTACTAGGGTAAAGTATAATTTTCTCATGATTACATCCTCCATATTAGGGAACCTTCATTGTGCCAATGATTATAAACATCTTTGGGAAAATCATTATTTTGACCTTTGTTACTGATATATCATGTCATTTTCCTCTTTTTGAGGGCCCATTCAATGAAATTATTTGCCACCCAATCCCTTGAAGGGGCATCTAGGGCTCATCAACTACCCTCTATTGCATCAACCTATGACCATTGGCTTGTAACAACATATAGATGTCAACATGTCACTTTTTCAAAGTAATAAATTTTTTGACATAATAACTTTGTCATTATTTGAGAAGATGTTACTATTCCTATGTATTTTAATCCATACTCAAATAGGTTAAATATGTTGACACTCCTTTTCATCCACTTCTATGTTTAAATGGACTTTATGTAATTTCTACCAAACTATGTAAATTAAGCCTAGAAATTATTGAATGTCCCAAATTCATTCACACATTGGATGTAAGTGCCTAGAACTATGTCAAGGCATCCCTATTTGGGGTATTACCCTATACATAATGATAAAATATCATGAATTCATCCCCAGTCAGGTTATGACCTAGCAAACTGACATTTTAAATCAATTAAGTGGGGAACTTAGCCAACTTGTAAAAAGGACCAAAAGATTAATCTCACTTAATTAATTAAACCTAATTCAATGCATAATTAAAAAATACATATTTAATTAGTGACTATATAAAATTATAAATTCAAAATATTAGGCCATAACATCATCATGATGTCACCTTTAAAATTTTAAAGCACTCAAAAGGTTAATGAAAACAAATATCTAAAATGGCAAACCATGCCTATTGACTACTCCATTCTTCTAAATATTAATGGAAGCATTTGAAACCTTTTGCCTCAAAAATTGGGCCAATTGTGAACCACACATCTGGATCTTAGATTGAAAGGTTATGGTTGATTGTAGCCATTTATAAAAACTATAAATACAAGTGTCATGTCCATTCCTAAATAAGGTTTTTTGCACACATTTAATATGAAAAATTTGTAAGAGGAGCTTCACACAACCAATTCACACAAAGATAAAAACAAAAGTGAATAAGGGGAGTTGATACCCACAAATCATTAGTGTAGATAAAGACTCCATTTTCCAAAAGATGAGAAAAATCTAAATTTCATGCCAATAAGCCATTCAAATCATCAAGGAAGGTAAAAGTGTCATTTTGTCTTCTAATTTACTTTTTATCTTTTTTTTTTCTATATTACTAAACCTAGGTCTTAATACTAGAATGCTAGTTTCATTGAATCATTTTTGGTTATGGCACTAAAAAGAGAAACTAACATCATCCTTGTAATCCTATGATACAAAAACCACTTTTCCCAATTACTCAGGTAAATTGATGGGATAAACCATACTACCTTGACAAACTGGGCAACCATTAAATTTGAACTCATGGGTTCATGCATTCATTATGATCTACGTGGTGAGTCATTTATTCTCTTTATATTTCCTTATTTTTTTCCATGGGTTCATGTTTATTTTCTACAACTTCACCTAACTATGCCACTTGGTGAACTCCTAAGCTTCTAGACTTTATCGACCTTTTTAACCATGTTCTCTATGTTCTATAGGATTCATTTATGTTCTATCATCCCCAAGATCATGGGATGAGACCAAATGGTAAAATCCCATAGAGTCAAGGCTTCATATATCCTTTACCACTAGGTCTATTGGTGATTGACCTCTATGAGTTATTGATTTAGGAGATCGATGGTCGGTATCCTTTAGGCATCATTCATCATCCCTAGGTCATCAACCCCTGAGATGTACCCATGTGGTGACATCTTGAGTCTTAAATATTTGAATGTTTCCTTTATTACCTCCATGACCTATTATCTCTCATCAAAAATCAATCTAAAATATTGAATCATTGGCAAGCCTTGAGGGTTCTCTACTAGCTTTGCTTTCCTAGAGGGGCCAAGTTCTTACAATCATTCCATGTGGCATGATCTCAAGGATTATGGGTCCTTAGGACTTAGAATTTATTTGAGCTTGCCCCTAATGCTTTGACCTCTATGATCATGCCACATGGAATATTCATAGAGTTTGGGAAATTCAAAATAGTTATTCACATTTTAAAAAGAAATTGATTTGGTAGTAACATCTCTAGATGGTTGACACTTTGGAGGCTCTGGGTTAAATCATTTAAACTTGTGCATTATAAAGAAAATGATCAAGTCATAAAATATTTGCGAGAAAGAATAGGAAGAAAAATATATTTAATGTAAGAATTAAGCAAAGATTTTATATTATAACTTGAAACATTCACATATATAGAGATTTTCGAGTAGAGAAGAACCATTATTCAAATCTAAGGACCCAATAGACTAAATGACCTGATCAAAATTAGGAAGCCACATGTGATAAACACTATTGAATTTCCATTTTAATCAATTATTCACATAACCAAAGTTATTCAAGTGACCAATACATTATTTGTTAAATATTCAAAAGATTAAGGCAAATATAATGAATTTGACTTAGAAGCTAAAGTTAGAAAGGACCCATTATTTAGTTGATTTTGATAGCTTTGATGTTTGATATGACCATCAAATTTAACCAAATGATAATTATCACATGGTAATATTTCATTGTTTTAGATACCTAACCTTGATGGTATATTCATGTGTAGACACACATAAAATTTATGCTATGAGATCTGATGATGTCATCAGGTCCATATGGATGTACCTCATTAATTAGTCTATGGCCTTTGATTCATGGGATGATGCCATGTGGAATCATCCCAAATTATTGAGTTATATAAGATAGAATATGATCATTCCATACGGCATGACCATGGGACTTTTGGGTTATTTCTATGGTCTAGGTTCTCTTCCAAATGATAGGCACCTAAGAACATGCTATGTGGAATGATCTTGGGTCTTCAAGACTTAGAGAGATCTTGGTCTTTAACTTTCCTCTGAGCCCTAAGATCTTGAGATCATGCCATGTGGAATGATTCAGGGCCTTCAATCCTTAGAGATATCTTGGTCTTCAATTTTCCTCCAATATGGACCAACCTGACCATTAATATAAATATCAAATAATAATAAGGTAGTTGAAGGATCCTTAGACTTGAAAAACTACATAGATTGAGCCTAATCTTCTATGATGGTGACACTTATCACCATCTTAAGGACTTGGTAAGAATCTCATAGACTTAGTAATTTTTATAAGGATTAGTCATTGGTTTAAAATTATGGAGACACACATATTCATCGCATGAAACTAGGGAAACTTTAACCTTCAAAATCTTTTAGTAAAAACACTAAGGGAATAATTAAAATGAAAAAAACAAGGAAAATGCAAAAAAAGGAGACCAAGGGGAAAGTGAGAAAAGGATCATTTGATTTTAAGTATGAAACTTTATCTAAAAAGGAAAGGACAATGATCTAGAAATTAAATATTGGTATTAATAAAGATTTTCCAGACCCACATGAATGATAGGTTGAATAAGCCCCAATTTAAATCAAATGGAAAATCTAGAAAGGATAATGTCTCTTTGCAAGATCAACTTCCACCACCTTAAAGACATAAACACAAGCACTAGTAATGAACTAGACAAACATTAAGTAAATAAAGGGGCAATCTAGGTATTTTAAAATGTAAATATCTTAAGTCAACTATAAATATACAAGTCAAAATGAAGCACTTTCCAAAAGATACAAGACTAGACTCTAGAGAAAAAAGAGGTTCCATGATTTTATTGGTGAAATTAGGGTGTGTTTTTCAAGTAAAAAAAAATGGCGAATTTGCTAGAACATACTCCTAAGTATGTTAATAATCTAATATCTTAGTCTTGGCATCCAAACAACAAGCATTAGCTGAAAATAGTTACTCAAGCAAAATCAAAACACAAAGGTATGAAAATTTGCTAAAACATGTGACATACCAAGTTTCTTTATTTCTGAAAGACCATTAGTATGTGCTAAAATGACTGATTCATTTAAAAATTTACTTTCACACACAACCATTTAGATTTTCCTAAGAAATAATAACTTTTGAGGGAGAAAGATATTACAATTTAGATTAGGGGGAATGGCATCGGCATTGCTCTGCTACTAGACATGCTTTTATAACCCCAACATAGATACCTCTAGTTTCACTCAAGGCCTTTCTCAACTCCCAACTAGGTTAGAAATCCTGCTTTGGAGTTTCCTAAATCATATTTTGAGGAAAAATCAAGATTTTGCATTTGAATTAAATTTCATTTGAAATTTTATTTCTTTTAAAAAATATTTTCATTTTTGTCCATTAAGGGATGGGAACCAAGCTGTGGTAAAAGGAAACTTATAAAGTTAATGAGAACCTAAGACTAGTATAAAATTATGTCAATACTTAATTAACTTAGATTTATTTACATTAAGTACATTTGATGGATTTGGAATAAGAAAATAATGTCTCTAAATTCACATGTTCTATTTGGAATCATAGGCCTTTAGAATTTTGAAAATGCACAAAAATCACAACATTCTATACAAGGATTTAAGGAAGAATTTTCATATTTTAATCTATTAGAGTTACATCCATGTTACCTAGAGTAAAAACCTTCAATCATTATTCATTTATTAAAATGGGATTCGTCAAGTCAAAATAGATGGTTTAGGCCAAAAAGGAACAACAAAAAAATAGACCGATAAGGAGAAAATAGAACAAACAAACAAAATGAAAATGAAAGAAAACAAAAAACAAAATAGGAGAGGGAAAAATAAATTATTTACAAGAACATCCAAGCTAATTCAAGCCTAGAAATAGTGTTTGAGTAATTTTCCATTGATAAGCAATGGGACATCCTCACTAGTTAAACACCTTAGGCATAAGGCATTTTTACCTAGTATTTCAAAAATATGATAGAGACTTAGTCATAATGCATCAAATTTTATATGGTGTCCCTTATTTTCATGAGATTTTTACAAAAAAATGATCATATTATAGATATATAAGTATTTATTTCTAGCTCATTTATCAACCCAATGTTTGACAACATATTAATGCTTGTTAAAGTGTAACAAAGTAGCATTACATTTTTATTCAAGTTGTATAAGAATCAAGAGGTGAGATTGTATTTTATCATCAGTTTGTAGGTAGTGTTACAACTCAAATTTTCACCCTTGATAGGCTATTTTAGGCCCTCTCAATTGAGTTATAAAATGGATTAGTATTAGGTTATGGGTGACCCATAAGTTGACTAAGCTTCTAAATTATAAGGCTAACTCCCCTTAATGTATCAATTAGGATCACTATACTACATTACTAACTCTCAAAGGAAAAGAGAAAAGGATAACATGGAAGAAACCTAACTAGGGATGGTGATACACAAAATTTGTCTCCACCTACCTATGCACTATTGAAATGAAGTAAGACCAATTAGAGCACAAAAATTCATTGATAGATTATCCTCACATCAGTATTCCAACATGAAATTATTGGGAAATGCATGAAATAGGAGGTGATAACCAAGAGGTATGATCTGAGTCACTAAAGTAAAATATCTTAAACACAAAATTATGTACACAACTAGTTAAAACACTTCATGTGAGTTGTAAAGCATCAACCTACTTGAAAAGAGGTAAGAATGAGAGGACAAAAGAGAGGAAGTTAGAACACCACCACTATGAATCATTCAAAATCATAGATATACATTAAGAAGAAGCTTGAATAAGGTTAAACCAACATTTTAATTCAAATCATATGCAATAATACATGTTTAGTTGAGTAAGGCTTTACCATACTCAACCAAAGGATCTTTACAAAGCCAAATAAGGTTGTATATATAGAGAATGAGAGGAGAGAGAGAGAAGTGGCATATAAGAGAGCAATGATAGTCTCAAGCACTCATGAAAATATTTAAAATCAATAAGGAGGTCATAGAATAGTCTCATAAGGTCTTCAATGACATGTGTTACTTTTTTGATGATGCTTCCTCTTCCACATGGTGTAGGGGTTTCTCCATTTGTTTGACACATCTTGTCTTCTTCTTCAAAATGTCCTCCTTTTGGATTGAAAGTGAGAATTATAATTACTTAGTCATAAAATCACCTTTAACTTCCCTTTTCTCTCCTCTTTTACACTTTTCATCTTTTTAATATCTCTCCACTATTGATGTTACAATTATCATCATACCTTCTTAGGTGTCTTGAAACCCATTAATATCACTATGCCTCTCTTGCTCATATGCATCAACTCTTGATTATATCTTTGTGAGTGAAATATTTCTCCATGAATGACTTATCTCTACCTTAACTAACCTATCTAAATCATCTTCAATGTCTCCAATACCTTCTAAGACTTCATCCCACACCTAAAGTCCATACTTGCCTTCATTTCCTTGTAGTCCTGAAAACAAACAAAGCTCCTTGTATAAAACATTACATAAATGATCCTAGAAAACCAAGCATTTATTTAAGTACCCCCAACTATTATCTTCCTACTCTATACAAAGTTTCATGACCAGACACTAAGTGCAAGTGTACTTATCCATCTATTGCTCTTCTTAAGTAGCCCTCAATTAGGTATCTAGGCCTAGAAACTAATATTTGCTTCCACACATACCTCACACATGTGAAACTCCAATAAAATATTTGATTCAATTTTAAGACCTCCTAATAATGATCTATGTAAAATTTGAGGGTTTGGAACTTTGTGTAGATGAGTGAACCAAGAAATGGTCAAAACCTTAGCCCAAGTGTATGTTCATACCCAAAAGGTAACTACAATAAGTTCAAAATAAATTAGAAGTTTCCAATGTTTGATGATAGCTTGAGTATTCCAACTCAATATACTAAAGGGAAGCTCTCTAATAGTACTCCATAGGTCTATAACTAGTGTCCTTAAATAATCAAAGTAGTGTAGTCGCTCTTTTTGGCCTAAATTGGTGGATTAAATGGCTCATATACCACCTTAGGATATCTATAAAGGTGCATAAGGATTATTATATCAATGACTAGGATTACAAGTCCTCTCTACCTGATTTGAGAGTTTACCACCACCTTGTACACTCACAAATAGGCCTATAATTATATTTTTGGGTTTATTCTATGCATTGTACCTTTCACACGTGCCAACCAATGGCCTATTTAGGTGTCTATGCATCTCAATGTTTATATGGTCATTAAAAGGCATATTATATCATTTAGGAAGTTTTCTTATTCATTGAGTCATATTTAGGCTCTTGGCACCCTATGAGTGTCTTACACTCGTAACAATCATTCATAGAGATGAAGGATTCTTAGGATGAATGAATTCCAAAAATTTCAAGTATAGGTAACCCTATAACACCTCTTAACTAAATTTGATCCCATGCATAATGTTGGGAACCTTATTTTATTAAGTCTCAAATTTATACTAGAATGACACCCACTTTAGCATGAAGAGATCATTTTGCATAATGATTAACATTTTGGCACTTTAGCACCAACTAGAGGTTACAATGCATACCTTTCACTATGTGGTAGGTGATTAACTATTTCCCATATCTTTATGGCATATTCTAGGATTGACAATATGTGGTGAATGCAACATGAAATTTATGAGGTCATGGAGCTGGTAAGAATGACCACCAAAGTTTTAGCTTGACACTCAATGTGCACATTCCACCCTAGTGGGGATGTTCGAGAAGGCTATAAAAATATATTGAACTAGTTGATGTAGGATAGGACAAAATAGTCTAGTGAAGCTTTGGAAAATTAGAGTTGCTCTGTATGCATGCATCTAGCATCCAATAGACTTAGGAGTACTATGGATGCCATGAAGGCTCCATTTGTATATGCCCAAGCTCACATGTGAGCCTCTAGGATGTTTAGTATGAATTGAACATATACTCTACCATCAAATGTATACTATATTTTTAAATTTAATTAATGATTAATGTTGTTGTGATAATATATAATTTCTTTGGCTTGATCATCTTTTGTATAGTAGTCAGAATGTGTAATTGTTATAATGTCATAATTTTAATATGTGTATGTTAATTAAGTTTTATGTGTGCTTCTAGTTCATGTTGTTAATGGATTCCATAAAAATCTTAATGACATCATTTATAATTTACATAAATAATGAGTATCAATCTTTTACCAAGCATTCATATCCTTGCTAGAAGTGTGAGCCTAGAATGAGTACTTAAAGTTAAAGTAGCCCTTTGACCATTTAAGCAATGATATGATGCTAGGATTAGTTTAGTAAAGGCTTATACCATTATGAATATAGGATTAGTCCACAAAAGGCTTATGCCTATGAATCTACCTTAATATTTTAACAAATTAAATAAGTCCCCTAATCAAAGTTTTCTGCAATGGCACAATTAGCACATAAGGCTTGTGCCTCATGTGAATTGATGTTAGTGTAGCTGAGTGTTCAAATTTTGAGTATAAATGGAATATCCCATGTTTTTACCTAGTTATAATAATCAAATAATTGATTAAGATAACACTATGTGCCCTTTTCTATAACATTTTTGTTCCATTGTTGGGACCCATGTTGAATTTTTTTGTTGTAATGGTGTGTTATAATGATGTACCAAATTTCTCTTAAAAATAATGAGTGTTGGTTGTAATAGGTGTAAGATGGCTTTACGATGAAACATCCAACCTACAAAGGATAAAATCCAAGAAAATGGGTTCATAATAACCTATATGATGCTTTATATGAGGTCTATTTTTATGATCTACCTAAGCATGTATACTAGTAGTTCGATAAATATTCAACCCACAGAAGGAGCTATAGTTAATGCTATGAGTGGATGAAAGAGCACCTGATAAGGCTTGAGACCCTAAATGCCACTTAGACTAGAGTAGTGGATAAATGTTAGAAATGAGTGTTGAATAATTATATACTTGAGTTCACAGTCTCAACATAATCATGCCCTAAGGAAGTAGAGTATCAGTTTTTATGCAACCCTAGAGGCACATTTGTGAAGGAATTCAATGCAGAACTCAAATATATAATGGTTTATTATGGTTTTTAAACTTTGGGGATGGAAGGCTAATTCCTTTCACATATGAGAAGCAAAAATGGGGAGAAGGGGATGTGTAGGTGAAGAATAATGGAAGGGGATGAGTATATTGACACATAAGGGCTCAAAAACTAGATCTATAATAAGAGATAACACAAAATGATGGAATATATAGAACCTATAAGTTACAATAAAACTCATAGCTAGTGGGAAGGGGATGGGGAAGGATATCTTGAAGTAGAATAGCTTGAGGATGAGAGAGACATTGAAGAAATGGATCAAGTTCAAAACTTGATAGGTGTGGAATTCATTGGGTTCCTACAGGATTTGGTGACTAAATATACACTTGACATGCCTACCCCCTTTGAACCTCAGTGCATGCTCACACACTAGATCCCCTTCTTGAAGAAAGTATAAAAGTAATAATTGACTCCATTTATGACTTTGATCTTAGACATTTTTCAAAATTGAAGTGTAGCTTTATGATTAAATAAATTTTTCCATATGAGTTGAGTGCAACTACCTATAGACCAATTGGTGTTATCTCACCATAAGAAAACTTGAGTGTAAGCATACCATCTCAACTGATGTCAGCAATGCAAAGTGGGAAACATCCTACAAGAAGTGGTTTGGTTCCATAATTAAGTAGTATAGTACCATAAACATCAATGACACTAGTAGTAATGTGAGGAACAACTCCTAACCTAATGAATGGAGGCATTAGCTAACCTCCACCAAAATAGATGTTGGGTGATAAGCACCTCATATCCTATCTTACCCACATATAAAATATACTATAAAATGGAAATGCACTTGCTAGAGTATTATGGCATGGAGAATGCTGCATAACATGTGTGAAAGTGTGTACACAATGGCATGCATAGGGCATAACCCAATCAAAATGCAAGGAAACCTAATTATGACTACTTTACTTGATCATGCACATACCTAGTATAGAAAATTTAAATCTAACTAGGCTATGGTTGACTAGGATACCCTGAAGGATGCATTCTTAAAGGAATTTGACATTCTTGAGTTTGAATAGTAGAGAATCACCATGATTAAAGAGATTACCCAAGGACTCTTAGAGAGTGTTTGCCTATATAATTCAAGGTTCAAAACTCTCCTATCAAAGCTCCCATATGATATTCACCCTTCCTAGCATGCACAATGGCTCATTGTAGGGTTACTTGTGTCATTCCAAAGAGTGATTTTTATGAAGACATTTATAGACCCTCAAGAAGCACTTGAAGCTACACTCAGAGAAGAAGTAGTCAAAAGCATAGATATTAGTATCAACCCATTTATGGAGGTGTAGATTGCATCTATGGCCTCCTAGATCCAAAAATGTATCACTATCTCATCGTATGATGATTAAAGTGGACTATGGTTTATTGACTATAAAGAGGAAGGCCATAATATGAATAATTGCCTATGAAAGAATATGTGTACCCTATTTCTAAGATGTGAAGTCTATTGATAGGTGCATGATGTTCAAAATTTCCCTTTATTATAATGTTCTAACTAGGTCAATACTACCATCTATTTTTGGTTATGTGATGCCTATACCCATACCACTATTGATTATTGGGTGATTGACAAAATGTGCAAGAACATGAAAAGAGGTGCATGACACACCACCACATTAGTCAAAGGGTAGGCTAACCAAGGAAATGAGGGCTATGGTCAATAAAATATAGGATTTATTATGCAATGAGGCACCATAGGGTGAGGTGGAGGTCATGGTGGTGGAAGATTCCCAACATGATCATGTTATAAGTGTGGTTTGATAGAGCATTATCAGCACAACTATCATACACATGTTATGTATGGGTATTGTCGAGGGTCCCATAAGGTCAAAGAATACCTTGAATTGCACAAAAAGTTGACCCAAGCTAGGCTTGACATAGATAAGGGCATATGAATGATCAATAATGAGCCAAAAATGGAAAAATAAACCCTAGAAGTATAACCAATCTACATAAAAATAGTCAAGGTACATGAAACTACTCATATTGGATTTACCACGCAACCACTAGTTATGCCAATACCTGAGTTACTCTTAGAAAATGGGGATAAACGTCCCACTAAGCACATAACATGGCCTGAACCCAAAGTTGCATCATACCCAAAACCAACACAACAAAAGATGTATTATAGTAGGCTATGAGTGTAATCCAAAAATTACAAAGGGAGATCTAATTATCACAAGACCTAGAAGCATAGGTTGTCACCTATTAAAAGAAGCAGAATAGCTAGGAAGTTGAGATATAATAATTAACTGAGATCCTATACCTCTTGTAAATAGAGGGAATGCTAAAATTATTGAAGAACTTGCTCTTAGAGCATGTGGGTCAAAATCAAGTTGAAGTTACTATGCCATGTATGGAGAGGGAACAAGAAGTTTGGCATACACAAAATGTAAAATATGACCAAGAACTCCTAGTGAATGCTACTATTGATGGATGGTCTATCTGTGAGGTATTTATAGACATAGGCACTGAGGTCAACATCTTGACCAATAATTCTTGGGATAAAATGGGTAGGCTAACCTTGAGACCTTTCCCTCATGTACTCTTTATGGCTAGTAAGACCTGAGTGTAGCTTATCAAAATTATGAAGAACATGGTTGTATATATCATAGGAATTGAATTTTGTGCTAACTTTAAATTGATTAAGTTATTAGAGTAGGAAAACTATGTGGAGACTTTAAGAAGGCCATGGTGTTATGCAAACAATGTAGATATGAAATTCAAAGGTTCTACATGACCTTTGAGAATGGAAAATAGAGGGTAGTTATACCTCTCTCAAATGACCAAGGAACCCCTTATGTCAAGAGCATAGACATCAAAGATGAGATCAACCACATCTATAACATCATGATGAAAGGCATCAAGACTCTAGACCTAAATGATCAAGGAGTATTTTCTTGGGAAGATATATAATTAGACTCAGACACCACCAATGTTACCTACAACTGATGGGTCAAGGAAGCATATGAGACCACCAATAAAAGGTACTACTTGGTGGACATGAAGTTGCCAAAAGCAGTAAAGATAGGCTGGGTCTAGATTTATCATGCTTCAAAAATATGTGTCCCTTGCACCAAGAATAAGGGAAAAAGAGTGTTTCTCCTAAGTAAGGGTAAACTTACAATGTTCCCAAAATATGAAGGGAGTAATCCATTGGAAGACTATGTCCATGACCTCAAATCATGCATCCCAAAAGAGGTGGATAGAATAAGAACACTAGTGTATACATTGAATAACATTGTCACTCATTGGTGGGTAGCATAAAATCCTATCTTACTAACTTGGAAAGATGTGAAGGCAAATATTTTAACTAGATTAGGAAATAGTAATGAATACCTAGACATCTCAACCTACTCTAGTGACTCTGACACTATAACACATGTGTGCCTTTTCAAATAAACTTGGATTGTCTATAGTGAAAATGCCTCAAGGAATCTATAGGTGTACACCTTTTAAAGGACCTTAACTACTTGGGTAAAATCATGGTACATTGTCAATGAGATGCACCATGATATATCCAATTGGGATTCACTTAGGGAGTGGTTTGTTCAAACCTTATCCTTTTCTTCATAAAGAATTGAATTAATTGAAACACTTTAGGTAGTACAAAGGTCAGTATTTGAGGACACTTCAATATTGGAGGGGTGCCTAAAAGACATGTTAAGTGAAAAAGGGTTGGCACTTCTAACTTTCTTAGAAGATAAAACTCTTAATAGTGACTCTAGTGATAAAGATAATAAAACATGGAAGGTGTGACACTAAAAGAATTTTATAGGCAAAATAAAGTTAGTGTGTCAAGTTAAGGGTAGTGATCCAAATGAAGAAGACCCTACCCATCTTCAGATAGAAACAAATAAGGGAAATAGACAAGTCAAGGATTTGCACTAGGAGAAGAATGAACCCTACCACCATCACTAAAATCTACCAAGGTAGATATCAATTAATAAGGAGAACCAAAGATTGCCACTCTAGGCATCTATTAGTCTAACATGGAGCTAACATGTATTGTGGACCTACTTAAGGAGTTATAAGACTCGTTCCCTCAAAACTATAGAGATATGAAAGGAACAAACCCTTCTCTTTGGAAGATGAGCATCAAGATATTTGATGACATAAGACCTATCAGGAAGTGACCTTACAAGATGAGCCCCAATATTCATGCCAAGGTCAAGATAGAGATCAACACTATGCTAGCTACAGGCATCATATACCCTATGTAGGAATATGAATGGGTTAGCCCCATGGTCATCAACATCAAAAAGGATGGGTGCATCTAAAATTATGTTGACTATAGATTATTGAAATCCACCTACATAACCAACCCCTTTCTAACCTCATTCACTGATGAAGTATTAGATGGTATCATAGGTTGCAAGATATACACCTTTACTGATAGGTTCTTAGGATACCATCAAGTCTAGATTAAGGAGGAGGACAAGCCTAAAACCACCTTTATGACGTAATGGAATTATTTCTCTTATAGTATAGTGCCATTTAAGATAAATAATACACCAATCATGTTATCCCAAATGGTGATTACTGCTTTCAAAGACTTCATTCAAAAGTTCCTCCAAGTATAATTAGACAACTAGACTATGTATGGGTTAGTGAAGGATCACTATGACAACTTGTACCTTGTATTTGAAAGGTGTAGGTAGTTGAAAATTTATTTAATCCTCAAGAAGTATGTTTTTTTAATGCCATTTTGCACTTTACTCAGACACATCATCACAAAGATGGTCTACTCATTGATCTAGTAAAGATTGTAATCATCCTTTAGGTCTAGACCCCATCAACACAAAAAAAAATTCATGCCTTTCTTAAACATTGTAGTCACTATAGGAATTTCATAAGTAAATATGCAAAGATTTTAACATTTTTAGAAGATATATTATGAAAAGATGGCCCATTATATTGGGGTGCATTGAAAGAAGATACATTTGAAACCCTAAAGCTTAAACTAACAAGAGCACCAATATTGTAATTTTATGACTATGTGACTCCATTCCATGTCCACATTGATGCATCTGGTACTACAATTGATGCCATTTTGACACAAATAAGTGAAGTCAAAATGGATAATTCCATTTCTTTCACAAGCATAAAACTAACCAAGGTAGAGTAGAAGTACACCATAAATAAGTGTGAGGTACTTTCCATGGTCTATGCCTTGTAGAAGTTTATACAATACTTATTGGCCATTCCCTTCATATTATTCACTAATCATGAGGTGATTAAGAACCTGGCGAACAAGCCCATCCTCCACAAGTGCATTTGTTGATGGATTTTTTTATTTTAAGAGTTCTAGTTCTATGTTATAGTAAATCCTAGAAAATAAAATTTGAGCCCAGACCATCTATCTCACGTCAAATCTAGCTATGCGATAGTGACTTTTATAGATGACATTTTTATGTGCAACTTTAAAGGGTCCAACTCATCCTAAATATTTTGTAGAGATCACCATATTTCTAATATCTAGATCTATTCCCCAGACCATGTTGACTAAGGAGAAGAATAAATTTGTAGTTCATGCCTCCCCTTTTTAACTCATTGGTGGGGAATTATATAAGTTGAGATATGATGATGTTTTATGTTGATGTGTCCTAGATCATGAATGGGACTCAATCTTACAATAAGTTCATGAGGAAATTATTGGAGGCCATTGCCCTGGTGATGTTATCATGTGTAAAGAAATACAATCAAGCTTATGGTGGACAACTCTATTTCAAGATGAAAAATAATGTGCCAAAGAATGTGACAGTTACTAGTGCATAGAGAAAACCAAACCACTAAGATGAGATTCCTCTCATCCCTATCTTTGTCTAGGCACCATTTGAAAAATAGGCCATTACATTTTTTGGGTCTATTACTTCAGCTACGAGGTGCACATGTGCACAATAGATTATGGCTACTATATGTTACTTCACCAAGTGGGCCTAAGTATCACTGACCAAATATTGGAAAACCACCAAAGCAACAAGGTTTATCTAGGAGAATATCACCAATTATTATGGATGCTTGCTTAGTTTGACCAGTGATCATGAAATGCACTTCATCAATGAAACTATTCAAATCCTATTAATTGAGTTTATGGTGGTGCACCATAAAACATCTTATCATACCCAAGTAAATGATACTACTAAGTCATTCAATAAGATATTAGGAATGTGCCTCATAAAGATATGTGATGTTGGTCACAAAAATTGGGATGACTATGTGTCAGTAGTATTTTGGGCCTATCGCATTACATACAAGTGCCTAAAAAAGGCAACACCATTTTAACTAGTGTTTGGAATGAGGTCATTTTACCTATGGTATTCCAAGTTCCCTCTTTATGTATTGTGTATATTGGTCAATTGGATGACCAAGAGTCTTTGAGCACAGGATTGGAAGACTTGAATCACTTAGATGAGACACACACCCAAGAAAGAAGGATCCAACAAATAGAAAAATCATACCAAAATCTATGGCATGATAAGCACATCAAGCACAAGGTATTTATTGAAATTAAACTAGTCTTGATATATGACTAAAAGTATCTCAAAAACCTAGGCAAATTATAGATTAGGTGGATGGGACCTTATGTCATCTATAGTATATTAGAGACTAGCACATGCAAACTACACATGTTAATGGGTGAAACAGTCCATAGGAATTTAAATGATAATATATTGAAGCTATATAGTCACTAGGATCACACTTACACCATTATATACCGGGTACTTGGTCACAAGTTGGTTGCCTTATTTATACCATAATAAAATTTGGTGCAAGCCAAATATTTCCTTATGTTATTTCATTTATGTTGAGTGAATAAGCATGAAACTTTTAATCCCATAAGAGAACTCTTTTGGTGCTTACATGCATAAATCCAGTTAGGTAACTCGAGCACAATCACTTGATAAGTTCCTGAGGCTAGACATCTAAGTTTATAGGCACATGAATTTTTCCAAATTTAGAAAGATATGAGTATGGTTTAAAAAAGGGAGGCACACAAGATGTTCATGCACAATAAATCAAGATGAGATATTGAAGCACTAGAGGACTAGCACAAGGATTTAAATGGGGTTGGGAAGGCCAAACCAAGAGACATAAAAGCAAAGAAAAATTCACCAAGAAAGAGAGGTGCACTTGTAAGGAAGCACACCACTAAGAATAAATGGAACTGAGGAGGCTAAATCATGCACATGTGAAGTGATGTGCCCAAGTTTCCATAAAAAGGGTAAAAGGTTGAACCAAGGTGAACATAGCACAAGATAGAGATCATCAAGATATATAGAACCCACCCAATGGTAAAAAATAAGACCATTTGAATCACTTATCTCTTCACCAAATAAACCATTAGAAAAAATAATGTTGTGATGGTGAAAATACAAACATATGTAAGAAATGTGTAATTGGTGGTGGATTTTAGCATATTTTATGTGTTTAGAAGAATTCAAGAAATCCATGTTCCACCAATCCATTAATTTCTAGCCATTACTGAGGTATCTAAAAACAAATAATAAAGGGGTGATCGATAGACTATAATAGGTTACAAACCTTATGAGAAATAAACTATAATATAGAGCCGAATTCATCAAAAACTAGAAAATGTTACCATAAAGAACTAGACATCCAAAGCCCTTCCAAGTGAGAGGGAAAGACATATGATAAGATTACATTATGATTTAAATCAGAAAAAATAAAGGGGATTGAAGTTGATAGTGAAATATGATAATAGAAGTACTTCCAGATGATGAGGTTACCATTAATAGTGCAGGAAGCTTGAGATATGAAGATAGTCATAGTTCCAATGACTGTGAAGAAGTGCCAAGCATGATTAACTAAACCAATCACACTTTAATAACATCTAGTTCAAAATGGGTAAGAAAAGGTTAAGTACATGTCTATCATAGGTGCAGAAGGATGCACAGAAAGTGTAGACAATGGAAGAAGCAACCACTATAAAATGGGAGGCATTGCTAGTATAAGGCATCAACATCATGGTAACAGATCCAAAATTGAGTGAAAATCTCACATATAGAGAAATGTAATTTCCATCGAAGGTCATGGTGGGGTACAAGTGGGTATCATTTACACACATGTGAAAATTGAAGGATTATAACCATCTAATGGGGAGTAATACACAATAACTAAACTAGGACTAGATGGTTGACATAGGGAAGAAGATGAAGATGAACACTTCATTCTTTGACATCTCCATCTGAGAAAAAATTAAAACCATTAGTGTAACCCAATTGTTTTAATTACCAAGCTTTGGTAAGTTGGATGAATTGGTGCAATTCCTCCTCTCATGCATACATGACAACTTTATATGCATAATATTATCAACTTCTATTAAATACTAATGCTTTACATCTTACAAGAACTTGTTGAGACTCAATCTCTCTGGGTGCACTAGGAAAGGGGTGGGTAGACCATTGGTGCTTCATAAGATTATTGTTATTTATTTCCAATTACTACCAATCCAAATATCTCATAAAAACCATTCCCCTAAGTTATTACTCCTTATTTTAATACTCTTTTAGTTTTTCCCCACTTTTCATCCTTATTTTCCTCACCTTATACCCCTTTTGATAGTTGGTTGTACTAGGTTGAACCTATACAATTCTTAGCTTTTATTTATTGTACGAGGTCGATTGGGTCGACCCTATACTATTTTGGCTAAAATTCATTTAGGGTCTGGGTTAGCTCTTGGCTAACCTATCATGTGACCTAGTAGATTTTTGTCCTTAATTATATTGGGTCAATTGAGTTGACCCTATCACCTAAAGCTTTTAGAAGGTCTTAGGGTTAAATCCACACACACACACACACAAAAAAAAAAAATACATATAAGATAATTTGGTCATGATTTCATATGCAATCAAGAGTTATTATTCTCTTGTTCTTCTTTACAATTTGCTCTTTCACCATTCTACTTGAGGAGTCTTAGCTTAGGTTTTCTACTTAGAGAATCTAGTTTTATGGAGAAGTCTTGGATGTTTTGGCCTTTCCTAGTGATCCTTAAAAACCACAACAACCTCTTACAAATCCCCTTTGGCCAAGGGAGAGATTGAGTCTCGATGGGTTCATCATTCAAGTAAGTATTCTCTAACTTTGCTCCTCTATTTAGTAGATAAAAGTAGCATGAGTATTGGATTCAAATAATATTACTCTTCTTCTTCCATGTATTAAGATCTTGCCCATACATAGCTTAATTGATATTCTCCTATGCATGTTTTTAATTGTTTAATAATCCCCATTTTGTACCATAAGCTTTGGTGAGCACTAGATTAGACTTTACTTTACTTGTTATTAGTTTAGTGAATATAAAACATAGGACTCCCTCAAGGTTGTTATGTGATTTTGCTTGACTAGAGGCTTTATAACCCTCCCTATCATAGTGTATTATGGTAAGATATCCCTTAATCAGGTCTCACAGATCCCCATATTGGTCATGTTCTCAATTATCTAATGTGTTCCTAATTAGAAGTGTATGGTATGATCTATCTTCTTTGAGTTAGGATTGATTTATAGACATGATGCATTTCTAATTGTATACATTCTGTTGAACCCAATGTGAATCTAACCCTTGTAGGTTTTATTTCATGTTTTCCATCATTTTATTTTTATATATTTGTGATATTGAGTTGATAGTGTTGATTTAGCTCTAACTTATATACGTAGGTTTAAAACATATTCACATCAATATGACTTTGTTCTATTTTTTTTAGTTTTTTTAGAACTTTAATTTATACTAGTATGTCAACCTAATTGAGTCTATTCATTTTCAGATTTTGGGTTCAAGCTACTAGGTCAACCCAGTCAACTCTATACATTTTTAGACATCTAGATTAGACTACTAGATTGACCCAATTAACTATGTACATTTTCAAACATCAAGATCAGACTACTAGATTGACCCAGTCAACTTTGTATATTTTTAGACTTATAAAAAACATACTAGGTCAACCTTGTAGATGTAATACATTTTATAGGTTTTTAGCAAATAAGGAACTATAAAGCTAGGTCAACCCAGTTGACATAGTTGGAAGAATTTACAAGTACAAATTAGGTTACTTCAATAACAATATTATTTTCCTATACATCCTCGAACCCATAAAGGTTAATTTCTATCCTTCTCTATTATTTCTAACATTTTTTCTAGTTCTTATTTTCATAATTTTTAGTCTTTAAAATACCCCTATACAGTTAACTAGGGCAACCCTATCAACATATTTTTATATTCTATATTATTTATAGAAATATAGGTTGAAACTATTGACATAGTTATTTTTTAGACCCTTACTTCCGTATTACAAAAGTGACATTGTCGAATCTATTCTATAATTTGTGCATACACTATCATTAAAATTGGCATTGTACTATGTTTCAAAACTAGAATTAACACTTATATGCTAGTAATTAGCTCAAACTTTCATTTTTTATTTATTACATGCTTAGAATAGATCACATAGTATAATTAGGTGGTTTTTCAATATACTATTTAGTTTCACTATTTTCTCTTTCATGCACACACTGCCAAATCATAAAATCTTAAAAAGCATTTTAACAATTGTCTACACAAGGCCTACCTACTTGGATTTCATCACCAAGGGGGAGGTTGGCTTGGTTTTATAGCCAAGTATAAACATGTGGTTGATGGTAAATTTTGGCTAAGACCCTGACACCCTTATCATTTTGGTGTGTGAAGTAAGTGGGTAGGCACCAATACCAAGATAGTACCATTGCCAATATAGATCCCTTTTAGCACAAACATCCTGAAACCATTCTTAGATTTATTTCTAGTTTCTTGCTTACAAGTAACTCTCTATCACATCTAAAATTATTATAATAATCTAAAAACATTAAAGATGACCACTTAGTTAGCGTTTACTTTCTAAGTTGATTATTTTCTTTTTGCTCAATTGTATGTTGTATTGCAAAAAATTGCATTAACAAACATTGGTGCAAGGTTTTATATTGTGTGCCTCAATTGGATCAACTTCATTGATATAGTTGATTGTGTTTTTCCTTTGATTTATTACTTTCTAAAAGTATTTGAAATTTTTTTCCTATTTCAGTATATAGTCATTCTGCTTGACATAGTCTCTTATAGACTATCTATTTTTCTTGCCTACAATACTAGGTTGATATTGTCAACATAGTATTCTTTTCTGCCTCCTAGAATATAGAACTAGGTCGACCCAATCAACTTTGTATATTTTTCCTACCTTTTTTCAATGTCTATTTCCTATACTAGGTCAACCCTATCGACTCTGTATAATTTTCAGCCCCTATTTTCTATACTGTCAACCATGTCAACTTTGTATAGTTTCCAAATCTTTTTTCTATACTAGGTCAACTCTATTGACTTTATACAATTTCTAGACCTTGTTATCTATACTAGGTCAACCTCATCCTACTTTCCCTATCTACTGACTCAATTATCTATTTATCCTTCTTAGCATTTTGTTCATTTCTCTTACATCATTATGAAGTCTCCTATTAGAATCTTCTTGGATAAATTGAATCCTTTTAGATACTATATATGATGTTCTTTTCTCCCTCTCTTTACCTCCCAAAAGCATTAACACTCTTGGGTCACCTCTTCCCCTCCATCAATGTCCTATAATATGGTACAAATCACACCTCAAGATGAAGTTGATGGGCCTGATCCTTTCTATACCTACCAATATACTTTCATCTTCAAAACCTTCAAACTAATGTGGAATAAATTGATACAAGTTTAATTAATAATCCCACTAATAATCCATCTTTTAATAACCCTCCCCCTGATACCAATTCAAGAAGTGTTCCTACCAACACCAACCCACCTAATGATACAACCTACCTTCTTGCCCAAGTTATATAGCAAATGAACATAATGCAAAAATATAACACTAATCAAATGATGCATCTCCAATATCATTTGATTAATATGGCTAATCAACCTCTGAATATCCATCCTCAAGTTAATCTTAATTTTATTCCTCCACCTCTTAGAGATGCCTCTGGTAATGTTATTCCTTAATCAATAATGAATAACAAAATGCTTCAAACTATTCAAAATGAGCCTTTAGCTACCTTCAATGTATCCATTGATATTGGTAACATATCTCTAATTATCAAGTATGATAGTATTAAATACCTAGCCTCATTTCTCAAAGCCTTTAGTAATCTTTATAAAGAGTGGATCCAAAATAACACCTTCACCATAACTAAACTCTAATTCAAAACCTTAAATGGTGATGTATTAGAATGGTACAAAAAATTACCCAAAAATTCCATTTATAAACTTGAAGATTTAGTCAATCCTTTAGTTAAATAGTTTTAACACAATGATCTTCTCAAAAATTATCTTAGCCACTTCATCAACACTAAGCAATCTCATACTAAATTAGCTCATAATTTTATCGAAAGATGGAAATAATTGGCCCATAAATCTAACCATAACATGATTGATGATAAATTACTCAAACTCTTTATAATTTCTTTGACTCCTCTTCAATATAAGGTTTGAACCCTTGCTCCCCAAACACTTAATGAAGATCTTGACCAAGCTAAATGTCAAGACTTTCTCATGAAGCAATTTGAACCTAATCCTAAACTTATAAAAGGATATTTCAAAACATATACCAAATATATCGCTTTTAATACTCCACAAACCAAACCTGGAGTTACCAAAATTGACATACCTTCATCTTCTTACACACCACTTTTTATGCATCAAATGAAACAATTTTTACTACCCTCTAAACCTTTCATCTATCCTAACAATCATCCTAAGTGGTATGACCCTAATCATTTTTTTGGTTCCATGTTGACATTAGTCATTCCCATGAATCTTGTAGAGGGCTCACTAAATTTTCTATATCCTATATGCTTGGTGATTCATTTAATCATGAATCCATAATCAACTTTCATCATCAAGAGTACACTACTACTTCTCAAAAATGATAGGTTTCTAATGCTTCTACCTCTAATAACCAAAAATATTTTTCAAATAGTCAACCAAATACCAAATATGTTTATGCCATTGATGCCAATTATGATAAATATTATAACAATTCCCAATATGTTAACATTGCTAAGATCAACTATCATCATAAGCTAGCTCACAAAGATCCTATTATCAAACCTAAGAAGTCATCTTTAGAAGAACAACTTCTTAAAGATACTAAAACCACCAATCTAGATTTGGAATCACATGAGGAACCACTTCCTCCTTCCAAACCTTCAACTACATATATTAATTCAAAATCTAATTTACCTCATAAACATTTTGTTGGTTCTTCTCTTAAATCTCATTAGAACTTTCTTGAAAAACTTAACTCTATGCCTTGTAAGATCCACTTCTGGAATTGGTTCATACTTCCCCCTATCATCACAAGTTCCTCATGAAATAATTACAAGAAATTGAAGATCCATCCTTTATAGATGAAGAACCACCTTTTATTTAACCTCAACCTACTGATGTGCATACCATTGAAACCCTATGTCCTTCTTCTAAGCCTTATATTGAATTTCTTGAAGAGGATATGATCAATGATGAAATTATTTTTTGTGTTGATGATCTACCACTCTTTATTAGAATATCCATTAATACTACCCTCATTCATAAATTTCTAGTTGATGAAGGCTTTGGTGTTAATGTGACATCTTTGTGACTTATCCAACAACTTATTTATAACAAAGATCATCTCAAGAAAACCTGTCTTACCTGTCACAGTTTTGATAAGACTAATCAAAATACATTTGGTTGTATTTGTATTCCCCTAAAAATTGGACCTAAGACCATTCAAACTAATTTTATGGTCCTTCATTTACCCTTATCTTATAATAAACTCCTTGGTCACCCTTGGACTCATAGAATGAGAGTTATTAATTATTATGTAGCTAATGTATTAATTTTTTATGTAATGAAAATCAATATAAGCATGAGGTTGATCCAAACCTTTGGAGTATTTAAATTCATAATCCCAAACCTCAATATCTTATTCATACCATTCCTAAGATCAATAGTGCTCCTTTACCTAAGTTCATCAGCATAATTCTTGATTTACAAAGCACTATTGCTAATGCAAATGATGATGAACCTAATTATTTTCAATATACTTGTAATACTACCAAGCTACCTTCCTACATTTCATAATGGTTTCCCTCTTTATTACCTCATGATAATACTATTCCTCTTCTTGATGACATCACTGATTTCCCCCCACCATGCAATGTTTAGGAGCCTTTGCTACTAGAAGATGCCTTCACTTGTAATGATTTTGAAGTGGCTAAATTATTTCAAGATCCTCTCATCTGTCTCCACATACATTCAGTAATATTGGTATTTCACCTTTTAAAACTCCCCTTGACTCTCAAGCATGTACAATCTCTCCAACAAATGATGATAATTACATAATGTCTTAAGATCAATATTGAGACTTAGATGTCCAACATTATCAGAAAACCTTAGCTCAAATACATGCTTTTAATTGGGATTTCCATACCATTTCTATGGATCATGACTTCAATCCCAAAGGTTATGTGCCTCCTACCAATTCTTAGCTTATTGATACTCCTTGGGTGGTAGAGAAAATTATACCTTCTGAACCTCTAAAAATCCTTGCATCTTATTTACCACCTATATATCCAATCATTACATTTGATCCTTCCCCCATCACTAAAACTATCAACACTCCTATCCCTTCTAACACATCTACTTCTCCTACTCTCAAGATTACACTAGATGCCCACATAACTAATGTCCATAAAATACATTATGAGTATGATATCCATGGTAATTAAATTATTGATCTAAAATTATATGTGGAGTATTATGGTCCTCTTCACTTTACCTAGTGATGAAGCTATCCTTGAAATACTTCATGCTCATGAACCTTAACTTCCTCAGTAACATCATAAACTTCACAACTTTCAAACCTAAACCCCTTGTTTCAAAAACTACATTACTAGAATTGATCCTAAATATAATCTAATTTATTCTTTACATAATTCAACATACAATTCCCAAGATGGTAATACTTTTCTTATCAAAGAAACTACTCACATTGAGTATGGTAATCCATCCCATCCTCAACCAATTATAGTTTTTTGTAAACTAACACCTACCAATCATGATAATTTTATCTTATTCTTTGATAAATATCATGAGGTATTCACTTTGTCCTATGAGCACATGCCTAGTATTGAACCTAACATTATGGTGCATAACATTATCACTTATCTTGATACCAAGACTATGTGTCAAAAGTAAAGGAAATTTCCACCTAAGGTTTTCACTTTATGTCACAAAGAAATCATCAAATTACCTGATGCTAAATTTATCAAACTAGTGGACTATTATGAATGGGTTTATAACATAGTTCTCATTTAGAATAAGGTCACTATGGTCATTTGCATTTGTATTGATTTACACAATCTTAATCTTGCTTTTACCAAGGATAACTTCCCTTTACCTTTGATAGATGCCATCATTGATTCCATAGTTGGTTATGAAATGTTATCTCTTATGGATGGATTCCTGGGATATAATCATATTCACATTTCCCCCAAGGACCAGCATAAGATCACTTTCACCATGGAATGGGGCACCTATTACTATGTCAAAATGCCTTTCAGCCTCAAAAATGCCAAAGCCACTTACCAATGAGTAATGACTCATATCATTCATGATCTTATCCACAAAATTGTTGAAACCTATGTGGATGATCTCATTGATAAATTCAAAAGTTTTGAAACTCATTTTTATGATCTTGCTATCATCTTTGACCATATTATTAAATATTGAGTTACACTAAATCCTTACAAATGTGTCTTTGGTGTCACATATGGAAACATTTTAGGAATCCTAGTCTCTCTCCAAGACATCAACATTGACCCAACCAATATTAGTGCTATCATCAATATGCCCATTCCTAATTCCATTCCTAACATTCATACTTAGTCAAACTTTAGAAAATTAGACGATTCATCTTTGAAATGGATTATCACATGCACTCTGTCAATTCTCTTCTTAAAAGAGGTAATGCCTTAGAATGGATAGACCCTTATCAAAAACATTTTGATAACATGAAATAATCATTGCTTCACCCACCTATGCTTTTTCCTCCTTCCAATGATTGACCCTTGATCCTATATACTTGTTCCACACCTATATCAGTTGGTGTAATGCTTACCCAACAAGATGATACTGAAAGAGAGTATGTTATCTACTACATTAAATGAGGCTTCATAGATTATGAGAAACATTATACCAAAGTTTAATGTGATTGCCTTACCGTCTATTTCATAACTAAAAAAATTTAACATTACATGTTTTACAGACCACTTATGTCATCATTTATTCCAACCCCCTTCATCATTTCTTCTCCAAAACCTTTCTTCCTAGAGATAGAATTGGTAAATGGATGGTCCTTCTTATGAAATTTGATCTCTAACTTTTAACTCAAAAATATATCAAAGGATAAGTCATAATTGATCAACTTGTTGTAGATCATGTATTAGCTACCACTCACCTTCAAAATAGTCATCTAAATGATAATATTCTCTATATATAAGGTTTGTCGGAATCCAGCTATTTCTCTCAAAGATTACTTTCATAACATTGTCACCGATCTTGAATCTAGTAATCTTGATGAATCTACTATTCCCCATGATACTACTAAATCAAAATTAGTTATTGCAAAGCTTCCTAAAATTAATGTTGAATTGCATGAGGATACACTTTGATGGTGCTAAATGCCTTCAAGGAGCTGGGGTAGGTTACATTCTTACAAGTCCTCTTAGAAATATCATTCCTTTAACTTTTCACTTCACCTTTGATGTCACCAACAATATGGTTGAATATGGAGCTCTAATCTTAGGCATAAGAGCTACTCTTGATTTATACATTTAATACCTACAAGATTTAGGTGATTCTCAACTTATTTATCTCCAAGTTAATGGTGATTACCAATGCAAAAGTGAAAATCTCATTACATATCATCAAATTACCACCACTCTCGCTAAATATTTCATATATTTCAGTATTGAGCCTATCCCTAAGGTTAAAATTCCATTGCTAATTCTCCCACTTCATTCGCATCTCTCTTTCATCCCCACCAGGTTCTTTCTAATCCCACTTTATTATACAAATAAGAAAATATTTGTATTCTACTCAACCATTAGATTCACTTATCTACCACATCAAGGTTTTCACCATTTGATAAAGACCCTGGTACAAATATATCATTTAATTCTTAAAACACCAAATTTATCCTCCTAAATCAGATTATCATGAAAATACTCATATTTTTAAACAAGATTTCAAGTATTTATTTTGATATAACATCTTTTATTATCATAATGTTGAAGGTACCTGTATCCATTATGTTATCCAAGATGAGGTCCCTCTTCTTCTTGAAAAAACACATGGGGGTATTTTTGATGGCCACTGTATCAAACATGATATAGCCCATAAATGCCTATGTATGGGTTAATTTTGGCCTAATTTTGAAAAGGATGAAATTAAATATGCTAAAAAGTGTAATCCTTTCCAACTTCATGGTGATCTAATTCATTCACCTCTAGTTGAGCTTTAAACTATTGAATCTCCTTAGCCATTCTCCATGTAGGGATTAGATCTCATTGACAAATTACCTCACTCTCAAGATGGGCATGCTTTTATCATCATAGCTACTAAATATTTTACCAAATTAGTTGAAGCCATTACCCATGTTAATTTATTTGGCACTACCATCACCAAATTAATTCTTACTCAAATCATTTACCTCTTTGGTGTTCCCCATACCATCATCTCTGATAATGATGGTAATTTCAAAAAAGATTATATTAAACAGCTCTATGCTAAATTCAATATCAATCACAAATTTTCCACACCCTATCATCAACAATGTAGTGGGCAAGCTGAATACACTAACAAAATCATCAACAAAATTATCCAAAAGACAATTCATGAAACCCACATGAATTGACACATTTACCTCTATTTTGATCTTTGGGCCTATCAGACTAGCATAAATACTTCCATTAGGGCAAGACCATTTTCTCTAGTCTATGGTTTTGAGTTAGCTCTCCCATTGGAAATTGAGCTTCCCTCTTTGTATATCTCTTCATGGTATCATACCTGATGAAGAATTATGTAATACTTGCTTTCATGTTCTTGATCTCCTTGATGAACACTGTCTTTCTAATTTTTAATATAATCACTAATACAAGGCCCATATTTCCAAATAACATAACAAACATGTTAAAATTCACACATTTAATGTTGGTGATAGTCCTTAAACTAGACTACACTCATGATAAATAAGGTAAATATGCTAAAAAATGGTGGGGACCCTATTTAGTCAAATATATTTTTGGTCCAAGTACCTATTACCTTCAAACCAATGAAGGCCATGTTTTAAAAGATCCCACCATCACCCAATTCCTTAAAAATTAATTTGCATAAAACATTTCCTTCTTTTCATGATATCTATCTAACACTTTTTGTAGGTTAATTACACAAGTCTCTCCCTCTATAGCATTTCTCTCTCTACACAAACCTTTAGTCCTTCCTTTTAAGTCTTTTGATTTCATTCTTTTTTTCATGAGTTGAATTGTAAAACTATGGATAAGACTCAGTATTCCTCATGATGTACCATAGTCTTCTTTATTTTCATACTTTTTACACACTTTTATGCACCCCTTGGGTTTTTTATTTGTGAGTTGTAGTGTAAGACCATGGATAGGACCTAGGTTTCCTCACAAATACCATCTTTTTCTTACCTCATTTATTTTTCACATTCTTTTTGGCACCCTCTTGGGTTTCTCTTTTATGAGTTGTAGTGTAAGACCATGGATAGGACCTAGCCTTCCTCATAAAATCACCATCTTATTATTCCTTTTATAGAATGTGTTTTTGATCCTTGTTTTTAGCTTCAACTTTTTCTTCTTTGATACATGGAATTCGCATAATAATCTATGTTATCATGTTTTCCTACATTACCCTCATTCTTATGATAAGGAGTCACACTTTTTTTCCCTTTGTCACATTTTTTTTTCAATTTGAATTAATTTAAATTGTTTCATGTTTCATTCCTCTTAATTTACTTTCCTCTCATTCCACATTAGATAAAATAATGTCAAAGTCAAGATAACACTTTTATTTTACCTAATTTTATGAGACTCTTAGACACCATGCTCTCTAAGTTCTCTCTCTTAGCAACCAAGTCCCAAGTATTCAAATGAAATTCATCTTTATCACCCATGTTTGGTTTTCCAAACCCATATGGAGGAGGAATCAAAAAATCCATCAATAAAATTAAAATCTAAATCATTTGAAATAAAAGGCAATGATATCAAAAAGGTAACATATAAATCTCAAAATTTAAAATCAAACTAAAAGATGTGATTCTAAGCACATATCCTTCTTCTAGTCAAAGTTCAAACTATACAGTTGGCCTCATGGTAGAGCTGAGGTCCATTTGGGTGTGGTAGGCTAGTAGATTAAAAAAGGAGAATACAAAATCTTTTAGTTCTACCTATTTTATCATGCAAGTAATCAATCTTCATAGTAGACTGATGGCTTTGTAAGGGATCTTGAGGAATGAGGAACACATCATGGGAAGGTAGGTCCATTTTAATTTTCATGCATATAACCTTCATGGGATGATCTACATATTGCATTTATTAACCTAAGACTTGTGTGGCTAACAGAATTTCTTCATAATCCTTAAGGTTGAAAGTCCTCTTGTCTTGATAAACCTAATTTGAGTGTCTTGACTTCTATAAAGAGTTCCTCTACCTTGGTTTTTCCTTCATTATCCCCTCCACCTATTTCATTTCCATCACTGATAGGCATCTTGTGATTCCAAATCTATTTTCCCTTCTTCTCTATGTCCTTTTTCTTCACATCTTAAAAATATGCTAGCATTACTTTATTTCAATTTTATCTATCCTTAGAACCAAACAATATGCTTGAGTAACTATGGATTACTTTCTTTACACCATAGATTTACATTATTAGACTTGTTTTATTTTATTTTTAAAATCTATCATTATTATACCACCTCTTTTTGTGGATGCTTGAGTCTTTTTTTACTTTTATGTACTTTTTCCATTGTTGAGTGAGGTTGGCTTGCTACTTCTCACTCATCAATATTGTTTTATATTTTTATACACCTTTTTCCATTGATGAGTGAGATAAGGATTGTTACTACTCACTCATAAATGTTGTTTTACCATTTTTTATTTTACATTGATGTCTGATTACCATCATTTTTGACATATATCCTTGGTTTGATTTTGTGAGTTTACCTTTCTTACTTAAGTTTCACTTGTTTGAGTTTGTTGGTATTTAGTATTCTTGGCTTTTTGGTTACTTGATTTACTCTTTTTTTTGACTTGGTAATTTGGTCTAACATAGCACTTGTCACCCCATCTTGATAAATTTCCAAATACATCCCATCCACATAACACCAACTATCTTAGCTTTCCTGCATTTTTTTGTTTTTTCTCTTTAGTTTGCATTCTTGGGTTTGTCAAAAGTAGTCTATACGCCCTCCATAATCAAAAATAATAACACAATATAAAATCATCTAATGATAAAGGTAATTCAAGGTACACATTACATTTACCTTTTAGTTATTTCCCTTTCAATCATCTACTCACAATTATTTTATGCTTTAAAATACTACAACTTTTTTTAGCCTCAATTTTGTGTGTTACTATGTTCTTTCTCGAAGCACCATCCCCTATTTCACCTTAGTGACACATGATAAGATTCAAGTGGGGAATATTTATACATGCAATATTTTCAAATTTTATTAAATAATGATGATTTACATATTGTAAGAACCCATTGAGACTCAAACTCTCTAAGTGTACACCCTAAGGGGTACACCAAGAAAGGGGTGGGAATACCATTGGTGTTTCATAAGATTGTTTTCCCTTATTTACACTTAATAATAATATAAATATATCCTAAAAATCATTAAACTAAGCTATTATTCCTTATTTTCATACTCCTCTAGTCTTTTCCCATGTTTCATCATTCTTTTCCTCACCTTATATCCCTTTTGATGGTCAACTATACTAGGTCGATTGGGTCAACCCTATAAGTTTTTAGCTTTCGTTTACTATACTAGGTTGATTGGGTCAACCCTATGCTATTTTGGGTAAAATTCATTTAGGTTCTAGGTCAACTCTTGGCTAACCTAGCCTGTGACCTAGTGAATTTTTGTCCTTACTTGTATTAGGTCAACTAAGTTGACCCTATCATCCAAAACTTTTGTAAGTGATTAGGTTTAAGTCCACCTATATATACAATATCATTTGGTCATTATTTAATATGCAATCAAGAGTTATTATTTTCTTGTGCTTCTTTACAATCTACTCTTCCACCATTCTACTTGAAGAGTCTTAGCTTAGGGGTTCTACTTGGAGAATCTAGTCTTATGGAAAAATCTTGGATATTTTGGTCTTTCTTAGTGATCCTTACAAACCACAATAACCTCTTATGAATCCCCTTTGGCTAAGGGAGAGATTGAGTCCTGATGGGTTCATCATTTAGGTAAGTATTCTCTAATTTTGCTCCTTTCTTTAGTATATAGAAGTAGCATAAGTATTGGCTTCAAATAATATTACTCTTCTTATTCCATGTATTAGGGTATTGATCATACATAGCTTAATTGATATTCTCCTATGCATGTTTTTTTTTGTTTAATAACCCCCATTTTGTGCTAATATATTAGACTTTACATTACTTGTCATTAGTTTAGTGAATATAAAACATAGGAATACCTTAGGGTTATTATGTGATTATGCTTGAATAGAGGTTTTGGAACCCTCCCTAGCCTAGTTTATTGTGGTAAAAAATACCCTAATTAGGTCTATCAAATATCCATATTGGTCATGTTATCAATTATCTAATGAGCCCCCATTCAAAAGTGTATGGTATGATCTATGTTCTCTGAGTTAGGATTGATTTATAGACATGATGCATTTTTGATTGCTTACAATGATCATTTGCAATTCATAATTTATCACATGAGGATATAATCACAACTCATTAGTAGGATCACATGACTACCTAGCACAAGGGCAGACATCCATCAAATGATTGGGGATGAAGTAGAGTTTGAGAGGGTCATGAAGATCCTAGGCTACTACAATTTAGGATTCATTCCCCATTAAGGATATCCAAGATCCTAACATGAAGGTAGAGACATACCTAGTTAGCTACAAACTATGATGTGGTAGACAATGGTTTGACATAATCAAAACCTTCTTATGTATCTCCCACCATATGGTAAAAGGGGTGAAATTCAACATCTCCAAGTTCATTACTAAGGATATTGTTAAGAACACACAAGAGTGCCATCGGGCACATGAAACCTTTAGGTGGGATATATGATAATATTGATTTTGATGGAGGATATAGGTGTGTTATATGTAAAATATGACAACCTATGGGTGTTTCCACACAACCATGAGTTCCTACAATGAAGTATCAATACTTCATTTTCCCACCCAGCTTCTCAAAGAAGTATAAGATAAGGGTGAAAAGGTGATACAATAGGTACATCAAAAAATTTAGGATTGAATGGTGTATCCCTTAGGATCTTCCCCAACATCTGGTAAGAATACCAACCTTTACTATAGTACAACATTATTATGTAGTGCACCTAACACTCATGGATGGGAACCTATCCAGATGTCTCAATTTTCCTTACGTGTTTTTCGATAATTATTTCATGGTGGTGCTAAAGAGGATTCTCAACATGTAATATCTATATATATATCAATCAAGATCATAGATCAAAATAGAAGTAGGTTGAGGCACCAATTTGTGCACCCTAGAGATAAGGCCACTAAAGTTGAGGAGGATGAATCCAAAAAGATAGACCTCCATCCTCTCCAAAGAGAAATAATAAATGTGTACATCTTCAACCTCTATTATGAAATGAAGTTGTGCAAAAAGGGAATTGATCCTAGAAAAGATGATGACCACCCGCTCCATGTTTGTGATGAATGGAAGGTTACACTAAAGATGTAGGAGAATACTCTCCAAAATAAATGGGGAGAGAAACTTTAAGAGATCACATAGTTCATTAAGTTTATTATTACCTCTAGAGAATAAATTATTCCCCCAACTCCTAATAAGTGCACGACATTCATGCCAAAGAGTTCTTCCTAAAAAAATAAGCACAATAAAAATACTAAGGGACCCATTGTATTCCCTATTATAACTATGGTGGAGATGGAGAAAGAGGTGACTCTCATGCCCATAATGGAGGAGGAGAGTGAATAAGAAAGAGTGGGGACATATGTGTTGTAGATAGAAGAGGAAGAAAAGCCAAACACCAAATATGTCTAAGAATCCATTTAAAGCAACATAACCACTGTGATTGAATAAATGAGGAGTTGACAAGCCCCTCATTTAGAGAAGAACCCTCCACACTACTTTCATAAATAGAAGAGGAGAAGAGAAGGGTTTGGAAGAAAATGGTCTTGAACAAGGAGTACATTGAGAAGGCATTGGAACTTGAAGAGAAATATAGACTTTCCAAAGAAAAAGAATTGTCCAAGGTAGATACAAAGGCCATGAAGATTCCCACAAGCATATGACCAACTATTAAATTAGATAAGAAATCACCAAGAACCCCCACTAGGAAGGTAGGAGAATTTACACAAGAGGCATGACCAAGTAGTGAAGGGGTGCCTCAAAAAAAACAAGGTGATACTAACACCTTAGAAAAATAAATGGAGATAGTAGAGGAAACCTAGTACTAATAAGGCAACACTAATGCTAAAGGAATTTCCCTAGAGGTGAGTATTAAAAAACCTTAGGAGGAAGAAGTAGATGAAGGGGAAAATTTTGAGTAATAAATCCCTAAAGATTAAATAGGTGAGTCCTTTAAGGAAAGTACTGCAGAGAACAATGGAACCAGTAAATAGGAAGCAGAACAAATAGAGATGACCACCATTGAGAAGGATGACAAAGAGTTGATCATAAGGGAGAAGGTGTAGAAGGGATAGGGTGAAAAAAAATTTACATGTATGACATCATGACCACCCAAGCCATCATAACTAGGATGCACAAAAAACTCACATTTGTGTTTGATCATTATATGGATGAGCCTCATTTTGAGGTGCCTAGAGTGGATAATTTGAACATGGAAGAGCTTGATCAAGGGTAGGACTCCCTCATTATAAACCCTCATGACATGAACCCAATTTTATCTAGGAATGCACTAATTATAATGGCCACTAAACGTTTACACCTGAACATCATCAATGATGGTAGGGCAAGAAAATGGAAACAACTCCACAAAGAATCACAATATGAAGTGTAGGCTACCAAATTCAAGGTATATGAGATTTTTAAGCACATAGATATACCCAAACCATTTATTTTGGTCAATTTTGACATTTTAGATCTCTAAAAAGTTGATAAAATCTATGTGCTAGTGGAGTAGATGCTCCCAAGGTTAAAACCCAAGATGGCATAAGAAGAAGATCCCTATACCGCACTATAGAAAGATCTAGCTGAAAAGATTGAAGAGGTAAAACACGTCTTTGAAAAACTATAGAAAGGAATAGATTCCATATTATTGAGCTTATAAAACCAAGCATCAGTTATACAAGCATGTCTAAATTAGATAAAGGAGGAGAAGGAGAATATGATGGTGTAGGTGTACTCAACAAGCAGGTCAGAGTAGGTGTAGATCATGGGGAGTATCAATGTGATCAACAATCAGATTAAGGAATAAGATAAGAACTTGGAATCAATATTTTTTGATCTATATACTAAGGCCTGTGATCAAGGAGAAATCCTAGAGAAAAGTGTGGAAAAGGCAAAGAAAAATGTAGAGGCCTTCCAGAAGGAGATGGAGAAGATTGATGTGTTTGTACTTACTGTTGCATCCATTGAATTAGACAACACCATTGAAGAAATCAAGATCACCATTAAGGGATTTGAAGACTTCAATTTCAAGTTTAAATAGAGTGTGCCCATGTCCTACACCACTAATACCTTGATTGCCTAGTTTGAGGATGGATTAAAATTTTTGTATGGGGTGATGTTGGGTCCCTAATTTCATTAAGTCTTAGATTCATGCTAGAATGACACCTACTTTGACGTGAAGAGATAATTTTGTGTAATGATTGAAATCTTAGCATTTTTCCACCAACTATAGGTTGCATAACATATCTTATGCTAACTAACAGGTAGTTAATTAGTTCTTGGATCTTTAGGGCATCTTCCAAGATTGGTGATATGTGGATATTGTAGTGATAAACTCATAAGGTCATGGATCTGATGGTAATGATCGCCAAAGTTCCATCTCAGGACTCAGTGTACACATTTCACCCTAGTGAGAATGCTCAAGAAGGCTATAAAAAGAGATCAAACTAATTGATGTAGGAGAGGGGAAAATAATGTAGCAAATCTTTGGTGAATTAGAGTTTCTATGTATGCATGCATCTGATAGCTAGTAGACTTAGGATTAGTATGGTCACCATGAAGGATCCATTTATATATGCCCAAGCTCACTTGTGATCCTTTGGTCCATTTAGTATGAATTGAACATATAATCTACCATGAACTGTATACTCTATTTTTAAATGTGATTAATGATGAAGATTATTTAATTAATATACAATGTTTCTAGCTTAAACATCTTTTATATAGTTTTCAATAAGTGTAATTTTTATAATGTCATAATTTCCATATATGTATGTTAAGTAAGGTTTATGTGTGCTTTTGGTTCATATAATTAATGGAGTCTTTATAAACATTAATTATGTCATCCATAACCTACATAAAGATTGAGTATAGATCCTATGCCAAGCATTCCTATCCTTGTTAAAAGTGCGAGCCTAGTATGAGTAATTAAAGTGAAAGCAACCCTTTGACCCTTTAAGCACCGATATGATGCAAGGAATAGTTTATAAAAGGCTTGTGTATAATATTAGTCCACCAAAAGGCTTGTGCCTATGAATCTACCTTAAGATTTTGATAATTTAAGTAAGTCCCCTAATCAAAGTTTTATGCCATGGCATAACTATCCCAACATGGGCCCCAGTTCCTTCTCATTTGTGCTTAGGGTAAGCGTATAAGGCCTATGCCTTATGTGAATTGATACCCACATAGTTGAGTGTTCAAATTTTGAGCATAAAGGGAATATCACATGTTTATGCCTAGTTTTAATAAGCCAAGAAATAACTAATATAACATTGTTCTCCCTTTTCTACAACACACAAAGTCAACATACAAATGAGAACAAGAAAGATCCTCTTAGGCTAGGCAAATTGTGTTTAGTGAGCTTGAGAGAGTTTTGGTTTGAAGATGTATTTTTTTGTTTGGTTCAAGTTTTAAATTCTCTAGTTAGGTCTATAACATATTTTCAAAGGTATTCAAGTGATTTTCCATCTGTAATTTATCTCTTATAAGTCTTGCAATTGCTTTTCATGCTAAGAGGGTTTGTAAGCCAATTAACAAATTTGACCCTAGAGGCTCATTCCTTGTCACTTGAATATGGTATAGGTATTAATCAATTACATGACCTTCACCATGATCCATCACTTCCTCACAAAATTTTGAACCCCAATTTCCATGAAAGATTGGATATTGACTTTAACATTTGAAGACAATCCTGAAATTTCCATTAGGCTTGTAGGTGCTTAAGACTACATGATTGTAGGCATTAATATGGATCTGTTGGAGTTTATGAGTGAGTACCCCACTCACTATTCTCCATTTATTTGACATACACATATACCCACACTAATTTAACATAGTTATAATATTTTATTTAACCTTTGAACCTCATCTTTAATGCATATATTCATTGCATTTCATATGAAAAAGAGACTTACAAGTCTACAAACCTATAGGTCTACTTATTGTCATTTTAAGCCTCTTTACCATGCATTTTAGGCCATCTCAGAACTAAATATAGTATTCCATTATGTAATAACCTAACTCATTAGTTTATTACCCTAATACTACACTAGTAATTCAATATTTATCACGTTTTAGTTCACTTTTGTGTGGGTAGGATTATGCATAGTATTTACCCTAAAATCATTGTATATTGCTTGGAGAAACTAGTATTAAAGTGATAAGAAATTTTGGAGGGATATTAAAGATCTGATATATCACTAAATTTCATATGAAACCACTTCACCTTATTTATTTCTTGAGGTTCATAACTAAAACCATATTGATCTCCTAATTACAGGGTACCAAATCTTTTGGTGGATCATGAGAACATGACTTCCTTTGACTTTTTGGGTATATTAATGGTTTGAAAAGATTAAGATAGATTTAAATAAATAAACACACTAAAATAACCATCTATCATTATTTTAATGCAACACAAGATTCTCAAAATATTAAGACTTTGTTTGCACATTGATGAATAATGAGCATTAATGGGAATCTATAGGTTACCATCATGTTGAGAAGATTATGGGTGTGGAGTAGGCATGATGAATGATTTAATGGAAATGTATATAATTTAATGGATTTTAAATGTGGTTTGATACCTTTGTCCACATACTCTTAACTGTTGAAAACCCTAAAACATCAAAACTCCATGTTTTCAACCTACAAAATATGTAAAAGTGGGGTTTTCCTATCATATTGAGGTGTCATATTAAAATTAAGGCCTATAAAATCATGAATTAATATTTTATAAACACCCTATAGCCTCTCTTATTTTTCTCATTTCTCTAATGGGCTTCAAACTACCATTTCAAGGAGAAGACTAAGCATATGGGGTTTATGTAGGGTTTTAAACCACCTCACAGTCTTAGTGATTATTCATAAAGGATTGGCCACTAATATGAGAACCATGGCCATGTATTTTAAGGCCATTATGAATCCCTCATCTAATCAATATTTTAGGTAATGACTCTCTCTCTTCCATACAAAATGAGCATCTAAAATTAGCCTTCACAAGCTTTTCAATGAAGCGATAAGGAAGATGAAAGGTGTTTTCTCTAATTTGAACCTATAAGTTCCTATAAAGAATGGATCTGGGATTGAGGAAGATGGAGGGATCCATGGAAGTGTTTGGGAGTGAAAATACACATGGAAAACCTACAACCATCCTTTGAAAACCCCTCTTTTTCAAGAGAATTATATTACTCAACCTTGAAAAATGATTGAACAAATGGAAAAAGTGTTCATAGAGCTTCTAGATGCATATATAGATATGGGATGACATATCATCAACTTCCCTCTATTTTACACCTTCCATTTATTACAATATTCTCCTTATAAAGTTATAAAATGATCAAAAAATCATCTCAAATAGGTTATAATGTTAGCAAAGAGTGTTTGAAACCCATTTGGGCACTTGTATAGACTAGGAGTATAACATGACCATGCCACATGTTTCATGACTTTAGAAGACACCCTAAACCCTTAGCATCACTTGAACCATCTTGAATCATGACATGAAGTGACTAGAAAAGTATAGGATCGAAATGAACATTACCTTAAACTTATCAAATTTACCTTAAACTATGCTCATATGCATTGCAAAAAGAAAATTTTATGACCTTATCCTATGGTATCCAAAAATTTTCTAATAGTAGTCATTCATAAATTGTAAGGTGGGGACTTTTAGTTTCATAGGAAATATGGGATCTTGGGCATATACAAAATGGTATGGTGAAGTGCCTATTGTCTCCCAATCTTACACCTTAGAAGAGAGTGTTTAATCCTCTTCCAGATTTGGGAAACATTGGAATATTTCTAGGCATGTGGGTATACCTATAGAGGAAATGAACCTCTAGATTTAAAGGGTTATCTCCTTGAATATATCTCTACAAAATAACCTCTATCTAAACTAGCTTGATTGAAAGGAAAAGAGTTAGAAATTTCTCAAAAAAAAGGAACCCTACTCTAGGAGTGGTGATCCACCAAGATTATCTTCCACATGAATATCATATTTTAATGCACAATAAAACAAAATGCATAGACCATTTTCAAGATTAAGGGGTTCAAACACAATTATTTCAATACAAAGGTGAGATGTGTAAAATGACATAAGGGAAATGAACTGAAAGGCAACTTTGCACATTTCAAAAAATAGTTATACACTTATAGTAATTTAACACACTTAAAAACACTCTATATGACATGTTAAACTAATAAATTTTACTCAAGCATGAAGGATAAAGGATAGAAGGATGGAAAATCATCACTTATTATCACTATATATCTCTTACACACTTAGACAATTGTTTAGAAACTTGAAAGAAATAGACTTGTACTTAAGTCTTAAAGGTAGAATATAATATCAATCTAGTAGGGCTTCACCATACACTATGTGGTTTTTTTTACTAGCCCAAGGGTTGTATGTATAGCAGAAAAGAAGTGAGAGGAGGAGGAATTTGACACCAAAAAGAGGGATCAATATGTTAGGAGTCTCCATCTTTAGATGCAACCATCTTTGTTAAAAATGCTCATTCGGGCCATTCGATTGATCCATGTCACCTTAAGTGGTTACACAAATAGTTTTCTCTCTCAAAGATGCTTCCCCAATTGTTATACAAGAACAAAAAAGATATCTTTGAGCCGAGTAATGGCATCAATGTGGTTATTTAAATGAGTCCACTTGTTATCAATTTATATTGATGCTAGCAACTTCTTAATAGCTTGCTAAGGTGTGAAACAACATAGGTAAGAGTCACTTTCATTTTGTTGGCCTTGGAGAGGTATCACTTGGATTTTATATGTATGATTTCATGGCATTTGAAAGACTACTAGCTCCATTTTTGTATGAAAAAATTGCTTGAAAGCTCATCCTAGCTTGACCTTAGTCAAATGTTTAAACCCTGTAAAGCTCCTCAACCTTTATTCCTTTGAGAGGTCATCAAAAATGACTTAGATAATGATCTAATAAATGGTGATACGAGCCCCTCTAATTTTATTAGGACCCACTATTTTAAACACCAACAACTAGTCCATTACCTTGAAGTTGATGTTCATGTACCTGTCACTCTACTGGGACCATTCCTTTGGGGCATCTTCCTTAGACCTTTGCTTTGGCATTTTCTTGAACAATTTTTTTGTAGACCCGTATTTCCAAAATAATTAACCTTTTAGGTTCCTTTCACCTTTAAAAAATACTAAACATGCCCTTTGACAATCTTAAACTGAATGCTTTCCTCAGAAAAGACTCTTCAAACTTTTTGAAAGTGTCCTTTCAAACCTTTTGAACTATACCTTTTGGAAAGCTTGTTTAGAGAAAAAGACCTTTGTAATTTTTGAAAGTGTCTCTTCAATATTTTTTCAAAGGACCTTTTGAACTTTTTAAAGGGCACTTGCATGAGAAAAAATTCCTTTGGAAAACCCTTAAGAGCCATTTCTTTTGGAAAGATTGTTTCGAACAAAATGTTTGAAATAATTCCTTTAAAAAAATGCAAAGCACCAATTATCGAGAAAATACCCTTCAATAAACTGAAAGTATCCCTTTAAATTTTTTAAAAGTGTCCTTTCGCATGAGAAAAGGACCTTTGACAAAATTGAAAATGTCACTTTAGAAATATTTTAAAGGACACTTTCATGAGAAAAAGACCCTTCAAAAAGATTGTTTCAGACAAAATGTTTGAAACAATTCATTTTAAAAAGTTGAAAAATCCGATTCCTTCAAAAAATCTGAAATATCCAATTCCTTTAAAAAATTTGAAAGAGCCAATTCCTTCAAAAAAGTTGAAAGATCCAATTCCCAAGAAAAGACCCTTCAAAAATATTGAAAATTTACCCTTCAGACATTTTGTAAAGGATAGTTCCATGAGAAAAAGACCCTTTGAAAAGATTGTTTGTGACCCTTCAGAAATCTTGAAATGGACCAATTCCTTCAGACTTTTTTATTTTGAACAAAATTTTTGAAACAATTCCTTTGATACTTGAACAAAAAACCCAAAACAAAACCTTGCCGAAAGAAATAATACTTGTGTAAAAAGACCAAAATAACACTTGCAAAAATACCGAACAAAGGATTCTAAAGGAAATAACACTTGACACTTTTTTGGAACCATTCTTTGTGAAATGCTTCCTCTGATAGATAATTCCAAATGCTACACTTATCCAAAATGAAAGGTGAGAAAATTTGGGGGTAAAAAATGGCTAACATTCTTGGCAATTACTAGGGGTAGCATGTATGCTATACCTAAGAATAGTTGCCAAAATCCTTTAACTAGGCATGGATTCATACATATAGGTACCCAAAAAATGACTTAAACAGACCCTTGGCTCAAAAACACAAGATGGGTGATCACATGTAGAAAAGAAAAGACACACACCTATGCTACAAAGCACTTAGGGAACACAAAAAATAAACTAAAATGAAACTAGACTAAACACACACACCTAAGCTATTATTTACAAAACATGACCTACAAGTATTAATAGTAGGACTTTATATGTATCCCATTCATAGGGATAGGCAATTCTTCTCCATTCATCTTGGTCAACTGAATGGATTTGCTTTGCTTTCACTTGATAATGATGTAAGGGCCACTCCACAAAGAATCAAACTTTGTATGTCTACCTAGTTTTAATCTATTCTCATTCCATTTTATAACCAAGTCACCTTCCTTGAACACTCTTGTACTTGATCTTTTATCAAAGGACTTCTTCATGAGTACTTGGTGGTGCTCTATGGCCTTGTGAGCATTGTCTCTTATTTCTTGCAGTTGCATTAGTTTTGTCAATCTAACTTCTATTGGAGTATTCTCAAGTAGTTCCAGTTGATGTGCAAGTTCTAGAGTAGGGAGTTATTGATATATGGACAACTTAACCTCTCTCCCATAAACAAGCACAAAGGGAGAGTTACCAATTGATCTCTTAGGATTAATCATGTCAGCCCATAAGGCTATATTTAACTTGTTGTGCCATGCTCTTTGATTTTTCTCCAACATCCTCTTGATGATATTGATGAGATTCTTATTAGTATATTTAGCCAATCCATTAACTTTAAGGCAATAATTGGATGAGGCACTCAAGCAAACTCCATTCCTAATTTCATAATCAAAATTTTTAGCACTTATGAAAGCAAGTGCATTATCATAAGTGATAACATGGGAAACTCCAAACCTTGTTATAATGTTCTCATACAACTTGAAGATAGAATTTTTACTTGCCTCCAATGCAACAACCTCTACCTACCTTGTGAATTAGTCAATATCAATCAATATCCATTTATGTCTAGCACTTGATGGAGGGTTGATCACACCAATGAAGTCAAGGCCCCATTGCATGAAATGCTGGTCCACTTGGATAGGATTCAATGGAAGAGCTGTAAGTTTCTATTTTCCTACAAAAAAGGCACATTGAGGACATATCTGAGCCCAATGGTAATAGTCCTTAAAAATACTAGGTCAATAGTAACCAGCCCTCATTGTCTTTGTGACTATTGTTCTAAGAGAGAAATAACCTCCCTCTACACCATTATGAAACCTTTCTAGTAGGATATCAAAATGATCACTGTTAACAAACCTCAATAACACACCATTCACATCTTTCCTAAAGAGAACACCATCAAAAAGATAGTAAGGAATGGTCTACAATATAAAATATCTCCTTTGAGAATTGTTCAAGCCATTGGGGCACCCACCATTTTGAAGGAAACTAATGATGTATTGTGTCCAAATTTGAACTTGAATGTGATCAGCTAGTTGGGGGTGAGCTTGGTTGATTAAGACTTCCTCTTTTGGCTCTTGAAAATATGAAGCTAAATGCTCACATATCCTTTTTCCTCTTACCAAGTTTGTCACCTTAATATTTGATGGGTGTCGTTATTCCCTTCATTTAATTAACTCTCTATTGATGTCATATTTAACCAAGGGTGTGTCTAAAGTGATATGAAACCAGAAGAATCTTAGTGATTTAGTAATTGATTATAGGTATTTGTATGTATGTATGTGTGTATATATATATATATATATATATATATATATATATATATATATATATATATTTGTTTTGGGGGATCTTTAATGTCTTAAGGACTTATTGGTTAAAAATTTATTGGAATCAAACTATGAAAATCTGCTGGAAGTAAAGACACATTATAGAAATAAAGACATTTTGCATAAATGAATTTGCTGGAAATAAACACACTTTACAGAATTAAACACACAATTTAGAATGCTTGGAAAATGATTGCAAAGAAATGAGAACTTAATCTAAAACACCTGTAGGGACAAATCTACAACAAATTTTAACTTAAAGTATTGAAATCATTTATAAATTTAACAGATATACCTATTTGATTTTGAAAATAAAATATAAATACCAACCAAAAATGAAGATCCTAGTTCTTAGAGGAGTGGGCCCTTGATCCTCCTAGAAATAAGATTGAATAACTTAATTCTCTTTCAAAACAAAAATGGCTATTTTATTGATAAAATGTTCTATATTACAAAAATGTACTAATCTATCCTTATCCATCTATTCTTCAATTATTACCATTATTCATATATTCTTTAGGTCTGTACATATATTCTTCTTATGGTGTATTGATGGCCGTAACTATTTTACGGATACGATAGAACTGAATCGTGCCTAGAATAGATGTTGAATTAAAATGTAGCTAGATGTCTACCTACATAATAAGTGTCTTAGATTTGCAAGTATGGAAATCAAAAGTCTGCTCCTGATTAATGGGATCATTGATTTGATAGATCGTCAGCCGTTTGGAATAGATCTTTATTAGTTCTAAAACTTTAGAAGAGTTTTGAAACTAAAGGAAACCGTTCCATGTCTAACCACAAAAGTTCTAGAGCTTATCTTTAAGAGTACCAAAAATAATTTAGATAATTCCAAAACTAAATATAGAGTTCTGAAACTAAGTTTGAAAATGCGATAGAACTTGTAATAGCATGGTGGAGTTTTATAACTAAGTTGTATTGATTCCAATGCTTCCAAAAACATGTAATCCACTTCATATTTGTTCCTCAATCTGATGATGAACTATTTTATTACAAAACTTTGAATTTTACAAAACACTTGTTAAGAATTATAGAGCTTTTAAACGTTAGAATCACAATCAACAAAAGATGGAAAATTACATCCTAACTCATATCAAATCAAAATAAAAGTCCCAAAATGTAGTCAAACTTAATAGAAAGAGAGAGTAAGATGAGGTCATTTATTTTACATTTAACGGGCATATCCTGGCCTCATCATTTCCCCCATACTTTTTGGTAAGTCTCGTTACAAACTTTACTCTTCAAATTTGGGATTGTATATTTTTCATTCCATTTGATTGCTTAGATCAAATGGCTAGAACTGAATATCCCAATGCTTTGATTTAGAGGTACTATACCCTACTCCTGCTTCTACTTTTCTTTTCCATTCCTCAAATTGAGTGGGATCTTGAGGTTCTCTATTTTTCTAGGGAGATATGGGGGTGAGAAGTAGAGGTGGCCTTGTCTACATTCCTATCCATATGCACATGGGAGTTTCATTGATCTTAGGAATTATTGTGCATAAATCTTGTGCCCTTTCTAGACTCCAAATCAAATTTGAAGGGGATATTATTTCCCTTATTTTCAATGCCATTGGGAGAAATTCTCATCTTTTCAAAAATGCATAATAGATGTTATCAAAAAAATTCTTTTCATAAGAGGTGAAGGCATTAACACTTTTATATAAATTGGCAAGATAAGGTTCCTTGAACCTTCCATTAAATGCATGGGATTGGAAATGTGAAGCAAAGGTGAATGGGTTACCATAAATAATTCTCATAAAAAGACCAGATGAACTAGCCTTTAACAGATGCTATGACTCCCTCTCTTTCTATGCAATCTAATTTTGAAGAACATAGAAAAATGCATTAACCTGGCTTTCCCCTACATACAAATTGATCATAAAACCTAAATTATTTTCCAGCATGAAATTGTAGAGATAAAATTCACAAAGAAGATTTTTCTATTTGACATTGGCTATGGAGTAGGCTGTTGAGAAATTAGCTTCATCTTTTATTTCATGTGGAAGGCCACATGCTATCGTTGACAACTACCAACGAATGAATTATTCCTCTAAAAATATACTATATGCAAGAGAAGGTCTTTTGTATGTAAGTAGTTTCTCACTCATCATGAAAAATATTTGTATTTTCACAAGATATTTATATTTATCTTTTTCCTCCTTGTAAAATTTTTCTTCCCATTCCTTCCTTGCTTTCTTTTCTTCCTTCATTTTGCTTTTCAAGTCCTTATTGGATGTCTTGACTACACTGAGTTCTCTACATGTATCATCCCATAACTACTTGAGTGGAAGATAAGTCAATTTAGTCTATGTAGAGACTATTGACACAGTGGTCTATCTCCTAGAAATTTTACATTTTTCCTCTTTCTCCATTAGCTGCTTTTTAATCTCTGCTAATTCCTCAGTCTTGGCTGTGAACTAGTTTGTTAATTATTTAAGGAGCATTTCTCTCTGTTCTAATTTGAGTTTGAGGAAATTCAATTCTTCATCCTTTTCCTTGATAATGACCTCTGCTCTAGGCAAAATTAGAGCCTATTTAACCTGCTAATTTTTTTATTTTTCTAAAATTTCTTGGGGAGTTAAGCATTCTTCTTCCACAAGAGGGGATTTCCATTTCCTTTTCCAAGATGCATGTTCATCTTCTACATGTGATGGTACTGCTATCTCATCTATTTCTTGGAAAACTTTCTCCTCAAATATTTTATCTTCCTTTTCTTTTTCTATTTGGCTTGGTCTAAGAGGAGTCATGGCCATGCTGCCTAAAATATCAGTAGCTTTAGTTTCCAGTCCTTCCTGTTCTTTCATCTCCTTTAAAAGTTTTTAGACCTTTTATGGCTTCTCCTTCTTTTAGGAGCCTCAAAATATGTAGAAATGGGTATCCTCTTAGATATTATTCTAATTTTCACCTTTTACTCAGGCCTAGGTGAACCGTCACTGTCAGAGATAGGTATTAGTTCTCCTATAGCTTCTATTGAAGAAGGAATTTCTTGAGAAGGCACAAAAGGGTCTACAATTTTAGCTCTTCTTCCAGATCTTCTTCTTTTTATTATTTCCTCTTCCCCTAGTTATTTATTTTCCTCAGCAGTGGTATCAGTTTCCAAATGAATTGAAGGGGTAGGAGGAGTTGTTATTGTTCTTCTAAAAATACCAAGGTTCTTCCCAAACTTGCCAAGAATTTTTTTTCCCACATTTCTTCCCCATTTTTTTTGAAAGGAAATGGTGATGGCATACTAAATGCACTAACCCATGATGTCTAATTGTTCTTAAAACCTAAGAATACCTCTAGGCCATTGTATGGATGGAGTCAAAAATAAACCCTGGAAGTTTTAATATATATTCTAGTTTTTCGGCTCCATATCTAAGGTATATGAGGATTTTTAGGAATTCTTTTCTAACTAACTGAAATTGTGCATCACAAGTTAAATAATTAACTATCTAAAATGCTACTTTGTTAAAGGGTTTGGGTAATCTGGCCCTTCTGACTCATTTGATGATTTTCTTTGTGTTGTAAATATACTAGAGTTTGGCTTCCCCCTCTTTCTGCAGGGTTTCAACTAGGTCTTTTAATGTCCCTTTGATAGTGTTTGGGACATGCACCATTGGTATTCTAGATATCTCACTTATTACATTCATATAAAAATAAATGAAAACCTTCCTAATCTTTGTCCTTGTTTTCTCTAAATTGATAACAAATTCTCTTACCAATTCATCCTTATATTTGGGGAATTTCCTCAGAAACTCCAGCCATCTTGCTTGTTGAAAGATAGTTGCTACTTCTTCATCTGTAAGGAGCTGGGTATCATAGTTTTGACTTTTTTTTTAATCCCAATGATTCATTATTCTTTAATATTATGTAGGTTAGCTAAATATTTCTTCTCTTATCAGTGGAACTGATGACTTTGGTTGTAGAACTAGTGAATTTAGCTATGGAATTAATGTACTCAGTTGTGGAACTAGCATTTTCAGCTATAGAACTACTGTACTTAGCTACAAAATTGATGAATTTAAATCATCTCTCTTGAAGTTTTCATGTAGCTAGTTTTTACTTTGTTGATTCAATAATAATAATGATTCTTTATAACTATGCCACCAATTTATTCCATCATCAATATCATTCTCATGATTTCTCATGTTTAATCATGATGTACAATATATGACTCATCATACTAATCTTTTTAAATCAAGTCTAATCACACGTGCAAACTTTCAATCTAACCTTTAACAAGTTAAAAACATAATTACCATATTTAATGATGTAATCCCTCTATCATGATGACTCATCATTCCTAAAAAGTGAAAAAAAAAGGAAAACGGTTAGAAAATAGTTAAAATTACAAAGAAGTTTTTATTTTGAATTAGCCATTTATTTGAGAAGATCAACTTCCATCACTAGTTTTCAATTGATCTTTGAGAGATTTTTTTGTGGGAAGAGAATGCCATTTACTAGTTTTCATCCTCTTCCCTTTATTTTGGATCTATTCATCTGATTATTTGATGATTTTGGAAGAACTGGGTTCTTCCATATGATCAAATTCTTTGTTTGCTTCAATATGCTTCAAGAATTCATCTTTAGTAGGAGGCTTCCTATAAAGTTTTAGCCTATTCCATTAACCAAGAGTATTCTTCTACTGCCATCAATGGGAAGTAAATAGATAGAACCATTGTCAAATATCTGCTCAATCTGATAAGGTCCCAACCATCTAGTTCTCAATTTGCCTTTGAATTGTTGGTACATAGAATCAAATAGTAATGCCTAGTCTCCTACTTTGAATTGTCTTTCCTTGATATGTGAATCATGCCATTACTTCCTTTGATCTTGGATTATCTCTATCTGGTGAAGTGCTTCCATTCTCAATTCATCTAACTCATTGAGTTGAACGATTCTCTCCTTTTGAGCTACATCCAATTCAATTCCCACCTTAGATACTATCCTCAATTTCTGTAGTTCAAAATCAATAGGCAATAAGGGATTTTTCCCATAGACTAACTCATATGGTGAAAACCCTATTGTGGTTTTCCAAGTTGTATTGTAAGCCCAAACAACTTCAGGTAGTCTTTTTACCTAATCTCTTCTTTCTACTTCAACTATTTTAGTGAGGATGTTTTTCAATTCTCTATTTATTAATTCAACTTGTCCATTTTCTTGTGGGTGATAGGGAGATGAATTCCTATGATTGATCTAATAATACATTATGAAAGCCTAGATCATATTGGACATAAATTATGGTCCCTGGTCTGAAACTAGTCTTCTTGGTGCTCCAAAATTTACCATAGTTCTATGCCAAAGGAAATCAGTAACTAATTCTTCAATGGCATTTGCTAAATCCTACACTTCTACCCACTTTGTCACATAATAAATACACACAAGAATGTTCTCTTTTCCTTGTGAAGGAGGATTAAAGGGTCTAACAAAATCTAATCCCCATCTCTCAAATGGCTCAATCACTACTTGAGGTTGCAGAGGCATTTCATTGGTAAAGGTTGGCTATCTGATACTTTGACAAGGATCACACCACCTGATATATCTCTTCATATCTTTGTACAAAGATGGCTAATAGTAACCAGTGCCAAGTATCTTATGAGCTATTTTTTTCACTGAATAGTGTCCTCCACTTGGTTCATCATGACATGATCAGAGGATGTCAAATATTTAATCTTCTCTTACACACCTATGTAAAACCAAATTAAGACCACATTTAAATAGCATTCCATTTAACCATTTAAACTATTCACTAGTTTTGATTAACTTCTTTATTTATTTTTTCATAAAAGGAGGAAACTTCCCTATTGAAAGATAATTTTCCATGTCAACAAACCATGGTGTATCAACTAAAATAACAAACAATTTTTTATCTAGAAAGTTGTCCTTGACTAGATCCTACTCCCCTATAGTGGTCAATCTTGACAAGGAATTAGCTACCACATTAGAGTTGCCTGAATTGTCTACAATGGTAATATCAAATTCTTGTAGCAGTAATAACCATCTAATTATTTTACCTCCAACCACTGGTTTTTTCATTAAATATTTAATTGCTGAGTGATCTGTATGTACAAATATTTTGTACCCTATAATGTAATGTCTAAATTTATTTATTGCATAGATCGCAGCCAAAAATTGTTTTTCAGTGAGTGTAATTTCTTTCAGTGGGAGTAAGATTTTTACTAAGATAGTAAATAGCATAAATTTTTCCTTCTTCATCTTTCTATCCCAAAATTACATCAATTGAGTTATTTGAGGCATCAATTTGGATGTGAAAAGGTTTCTCCCAATTAGGTCCTCTCAATATTGGGCAAATTACTAATTTCTCTTTAATTTCTTCAAAAGCATGTTGACACTTTTCATCCCAAATAAATTCATAGTCCTTGGTAAGCAACTTAAACATGGGGGCAGAAATTTTACTAAAATACTTGATAAATCACCTATAGTATCCAACATGCCCTAAAAATGACTTGATATTTGTGGGAGTTTGAGGAATAGGCAAGTCTAAAATAATCTTGATTTTGTTTTGATCAACCTGAATTCCTCTTTTTTAAATATGGTGTCCTAATACAATCCCTTCATCAACCATTATCAAGCATTTCTCATGACTAAGAGACAAGTGATGTTGTTCGCATCTGGTTAATACTCTATCCAAATTTTCCAAGGCATCGTCAAATATATCTTCATGCATAGTAAAGTCATCCATGTATAACTATACACAGTCATTTTTTAGGTCTACAAAAATTGCTAATACAACTCTTTGAAAGGTTGCTAGAGCAGTACATAGTCCAAATGGCAATACCCTATAAGCAAAGGCACCCCATAGACAAGTAAATGTAGTTTTGTCTTGATCCTTAGCAAAAACTCTAATTTGATTGTATCCACTAAAGCCATCCAAGAAGGAAAAATATTATTTACCTGAAAGGTTGTCTAAGACTTGATCTATGAATGGTAAGGGAAAATAATCTCTCAGGGTAGCTTTGTTCAGTTCCCTATAGTCAACACAAATTCTCCATTTCCATTCTTTTTAAGGACAATTATAAGAGGAGACACCCAATGGCTATCTGAGATAGGGTAGATAAAACCTACTTGTAATAATTTTTCAATTTCTCATTTGACTATATCCCTTAAGGCTAGATTAATCCTTCTCTGAGGTTACCTAACTGGTCTAATGTTTTCAGTATAAATGTGATGGGTGAAGATACTTAGATGAATTCCCTTCATGTCTCTATAGTCATGAGCAAAAGCTTTAGTATGATCCTTCAGAACATCAAATAGTTTGGCTTCTTCATCATTCTTTAACTAGTTATTAATATTCAAAATTTTACTTGGTTAAATCTCAACATGTTTAGTTTCATTATATGATGAACTAATTTGTTGAAAGGGTTACATTAAGGTGTGTAGTGTACATGCATGTGGAAACAACATATGATATGTAGCAACATCTCCAAAATTTATTTCAGATAGAATGTTAGATAAAGGGCAATTAGAAGAGTTATGATACTTATCTTGTTGTAGTTCAAACTCCTCATTACTACTATTTTCCAAAAATTCTTCATCATCTCCTGATATCTGTAAATATGAAGTTACAGATCCTTCCTCTCCCCAAGAGAAATCTCATTCCTCTGGAGTGAAATTAGCTTCATTTGCAGGGAATTATTGTTGGTGTGGTTTTGGAACTAACTGTGATGCTTTTGAAATAGATTATGTAGGTTCCATAACTAATCCTAACTACTCTAATGATAATTGGTGTACATTTAATGGAGGATTAACCATATATTCTATTTCTTGTACATGATCCTGTAATGTTATCATAGCCAAAGAAGACAGATTTTGCTCATTAATATCAAGATTATCAGCTCATAATTTCTCTTGGTTATCAATAAAAGGTCATGCAAAGGGATATAATGAAATTTTCTTAGAATTCTTACCATTTGAAATAGTCATATCACGTGACCTGCAATCAATTAAGGCAAAAACTATAACTAACCATGGTCTACCCAAAATAATGGGATAACTAAGTGTTTTTCCTTTTGGTTGCAATATAAGAAGTCAACTGGATATTCCCATGACTCCACCATTACTGCCACATCTTCAATAACTCCTAGTTTTTCTACAGATTGATCTACCATTTGTAATATGGTGTTAGTAGGTTGTATGCCTATTAATGGTAGTGTTTTCAAAGTGTCCACTATCATTATGTATATCTTTATTCCCTATATAGATAGAAATAATAGGGCTTTCAAGATCTCCATATTTGGGAAGTAGGAGTTTTTATGCTAGTAAATTAACAAGTTTCCCTTCTACCTTAGCAGTCCTGGGATACTGCTTCTTTCTTCCAAGTTTTTTAAAACATAACAGTTTGATTAACTTGTTCAACTCTAGAATATCCTTAATTGCTTATAATAATGGTATTTCAATAATCAATTAAAACATTATGTATATGTTTATTCCCTATAGAGATAGAAATAACAGGGCTTTCAAGATCTCCATATTTGGGAATTAGGAGTTTTTATGCTAATAAATGAACAAGTTTCCCTTCTACCTTAATAGTCCTGGGGTACTGCTTCTTTCTTCCAAGTTTTTTTTAACATAATAGTTTGATTAACTTGTTCAACTCTAGAATATCCTTAATTGCCTATAATAATGGTATTTCAATATTCAATCTTCTTAGTTCCTGCACCAATTTAGATTCCTTAATTTCTATGGCTTCTTTAAATCTTTCTGGAAATGGAAACCCAGTAGGGTTTCTTTCTGGTTCCTTATATTCTTCTCTTTCATCTTCTTTAGGTGCAACTAGACTAGGGGTTGCAGCTTCTTTTGTCATCTTAGTGATTATAACCAATGGATTGCTAACTATTTTTCTAGATCTGGTTTGAATGTTTTTACAATCCATTGCATTTAGATCAACTAATTTTTTTGGTTCTATTTCGTATATAGCAGTTGTTTATTTATTTCTTAGGTTTTCTACTAGTTATGCTGGCATTTGTGTTTGGACTACATTCTCATCCTATGGATTTTGAACTAAAGATCCCATTATGGCTTGTTAATTCTAATTTGGATATGTTTTCCCTTATACATAATTACTAGGGCCCCATCTAGGTTATGGCCAAGCATAAGGATTTCCTTGACCAGCCCAAGGTTGTTGATGTCCTTGAGTATACCAAGATTGAATTGCCTAATCCTAAGGATGCCATGTTGGTTAAGGGGCCCAAGGTGGCTATCCCCAACTTTTTGGTACTATTTGAGCTACCCATGGCATCATCCAAGGATTAGGAGCTAGTCTTGGCATAAATTGCCCTTAGTTGGGTTGTCTCTAAACAAAATTCAATTATTTTAGGGTGGATGATGTACTAGTTTGTTTGAGCTAATTTTTTATGATCAAAAGAAGAGAAAAGTGTGAGCATCATGTTATTTAGAGTCACAAATAAGACATACTTCTATTTTATCCAAAATACATTCCCTTATTGCATGCTTCTTCCTGCATCTAAGACAATACATGGCTAATGGTTCAATTTGGGCATTTGCTTTAGCTTGAAATCCATCCATGGTGGAGGTTAATTAAACTAATATGTCTATTTTAAAGTTTTCCAATTCATCCATTAGTTTGTTCATATCTAGATTCAAATTTTTAACCATATTTCCCTTTCTAGGTTGACCCCTTGTCCTTGAATAGTTTCTACAAATTTATATGATTTTGTCCATTCTTAATTGAGCAATGTTTCCACCACCAATTAAATCAAGGGTTTCCCTAGATTCATCATCCAAACCTTTGATAAAAATGGTTTTAATTAATTCTTCCTAAAGTACAAATCCACATCTTTTACTCAAAAAGAGGAATCTATCCAAATAATCTTCCATATTTTCATCCTCTTCCTATTTGATTTTGAAAAATTATTCCTCTACAATAATCTTGATATTTGTCTAGGAAGACAGTTTCCATTTATTCCCAATTGGTAATATAATTAGATGTTAATCCCATAAACCACCTCATTATTTCATCCTTCATGGTAGATGGAAATAACTTGAGTTTTTAATTATCTGTCTTGTAATCATAAGTCTGACATAGTACTTTAAACTCAAACCAAAATTGGTCAAGATTTTTAGATGAAATTCATCTAAATGTGGGCATGTGTGAAGGTAAAATTTTATTCATAGTGGTTTCATCATCCTCTAACTAAATGGGATACGTAAAGGTTCTCTTAGGTTCTCTTCTAGCCTCTCGTGCCATTTCTCTAGTATTTTCTAGTCCCTTTTCCCAATCAATTTAGTATGTGGTCTGCTTTGGGGATGGTGAAAAGTCAGGAGTAAGAGGTTGAATACTCAATTGAGAATCAAAACATTCCCTCAATAAATATTTAGAAATAATCCTCCTCCCTAAATTTATACTTACTTCTGGTGACTGATCCAAAAATTCCAAAGATGGCAACTCTGCTTCTTGTCTTGTAGGAGATAATGGTGCCTCAAATTCTTGGTCAACTTCCTTATTTAAACTAGAGGATGATGGAAATTCTTGTTCAAATATTTTTGGGAGAAATCTACCCTTGGAGTCTCTTGGTCTACTCATAAATTTTGTGATAACTTAGGGAAGATTTCTTCAATTACTAAATGTATGATTGTTGCTCTTGTTGACACTTAATTAGAAAATTCCAACTAGTGAGTCCCTAGCAATGGTGCCAAAAATGATGGGTGTCATTATTCCCTTCATTTAAACAACTCTCTATTGATGTCATATTCAACTAGGGGTGTGTCTAAAGCTATATGCAACAAGAAGAATCTTAGCGATTTATTAATTGATTGTAGGTATTTGTATATATTTTTTTGTTTTTGTTTTGGGGGATCTTTAATGTCTTAAGGACTTCTTGGTTAAAACTTTATTGGAATCAAACTATAAAAATATTATAGAAGTAAACACACATTATATAAATAAATTGATGGAAATAAACACACTTTGCAAAAATAAATTTGTTGGAAATAAACACACTTTACATAATTAAACACACAATTTAGAATGCTTGGAAAATGATTGCAAAGAAATGAGAACTTAATCTAGAACACATGCAGGGACAAATATACAACAAATTTTAACTTAAGGTATTGAAAGCATTTATAAATTTAATAGATATACCTATTTGCTTTTGAAAATAAAATATAAATACCAACTAAAAATGAAGATCCTAGTTCTTGGAGGAGTGGGGCCTTGCTCCACCTAGAAATAGGACTGAACAACTTAATTCTCTTTCAAAACAAAAATGGCTATTTTATTGATAAAATGTTCTATATTACAAAAATGTAATAATCTATCCTTATCCCTCTATTCTTCAATTATTACCATTATTCCTATATGCTTCAGGTCTGTAAATATATTCTTCTTCTTGTGGTGCATTGATCACCGTAATTGTTTTATGGATACGATGGAATTGAATCGTGCCCAGAATAGATGATGAATTAAAACATGGCTAGATGTCCAACTGTGTGATAAGTTTCTTGGATCTGCAAGTATAGGAATTAGAAGTTTACTCCTGATTAATGGGATCATTGATTTGACAGATAACTAGCCATTTGGAATAAATCTTTATCAGTTCCAAAACTTTAGAAGAGTTTTGAAACTAAAGGAATCATTCCATGTCTAACCATGAAAGTTTTGGAGCTTATCTATAGGAGTACTAGAACTAATTCAAATAATTTTGGAACTAAATATAGAGTTCTTGAACTAAGTCCTAAAATGTGACAAAACTTGTAATAGGATGGTGGAGTTTTAGAACTAAGCTATATTGATTCCAATGCTTCCAAAAACATGCAATCTGCTTCATATTTGTTCTTCAGCCTGATGATGACCTATTTTATTACAAAACTTTGAATTTTCCAAAACACTTATTAGGAATTACATAATTTTTAAATTTTATAATCACAATCAACAAAAGATGGACAATTACATCCTAACTCATATCAGATCAATATAAAAGTCAAAAAATGTAGTCAAACTTAATAAAAAGAGAGAGTAAGATGAGGTCATTTACAATACATTTAATAGGCATATCCTAGCCTCATCAATATTCACATCATACTCCATTACTTTGGTAATCCACCTAGCTCTCTCTTCATTAAGGTCTTTGTTTAGGAGAAACTCCTTGGTGCTAGGACGAGAAACCATGATATGTATCTTATTATTTGAAACCATGTATCTAAACTTATTCAATCCTCTTATCATAGCTAGAGCTTATTTCTCAATAAATGTATACTTGACCTCATAATCTTTCAATCCTTGGTTAAGGAATTTAATTGGTTCCTCTACCTCTTCATCATTATTTTTCATAAGTATAGATGAGATTTTATCACGGTTAGCAAAGGTATATATTATGAAATATTTGGAAAGGTTTGGGTTCAGGAGAGTAGGAGATTTTACAGTTTCTTGCTTGATTGCCTCAAAATTTCTCTTACCTTACTTTGTCCAAGAAAAAGCTTGGTTCTTCTTGAGAATGGTTGTGATAGGCTTTACCATAATTGAAAAGCCTGGAATAAACCTTCTTAAAAATTTTATTTTCCCCAAGAATATTTGAAGTCCTTTCTTGTGTTGAGGCAAAGACAAGCCTAAAATAGCCTCAATCCTCTCAAGGTCAATAGACAAGCCTTCTTTTGAAATAATATGACCCAATAACTTACCTTTATGAACAACAATGATGAATTTTTTTGGATTAAGGGATATTCCATACTCCCTAAATTTCTCAAACACTTACCTTAGATGTTCCATATGATCAATATCATCCTTCAAAAAAATAGTTATATCATCAAGGTATACAAGTAGAAACTTATTGATCAAACCTTTAAAATCCATGTCCATTGCCCTTTAAAATGTAGCTCTAGCATTGGATAAACCAAAAGGCATCTTCCTATAGGCAAAGGTCCCCCATTTTGTAGTGAAGGATATCTTGAACTAATCCTCTTCATTCACTAGTATTTGATTGTAACCTGAATAACCATGAAGAAGTGAATAGCATTGAGAACCTGAAACAACTTGCAAAATTTGTTCCATGTAAGGTAGTGGATAATGATCCTTGAGAGACACTCTATTAAGGTCTCAAAGACCCACACAAAGTCTGATATCTTCATTATTATTTTAGATAGGTACAAGATTAGCCACCCAAGTTGAGTGTTTGATAGGAAAGATAATCCTAGACTCAATCATTTTGGTGAGCTCTTTCTTCATGAGTTCCTCTATCTTGGGATTGATAGGCCTTTGTTTTTACAAGACTAGTTTAGCTTTAGGTTCTAACTCAATGGTGTGATGAGCTAAACTTGGATCAAACCTTTTTAAATATCTATATTCATAATCAAAGATGTCATGGAATTATTTTCATTATTTAATAAAGTCCTACCTCTCAGATAGGGAACATATCTTACCAATTTTCAAAAGCTTGTCGTTGTAAGTCATGAGTCTCTCATAGTTTTCTTCTTTTGTGTAAATACTCACTCTTTCTTTATTTTTTTGATCATATTCATTGAAAACACTCTCTAAAGTAATTATACCTTTAGGTATCTTGTTTGTCTTTAGCTTAATAACATTCTCTTCATATTGATCATGCAGTCTCTTTTGGTTCCTCGAGGAGAATCCTCCCTCCTTTTGTAAGAAGTGTGCAATGTGTTCATCACTTTAAATTACTTGCCATGATACCACATTATCTAGAATAGAAGGCCTCATAATGACCTTGATATAAGACTAATCTTTCTTCGTTCCTACATCAGTAACTACATTAAACTGTGCTCCTATGGCAACCAATCTATCAGTGTGTTTATTTGAATTCCTTGGTACATGTTGTATGTTGAAGGCATCAAAGTATTCATGTAAGTCTTATACCCTATGATTGTAGGATTTAATCAAGGAATTCTTGGTTTTAGATTTATTTTTCACTTGGTAGATGACCAACTCACTATCCCCATAAACCCTCAAATTCTTGATCCCTCTCCGTTTTGCCCATTGGAGGCCATGAACTAGGCCTTCATATTTTGCCACATTACAAGTGCAACTGAAGTGGAATCTATATGAGGAGTAGTATTGATTATTTGATGGAGAAAATAACATAATTCCAACTCTTGCATCTACTTTTCTTCTTGAGCCATCAAAAAAATTTCCCATATCCATTCAAGTTCATGATCTTCATTAGTGAGCAAAGAAATTGAAACATCCTTTTCATGCATAAAATAAACTCCCAAATTAGTTTATTATATAAATGTATACAGGTCAAGTCTATGTGTTTAAGTTTTGTATTTATCAAGGAAAAGATTATAAATACCTTCAATGGGGGAGGATGCTTCACCATCCATGACACCTTCTTCTTCCTTACTAATTAGATAATTCTGACTTGAATTTATCTCCATGTATGGCTCAATATGAAACCTTCCTAAGGGCTATGTCCTTATAGTCACCTTAGTTTCATATCTTACTTTAAATGCTAGAAAATACTAATTAATAGAAAGGCACCCTCCTATCTTAGACATGAATTCCTTTGACAAGCATATAGCAAAATGAGTTGGAAGGTCTAACACCATGTCGTGTAAAATGGGGAAACTTGGGAAATCATGTAGAAAGAATTTTAGACCTCTAACCAATCCCACAATCTTGGTTGGACTCCCATCAATATGCAACACACCTTTACTATGTGGTTTATACTTTAATCCCAACTTATCAACCACCACCTTAGGCATGACAATGGTACTAGCTCCACTATCTACAATACAATTGTGAACCAACTTGTCTCCCACAATGAGTGTGAGGTAGAAGCGTGTAGGATTTTCAGATTTGGTGGAGGATTTTAAGACAAGATTTGGAGTATTGGTAAGGGATACACTATTGTGTTTTGAATTTTGGGGGGGCTACATAGATGCTCCTGAGCTATTTTTGTAAAAGCTCCTTTTGACCAATCATATGCAAGACTTCCAAAAGAGATATGCTTGTCTTGGTATTATTCAAAGAATAAATAATGTTTAAATGGGGAGTATTCACCTTTTATTGCATTATTGAAGGTAGAGAGGGAGTTTTAACCTATTACGTTGTAGGCTTGATAACCCTACTTGCATTCTAACTTTGTTGAGGAGCATGATTGGTAGTAGGTATTGTGCTAGGATTCTCACTTTGTGGCCTTGGAGAGGCATCACTTGGAGTCACATGTACTCCTAGAACATCTCCTAGAGCTCTCTTATTGGATCTTGTATTGGATACAATTGATCTTCTTTGATTCAACACATAATCATCCTTTACTTGAAAGTTCATCATACCTACACTTTGGCTGCTACCTTCTACATGAATATCCCTTTACATGAGATTTTCTTCTTTTGATGTCATGTAAGGAGTAGATTATTCTTGTGACACCAAATCTTGGTCATCTTATCCACCATCATACATAAATTGAACCTGAGGTTGTCCCCATTAGTCTAAATGATCTTCCCCTTAGACCAGATTAGCATGCACTAGAATAACAACCTTCATGGAAGGAGTGGAATTAGGATTATAGTCATTGGGCTGCCTGTTGAAACCTTGTTTACCTTGTCCTCTTCCTTGGTAGTTGTATTAGGGTGGAGCTCTATATCCTTATTGAGGATAATATTGAGTGTTAGGTGAAGCACTTGACTAGAATTGAGCTTGACTGAGTTGAGCATGTAATGACTAGATTTTCTCATCTTTGTCCATAGCATTATCCACCATATTGGGAAAGGTTCTCAGCTTGACATTGGTGTTAGGAACTTGTGTTATGCTTGGAGCTTCAACTAAACTATGAGACAATAAAGGCATATAAATCTTAGAGGTAGCTTTCTAACTTATATCAAGCTATTCTCATATTTAATAACTATCTCATATGTGTCTAGCAGAGTAGATCCTCCCATTGAATACAAAATTACTACCACATCAATACTGATAGCCTTGAGATAAGTGGGAAACACAAAACTAGGAGGAGGTCTCATGATAGATGGCAACCTATGCCATGTCCTTTGAAATCTTTCATTAAAATATCCCATAGATTCGTTATGACCTCTCTTTATCAAATTCAAATGGTGGATTAGTGAAGTATGGTCACTCTTATTCTCAAATATAGTTACCAAAAATTCCCTAAAGCCATCACAACTTATAATGCAACCACCTTCCAAAGTCCTATACCAGTCAAGTGCTTTGCCTTTTACTGACATAACAAGTAATCTAATGCTTACATTGGCTTGGGTAACATTATAGAAGTTACAAAAATTTGAAATGTCCCATATATGCTCAGATGGGGTAATAGTTCCTCTCCATTGAAACTAGGTAGATTATTGGTCGCATTGGGAGGAATAGGGTCATATACAAGAAGGTCAATTGGATTTTGGGTGTTGAAGGCTGGGAAAGGTTGTTGTCTAATCATTTCTCCTCTTTCTTCTTGATCTCCTATCTCTTTAACTCCCTCATTTCTTTTCAAAAACATCCTTGTATAGTATCTCTAAGCATTAGGAATGGTTCAGGGCATTGCTCTTTAAGAAGGGCTTCAACTAGAGGGGCTTGATAAAAAATCCTAGATGACATAGTGAAGGCCATAAAGTATAACATGGGAAACTTGATCTACAACTAGAAATTCTTAGGTTTTGGAGTTGCCAAATACTATATTAAGAATATTTATACAACCTTAGGCTTGTCAAGACCAATATTCACCTTAACATGTAAATAATTATGACCAGTTATCCCATCAAGCATGCTAGAATTAATGTCTCCAAATCTTACACCCTAGAAGAGAGCATTCAATCCTCTTACAAATTTGAAAAATGTCAAAACATTTATAGGCATTTGGGTATACCTATAGAGGAAATGAACCTCTAGATTTAAAGGGCTATCTTCTTGAATATATCTCTACAAAATAACCTCTATCCAAACCAGCTTGATTTAAAGGAAAAGAGTTAGAAATTAATCAAGAAAAGGAAACCTACTCTAGGATTGGTGATTCACAAGATTGTCTTCCATGTGAATATCATATTCTAATTCACAATACAATAAAATACACATACCATTTTCAAGCTCTAAGTGGTTCAGACATAAGTATTTCAATGAAAAGATGAGATGTGTAAAATGACACAAGGGAAATGAACTAAAAGGCAACTTTGCACATTTCAAAAAATAGCTATACACTTCCAACAATTTAACACACTTAAACACAATCTATATGACCTGTTAGACTTAGAAATTTTTCTCAGGCATGAAGGATAAAGGATAGAAGGATGGAAAATCATAACTTACTATCATTATATGTCTCTTACACACTTATACAATTATTTATAAACTTGAAAGAAATAGACTTGTACTTAATGCTTAAATTCAGAATATAACATCAATCCAGTAGGGCTTCACCATACACTTTGTGTCTTTTTTACTAGCCCAAGGGCTATATTTATAGAAAAAAGGAAGTGAGAGGAGGAGGCCTTTGGCACTAGAAAAAGGGATCAATATATTAGGATTATCCATGTTTATTTGCAAGCATCTTTGTAAATGATGCTCATTCAAGCCATTGGATTAATCCATGTCAACTCAAGTGGTTACACAACTAGCTTTCTCTCTCAAAGATGCTTCCCTAATGGTTGCACTAGTAGAAATAAGATATTTTTTAGATGATCAATGTCATCATTATAATTATGCAAATGAGTCCACTTTTTGTTGATTTGTCTTGATGATCATTATATTATCCTGTTACTGTATGTAGATGATATGCTTGTTGCATGTTCACACATGTAGAATATTACTGAGCTTAAGGTAAAATTAGCTCACACATTTGCCATGAAGGATTTAGGAGTAGCAAATAAAATCCTTGGCATGATTATTAAGAGAGACAGGAAATATCACAGTTTGATTTTGTCTCGAGAGGATTATGTGAACAAGGTGTTGGAGAGGTTCAATATGCAGGATACAAAACCGGTGAGCACACCTATGACTGGACACTTCAATTTGAGAAAAGAATAGTGTCCTAAATCACATGATGAGGTTGAGTACATGAGTAGAGTTCCATATGCTTCAGTAGTTGGGAGCTTGATGTATGCAATGGTATGTACTAGACCTGATATTGCCCAAGCAGTGGGAATTGTCAGCAAGTTTATGGCCAATCCAAGAAAGGAACACTGGAAAGCAATTCAGTGGATTCTCAAATATCTAAGAGGGACCAATAGTAGGAATTTATGCTATGGAGGGTCAAACACTTCTATACATGGGTATGTAGATTCTGATATGGTAGGTGACTTGGATGGTAGGAGAAGCACCACAAGATATGTCTTCATTGTTGGTGGAACGGTGGTTAGTTGGATTTCAAAGTTGCAGAAGGTTGTTGCCTTGTCTACTATAGAGGCATAATACATTGTAGTCATAGAGGCTAGCAAGGAAATGTTATGGATAACTCGATTCATGGAAGAGTTGGGAAAGGAGCAAAAGAGTTGTAGATTGTACAGTGATAGTCAAAGTGCAATTCATTTGGCAAAGAGTTTAGCCTTTCATTACAGAACCAAACATATCCAGCTTAGGTACCACTTCATTAGACATGTATTGGAGGATGGTGAGTTGAAGCTGGAAAAGATCAATATAGATAAGAACCCTACTGATATGTTAACAAAGTCAGTAACAAAGGAGAATTTGAATATTCATTCAAATTTTGTTGGTCTTCAAGATTTAACTTGAAGATGGAGAAACAAGCTAGAGGATGTTGCTATAAAGGTACAGGTGCATCTATTTATCTCCAAGTGGGAGATTGTTGAGTTGTGGAGCTAAAAGCTTCACCAGATGAGCAAATGTAGAGGTTGCTGGAGTTACACAGTTACTGACATCGGTCATGATCGATCGACATCGGTAAGGGGTGGACTGAAAGCTATCGGCATCAGTTATGTATTGGCCGATGTTGATCATATATAGATAGACAGGGACTGATGTTAGTCACTTGTGCATTCTAGAAGTCTATTTTTGTGAGAGAATAGATTGTTTGCATGATAAGATTAATTGTTAGTGTTGAGTCCATGTTTCTATTTTTGGCAGGACATATTTGAACCTTTGATTAAGAGGTGTATCTAATGGTGGAGAATGCATAGCTCATTAATCCTAGTATTATATAATAGGGTTATATCTTAATAGCTTGTAGACATGAAAAGTGTAGATAATTCAAGGATTGAATTGGTTTTAATTGAGAGAGAGAAATCTTGAGGGAAAGAGATCTGTACATCTGAGAGGTGTGGAAGAAAGTGTGATTTCTTCATTGTATTTCCTTTTGGAAGAGTTTAATACAAGTTTTCATTGTTTCTTGTATCTCATATTCTTTGTTGATTCTAATTTCTAGTTACTTATTATTTCTGGTTTAATTCCATGTTTAGTTGCTTACACAAAAGTAATCAATTGTACTGTAAGATCCTAACAGACATTCATGTAACCGTCACTATACTAAGACCATTCCTTCTAGGCATCTTCCTTGGACCTTTGCTTTGGAATTTTCCCAAACAATTTTCCCATGGACCCTTCTTTCTGAAATAATTAACCTTTTAGGCCCCTTTCACCTTTTGAAAATCTTTAACATGCCCTTCAACCATCTTGAACTAGACACTTTCCCAAGAAAATACCCTTCTAAATTTTTGAAAGTGTCCCTTCAAACCTTTTGAACTGTACCTTTTGGAAAGCTTGTTTAGAGAAAAATACCCTTCAAAATTTTTGAAAGTCTCTCTTCAAGTTTTTTGCAAAGGACCTTTCAAAATTTTTGAAGGGAACTTGCATGAGAAATAATTCCTTTGAAAAACCATTAAGAGCCAATTATTTCAGAAAGATTGTTTCAAACAAAATGTCTGAAACAATTCCTTTAAAAAAATGCAAAGGATCAATTCTCAAGAAAAGATCCTTCAACAAAATTAAAGTGTCCCTTCAGACTTTTTTAAAGTATCCCTTCGCATGAGAAAAGACCCTTCAGCAAAATTGAATATGTGCCTTTGAAAATATTGCAAAGGATGCTTCCATGAGAAAAAGACCCTTCAAAAAGATTGTTTTAGATAAAATGTTTGAAACAATTCCTTAGAAAAAGTTGAAAGAGCTAATTCCTTTGGAAAATTTGAAAGATCTAATTCCTTTGGAAAAGTTGAAAGAGCCAATTCTTGAGAAAAGACCCTTCAGAAATATTGAAAATGTACCCTTCATCCTTTTTATAAAGGACACTTCCATGAGAAAAAGACCCTTCAGAAAGATTGTGACCCTTTCGAAATATTGAAATGGTCCAATTCCTTCATAATTTTTTGTTTCAAACAAAAATTCCAAAATAATTTCTTTGAGACTTGAACAAAAAACCCAAAGTAAAACCTTGCCAAAAGAAATAGCACTTGTGCAAAAAGATTGAAATAACACTTGCAAAAAGATTAAACAAAGGCTTATAAAGGAAATAACACTTGATGATTTTTTAGAACCATTCTTTATGAAACACTTCATTTGATAGATAATTCCAAATGCTACACTTAGCCAAAATGAAAGGTGACAAAACTTGGGGGTAAAAAATGGCCAATAGTACCTAGAGTAGATTTATTCCAAGTCATATCAGACCATAATGAAAAGTTTAAGATGTGCCAATCCCTAGGGTTTTTTCAAAAAAACAACTTAATGACATCAATTAAATTATTACTTGTGGATTCAATAAATCCATTAACTTTTGGATAATAATTGAAATAGTATTTAAGGGTTGCCTAGTTTTCGTAGGCCCATTTTATGATTGTAATTAAGGGAAAATAAGGCCATTATCACACACTAAAATAAATGGCATGCCTAACCTAGTGATAATGTATTCCTCAAATAAGTTTATCACTATGTTAGTTATGCAATTTTTGAAATCATAAAATTTGTCCCAATGCATAAAATAATCAATCATCATGAGGATAAATTTGTGACCAATAGAAAAAAATACATTAATGGCTCCCACAAAGTCTAATATCCATTTAGTGATTGGTCTTACCTCATTAACAAGATATAAGGGCATAGAAGGATGAATTCTCTCTATGTTATAACTTAGCAAGTGTAGAATTTTTTGACATGGGCATGAGAGTCTTTGAAGACATTAGGCCAATAATATCATACCCTTAGTATTTTGAAACACAAATATTTATTGAGAGGGGGGGGGGGTTAAAGCAGTATATCAATTAAAACTAATCCTTTTAAATCAAATTCAAAAGCATATGAAGATTAAAATATAAATGTAGAGATCACATACACACACAAATATACATGACACCAAATTTATACATGGAAAACCCAAATGGAAAAAATGCAATGAGAATAACTTCTAGAATCTATTATTCTAATCTAGCCTCACAATTAATGCCTCACTTAGAAAAACCTCACTGGTTATAAGCCTCACTGGCAACAAGACTCACTAGAAAAACCTCATTAGTTACATTTAAAGACATCAATCCTAAGGAGACACTAATCCCATAAATAACCACCAACTCATCTAATCTAATGGCACCAACTAATTATATCTATGGAGATACAACTCCAAATTACAACATTGATTCATAAATGAATCAAAATCTAACTCTTTATTACAAGTCTAATCTATAACTAGTCATTCTCTACACATTATCTCTGTGTGCCTTTCTTCCTCTTTGCCCCTCTCTCTCTATGTCTATATATGTATCTATTTGACACATTTCATCTCTCTCTCACTCTACTCCTTCGTGTCACTATATTTTCTATTTGATACTCTTTAACAATAGCTCATCTTCTCTACACTTTTGCCTCTATGTCTATATATTTTCATTTGACACAATTCTAACAATTGTAACTATATCTTAGATTTTATAAATATAATCATTTGATCTAAGGTTTTCTTCTTCTCTATGTTCACACTTGGACTATAACACATCATGCCAATTCTAGACTCTATTTCATTATGACTTGAACTATTAGTTCCCACATCTTGATTTCATGCATCATGTTGTAATTGTAGTTATGTTTACTATATATAACATTTATTATACTCAAATTTTGATGCATAGGCTCTTTAATGTAGATTTGATTAGTTGGATCAATCAATCTCATTATCTATGTCAATATATAGATCTTATATGTAAGTTCTTACATGTTCTTGCAACTAACCATTTGTATTTAAACATTTTAAATACTGGCCTTTGATCTCTTTCTTCACACCATCTCCAAGCTCTCTTGCTCCATCAGATATTTGTATGCTACTAAATTTTAATGTTCCACTATTTAAAATGTATCCGTCAATCTCTATATCCTATCTCCCATGTGTCATTAGATATTTGAACTTGTACAAACTTTAACTTAACTTAGTTTTTAAACTTTGACATTTTGACCTCATCTCGTTGCTTCCTGCATATTTGGATCACTTTCACTTTGTCAATCTTCTCAAACTTGCTGAGTATTTAACTCATCATTATGTTGATAAAACTTGAGAACTTTATAGCATTTGAGTCCATTCACTCCATTTGATCTTCTTTAAATGGTCACCTATGCACCATTATATATTCTAACAAGATTGATATTTATCTTTGATAGGCTCACTCTCATTAGTCCTCTATCTGATAGACTCATGTGTTTGTGAAATTTGGAATTAACATGTTCACTCAGAGGTACCTTCAACAATTTGAATTCATTATGCTTCATTGGATCTTCAATGTCTAATTAAGCACTAATCATTTATCTTCCAACTAGCTCGATCATTAACTCTAACAATATTATGCTCATTGGGTCTTTGTCTGACAAGCCCATGAATGTGACACTTGTCACTAGCACATTTAATTAGAGGATTCTATAAAAATTGAATTTGATTTTCTTATTTGGATCATCTATGTATGATGAAGCATGGGCCTTTGATCAAACTGGACATAATATAAAGTCTAAAACTTAATAAATATTAAGTCCTTTAATTACTACTCAAGTCGGTAATTACTAGGTCGAGGGACCAATTTTGCAATGATGACTAAGGCTTAAGTTATAACTTAAGCTACTAGATCTAGGCTATATCGAATCAACATCAAAATAGAAAGTGTTTATTAACACCATGACATAAACCCTTAAGGTTTAACTGAGAAACCCTATTTTGTATGAGAACAAATATAATTCAATTCTAAGCTCATTCTTTCTCCTTTGAGCTTGTAGACCACATATTCAAGATGCTCATGAAAAACCCATAATTGATCTTCTATTTGTTTGACTTTAAACATCTATAAATGGTTTTTTAAAATCATAACAACTTTCCATAGTGAAACTATGAAACATGCTCTTATATCCATCAATCTTGCCTGATATTTTTGACATCAATGACATCTATAGTGTCCCTTTTGACATCAATGACAATCATATTGCCAACAATCTCCCCCTTTGGCATTGATGGAAAACTAAATGCTCTGATGCAAACTTAATGTTATGGTTTGGTAATAGTTTGATCTTTCTCTAGAATTACATGCATTGGCTTCTAATGAGTATGAACTGAAGCTATTCATACCAAATTTTCTCCCCCCTAGGTAATGGTATATTTTCCTAAACTCATCTTGGACACTTGCTCTTCTCTTCCAAACTTTTATAGAAAGAATTTGCACTTTTTCTCTAAACTTTTACAAAGTGCATTCACCCTTTTTCTCCCACTTTGAAATCAATGACAAAGGGAATCCTTCTCACTATTTGTCCAAAGTGTTCTCCCCCTTTATCATATAAATGAGTTTGTCTAAGAACCTTCAACCATTAACTCATTAGTAATTTTTAGAAGCATACATACATGAGTTGAGTTTTATCTCTTCTTCTAGGGATTAATTAAGATTCCATGAGACTCCCTTTGGACTCATGCCCTATCACTAGTGATTTAGTGATGTGGTGTAAGAGCCACTACTCCCAACTTCTATCTCATATATTCAAATTGTTCTTTGGGAAGAGTTTTGGTGAATATGTCTGCAATCTGGTCCTTAGTTGGCACATATTCCATTCTGACCTCTTGATCTGGAATTCTCTCTTAAGAAGTCATACTCAATAGATATGTGATTGGTTATTGAATACATCATTAGATTATTTGATATATTTATAGCACTTGAATTATCATAAACAATAGAAATAGGTGATTTTTACTCAACCTTGATGTTCTTGAGTGTTTTCTTCATACACAAGACTTGAGTGCAACATGCCACTACTGCCACATACTCTGCTTCTACTCTAGAAAGATTAACTAACTCTTTATTTTTTCTTAGCCATGAAATAAGTCTATTTCCAAGGAAAAATTCACCACCACTAGTGCTTCTTCTATCATCCACACTTCTTTCCCAATCAACATTTGTATAGGTTATCAAAGTGAAATATTCACTTGTAGGGTACCATAGGCCATAGTCAATTATGTGTTTGATGTATCTAAAGATTCTTTTCAACATATTGACATGTGACTCTATAGGAGTAGCCTAAAATATAGAAACCATGCACACTACTTTCATGATATCTAGTCTTGATGTAGTTAGCTATAACAAGCTACTTACCATTGATCTATACATAATCTAATTTGCATCAAGAGGCTCATCCTCTTTGCTCATCTTGCATCCAGTTATCATGGGAGTACTAACTGGTTTATTATCTTCCATTCCAAATTTATTAAGAATTTCCTTTGCATACTTGGTTTTGGATATGAATATACCTTCATCAAATTGTGTTATTTGTAGACCAAGGAAGAATGAAAGTTCTAGCATAGACATCTCAAATTCACTTTGCATTTGTGTAGAAAATTCTTTGCACATTTTTTATTGCTAATACCAACGATGATGTCATCTACACAAACAAAAATAATCAACATATGATCACCTTCTAATTTGAAGTACATATTACTATCTACACATATTTTGTTGAAACCTTGTTGTTATAGGTATTGGTCCAATCTTGAATACCATGATCTCGACGCCTATTTTAGACTATACAGTGCTTCATTTAGTTTTCACACATAATATTTTTCATCTAACAACTGAAAACCTTATGGTTGTTCAATATAGACTTCCTCTTCTAGGTTCCCATTTAAGAAAGTAGACTTTACATCCATTTGATAGACTTTGAACTTCTTGTAAATAGATAATAATATAAACATTATTATAGCTTCCAATATAGAAACTAGATCAAATGTTTCCTCAAATTATATGCCTTCTACTTTTGCATATCCCTTACACATTAATCTCACTTTATTTCTTTTAACAACTCCAACCTCATTGAGCTTGTTTCTATAGACCAATTTTGTTCCTATCAGATTATTTTTTGAGGGTCTTGGAACTAATTGCCAAGTTTTGCTCTTTTCTATTTGTCTTAGTTCTTATTCCATGGATTTTATCTAATTCTCATCCTTTTTGGCTTTAACATAGCTCTTAGGCTCAATTTCAGACATTAAATTCAAAATTACTTACTCCTTGTTCATTACCATTCTTCTTCTTATCTGAACTCCTTCATTCTTATTGCCAATTATATGCTCTTTAGGATGACCCTTTTGATCAAATCTTGGAGGTTATTTTTCATTATTTTCCTCATCCTCTTCACTTTCTGATTCTTCTTCAAGATCTAACTCTTCATTATATGTTTCATGTCAAGTTTAACATGTTTTATGCCTTCTTCAACTTTGACATTTATGATCTCTACCATCTTGTGTAGTTTCTTATTGTAACATACATAGGCTTTGATTTGAGTGGAATAACCAAGAAATATTCCTTCTTCCCATCTTGATTCAAAGCTTCCAAGTTTTTACTCCTTTCTTTTGATGTGGCATTTACTTTCAAACATTTTGAAGTACTTAATAGAGGCAGACTTTCCATACCATAGCTCATAAGGAATTTTGTCACTATTTACCCTTAGTTGAACTCTATCAAGATGTATATTATTTTTTGGATTGCTTCTCTCTAGTATCTATCAAGTAAATTGGCCTCTTTTAACATTGCTCTAGCCATCTCCTTGATTTTCATGTTCTTTTTTTCAACAAATCCATTTTTCTATGGAGTTCTTACTACAAAGTAATGCATTTTGATCCCATGATTCTCAAAATACTCTATGAATTAATTTGAGGTGAATTCTCCACCTCTATCATATCTTTAAGCATTTGATTTTTAATCCAATCTCATTTTAAACCATGGATCTAAATATCTTGAATCTCTCAAAGGATTGATATTTGTCCTTCAAAAAGGTCACCCATGTCATTTTTGAGTAGTCATCTACAAATAATATGAAGTATCTCTCTCCTTTTGATCTTCTTATCTTGGTAGGACCACAAAGATCACTATGAAATAATTTTAAAGGCTTTGTATTTACATAATACTTTATTTTAAATATAACCCTTATTTGCTTTTCTAGTTGACATTCCTTGCAAGTAGTATCTATAGGTTTGGTTATCTTGGGCATGTGTCTTACACACATATTTGAGGTCACTTTGACTAGATTATCAAAGTTGACATGACCCATTCTCCTAAGCCATAACCAACTCTCATAAATCTTTCCCATGAGGAAACTATTTCCATTTACATCAACAAGATTGTAGATATTACTTTCAGTCCTTTTCCCTTCTGAAACTATTCTTCCATATCTCTTTAACTTGAAACCTTCTACATCAAATATAACTTTGTATCCATTGTCACACATTTGGCTGACACTTAGTAGATTATGCTTCAATCCTTCAACATAAAGGACATCATGTATAGGTAGTTTACCATATATGTTCAAGGTTCCTTTACCTTTGATATCTACTATTGTGTTGTTTCCTAAGCTGATAGATCCTTCCTTACATTTTCTCAATTTAGTGAACTTGCTCTTGTCATCAGTCATATGCTTTGAGCAACCACTGTCTATCACCCATAAATTTTTCTCCTTAGCATAGAGTGTAGTTTGAACAATCAAGGATTGATTTTTCACTCTCCACACATCCTTGGGTTTCTTATTTATCTTCTTTTCAGAAACTTGTGAACCTTTATTCACACTGGGAGGCATGTATTTATTTACATTATCTATTTTTTATCTTACAAAGCTAGTTTTGCAATGTTTAACTATGTGACTAAAGTTATTACAATTATAACACATTACATTTGTTTCTAACAAAATATTAAATGAGTTTCTAATTAATTTTTTTTTCTCCTTATAGATACAACTCTACAATCAATACCCCTATGACCAAATTGATTAAAACTATAACAATACCCATAGAAAGATGAGGAATAATTGGTCATAGCATTTTTTAGTGTAGCATGAGGAGATCTTCTCCACTTTGGGGTATCCATCTACACTAGCTACTTTTATCTTCTTCTTTTCTTCAAGATTCTTTTTAGGTTTAGCCTTCTTCACATTAGTTGTATTTGAATATTTCTTTGTGTCCTCACTATATTTCTCTTTCTTTTCTCCTAATGCTCCTTCTGCTTTGAATTTTTCATATAGTTTAGTAGATTTACTAGTTGAGAAACTTTTTCCCTTCTCATAACCAAGACTTGATGTCTCTTTTGAGAGATTTTGAGAGTTGACTAATTCATCAAGAATGTTTGATCCTCCTATCAACATCAAAATTTTGTCTAATTGACATTTATATTTCTTAATATCTTTTCTTCAATCCACTGTCTTTGATTTAAGCTTTACACATTCATCAGATTTATATTGTAGTTCAATTTTTACTACATCTTTTATTATTTTAGCCTCTTCAAATTTTGTATTTAGGCTAATTAACATCTGATCATATTTTTCAAGACTTTTGGACACCTTTTTAATTTCTTTTTATCCAATCTTCTTCTGCATTGAGTTCTCTTTTCTTAGCTTGTCAATATCATTTAGAGAACAAATGATCTCACATTCTAGATCCACTTCACCTTCTTGACTATCCATTGTGTTCACTATACCAAGATCTACTTGAGCTAATTAAGTTTCTTTCAAGGAACCTTAGGCTCTGATACCAATTATTGGAACACAACTATCTACTAAGAGGGGGGTGAATTGGTAGATCAACTAAAATTAGTCCTATAATTATTTTAAAGCATATGTAGATTAAAAGATAAATGTAGATATCACATACACACACAAATGCACATGACACTATATTTATACATGGAAAACCCAAGTTAAAAACCATAATGAGAATAACTGCTAGAATTTACTATTCTAATCTAGCCTATGCCTCACTTGGCAAAACCTCACTGGTTACAAGCCTCACTACCTACAAGCCTCACTATAAAAACCTCACTGCTTACATTTAAGGACACCAATCCTAAGGAGACACAAATCCCCTAACTAAGCACCAACTCTTCTAATCTGATGGCACCAACCAATTTGATCTATGGAGATACAACTCCAGATTATAACATTGATTCATAAATGAATCAAACTCTAACTCTATATTATAAGTCTAATCTATAACTACTCATTCTATACACATTATCTCTATGTGCCATTTTTCATCTTTTCCCCTCTTTCTTTGTGTCTATATATGTATCTATTTAACACACTTCATCTCTTTCTCACTCTACTCCTCTATGTCACTATATTTTTTTTATACTCTTCAATAAAAGCTCATCTTATCTACACTTCTACCTCTATGTCTATATATTTTTGTTTGACACAATTATAACAATTAAAACTATATCCTAGATGTTGTATATATAATATTTATATAGGGTTTGCTTTTTCTCTATGTTTACACTCAAACTGTAGTACATCATGCCAATTCTAGAATCTAGTTCATTATGAATTGAACTATTAGTTCATGTGTCTCAATTCCATGCATCAAACCATAATTATAGGTCTCTTTACTATCTATAGCATCTATTAGACTCAAATTTTGATGCACATGATCTTTAATGTAGATTTGATTGGTTGGATTGATCAATCTCATTATTTGTGTAAAGATATAGAGCTTATACACAAGTTCTGACATGTTCCTCCAACTAACTGTTTATATTTAAACACTTTAAATACTAGCCTTTAATCTTCTTCACACCATCTCCAAGCTCTCATGATCCATTGGATCTCTGTACATTACTAAACTTTAATGTTTCAATTTTTGAAATACATCCATAAATCTCCAGATCCTATTTCTTACATGTCATTAGATTTTTGAACTTGCATGAACTTTACCTTAAATTGGTCATTAAAATTTGACACTTTTACCTCATATTGCTACCTCCTACATCTTTGGATCACTTTTTCTCCATTGATCTTCTCAAACTTGCTTAGTCTTTAACTCATCACTGTGTTGATAAACCTCAAGCACTTTATAACATTTGAGTCCATTTGCTCTATTGGATCTCCTTTGCATGATCACTTGCACACCATCAAATCTTCTAACAATCTTGATATTTATCTTTGATAGGCCCACTCTCATTGGTCCTCTATCTGATAGACTCATGTGATTGTGACACTTGGCATTAAGACATTCACTCGAAGGGACCTTTGACACTTTGACTTCATCATGCTTTGTTAGATCTCTAATGTCTAATTAATCACTAATCATTGATCTTATATGTATCTTGATCATTAACTATGACAATATTACACTCATTGGGTCTCTATCTGATAAGCTTCATAAATGTGACACTTTTCACTAGCAAATTTACTCAAAGAAGCCTTTGACAATTTGACTTTGCTTCACTTCATTGGATCATCTACGTACGATGAAGTATGGGCCATTGATAAAGATGAGATATAATATAAAGTCTTATAATTAGGAAATATTAAGTCCTTTGATCACTATTCAAGTCAATAATTGTTAGGTCAAGGGATCAGTTTCACAACAATGATAATGGGTTAAGTTATAACTTAAGCTACCAGGTCTAGGCTATATCTAGTCAACATCAAAATAAAAAGTGTCTGTTGATGTCATGATATAAAGCCTTAGGGTTTAATTTAGAAAACCTAATTTTTTTAGAGTAAAGATAATTCAATTCTGAGCTCATTCTTTCTCCTTTGAACTTTCAGACCATATATTCAAGATGCTCATGATAAACCCATAATGGATCTTCTATCTATTTGAATTTAAACATTCATAAATGGTCTCTATAAAAGCATGACAACTTTACATAGTGAAACTGTGAACATGATCTTCTCTCTATCATCCTACCTAATTATTTTGACAATCATATTTCCAACATAGTATTTGATGGCTTGTAACACTTCTTAAATTATGTCCAATTTCATACTTGCCATGGAAATTTCCAAGTACTTCAATCACTTCCTCTTTATTTAGGCATCTTAGATATATGCCTTTATGGTTTTATTGTATAGAATTCATGATTTAATCATGAATTCATTTCTCTTTAGGCACAATGTTCTCCTTTAGATAGTGTATACACCTAAATCTAGCCACTGATAACCTCCAACTAGGGTTTTGACCAATTTCCACCAAAGTGTGTAGTTTGGCCTAAAAACACTAAAATATATTAAATGAGTTGAAATTGATATATTCAACTGTTGATTTTAGCTAGTGTATCATTAAATTAGGTAATGTAATTTATGGGCCACCTAACTTTGATCAAATCATTTCAAGTCAAAATGCCAATTTTGCACCTAAGTGCCCTGGATTTCTCTTTTATATCAAATATCTTGCACAAGACATATGCCTTTATTATTTGGTGTTGGTAACATCCTAAATAGGATAACGGATCTAATGTATCTGACATTGAATTCTAATTCCAATCTAGTCAAAATTTGGACCAATAACAAGGCATTTTAATCAATTTGAGTAATTTATGCACAAAGTGATTAATCATGCTTAAGAGCTAATTAAACCAAATTAGAGAATAATTAAGAATTCCATGGAAACTTGTTGAATACTTGTTTTTAGAAATGAATATTGAATATCTGAATAATTAGGTGACAACATTTCTTGGAAAGACATCCCTAGACCATAAATGCCATAAATATCAAGATTCATGCCTCCCATGCCTTTTAATTTCTACTATATCCAAAATATTAATGAGCCTATTTATGAATTTTAATTAAAAAATTGGATGAATCCTTAACCACATATCTCAATCCTAAGATGGATGGTTTAGGTTGATTCTACCCATTTGTAAAAATCTATAAATAGGAGTCCTTGCCACATGAATTTTAAGCTTGGATAATGCAAAGTTAATATCCAAAATTAATTCTAAGATCCATTAAAATTAGTGTTATAATTACCAATTGTTAAACCAATTCAATCTAAAGATAAAGGTGCCAAGAGGAGATGAAGGTATCCACACTCCATTGAAGAAGATCTCTTGAATCATAATGCGAACAAGCCCAAGAAGGAGCCTTTTGTAACAATCAAGGATCTAGTAAGAAATTGGTATTTTGTGTTTATATTTCTCATTTATTTTTATTTTTAGTTGTGTTTTAAAATGGTTTTCCCTCAATAAGATCTCCCTAGTAACTAGGTCTAGAGATGTATGTTAACTAGAGTGTTGGTTTTTCAATTTGTTTTCATTTTGTCACTAACAAGATACTAACACCTCTCTTGAGTCAAATTCCTAGTTCACATAATGATACACCTGGTGGGAGAATATGTATCCCAAGTATGAAGGATAGTATGAGGAAAATTTCAAATTTCAAATTAGATGCTTAAAACTCTTCTTACATGTTTTTCTAACTTCATTTGGCCATATTTTATCTTCACAAGTTTACACAGTTAACCATCAATGGTCAAAGCAACCACCAATAGTTAAGTAGACCATCAATGGTCATTATCAACCATCGAAGGTAAATTATAATTATCATCAATCATGTATAACTATCGGTGATCACTATCAAAACAAAAACCTAAGAGTTAATAGGCTATTTTAAAATGCTTGGTTTGGGGTCATTCAAACTCCATTTTTCATGATTTGTTTTTTAAAACCATATGTTTTCTTCCAAATTTTTAGATTTTGACATTAGTTTAGCTTCAAGTTTCATATATTTTTCAAAAAAAATTGAAAATATCTTTGGATGTTTTTAATCCAACATATTTTCATTTGGGGTGATGCCTTAAGGGTAGACAGGTACCCAACATACTTGGAATTTTTTAAAACTTGCTATGAAGACATCTTTGACATGATTTTAAAATGAATTAAGAACTTTGTTTTGGTGCTTAATAAAACATTTAGGTGCTTAAGGTAATGTTTTAATAATTTGGGCTTTCAAAGTTACAACTTAAGACCAAGGGGTCAAAGAACACCACCCAATCTTTCAACTTGGTGCTTAAAAATGAACTCACCTTTCCAAGTCTTTTATATTTAATTAGTTGTTTGATCTAGTTTATTTGGAAAAGAGAGGGATGTCACGTGTATGCTCTTCCACTTTTCCCCTTTAGGGAACCCTTGGAATCAAAATCTCCATTCTTATTTCAAAAATCCTAGTCTAAGGCATATAAATAAAGACATTTAAAGCACACCCCAAAAACTTGTAATAGTATTGGGTTAGCTTGACATGAACCTAAAGTCTTTCTATTTTATGATTTTTTATTTCATGCAAACTTGAATTACGAGGGGGACTTCATTACCTCCCATGATTTATTTATGGAATCTTTGACCTGGGGTTTCATCTCCTAAAATTTACTTCATCTACTCCTTCTGAATTACACATGGGATGTATCTGTATTTGGACATCGCACTGCACTAAGTGAATAATAGGATGTAGTGGTTGAAAAAAGGACTAAACCTTTTTACAACAAGCCAAGTTCCATGGACACCTAATTTTTGTGCTTTTATTTTGCATCATTTGATGTGAAAGTCATTGTCCAATTGATTCTCCTAGAGATGTTCAAAAACTTATACATCTTAGACAAATCCCCACTTGTTGTAGAAGTATTGTTGGTGCAAGGTGCACCTCAAGGTCCATGTCACAGTACTACCATTTGAGATAAGGGGGCATATAAAAATCCTATTATATAATTTGCATTTAATTTTATATGAACACTTAAAATCCTCTCAAATGATGTATATTGATGGATTCTAAAAATACCAAGCAACCTTGTTAGTTTAGGATCTAAGAATGATTAATTAGTTGGTCTTCTCCTAGATTAATTTATTTGGATTCAAAAATTGGTGTGAAAAAATGAATCAAACCAAATCACATGGTCCTCATTTTCCATTGAACAAAGAGGTGTTATGATTCCCTCATGAATCATCAATTTTCCTTGTTCAAAGTTAATCAAAACTTGGAGTCATATCATCCACTTTGGCACAATTATGCTACCCAATTGAGTCTATACCTTTGACAAAGTTTGTTTAAGTCCTTCATTTATAATCTAAAATCTAAATTGTACCTTTATAAGTACATAGGGTTGATGTGTTAAGTGGATTCACCATTTGTACTAAACTTCAGGGAACTTAGGTTCAATTTCCAATTTGGGTTGAAGGTTGTTTAAGACTCATGATCATTATCACCACTTGATAGACTTAAGTCATTTTATTATAAACACTTGCACTTCAAGTCTATACATTACAACATTTTGAGTTGAGAAAGGTAGTGTTATGCTATCAAATTTATGTGGAACTATCTTTTCCTTAGAGATTTTTTAAAGCAAGCATTTTTTCACCTCTTTTGAGTATTCTAGCACTGTTACACAGCCCAAAACATTTTAGATATTGTTTTATAGGCCCTCTCACATAGAGTTCAAATTTGTTCCTATATTTTCAAAGCAATCTAAATGTACCTTTGTGAACCTTTATCCAACACAATTATGCCATTCACTTTTGTCTAGCTTATTTGTCAAAGGAATCAAGTTTTATACCATTATTCATGAGAAAATAAAATATCTCAAAAGTGCTTTTTGTTTCATACCTTATACTTATTTGATTGAGTCCATGTCTAAGAATCAAATTACTAGTGTTTGTTAGAAGTTTTTCAAATTTGTTAGGTTAAAAATTTCATCTATTTCAAATTATAGCTTTTGACATCATTTGGCCAAGAGTCATAGTTCATGCCTTGTTTGAGCCTAGCTTTTGACAGTGCATTTTGGTCAAAAGACCTAGAAAATTTTGATTTCTTAGATTAGACTGATTTGAAACACTTAGACCTTAGCATTTGGCATTTTGATTTTTGGTTCATTCACTTATCTTTTTTGTGTAAGATGTGTAATGTTAGACACTTAACATTATCTTGAGTTATCACAAATATTTGCATAAACCTTTTGGTCATTTTGATTATTTTAGACCAAGTTTGAACATCATCTTTTAGTTATTGTCCTTTTAGATTTTGTATAAATCTCTTCCCTTTATATGGCAAAGCATTCACTATGGATCCCAACATGTACTCCGACACTCGTAGTGGACTTGTGTATAATATAGGGATTACTAATATGGTTGCACAAGAATAAATGGTGTAAGACCCCTACATAGATAATATTGCTTATGAGATGGATCCTTCTCCCTATCATAATACTCAATTAGGGGCATAAAGCCAAGATCCATTAGCTAATTATTTGGTTAATACACCACCTTTTTTAGAACAAGACCAAGAACAAACTACACAATACCTAGCTATAATTCCCATAGCTAATGAACTAGTTCTTCAATATTCTTGCTCTACTAATATGCCTTCCACATATGATCCATTTTTATTTGAGAATAATTTTTTGGAGAACAAAGATGATATTTTTGTTTGAGCCATAGAGGTAAGGGCCAAGTTTCTAGCAGACTTCCCTTATGAGAATTTACCAAGCCTAGTAAGAATGTTGCACAACATAATTTATGATCAAAAAGCTTCTTCTAGAAATATTTTAGATCTAGTCCAAATAAAATATTAGGACCCTAATATGCGTAATAGAGGCAAAAAACTCATGGAATACCACTTTAACCAAATGCAGATGGCATATCAAACCTACTTGAATCTAGCACACAATTTCAATCAGATGACCATGGTGAGCAAATCTCTTATTCACTTAGTTCTTTCAATAAGAATTTTGATAGAGTTAACTAGTCAAAATAATCAGAGTTTAGACCGATTCATATAGAACACTTTGGTAGATAACTAGATGCATATGCTAATTATTGAAGAGGTGTTTTCTACTTCTATGATCAATAATGAGCAAAATATAGTGGATAATGTGAAGGCAACATCCAATCCAAATCAAAGTGGTAATAACACATAAACAACTAGTCAAAAACATGTGCTTGTAGTTAATACCATGAGGAGACCATCATACCAAGGAGTAAGGGTTTCTACATCCCAACCTCAACTAACTGCTTCATCAAATGTGCAACTAATAGGATCAGGTAGTTAACCAACACGCAAGGTCATGCCTCAACAATAGAATGTGATGAGTATGATTCCACAACATCAAGAAAAATATAGTGTACCAATACAATAGAGGCTGAATGTATTACCACCTCAACAAGGGGAAACTAATGTTCTACCTCGTCAGGTAGTGATAAACATACCTCTTCAATCATAAACTAGTGTACCAATCCAAAACCAAGTGATGACTAGATAATAACATGTAAATATTGATCAACAACAAATGTCAAATCTTCAACATGCATTCACTTCCCAACATGGATTCATGAAACAAGGAGACTCCCATGTTTCTCAAGTACCTACTAGATAACAATTGGTTCAAATGTGCCACAAGTTCAGAACAGGGACTTGGTTCACAAGTTCCCACTCAAAAACAAGGTTTTATTAGTTGGTAGCATGTCCTTTTTCAATCATAATAGGCATAGTATAGTTATATCCCTGCATCCTAAGCACAAAATCCTCCAAGTCAAACCTTTATAGCCAACCCAAACTAGAATACCACACAACCAAATGAGAAATTCCATGTACATCCTAATCCATGTATGCATATTCTTGGTCCATTTCCAAACTAAACAAACATACCCCAATAGATACCTCCATCATACCCTAGTCAAAGTGTCCCACTTGTGACCTCCTAACCATCTACCCAAACCAATGTTCCATCCAGTTTCCTAGCCTAAGAATTGTAATAGATGAAGGATACAATTGCTACCATTCAAGCTAGGAAATAAACTAAAAAGTTTAAGCTGGATGATGTGTGTTCTTATCCATTCAACATAGAGTACTTTTAGATACCATTTCCTCTAAGATACGAACTACCAAAATTTGACAAATATAAAGGGAAATGTGGCCCTAAGGCCTATTTAACCTAGTTCTTTATCACATGTCAACCAGTGGCATCTAGTGATATATAAATTTTGTTGTTGTTTCCAAGGATCTTGGTTGGACAAGCCTTAGAGTGGTTTTTAAAGTTGCATAATAATTTAGTAACATATTTTGATGATCTTTCTGATAAGTTTGTGTAGTACTTTTCCTAGAATATCGAACATGAGATTTCATTGGTTGACTTAACACAAGCAAAAAAAAAGGATGGTGAGAGTTTTCCAAGTTATCTATAGTGATGGAAAGCCCTTTCAAGTTGATTTACCCACATTTTACAAGATAAACAATTATCCATTGTGTTTACTAAAAAATTGCATAGTGAGATAGTTTATAATCTGGAATTACAATGTGCACATACTTTCAAAGAGATCATCAACAAAGGATTATTGATTGAGTGAGCCCTTATTAATAAAGGGATCATCAAGCTTTCTTTAACTAATCAAAATCAAGGTACCAATTAGGGAAGTGGCAAAAACCAACATCCAATCCAAATGTAAGCATGACAACCAGTACAAGCCAATAACCAAGATAGACCAAAGAAATTCAACTATAATAAGAATGTTGTGGGAAATAGATTAACTAAGTCACATCATGCCCAAATAGTGCAAATATTGTCTGCACCAACTTTTTAGCTTAATCCTACCCAACAATCAATGGCACAAGCACAACAGCTAAGACCTATGCAATAAATATAAAAACCTTTACCATTGCAAACACCTCCTCTAAGGAGAGCCTATTGACTCTGTATTTTACAAAATTGACATTACTAATATGATTAGTTGGCCTATACCAAATCATTATCCATAAAGCATTCCTTATCCTGATTGGTACCATGAAAATGAATTCTATGAATACCATCAATTTTGTAAATTAAGCATTTGATTGAGAATATGTTGGAGAATGGGGAGATAACATTGGATAATGGTGATTCTACCTCTAATAAAACTCTTGGGATTTATCATAACCCCTTTACCCAACATAACACACAACAATAATAACATTGGATAATGCAACAACAAAATCAATATTATCAAAATCAAAGGCCGAACTAGTAGAATCAATAGCAAAAACCACAACATAAGAATAATAGAAAAAACTAGGGTAAGAATGGTAAAAAACAAAAAGCCTACCATATAGTTTCACATGACTACAATAATTTTGTAGGTCATATTATAGGGGGTAACATTAATACTATCTCCAATAATCCTAGACTGAACACTAACCAATCTAGACCATTGCTAAACAATACCACTCCACCAAATTACATGGATAATCCTTATTTGACATAGGACCACACATAAGAGAACCAACAAATTAGTACTTCCACTTTTAGACCTTATATAGATAACGTGCCCTTACCACGTGGCCACATACAAGTGCACCGACAACCAAGACTTATCCTATCTAGTCCCACACCATTTCCAACATTTATTAACAATCATGGTCCAACATCTAATCTCGAGTATGAAATCATAACTTGGAGGTCAAAGATTACTATCCTAGGCCCACAAGTATCTACCACTTTGCCTATTATCCAACCAACTATTTAGACTTAGAATAAACCATTGACCATTAACCAAGACAAGATGTTTGATATTGTGGAAATATTGTATAAGACACTAGCATAAATATCTATTTTAGATTTGTTATGAATATCAACAATCCACAACAACATTATAAATGATTTTTTAACCCAATCCACTATTGCTAGTGACATATCCCCTGATAAATTTCAAGATTTGGTTAGACACCTAGCAATATGTCTTCTCTTGGCCCACTCCATAGTAATACATTGTACATACAAGTTTATTAAAGTGGAATAAAGTTAAATGTGTCCTTATATATAATGGAGCATGCCTCAACATAGTGTCCCTAAATCTCATCAAGATTATTTGGTACACAATGGTATATCTCTAGCCAAAAATGATAACTATCAAAGCCTATGATAATTAGGAGAGAGAATCACAGGGCACCATTAGCTTACCAGTTATCATTAGGCCTTTGACCCATGATACACTTTTCTATGTGCTTGATCTTGAGTTATCATAAAATATGCTTCTAAGAAGGCCTTGGTTATATGAGATTCTTGCAGTCCTATCAACGTTGCACCAATGTATCAAGTTCTCATACTCAAGGATGGAAGTGAATATTCCAAGAGATTTATACCCATATGAGCACTGTAAACACCTTGAGGCTAATTTTTAAAGCTACAATTACCAATATGGCATGAATCTAAGTTCCAAGAAAGATAAAGGAAAGGCCATACTTATTGATCCTCTGCAGGATAATTACATAGATCATGATAACTTGGATTCCCTTTCCCACATGCCACCTCCTAAAGCTTCTAATGATTTCACCATTTCATATAATGGCCCAAGGGAATGTATGACCCATGATACCTTTCATATTTCCAATCTTCCTTAGAATCTAAAGACCTTTGGGTGACCTAAAGTTACCCCAAACATACATTGGAAAAAAAAAGAACAAAGATAAAGGACTTGTCAAGTTTGTACCAACATCTGGCCTAGAACTAAACCCTATTAAAGGGGATGAATCATGGTTGTACAATGACAACCAAGTTTATTTTTATAAAAGTGTAAAATATCCTATTCCCATTAGGATCATGGAGATTCAAGACTATGAAGGATGAGGCCTCAAACCAAACCAACAAGGAATGTTGGAGCTAATTTTTATGACCAAGTATAAAATACCCTATGGACTTGGATTTAAACCACTTTGGGGTGACCCCACATATCTTATTCAAGTTTTATCACTAGTGACTAGTGATGATGATGCCGATAGTGAAGCAGAGTCCCATCATAGCCTCATATTTTATGACCTAGCTAAAACTAGTTTGTTTACCTCTCATTCCATTTATACCCTTATGTAAATCATTCATAATAACCCATTGCCATTATACTATCCTCGATTAATAGATTGTGACCAAAAAGAATCTAGTTTACTAGTTGATGAGTTTCAGAATGATGAGGCATTTTGTGATTTTTTAGGCCTTAGAGACAATGTTTCATTGGGAGATCATAAATCAATATTCTCAATCACATTAGATCCTAAAGCCTATTTTGGAGACTAGGTGAACACCCTTAGTCAAAATAAAATAAATAAAACATTGAGGTCCCAAAGTGAAAACCTCTTTGAGGTGATTTTTGACTAGGGAAAAAGTAAAGATAAAGGCTAGTCTAGTGGTGAAAACCTATTTTAGGTGTCATTAGATGGGGGTGTTTATTCTTCTTTGAATTTAGACCAGGAGACCACCAATGATGAACTTGCCTTTGGATCCAAGTTTAGTTTTGAGAAACAATAAGTGTTTGATTAAACGCTTCAAGAATTTCCATTTTTTTTTGTCACATGGATAGAGCTCCCATTAGGGGACTCAAATTCATCATGCCCAAAAGAAGCTAAAGAGCAAGTTTAGTAGAGGACCCTGATATAGTCCAATAGTTCAAGTATTTGCCTACTATCCTAGAATATGGTTCAACCTTTCTAGTCAAATATATAATAGATGTAAACATTAAGACTCCATCGGACCCAAAATGGATAAAATTAGGCTTGTACTTCATTAAGGAGGAACATGAAGTCTTTACATCTCTACTAAGAGAATTTGTAGATATCTTTGCATGGGCTTTTTTGACATGTTAGGTTTGGACCCTACCTTAGTTCTGCATAACCTTATGGTCAATCCTAATGCCAAACCAGTGAAACAAAAGCTATGTAAGATGCATCCTCACATTACTATCTTGGTAAAGAAAGAGTTAGAAAATCTATTTGAAGCAAGATGTATCCAATCCATTAACTACTCAAAATGGATATATAATGTTGTACCTATTAACAAAAAACCTGAAAGAATCATAATCTATATTGATTTTTGAGACATCAACAAAGATTTCCCTAAGGATGAATTTTTATTACCTAATATTGACATGATCATTGAATCCATAGTAGGTTATGAAATGATTTCACTCATGAATGGATTTTCAGGATACAACTAGATCAAAATAACACCAAAAGACTAACATAAAATAGTGTTCACCACTCCATGGGGAACATTTTGTTATCAAGTGATGTCATTTGGTCTTAGGAATGTTGAATCTACATATAAAAGAGACATGACCATCATATTCCATGATATGTGTTGGGTGAATATTTTGTCAACTAGCTAACTGGTGAACAAAATAGGTCTTATCAACCATAGCAAGGGAGATTGATTGGCCAGATGTGTAAGTTTACCACATCAATAGGGGAAAAATCTCTCCTCTCATCAAGGGGAAGTTCCCTATAAATAGGAGGAGGCTATATATATATATATATATATATATATATATATATATATATATATATATAAGTATAAAATAACACTCAGGGGTAGGATAATACCATCCATCTCTCTTTTTTCAGAGATGATGTGCACAAATAAAGGATAAAATCCTGGTGAAAATACTGAAGGCACTTTTCTTCTTTCAGAATTGATCTTGCAGGAAATAACAGGAGTTCTTTCAGGTAGTGACAAGGAACTAGTAACAAAGTGTAGTAACTAGCAGAATGAATTATAACACAAAGTCTACACTTCAGTGTCCCAAAGAGTGAAAAACAAAGGATAATGGGGGCACAAAGTCATCCCAAGATCCTTCACATAGAAATAGAAAATAGACAAAAACACATACTAAAGACAATTATGACAACACAAAGTCTGAAAGTAATTAGCTTCAGGACATCTTCCTTATCACTTCCACTAGTTCTGCCTATTAAATTAAATAAACAAGAATGCATCTAGAAGACGGACATAAGAACAATCTCATAAAATGGCATAGGCTATAACAACACAAAGTATACAAGTAACTTGATTTCTCATTTAGATAAAATAATATGAACACCAATCTAAGCTCAAAGTCTCAGTATTCCCCTTTCAATTTGGGTAGAGTTTTGATTCTGTAAAAATGAAAAGATCTCCTTTTTCCTAAGATAAGAAATTACCATCTATAGCCACTAAGGAAGGTTTTGGCACTTTTTTCCATGGAGCGACCCATGTTACATTCAATGCTTTGAATGCATCTCTAGTTTTGTCAAAGGACCATGCTAAAAAATAAGGTGGTTACCTTAACTATGGCATGCTAAGTCATCTTAAATGTCTCCTCTTGGGTCTGAGTCATCTAGTTTGTCACCTAATGTCTGCAAAACTATCCACCTCACCTTTACTCTAAGGGAGACAAATAGGGTGCACCTTCAATGTTTGCAAGCTTGAAAATCTACTTTGTGGACTATTCTAACTACTGGAATAACTACTGCATAGATATTTCCTTCTTTGTCTCTTCTTGGTTTTGTCTTTTCTTAGAATCTGAGCTCTCAAGGCTATATTCTTAGCTTTTCTAGCTCTTTTCAGCTCCTTCTCTTGGTGGTTCTTCCCTTTGGCATTTTGGCCTTTGAATACATTTGGGTCCATGCTCAAGCCTTGAAAGATCAACAATTATTTCATTTTTGTGAATTTGACATCTGTGGGGATGTCACTAGACATTTGGATCTCAACAGCTAGTTCATGATGCTCAACTTTGACATCTTTGAGCCCATCACCCTCTTTGACAATTCCTTTGGCTTTCTTGTTTGATCCTTCTTGAAGGGGACCTGCCCTTTGGGGTCTAAAGAAAGGCCCATTTTTTGGTTAGCGAGAACCCCTTGCAAGGCTACCTACCCTTTAGGGTCCTTTAGGTGGTCTTTGGGGTATTTTAGATCTAATTCATTTAGACAAAATGTTTGAAGGAATTCCTTCAGACATTTTGTCTGAAGGAAATCTTCCTTCGCGTTCCTTTCGCTTTTGCTTATGCTTTCCATCAGGCTTTCAGCTGGGCTTATTCCTTTGGATAAAATTCTAAAGGAATGCCTTAGCATTTTTTCCATGGAAAATCCTTCCAAAAGAATTACTTTACTCCTTTCAACCTTTGAAATGGTCCATTTGATCCTTACCTGCCCTCTGAAAGGTTTGTTTAACCTCCAAGGTTGTCTTTCAAAAAAGTTGCAAGGGTCCTTTTGGCTTTGAAGTGCCCTCTGTAAGGGTACTTGTCCTTCAAGATTTTGAAATTAAACCGATTGATTGAAAATACCTAAGTGTCAAGAGTTTGTTTCTTTCCTACAAATTTCATAAAAATTAACCTATAAAGTCCGTAGAAATGTATCTTTAGAGTCCATAAAACCCAGTCTGTAGAAACTAAAAACTAACCTGCAGAGTCCATAGTTTTGAGTCCATAGATTTGAGTTCATAGAATTCTACCTATAGAGTCCATAGATTTTTCCCTGTAGAGTTTGTAGAAATGAACCTGTGAAGTCTATAATTTTAAATCCATAGAATTCTACCTGTAGAGTCTATAGATTTCTTCCTGCAGAGTCCATAGTTTCAAGCCTGTAGAGTCCATAGTTTTAAGCCTGCAGAGTTCATAGAAACATATCTACAAAGTCTCTTAGCTAAAAAAGTTTGAAAAATAGATAATTTAAAGGCTCATAACAATTTTTTAGAAGGGAAGATAGAATTTTTGGCTTGTAAGACCAAAAATAGTTCATGTATTGTCTCAAAAATGAGTGACAGACTTTGGAAACAACAGTTGGCTCCAGTTGGGGAACTTCCTTTAGTTAAAATTTTGAAGTAACTGAGAGAAGTAGAAACCAAAATTTCTAGTGTTTTGAAGTGTGTTATTGGGCTATGGAGTCATACTAACAAAAAATAAAGGTGCCAAAAATGAAAATGAGCAACAAAAAGAAGAAAACAAATCTAAAGACTATACAAATATACATATGTACAGGTGAACTTATCTGATAATTCAAGAATTGAAGTGCTTCAGATGCTACCCATTATGAGGTAGAGAAAAGAGCATGCCATATTGATACTTCAACAAGAAACTATTTTCACCATTGAGTTGATGAATAATAAATGGGCCTCTCCAAAAGGAGACAAATTTGCCATGCATTCCCCTTGGTTCTCTTCTCTTGTCCCACAACAGGACTTGGTCTCCAATCTAGAAATCATAGTTCTTTGCTTTCTAGTCAAAGATATTCTTCACCAGACTTTGATGTGTAGCAATTTGGTATACCACCATAGTTCACTGGTCATCTAGCTCAATCAGGCACATGATCCTCTTATCAATGGAGCTTTCATATGTCTGATCTTTAATTACCTTGGCCAATTTCAATGCTATAAATTCTAGGGTGATTGGTATCTTAGCATTGATATCATAAAGAAGTTGGAAAGGAGACATGCCAATTACCCTCTTTGGTGTAATTCTATCTTCCCATAGAGCATCAACTAATGCTTTATGCCATGTCCTTTGGTTGTCATCTACCAGCTTCTTGATGATAGTCACTAGGTTCTTGTTGCTTTATTCAGCTTGACCATTCCCTTGTGGGAAATAATCAAAAGAGTGGGAGAGAGTAATCCCATAGTAAAAATAGAAATGAGTGATCTCATGAGAAGATAAATAGGCAACATTATCTATTACAATCTTAGTTGGGACCCCAAACCTAGAAATGATGTTCTCATTGAGAAAATCGCATATTACTTATGAAGTAGCATGCTTGGTTGGAATTGCTTCCACCCATTTGATGAAGTAATCTATGGCTATGAGGACATAATCATGTCTAACACTTGAATATGGGTTTACAACACTAATGAAATCAATTCCACATTACTAAAATGGCTCTTCTATCACCACTGGCTTGAGAGGTAGAGTAGCTAACTTGGGCCTTCCCATGAACTGTTGGCATAGTTCACATTTTCTTACCCATTTGGATGCATCTTGAAATAGAGTGGGCCAGTAGTACTTGGCTCACAAAATTTTATGGGTAGTTACAGGATTAGAAAAATGTCCTCCACAGGCCAAATTGTGGAAGGACCTCAAAAGTTTGTTCTAATGCTCTTTATCCACACAGTGAAGGAACACTCCATCAAGGCTCCTCTTGTACATGCCGTTATCTTAGAGGACAAAATTGGCAGCTTTCAACTTGACAGTCCTCCTTTCTTTATGAGACAGGTGAGCAAGACACTCACCATATGTAAGGAAATGAGAAATATTCAAATACAACTCATTTGTGGTGGAGACAAAGAGGACTATTGGCATGTGTTCTTCTTCTAATTCTTCATGCTCTATTTGTTCTAGTTTGTTATCAGCAATCAATTAACAGAGGCCCTTTCCCCACACTAACTTCATTGGTTTGATGACTAGATCAAACTCCTAGATTTTAGCAATCTAATTCCCCCTTTTGGTTCTAAACTCTTACTGAGTTAGTATGGATTTAACAGTGGTATCAGGAACCAAGGTAGTAATGCATGAATTGAGAATGTAAAAATGGAAATGTTTTACTACCTTTACCACTGCATAAGCATGCTTCTCCATGTTTGAATACTTCAACTCATGAGCTTTGAGAGGATAGCTCATAAAAGATATGGGAGATGCCATACCTTCTTCATTTTGTTGAACTAGAATTGCTGAAATCATGTGTTCAAAAGCATAACTATACATGATGAAATCCTTGGTATAGTTTGGACAAACCAGAATTAGTGCATGAGAAATAGCTGTCTTGATAACCTAGAATGCCAATTTTCCTTCTTTAGTCCAGCTAAAGGTGGCCTTTCCCTTCATCATATTTACAATATGGCAAGTCTTCTCAGTGAACTCAGGGATGAATCTTCATAAAAAATTCACTTTTCTGAAGAAAGAGTGAACTGTAGTCTTACTCATGGGTAGAGTAAGCTCCTGGATGGACTTGACTCTTTCTGAGTCAATCTTTATGCCTTCTTTAGACACAATGTGTTTGAGAATTTTCCATTCTATTACCCAAAAAATAGACTTCTTAGGATTTAAAGAAATGCCATTTTGGCAGCAACATTCTAGCACTTATTGTAAGTGGTGCACATGGTCAGGGCGATGCTTATAAAAGACTGTTAAATCATCCAAGTATACTATAATGAACTTACCCATTTCATCTTTGAAATCAAGGTCCATTGCTCTATTAAAAGTGGCACTAGCATATATCAAGCCAAATGACATCTTTCAATAGGCAAAGGTGCCCCAAGGTGTGGTGAAGGCAGTCTTATGTTGGTCTGCTTCACCAACTTCAACTTGATTGTATCTTGAGAAGTTGTCTAGCATTGATAACATCTCTAAACTAGTCACCATCTGAAGAACTTGATCCATGATGGGTAGAGGATAGTTATCCTTTAAGGATGACTAATTCAATTTCTTAAAATCCACACAAAAGTGAATTTTGCCATTCTTCTTCCTTACAGAGACTATATTTGCAATCCATGTGGAATGATAGATTGGGAAAATTATCCTAGCATTCAGCATTTTTTGTATTTTAGATAGAATAATACCTGATATCTTTGGATTGTACTATCTATATTTTTTCTTGTAAGGCACTGATTCACTTTTGAGAGGAATGTCATGGTAGAATTCTTCAAGCCTGAGTGACTTTAGATCATCATAAGAGTATGCTAGGACATCCATATACTGGCAAAGTAGAGCAGTGAACTTGAACCTCTCCTTAGGAGTGCAACACTTTCCTATGTTCACCATCTTGGGATCTTCCTTGGTACCCAAATTTATTTAATAAAACTTTTGGGAGGAGTTTGAATCCATTTGTTGTTGTTTGATGAATCTGTCATGCTTGTCAAATAGCTTCTCAAGGGAAATCAAGAATTTGGGAATTTTATTCCCTTTCAATTGTGGGAATTCTTCACTTGCATCTGCACTTGATTCATAGGCTAGTTTAAGCTTCTGAGGTTCACTACCTTCAAAATTCAGCCATTTAAAGCTATCTTTTTGCTCTAGGAAGGCAATGATTTGGTTTTCATTGTTAAACAATTACCAATGACTAGCATTATTAGGTATACTTGGTCAAAAGACCAACTCAATAGTGTACCTATCTCCTTTGAAGTCTGGGTGTGGAACCACGAGAGTTTTTGAAACAACTAATGCATCAAATCTATCATTAAACTCCCTAAGTATGGTAGAGATGCTAAAAGCATCAAATCTTTCAATGTGATCCTAGACTAGATTATGGTAATGGCACAATCTCTCATTCTTGGTTTGATACAGGGTTCTCACTTGACAAACCACTAGTTTGGCATCTCCTTTGGCATGAAGGAGTTTGATGCCTTTGTCTCGAGCAACCTTCAATCCAAGTAATAGATACCCATACTCAGCCGTGTTTTTGGTGTTTCTAAACTAAAACTTGTATGAAGAAGGAAAAATATCTCCTTGAGGAGATATCAACACAATCTCAACTCCTGAACTGATAGAGGAGTAGCTGCCATCAAATTCTAGAATCCATACCTCCTTAGACACTAATTTTTCTTTGGATTCTCCTTTATTTGGAGAGGGGGATTCTTTTGCACTTACATTTCACTCCACTAATTCTTTTACTATTCTATTTGATCCAATTTTTAGACTATTATTTTTATAAGTTTCATTAGCTAAAACATGAACGTCCTCTATGGTCAAGAAATAATTACCCATGCCTAAAGACTCAAATAGAATTTGAGCTTCAGGCACTGATGTTTGAGTAACCACATATTTTGCTTCCTTCTCAGGGAGTAGCCTCTTCATGACACCTTTTATAGGGATCCTTGCTTAAGACAAGTCCATACTCAACTCACCACCAAAATCTTTGCAAAAATTTCAGCCAAGAAGGATGCCATAAGAAGCTGGGACGTCGGCCACTAGGACAGTCATCTTGATTCTATTATCTAGGAACACTACAAATACAAATTGGACATCCTTAATTTGTCCCAGTAGTGGTACTTATTTGTTCTCCATGGATAAACATCTCCTGAATGTCTTGGTCAATGTGAGACCAAGGGATTCTACAACTTTGGTAGGAATAACATTGTCTAAAGCTTCGAAATCAATGATGCAATTATTCAGTTAATGTCCATTTATCACCAAGGAGACATAGAATAGTTCAGTCCTTCCAAGTGTTGTAGGAGGAGTAATGACAAGGTTATTCCTAGTGGATGTGTTCTTGGGAGGATCATGAGTTACCTTTGGAATTACTTGTCCTACAGGGATAGCTTGGTTCTTTATATATTGAACCAACTTATCCAACTAATTAGGGTTAGATTGTAGGAATTCAAATTTAGACTTTTGAATTTTGGTTTTCTTTATATGGTCAATTATGTCAAATGTTTGAAATGAACTAGGAAGAGATGATGGGAGCTCATCCTTTTCATTTTTGGAAGGGGGAAGATTGGTCTAGGAATTTGAAGTAGAAGGTGTAGGGATGTTGGATGTACCTACCTTTTTTGCAATCATAGGATCCTTTGGTTGGAAAGGTAGAGTAGTTTCCCACTTGGAAATTGAGATTTTTGGTTGAGGTCACTCCTCTATCTTCTCTTTATTAGCTTGTTAGTCTAATTAATTCTTGGATTGGGTAAACACAGTATATGATCCCTCATCTGCTTTACCTTCACTTCTAGGTTCATCCTGATAATTTAGGAAACTAATGTTGGAGTCACCAGCTAATTCTTCTTCTCCTTCTATGAAGAGATTAGCATCATCTTCAAGATTCAATTTAGGCTGGAAGAAGAAATCTGATTCTACTTCAAGATATCCAACTACTGAATTGGTTGAAGGTGATTTAATGGCAAGGTTATTCCTCTGAGGGGGAGGGTGATGATTTGTTTGCCCTTGAGTCTTGGTTGCATTACCTTGGTAAGACTGATTAGGGAATGCCCTTGGTATGTCTCTGTATGAATGAGAAAATGACATTCCTTTCACTATTTCCTTTGTAAGAGCTAACAATTTATTTTCTAGTTTCTACACCATTGGATTAGTGGTGACTATAGGTGGATATTCAGAGGAAGAAGAAGATTTACCTCTATTTGGATCTCTCCTTATCTTTCCTACCAACATAAGGTCATCTTCTACCTAAGTAGCCAAGTCCTGAGTAGCATCAAGGTCTATGTGGTTAGCACATCTCAATAGAAAACTCACTTTAGGCAGCTATGAGTTGATGAAGAAGCATTTGAGGTTTTCAGGTGTTGGCTAAGCAATTGCAATAATTCTATTTTTCAACTTGTCAAACTTTGCTATGAAATCCCTCATAGGTTCATGAGGTTCTTTCTTCATCTATGTGAGCTGGGCTAGCAAGGCATGTGCATCTTCTATAGGCTTGAACTTGGCTTCAAACTTAGCTTTAAGAGTGTCCCAATCAGTCACTAACTGAGCTTACAGATGTTAGAATCAATCTACAACAACACCTTGTAGTGTTTCTATAAACAACTTGACTGTTATGTCTTTGTATTCCACACCTATCACACCACAGGATATGCTAAAGGCCATGATATGTTCATCAAGATGAACTTTCCCATCACCAAAGAATTTGGAGAAATTTTTCCTTGAACTGTGTGGAAGCTCATGTAGAGGTGGAGTAAGATTGAGTGGACCAAAAGAGTTACCCCAGGGGCCTTGAGCTACCATGATTTGATTATGGAAAAGGGGGATAACAAATCTGGGTGGAGTATGTATAGGCAAAGCTCTACTAACAATTAAAAAAAAGCTCTGCCTTATGTTGGTGACCTAGTACAGGTAGGAGGAACACTCCTGGATTGTTGAGCTTGATGTTGGGGAGGGAATAAGTCAAAATTACCCTACTGCACCAACTCAAAAATAGGGTCAACAACACCTTGGGCTCTTTGATTTATAGTATAGCGTGGAGTTGCCAGAGTATATAATGGGGGTGGATAAGGCTATAAATGGATAATAGAAATGGATAAGGATAGGGACTGCTTCAATATAAAACTTGAGGCTTCAGACTACTCATAATATCCCCAATGGAGTCACCAAAAAATTATTGGGTGAATATTTTGTCAACTAGCTAACTGGTGAACAAAATAGGTCTTATCAACCACATCAAGGGAGATTGGTCAGCCAAATGTGCAATTTTGCCACATCAAAAGGGGACAAATCTCTACTCTCATCAAGGAGAGGTTCCCTATAAGTAGGAGGAGGCTATATACTATATATATAAGCAGAAAATAACACTCAGGGGTAGGATAATACCATCCATCTCTCTTTTTTCAAAAATGATGTCCACAAACAAAGGAGAAAATCCTGGTGAAAATATTGAAGGAACTTATCTTCTTTCAAAAGTGATCTTGTAGAAAACAACAAGAGTTCTTTCAGGTAATGACAAATAACTAGTAACAAAGTGTAGTAACCAATAGAATGAACTGTAACACAAAGTCTACACTTCAGCTACCCAAAGAGTGAAAAATAAAGGAGAATGGAGGCACAAAGTCATCCCAATATCTTTCACACAAAAATAGAAAATAGATAAAAAATACACACTGAAGATGACTACGACATCATACAATCTAAAAGTAACTGGCTTTAGGACATCTTCCTTATCACTTCCACTAGTTCTGCCTGTTAAATTAAATAAACAAGAATGCATCTAGAAGACAGACATAAGAACAATCTCCTAAAATGGCACAATATATAACAACACAAAGTTTTCAAGTATATTTCTTTATCATTCAGATAAAATAATATGAACAATAATCTGAGCTCAAAGTCTCAGTATCCCCCTTTCAATTTGGGTAGAGTTTTTCTTCTATAAAAATGAAAATATCTACTTTTTTCTAAGACAAGAGATTACCATCTATATCCACCAAGGAAGGTTTTGGCACTTTTTTCCATGGAGCAACCCATGTTTCATTCAATGCTTTGAATGCATCTCCAATTTTGTCAAAGGACCATGTTAAAAAATAAGGCAGCTACCTTAACTATGGCATGCTAAGTCATCTCAAATGTCTCCTTCTAGGTTTGAGTCATCTAGTCTGTCACCTGATGTCTACATAGCTATCCACCTCACCTTTACTCTAAGGGAGACAAACAAGGTGAACCTTTAATTTTTGCAAGATCAAACATCTACTTTGTGGACTATTCCAACTACTGGAATAACTATTACATAGATATTTCCCTCTTTGTCTCTTCTTGGTTTTGTCTTTTCCTAGAATTTGAGCTCTTAAGGCTATATTCTCAGCTTTGTTGGCTCTTTTCAGCTCCTTCTCTGAGTGGTTCTTCCCTTTAGAATTTTTGCCTTTGAATGCATTCAAGTCCGTGCTCAAGCCTTGAAAGATCAACAAATATTTCATTTTTGTGAATTTGAAATCTACGGGGATGTCACTAAACGTCTGGATCTCAATGGCTAGTTCGCAATGCTTAACTTTGATGTCTTTGGGCCCGTCACCTCCTTGATAATTCCTTTATATTTCTTGTTTGATCCTTCCTAAAGGGGACCTACCCTTCAGGGTTTAGAGAAAGGCCCATTTTATGGTCGGTGAGAGCCCCCCACAAGGGTACCTACCCTTCAGGTGGTCTTCAGGGTCCTTCAGCTCCAATTCCTTCAAACAAAATGTTTGAAGGAATTCCTTCAGACATTTTATCCGAAGGAAATCTTCCTTTGTGTTCCTTTCACTTTTGCTTCCACTTTCTGTCAAGCTTTTGGTCAAGCTTATTCCTTCAGACAAAAGTTTGAAGGAATGCCTTAGCATTTTTTCCATGGAAAATCCTTCTAAAGGAATTCCTTTACTCCTTTCAGCCTTTGAAATGGTCCATTTAATCCTTTCCTACCCTTTAAAAGGGTTGTTTGACCTCTAAGGTTATCTTTTAGAAAAGTTGCAAGGGTCCTTTTGGCTTCAAAGTGCCCTCTGCAAGGGCACTTATCCTTCAAGCTTTTGAAATTGAACTGACTAATTGAAAATGCCTAAGTGTCGAGATCTCATTTATTTCCTCTAGAGTTCATATAAATTAACTTACAGAGTCCATAGAAATGTATCTACAGAGTTCGTAGAACCTAGTCCATAGAAACCATAAACTAACCTACAAAGTCCATAGTTTTGAGTCTGTAGAATTTTGCTTCCAGAGTATATATATTTATTTTTGTAGAGTCCATAGAAATTAACCTATAAAGTCCATAGTTTTAAGTCCATAGAATTTTGCCTATAGAGTCCATAGATTACTTCCTACAGAGTCCATAGTTTCAAGCCTGTAGAGTCCATAGATTTCTTCCTATAGAGTTTATAGTTTCAAGCTTGTAGAGTTTGTAGAAATGTATCGACAGAGTCTCTTAGTTGAAAAAGTTTGAAAAATAGAGAATTTGAAGGCTCAAAACAATTTTTGAGAAGGGAAGAGAATTTTTGGCTTGTAAGACCAAAAATAGTTCATGTGTTATCCCAAAATTGAGTGACAGACTTTGGGAACAATAATATGATGCATGATATTATTGAAAACTATGTCGATGACATATTAGGAAAATAAAAGACCAAGGCTGACAATCCAACAATGCTACATAGGATATTTAAAAGACTATAGGAGTATAAAGTCAGACTCAATCTAAAGAAATATGTATTTAGAGTAACCTTAGGTAAATTATTTGTCTTCATCATGTCTTTTAGAGGCATTGAAGTAAATCCAACCAAAGTCTATGCTATAATCAAGATGCAACCACCAACCAATTTGAGGTAACTCTATAGTTTATAGGGTAAGATCTAGTCAATCTGACACTTCATCACTTAGTTAGTAGACAAGTGCCATCCATTTATACATCTTTTAAATAAGGGAGTTGTAATCCACCTATTTTGTTACCTCCTATGTTAGGAAATCCGTTATTGTTGTATCTATCAACTACTGACAATGCCTTAGGGGCACTTTTGGCTCAACATGATAACAATGGAAAAGAGCATGTAGTATACTATTTAAGCCATATCTTGGTCACATATGATCACAAATATGCACCTATTGAAAAATCATGTCTTGCCATAGTCTTTGTAGCTCAAAAACTACTCCATTACATGTTGAACAATAAGATCATGGTCATTTCAAAAGTAGATCCACTCAAGTATTCACTATCTAAAATAGCTTTACAAGGTAGAATGTCTAAGTGGATCATGTTTCTTAGTGATTTTGACATAGAGTATATTAATTAGAAATTAATCAAGGGATAGGTCTCGTAGATCAACTTGCTAAATTACCCTTTGTAGAAACAAATACCATCACATTTCAATTTATTAATCCATAATGACCATCATTGACACACCTCTTGAGGAGAAATATTGGAAGATATATTTTGATGGTTCATTTACTACTCATAGATCGAGGATAGGCCTCTTATATATTACACCATAGGGGGATCTAATCCTTAAATCATTCAAAATCATTTTTCCTTGTATAAACATGGTTGAGTATGAGGCATTGGTCACAAGACTTTGACATTTAGTACACTGGAACATATCTCATCTCCAAGTTTATGGTGATTCTCAGTTAATCTTCAATCAAGTCACAAACCATTTCCAAACCAAAGATGACAAGTTGGTTCCATATAAGACTATAGTCAATACCCTAAAATAACAAATTAAAAACATCCAATTTGAGCATATACCAAGGGTTAATAGTATAACTACAGATGCCATGGATACTATCAGTTTTTTGATTTGACAAACATACAAAGCTAGAGAATATCAGTTCCTTGTTAGAATTTTTTAGCACCAGCTCATGAACCTTCAACCATTGTAATGATTTATGATATTATTAGTGCTAATCTATCTAGTACTTAGACCTTTACAACTACCTTCATGACCAAGTTCTACCACCTAACTTATCTCAAAAACAAAATGAAGCCTTTATTCATCATTCCACTCATTATACTTTACTTAGATCCACCCTTTACCACTATAGTTTTGATGGAACTCTGATTCATTATTTAACTTTGGTAGAACCTACAGTATTATTAAGAGAACTTCATGAAGTAGTATGTGGAGCTCATTCTAGTAGGGAAATCCTATCCAAAAATATCTTACATACTAGTTATTATTGGTTTATGATGGATGTAGATGCAATGACATGTAAATATGTATGACAAATGTCAAGGACATGCTAATCTGATTCATGCCCCAATCCAAACTCTAAAATCGATGTTGATATCATGTCCATTTAATACATGGGGACTTAACCTCATTAGGAAGATCAAACCCACTTCATCTGATGGCCATAAACATATCCTTACCACCCATAAATATTTCACTAAGTGGGTTGAATCTATACCCCTCATGTGACTAAAAAGCAACTTTCCAAATTTATCTTCAACCATCTCATTTGTTGCTATGGTATCCCCTCTAACATTATATCTAATAATGGAGGATCATTCAACAATAAGGATGTAGACAAGCTATATACCTAATATAAAATCACATAACATTTTTCTACAAAATATTACCCTCAAGGTAATGGCCAGGCTGAAGCATCAAACAAAGCCATTATCAATATTCTCAAAAAAATTATCAATGATGTCAGTCACGATTGACACCTTCATATTTTCCCTACCCTTTGGGCATATCATACCATTCACCATACCCCCACAATAGCCACTCCATATTCACTTGTTTATGGTACTAAATCCATCTTTTCCATTGAGGTCAAGTTACCTTCACTATGCATATCTTTCAAGCATGGCCTAGATGATTATGACTATCGAGTAGCTTGTTTGCAAGAGCTAGATTTTCTTGATGAAAAATGCATAGCTTCACTCAAAAATATTTAGGAATATCATAACAACTCAAAAACCACTACAATTAGTATATCAAGTATAGAACATTTGAACTTAGTGATCTTGTTCTTAAAAAAACCAAAATAATACCATGGTTGAGAAGAAGCATAAAGGTAAATTCAAACCAAACTAGATAGGGCCTTTCATCATTACTATATATTATGGATTAGGAGCATAAAGGCTCACCACACTAGGCATAGATGAACTTCCTAAGTTGATGAATATTATTCACCTCAATTGGTACTATGCTTGAGTGCTATGGTGTATTATCTATAAGAATCATTTTAGTTGTGCTATTTTATCACTATTCTTCTTTATAAAAATATTGTTCTTATCCATCCTCTTATTTCCATTCATTTTACCATTTCATTCTATCAATTGAACATGTTCTAAATCCTATCTACCTAGCCCATTTGACCTTAGTTTCACAATTGGTTATACCTTTTTAGCACCAAAGAATCTGATCAGTTTCATCAGTTGTTTCAAGTACTTTAGATAGAGATTGTATGATAGAAGTTTTGATAATTTCATCCTTCATTTATTATTCCTTTATTATCACCAGTATTTCTACTAATTATAACCACCTTTGGTAAAATTAGTACCCTTGATCTATTCTATTATTTATTAGTTATAACCACATATGGGCAAACTAGGGGCAACATTTATTTATTAAGCCTTGATGTACCAACTTGCTATTTCCTCTACCATAGTATGCCTTTTTACTATATGTGCCTATTTTATTTGAATTGATAGCTACTCTAGTTAGGTTCTTCTTCTGTAAGGGTATAACTATAGTGACTTGAGGTCTTACTCTGGGATTATGTAGGCAATGCTCGATACTTATTAAGGTCAGCTCCCACCATGCTCTTGTTTTTTTATGAGAAACCTAAGCTTGAACACTCTTACCATTTTGTGAGAAACCTAAGTTTGAACACTCTCACCAATTTTTTGAGTAACTTAATTTTGAACACTCTCACTATTTTGTAAGAAACCTAAGTTTAAATGCTCTCACCATTTTGTGAGCACCCTAAGTTTGCATGCTCTCACTATTTTGTGAACAACCTAAGTTTAAACGCTCTCACCATTTTATGAGATTGAACCATTTAGTGTCTCATCATTCTTGATCAAGTTGAGATAATTCAAAAAGTCCATAAACATTTATAAAATCATTAGAAAATACCAAAAACATTGACCATTTCTTTGCCTTAAGGATTCTAGGAACCCTTACTAGGTTATAAGCAAACCACTTGTCACTTAGTTTCTCCATCCTTTTTGGCCTTTTCTCTCATTCAATTACCATTTTGTAAGACCATTCATTTTTCTTCTATCAATCCATTCTATTTTTTTCATTATTTATCTTTTTCTACCCATTTCCTAGGAGAACTACATTTGGCTTGAAGTTTTTCTTGGATATCATGTCCATGGAAAATTTTAGGTAGCATTAATTTTCCTAGTGCATCTAGAGATAGCTCGGCCACCCCCATCCTTTTCTTCTTTTCCCCCATTTTGTTCATTTCTTAACTTGTCACCTATTTTATAGGGACAATGTTCATATGGTTTCTATTACGTTGTTTATTTATTTATTTCTACTTATTTTATTTATCTGTCTACTTGTTTATTTGCCTTCAACACTATTACCTTGAAATAGTTTATGTGTATTCATTGGGTGATTCCTTTCCCACACGTACACTTGACCATCTATATTCATATGTTTACATTGTCATCATGGTTTCTATCATAGGTGCATTGTTTTTTATTGAGTATTAGATTACGAGAGTATGTCCTTATGCATATTTTGGCCAAGTCCTCATGATGTTATACTATGATGCCTACCAACACATGCTACAACAAACCTCATCTTCAAGAAGTATATTTAGTAATGGTAGCATCAACATCTCTTTGGCACCGACATCTTGATTCAATCCCAGTCATATCCCTAACATATTAATTAACCATGATAGAATTTCAACCTTTATTAGTTTGGATGAGCATCTCCCTACTAATAGGTTGTTCTAATTCATCATTAGACTCTATGTTAAGTTATCATCATTAATTAGCTAATCAATCATGTTTTCCATAATCATGGTCTAGTGATTATAACCACCTATGGGTAAATCATTACACACCATCCCACTTACATTTCTTAATGATTATAACCACCTTCAGGCAAATCATTGTATTTTTACCACTTTAATTTTTTCCCCATACAAGGGAATGTTATTTTCTTATTTTTCTATCCTAATCAGGATTACTACATCTTCTTAATGATTATAACCACCTTTGGTCAAATCATTGTGTTATCAAACCATGTTGCCACTATCGGGGTACAATGCTTATAATCTCCTTTGGGCAAACCATTATACACCATCAAACTTACATTCTTAATGATTTTGACTACTTTTTCAAAATCATTTTGTTATCACCCCATCATATTTCATTTTTTTGGGTTCTCTCATTTTGCTCTTTCTTTTCAAGGGTCTATTTGCCAACCATTCCCTCAAGGGGGCATCATATAGTTAGTTTATCATCATTATAGTTGTAGGCATACAAGACCTTTTCATTCTTTGAGAAGATATTACTATGCTTATAGCTTGAAATTCCTTCCTAAATAGGGGGAAAATGTAGACACCTAAATCTGGCCACTGATAACCTCTAACCAGGCTTTTGACCAATTTCTACCAAAGTGCACAATTTGGCTTAAAAAAACTAAAACACATTAAATGAGTTGAAATTGATATATTAAAATGAAAATTTTGGATAGATTATCATTAAATTGGGTAATGTAATTAATGGGCCACCTAACTTTGATCAAATCATTTTGAGTCAAAATGCTAATTTTGCACCTGGGTGCCCTAGATTACTCTTTTATATCAAATATCTTGCACAAGACACATGCATTTTATATTTTATGTTGGTAACATCCTAAATAAGATAATGGATCCAATGCATCTAACATTAACTTCCAATATTAATCCAATCAAAATTTGGATCAATAACAAGGCATTCTAAATAGTTTGAGTAACTTGTACGCAAAGTGCTTAATCATGCTTAAGAGCTAATTAAAAAAAATTAGAGCATAATTAATAATTTCATGGAAAATTGTTTAATACTTGATTTTAGAAATGAATATTGAATATCTACATCATCAGGTGACATTATTTCTTAGAAAGACATTCATAGGCCATAAATGCCACAAATATCAAGATTCATACCTCTTATGCCTCATCAATGCCCCCCATGCATCTTAATTTCTCCTCTATCCAAAATATTGATGAGCATATTTATGAATTTTAATTTCAAAATTGGATTAATCCTTAGCTACACATCTCAATCCTAAGATGGATGGTGTAAGTTGATTCTACCCATTTACAAAAATCTATAAATATGAGGCCTTACCACATGAATTTTAAGTTTGGATAATGCAAATTTACCATGAAAAATTGATTCCAAGATACATTATAATTAGTGTTATAATTCTTGATTTTTGAACCAATCCAATCCAAAGCCAAAGTTGCCAAGAGGAGATGAAGGTAGCCACACTCCATTGAAGAAGATCTCTTGAACCACAATCCGAGCAAGCCAAAGAAGGAGCCTTTTGGAAAAATCAAGGATTTGGTAAGAAATTATTATTTTATGTTCATATATCTCATTTATTTCCATTTTTAGTTGTGTTTTCAAATGGTTTTCCCTCACTAATCTCTCCCTAGTAACTAGGCCTAGAGATGTATGTTAACTAGTGTGTTGGTTTTTCAATTTGATTTCATTTTGTCACTAACAAGATACTAACACCTCTCTTGAGTCAAATTCCTAGTTTACAGATAGAATTTAGGTGGCATGGATACTCATTATTCAATAATTGAAATATAATGTCTTGATACCAATCATTTTCTAAAATATTCTACATTGAGGACTGCTAGAAAATGATTTAGGGGTCCACTTCAATCATAGATTTATTGAGTCTCTAACATATAATGATTTTCATAGGTTGGATTTCTAGGTCTAATTCATATATAATGATCATAATCTTTATATGTATTTCACCTAATTCATTATACATTAGCATAGCCTTCACAACTAGATCAGGGACTACATCAAACACCATGATATGCAGAATGTAGTGTCTAAAAATTTTAACTACTTTGATCAAAGTAAAGGTTTGTTTATCAATCATTGAATAATTGTTTTTAGTGTTTCTTAGAGGTGAACTCATAAAGGAAACATGTTTTTCATCTCCTTATTCTTTCTTATACATTAAAATAGCTACACTTGAATGTTCTGAATCAAAGGAGTAGATATGGAAGGGTTATGTGTAATATAGATTGATGAGTATTGGCATGTTTATAATTAAAACCTTGGTCTAATAAAAAGTTACTTATGATTCAATAATATAATTTATCTTTTCATACTTATTCAATATGTTATTGAGTGACCTGACTATATATATAAAGTCTAAAATAAACTTTTGAATGAAGTTAATTTTTCCAAAGAAAGATTTCAATCCCTTCTTACTGGTAGGTAATGGGATATTTAGAATCACCTCTACTTTATCTATGTTTATGGATATGAATTTTTAAGAAATAACATGGCCCAAAAACTTTCCCTTAGTCACTCTAAAGATAAATTTCTTAGGATTCAAGGAAATCCCATGGTCTCTACACCTCTACAACACCACTCAAATATTTGATGTAATATCATCTATTATTCAAAAATATAGTTAGATCATCCATGTATATGAATATGTATTTTATGGTTATATCTTATAATTTAGTGTCCATGGATCTCTGGAAGGTGGCACCTGCATTGATTAGGCCGAATGACATCCTATTGTATGTAAATGCTCCTCACTTTGTTATGCATGTTGTCTTGTTTCAATCCTCATAGTTGATCACTACTTGATTATAACCTAAATACCCATCAAAGAATGACATAATTTGTGAACCATTCACTATCCATAAAACTTCATCTAGTGAATTCAATGGATAATTGTCCTTTTTTTTAGGACTTATTTAGGTTATAAAATTTGACACAAAGGCATATCTCTCCATTTTTTTGATTGGGACCAAATTTTCCATACTTGTGGAGTGTCTTATAAGAAATAATAATTAATAGGAGTAAATTATATACTTATTTGAGGATTAATGGCTCTAGCAATGGATTCATGAGTGTTTGTCTTTGTCATAATGGATTGACCCTAGGCTTGAGAGGGATAATATGTATGAGAATAGAAGTGTCAAACACTTTTAGGTCTTCATAGCTCCATAAAATGAACTAATTTAAGTATTTAAGGGATTTTTTAGTCCCTTGTTATTATTTCTGAGTGCATATCATGCCTAAAAGCACATTTTTAAAATCATTAGCATTGCTTAAATTACAATGCTCATGAAGCCTACCTTTTATCGAGGTTGATATTTCCCATTATCCTTGATAATCCATATCAAATAGTCACTCTAATGAGATCATTCAGTTTGATACACTATTGAGTTTCAAATTTATAATCCCTTCTTGATCCAGTTCATAATCTTCTTAGTTATCTTCATCTATAATCTAGTTTGAAAACACCTCAATATTGGTGATGAAGTCAAGAATGTGTTGATCATAATTAAACACCTTAAATTGCATAATGTTATCAAGAACTAAGGGATTGGAGACTAAATTCACTGATAACATCCTTAGTTTAGAGTCAACAATAGGTTTTAAGGTACTTGCATCTATTTCTAATGCATCTGTAGTGTAGTTTTTTCTGTGAGGCAATGCATGTATATTAAATGCATTGAAGTCCTCTATCAAGTTCCATATTTAGTTGTAGTACCTAGATAAATGATTATCATTTCAATAATATTGGATTCATACTTTATTTAAAAATAATTCTAAATCACCAATCACTTGGAGACTCTTTAATTTCTTTCTCAGAGTAAATTGAAGGCCATGAACTAGTGCCTCATATTCAACCACATTATTTGTATAAGTAAACTATAGACATAAAGCAACTAAATAAGACTTCCCTCTTAGGTTAATAATTTCAATCCAAACATCATAGCCATTCCTTTATTTAGAGCCATTAAATATTAAGGTATATATATGGTTTTCAACTATGAAGATTAGCCTTTACAACATAAACATTACCACAATGTTTACTTCTTGGTTAAATTCATCATATTTTATTGAGTGGACACTCTATTTCTCAGCTAGAAGAGATCCTTTGGATTGATTTTAAATGGGGGATATAGGAATAGAAGTGAGATTCAGAGGATTTTTAGTTCACTAGCCTATATTAGTTGTAGTAACAAAAGGTTGGCTATGATGATCGTAACTAGTGTGGTCCACTCTAATTTCAAAAAGGAATCTTGCCACCATGATATATTAGTGTAATTTTAATATTTCCAAATTACATTATAGTGTTGAGTTGTGGAGCTAAAAGCTTCACTGAATGTGCAAATGTGGAGGTTGTTGGGTTACACAATAACTGACATCGGTCAGATCTAACGGACATCGGTTAGGGGTCAACCGACATCGACAGACATCAGTCAGAACTAGTTAGGGGTCGACTAACATCGATCAGGGGTCAGCCAACATCAGTCATCTGTAGACTGACACTGACTTTTGTGCATTTGCATGAATTTCTAGAAATGTTATAATTTTGGAGAACAATTAGTTTGCATGTAAAGACTAATTTTAGTCTTGAGTCCACTTTTATAATTATTATTTGTTTTGAGATGTATTTAAGAGACCCATGGGGTTGTATTGTAATCAAGATGAGATCCTCAAAGTGTAAGATCTAGAAGGTCTGTAAGAGTGCAAGATCAGGAAGATCTACATGGTGAGCAAGGTCAATTAGATCTACAAGGTGCAAGATCAAGAAGATTTGTTGTGTGGTAAGGAGGCAACAACAGTTGAGTTGATTGTCACTTGGAAGTAGGCAAAAACAACCATTGGGTTGATTGTCACTAGAGGGAACAACTCAGTGTTGAGTTGGTTGTAATTGATTGAGAGAGATAAATCTTGAGGGAGAATTACTATACACCCAAGAGGTGTGGGAAGAGTGAGATTTCTTCATTGTATTTCCTTCTGGAAGAGTTGAATACAGATTGTATTGTTTCTCATATCTCCTATTCTTTGTTGTTTCTAATTTCTAGTTACTTATTACTTTTGGTTTAATTTCATGTTTAGTTACTTGTACAAAAGTAATAAATTGAGCTCTAAGGTACTAATAATTGGTGTCAAAGAGAGCTACAGGATCCTGATAGGTGGTATTAGAGCCAGGTTCATCAGAGCAGGTTAGTGTTTGTTGATTACAGGTTCACTCTCAGGGGTTTCTGATTGAGTGGGAGTAAAGAAATGGTAGAAGAAAGTAAACTAAGAATGGAGAAATTAAATGGAAAGAATTATCAATTATGGAGGATGTAGATAGAAGATTATTTGTATCAAAAAGATCTGTACTTACTGTTGGGTGGGGTTTCAAGAAAGCCCATAGATATGCAAGATGAAGAATGGAATGTTCTTGATAGAAAGGCTCTTGGATCTATAAGGTTGAGCCTAGCATCGTCTATGATCTCTAACTTATCGTAGGCAAAGACAATGGTAGAGTTAATGGAATCTTTGGCAAATTTATATGAAAAACCCTCAACTTCGAATAAGGTATTTCTTATGAAGCAATTATTTAATTTGCAAATGTAAGAAGGTGGATCGGTATATAGTCATCTTAGTTATTTCCATGGATTAGTAAATTAGTTAATTTCAGTCAACATAGTTTTTGATGATGAAATTAAGGCTCTCTTAATCTTATGCTCTTTACCTGAAAGTTGGCATAGCTTGGTAATCGTAGTTAGTAATACTACGTCTGCTTCAAATATCTTGAAATTTGATGATGTTTTTAGTGTAATCTTGAATGAAGAAATTCACAGGAAAAGAATAGGGGAAATATTAGGTAATGCTTTAAGTGTTGAAAGTAGGGGAAAGCAAAGAGAGAAGAGCAAGCAAGGGAAATCAAGGTCAAAGATAGGCAGTAGATCCAAATCCAGAAATGGAGGTATAACCTACTAGAATTGTGGAAAGAAAGGACATGCAAAGAAAGATTGTTGGTTGAAAGAAGATCGGCATGAAGGTAATAAAGATGCAAATGTTACAGGTATTGTTGCATAGGATGCTCTTATGTTTTCTTTGGATAGTCAGGTAGAATCATGGGTTTTAGATTCTGGTGCTTCTTTCCATGCAACCCCAAATAGAGAATTTTTTCATGATTATGTCCATGGAGACTTTGGAAAAATTTATTTAGGGGATGGTGAGCCTTGTCAAATTGTTGGAAAAGGGGAAGTGCAGCTGAAATTGTAGAATGGAAACACATGGGTGTTGAAGGATGTCATGCATGTACCCACCCTGAAGTGGAATCTGATTTCTGTAGGGAATTTGGGTGATGAGGGTTGCATAGTAACTCTCACAGTGGAATTTTGGAAAGTTTCCAAGGGTGCACTTGTATTAGCTAGAGGTAAGAAAGTAGGTACACTTTATCTATCTACTTGTATTACTGATTCTCCTTCTATTTTATCTATTTTAGATGTAGATGCAAAGATGTGGCACTATAGGCTTGGTCACATGAGTGAGAAGGGAATGCATGTTCTTAAGTCAAATGGTAAGCTTTCAGATTTGATAGACCGAGATTTTTGTGAGCATTGTATTTTTGGAAAATAGAAGAAAGTGAGGTTTCTTGAAACTAGGTCAACAAAGAAGAAGCACAAGTTGGAGCTTGTTCACGTAGACGTGTGGGGACCAGCTCAAGGAGCTTCTATTGGAGGATCATAATATGATGTTTTTTTCATTGATGATGCTACAAGAAAGGATTGGGTTTATTGCATAAAGTGGAAATCTAATGTTTTTGACACATTTAAGAAATGGAAAGCCTTGGTTTTCAAGGAGAAGGTGATGGATAGTGATCATCGCAAGAGGTTGAATAATTTTGAGTAGGGCAATTTGGACAAGGTTATGATCCAAAATGAGCTCACAAGTAAAAATCATCACTCACAAGAAAACATAGACACTAACGTCGGTCACGCAAAGATCGGCATCGATCAGGCAAGAACCAATGATGGTCTAGTGGAGACCAAAGTTAGTGATGTTAGGTAGGTGGAAATTGAGGTCAGTTAGATGGCAACTAATGTCGATTAGGTCAATCAGGTGGAACCGAAATCGGTCGGGTGTAGACCAAGAGATGACTGAGATCGGTCACTATTATAATGAAATTTGGTAAGACATCAAGCTGTCAATGAGTCTCAAACACCCATGAGGAGGTTTGAAAGGGTAAGTAAGCCTCAAATTCATTATTCCCCTTCTTTATACTACTTGTTGCTCCCTGATGGTGGAAAACTAGGAAGTTTTGAAGAGGCAATATAGGTAGAATCTAGGAAATAGTGGGAGCATGGCATGAATGAGGAAATTTATTCCTTAGAAGAGAACCAACAGTGAACACATATCCTGTGGTGCTTCTCCTGCCATCTAAGTCACCTACCATATCTAAATCTACATACCCATGTAGAGAAGTGTTTGACCCTGCATAACATAAATACCTGCTATTGGTCCATATTAGATATTTGAGAATCCACTGAATTGCTTTCCAATATTCCTTTCCTGGATTGGCCATAAACTTGCTAACAACTCCCACTACTTGGGAAATATCAGGTCTAATACATACCATTACATACATTAAGCTCCCAACTACTGAAGCATATGGAAATTTTCTCATGTACTCAACCTCATCATGTGATTTAGGACCTTTTTCTTTGCTCAACTTTAAGTGTCCATCCATAGGTGTGCTTATCAATTTTGCATCCTACATATAGAACCTCTCCAACACCTTATTCACATAATCCTCTTGAGACAAAATCAGCCTATGATTTTTCCTGTCTCTCTTAATACTCATGCCAAGGATTTTTTTTGCTGCTCCTAAATCCATCAAGGCAAATGTGTGAGCTAATTTTACCTTTAGCATAGTAATTACCTGCATGTGTGAACCTACAATAAGCATATCATCTACATATAGCAATAAGAAAATATAACTATCATTATCCAATCTGGTAGAATAAACACAATGGTCATATTGACATTTATTGAAGCCATGCTCTGTCATAAACGTGTCAAACCTTAAATACCACTATCTTGGAGCTTACTTAAGACCATATAAGCTTTTTTTAAACCTGCACACAAGTTTCTCCTTACCTTTGACCTCAAAACCTTCCGACTGATCCATATATATCTCTTCATCTAAATCTCCATGAAGAAATGTTCTCTTAACATCAAGCTGCTCAAGATGCAAATCCTCAATAGCAACTAAAGACAATACAGTTTTAATAGAAGTCATCTTTACTATAGGAGAAAAGATTTCACCAAAGTCAATACCTAGTTTCTGTGCGAATCCCTTTACTACCAACCTAGCCTTATGTCTCATTTGTCCATTCTCTCTTTCCTTTAACCTGTATACCCATTTGTTTTTTAGTTCTTTCTTTCTGGCTGGAAACTCAAGAAAATATCATATTTGGTTCTTTTCCAAGGAATCAATTTCCTAATTCATGATATGCTCCCACTATTTCCTAGATTTTAACTGCATTGTCTCATCAAAACTTTCTAGTTTTCTACCATCAGTGAGCAACACATATTATAAAGAAGGGGAATAATGAATTGGAGGTTTACTTACCCTTTCAATCCTCCTTATGGGTGTTTGAGACTCATTTACAGCTTGTTGTCTGCCCAAATTCTCTATCAGTGACCAATCCCAGTTAACTCTCAGTCTGCACCTGACCGACGTTGGTTCCACTTGACCGACCTGACCAATGTCAATTACTATCTGACTGAAATAGATTCCTACTTGACCACTAACATCATTTACCTAAACAATGTTGGTCTCTGTGTTTTCTTATGAGTGATGATTTTTACCTGCGAGCTCATTTTGGATCATTACCTCATCCAAATCAAGATTGCCCTGCTCACAATTATTCAGCCTCTTGAGCTGATCACTGTACATCACCTTCTCATTGAAAACTACATCATGGCTTCTAATAATTTTGTTAGTTTTAAAATTCCACAACCATAATCTGAAATCTCCAAAGCCATAGCCAATGAAAGCGCACCACATAGATTAAGCATCCAGCTTCTTTCTATTTTCTTTATCAACGTGCACAAAAGCTTCAAAACCAAAAACTCTAATAAATGAAAGATATACCTTTTTACCTATCCAAGCCTCTTCTGTAATTTCACCATCTAGATCAGTAGAAGGTCCTCTATTAATTAGGTAAACTATAGTATCTACAGCTTCTACCCAAAACTTTAAGGGCAAACCAACATGCAAACTCATACTCCGTGCACACTCCATTATTGTTCTACTCATCCTTTCAGCAACTCCATTTTGCTAAGGTGTCCTTAAAACCATCCTTTCCTTGCATCTTCCACTTATAGAATAGTAACTATTGAATTTATTCCTATAGTACTCACCACCATTGTCAGATCTAAGGCACTTCAATCTCAAACTTATTTCATTCTCAAACAAAGCTTTCCATTTCTTAAATGTGTCAAAAACATCAGATTTCCTCTTTATGCAATAAACCCATACCTTTATTGTATCATCATCAATGAAATAAGCATAATACCATGATCCTCCAATAGAAGCTACATGAGCTGGTCTCCACACGTCTGTGTGAACAAGCTCTAACATGTGCTCCTTCTTTGTTGACCCAATTTTGAGAAACCTTACTTTTTTCTATTTTCCAAAAATATAGTGCTCATAGAAATCTAGATCTATGATTTTCAAATCTAAAAGATTACCTTTTGAATTAAGAACATTCATTCCCTTCTCACTCATGTGACCAAGCCTATAGTGCCACATCTTTGCATCTACATCTGAAGTAGATAAAATAAAAAAAGAATAATCGGTAACACAAGTAGATAGATAAAGTGTACCTACTCTCTTACCTCTTGCTAATACAAGTGCACCCTTGGAAACTTTCCAAGATTCTACTGTGAGAGTTATTGTACAACCCTCATCACCCAACTTTCCAATAAAAATCAGATTCCTCTTCAAGATGGGTACATGCATGACATCTTTCAACACCCATGTGTTGCCATTCTACAATTTCAGCTGCACTTTTCTTTTGCCAACAATTTGACAAGGCTCACCATCCCCTAAATAAACTTTTCCAAAATCTCCATGGACATAATCATTGAAAAATTATCTATTTGGGGTTGCATGAAAAGAAGCACCAGAATTAAAAACCCATGATTCTACTTGACTATCCAAAGAAAATATAAGAGCATCATGTGTAACAATACCTGCAACATTTGCTTCTTTATTACCTTCTTGCTAATTTTCTTTGTTATCCTTCAACCAACAATCTTTCTTTACATGCCCTTTCTTTCCACAATTCTAGCAGATTATACCTCCATTTCTAGATTTGGATCTCCTTCCCATATTTGACCTTGATTTCCTTTGATTTCCCTTCTCTCTTTGCCTTCCCCTACTTTCAATACTTAAAGCATTACCTGATGTTTCCCTTGTGCTTTTCCTGTGAATTTCTTCATTCAAGATTACACTAACAACATCATCAACTTTTAAGATATTTGAAGCAGATGCAGTAGTGCTAACTGCCATTACCAAGCTATGCCAACTTTCAGGTAAAGAACATAAGATTAAGAGAGCCTTAATTTCATCATCAAAAACTATTTTGACTGAATTTAATAGATTTACAATTTCATGGAAATTATTAAGTTGACTATATACAGATCCACCTTCTTGCATTTGAAAACTAAATAATTGCTTCATAAGATATACCTTATTCGAAGCTGAGGGTTTTTCATATAAGTTTTTCAGAGTATCCATTAACTCTACCATTGTCTTTGCCTGTGATTAATTAGAAATCACAGAAGATGCTAGGCTCAACCTTATAGATCGAAGAGCCTTTCTATCAAGAACATTCTATTCTTCATCTTGCATATCTGTGGGCTTACTTGAAACCCCACCCAATGGTAAAAATAGATCTTTTTGATATAGATAATCTTCTATCTACATCCTCCATAATTGATAATTCTTGCCATTAAATTTCTCCATTCTTAGTTTACTTTCCTCTATCATTGCTTTGTTCCCACTCAAACAAAAACTCTTGTGAATGAACCTATAATCAACAAACACTAACCCACTCTACCACTTGTTAGTGCTCCTAGCTCTGATACCAGCTGTTAGGAACTTGGAGTAAAATTGATTACTTTTATATAAGCAACTAAACATGGAATTGAACCAAAAGTAATAAGTAACTAGAAATCAGAAACAACAAATAATAGGAGATACAAGAAACAACCAATCTTGTATTAAACTCTTCTAGAATACAATGAAGAAATCTCACTCTTCCCACACTTCTTAGGTGTATAGTATTTCTCTCTAGAGTTCTCTCTCTCAATCAATTACAATCAACTCAATAACTAAGTTGTTATTCCATTGCTTTAGCTGATCTTCTTGATCTTGCACCTTGCAGATCTAATTGACCTTGCTTACTTACTTGCTTAATTACAATACTACCCCATGGGTCTCTTAAATAGGATCCAAGGAATACAATAACTAGAAACACATACTTAAGACTAAAATTAGTCTTTACATGCAAACACTCTATCCTCCTAAAATTAGAACAAATCTAATTCTAGAAACGCATGCAAACGCACACACACAGGTGACCAATGCCGGTCACTATCAGTCTGCATATGACCGACGTCAGCCAATCCCTAACCGATGTCAGTCAGATCTGATCCATGCCTGACCGATGTTGGTGATACTATTGATGCCGGTTACTGGCTAAGCCCAACAACCTCCACATTTGCATAACAGTGAAGCTTTTAGCTCCATAACTTAATAGTTTACACTCAAAGTAGAGGAAAAACTATGTATAAAGCAAACACAACATTATAAGGGAAGAGGTATAAATTTTAGAGGTAGAAGAAAGCACGGTGGTTGAACTTAGTTACAGGTCCACAATGAGGAAGAAAGTAACTCTCAATTTCAAATTCAAACTATAAGAGTAGGCTACTCATTCAAAGATAGAATACCATACACAAGAGGCAGAGGAAGAGGCTTTTGGGGAAAGTGTTTTAGGTGTAGTAAATATAAAAGACAAAAATCATATGATTGCATAGAGAATCCATATACAAGTCATGTTAAGACTGAAGTTAGTAATCAAATTTATCGATATGAAGAGGAGAAAGTTCTAGATCACTATCACATGTTAATGAATTTTAAGTGGGAGAGTTTTTACTAATGAAAAGAGTATTTCTCAAACCAAACAAGGAGGTGAAGGAACCTAACCCAAAGGAAGAACTTATTTAAAACCACATGCAAATCCAAAAGTAAGTGATGTAAAGTCATCATTGATAGTGTTATTATAAAGAATTTACTTTCTTTTAATATGGTTGAAAAACTAGGCTTGAAGAGATTAATACATCCTACACCCTATAAGGTGTCATGGCTTCAAAATAGGCATAAATTATTGGTCAATGAATAGTGTAAGGTTGAATTTTAGATATTCAATTATAAAGATAAAGTGTTATGTGACATCTTGCCCATGGATGTTTGCCATGTCTTATTGGGTAGATCTTGGCAATTTGACAAGAGAGCCACACATGATGGAAGAAGTAATACATATACTTTTTGTGAAATATGGTAAGAAGAATATACTAATACCATTGAGAGTTGATATTAAAATAGTATAATATAGTACTATGGTATTACTAGTAAGTGGAAAAGAGTTCTTATAGTTGATCAAAGAAGAATAAGTAGGTTGTGCACTAGTTTCTAAACCTAAAACACTTATCATAGACAATAAACTGACTGATCTACCCTTAGAGATTTAGAATTTGCTAAATGCATTTGTCAATATATTAGTGGATGAGATACCTAATGAATTATCACCTATGAGAAGCATAAGCCACCATATATACTTCATTCTAGAAGTTAGTCTACCACACAAGTCAGCTTATAAAATGACACCAAAAGAGAATGAGGATATAAAAAGACAGGTTCAAGAGTGGTTAAACAAAGGTCTAATTAGGGAGAGTTTAATTCCATGTTTTCTACCAATAATTATAACTCCTATGAAATATGGAAGATGGATAATGTGCATGGGTTCTAGAGCTATAAACAAGATTAAAATTAGGTACATATTTCCATTACCTATAATTGATGACCTCATGGATTTATTAAGTAATGCAAGGCAGTTTTAAAAAATATATTTGAAAAATGGCTCTCATCATATTAATATTAGAGAGGGAGATGAATGGAAGACAAATTTTAAAACCAATGATGGACTGTATGAACGGCTTATAATGCCATTTGGGTTGTCTAATGATCCAAGTACTTTCATGAGGCTTATGAATGAAGTATTCAAGTATTTTATAGTTAAATTTTTCATTGTTTACTTATATTATATTTTTATTAATAATAAATCAAGAGAGGATCATATTACACATCTTAGAATGGTCTTAAATAAGTTACAAGAAAAAAAATGTTAATGAATCTCAAGAAGTACAATTTTGTGAAGATAAAGTTGGTCTATTTGGGATTTTTCATTTCCTAAGAGGGATTGAATATGGATAAAGAGAAGGTAAAATCCACAATATAATGGCCTAATCTAAGAAGTGTATTTAAGGTAAGAAGATTTCATGGTTTGGATAGATTTTATAAAAAAAATAATTAGGAACTTTAGTGGAATTTGCATTCCAATAGTTGAAAAAATTAAATAGAATAAAAATAAATTTTGGTAGACAAAATCAGCTGAGAAATGTTTCTATATTTTAAATAAAAATATAATATAACAACATATTCTAGATTTACATAACTTTTCCAAGTAGAATGTGATGCTAGTGGGCTTGCAATAAGAGCTATTCTGAGACAAGAGGGAAGGCCTATTTCCTATTTTAGTGAATATATCGATGAAGCAAAGAAGAAATACTTATCCTATGATCAATATTTTTATGTCATTGTTCAATCCTTGAAGAAATGAAGGCACTACTTGTTTCCTAAAGATTGTGTTATATATAAATAACCATGCCTCACAATTCATTAATAGTCAAAGTAAATTTTGTCAAAGACATATGAAATGGATTGATTTTTTTCAAAGATTTTATTTTATTCTCAATCATAAGAGTGGGGAGGATAAAAAACTATAAGATTCATTAATCATAATAAATTGGATTATGAAGGAGTTTCAAATGAATTTCTTAGGATTTGATTCATTGTAAGACTTATATAGAGAAGATCATGATTTCAAGGAGTCCTATAAATCATAAGATAATCCAATAAGCAGGGTTAGTAGTCCATAGATGGACTATAGGATATAATAATTATTTTTATTTATAGAAAACCAAATATGCATATCTAGAGGATCCATGAGAGAAAACCTACCAAAGGAAAAACATAGTGGCAACTTAGCAGGGCATTTTGGGCAAAGAAAGACCCTTGTTAAATTGAGTGCATATTACTATTAGATAATAATGCAAGATGATGTGAATATATTTTTATAAATTTTTATAATATTCCAACATGCTAAAGGGAAAATTTATAACGTAGGCTTATACCAGCCATTACCTATTCCTAGTAGGCCATGGGATGCAATTAGTATGTATTTTTTACTTGGGCTACCAATGACACAATGAGGTAATGAATCCATATTTGTTAGGGTTGATAAATGTTTTAAAATGGCATAATTCATATATTTTAATAAAAAAAATTACTACACTAATATTGCAAAATTATTATTTAAAGAGGTAGTAAGATTGTCTAGGCTTCCTAGAAGCATTATGTTTGACAGGGATATAAAATTTGTGGGGAAGTTTTGGAGAACACTTTGGAAGAAATTGGGGAATACCTTGAGCTTAAATTAAGATTACCATCCCTATACTGATGGTCAAAATGAAATTTTCAATAGCATTCTAGGAAACATACTCATATGTTTGGTAAGTGATCATCTAAAATAGTGGGATCAAGTATTAACTCAAGCATAATTTACATATAATGGTTATCAAGATAGAAGTACAAGTTTTATCCCATTCCAAAATTATGTATATGATCAATATAATAGGATTTTATGAGATAAGATACTTTTAAAAATGAGAGAAATGAATTGATGAAGGTGAATATTTTACCACAGCTATGCATGAGTTGCATGAATAGGTCAAACAACAATTAGAGTTGAACATAGGTAAGTATAAAATGAGTGATGATGTGAGAAGAAAATAAGTAAATTTTGATATAGGTGATTTGGTGCTAGCACATATTATGAAATATATATTTCATAAGGTATATTTAATAAACTAAAGTTGAATAAAATTGGACCTTGTAACTACCATTTGATATTGAGATTTCACCCATATTTAACATGGTATACCTCTATACTTTCAAGAGAGAGGAAAAAAATAAAGTCACATTAAGACATTGATGATAAATTCATTAAATAGGAGCAAAAATTACCTAAGAAACAAACATATGAGATAAAAACTAATCTAGTTAAGAAGGTGGTTAAAATTACCATAGGTAAAGAGTACTTTTAATACTTGGTCAAGTGGAAAAACTATGCACTTGAGGATGCAACTTGGATGACACCTTAAGAAATAGCAAAGTATGGATTTAATATAGATGAAACTTGGATGAAAATTTGTATAAGGGTTCAACATAATGTTTTTAAAGTGATTAAAGTGGTTTTAATATTTTTGAGCATCTACAAAAGAAGATAATATTGATTCTCAGTCAATAGGTCTATTTAGAACGGCTAAAAACCCATATTTTTCATTTTTTGAATTTGCCAGCAAATACAAAAGTAAATTTCAATATGATAAGTTGAAATAACATTAATTGAATCTGATAAAGTCTTTTTTAGCACAAGTAATCCTTTTTTGATCTCAAGTTTCCCTCAATTAGGCTTGTAGGCCTATATTCTCATTCAATCAAGATACAAGTTTATTCTTCCTATACCTATCATCATCAATACTTTACCACATGATCTATTTATACCTATAGGAAATGATACATATCAATTGAATTCATATTTAAAAATTACATAACCAAATACAAATGAGGCAAGGTGAAACATATAACTCATGATGTTCATAATGGATTAACATCTGAGGTACACATAAATACAAGGAATGGCATATCGTTAAAGGTAAAGGATATAGAACACATTGAAAAAGAGAAACTAAAGGAATATCAAAATAATTTTTTTTGTTAAATTTTGCATCACCATAGATTAGAATCATAGTATATTAATCACTACATCCCCTTGATACAAGATCATGATACACTTTATGATCCTATTAGACACACATATGGCACATATCATTTAGGGGATGCTATTAATTTACCTCTCCTAGAAGAATGTCATCCTCCTATTTAAATAATTTAGTAGCTTATACAATATCCAACTATTCCCAATAAATATTAAATCAATTAAAAAACTTCAAAAATTCTAAAAATATTTGTAACATGCATAGTTTCTATTAGCTCTTTGGCATAAATGTTGTTGGTTCCATGTTGGTAGATAATATATAATTTATTTCTATATACACATATGTTTCACACATTTTGAGTGTGATACAGGCATACACAAATACATGATCCATTTAATTTCATATGTTTTTCCTTCCCTCTACTCATTTCATTTGGACATTAAGGGAATCTACTTCTTTTATCATGGTAAATCTAGGTTACATGTTTCCATGATCACTTTACATTATCATTTTTGAGCTTATGTACTTACACATGCCTTTATTCATGCTTATATACTTCATAGTGTACTTAATATTTTTTCTAACACATCTATCTGGGGACTAATATGATATGTTTATGTTGTTATTTATGTTCTATGTTTTTCCTTTATGCACTTTGTTGAGTGTATTGTATTTCTTGTGGAGAATTTAAATATTATCCATTATTTTTTGCTCATGTGCCTTTATTTTTATCTTTAACATTTGAATATGTCATTATTTCTTTTGTGTTCATTTGAATAAGTCATGTCCCTTGCTTGAGGCCTCTTTGGACCATTGTCTTTTGACTTGATTTTGAGTGCTCTTGTGTGTTTGTTTAATTTATTATTGAGCTTGTATTATAATATCAAGATGTTGGCATGATATAATCATAACTTTTAGGATTTCATGTGATCACATTAATTTTATGCACTTTAATGATATATCTACCTAAACATGTTTCTTCTATATGCTACATGATACATTCATATTTTACATGGTTATATTAGCATTTTTGAGGCAAGGTAATTGATAATTGCTACTTCCCCTCATCTCAAAATGGGGGTATGTCATAGAGGCATGACTTCCACATTTTTCATAGTTTATAGATTTAGATATATAGTGAGGGCACGTTTTGGAAACATGTTCTCCACATTCATACTATAATCACCTAAAAATGGTATTTGAGTGTTAAGAGTGATACTTGAGACTACCTATCCCTATCTCATCCATAGACCTATCCTAGAGCCTATTATCACACTTATTTACCCTTCGTGTGGGCCCATGACATCCCTAGTTAGATCATATACAATCTCAAACCCACATTTCTATATATTTGTCCTTTGTGCCCAATGTTATGCCAATTAGACATTGATGCCACATGAAGGACACTAAAGCCACATGGTGATAGTGTCCCTAAAATAGAACCTATGTTCTTTACCTCAACTTTCCTAAAAAATATATTTTCAAAAGTAAAAGCCTCCTAAGGTCATCCTAGACATCTTTTATTATCTACACAAGCAATATAACACTATAAACGTATGAATTTTAATTATGTATCTACTAGATGGAAATTAGATGAAAAATACCTATTCAAACATGAAACAATTTGAGAAAAATTAAGGTTATTAATCCCTATTCTACCCTAATTCTACATACTATTATCTATAACAAACCTAAGATCATATTTTCTAGATTTTTAATCTTAATCATACTCAAGGCAATTAAGGCCACTATCATACTATTAACACTTACAATTGCACTAACACTTAGGTGGTGATAACTACATTGGTGTTGATCCCTCCTCAAAGTATTTGTATGTAGGCAATCCTTTTTATAACAAGGTGTTGAGGATGTCCAACCTATCCTACTAATGAACACACTTTTTAGATCATACCCTACTTGTAAGGAGGATTAGGGTTTTTATCATAAATTAGTCATTATAATCATAATAAAAAGTTATAAAATTTATGTGTGTAGGAGCAGACCCCAAAAACAAAGACATAGGTACACCTAGAAGTTCAGGATAGTCCTATACAAAGGACACTAGTACCAATATCAAGACACTAGATCCACATGTTTCTACTGCACAAATGTGGTGCTACTATATAGGAGGGTTTCTAACATAATGATCTATTTTTTGACACTCAGACCAAATTACATCTCAATTTCCATCACTTAGATCATCCATATCAGGTGTTTTCTAGATAAGTCTTTATTTTCACTATTTATTTATATTTGTATAAAAGTCAAAGCTAGTTAATTTTGTAACAAATTAGTAGCTATTTTTAAGAATATTATTTCCGTAATTTAGTTTACTCAACTTTTTAATGAAACATTGTATTTACATAAGTAAAACCCTAAAAGGTTAAAACATTTAGTGAACCCAACTTAATTTGAACATTGCTCAAACCCCAACCCTAGATCCTCCAAAGGTTTATATCTTTAATTTTCATATTTTCACTAGATGCTTTAAATTTTTCATATTTCATATATATATTTTTATTATCTCTATTCCAATTTTGTTTACTATATGCCATCTAAAAAAGCTATCTTTCTTCCATTAAGAAGAAGTGATAGGCTAGGTGGTAATATTATAGATCATATTTATATTCCTACAATTTGAACTTATAACATGGATAAGGGAACTATTGTAACTCTTATTGTTGATCCTTCACACCCTAATTATGTGGATTTCAATGATAATGCATTTAAAGATGAACATTATAATGAAGAACAAGATTATACACAAATTGGAAATTGGGACACTCTCCCTCTACTTAATAATGATAACATAATTATCAATAAATATGATGTCTTATGGAACTTTAGAGATAGAAATTAGGAACAACCCTTTGATCATGACAAATAGTATAAGACATAATGGAAATTAATTAAAAATAAAATAGTGGATAATATTGAACTCCCCTAACTAATAACATTATTACACTTATAGTGGGGTAAACTCAACTAACATAACCTAAAATTATAATTAAAAAACCTTAAATGATAACTATACCTCTTGTGGCTAGTTTCTCCACTAAAAATGTATAATCCCTTATGCACAAGGTTCATACTCTACAGGCTAAGGTGTTACATCTTGAAAAGGGAGATACTAGAACATCAAATGCCTTGGATTCTAATTTTATCTTACACACACATTTGACACACTACATAGTAAAAAATCCCTTTCCATACAAATTCACGGCACCTAAGACTACATTAAATGATGGTAAGGGTAACCTAGAGCACCATCTCTAAGCTTTTCATGCATCATGTTTGGACTACATGTCCAGTGATTGGCTTCTCACAAACTTGTTTCTATATATTTTAAAGAATTATGCCTTACATTGGTTTTATAACTTACTGAATCAATCTTTTATAGCATTCAATCCTTTTGAATACATATTTATATCACACTTCTCCATCAATATCAGTGACAAAATCTTATATGCCCAAGTTTCACAGTTGTAACAAAAGTCAAATGAACCTATCTTAGAATATGTCTTATGATACAAGACTATATTATCTAAATTGACTAGTCCCATGGAAAAAAAATTCATGACATATTAAAACAAATTATTTTACCAACATTATATGAAGCTATTATTTCTATCAACTTTTTTTCTTTTCTTAGTGTGAAGAGAAAGAAACTAGTTAATGAGTGTGGTAGGAATACCTAGTTAAAAGTGTGTGTGTGTGTGTGAATCTAGATGGTTGTGAAGAACTCCTCTTTGGCTTGGGAGGATGACTTGAAAATAAGAAATCACTTAAAGAAAACTTGTATATTAGACAAGTTATTAGGTGGATTGCCTTATGTGAGCTAGATCTTAGAAGTGAAAGCTTCCTAAGAGGCTTTCAATCCACCTACTTTAAACAATTAAGTTTGATATAAATAAAGAAAGAACTTGAATTAAATAATATAAAAATAACTGAAATTAAATACAATAGTTTACTAAAAAGATGACTAAAATAAATAAATATTTTTATTAATAGTAATGCTGGAAATTGGTAATGTTAAAGGTTATGGTTTTGGTTTGATTTGTCTTATGACAAAGGTCAAGAAAAGTTGGTTTTGTTGGGGTTGGTAAATGGTCAAGGGGTAAATTATAGTCAAGATGGAAAATGACAAAATATAAAGGGGTCAAGAGGTTAAATGGTAATGGGTTAAGAGGTCAAGGTGATAAAGAGGTAAATGGGCAAGATAAATAGGCAAGAGGGTAAATGGTCAAGGTGAAAAAGAGGTAAAGGGGTAAATAGTCAAGATGGTAAAGAAAAGAAGAGGTTAAAGGAGTTATGGTTTATAGGTCAATATAAGAAGATGACCAATGGGTTATGGTTTAGAGGTAAAGAAAGAAGAGGTCAAGAGGTGAATAAATTGAAATTACAAACTTGAAATGATATACCTCATGCTTGAAGATGTTGTTGATGTTGATGTTGTTGATGAAGATGGCTTGAAATTTTGGTAGAGTCTAGATAATTCAAGATATTTTCCTCCAAAATAAGTGACCTCCTTGATAATTGACCAAAACCTACAAAATTAATGCCTCCAACCCAAAGATCTTCCTCCATGGGTGAAAGGGGGTTCATATTTATAGTATTTAATGCCACGAAACATGACAAAGGAGTAAATAGTGGAAATGTGGTGCCATTTTCCAAGTGGGTGGAGAAATGGGTTAAGGGGATAAGGGTGGTGGGATTCCCACTTCACAAAGTGTGACTTACACTTTGCTAAAGTGCCTCCCACTTTGATAATATGTCCAAAATGGGTGGAGATAATGCCCATGGACCCAAATGAGTCCAAAATACTTTCCACCACCCATTTCTATCTTTTCCCTATGGGTGGGTAAGTGGTCATGAAATATAAGGATGGTGGGATTAGCACTTCATAAGTGTGTATCCCACTTTGTAAGTGTGTCTAAAATAAGTGGATATCATGCCCATGTGTCAATATGGTTCCAAAATACCTTCCACCACCCACTTGTATCTTTTTTCAAACACTTAACAAGTAGCCCCACATACTTTGGTGCCACTTTCATGCATGAGGATAAAAGATGATGTTTAATGATGGTCACTTATGGATAAATTAACCATACTTTGGAGGGGGACCCTATGGTGCTTCATGAGGTGATTAAGCAATTTAGAGAAGGATCCCAAGTGGGGTACGACATCCCACTTCAAGCCACCTCACTTCTAAGCCATGTCACTTGCCATATCACTATTGAGTCACCTATCATGTCACTATTGAGTCACTTGCCATGTCACCATGAATAGTGACATGCCATGACATCATGCATAGTGCTAGTGAATAGTGATTTGGAATAGTGTTTTCAAATAGTACTTTTAAATAGTAATTTTTGAATAGTGATAGGTGGACAGTGACATATTTAGGTTAAAATGGTTGGGTTAAGTGTTAATAAGGTTTAGGTGGTCCCTAGTTGGTCCCATAGAATTTAGGCATCTAGAACTACATGTGTACAATTTTCTAGTGTCTATATTTTGTCCCTTTTTGTTATGCATCTTTGAATTAACAAGATAAAAAATAAAAATGGATCACTTGGTCGTAGGTCAGGGTGCCCTAAGTATGGAAGGAGATTTTCCCCCTTAAACTAAGAGCTAATAAGGGAAAGCATAATTGGGTGTAGGTTTGATAAGCTATTGGTGATGAGGTACTAGTTTGGTGCAAAAAGGGTTGGGCATTTAAAACATAAAACTGTGCATAAAATGTGACTAAGTGTGATAGTCAAGATCACACACAAAAAAAAGTTACCAATGTTGGTAAAAATAAGGTTCAATTCTAAGGGATAAGTGACCAATGTACCACATGACCACAATTACGATTGGGTACACCTATTAGTCTCTTAGACAAGTTTGGTGTTTTCATAGGTATTTGAGTTAGGAAGTGTTCCCTTGAAAAACACAAATTTTTTGGTTATACAGGTCAACATGGAAAAGTTGGTTAGTGTGGTTAAAAGGACCAAGGTATAGTCAACACAAAGTATGTGAATAATTTGGGGTTAAAAAAATGACCAACATCAAAGGGGATGTGGGAAAATGGTTAGTTGGGTGGTTTGAAAAAGTATAGGTAAAGGGTGGCTGAGATAACTCCATATGCACAAGGAAATTAGATGTTTCATACATAGTTCTATGGATGTAATATCCAAAAAAACTATAGGCCAAATGTATTTCTTAAGTATTAGGGAAAGTGGTGTTTAAATGGGCTACCCCAATTGGAAATACCATGTGGTTGGGTTTGGTTGGAGGTACATAAATGTGATTATGATTATGGTGCCTAATTGGAAGAACATAAAGTAAGTTAGATAACAAACTTAGATGTTGGAAAAGAGGTAAGAGTCAAGAGAGATACATCTACATGAACCAAATATGATAAGATAAGAAGAAAGACATGGTGCATCTTCATTTGTTAAAGACAAAACAAAACTTGAGGGTAGATCAAATTAAGGAAAATAAGCCTTACAAATACATCACATTTGCATGCATTGATTGATTAAAAAATGTGTTTTGATCATATTGTTTCAAGTAAGCTCAAAATGGGTGATAGGTAATGTGAAGGGAGTAGTTGGAGAGGGACAAGATAAAAATAGGACCCAAGCACAACATATAAATACATCGAAGGAATAAATGGATTCACTTGAAGAAATGAACTAGACAAGATTTTGTGCATTAAATCAAGAGAGTATAGGACATGAGAAATCATATATGGATATATATGGAGAAGCAATACAAATTGGTGACTATACTCTAATGAGTGAAGAGCTAGAGTACGAATGGGAGAATATGAGGGAGATCCAACAAGGGATGATGTGAAGGTAGATAACGAAATGGATGAAGTAGGAGTGATAAGATAGGGAGGTCACAAATAAAGATGAATTTGGATAAGGATGGCAGAATCTAAACAAGAATAAGGAGGAAAAAAATATCGTGAAGCACAAGGAAGATCATCAAGGAGGATAAGAAAAATGAAATGAAATGGAGAAAGGAGAATAAAAATAAATGGTAGAAGATGGGGGTTTGAGAAGTGTACTAAAAAATAATAGATTGGGGAATTGAAAAGGAATGGGAGAGAAGGTGAGCAAACATGAAGGGGAAGGGGAGAATTAGAAATATGGTAGGCCAAGAAAGAATTGAAAATAGGTTTAAAAGATACCAAGGAGAAAATAATTTGGTGATGAAAATTAAAAATAAGTAAACACATAGAAGAAAAAGAAATAAGAGGAAAAATAAGTAGAATGAGAACATAAAAAGCATGACAAGAGAGTGAAGAAAGAGGTTATATTGTGACCAAGTAAACATGGATAAGAGAAATGATGATAGGAAAGAAGAGGAACAATGAATTAAATTGTAAGGTGGTGTTGGAGATAAGAGTGGAATGGAAGATGGGAAAGGGGTTAATAAAAATGAGGGGAAGTAAAGGATGGGTGGATAAGAAGCTGAAGAGATAAGGTATGTGTAAATTAGCTTGTTAGAAGAGTTTGACAAGCTGAATGGGTGATTAAAAAAGATTAACAAGCTGAAAAGAGGTGAGGTGGTAAAGAAATAGGGGAGATAAAATGGAAAATGGAGGAGAGGAAAGGGAATAAGTGAAGCAATAGAGAAACACAGTGAAAGGGAATGAGATGAAAATAAGAATTGAAGATCAGGGATGATAATAAAAAAAAGGAAGTAAGAAGTAAGGGGGTTGGTAAGGATATAAAGCATGGACACTCACACAAATGCAAAATATAAGTGTATATAGATATGGAAAGAATAAAATGGGAATGCAAAGTGTAAAAGGCTAGAATAGATAAGAAGAAAAGGGAAATTATGGAAGGCTTCTCAAAGGATAAATACCCAGTTAGAGTCTAGCTGTGGAGGAAAAAAAGAAGATATAAAAGATGAAAGGATGAAAATAAAGAAAATAAGAAGAATGGAAAATGGGAAAGGTTGGAAGAATGGAAAATCAAAATAAAATTGTGGCACACATAATAAAAAAAGGTGGGATGAAAAAACAATAGAAGAAACATAAAGCATGCAAGATGGAAAACATGGGAAAGATGAAGACAAAAATTGAGAATTATAATGAAGGAGGTTTAGAAGTAGTGGAAGAGAAGTAAGAAGGTGGAAAAAATGAAGAGAAAGAGGTAAAATTATCCATCGATGTGCAAAGGAACAAGATGATGTGGAAATGGTGGGGAAAAGAGAGTGATGAAGAGGGTATGAAAATTTTCCAAGGGTAAGGGTTAATAATGAGGATGGAGAAAGAAGAAAAAGGAAATAGAGGGCAAGGTTGGTAAGAAGTAGAGAGAGAGAGACAAGAAATATAAAAAGTGGGTGGGGGAGTGAGAAATGAAACAAGTGAAATAAATGCAAAGAAAGGTGATAAAGAGGCTAATGAAGTGGAGTGGATGGTGTATTTATAGAAGATAAGAGAGGCAGATGAGGAAGGTTATCAATCCTTGTTTTAAAAGAGATTGACAAGCTATAAAAATGGATAAAAGATATTGACAAGCTGGAGGTAGGGAGATGGTGAGGAGATACGTAGAGAAGTGGAGGAAGAGATTTTAGATGAGAAGGGGAAATAAAATTAGGGATGTAGCCAAGCTGACCTCAGTAACTAAGAATTGCCTACATAGTCTAAAATGACCTCAAGCCAATATAGTTATCCCAAAAATGGGGTAAAAATAAATAATTATTAGATGATGTGAAAATATAAGGATATAAAGAAAAATTCAAATCTTCCCTGATGTAGCATGCCCTAAGTAAGAGGGTATAGTTAGCAATGAAAATTAGTGAGAAGAAAAAGGGGATGGTAATTAGTTATTAGTGGTCAATCTACCCTTAGAAGTTAATTAGTGACTACATAGTTTATGGACATCAGGACAATATAGTTCAACAAGGGGTGTTTATATGGGTTGCCCCAATTTGATGTACCACATGGCTGAGGTTGGGTTAAAGGTTGGTAGAGAAAGGGAAAATCTAAAGGGTGGAGAAGGTGACAACAAGGGTAGAATAAAGGTGGTAACTAAAGCATAAACAAGGGCATACATTTCAATAAAAAGTGTGATAGCCAATATCATGCAAAGACAAGGTTGCCATGATTGATAAAAATAAAGGTTAGTGATAAGGGACAAGTGATCAGTGTATCGTGTGATCGTAATTATGAATGGATACACCTATTACTCTCTTAGATAAGGTTAGTATGTTTACGAGCATTTGAACTTGAAATTACTCTTATGGAAAACACAAGTGGGTCAAGTGAGCATGAGGTGGCATAAATTTAAAAATTATCAACATGGAAATGTTATCACTATAGTCAAAATACCAGGTAAAAGTTGTTACAAAACATGCATAAGTTGGGATGAAAGGGACCAATAAAAAGGTGAAAAGGTGGTCAAGGTGGGTGTTTAGTGTAGATTGCTCACAAAATGGTGAAAATTTATGGAAAAGGTGCTCACATAATGGTGAGGGTAGTGATTAGTAAATAGTGAATAGTCACCACAATGATCCTACACTCATTAGGAAGATAAAGCATGGGTTTGTAAGGTGGAATAAATAAGGGTTTAACACAATTTTAAATACTACAAAATGTCTATCAATGAAGATAAGCCAAAGAAGAGGTGCCTTTGTGAGGAGGTTATGCCTTCTAAAATTGTGTGAGGGTATAAGCATAGAGATGGCATCTATCATTATGAGCTGAGTTTTAGATTATGGGCATCTATTAGGATCTATATAGTCTCAATGGTAAAATTTCATCATCAGTATGAGCTAAGGTTTATGGGAAATAGTGAATAAATTACTAGAAAATAATTTATTTGATGGATAAGTAGATTCTACAAGGTATAAAATTAGTAGCATGGTGAGCGATAGAGAATGGGTTATGTCTTACTCAAGAGCTACATAGCTAGTTTGGGAAAAAGGTGTCCATGTTTGCATCATCTACCCCAGTACCTTAGAACTAATGACTCTAGGTTCTACTTATATTAGGCCCTACTAGTAGGGAATGACATGGTCTAGGTTATTGGTTATAAAGTTGGATAATATGGGGGAGTTTCTACAATGGTATGTATTTGGAAGCTGCTACTACCAGTAATAGTGGTAGTTTCAAAGGCATGACCATTGAAATAGCCCATGGTTGGAAGCCAATTTACATCAACCAGGGCAAATGTGACAATAACACAAAATACCACCAGCCCATAAGGACCACAAGATAACAAAGCAAGAAAAGATGTTAGATGTGGATCAAATGATGAAGGAAACAAAAAGCCATCATGATGATGTATAATGACTTTATCGAGATGACTAGTTAGATTGAGGGATATGTGTCAACATGAAAAGGTAAGTAGACATGACCATTTCAAGTGGGAAGACTATTCAAGGGAATCAATTAAATCATAGGATCCTACCCATTGGTAGAAAGGATAATAATAGCTAGGTATTCTATTTAAAAAATCTTATTAAGAATGAATGCCCATCATGAAGTCATTTAGTTTTGTAGGCTACTGATAGTGTAGAGAACTATAAAAGGTTGAAGATGGTGAACAATGGGAATAATGATAGATATAATTAGAAACCCCATGACCCAAAATAATTTACATAATGAATGTGTATATCTACCAAATATTGCAACATGTAATGACAGTGTTGGAAGAACTATTAAACCAACAACAAGAGGAAAGGCACCCACGACCTAAGCTCAAGCTTGAACTCTTACCTATTCAATATCGAAGAAGAGAAGAATTTTTCTACACAAGATATAGGGCTAGAGAACACCACCCTCCACCAATCCATGGATGGAATCCTCACTATCTGAGGGGATGTGCATCAAGGAAATGATAGGCATTACACATACAAGCAAAACAACTAGAGTAGAGGGAGGAAATGACAATGATGGATGAGTAAGGCAAAAGACCTAGAGTGGAATATGATTCCCATCCTATAGAGAGGAACATGGTAAAGGGGAATAGAATATTACCCATAGTGGCTACTAATATGGGGATTTTTTTTGAGGCTATGTCAATAAGTAATCAACAAGGAGGATGTCTCAACATAAATCAAGAGTCATTAGATAATCAGTGTAATTCCTAAGTAGTAAATCTATGTATGTATGCAACTTAGAAAATGTGTGTGTAATCTAATGAATTTAATGTGCCATAAAAACCCTTACACCCTAAATAAAATATTGCACAATTTGATGTTATTATACTTATGATTATGTGAATAGTCATGATTATGGTTGTTGTAATCTTGCTTAAGGTAATACATATGATGTAAGGAAATGAACAACACTAGATGGTAAAGTGAAGATTTTAATCAAGAGATAAATTTCATAATGAAAATATAAACTAAACACATTAGGATAAGAAGAGGGAATAATGATTCTTATTTGATAAGGACTAAAAATAGACCCAAAGTGGGATTGGCTTAATGAACATAAGCCCTTCAAATGCTTCACATGAGTAGTCATTAGTTACTTGAAAGGTGTCTTGTCCATATAAAGTTAAGTAAGCTCAATAATATTGTGTATATAGTGTAAAGGGGAGATGGGTGAAAATAGAACCCTATTGCAAGACTAACATGCCTCTTCTATAGGTGCCTAAAGAGTTAGTTATAAACAAGTCTATGCCAAAATTATGTAGATTGATTGATAAAAGAAGTCTACTTGTGAAAGTTGACTACAGATTCCACCTTATTATGCTACTTGATATTAAATTATGATTTTCATGATATTTTTATGATTTTTTTTTATTTTGATAATGGGTCTCTTGCTGTATTTTTATATATGGGAAATTGATCGATGCAGGAAGCTTCCAAGAAATTGTTATGGTTTTTGACAAATGCTTGACTTATCCAGCATTCAAGGGAGTGGTCTAAGTTTATATGCTTTATTTAATGATTTTGATATGTGTCCTTCAAGGGAATGATTTACCTTATATTTGGCAATTTCAAATAAATTTTGAATAATTATCCTTTAAGGGAGCAGTCTATGAATGCTAGGAATAACCCATGATTACTAGTGACAGGAATTATGATATTTCTCTATCATTTAGTTTGGCATAGACTTGCTTAGGCTGACTTAGTGTCTCACCTTTATGAATGCAAAACTAGATGCACAAGAAGGTGGACTAGGTGTTAAAATGATTTTGTGACAATGATCATGGGAATCTATCTTGAAAAAGGGTTGAAATTACTATGAGAATCATGCCATGGGTAGAGTTGTGATACCCATTGTTTAAGATAAGGTTATTCTAGTGACAGATGATCATATGATTTAGTGTTAATTGGTTGCCCCTAAAATAGGGAGATGAATGTAGGTGGATGTTAAAGAATGAGCTTAAGTTAAACAAAAGGTAGACTTGATCATACTTTAACAAAAGAATGATCATAAATGTGAAGAATTTAGGGGCTTAAGTTCTAGGTAGCTTTTGAGAGAAGAAAAATGGTAAGCTCTTGATCTCTAATTATGGGTTATGATATAAGGTCCAAGCCAATTGAAAACAAACTTGCCTTGCTTGATTTTCTTCATATTGGTGGCATGCTTATTTTCCTTTAGGATGATGTCTCCAATATTAAATTCCTACACTTTGAGGTGTTTATTATAGGCATGCTTGATACACTCTTGATAGATATGGATGTGGGTAAGGGCTACTAAATAATTCTCATCAAGTAGCTCAAGCTGAGATAAATGATGCTAATGATAATCATCCTTAGAGATAAGGTATTGTAAATATATGCAAAGAGAGGGAATTTTGATTTCAAGAGGTAAGACAACCTCTACTCCAAACATAAGGGAGAAAGATGTAACAACCATAGGGGTTATAATGCTATTGTAATAGACCCATAAAGCAAAGGGGATGTGTAAATGGCAGTCCTGACCTGAAGCACTGACTACTTCGGTTAGCATTTTGTTGAGGGTTTTGTAAGAGGCTTTTGCCTATCTATTTTTTTATGGGTGATAAGTTTAGGAAAATCTTAACTTTATGAAAAATTCATTGCAAAACCCTTAGACTTGCTAGTTCTTAAAATATTTTCCATTATTGGTGATGATCTTATGAGGAACCCTGAAGTGATAGATGATATGGTGATTGATGAATTCAACTATATTATTGGCCTTAGCTATGATGAGAGGAATAAATTACACCCACTTGGTGAAATATTTAGTGGCTTTGATGATGGAGCTATGCTGTTGGGAAGAATTGGAATTGATTTCCCCAATGAGATCAAGTCTCCATTGTGAGAAAGGCCAAAAGTCTTTGGATACTTAGAGGCCATTGAATAGCACATGATGTAGATTAGCATGTTGTTGACATTTAGCACACTTATTTGCATAATCATAGTAGTCTTTATTGAGTGTGGGCTAATAGTAGCTGAGGAAAAAGATACATTTAGCGACATCTATATTTCTAAAGTGTCCCCCACATATCCCATCATGCATTTCTATAATAGCATGAGAATATTCATAGCTGCATAGTAATAGAGAAGGAGACCATCAAAACCATGTTTGTAAAGGATTCCCCCTAGTAGGCTATAATAAGAGGTACTTTGAACAAAGGCTCTTCAAGCATTCTTAGAGAGGTTGGGAGGAATGATGTTAATATTCATGTAGTTAAAGGTTTGTTGGTACCAAATGTATGATGGGGATTCCCCCACACTACAAATGATAGGGAGGTTAGATTAGTTATAATAGGGTGTAGCAAAATGATGAATGGTGACAAAGATTTTGGAATTGGAAGGATGAAAAGGGATTTGGGAAGCAAGGGAAGCCATTGTATCAACAAATTTGTTGGTAGATGAGGGAATATATTAGATATGACAATGATCAAATGATGATAAAAGTACATCTACTAGCTATTTTTACATTTACAAGACATCATTCTTACATTGATAAAAGCCATCAACCTAGTTGACCATGAGTTGGGAATCACCAAAGACATTGATGATCTTAATTCATAAGGCTATAAAAGTTTTGAGACCAATGACTAGGTCTTCATACTCAACCATATTATTAGTACACTTAAAATAAAGCCTAAAATAAATAAGAAGGGGTTTGCCATCGAGGGGAATGAGAATAATCCTGACACCACCTTATTTATACTTTGAGCCATCAAAGAATCGAGTTATTTGGTAGGTTACATCCTCTTGGGAAATAATAGTGATGGATTCATCTAGAAATGCAAGAGGAAGTGGTTAGTTATCTGGTAAAGGAGCATTAACTAATTGGTTAATAATGACTTGATCTTTAATCAATTTTTTCTAAAGTAACTCAAGGTCAAACTCAGCTAGGAGCATGAGCCACTTAACCATACACTAGTTTTGGTATGGTTTAGAGTGCATATACTTGAGTGGGTAAATTTTAGTGATGACAAAGGTATTGTGATTGAGAATATAATGATGCAGTTTGGAAGCCACAAATACTATTGAGGTAAATTTTCTCAGTATGGGTGTATCGAGTCTCATACTCTATAAGTGTTTGACTTATATATTTGACAACTTTTTCGTTGTTTTGTTCATCATAATGAGTGAGAATTTCCCCTAAGGAATGGTCAGTGGTAGAGATGTAAAGTAGAAGGGTAGATCCTATTTAGGAGGGATAAGAATGGGTGAATAAAGGAGATATTATTTAAGTGAATTAAAAGATTGTTGGAAGTCCTTGGTCCACTTAAAAGAGGTATCCTTCCTAAGAATATGGTGAAAGGGTTGAATCTATCTGATACTTGAGAGATGAAGTGACAAATGGATTGGAGCTTCCCTTGTAGGTTACGAAGTTGCTTAAGGTGGGTTGGAGGTGGCATTTCAAGAATTTTTTTGACTTTTGTGGGATTTACTTTGATTCCTCTAAGAGAGATGATAAATCCAAGAAGTTTTCTTAAAAGGAACCCAAAAATATGTTTTTTTGGGGTTTAATCAGACATAGAAATGGATTAAGTGCTTGAAGATAGTGTCGATAACTTTTAGATGATCTTTGAGAGATTTAGATTTTACTAAGAGATCATCAACATAGTCCTCTATGATTTTATGGATGAGATCATGGAATATGTAGGTGATGGCTCATTAGTAGGTTACATTAACATTCTTCAGACCAAATAAAATGACCCTATAATATAAGGTTTCCTAAGGGGTGATGAAAGAAGTTTTATGTTGATCTTTGGGAGCAATCAAGATCTGATTATATCCCTAGAAACCATCCATGAGAGATAACATCTCATGACCAACTATAATTTCAACAAGTTTGTTGATGCTAGGTAAAGGGAAGTCATCTTTTGGACAAGCAAGGTTGAGGTCATGAAAATAGATACTGAGGCAAAGTCGCTTAGTATATTTTGTAATGGGAAAATCGTTAGAAACCCATTGAGGATAGTTAATGGGTAGGATGAAATTAATAGATAAGAGGCATTGAAGCTCTTCCTTGAATAGAAGGGAAATGTGAGGGTACATCCTTCAAAGTTTTTGTTGAATAGGCTTAGCATTAGGATGAGTGAAAATGTTATGGAGGGAAATAGAAGGATCAATTATGAGCATATCCTGATAGGGCCAAGCAAATTCTATGCTTCAATCATGAAATAAAGAAGGGTAATCTTATTATTATTTAGAATTCAATGATTGACCTATTTTGACAATGCAGGGGTTATCTTGAGTACCTATGTTGACATTGATAGTGGATTCATTCAACATGGTTTAATTCTCAAGAGGAATGGATTTGTGGATAGAAGAATCCCCTACACTGAGGTAGGTGAGAACAAAAGCATCATCTTAATGCTAAATAATGTTAATGGTAAAAGAGTCTTTCTCTATCATCTTAAGATGGGTCAAAATGATGATGATGGTTACACAATTCTTTTGATAAGTCAAGGATCTAAAGATGACCATATTAATGAAAAAAACATTGGATGGGATGATATCATCATCCTCACATACAAGTGGAAACAAGGTTGGTGAGGAAAGGGTATCCTCCTTAAAAATGATGATGGTAAGTGGTTTATGTTACTTCTTGTTAGGTAGGATGAAACCAAAGTGATGCATCTCATGAGATTTCCTGGTCCCAATGGTGACCAGATCATGTAGGCCCTACTCATATCATCCAAGGCCAAATCCTTTCCAAGCACACCAATGAAGGTATGTCTTAGCAAATCTTGGTTTATCTAGGTAAGAGAAACTAATGGTAAATGGCTGAGGTGAGGAAGGGGTGATAGAAGCATCAAAGGTTTTGTCAAGTCCCTCATAGACAAAATGGGTTTGATGGTTGGGAGGTCCAAAGGGAATGATAATTATTATATAGGGGTCATATCCTGGATGGTGAGTTTCCCATACTCATTATGAGTAGGGAATGCATTAAGAGATAAAAGGTGATACTCCCCTAATGAGAGACATTGAAACATAGATTCCAAGGGTTCCTCTATGGGGATTTATGAAGAAGGGATGGATGACCTAGATGACTCTTTGTTAATTGTTAGTGGTTGGGTTGTAACTATTGAAGGTGTATTAGATGGAAATATGAGGACATCATTTAGGATATTGTCATGTTGCATGTTAATAAAGGACTTGGGTTTGCTTGGATGGTGATGACCTAGTCTTCATTCTCAAATTTGATGCAGTGATGGAAGGTAGATGAAACACATGTCATAGAATGAATCCAAGGTCATCCCAATAAGATGTATTATAATTTTGCTTCCATAACATAGAATATTTTAGGTAGTGTGTGAGGTCCTACATGGATATGAAGGATGATAATTTCAAAGGTAGTGGCCATGGTATCATTGAAGGAGCAAAGGATAGCTAAGGATTTGGACATGACATTTTTTGGCAAGTTGATTTGGTTGTAGGTGTGAGAGGATATGATGTTAATACTAGATTCTCCATCAATCATGATGTATTTAATATAGTTTTAATTGATGTAAGTACTAATAAAAAGTGGGGGATCTGGGTCCTCAGGGTGGATGGAAGGTATTTTCAAATCCTTAAAGGTAACAAGGTTATAAATTTGAAGGGAACCAACAAAGGTGGTTAGAGGTTGAGGGTCATCAATTTAGACTTTGATGAATTTTAAAGCCTCTATGAATGCTTGGTAGTGATGGGGAGAGGTAGAGATCAATTCATACAAGCTCAATTTGGTTAGTGCCTGATGAATTTGCTTAAGGATAGCTCTCTAGATAGATATTGCATGAGGGTTAGATTGAGGGGCACCTAAAATAGACACCTTGGGATTTGTTGATGATGGAGATGGTTGGGTGTGGGTTGGTTGGGAGTCTAAAGAGGGTTAAGTCAAAATAATGGACACCTTATCCTTTTCCTTATCCTTTTATTGTGATCTAGGGACCATGTTGATAGTATGAATAGAAGGAGAGGTTGAAGTATTAGAGTGATCATCTATAGGTGAGAGTAGAAGAATGGGTAAATGTTGGGTACATATGGTTGATGGTTGGGTTGGTATGGGTTCCATATGAGGTTCATATATTAATATATCATCCTCATCATAAAGTTGGTAGATGAGTGTTTGGAGAGATTTAAAATTCTCTATATCATGTTGTGATGTCCTATGGTATAAGAAAATCAAGTTGTCATTGAACCATGATGGTTTTGGGTATGAAGGTCAAAGGTTTTTATGGGTGGTAGCTTTAAGGAAGAGTTTTGAAACAAAATTTGCAAAAGGGTTGAATAAGATTCATGCAAAGGTGTTGGAGGTGATAAGTTTTTGGTTTTAGGGCTGTAGACTTCTTAGAAGTAGACTTCATCATAGGAGTTGTTGGTGGTGGAAGGGTTTTGGTAGGTGGTTTTGGTTGGGATTTTTTGGTTATGGTTGGTTTAGAGGTGGATGATTTAGAGGTAGAGGGTGAATGTTTAGTGATAGGTAGGAAGGTATAAGTAGAATTTTTAGTTAAGGATAATGGGTAGTTTGATGATTTGGTAGAGGTGGGTATAGGTGGAGAAAAAGGAGAATGTTTAGTATATGAGGAATAGTTGATAGGGATAGTATAAGGATGAATTATTGAGATAGAGGGTAAGAGGAAGGAGGTGATATAGGTCTAGTTTGAGGTGGAGGATTGGGTAACTCCACCTTATTGGTTTCTTTGGTGGACTAGATAGAGTTAGGTCCAACTTCAAAGAGGGATGATTACGGCTAGGTGTAGGAAGTATTCCTAAATCCTTGATATGTTTGATAAGAGAAGCATGAGATGTTTTGAAAAATTTGGGTGGAGGTGATTTAGATAGTTCTCCTATGGTTTTGGTAGATATAGTTGGGGTGATAGAAGATGGCTTGGATACTTGTGTATTGGTTGGCTTAAGTGGTTTGAGGGTTGGTTAGTTTGGTGAAGGTTTTAGATGGTTGGGTGGAGGTTTGGTTGGTTGGGTAGATATGGTAATAGGTTGGTCAATAGAAGTGGCAGGCTAGTTTTCCAAAAAAGGGATTAGAGGTTTTTGTCTAGTAATATAAGGGAGACCTAATTAATTCTATAAGGTGGCTCAATCCATGTCAAGGTTGTAAAAAAATTCCAATTTTTACACTAGCCTAGAGAAGGGTTTGTTGGTTAGTTTGATTCACTGAATGGTGGATCTAAAAGATAACCCCCTAGGTGAAGACATAGGGATGGTAACCTTGTCCTCTTCCTTAATCAAAGGATGTAAGGTTGGGATTGGTGGATTTTCTATGGGAGGAGTATACAAAAGGATTTCCTCCTCAAAAATGATTTCCATGAGAGTGGTGAGTCACTTGTCAATCAACAAGGATGGTAAGATGGGTGTGTGATCAGTATGTTGGTTGAAGGAAAGGTTGGTGGATTCACTATCTTGATGAGTAGAGGATGAGAAAGGGTTAATTCCTTGATTTAGGTTTCTAAAATGGGAGAGGGTAACTCCACTACCTAAATAAGTAGAGAGGGTGAGGGACAGGTAGATTGGTGAGCAGGTTCTTTAACATCAAGAATGTCAAGAACCATGTTAATAATATGGCTATTAAGAGAGCACTTGATGTTGTTGTTCTCATTTTCAGTAGGAGCATGGTTTGGGAAAGGTTGCTTGAATATATCAAGGGCTTGGTTTGGTGGTGCATTGGGGTTGTCCAACGTAAGACCCCCCTTATCAATAAGGGATTGGATAAGGTTATTGAAGTTATTACACCTATTGATATCATGTTCTATCACATGATGGAATGTACATAAATCATTTTAATTGTACCAACCAGGTATAGGATGAGAAAAGTCAAAGTATTGGGGTGGTTTAATAAAAGGAAGCTAAATGATATTAGCTTTTAGTAACTTCTCTAAGATAGAAGCGTAAGATTCTCTAAGTGGAGTTAATTACTTGTGGTTGTTCCAGGTTTGGTTTCTTAGGTTTTAATTTAGAGAATTAGAGGAATTTGGTTGGTTTTCAAATGATGGAGGATCAGTTTTAAGGACAACTACATTCATGGTTCATTTGCCTTTAGTATTGGTATTGGTTTGGTTGTTTAGTTTAGAAGAAGAGGTCTCATTAGTTTTGTCGGTGGAGTTTTTGTTTTTCAATTTTAGCCTCCCTTCATCAATATATCTATTCTCTACCTTACATTCCATGGTAAAAACTTCATCAAAAGTCTAGAAGCTTTAGACATGCAGCATGGAGGAGATATGTTTGGCACATGCCCAAGCAAAGATCTTTATGAGTTCAAGTTGAGGCATGGAAAAGGAAAGTTAGTTAATTGGGCTCCTCCAATGAGCCATAAAATTAGCAATGGACTCATCCTTGAATTACTGGATGGAATAAAGATTGGTAATGGAAAATTTCTTGGAGATCTTAATCAAAAAGTCATCCAAGAAAGTTTGGGCCACTTGGGTGAAAGAGAAGATGAAATGTTTGGGTAAATCACTATACCAATCTAAGGTTAGGCTAGCTAGAGACATGGGGAAAGTGCAGAGAATAAGGGCATCATCATAGACAATGAGATAAAAATCATGCATAAATGTCTTAAGGTGTTGTTTGGGGTCCTCATTTAAAATTTGGAGAACTTGGGAAGTTCCCAATGGGGAGGATAAGGTTGGATAGGGATGGATGGGTGAATGGGTTCATTAAAAATTTGGTCATAGGATAAATGGTCATGAGCCCCTAAAATAGATGATTCTATATTAGGAATTTTATCTATCAACATCTTAATCAAATTAGTTTGAGCATGGGTAGATACATAATTGGGTGGTATGTTCAGTTGAGGTTGGGTGGTTGTAATGAATGTATAAGAGGTAAAAGGTTGAGAAGATTCCACATATTGGTACATGGTCATTGAAGGTTGGGATGAAATGGGTATATATCCTTGTGGGTTAGGAACATATTGGTATGATGTTATAGGGGTATGTTGAGGGATGGACATGGGTTTGTTTTGAGGTATGGTTGAAGTGATAGGTTGAGGTTGAGTGGTAGTTTTTGTGTTAATAGGTGGAAGGGTACAATGTATGGAGAGTATCAAAATTTGGAGTGGGGTGAAAATTGGTGGGTTGGTAGCAAAAAGAGGAAGGGTATAAATAGGGGTATAAGTTACCCCTATGGTAGATGGGGTATAGGTAATAATAGGTAAGGTTATCCCTACATTGGAAGTGTTGGTCGGTGTAGGAGGGGTTTGGTTATATGTTGGAATGTTGGATTGGGTTTTGATGGTGGTAGTGGTTGGGATATTGGTAGAGGAAGAGGCTTCAATGATCAAAGATTAGATGGAGGTAACACCAACTATAAGAGGGGGAGGCATGACATATAATGGATTTGTAGGAGGAACTGAAGCAATAGGTGTACAATGAGTTAAGTGCTAAGGTAATCTTGAAGGGTTATGAGGTTATTTTCAAGAAATGTATCAAAATCCACATCACCTTCAATAACTACTTGAGGCATGGTGGGAGGGGAAAAATGATGATGAGAACACTCAACATCTGAAATATACTCCATAGAGGAGGAGGAGGAGGAAGAAGAAGAATGGGGTCTTTGGTTGGTCCGATTTCTCAACTATTGTCTTGTAAAGACCATGTGAGAAATGAAAGGAAATTAAACTCACAACTCAAACACAAAACAAGCAAAGAAAAAAAATCAAGGCAATCAATATATACACTAAGATGCATTAATCCTTAAATTTTTAATCATCTCACTTTTAGCTTATGCCTTAAAAAGTGTGTGACTAAAATTGGCTTGAATAGGTCCTAGAAAGAAGTCTATGTTTGGTTTTGGGTTACATTTAGGTACTCAAGAGAGAAGTCTATATTGGATTTTAGTACGTGGCTTGGCATTTGGGGCTTGCTCCCCTCACTTCATGGTCCCACAACAGAGTCAAGCATTTAACCAATTGATTTCTAGAGTTTATACTAAACCAGGGAGCTGAGTTGGTTATACCCTTGGTAATTAAATCCAAACAAGATACTAGGAAAGGGTAAGGTTACCACTAGGTGATGAAATCCTAGTTGGGCCTTATCTTAATTTTTTTTGATGTGCTAATTTGGTGAGAGTTTTTTGGTTTAGTGTGTACTAAAAGTGATTTATATGATTAATTCACCATTTAAATTAAACAATACAAACTAAACAAACAAGCAAATAATGGATGCAGTCGATTTTAAACCCAAAGGAAAATTTTAGATTTGTTTTCATTAAAGAAACACAACTAACATGCACCTAAATTCAGAATGAAAACTCAATCCTAATCCTAGGATGAGTGCTTTTTTATTTTTTATAACTGCAAGAAAAAAATTAAATTTTTTACTCTTTTATTTTTTTAATATTTAGAAAGAAAAAGAAACTAAAACTTGCATTTTGGAAAGAAAAAAAGGAATGCTTAATTTTCAAAAATAAAATTTGCATCTAAATTCAATTTTTATTATTCAACTAAATATCCTAAAACATCTATGAACCCAAGAAAAATATAGGGTCCCACTAGTCATGCCAAAATATTTCTATCAAATTTATTCTTTTCTTAGTGTGAAGAGAAAGAAACTAGTTAACAGGTGTGGTAGGAATACCTGGTTAAAATTACATTCATGAATCCAAAAAATTGTAGATAAATCCTCTTTGTATTGGGAGGATGAATTGAAAATAATAAATCACTTAAAGAAAAATTATTTTTTAGACAAGTAGTTGGGTGGATTGCCTAGCATGAGCTAGATCTTAGAAGTGAAAGATTCCTAGGAGGATATCAATCTACCTAAATTAAGCAATTAAGTTTGATATAAATAAATAATAACTTGCATTAAATAATATAAAATTAAATACAATAATTTTTTAAAAATATGACTAAAATAAAGAAATAGTTTGATTAATACTAATGCTGAAAATTGGTCAAGTTAAAGGTTGTGGTTTTGTTTTAATTTTTCTTGTGACAAAGGTCAAGAAAAGGTGGCTTGGTTTGGGTTGGTAAATGGTTAAGGGGTAAATTATAAATGGGTAAATGATATTCAAGATGGAAAATGAAAAATGGTAAAGGGGTCAATAGGGTAAATGGTAATGGGTTAAGAGGTTAAGGTGATAAAGAGGTAAATGGACAAGATAAATGGGCAAGAGGGTAAATTTTGAAGAGGTCAAGAGGCCAAGGTGATAAAGAGGTAAATGGGTAAATAGTAAAGAGGGTAAAGAAAAGAAAAGGTTAAATTAGTTATGGTTTAGAGGTCAAGAGAAGAATAAGGCTAAGGGGTTATAGTATAGAGGTCAAGAGGTGAATAAATTGAAATTACAAATTGAAATGATATACCTCATTATTAAAGATGTTGTTGATGTTGATGTTGATGTTGTTGATGAACATGGCTTGAAATTTTGGCAGAGTCTAGATACTTCAATATCTTCTCCTCTAAGATTAGTTACCTCCTTGATAATTGACCAAAACCTATAAGATGAATTCATTCAATGCAAATACCTTCCTTTATGGATGAAAGCGGGGTCATATTTATAGCATTTAATGCCAAGAAACATGACAAAGGAGAAAATAGTGGAAATGTGGTGCCATTTTTCAAGTGGGTGGATAAGTAGGTTAAGGGGATAAGGGTGGTGGGATTCCCACCTCACAAAGTGTGTCTTCCACTTCGTTAAAGTTCCTCCCACTTTACTAATATGTCCAAAATAGGTGGAGATAATGCCCATGGACCCAAATAAGTCCAAAATACTTTTCACCACCCACTTTTGTCTTTTCACCATGGGTGGACAAGTGGTTATGAAGGATAAGGATGTTGGGATTATCACTTCATAAGTATGTCTCCCACTTTGTAAGTGTGTCCAAAATAACTAGATATCATGCCCATGTGTCCATATGGGTCCAAAATACCTTCCATCACCCACTTATATCTTTTGTCAAGCACTTAACAAGGAGCCCCATATACTTTGGTGCCACTTTCATGTATGAGGATAAAAGATGATGTTGAATGATGGCCCCTTATGGTTAAACTTTCCATACTTTTGAGGGGGACCCTGTGGTGCTTCATGAGGTCATTAATCACCTTAGAGAAGGGTCCCACATGGGGTATGATGTCCCACTTCAAGCTACCTAACTTCCATGCCATGTCACTTGCCATATCACTATTGAGTCACCTAGCATGTCACATGCCATATCACTGCTAAGTCACTTGCCATGTCAACTTCCATGTCACCATGAATAGTGACATGCCATGTCATCATGAAGAGTGTCAGTGAATAGTGCTAGTGAATAGTGATTTGGAATAGTGTTTTCAAATAGTACTTTTTGAAAAGTGATAGGTAGATAGTGACTTGGTTAGGTTAAGAGGGTTGGGTTAAACGTCAATAAGGTTTATATGGTCCCTAGTGTGTCCCACAACATTCAAACATCTAGAACTTCATGTGTGTAATTTTATAGTGTTTATAACTATCATATTTAAGAAGATTCCAACATTCATATATTTATGTCCCATGGTAAAAAAAGAGAGGTCAAGATTTTATCAATAGGCAAACTAAAGTATAAAAATGGATTAGAATCAACTACTAAAAGTTCAAATAAACCTCCATATAAGGTAAGGGACACTGAGAACAAGAGTGATCAAAAGAATAGTAGTTAATACAACTTTCGATCCATCGCCTCACTTGGTTTTATCCATTTCTCAACACTGAATCTTTACCAACCTTCTAGAATCACCAACATGGGTTTTATAGTATTTCATGGAATGTAATGTCATATCTCTCCCTCCAATCAAAGAGGTTGATATGACATGAAATATTCCAAAGAGATATGATTCTAATGAATTATGTAAGTACCACAGGGCACCAAGCCATATAACAAACAAATGCATAAGCCTAAAACATAAGATACAAGATTTGATTGAGGCTAATATTATTGATGTGAAAACACCAACAGAGGCATCAAAAGTATAGAAAATGGAATATAATGAATTAAATATATTCTTAGATTAGTTTTCAAATTACACAATAAATGAGGGAGGGATCACTTCAAGTGCTCACTACATATATTAGACATAACCACCACCAGCTTCATATCATATTATTATAAAGGATGCACACCCATTGCACAATATCAACTTCTTAGATAAGGATATCATTGATGATGATACATATTTACATGCACTCTTTGTACAAGCTTATATAGATCATAATCTTATATGGAGTATTATGGTTGAAAATGGGTCAAATATTAACATGTACAATATGACACTTTTAAAACATTTGGGTTATTTAGAGTAGGATCTATTCCCACTAGACATAGTTATTGGTAGTTTTAGTGGTAATGTTTAGATCTCCATTGGGGATATTATGTTTCCATTATAGGTTGGGCTAGCACATAGAGCCACTCAGTTCTTAGTAGTACCTAGTGCAGGTGTGTTTGATATGTTATTGGGCAGGACATGGATACAATAGCTATGAGCCATCACATCTACAGTGTACAAATGCTTCAAATACATACAAATAAATTAGGTGTTCATAGTTGAGGGTCTTCCATATTAGTATACTTTACCTATTCCACAAGAAGTAACATCATAGTTACTGGCACAATTAGTTATAGTTATATCATAGTTACAATATATAACATAGTTATCAATTATAGCTTAGAGAATAGTTCTTATTGATTAATAATAGAGTTAAATGGATCCACCAGTGCATGTGAAGTCTAATCCTATAATATTAACACTTACACATACTCTCCCATAGAGACCATTATTAGAGAGACCCATGCGTTAGAGGTATCCCATAGATTTTAAAGGGCCTTACTCTTCTCACTTTTTACCAAGATAAATATTATTTGGTTCTAAGTATTCTCATCAGAAGGCACATATGTCACCTACAACTTGTTTTACCATATGGTTTTCTAAGCCCCTATAGTTCATAAGACACCATAATCAATGCCACATATTCCTAACACCACTACACAAGAAGATATAGATATACATATAGATCACTCAGTAAAATAGATTATGGAATCATGATTTCCATTTCACATATCACACACGATCATAGTTCCCTTATTTGATATAGGTCACAATTATAGTGAGTCTCCCATGAGACTCATCAGTAGTATGATTCCTCCCTTATTGTATATACTTACATTATTTCTTTCTCCTTGTACATAACTTATTTCCAAAAAATAAAAAACAATAAAATATTTCAAAAACATAAAAATATTCAAATATTACTCAAAAAACACAACACTTATAGATTGTATGCACTTCTATCTTTACATTTCTTAAAATTTAAAAACACTACATATGATATCTATCTTAGTATAATTGGTTTTATCATACATACATGCTTCACTTGTTATTTTTGAGTCCTTACAGATTTCTTATAGGACATAGGTCCACTACACTGATCTAGACTTTCTAATATTTACCAAATAGGGGCATATACACTGATTCATGGTTATTCACTTAACATATTTACCCACTTGGGGGTATCTTATACACAATATCAGTCACCAAGTTCTATCCTTATATACTCTACATTCTATATTTAGCATTGTTATATCTTGATATTGATCATTGATACTCATACTCATATTTTTTGCCAATTTTCATTACTTTAGACTCAACATGTGTACATCCTAGCTCTTAAACATATTCCTATTACATATTCATGTATACTTTCATTTATATATTTCCTACTTTATATTTTATTATTTTTATATACTTATTCTATTTGAGGGAAGTTTAATATGTCATTATTCTTTGGCTCTACAACATTCTATTTATAATATGTATGCCTTAGACACGTGACCATATCACTTGTGTGTTCTTTTATGATTATGTATATAGACATTTAAACATGTCCTTTTATGTATCTCTAGGCTAACTTACCTATTTCTTGTGTATGTGGACATTTGAACATGTCTTTGATTGTCTTGTTTTATCTATTTAGTGACATGTACCCATGTACCTTGTATTGTGGCCCTTGGCCTAATTTGTGTTCCTCATGTGTTTTGTATGTATTATTTATTGAATGAATCATGGATTTGACACTTTTTTTTAATTGTTACACACATTACTTTTTTATGCCATGAGGGACCTCATGCATCTACCCTTCCTATATGGGTGCCACAATGTACATCATGCCCCATCACCCTAGGTAACTACTCAATTTTAATCATATTTTTTGTTACATACATTGGTTACATCTATTTTGATACCCTTGTGTAATTCTATACATGACATAAATATTACATTACATATTTATGCTCATATTATCTTACATTCTAATGTTATGTAAGCACATTATATTAGATTAATAATTAGTAATTATAAATGATAGAATTAACACATATGTTGTAAATATTTTTATTTTGAGGATAGAATTTTCACAAGTTCAATAAATTCCCTTAAAATAGGGGGAATTAACATGGGTTTTTCACATATATCAAACTCCTATATTGTACTCACAATCCATTTTTCAACACATACTCAGTTACAAAAAATCAGACATAGGTAAACATAGAGGAAAATTAATGACACAAAAAGTAATAAAATTCCACATAGTTCAAACTAGAAGGAAATTATCACTTAAATGGGGACAATAGAACCACATGGTGATACTATCTAATATATGGAATTAATGTCTAGTAGCCTCAATTTTAGAAGAATAACTTAGATTTGCCAAAATTATACAATAGGTACAATATAGGTTTGCACATATCCATTTATAGGTGTATCAATTATACTCAATTTTTTCTCAAATTTATATCAATTTTCTCAAATTTATATCAATTTGATCAAATTAATATCAATTTTATCAAACTAGGGCATCATGTGTAGCATGATCATTCCCATATTTAATTCAGATGCTTAGATACAGTTATTACAACTCAGTCCAGAATGATGATACTTAGATACCATATTTGGGTCATGTGCATGGCACATTATTTCCATATGCTCATTTACACACTTGTTGATCAAATTGAATGACAAATTTCATGTCATTCTATATGATTTATACATTTAACATCATATTCTATGTTATCACTAGTTTCATGCCTTACTCCATCTACAGTGGTTAACATTCCTGAGTGGCACAAAGCTACCTAATGTACCCAAGTGGCCATAGAGCCAACATACATAGCTAGATATACTCAGACATTTTCAATAATACATGTAATTTAGTTTCATATGCATCTACTACACATGGATGGGAAATGATGGAGTCATAGCTTATTTGAGTTCTTGAGCCACCCACATGAAAGGGTTGGACACACTATTAGCCTAATCCAAGCTATATTCATAGGTCATGATCCACCATGTAGGGGTGGGTAATGATGGGATTAAAATTGTATTAAGTTCTTAAGCCATCTATACATGAGGATTGATTAAGCTATCAATTTAGTCTAATTTATTAATCGATTGATCACTATGAACATTCAAACACACAGACCTTGTCACTAGGGTTGTGTACCCAATGAGGTGTATTTATTCCTTTCCTCTTTCCTATCTCTTTACTCAATTTTACTTCTTTACTTACCATAGTATTTTGCTTTTCATATCTCTTAAGTAAGGACTAATTTATGCATGTTTCATTTGTAGGACATGCATTGGATCATGATTACCATATAAAAAACCAAACTTCACATATTTGGATTCATCTTCATGGGATTTGCTTCCTAGGTAAGTCTATATATGCTTCTTTTTCTTTTATCCTAGTCATTTTGCTTCATTTCACATATAACATAAATAGGGGATTTAATCACCTAAAAGTGGTATTTGAGTGATAAGAGTGATACTTATGACTAACTATCCCTAGCATAGCTTTATACTTATCTTAGAGCCTATTATGACACTTATCCAACATTCATTCAGGCCATATGCATCCCCAATCAACTCAAATGTAGTCCCAAACCCTGATTTTATGATCATGGCCCTTCATGCCTAGTGTTTTGCTAGCTATACATTGGAACAACATTAAGGACACTAGAGCCACATAGTTCTGGTGTCCCCAAAATGGCACCTATTTCATTTACCCTAACTTTATTGAATGAAGAAATTTTAAGAAGTCAAATACTCCTAAGGTAAGCCTAGACATCTTATATTATGTACACAAGCAACAAAACACTATAAATACATGAATTTTAGCCCTATATCCACTAGATTGAAATAAGATAAAAAATACCTATTCAAACATGAAATATTTTGAGAAAAATTAAAGTTATCAAACCTTATTTTTCTCTACTTCTACATACTACCATCTACAATAACCCTAAACTTAGATTTTCTAGATTTGCAATCTCAAGCACACTCAAGGCACTCAAGGCAATTATCATAATAGAATAACTTTCACTTGCACCAACACTTAGGTGGAGAGAACTACTTTGGGCTTGATGCCTCCTTAGAGTATTGGTATGTAGGCAACTCTCTTCATAGTAGGGTCTTGAGGATATCAAACCTATCCTACTAATGAACACATTTTTATTCTCATACCTTAATTGCAAGGAGAATTAGATTTTGCATCATAAATATATCATTATATGAATAATACATAGTTATATAATACATGCACGTAAGAATAGACCATAGAAACACAGACATAGGTGCATCCAAAAGTTAGGGATAGTCTTGCATACTGGATACTATCACCAATATCAATAAACTAGAGCCACATGATGCTACTATCCAAATGTGGAACTAATTTTGAGGAGTCATTTTGACATAGTGATCTAGCTTATGCCACTTAGACTAGATTACATCTCAATTTTCAATACTCAGAGCATCTATATCACTTATTTTCTAGATAAGTATTTATTTACACTATTTATTACTATTGTTATAAAAGTCAAAGCTATTCGATTCTATAACAAATTAGTATTTATGTTTTAAGCATATTATTTCCCTAATTTAGTCTACTCATATCTTTAATCAAACATATGATTTACATAATTAAAAACTTAAAAGGTTAAAATACATACCAATTCTTAGTTTTAGATATATAATGGGGGAATTTTTTGGAAACCTGTTCTCCACACTTACATAAAGTTTTCATTTTCACATTATAGTGGGGGCATGTTATGAAAACATGTTAACCACACTTACATAGTTATATTATTTAGATACACAATTGTGGCATAGTTCTATACATTAACACAATTTTTATATCTAGGTTTTAGCATGAGGCATACATAAGGTGCATATTATATGCAAAAGATCACCTAAAATTACAAAATCAAAATTAGTTTCATATTTTAAAATTCTTATATGGACTTTAGCTCACCAAGTTGTACTATTATGAACTATATTAAACTAATTTACTGTAGTAGTTGGTTTTATTTTCAATATGATTGAGATGATTAAATCAATAAATCTTTCCAAGTTTATAGGATGTAATTTATTACATCATCTATCCTCAAAAAATTTATAGTGTGAGTTGACTTGGTTTACTCACGCTCATCAGATTACAAGTATGATTAGGTTGTAAGGTTGAGCTAATCTCAACTATCATGTGGAAACTCAAATTTTCTCCAAGGTTTAGGGCATTCATCCTCCAATAATTATATATTTATGCTAATTTATATGATTCCTAATCTTATCTCTTATGATTCATAATGATACATCTTTTCAAATCAATTTGTTAAAAATCAAGGTGGTTATATCGATACACAAGTGTACTGTTAAACCTTACTCTCTTAACTTTAAATCATTTCATTGCTTTGAATTTCATATTATACACATTGATTATATTGTGTAACATGATCTTGGTTATAGTTGAGTCACTAACCAGTCACTCAAGTTGGGATCATGCAAAATTAAGGTGTGTTATACACACCCATGTATGCATTTTTTTCCTTTAAACTAGTAATTTCATCAGTAGATTAAGGTAGTCAAATGTAGACACTATTTATGAATTATATAATAAATCATTTTTTTACACTTCTAAAATACATATCATAGATGTGGCTTTAACTTTTAGACTATTACCATACCAAAATGATCACATATATTATCTCTATATGCCAAATTACTTATCTCTTAGTTTAAGCAATTTTATTCTAATGACTCAAAACTTATATCATGCTCAAAATTTTATAAACCTTCTTATCTTATATATTTTCAAGTATTGGACATGTTCCTATTTTCCAACTTCCCAAACACTTGCATCCTATTAAAATGCCTATGTCAATACAAGGGCCTTATCCCAACATAAGTGTTTAGTGACCTAAAATCATCTAATTTTCAAATGATGCATATAATTATGGTTGGATTAAGTGATTTAAAATGATATATTTCCAAAGTGGATTGATAAATATATACAATATCAACCCTCATTCATTCCTCACATAGCAATTCACATGATAGAATACCAAAAGCATTCAATAAAGTATTCAAGTGAGCAAAGATTCCCTATTTTCTCTTATTTACATATTAATCCTAGGGACAACACATATACAAGTCCCAAGTACTGAAGGATCATCCCATGATCCATATCTTCCAAGTAACATGATAGGTCATTCAATGTACTTGCTTATCACACATTACATGCTTATACACACACAAACCCACACATAGGGGAAAAAGACACAAGTCTGAGGCCCTCTTTGAATTATTGGTTGTGTGAACTAAATTTATAAGTGATAATAAACAAAATAATCTTAATCTAATCTAAATTTAACCTTAGATAGAAAAACAAATAAAGAAAACACAAAATTTATGCTTCAAATGTGCAATTTTTCTCCATTGTGATGTAAACTTGATTTTATCTTCAAAAGTGTGATGTTGAATCTTCCAATGTAAAGGAGAATGAGAAAAAATTTGGTATAAAAGGATTATTTGATTCACTTTGATTCTCTTGGATTTAGTTGGATTCACTTGTGAATAGAACTCTTCTAGCATAAATCTAGATTTTGATCCTTGAAAATAAAGTTTTTCAAGTTTATTTATATATTTTTGGAGGAAGATCCAATGGTGGAGGATTATTTAGATTTATTAACTGATATAAATAATCAAAGGTGGATAATGAGTCCTCAATGTATCCCATAAATTTGAAAAATGGATGAACAAATGAGAATTATGAGGGGATGAGAGGGAAAATTATTTTTTAGGTTAGAATAATATAAATAAAACAAATGGGGTATGGAAAATCATTTGTACAATTTTGATTTTTAAGGTTATTTTCTAAGAAGAATGATTTGAGAGTTTTTCTTTGAGACTTTGGAGGAAACATAGATCACATTCCACACCATGAGCACTGATCAAAGTGAGTGAGGATATTCAAAATATTTAAGAGGAGTGGGCCTATGTTAAATGAGTTTAAATTTGATTTTTTTTATATTTAATAGCATTAATTAGGGCTTAAACTTAAAGAAAACAAAATCATTATTGTTAAAAAATAATTTTGGAATCAAAATTAGTGATTTCATTGGGGGAAGTAGTGATTTTGCTAAATAGATTAGTGATTTTTCAAAATAGAGAATCGAAATCATTTTAGGTGAAAATGATAATTTCACTATTTAGCAGTAGCGAAATTGCTAAATAGGGTAATGAAAACATGAAATAAGGCAAAAAATTCACTTATCAGAGAATCAATTTTGATTTGAGGTAGCAGTGAATTTGTTTTAAAGGGTCAAAAGCAAATTCAAAAATGTTAAATTAAATAATAAGGATAAATATGAAAAATGTTTGTTTGATTATTGTTCTTTTACTTGAGTATTTGGAATGTAGTGATAATGTTGATTTGAATGCTGAGTAAAATTAAGTAAATACTAATGTATGTGATTTATAGGAGGTATTCCTAATACTTATGACTCAAGAGTGGAGATATGTAGCTATAGCATAGATTACAAGCTTCATAAATTATGAGTTTGGCATGTTAGAGGCAAGTGGACTATCATGCATCACATAACTGATGGAGGTTTAATTGGATAGAGATCTATTGACAACACTTACAGAGAGATGGCACAATGAGAGTATCACATTTCACTTATTGATAGGGGATATGAATATTACATTAGAGGATGTGTGTCAAATTTTGGGTATTCTAATATGAGGTAGACGTGTATACTAAGGGTAGGGTCCATAAGATATTACATTATACTATATTTTTGGTGATGGGTTGATTCCTATTGTTAGAGGTAGGATTGATGTAAACTATTGTACTAGTTTAGATACGGATTCTCTGACTATCATACTCATGGTGTTTCAATGAATTTTATCTTATAATTTGAGAAGGGAAGAAGAAGAAATTGAATATGGGTATGGTTGAAAAATATATTTTTTGTGAGAGCATTGAATTAGATGATTGTGAAGAGCTCCTCTTTGGCTTGGGAGGATGAACTATAAATAAGACAGTACTCAATCAAATGGTTGGTTAGATAGATATTTGGGTGGATTTCCTAGCGATAGCTAGATCCCAAAAACAAGAGCTTCCTTGGGGGATATCAATCCATGCATTTTAAATAATAAAGTTAATGATTAGAATGATAAAGTAATTACATCAATAATCAAAAGTTACTGTAATTGAACATAATAAATTCTTGATAAAGAAATAGACTAAAAATGAATAATATAGCAATAAACAAGTCAACACTAGTGCTAGATGGGTCAAGTGTGTTTCAAAAAATAGGATAGGCATCTATGAACAGGCAGGGACATAGAAAATTGGATTTGGTTGGGGGTAAGAAGGTGAAAATAATATGCTATTATTTATATCCATAGTGACTATCGATAGTAAAGGTGATCTTCAGTGGTTAAGGTGACCATCAATAGTCAAGGTGACCTTAGAAATTAGATAGACTTTTGATGGTTGAGATAACCATCAGTGGTTACTGTGTGTTGACTATAGGTGATGAATGGTTGATTGACATGATCATAAAGTTGGATTATAAGAGATGGGTTTGTGATGGATTAATTGGAAAATATAAATAAAGTAAATGAATATCAAGAAATAAGTACTTATCTTTCTAGAGGTTGATCTAGTGAAGGGTTGAGGTGGTTGGCCTATTGGTGGATTCTGGCATGATTCCAATAGAGTAATGGTACTTGATGCTTTGGCAGAGTGATGGTCATAATTCAATTCTTTGATGTGATGGTTGAATCATTGGATTGTTGACGATGATTGAACTACAAAAGTGGAAACTCTATATGCGCAAACTTTTGATAACAAAAGTAGATGATTTTCACCTCCTTGCTCCTCTCTTTTTATAGGCAAGGAAGGAAAGGTATAACAAGATGTTAAATAGGATTTTTAATTATAACTCATGTATGTAATGGATCAAATGTGGACCAAGACAAGTTATATTTAGAAAAGAAAGGCAAAGAAGTTTACATATTGTTGGTTAAGGAGGTACACCCTAACCATCGGTGGTTAGGGTGACCATCAGTGATCATCCTGACCATTGATGGTTGAGGGTGAAGCGTGAACATGGGTAAAAGAGTTGGTTATCCAAGTGGTTAGTCCTAACTTGGATTAGGTTTGGTTTCTCATCAAAAGGTGAAATTAGTCCAAAGGGGGTCTGAAGGTGGTCTAGGGGTGTTTTGATGTTTGGAATCATGGTGTGAGGATTACTAGTGTCTACATTTTACCCCTTTTTATTATGTATCTTTAAATCAACAAGCTATAAAAAAAATGGATTGTTGGTCAAAGGTTTGGCTGTCTTAATTATGGTAGGAGGTATTCCCCCTCAAATTAGGAGTTAATGAGGTAAAATAGAATTGGGTGTAGGTTTGATAATTGGAGGTTGATGATGATAGGTGAATGTCATAAAGGTGGGTGATAGGTTGGGTATTGAAGTATAAACAAGTGCATAAAGTGTGATAACTAAGATAACACATAGATTAGGTTTCCATAGCTAGTAAAATTAGGGTCAGTGTTAGAAGGATAAGTGAAAAGTAGACCATGTGACTATATTTAGGCATGGTAGTTTGGTACACTCATAAACACAATTATCCTAAGTGATGTTTATGATTCAATGGGTATCCAAGGTAGGAAGTACTCCTGATGAAAACACAAACTAGTTAAGTGTCATGGGTATCTAAGGTAAGAAGTTCTCCTGAAAAGATAGAAGTGGGTCTAGTAAGCATGAGGTGGTTCAAGTTCAAGAATTGGTCAACATGGAAATTTTATCACTATGGTCAAAGGACTAAGAAAAATTCATTACAAAATGTGCACTAGGTTGGGCCGAAATAGACCAATGGTGAGGTGATGAGGTGGTCAGGGTGGTTGTGAAGAAGGTAGTCTCCATGGGTGGTTATTTGAAAATTTCTGTGTGGAGGGGTTAAAGTAAAAAATATTTCCCATAGCCTAATCATTGATGGTCATGGGTTTAAAAGGTGATCGTCAATGTTCATCCTGAGTGTCAATGGCCAGGGGTAAGCCCTAAAAAGTTGTGGAACAAAAGTAAAAAGTGGAATTCATTTCACTCATTATAACTTATTGAGCTTGAGTTATAGCATTTTGGTATGTTTGAGTGAAAATACTAATGATGAACACTATGGAGGAGTTGACTATTATCTTAGGTGGAGAGTTGACTAGCAAGGATGTAGGGTGGGAGTGGATGTGGATGAGGACATATAGGTCTATGACTTACTCCTCAACATTGGTCATAGAATGAGGTAGATGGAGCCCTTAAATTGGTATATGTAGTTTGACATGCATTTATATTAAGTGTGGAAGTTGATTTTTGGGTGGGTAGGGTTTAGAGTGATTATACCTAAGTTGTGCCCTAGGGGTAGGGTTTTGTGTATTTGGGTCAAAGTAACAGGTGATTCCTGAAATTGGGGAGGGGTACGTTTAGGTAGGGGTGGGAGAGGGACAAATTTGAGGTAAATATTTTGGTATGGGGGGTTTTGGGTGTAAGTTTGGGTAGAATAGGGTTTGGGTGTTCTACTTGTGGAATACCCATAATGATAGTTGATAGTTAGGTTTGATCATCGATGGTCGACATCCATAAAGTGATGGATGTCTAACCATCAACGGTCACTATGACTATCAAAAATTGAGCCATCTAATTTTTTTTGAATGTTTACAAAGTGTCTTGGATTATGTTTGGTGGGAGAGTGTTATATTTATGGATGGTTGATTAATAGGTTAGTTGGGGAAATGCTTATCGGTGACAACATATAATGAGTAAGTGGTAAAAGAGAATAGATTGTAGAAGTAAATGTTAATATGGTGATGGTTAAAGGTTTTTAGGGTAGGTACAATTTGAAAAATGTAAGTTCATAATCAATCATGGTATAGGGAACTAAGTTATATTTTTGAATGAATGTTTGTAAGCTCGAGAGCAGACACAAATGCATGATCGAGTGTCATGCACCTTTGCATAAATATACTAAGGGATGACCCCAATTGATTAGGCCCATATAGATGAGTTTAGGTTGGGAGTGATGTGGCACTACCAGTATGTGCCATGTGATGCATCCATGATTATAAAAATCATTGAGAGATGGGATTTGGCTATGAATACCTTCTTACTACCAACCAACGAGATCATGATCCTACTAGAGGACGTGCATAGGATTACATGGTTGCCCCTATGGGTTGATCTAATATACCACATAAAGCAAGAAGAGCATGATGATCATCTAGAGTTTCTATATGGTGGTGACCATGATTAAGTTAGATGGCATGCTGGGGGATTTAGCTACAACACACTATATGAGAGGGCATGAGGCAAGAAGAGACTCATGATGATGTTAATGATTATCATTTCATATTTTTCCCTTCTTCATTTGAGTAGTGGGATGTTCCCATACTTGATACTAGCGGTGTTAGTTGAGTTACTACTAGGGTGAACTATATTTAGTTGGGTACCTCTAGAGTAATTTCCTACTCTACGTCGTATTCAATTATTTTTAGTTGAGCACTACAATTTTGGTTCTTCAAGTGAAGCGGCAAAATTTTGAAGTAGAGGGCCAGTTCATTTTGCCCAAGTGTTGAGATGCAGTGGAAGCTGCCAAGTGTCGCCCTTCGAGCAGGTCTTTTTTCCCATTTTTGTTTCCTTCATCTCATTTTTGCCTGAGTATTAGTTCAAGCAGATGCTGCCAAGTGTTGCTTTCTAAGAGATAAAGCCGATAGTTGGTGTCCCCCGAGTCCCCTTTTTGTAAATTTTGAGAACCATGGACCATGCCACATACCCAGTAGCAGTTAAGTGGAATGCACCATGTGTCAGCATCCTCATCTCATATTGGCATCCACACTTTATTCAAAGACTTTCAACATAAGGTAGTAGAGAAGGCAGGAAGTGCCAAGTGGCAGTTGTGAAGGCCCTAAAATACCTTTTTGGAGAAAAATCACAAGCCACCATGTGTTAACATTTAGGAAGCCATGAGTCTAATGTTTTCCATTCAATGCACAAGGCCGTCATTTTATTTTGCTTAAGCACCACAAAGCAGTGGATGCTACCAAGTGTCACTCTCTAGGTCCCCCTCTACTCCATCCATAGAAGAAGCAAAAGATGCCACTTATCTTCCTCGAAGCCACAGAAGTATCCACATGTCAACACCTGAGAGAATCATCGTCAAGCTCTATTAACAAATATGAAATGGTGGTGGGTCCTAGGTGTTACTTCAAAAGTCTATGAAAGCTACCAAATGTCACCATCCATAAGAGTCTGATATATGCCCCTAATGATACTACAGCATAGCCAAAGGGGAGCGAAAAGAGCTGCGTATCTTTGATGAATCAGGTAGAAGGTGCCAAGTGTCATTTTTTGGTGTCTTCTAGGTGATCAAGGGGATTTTTAGAAAATTAACTAAGTGTCCTCTCCCATTTCAAACATAGCAGAGTGTTCCATGTATTGGTTGCCAAAAGTGAAATGGAGGGAAAATTGGATGGAGTTAATTTGAGTAGATGAAATAGTTCATCAAGTAGATTTTTGGAGCCACCCACAGCATTGAAGGTGCCATCTATTTGTCCCCTATGAGCGAAGGATAGAGAAGATTGCATAGGAAATAAAGTGATCAAAGGAGACATCCAAGGCTATATAAGCAGGATTGTAAAATCTAAAGAAAGGGGGGGGGGGGAATTCTCATAGTTTTAGACTTTCAGAGTTATTGACCAGTAATATCATTTATTTTTGTTATATTTCCCTGAGTTGAAAGGTTTATATGACTGTGTGTGTTTTTGCATCTTTTATATGAATGGAAGATTCAATAATAAAATTGAACACTATGCCCTTGTTGATGTTATCTGTGTCATTTGCAAAGTAGTCTATGCTGTAGATTTTCTAATGTTGTGATTGGAAATGTTATTTGCTTATGTCCCATTTTCTAGAGTCTGAAGTTCTACATAACTATGCATGACTTTTGTGCCTCTAATGTGATTGGAAGATTCTATTAAGAAGATTGAACACTATGCCTTTGTTGATAATTCCTATATCTCAGTAAAAACTCCCCTGTTGTGAGCCTCTATTTCTGTTATTCCAATCATTTACATTGATCATGCACCTATCTGCTCTTAAATGTAATTGAATCATATGATATTTTCTCTATGCTCAGGTTAGGATTAGGACTACTCTCAGGCGCATCGCCATAGTTAGGTTTCAATTCCTGCATTTTGCATTTTTGTTTAGTCTCCTATCCCTTTTCCCCAACACCCAATACAAAAGAAGAGACCAGCTTCTTTAAAATCTAGAGATTGTTTTCAAGCCGCATTGTCCCACAGCTTGAAACTTCACATTGTTGTTGATTAAGATCTAGCACAATTTTAAGACATCAACAGTACCTATTCTCTTTGTGTAGATATATAGGGAGTTATGGGAATTTATGGCCCATAATAGGTACAATATTAGTGTCAATCTTATGCTACACTTGTGGGCCTATGAGCACATTCAGGTGCTAAGGCTGATGGGATTATCATGAATGGGATATGAATAGACTGAATTATTAGTTAGTTACATGAGGTGGAGATTTGAATTTGTTGCTTCAAGTGTAGGAAGAGGTGCACATGATGTAGATTGGTTCAGGGGTGCACTAAATGCACTAGTGATTCCATATATTATTTGGAGAACATATGTTCAATTTATTATATGGCCTGGCTATAGGAGACATACATTCTCCTTACAGAGTTATACGTGGATCCTCAGTAAGAGAGATGGGGAGGTAGAGATTATTCCATTTAATAGGGTTTGTAGGTAGTTCATCTTGGTTCAAGGTATTTTAGGCACATTCCCCAGATATAGGCATGAGGACTTGGATATTTTACTTCCAGAGCCACATCTTGTGAGGATAGTACTAAATCATGAGGAGTTACCAACCATGCCATAAATAGATGACACCATCTTTAAATATGGGTACATAGCATGGCACCAGGCTTTATATGTGGCTACAAATTTTAGTGATGGTGATTTTAGAAGGAGATTGATGGATGTGGACCCAATCAAGAGAGGGGGTCAAAGGGCACAGGTATAGGGGCTAACCTAAATGTACAAACATGAGTGATGATAGCCATATCACAAGCATAAGTGTTATCATTATAGGGGTAGGTGGCTAAAGTATAAGGTTAGATAGTTACTATGATAGGTGAGAGGGATGAGGCCATAACTACCCTAGCCTGGGTCACCCAAGAGCAAGATGTTCTGAGATAGGCTAGAAGAGTAGCAACACCACCAGTAGGTCTAGTAAGGACCATTGATATGTATAGGTACACAGCTACTATATAGGAGTTATGATACTATAAGGCTATAGTCTTCACTCACTACCTAGCAGAGCCCTAATGGGGTAAGTATAGATCTAGGCTAGTAGGTGGCATAGGTGTAGTGACACCTAGTTAGTGGGCTACATCTATAGCTAGATAGGTGTGAAGAGGCGGTAGTGTAGTAGGGGCTAGTGGTAGTGGTGTTTTGCTTGTGTACATCATTTTGATTTCAGCCTGTGAGTTGATGTGGTGAGATGTATATTTTGAGAGAGAAAGAGAGACATGTATATCTATTGTATACATTATGATGTTATTTGACTCACAAGTTATATATATGGTCTTTGGTTTTTTATCATACTCATGGTCTATGATTTTCTTTGATATTAATGCTTATGATGTGATGTTTACATTGATTATAGATTATGCTTATGTTATGGATGCTAGACACTAATGTAGACTCACCTAGTTAGGCATGAGATGGATTTTAATTATGGGTATGTTTTATGACATGTATGTGTATGGTGATGGTTATGACATGCTAAATTTTAATGAGTAAATTCTTCAGTATTTAGATTTAGACGTGTGATTAAAATGGTTGATTGTTTTATTGCTCATGGATGTTATGATATTATTATGCTTGTTATGGTCATGATTATGGTTATGTGTTTGCTTATGACACATGTGCATATGCCTATTGTTAATTTGTTTTAAGATAAAAAACATGAGGTAAGTTAATTAACAACACTAGATGAGAGAATAAATAATATAATCAAGATACAAATGTCATAATGAAAATATCAACTAGTCATGAGAGTATAAGAAGAGGATACAATGCTTCTTATTTGATAAGGACTAAAATAAAACCAAAGTTAGATTGGATTAATGAACATAATCCCTTTGAATGCTTCACATTAACATTTTTTAGTTGGTTAAAAAAGGTGTTTGGATCACATAATGTGAATTAAGGTTAAAATCCCTTGATTATAGTTTATAAATGGGGGATGGATGAAAATGGAACCTTAGTGTGAGACTAGCATGCCTCCTCTGTAAGTTTATAAAAATTCAAGATAAACAAGGCTATGTCATACAATGTGTAGATGAATTGATGTAGGAATTCTACTCATGGGAGCCAATTGTGGCTTTCAATATTTATTTTGATTATCGCTTTCAAAATTATTGTGTTTTTACTTTTTTATTGATAATGAGTCTTTTATTTATTTGCTTAGGAGGGTTGAGGAAGCTAACTGATGTAAGAAGCTTCTAATAAATTAATTTTTTTGACAAATTCCTTACTCAACCATCCTCTAAAGGAGTGGTCTAAGTTTATGCATTTTATTTAATTATTTTGATAGTTGTCATTCAATGGAGCAATCCAACTTACATTGAACAATTTTAAATATGGTATCAATAATTGTCCTTTAAGAGATTAGTTTGTAATTACTAGAAATGACCAACGATTTATATTGGTAGTGATTTTATTTTTGCTTGTGTGATTTTTCTTGATATAGAATTACTTATATAGGCTTAAGGGTTCAACTTTATGAAATAAAAACTAAAATCACAAGAAGTTTGATTAGGTGTAAAGAGGTTTAGGTGACAATGATCATGGGAATCTATCTTGGGAAATGGGTTGAAATTACCATGAGATTCATGTCATGGGTAGAGATGTGGCACCCATTATTCAAGATTAGGTTATGACTATGTTGGATAATCACATGATTTAGTTTTAATCAATTTCCCCTAAAATAGGGAGATGAATGTGGTTGAAAGTAAGAGATGAGCTTAAGTTAAACAAAAGGTGAACTTGATCCTTCTTAACAAAAGAATAAACATAGATGTGAAGCGTTAAAGGGCTCAGGTTTTAGGTTTACCTCAAGAGAGGACAATCGATAAGCTCCTAATCCATAATTTTGGGTAATGATATAGGGTCTAATCCACTCCGTATTGGTGACATGTTTATTTTCCTTTAGGATGAGTTCTTTGATGTTAAATTTTCACACTCTAAGGTGTTTTTTATAGGAAATCTTGATGCACTTTTGATATACATGGAGATGGGTAAGGGATGTTAAGTGATACTCATCAAGTAGCTTAAGCTAGGCTAAGTGATGTTGATGATAATTATCCTAAAAAATAATATCTTGAAAAGATATGCGAAGAGAAGGTATTTAGACTTCAAGAGGAAAGATTACCTTTGCTCCAAACACCAAAGAGAAAGGCGTAGCACTCGTATGGGTTATAATGGTAGTATGATATGCCCATAAGGTGAAAGAGATATGAAAATACCAATCCTGACTAGATGCATTAACCATTTTAGTGAGCATGTTGTTAAGAGTTTTGTTAGAGGCCTCAACCTATCCATTCACTTGAGGGAGATAGGTTGAGGAAAAACTTAACTTAATGCCAAATGGATCACATAGACCTTGGACTTGTTTATTCTTAAAATAGTTACCACTATCAGTGATAACATATTAAGGAGCACTTAAATGACAAAGGATGTGATGGTTGATAAAATTGATAATCTTCTTTGCTTTGGTCGAGACTATGGGAATAGCCTATACTAATTTGGTAAAATATTCAATCACAATGATGATATAATGGTGTTAATGTGAAGAATGAGGGTTAATTTCACCAATAAGGTCTACACCCCATTATGAGAAGGGCTAAAAATTGATGGAAATACAAATACCATGGCTAGGTGTGTGATGTAGATTAGCATGTTTTTGACACTTAACACACTTTTTCACATAATCAAAATAATCTTGGTTAAGGGTGGGCCAATAATAGCCAAGGAAAAAGATGCATATGGCTATGATGAGGCCACTGAAGTGTCTCCCATAGATACCACCATGTATTTCCTTGATAGCATGAGAGGCTTTATGACTGCATTGGCAATAAAAGAGGAGACCATCAAAGCCATGTTTAAAAATTAATTCCACCCATAATGGTATAATGTGAGGTGATATAGATAAATTCTCTTTGATCATTCCTAGAATGGCCAAAAATAATGATGGTAAGTTTGAGATAGTTGAAGGTCTATTGATACCAAAGGTCAGGTTGGGTCTCTTCCACATTGAAAATGGTGGGAGAATCTAGTTTGACATAGGAAGGTTGGGTAAGTATATGGATAATGATGTATATCTTGGAGTTAGAGGGTGAAAATGTGATCTGAGAGGTAAGAGAATCCATGGTATCAATGAACTTAATGGTATTTCATGGGGTTGATTGGATGCAGTAGTATTCAAATGATGCTAAGAGTTCATCAACTAGTTGTTTGTACTATTGAAAAACATCATTCTTACACTAGTAAGATCCATTAACTTAATTGACCACAAGTTAGGAGTCACCAAAAATGTTTATTGTCTTAACTTCTAGGGCTAAGGTAGTTTGAAGGCCTATCATTAGGGTTTTGTACTCAACCATATTATTAATACATTCAAAATAAAGATTGAAGGACAAAAGAAGAGGTTAACCACCAAATGGAATAAGGATGATACCATATCCCCCACCACATTGACATTTTGATCCATCAAAGAACATGGTGAATTGATAGGTGAAGTCTGCCTGAGAGAGGGTCATGATAGAATCATCAAGGAACTTAAGAGGAGGAGGTTGATTGTATGCTAATGGTGCTTCAATCAAGTAGTCAATAATAAACTACCCCTTAATTAACTTTTACTAGAAGAACTCAAGGTCAAACTTTGTTAAAATCATGAGCCACTTGACCATACAATGATTTTGGTATGGCTTGGAGTGCATGTACTTAGGTAGGTTGGTATTTTTTATGACATAGGTTTTATGGTTAAGAAGGTAGTGATGAATTTTGGCAGCTACAATGACTAAATCTAAGCAAAGTTTCTTGGTGTGGGTATATCGATTCTCATAGTCTAAAAGCTTGTGGCTAATATAGTAGACAAATTGGTCTCTATGTTGTTCATCCTGATGAGTAAGCCTTGTCCTTAGGGAATGGTTAATTGTAGAGATATAAAGGTAGAAGGGTTGGTCATCCTTGGGAAGGGTGAGGACAGGTTGAGACAAAAGGTCTTTTTTGAGTGAATCAAAGGTATTTTGATAGTTTTTATTCCATTTAAAAGAGGCATCCTTCTTTAGAAGGTGGTGGAAAGGTTGGCATTAGTCTAAGAGATGGGAGATAAAGAAATGAATGGATTAGAACTTCCCCTACAAACTATGGAGTTACTTGATGTTGATTGGAGGAAGCATGTTGAGGATGGCTTTAATTTTTTTAGGATCAACTTCAATGCCTTGAAGGGAAATGATAAATCTAAGGAGCTTTCCTGACAAGACCCTAAAAATACACTTTTTGGGGTTGAGGTAAACATGGTAATGGATAAGGTGCTTAAAGATGATCTTAAGGATGGATAAATGATCCTTTCAGAGTTTGCATTTTTTGAGAAGTCATCCACATAGTCCTCTATAGTCTTGTGGATAAGGTCACAAAAGATATAAGTCATGACATGTTGGTAGATTACACCAGTGTTATTTAATATAAAAGGCATGACTCTATAGCATAAGGTTCCCCATGGGGTGGTAAATGTGGTCTTGTGTTGATATTTAGGGGTGATTAATATCTAATTATAACCTAAAAATCTATGCATGAGAGATAACATTTTTTGGTTGGCTGTAAGATCAACTAGTTGGTCAATGCTAAGTAGAGGAAAGTTGTATTTAGGGAAAGCAAGGTTGAGGTCATGAAAGTCCACACAATTTTGTAGTCCTCCTATGGATTTGGTGATAGGCATGGCATTCAAGACCCATTGGGGATAGTCAATGGGTTGAATGAAACTAATAGATAGAAGAATTTGAAGTTCTTCTTTGATGAGAAGGGTTATGCGAGGGTATATGCATCAAAGTTTTTTCTTGATAGGTTTGGCATTATGTTTGGTGACTATGTTATGGGTAGTAATGTAAGGGTTAATTCTAGGCATGTTCTTATAATACTAAGTAAATGTTATGATGTAGTCTTGGAGGAAAGAGGGGAAGTCCCAAAGTTCCTTAACATTCAACAATTGGCTAATTTTTATAATGCAAGGATCATCTAGAGTCCCCAATTGATATCCATAGTGGATTCATTCAACATCTTTGAAGTCTCAAGAGGAAGGGATTTGTGGATGGAAGAATCTAGTGCACCAAGGTAGGTGAGGATGAAATCATCATCCTAGCACTGAATAGTGTTAATGGTAGGAAAGTCATCTCCTATCATCTTAGGATGGATTAAAGGGATGATTATGATTGACCCTTTATTTTGATAAGTTAGGGGTTTGAGGTTGATCATGTTAAAAAAAAAAATCTAGGTGGGATGATGTCATAATCCTCACATGTAGGTGAAGAAGAGGTTTGTGAATAAGGGGTGTCTTCCTCAATAATGGTGGTGGTAGGTGGTTTGGTTTGATTCTTGGTGGGTAGAATGAAACTAAGGTCATGTTTCTCAAGAGTATTTTTAGCTTCAATATAAATTAACTCATGTGGGACATGTTCATATCATCCCAAACCAAATCCTTTATAAGCACACATGTGGAGGTATGTCTTGGTAAAATTTGGTTTGTCTAGATAGGAAAAGTTAGAGGTGAATGGTCGAGGTGAATAGGAGGTGGTAGGAGCATCAAGTGGTTTTTCAATTCCCTCATAAATGAAATGGGTTTGATAGTGTGAATGTCTAAAGGAATAATGAATTCAACATTGGGATCATATCTAGGTTGGTTTTCAAGTCTCCCATACTCTTGGGGAGTAGGGAAAGTGTCAAGGGTGAGGAGGTGATATTATCCCAATGAAAGACATTCAAATGTGGATTATAAGTGGTTTTAGGTGAGGATCTTATTTGAGGGTATGAATGATCAAGTTGATGCCTTATTGGTAGAAGAAGGCATGAATCCCTCCTTCATGGTGGAGGTCTTGTCTTTGGTTAAGGAGGGTATGCTAGATGGGGGTAGGAGGACATCATTGGGTTGGTAGGTTATGTTACATGTTGAGAAGGGATTTGGGTTAGCTTAGATGGTGATGAGCTATCCTTCATGCTCAAATTTAATGCAATGATGAAGGGTAAAGAGGCCACAACCCATGGAGTGAATCTAAGGTTGCCCTAGTAAAACATTATATTGGAATTCTTATTCCACTACGTAAAAGAGTTTGGGGAGCATAAGGGGTCCTAAACAGATAAGAAGGAAAATAGTTCCCAAGGTAGTGGCCATGGTATCATTGAAATATTAGAGGATGGCTAAGGTTTTAGACATGGCATAGTCTGGTAGGTTGAGTTGGTTATAGGAGTGAGAGGAGAGTATATTAATACAAGCTACTCCATCAATCATGACCCATTTGATGTGAGTTTGGTTAATGTAAGTAGTAATAAATAAAGGGGGATATAGGTCATTGGGATGGATAGAAGGTATTTCCTAATCTTTGAAGGTGACAAGGTTAGAAATTTGGAGAGTGCCAACAAAGGATTCTAGAGTTTAAGGGTCATTAGGTTAGACCTCTACTGACTATAATGCCTCAATCATTGCTCAAAGATGATGAAGTGAAGTAGTAATTAACTCATATAATCTCATCTTCACTAGGGTCTGGTAGAGTTGTTTGATCACCACTCTCTTGATGGATTCAGAGGGGTTGGATTGGGAGGCACCTAAGATAGATACCTTGGGTTTGGATGAAGCTGAAGATGCTTGGGTAGAGTTTTGTTAGGAGGTAAAATATGGGTTGTCCATGGGATAGACACTTTGGCCTTCCCCTTATACTTCTGTTATGCTCTCATGACCACGTGGATGGTATGGATAGAGGGAGGAATTAGGGTAGAAGATTTGTTTGGTTCTTTATCACTTTGAGGTGAGAGTGGGGGAATAGGTATGTTTTAGATAGTGTTGTTAGTTGTTGGATTGGTAATGGGACTATGGGAGGTTCTTATAGTAATAGATCATACTCATCATAGAGATAATGGATAATGGTTTTGAGATCTTTGCAATTCTCTATGTCATGGCCTAGTGTCCTATGATAGGAACACACTTGGTTGCCATTATACCAGATGGGTTTTGAACCAAGAAGGTCAAAAGGTCTGATAGAAGGTAAGGTCAAGGAAGAAGCATGTAATAACCTTTTGAAAATGGTAGAGTAGGACTCAAATCAAGGTGGAGAGGGTTTAGGGGTTTTGGTCTTGGTCTTGGTTGGTAAGGTGGAAGTCCTTTTATGAGTAGGTTAGGTGATAGAAGTTTTGGATAAGGTTGAGATCTTAGTTAATAGTTTGCTTTTTAGTAAGGTGGTGATTGGTAAAATAGAGGTAGGGGGTTTTGATGGTTAGATGAAGATAGGTTTGTTAAAAATAAAGTGTATCAGTGTTACTAGCAGTGGTGTTTGGGTCTTGGTTGGGATGGTTGGCTTCCTAATCAAAGTGGAGGGATGAGGCCCCAAAAAGAGGGCAAGGTTGAAGGAGATAGAAGTTTGGCTCTCTAGCCTTTTGTTGGCTTCACTTCCTTAGTTGATTTAGTTTGGAATTTGGTTATTATGTTTGGTGAGGTAAGCTCCATTTTCATATATGGGTGGTTAAGTCTTTGTGTAGGGAAGGTGCCAAGATTTTTGGTTGTTTTGGTCAGTTTGGTTGGGGGAGGTGATTTGGCTATTTGCGGTGTAGGTACCAATTATGGTTGAGGAATTTTTGGGTTGGTATAGGTTTTTATTAGTTTGGTTGGTAAGATAAGGGTTTGGATAATAGGAGTTGTGGGTTGGTTTGCTAAAGGTATGATTAGAGGTTCCTACTTGGAGATGTAATGGAGCCCTAATTACTACCAAAGGTGGCTCAATCCATGTTAGGGTTGGAAATAAATTTCAATTTATGAAATAACCTAGAGAATGGTTTGTAGATTGGTTTTATTCCCTAGATAATGGACTTGAAAGATAGGCCCATAAGTTGAGAAAGGGGAATGGTGGCCTCATCCTTTTCCTTAATAAAAAGATGCAAGATTTGGATGGATGACTCTTCTGTGGTATGGGCAAACATGATGGATTACACTTTTGGAATGATCTCCAAAGGGGTAGTAAATTGCTTGATAATTAAGGGAGAAGGTAAAATGGGTGTTTGTTCTAGTATGTCAATTGAAGGAAGGGTTGATGGCTCCACTACCTAAATAAGTGGAGGAGAAAGGGGTGTTTCCTTAGTTTAGGTCTCTAAAAGAGGAGAAGGTAACTCCACTACCTCAATAATTGGAGAGGGTGAAGAATAGGTAAATTTGGTGGTAGGTCCTTCATCAATGAGTGTGATAAGAACCATGTTAATAGTATGGGCATCATGATAACACTCAACCTTGTTTCACTAATTTTTGGTAGGCACTTGATTGGGTAAAGGTTACCTAAAGATGTTAAGGGCTTAGTTTTGAGGTGAATTGGGGTTATCCAACACAAGTTCCCCCTTCTTAGTGAGAGATTAGACAATGATCTTGAAGGTCTTACACCTAGTAATGTCATGACAAACTACTTGATAGAAAGCACATAGATCATTCTGATTGTACCAACTAGGTACAAGATGAGAAGAATCAAATTTATAAGGTAGTTTGATAAGAGGAATTTGTATGATGTTGGCCTTCAATAACTCCTCTAGGATTGAAGCATAAGATTCTCCAAGTGGAATAAATTGCATTTAGGTGTTCTTATTTTCATTTCTCATATTTTTCTTTGATGAGGTAGAGGAATTCAGTTAGTTGATAAATGGTGAAGAAGCAGATTTAAGGATAACCACATTCATAGTTCCTTTAATTTTGGTCTTGATATAATGATGGAGCCTATTTTGTAAGAGGTTTTGTAGGCCCCTTGTGTTATATCAGATGGCTTTTGAACATGTAGTGTAGAATAAATGTACTTGGAACATGCACGAGCAAAAAATTCTATCAATTTAGGTTAGGGTAAGGAGAAGAAAAGCTGATTGATTAATCTCCCCCAATGAGCTAAAAAATTAGTGATAGATTCATCATCAAATTACTAGATAGAGTAGAGGTTAGTTATGGAAACCTTCTTATAGATATTTATTGAAAATTGATCCAAGAATGTTTGGGCCAACTAGGTGAAGGAGAATAAAGAGTGTTTGGTTATAGAACTATATTAGTCTAATGTTGGAATGGATAGGGACATGGGGAATGAATGAATAAGGAGGGCATAATCATAGGAAATCAAATAACATACATGCATAAATTCCCTAAGGTGTTATTGTGGATCCTGCTTACTTTGAAACTTGGAGAACTTATGGAGCTCCCATCAAGGAGGAAGATATGGCCTGATAGGGATGGATGGGTGGATGGGTTCATTATAGATCTAATCATATGATAAGATGTTTTGATCTCTAGAAATGGATGACTTTAGGGTAATCATCTTATCCATGAACATCTTCATGAGGTATGCTTAGGGTTGTGCACCCAAAAGGTTGTAAGGTGTATATTATTGTGGTGGTTGGGTAACATACTAATAATTGGTTGGAGGTTGAGAAGCTACCACATATTGGTATGTGGATACTGGTGGTTGGGTGGAAGCTATGTAGGGGTAGGTGGATGTAGGTGGTTGGGTAGTAGGTAGATTTACATGCCCTAATGGGTGAGGGATGTAACCTAGGGTTTGGTGTAATGGGCACCTATAGGGTAGGATAGATGGTTATATTAGTGACCAAAGTAAATGTGGTGACCCTTGTGGTGAATGGTGGTAAGGTAGAAGGTATAGGTAGCATAATATTTTGAAGTGGGGTAGTGGTTAGCACATTAGAGGTAATCGATGGAATGTTGGCAATGCCAGAGGTACTTCATCCCATGATGAGGGGAGTATAGGTGGCTATTGGTTGGGTTGTTCCTAAGGTAGAGGAGTTGTTGGTTGGGGTAGAAGGTATAAGTGTGTTTGTAGGTTGGGCAGGTTAGTTTTTTACAGTATTATTGGATGAAGAGGCTTGGGTAGCCAATAATTGGGTGTTGACAATCTAAATATAAGTGTTTCCCATGAGTTGGGAAGGCATGCCATAAGGTGGTTCCATAGGAAAAATTAAAGTAGGGGTACAGTAAGGCATGGTGTTAAGGTAATGTTACAGGGCCATAAGATTGTTATCTAAGAAGGTGGAAAAGTTTGTGTCTCCTTAGGGAACTTCCCAAGGGAAAAGAGGAATTTCTAAGGGATGAGGGGATTCTTTTTTTTTATAAATGTAGTCCATGGTTGAGGAGGTAGAAGAGTCCAATTGGTTTGGTGATGGGTTTTGCTCTGCTAGATTCTTTTGATGTTGGCAGGTTAGAACCATCTAAGGTAAGGGAGAGAAAATGCACAAACAATATCACCACTCAAATAGAGAGAAGATAAGAAATGATCAAGAAAATAAATCCCACTCTAAAAAATATGTTAAGTCCTAATGGTTACTTTAGTTCTCTCTTTTTTATTAAGCTTTAAGTTTTCAATAAATTATGTGATTAAAATCGGATTATAGAGTAGGTACTAAAAAAGAAGTCTATGGTTAGTTTCAAGTTGTTCAAGCTCTCAAAAAGAATCCATATTATGAATTAATACATTTCTTGGTATTGGGGCCTACCACCTCACTTAACACACCATAATGATAAGGGTTCCATGTTCTTAGCCAATATATACCAATTTCTAGAGTTTATACTCAACTAGAGAGCTAAGTTGGTTCTCCCCTTGGTAATGACCTCCAAGTAAGATTGTTGGGAAAGGGTAAGGTGACTACTAGGTGATGAAATATTATTTAAGACTTGTCTCAAGTTTTTTTGATGTTTAATTGATGAAGGTGGTTTGGTTTAGTGTTTGAAATAAAAGTGATGCTATGATCAAATTACATTCCCTTAAGTTAAATTGTGTGAGCTAAACTTGCAAGCAATTGATGTATGTACTTAATTTTAGGCCCAAAATAATTTTTTGATTTTTTTATGAGAATATAATAGAGAGAATAATATATAGATGCAAATAAAATAAACACAAGTTAAGACACAAGGGTCCCACCAAGCATGCCAAAATGTTTCAATAAATTTTAGATTATATTTTGAGAAGGGAAGAAGAAGAAACTAAAAACATGTATGGTTGAAAAACCTATTTGGTTGTGCATGTATTGAATCAAATGATTGTGAATAAATCCTATTTATCTTGGTAAGATGACCTAAAAATAATAAATCACTAAATCAAATGGTTAGTTAGATATATAGTTGGGTGGATTGCCTAGCGATAGCTAGATCTCAGAAGCAAGAGCTTCCTCAGGGGCTATCAATCCATGCATTTTATAAAATTAAGTTTATAAACATAATGATAAAGTAATTTCATCAATAATAAAAAGGTATTTAAAGTGAACACAAGAAATTATTGATAAATAAATAGACTACAAATGACTAATATAGAAATAAACAAGTCAACACTAGTGTTAAATGGGTCAAGTGTGTTTCAAAAAATAGGATAGGGACCTATGAATAAATAAGGACATAGAAAATTAGATTTAGTTTGGGGTAAGAAGGTGAAAATAACTTATTTTTATTTCCTACCATAGTGACCATCAATAGTTATAGTGACCATCAATGGTTAAGGTGACCATGATGGTTGGACAGACTGTCAGTAATTGAGACAACCATCAATGGTTACTATGTGTTGACTGTAGGTGATAAAGGGATGATTGAAAAGATCACAAAGTTGGATTCTAAGAGATGGGTTGGTGTTGGGTTAAATTCAAAATATAAATAAAGTAAATTAGTATTAAGAAACAAGTACTTATCTTGCTAGAGGTTGATCTAGTAAAGGGTTGAGGTTGCCATGTTGGTAGATTCTAACATGATTTTGATGGAGTAACGGTACTCAATGCTTTGGCAAGTATTAGTGACAACTTGGCTCTTTGACATGATGGATTAATCACTATATTGTTGATGATGATTGACCTATAAAAAAGAAACTTTGGATGCAAAAGTTCTTGATAATAATTGTAGATGATTTTCACCTCCTTGCTCTTCTCTTCTTATGGGAAAGGAAGGAGAGGTGCAATAAGATGTGAAGTAGTATTTCTAATTATAACTCATGAATGTAATGGTTTTCATATTGACCAAGAAAATTTATATTTATAAAATTAAGGTGAAGTGGTTTACATGTTATTGGTTAAGGATGCATACCCTAACCATCGGTGATCAAGGGTAAAGGGTGAAGATGGATAAAAGGGTTGGTTACCCATGTAGTCAATACTGACTTAGGTCAAGCTTAGTTACTCATCAAAAGGTGAAACTAGTCTAAACGGAGTTTAAAGGTGGTCCAGGGGTGTTTTAATGTTCAGAATCATGGTGTGAGGATTTTTGATGTCTACACATGGCTATTGTCAGTGGCATTTTTCTACTTAATAAGAGTGGGAGGCTATGTCCCATTGGTCTCCTAGATGTGATTGGAGACATTATGGAGATGGGTGAGATATTTTCATTGGGTTAATGTCTGTTATCACATTTATATCATGATTTACATCATTTAGTATATTCAGGTTGGATAGAGATTGGCTCATCCACACTACTACAGGTTTGGTGTTGGGAACACATTGTGATAGAGAGGTGAGTTGGACATATGAGCATATAATATAATGATGATCCATTGGAATATGGATGGCACATGATTAATAGGACATGTAGATCACATTTAGGATATTTAGAGTTCTACAAAAGGACTATTGATGAGCTAGGTGATGACTAGATCACTTGGAGGACTTACAAGGAGATTGTGTTTTAGTGGCCACATGAGGATATTCACATGGACTACATGATGAAATCTTATTACATCATCTAGAGGAATGAATATATCATAGATAGATATCAATTAGATTAGGATATAAGACAATTTTGTGTGAGGTAGCATATACCAGCTAGACCACATATTTTTACATGGTCAGTGAGAGAGGGATCTTAGTGGGGTATGACCATTGACCTAACCATAATCAATCATAGTTTAACACAATTATAGACTATTATATGGAGTTATTAGAGATACATCATTGATGTTGGAGTTTTTTTTTTGTTATGCAGAGTGGTGGGATCGATAGAGACCTATGAGATTGACTATTCCATACACACCACTATGGATGTGGAGCTAGAGGTTGGTGGTAGGCTTGAGTAAATAGCCATGAGGTACAAGTTTGGGAGCTTAGATTAAGAGGGTTATTATAGGAGATAAAGGATGATCATGAGAATGAGGCAAAGGATGTACTATGGAGTATATCAAGGTACATGATGTGAAAGTTAAAGATATGGAAGATATTGATATTTTACATGATGTAGGGGCTAACATTGATATTAGTACAGGGACAAACTTAGATACAGAGTAGAGGGTTAGAGGGGAGACCCTAGTGATAGAGGTAAAAAGTGAGGATGATAGAGAGAGTGATGATGGAGTAGGACATGATGTGACTATGAAATCATCACATGACACTCAGATAGATAGAGGGGATATGGCTAGATCTTCATGCACTTTGAGATATGTAGAGAAACATGCACTAATTGATAGAATCCAAGAGGAGATTAGAGCTTAGAATAGAGAGATTGATGGTTTAGACCGGGAGGTTACCATATTATGGGTGTAGTGGATGGTAGAGGGGATCATATAGTTGAGATCAAACAATTATAATATAATATGGATAGATTATAGGGTATTATAGATGGGATGGATGGGGATGTCATGGATATAGCATTGATTACACATGATGTAGATACCCAGATGATAGACTATATAGTGCTAACATAATGTTATAGGTAAGAGATGGATATATATCAAACTAAGCTAGTAGAGGAGAGAGTAATACTAGATGGAGAGGGTCAAATCATCAATTTGGATAGAGTAATGAGGGCCATGGAGCATGCCAAATATTATAGGATCTTATATGAGGAGGCTATACCACATGCTCAAAGGGAACCATATTTTAGGGAGTACTATATGAGGTGGTTAACATTTACTATATATATTCAGCTAGTAGAGTCAAACATGTTAGTGGGATAGATACAATGTGTGATGGGTCCTCCATGAGACACACCATGATGTGGAGAGATATTCCAGAGACTAAACACTCTATTTGATGGATAGGCTGAGACATAGACATAAGGGCTATTTGATATATGGATTCATCAATGTATACATATTTTGATATGTACCTTTTTGTATAGACACATTTTATATATATTCATGATGATTTACTAGAATTTGTACTATATGGTGTGGACATTGATGGACTTTTTATTGGTTGACATGAACTTTATACATGATTGACATATGTATTGATATATTATAGCACTAGTTATATTTCCTACATTTGATTTATGGTAGAATGATTAAATTCTTTCAGCATATTTATTATGAATGTATGACTTATGTAATGTATGACTGAGTGATGTGTATGTATGTAGAATGTTACATAGTTGTATTTATTTTATTTCTGTTATTTGCTTTAGATTTCCAGTAGTATTTGAGCTTTAATCAACCTAATTTTTAATATAGCATAAAAGACATTAACACCAATGATATTGAATAATCATGATGAATGTTTGATGTTTTAGGCATATGAACAAAATAAAGAATAAATTGTGTATAATCAAATTACATCATGATATAGTCATAACCATGCTATATATGCATTTCAAAAAATAATCTTTGTAAACACATAGAAAATATTGATTAAAAGAATATGTGAAAATAAAATATTAATCTAAATGATTTTGAACATACACATAATGAAAATGAAATAATAATAATACAAAAATAAACAAAGAGTGACTCAAACAACAAAAAGTGATCACAATTGAAAAAGTAAAGGAAGATAAACATTGGAATGGCTAGAGATGAAATGAAGTAAAATAACCAACTTAATGGCTAAGGATAAATAAATAGATAAAAATAATGAAGTGAATGGTAAGAGATAGAAAACAAACAATACAACGATAATAAAAACAAATAATGGATGTTAAAATAAAAATTGTAAACAAAATCAATCCAAGCAAGGATTAGAAAAATTTAGCCAATAACAAGGCTAAGAACCAAACAAATGAGGGAAAAGCTGAAGGATAAGGTAGTCCATGTTGGGGAAATGGATAATGGGAAAGATGATCACTAAGATGACCCTAAATACCCCATGTCTCTAATTGTTGCATACATAATCCTCCTTAGACAAATTCTATGTGGGGATATTAGGTTAGATGTAGTTAACCCAATATGGGAAATGATGAGAAAGTAGATTATTTATGAATCATTTTTGAGTGTTTGATGAAAAGGGTATGCAATTGGCCCACCTAAGAATGAGTGAATGACATGGAAGATAGTTTAAGATGGTAGATATGTTGAGATTGGTGTTTTTGTAATGTTTTTATGTTGTTTTTGATTTTTGTATTTTTGGAGATTTTTGAAATAAGGAAAATAACTGATGTTTTTCCACTATCATGAGAAATAATGTAGGTTAACATATAATAACAAAAACCTTGAAATTTAGCATGTTATAGGACAAATGATTAACAATTGATAAGATGATAAACTTGGGAATATACAATGGATGACTAAAAAGTGATGCCCCCAAGTAACTAGGGTAAGTATAAACAATGGTTTACACATGGTGAGATTTTTTATATAAAGTGAAGTAACATGATGGATATACACAAAACTTTTGAAGATACCCTTGATCAATTATTTTGTAAATTATGACCAATTTTTTTGTGTACATAATATATAATTTTTAATTTGTACCCATAGGATGAACTAAAGTAGTATGATGGTGAAAAATAAAAATTGTAGTTAACAGAGAAGGGTGATATAGTCCTTATGGGCAAAGGAAAAAAACATAAATCTTTCTAAACTTACAAAATACTACCTTTTTTGGATGCATCTAGGGAGAACTAGCTCTGATAAAGTTAGCTAATGGGATAAAGTCTACCCTTTTTAGCATAAACATATACATAATCTATTTGAAGAGATATTTATTTGGACATATTTTGATTTTATTTGATTTATGACCCCATACATGTAATCTCATGTGACTAGGAAGACACATGGGATTATCACCAAATATTATATATAGGTGAGTAAGGGTATCTCTCCCTAAGGCTAATCTTACGTAGCTAGTGAGATTCAAAGGTTCAACATCGAAATCAATGAAGGGTGAGAGATGATTTTATTTTTATAATTTTTAAATAAGGATGTCATCTTTATACATGAGGATTTTATTCCAAATCTCATCCTCATGTGACTAGTAAGATGTAAGGGATTATCACCGAAGACCAAGATAGGCAAGTAAAATTACCCTATTTCTTTTTGTAGCATGTTTAATGTTTTTTGCTAGAAAGGGAATTGTAAGAGGAGACTTTGTCATGGATAATAATATAGAATAGTCCATGGGCTAGTATGTTCTAAGTCTAGTAAATAAATGTAGGAAAAAGAGATTTATTCTACTCATAAGAACTAGGGCAAGGACTAATGTATTGTTAATTTTGAAAATGTCTTTCTTGAGATAATATGGTTATATGAACAAGTGAAATGATATGATAGGTTGTAATTTAAAATATTTGTGTTATGAAAACTAACAACTAAACAATCATAAAACACAACCTTTGATGTACAAGACAAAAAAATGTAAATAATGAAAAATGCAATGCAGTGATGACAACATCAGTGTAAACAAGTTGCCCCTAAGTATCAAGGGACTTGTAAATAATTACTTATTTTTTTGATTTTATATATATATATATATATATATATATATATTTAATTTATTGGAATTTGTACCTAATGAAAGGTCACAAGATGCATAAGTTTCCCATTTCTCTAACTTTCTATCCCATGCCAACTCTAGATAATCTTTGTTGTTTTGACTTGATTTCCTCTTCAATTTCTATTTTAGTTTTATTATTTAATTTGAATAATACTTGACCAGGATGAGGTTGTTCAGACCACAAAGAGATATTAGCAAACCATCCAAAATGTCATTATCTATTGGGGAATCCTTATTGAATGAATATATCTAGATATAAGTTTCTTTGGCAAGATTTTGTGGTAATTTTGGTAATTCTTTGGAAAACATAAGTATCAAATAGATATACATTGATACGTTTAATATTAAAGTTTATATCTACAAACCTTCTAAGATTATTTTGAATCATCATAGAATATGGTTGACTTTCTCTATAATGGATAAAATAAATGTTGTTAAAGAGTATCAAGCATTAGGGACTACTGAGCTCTCCATATGTACAAAAACCAATATCTCTTACCCAACCACTACTGACTAACCACCAAATACTAAAAAATTCAAAATAAGATAAATTTGTATTAACAATCCTTAATTCCTTCAAAAACACATAGTGTTCAAAAATTTTATGATGTGTATTGAAATTAATCTCAAAATCATGATCCAACTCATTATAATGCCATTCTACTAGTTTAGCATAATAAGTGTGAAACATGGGAGTTAAGATTATTTCTTGGATTATAATCGGGAGATCATTCATGTTGTTTCTCTCTTAGTTGACTTGATGTTTTCATTTTTTTTGGTATCATTGTCATCAAGTAACAAGGAACTAATTTTTTCATATATTGGTGTATTTTGATTGCTTTTTGGAGCTTCAAGAATTTTTTTGTGAAGTATCATTTCTCCAAATGGGATGTTTTCATTGATTTTTATTGATGTTATAATTGATATGTTTCCATGGGATAATTCCAACAAGGTTTGTTTCTATGGATTCCAATTGACATGTGCAGGTAGTGTGATGTTAATGGTAAAAATAAGAATAGTGTTTATGGAAATGGAACATACCACTTTGATGTTACTGAGAGAATTTGTATTGATGCTAGATGAAGCTTCTTCCTTACCTATAACATTATCACTAACATTTTAAAACTTTTCTAATGATAAAGATATCATTGGGACTAAAGTGTATGTTGATGTTAATGATGAACCTTCTTTTAGTCCCAAAATAAATTGTTTATATGATTTTGATAATAAATTTAGTCTTGATTTGGATGTAGACATAAAGAAGGCATGTTGAAGTGATTTATTGCCAATTTTTTTTTCATTGATCACTTAGAAATGTTGGATTTAAGATGAAGAGATTTCTAGAAATGTGGAGTCTTGTATATTGGACTGAAGGTGTATGATGATTAGATGATGGGTAGAATAAATGATGTTTGGGTCAAGATAGGATGTTTGTCAAAAATGGGTATTTGATTATAAATAGTTGTTTGGTTGACAATGGATTGAAGACTATTATTTTGGTTTAGAAATGATATGGATTGATTAGGCTCATAAGAGACATATTGACATACCCTAAAATTAATATTTCCAAATGCAAATAGATACAGAATCATTTTGATGTACTCTACATCAGCTAACTCTTGGCTAGTGTAGTGAGGGATGTTGGAATTATAACTAGTGGATGGGAAACTTGATTGATTTTGGAAGATATGGTCACTAGTGATATAATGATTCTATTATGGAAATTTTTGGTATTCAATATTAATAAAATTTATTTAGGAAGTGGCTTGATTTTGGAATGATGGGTTTGTTATATTTATGTTGAAAGTGGAATTATTTAGATTTTATGAATTTGTGAAAGTATGGGGATTTGTGAATAAATTTGATTTCAAGTTTTGGGATGAATTGGATGTAAAATCAAATGGTTGATTTTGATGATTATGTAAAGGTTGATTTTGATGGGTATATGAGTTGAAAGATTGATTTCAATGGAACATAGTTGGATTTGACTGAATCAAAGTTTTTTGTGAATATATTGTGGTTCATATAAATATCAGAAAGTGGTGGTGAAGGTGAACCAAAATCTTGATTTATATTAATGTTAATATTATAACCATATGGATATATGAACATATTTTTATTTGTATTTTGTATCATTTTATATATGGATGGTGTAGGATTAGGAGAAAAATTTAGATAATTTTGGCTATCATAGCCTAAAAATTAATTCGATGTTATCCCTGAAGTAAAATTATGGTTTTGTTCCATTGGTGAACATAAATAAGTATTCAAGTTTGGAATTTATCGATTGATGTTTGGGTAGAATTTATTGGTTGGGAAACTTGAATAATTACTCATGTTTGGATTTGATTGATTGATATTTGAGTTTGAATACATATTCCAACTCTGATTTAGATTTATTGGATGTTTGATTTTAAATTGATTAAAATATGTGTTTGAATCAAAATTGGTTGGATGTAACCCCATGTTATAACATGGATTATTTGTATTGTAATTTTTGATGTAATTTATCTAGTTGTGGTTCCAAGATGCCATGATTCTTACAATTGATGATATTGCCAAGGAAAAACAATAAAGTATAAAATATTAGAGTGATCAAAAGTTTGATTGTCAATTAAATTATTTTAAAAATAAAGACACATGGAAAACAATGGAAAATAACAAAAAAATCCTATTATAAATAGTTAATAAATTGCACATATTGGGTGAAAAAATAGGATAAGTAGGGTCATGAACAATTATTGGGCCTTCTGATGTCACTGACTCATCCATGATTTCATCTACAACCTAATTTTTTAAGTCACTAACCATGGAGGATCCTATCATTTCCATGCCCTATTGAGTCTAATTTATAGGGTGAGTGAAAGGTAGCTTCTTAATGTTAATCACTAATCGATGCACCAAAGTTGAATGACAAAAGAGGTTATCCTTGGATTAAGGCTTAAACAAACTTATCTAGGGGGAAACCATGAAAGAAATAGATAAAGTAGATGTACCCTATTGGGTCTTATTCTAAAGTTCCCAACATATTCATAGGGGTCTCAATGTGTTGATAATAAGTGATATCATATTTTGAGGCAGTTGTTGAAACCTTAGGTATTGGAGCATGAAATCTCATCACATCATGGTGTGATTAAAACACAAAACTACTTAAGTAATTGAAATAAATGGATCTTGATTTATATACCCCATCAATGAATGGGGATTGTCCTACTATGTGGTGGTGAAATACATGGTCAATAGATCCCCTACAAAAAAATTAAGTATCCATTTCTAATTTTTATGTATCATCACCAATGTGATGTCAAGGAAAGAGCATACATAGGCACTACTTATGTAATACAAAAATTATGAAAATGTTTTCTATTCTCGAGTATCGACACCAATATGACACCAATAGAAGATCATATACAATTTCCATAATCATGAATAGAATGTTGAAACAAAATCTGATGTAATTACTAAAAACTTTGAAATCAAAATTGAAAGTGTTAGTAAAAAAAATTGGAGATTTATTTATCTTTTTTGTTGATTATCTTTGAAAATCATTATGAAAATAAGTTGTTATAATGTTTAATTAGGCTTTGAGCAAGGAAAAATAAAATATAACAAGGGAAAACCAAAAAAACAAAGTGAAAAACACCTTTCTATAAGTAAATCATAGTTACATAGAAAGTCAAGAAAAGTGAAATTATGACAAAATCAACATAGGAAAAGATAGAATATTGAAAGTAGAAAACAAATAGACCCATGCTTATATAATTATTTTACTACCTAAAATGATGAATTCACTACCTATAGAGATGAATTCATTAATATAAATGAGGAATTCATTATTGAAAATGATGATTTTGCTACCAAAAAGGATGATTTCACTACTAAGAATGATGAAAACTTTTTTTCAAAATGAATTCTCTATTGAACCTATAGATAGAATAGAAAACATATTAAGGGACTAACGAAATAATTTTGTTATGAAATTTAACAAGTTTGCTACTAAAAAACATAATTTCACTATTGATACTTGTAAATTTGTTGTTATGTAGTGGGCACATACAACCTAACATAAATTACCTAAGAATAACCTGTAGCTTATACCAAAACTCAAAAATACAATATTAAATTCATGTGCAAATACAAACAACAAAAACCAAATGAGAATTTATATTTAAATAAAAATATGATGAATAAAAGAGGAAAAAGATGAGGGAAGGTCTAATCGGGCATGCCAAAAATGTGTGAACTAAATTTATAAGTGATAAGAAACAAACTAGTCTTAATCTAAGATAAATTTTACCTAAGCTATGGTAAAAAATAAATAAAATATAAAACACAAAATTTATGCTTTAAATGTGAAAGATTTCTCCATGAATCAATTACATGTTTTTAGAGATATCAAACTAGTTATCCAGCAAGTAAAATGTAAAAGTGCTACCAAGAATCCATTTTTGAAGTCCTATAAGCATAGAGTATGAGACCTTTTTGAATATTTTGAGGCCTTCAACATCCAATCAGTTCCAAGGGAGGAGAATCAACATGATAATAGGTTAGGTATAATGGGAGATTAATTTGACATCCCTAATGATTTCAAAAGCTCAAAAACTTAGCCACATATCAAGGTGGTAGTAAGGCCATCAATACCAGATAATGATGCCAATTGGAAAGTTTTGAGTGTGATAAGAAAATAACATGTTTCCTTCAATAATAAGCTGATTATTTTATAAAAACAAGGCTAATTTCATCACGAATATGTAGATCAAATTATACAGTTAAGGTCTAACAAGATTCCCAAAGGGATGGTAACTCTTGAGAACATATTCAATGAGAGTGATCAAATGATAAATGATAAATTGAGCATGTATACCAATGAAGAACATCATGAGAGAGTGGTTATCTTCAAATAAAATATTCTTAATCTTGGAAAGGTATGTAGTTTAGATAAGAGAGTTGCATTTGTTGAGTTATGTAGAAATGTTTTTGATGTCTTTGCTTGGGAATATAGTGATCTTAAGGGGTTTAATCCTAAATTATCCAAAAATACTATGGAACTTGATTCAAATGATAAGATTTTAAGAAAAATATAAATGCATGTCAATCCTAAAGTTTAGATGGTAATGAGAAAAGAGATAACCAAGTTGATATAATCAAGAATCATATTCCCTATCAAGCAGTCTTCATGGGTTTCTAACCTAATTCCTATGAGAAATAATAGTGGAAAGATTATATTATGTGTGGATTTTAGAGATTTAAATAGGGTGTCATTAAAATATCATTATCCATTACCATCCATGGAGCAAATTCTTCAAGTGGTTGTAGGTTTGAAATGCTTCTCTCTCTTGGATGGCTACTTAGGTTATAACTAAGTCTTGGTAAAGGAAGAAGATGAATATAAGATAGATTTTAATACTAAATAAGGAACATGTACCTATAATATAATTCCATTTGGGATGTCTAATTCAGGGGATACATTTTAAAGAGACATGGATATGGATTTTCAAGGTTTGATCAATCAAATGGTGCTAATCTATCTTGATCACATAACAGTTTTTTCAAAGAATGCTAGTGATCACCTAACTCATCTTAAAATGATTTTGGAAAGGTGTAGACAATATGGGATCTCTATAAACCCCAAGATTTTTTTTTTTAGCTTTTGATGGTAAGTTATTATGCCACATTATCTCCAAGGATAGGCTTTCTATATATCCTAAAAAGGTGAGTGTTATATTGGCTTCATATTTACCCAATCATAAGAAAGTTTTGAAAAGTTTTATTTGGAAAATAATTTTTTTATAAGGTTCATACTTGGTTTTCATAACCTTTTGAATCATATTAAATCCATGTTGATGAAGGGCTAAGCCTTTGTTTGTACTAAAGAAGGAAAAAATAATTTTGAGGCCATTATGCAAGCCAATGCACAAACACCAAAGTTGATCAATCCTAATTTCCCAAAGTATTTATTCTTGTATTCTTTTGATAATCTTGACACAATTTCATACATGTTAATGCAAAATAATAGTGAAGGTCTTGAGTAGCCTATTGCCTTGTTTAGTCAAGGGCTAGAAGAGTATGAAGAGAGATACACCTTCATTGAGAAGTAAGTGTGAGAAATAATAAGGAGCCTTAATAATTTTATGCATATTATTTTTAACAACAATATTCATGTCATGGTGACCCACTTAATCATAAGATACTTATTTTTAAACAAGTATTTGAATGATAAAAGGATTGGATAGATAACCAAAGTCATAGAGTATGACATAGAGATCAAAGATACTAAGTTGGTAATAGGAGGAGGTTTATATGAACACTTAGAAATAGACATTCAAGAATAAAAAATGTATTTTTTGGCATTATAATATGATCCTAATGTATTTTCACCTTCACTCTTTCAAAATTGGACATATGATATGGTAAGATGTCTTCAAATAGATGAGTGTCTTATAGGTTTGGATAGAGCAAAGAGAAGATACTTTAGATTGTAGTCCATACCATATGTTCTTTTGAATTGAGTTATATTTAGAATTGATCTTAATGGCATGTTATTGAGGTGTCTTGAAATTGATCAGATTGATAAACTATTGGAAAAATTCCATGATGGACCAACTATAAGTAACTTTGCACCTAAAACCATAGTAGCAAAATTAATGAGGGATGGGTACTATTGGCATAGCTTGTTTAAAGTTTGTATTTTTATAGGTAAACAAAGGCTTGAAAACATTCCTCTTAATCCTATCCAAGTGGATTATCCATTCATGTAATGGGGTGTTGATTTCATTGGCATGATAAATCCACATTCAAGTAATATCCATAAATAGGTGCTTAGAGCCACTTATTATTTCACAAGGTGGTTGGAAGTAATAACTCTCAATGAGGATAATGAAAAATCATTTCTTGACTTATATGAAGTCCTAGTGACCAGATTTGGAGTTCCTTCAATATATATTTTTTTTATAATGCATTGGCATTTATTGGTGTAAAAATAATTGAGTGGGATCTCAATCATGGTATCTATCTAATTTATTATAATTAATACCCTCAATGGAATGGAATATTTGAGTTCACTAATAAGAAATTGATAATAATAATTAAGATAACAAAATAAGACAATAAAAGATCTTATCACACCAAGTTGAGGATAGCTCTATGGGCTAATAGGATTACCCCCAAAAAAGTTGTTGGAAACTCACCCTACATATTTGTCTATGAGAAAGAGGAAAATCTACCTATTTATATCAAATTAATAGCCCTTAAGTTGGATCATCGACTTGAGATGATGGAGAGTGATCCTATGGAGATAATATTTACATAATGAATGGCCACAGAGGAGATAATAAATCATGTTATGCATACCATGGAGTACAACCAAGCCCATGTGAAGAAGACCTTTGATAAGAGGTTTATCTTAAGATAATATTAAGAGGGATATATTTTATTGAATTGGGATGAAGATAGGGACAAACATAGTAAGTATATAAAATTTGATACATTGTGGACTGGGCCTTATGTTGTCATTCATTGCAAAGAACATAATGCCTTTCAACTTGAAAATATTGATGGAGAAGAGTTGAGTATTCCAGTCAATGGGATACATATGAACATACTAATAATGTTAGATATGTAATTTTTTACATATTAGAGTGTGTTTTTTATTTTCCTAAGTGCTTAGTGAACATGTTTGTTTGCTTTTATTATTTTCCTTCCTCCAAGTGTCTTATGACACATGTGTGTGTGTGGTGTGTGTTTTGAGTTAGTTTAGTTTCAGTCTATTTCAAGTCTATTGTTAAGTCTAAATTTTAGTTGGTCTTTAAGTCAAGTATAATTCATGACCCCATATCCCAATGTATTGTCAAGGCCACTAGTCTAGATGCATAACAAGCATGCAATCCCAAGAGGTCACTAAATATGTTATCCAAAGCTGGCCACCATGAATGAGAATCATTCAAAATGTTTATGTACTTGATATTAACTTTGTTGATATCCATAATAAAGGTATTTTATTTGTCATTAATGGTCTAATATTATATGTGGTGTATTTTTATTGGAAGCTTAAAAAGCCTTCTAGGATGGTCTAGTTAGTTTCAGGGTCAAGTCACTTAGTCTTGTCATCAAATGGTCATTCATTATAAGTCAACTTTATGTATTTATCATTGATTAAAGTAAGTTTTAAAAATTTAAGGTTAAGTGTAAAGTCAAGTCAATATTGAATCATGTTCAAGGAGGCAAGGTGATGACCCTTTCAAGAATAATTATGATGTAATCTAAACAAATTGACTGAGAAGCATAACTAGTAAGTTAATCACATTATATTTTAAATTAATTTGGAGATATTTAGGTAGTTTTGATAAATATTAAGTTATTTAATTTACTTTAGTCTCATTGTATACTCTAATTTTGGGATGATACTTGCTAGGAAAGAGTAAATGTGAAGTTTTTATCATTGGATATGGGTATTTTAAAGTCATCTAATAAGTATATAATGACATGATGTTTTTACTATCCTTACATATTCTCCAAATGTCTTAAACAACTATTTTTCAATGTTGGAATCTCATTGTAATTCCCATTCATCATTTTTAATTTCAAAATGAGGAGATATTAAAATATTTTCAGGAAAGAAGAAGTGGGAAATTTTTTTTCATGCTCATCTTCCTCTGTATAGGTCAAGAAAAGCTACATAATTACCTTGTTCTTCATCTCTAGTATTTTCAAAAGGTGGAACAGGTATATTATTTAAGAAACCAAGATTTTTAAGGTCTTTCATATAGGTTATCCATTAATTAGCAATGTAAAAAATACTCCAAGGATCCTCCTAGTCTCTTTAGACCTAAATCCATGAAAAAAGTGGAGTTGCAGAGCCAAACAAGGACAAAACCTCCTTTTCTCCATCACATTTCTTAGCAACCTCAAAAGGTCAACCAATTTTTGGATGGTACATAGAGGAGAGAAAAATATGGATCCCAATCTCTTATGTAGAGGAGGTGACCCTAATTACCTTCCACTTTTTTACATTGGTTGTCTAGTTAATCTCTTAAACTTTACGAACAATGGTTAAGAAGTTAAGGGTGTAGAAAGAGGACTCAAAAACCCATTAGGACCAGTTTTCTCTTGATACAGAGTTTTGAAGTTTAATAAATTTAGGAAAATGATTGTATAAGGTATATTAAACACTCTTTGGACCTTGTAACAGCATATCTCATTAAGGTTCTTCATTTTTATTTTTGGATTAATACTCAAATAGTCTTGATTTGTTAGTCTAAACATGACAATCACATTTTGAAATAGATGTGAAGTGTTTTGGTGAATGAAATGAATGAAAATAGGTATTTATAATTTTATATAACTTAATTATGTCCCATAAAACCCTTTAAAATCACCATTGAATTAAATTCAATAAAAGCAGATAATTATGCATGCATAGTTGAGCTATTTAAACTAGCAAACATGGTTGAGATAACCCTTATCAAATATGGGTGTGTTTTCATTATTTGAGACCCTTGAATGGAAATTAATAGCTTCACATGGAATTTAATATCATTAATATGATGATATTAAATATTTCAATCCCTATGAGTCAAGGGTTCTATTCCTTTCTCTAGGCCAAGTTTAAAAGATGATTTGTGAACCTATAGGTTTGTAAACCTGTAGGTCAATATTGGTAGTAAATGATTTCAATGGGAGTGTATATGGAATATTTAAGGAATTATATAATGTTATATTTACATTTTACATATTATATGGAATACTTGAGATCCAAACTACTCATTCCAACAATGAAAGGATGAGGCCCAAGAGCATACAAGGCATGCATAGTTTGTGCTTCTATAGGAAAATAACATGCATAGTGTCTTAGTAAACTTAAAGGTTATCCTATAAAGGATATACATGAGTTATAAAATCACTATAATCATACATTTATATTCAAACCCTAACTTATCTTCCCTCATGAGATGTACTCCATGGTTACAAGATTGTGTACACTAAATGGACTAGAAAAGGTAGATGTGTGCATGAGACTTGGGTGGTGAGAATTTAAAGAAGAGTGTAGAAGTTATAGAATAGGTGTAAATAATTTCAAGGATTCCTTATTGTAAATATATCATGAAATAATATCCATTTTAAATTTCAAATAGACTATGTGAACCTAACAAATGGATTGTGTGTGCAGAAAGAGGATTGTGAAGGTTTTCAAATAGACATCTAAGATAATTTGAACCAATTAGAAAGATGGAGAGGATGAAAAAAAAAGTAAATTTTCCCATAGTTTCATTATTATCTAATTAGTCTCAAGAATCAAAATAAGATGAAATAAAATTCTAGGCATAATGACCATCTATAGGTATGTCACAAGTAGTTACGATCAAGAAGGCATGTTTGTATGGCTCAAAAGGGTGACTTGTAGTACGTGTGAGCTTGTATGAGGAAGTGCATGGAATAATTAGCCTAATTTGTAATGGGGGGTTGTCAACTTAATAATTTGTGGTATTTCATTCATCAAATCTCATAGCTTTATGAACTATCACTAAGAAGCTAGATGACTCTAAAACCCTTATCAAACATTGAGAAAGACTCAATGGAAGATATAATCTCTCCAAGAACTCAAAATGGATGGAAATTATTTATAAATAACTTATATGACCTTTTTTACTCTCTTATGCATCTAAATGAGTAGAGTATTTGTGTGTGTGACACATAACTTGTATGGAAAATGGCCTAAAAAGTTACTTTTTGAGTTTGTTTACAGTGCTTTAAGTTAGATAAACTCTCCTAAGTATATGTAGAGGGTATTTGAGCCAAGATAAAGATTTTATAATTATATTTAGGTCATTTAATAGGTTTTTATAGTCATATTATATAATACAAGTGATCAACTAAGTTAATGAAGAATCATGAACAAGATGGCTTCAAGAAGGTAAGGGTATAGACTAGTTATAAGGTTATAGATATTAGATAAGTTTCAAAACACCTTGGAGAACCTATAAGAATCATCTAATTAAGATTTTGAGTTGTGGAATAGAGATAATTATCATACTCAACCCTTAAATCTACTTGAAACCTCTGTGATAATGAAGATCTTTCTCTACTCTATTGACTAGCAAAAATAAAGATGAGTTGCAAGATGGCTTTTATTGATTGAATAAAACTCCATGAATTTGAATGGTATATTCCTTGAAGAAATAAGATATTTTATATACCTTTCATGGCACAAAACCATATCTTGATTTTGAATTCATGCCTTGATAGCAAAGAGAGAAAAAGTCATGAAGTTCAATGCAATTCTCACAAGGAAGAAGAAGCATTGCAAGAGACAAAGGTTGGCATAGATGATCTTCAAGGGTGCCAAATTTCAATTGAATAGATTTTAATATCTAAAAAAGTAGATAAGTAACTCAATGAGAATGATTTATGATCATGAAGGCATCAATACGTCCAAGATGGCCTCCTATGCCACTGTTATGAAGAGTTACATCAACACATATCCTAGAAGGCTAAGAGGCAAGATGACAACACATTATTTTCAAGATTGGCGTCACTCTTTATATATTTTTTAACTGATTGATCATGATAGGTATTTAATGAGTTTTCTTCTTGTCTTATTCATCTCACTTGTTCCAATTCATCTATATATGAATCCTTGAAAGGCATTGGATATATCCTCAAACTAGTTATGATGAAACCCTACCAATTTTAAGACTTGTAATTACTTTTAAAATCAATTCGATTAGAGTTATATTTTAATATTGTTTATAATGATTTTGAATGAATTTTTGATGAATGTTTTGTTATAGTGAGATTAATTCCTTGAATTTATCCTTCTCTTTCATGCCTCTATGTAAATTAGTCTTCTTTCCACATGTCATATGATGTGTAGTACGTGATTTGTTGAGTTTAAATGTTGAAATATCATTGGTATCTACTTTTAGGCCTCTTTAATAATCACATTAGATATTTTAATAACCATATCTATCATATAGAATCATTTATGTGGTTGGAGATGTTTTGAAGCTATAAAAATTAGATTGTAACTTGTCATTTCATAGTGAAAACTTTAGCTTATAGAGGACTCTATATTTGGTGCATCACCTCCATGTTTTCCCATTAGTTTTAGTTATTTTATATCCCTTTTCTTTGAAAGTGTGGTAGGTTATTGTATTTTGGGTGATGCATCAAGGGAGTTATCCCAATCTAGAGGTTTAATAATGATATCATCACCTCCATTGTTCCCATCCTATCATATAGTTAATAAGGCTTGAACAACATTCCTAGGGGTGAAAATTAGATAGATAATAGTTACTAAATAACATATAATTTATTTTTTATACATGTATATGTTTCATGCATACTTGAGTGTGACACATGCATATACCAGACCCATGATACATGCATAAACAAATGCTTGACCTTTCCTCTTATCATGTGGTATATTATATTGGGGGTATTTTCCTTATTTAATCATGATTGATATTAGTAATATTATTTTATGATCACATTTCCATTATCATTTTGAGCTTATATACTAATGCTTACACATGCCTATACTCATGTTTACACATTTAATAGTGTACTTTATATGTTATACTACATGACATTTTTTATATCACATACATGTAAGTACTAGTATGATATGCTTATATTGATTACTTATACTTCATTTATTCACATTTTCACTTACTTGAGTGTCTTTCTCTTACTTGATATCGTCTTTCTTGTGGAACATTTGAATATGTTCCTTGCTTGGTTTCCTTTGTGCATATATGTGTTGATTTATATTTGGACATTTGAATAAGTCATTTCTTCAGGTGTGAGGCATTTGAATATTCTTCTTTATTGTAGTATATTTAGACCCCTTTTGTGTGACATTGAGTGTTATTATGTGTGTGCTTGATTATTTTTTGACCTTGTATTATAAATTTATAAATTATGACATGATATATATCATGCATATTTGAGATTGTTATGATCATATACTATGACATTCATTGACATGTCTACTTATAAATACTACTCTTATATGCTACATGAATCATACAAAGATTATATAGTTATCTTATCATTTTTAGGTGAGTTAAATAACATATTCATTTTCCCTCACCTCCAAATGGGGAAATAATAGTAAGGGCATGTCATAGAGACATTACCTCCATAATTATGCAATTATCATAAATTCTAGAATTTCATTACAGTTTACATGATGCAAATAAACACTTGGAGTCATAATTATATATAGTTCACCGATTTTTACAAATTTAGGGCATAATTTATTATGTTTATGATAGATATTAAACATAGTTACATATTGATCGAAAATTCATGTTGAGACATAGTAAAGGTGTATATTCCATGAAATTAAACCAAAAATTAAATAAAAATATTCAAACTTATTCAAACATATTTACCATGAAACATGTATACTTTATAAAGAAACACCATTTTCACCAACAAGCACCATTTTAAAACTTTTATGTTTATAAAAGTTGGATCCCTTTAGTAATATGGTTGAGATTAAATGCCCTCAATGGACTAACATTAATTTCATTTTTCAAGTTGAGTATGTTATACCACTTAACTTGGATTTATTATACTGTCAATTGAGTTGTGTGATTAAGATTCAATGATCTAAATGGTTGTGTCACAACTAACACTTGAATTAGAGTGGGAGAATAATTAACTTCAAATGTCCCATTAAAATCTATAAGGTTTATTTTTAAACCTCTCTCAAGTCTAAATCTTCATAATGAAGTATCTCTACCAAGTCAAAGTACCAAAGGGAAACATGGTTGCATCAAAATACTCATGTACTCCTTCTTTGCTCTCTTTCTTTTCAAACATTTCAATTATGTCAAGTTTCATATTGTATTCACTAATGTCTAATAGAACATGATATTGGTTACAAGTCTTACACCAAAAAAAACACTCAAAGTAGGCTCAAGTAAAGGCAAGGTGTGTTATACACACCTAGGTATGTATTGATCTCCTTTAGCCTAGTAATTTCATATTTATGCATTACTAAATTAAATATGGGGGGAGTGTAGATAATAAATATAATTTATATATAATCTCAATATTATGTAGTTTACAAAAACCTATAATGGATCTATCCTTTAGTTGTAGACCTCTTTATTGTCAAAAGGCTCACATTCACCATTTCATTGTGACTAATTTCTTGTCTTATGGTCTAACCCTATCATTTTTTATGACTCATATCTCCTAAATTGTAAAAAAAAACTTAAAAATTTATATATATCCTTCACTATTATTTTCATATCCTTAGAAGCTTCCTATCATGTCAGACACTGGTATCAATGTAAGTTTTGTGATTCTTATCAAGAGTTTGTTAGCCAAATTTTGGCTACCATTAGAGAGATTCATAAAAATATTTACTTCTCATGTTTTCTAACCCTATTCATATCCATTTTATGCCTTTTTAATTCTTTAAATTGTCCTTTTTATGTCTTATTAGCATAATTTAAGGTTATTTTGACAAGTTTAAGGTAATGATTTATGTTTATATTATGTTAGTCTATCCATACCATTATGAAAAGGTGGATTAAAAAGGTGTCAAAGGTTCATAAGTGTATCTAAAATTATCCCAACCTTTGACCACCTTGCATGAACCTTATATACATTTTTTGAGAAGTTAAGGTTGTTTTGTATGTGTATGGTAGATGTCATGTAAAAGAGAGGTGCATGTGACCAAGTCTAACACATGTCTAGGCTTGTTGACTTAATGTCAAAGCATTAAAAATATGAAAGGTATGTACAAAAATACTTGTTAAAGCCTATGGGGGAGGTATCTAATGTTAATATATGTTATTAATATTAGTACAAGTTATATCATGGTTAGTTTTTTTAGGTTCAACATACAAGAGAAAGTAAATCACTATTTTAAAGGCAATATTAGGCACTTTTAAGGGAAAAATGGATCCATCATCAAGTAAAAAAGTTTGAATAGTGTCTATTCACATTATTTATTTCATTTCAATGAATATAAATCTTACACAAGTCCTAAGAAGCCAAAATTTGCATCAAAATATCCATTAGCTTCTTGGCAATGTTTTTAAGACTAGTTTCACATACTTGGTCCATACAACACAAAGAGATTTGGCTCCAAATATCTTGACCAAATATTGAATCCATAGTGTACTTCAATTTTTTGTAAAATTTATGTAGGATAAATCCTCCTACTTTATGGATAATCATTAAGACTCCAAGGTGGTCTAAAACCCCTTCTAAACACTTGAGGCTTGATTTTGAGAAAAATGCATGAGTTTTGAGGCTTTTTTAAGAATTATAACTATATTATGAGTATATTATGGGCATAATAATCCTTATAATACCTTTTTACACCAGGTTGGCACATGTGAACAATCAAGTAATAAGAGATCTCTATGAGAGATAGGTTGTAGGTTTGCACTTCAAGGTTTTGATGTCTCCAAGGGAATATAATGTATGCATGTGATGGTTTATGTTTCCTCATAATGTGACCATACCTTATTTATCTACTTCAAGGTCTTAAATATTCCTTCCATTGCCTACCAAATCCTAAGCCTTCAATCAAAACCATCTTAGGGAGTATACCTTCACAGTTTATAAACATGAGTAGACATTTTTGATGTTTTAGAGTTGTCTCATCTAATATAAATCCTAATAAAATTAATATAAGGTAATAAAACATTTTAATAACACCTAATAAGATAAAAAAATACTCCATATTATTAAAACTAATAAAACATATCATGTATGTATATGCATCTAACATGAATAAGTTTTCCCTTCATTGATTGCATGTCACAGTCAGGGTGTAGGAAAGATCCTTGATGGTTTTGAAGGTATTTTCACTCAAATTGTTCCTAAAACAATAAATCAACCTCACACTCCCATAAATCTCCTTAAATGGTAAATAATATCATGACCATACAACTTAGGAATGGTTGTGTATAGTTTACAATGTAGAATAGAGCAAAGCCTAGTTTTATGAGATAGAATGGAGGACCTCATAGATCAAAAAGATAAATAAGATAATTATTATAAATCTAAAACTTTGGTTTTGATCACCAAATTTATAAATAATAGGTAGATTAATATTACTTCAGGTTTTAGTTAAAAGTAAATCTAGTATGCACCTACAACCAAGGGTAATCTTGGCACAAATAGGATGAAGAGGGTGCACTATTTATTTTTGTTTTTAGGAGTATGGATTGTGTAAAGTATAAATTAATATATAAAAACTTTACATAATAATTATATGAATTTTAAATGAAGATAAAACCTCATCTGATCACCTATAGTCCTTGTCACCAACTTTACAAGGTGGATTGTGTAAGTCTAAAAGGAGGATTCTTGAGTAGGTCATAAATTTTACTCTTAACTGGGAACCATGGATAAAAATTATGAGTGAAATAATAGAGATCATATATATGGAATCATTCAAATAACATTTTATCTTAGTCATGCACTTAAGGAGGCCTAAATAGCCATATATAGTCATACCATAGGTTTCCATAGAAAATAGACTTGTTTGTGAAAATTAGAGGGATATTCAAGAGAATAAAAAGGGGAATAATATGAATAATATGATTTTTATCCTTATTTTCACCTTAAATAAACTAAGTCCCAATAATTCACCATAATAAACCTAATGGACAATAGACGTAGATGAGTAGTTATATGCCTACCATGGATAAAATGAGAACCATGTATTAGGTGTGTTGGGATATGTTGATGTGGAATGGGATAAATCCAAGAGGATATGTTTACATGAACATCATGGTGATATGAAGTATCTTACAAGTGAATAGTGGTAAAATATAGGTCTAAGTGTCTAAAAGAGACCTATAGGCATAAAACCCTCAATAAACCTATTACAAGTAAAGAAGTCAAGTCTTGAACATGATGAAACATCAAAAATCAAGAAAATACATCTAAAAACATGAGTAGGAGTTTTTAAAGGATCATTAAATTTTTTTCAATCCAAAAATTTCAATTTGAAAATCTTTTAGAGCCTAAAACATCCTCCCAGACTCTCACACAGTCCTCTATATGCCGAGAAGTCATTTTGTGAAGCTTAAAACTCCACCAAAGAGATGCATGGAGGAAAATGATTATTATAGGTGATGATATGGGTTTAATAATTAAAAAACCTATAATTGGTTCATTATTCTACACACACAACTTTATGAATAATAATTAAGAGTTAAAATTGTTCACTAGATTTGGCCCACATAAAGATCTTTTGCCTAGAAATGGCTTGAATAGATGAGCAAAGTTTTGGATGTAATGATTGGTATAAATATCACATGTATCTTTAAAATCATTTGAAACACTTTAATTAAACTTAAATTATATTTTTTCAAATTTTGAGGAAGTAGGTTCTCATGGTGATCAATGCAAGAAGAATCAGGGAACAAGTTTAAATATGCCTCAAGAGATCATCAGAGCTTTCAATGATTAGATAAAAGATCATAGATCAAGTTTTGAAGAGATATACTATCATTAGGAGTTCATGCAATAATGGATGGTTTTGATCACTTATACATTTCATAAATATGCATAGGATGCTTACCAGGGTTGAAAGGTTGCAAAGAAATGATGCTCTTCATGATGAGATCTTACTCTAAAAAATTCATGTCTTGATGAGATTTATATCTCAAGATCTAAGCCTTCAAAGATTAACTTGCATGATGGGACATTCACATGAGTGTAAAATTTGGGCCCCATAGATACTCCAAGATCTAATATCATGCATTCAATCATGTATTTAAGATCCAATAGAGTAAGCTCAAGTCTAAGAGCTAGACCATATTTCATGTCATGTAGAAGTGGATTGATCAGTTCATTTGTGCATTTTATAAGTTTATTTAGAAATCCACTAAGGATAAAATAAATGTATGAACATGAGGTCCTTCATGCCTTAATCTTACTCTATAAACTTCATATCTTGATGAGCCTTTTGTATCAAGCCACAAGCCTTCAAATTTGATCTAATAGAGTTAAACATTTGTGTGAACATCAATATTAAGACATGACAAGTAACTATTTAGATTTAAAAATCATTATATTTTCATGTGAATGTCAAAAAAATTCATGTGAACATCAAATATGGGCATGCAGACATAAATTTTGGGCCTCATGAAATAGAAATTTGGATTCAAAAGAAGTAGATAAATGGTTGGCATTTAATCATACCAAATATCTAATGTTGCATGGCACCTAATAGAGTTAGTGTGCCTAGGTAGATTTATGGCTCATATAAATTTGTACCAAGTAGATAGATAGTGTGACATGGATTAAGGGGTCAATAATATTGAGTCAACATTAACAACCAATGAGAAAAAGTGATCCTCAAGAGCTTTTTCATTAGAGGTCAAAGAATCAATTTTTGTCCCAAATAAAGTAAATGCAAAGGAACTGAGCTTGAATAGGATCCAGGTTGAACCAAAAGATGACATAAATTAAGATACAATGGATAAAGTATTTCACCACCTAAATAGGTAAAATACATAAATGCAAGATCAAACATGATCCTAATAACTAACAACAGATCCTATAAAACCATTAAATGCTATTAAAGACATGTAAAACTTTTTGAGAGCTTCTATAAAATTTTACATCTCATTTATACTCAATAAACCCTAGCCTATGGACTTCCATTTGTAATCATGACTATATGAAAATAAATAAATGAGATTGGTTTTCATCCACAATAGATCTATATTCAATATTTAGATGTAATGGTAAAATGGTGACTGCATAAAGAATGTCAGAAAGAACATCATGAGCAAGCTCAAGTAACTACATGGAAATTTAAAGAGTATAAAGCATGATTGAGGAAGATAGTGAAGGTAATTAATGATAAATAACTTAAAAGAGATTCATATGGTGGTGGGGATTACTTCATGTAGTTGATTCTTGATATTCACATTCTCCATCACCCCAAAAAAGGATACAATGACATTAATGCAAGGGAAAGCCTGAGGAGTATTGTAGAGGTGATTATTTTGAGTGGAATTGGTATCATTAATGACCCCCTTCAGTGCTGAATTTTATCTCTCTAACCTTCTTTCTTCCAATAAATACCATCTTTGAGTTCTTGACTGGGATCCCTTAGTTGGGTATAGCAAACCTCTGCTAAAATCACTTTATAAACTCTTTGAAGCAATATAAGACAAGTTCATATTCTATATAATGTTAAGTGTGCTCTATTGAATTTTGATTTATAGATTGTATGTTGTCTATTGATCATCTATAGGTCCTTCATGTACCTTTCTTTAATACTATTAGTTTCTTACAGGTTGTGTGAAGTGTTAGCTAGTGAAGTTTACCTTGAAGTGTGATTTAATAGTTTTAAAAATATTGGAGTCATATTCCTAATTTATTTAAAGGTTTACATTGATTAAATTAGTAAATAATATTATAATAATTAAGCCACTAATTTTAATAATTTAATTATAATTTGAACCTTTCTAAAAATAGTAATAAATGAAGAGAAATGTAACTTAGCTTAAATTGGACTAAGACAGCTGAGACAGGGTCTAGAATCTATTGTTCAAGACTGGGATAGTGTGATGAATCAAGATCTGACCTTCATTTCATGAAATGATAGGAGAACTGAAATAGGACACCATGAGGTCCAATGCTATAGTCCTTCTCTACTTATATTGTTCCCAAGACCTGAGTTTTTTTGGTTTTTATCTACTATCTCTGTGTGAGCCTATCTATAAAATTTTAGATACTGGATGTCTACAAAACTCCGTATAGATCTAATTTAGTCTTCAAACCCTATAATCAATTATGCTTTGACAAACTTTGAAAAAGAGGGGGGGGGTTAGTGTGTGTAAGATTTAATGAATGTGTATCCACACCCCTTGTGCAGGCACATTACCTACATACCAATTCTCTAAAGAGGGATTAAGACATATGTAGTTCTCCCACTTGATGTGATTTATGAAATAGTGTATATGAAGATGCAAAATGCTAAAACTAGGTGTGATTGAGGTGGTTAAGGACTAGTGTAAGGGTTTGAATAAGCTTTTGGTTGTATATAGAGAGTAGGGAAATATGGTTGAATAGTCTTACTTGTATTCTTGCTTGCTTTGTAATATTTTCCAACCCCTTCTAAATGAATTTTAAATTGGTCTTTTATAGAGATTTATTGGTCATGGGTCAAATGTATTCACATTAGTCTAACAAGAAGAAGGATAGTAACTAGAAGAAAATGACTATTGGAGCTAAAAATGAACTTGGACAAGAGCATCAAAAATGGACACCCTAGGACCTAGTGTTATAGTCCAAGTTGGGTGCTATTATCTTGAGGTACAAGACTTGGCGGGATGGAATTGTCATAAGAAAATCAGCCTCAAGGAGGTGGAATCAATTTTTAAAAGGCTACAGATGATTTATAATCAATGAAAAGGTGCCTAAAAAGGTCATGAGAGAAAGTAAGAGGCACCTATGGGTTGGGTGTCATAAGCCACAAGTTAGCAATCTTCATATTTTATATGACTATATTTCCCCCCTCCCCTTTATTCTAGTGATGCAACAAAGCAAAATATTAGGTTAAAAAAGTAGAAAGCGTATCTGAACTTACCTGCAAGGTTGAATCCCATGAAGCTATGTGTTATTGAGTGTGCATAGAGAGATCACATTGTAAAGTGTAAACCTACAAGAGAAAACAAAGAGTAGATTAGTTCTTACTAGATACACTATATCTAAAATAAGAACATAAAAATTTTGGGTAAGAGAGAGAGAGGAAGAGAAGGGAATGAATATACCTCACCAGGTATGCAAAGCAATACAAAACCTATTATGATGCTGAGTGATGTTGGATGATGCTGAGGAATGATGGGTGTGTGTTATACCAAGAATAATATCATGAATAGAGTTGAGTGCTTAATTCCCCAATAATGGCTCAAGAATGCAAAGGTTGGCCCTTTAATTCTATCATTTCCCACAAAGTGAATCTATGTGATCATACATGGGTTGATCAATGTTTGGATTATGTATCCAATCCCTATGATTAAGTGGCTTAATAACACAAAGGATATCTAGTCCTTTGGCTCCATCATTGCCCCATGAAGTGAAGATATAAACTTGATATCAGTATAAATGTGTGTTTTATGAGATGGCTCTTGAAGCCCATGAATTTTTTATAATCTGATAATGTGGCATGGATAGCCAAATGTGTACTTGAAACTAGGCCAATATTGGCCAACTCAGAAAAAGGTAGAGATTAGGCTTGTATGAAATCCACTCCAAAACTAGGAAATAGGCTTATGTGAAAGCCACTCAAAAATGTGGAGGTTAGGCTTATATTAAATCCATTCTAAAATGATGCCAACTACTTGTAGATGGAGAAAGGCACATAACTACCAAGAATTCTTGGGTAATATGCTAAACTCAAAAAGAAAAGAAGTCAAATGTGTCACGCACATTGATCCTAATCATTGGTGTCTAAAACATGGATTATAATTTAGAAGTTTTACCAATTGCCTAACCTAAAAGTGGAAGAAATATACATCATGCCATACATGATGCCTCTTATGTTTGGATTCTCTGAGAAATTTTTTATTGAAACTACTAAATCTGAACTAGTTTATATGTGCAAAACTATAGCTGAGATTACCTTTCTACATGTTTCTAGAAAATTTGGTTTTTTTTCTATGTAGACAAGAGTGACAAAATTAGAAACCCTACTATCTAATGCTATAGTCCAATCTTGGTGTTATTGTCTTGAGTTGATTCTGATGACTATTCTATAATTGTCACTATTTGCTTGGTCTATTCTGCCTAGTTTAAAGTCTAGATACTATTATAGGTGTTCTGAAAGCTAATTTTTTTGATCAATAGGAACTATAATCTTTGTGATAAAACCCCTATTTATTTCTCCCTCTTTTGAGGGTAGGAATGAAGACCCTACAATTATGACCCTTAGAATAAATATCCCTACAAGTGTGTTATGATTTGAAATGCATGATACATCAATGATAATCAGAAATATGTCTCAATATATAGCATAGTTGTATGAGAGATTATTAGATCAATAGGGGTATTCCTAGATAGATATAACAATGTAATGATATGTGCAATATAATGAAATATAACTATAAGTCTGGTTATTTGTTAGTTGTTAGTTGTTAATTGTTAGTTTTAAAGGAGGGATGGAACATGATGTCCATCATGGCACCTAAGAAAGTAGAAAAATGCATTATGTGGATCATGGAATTTGAAAATAGTGATAATAAAGTAAGAAAATAAGCATGCAAGGCAAGATACAAGAATAATAAAAAAATGGCTAAGGGGCCAAGCAAAAAAGGGACATGGGTACATGTCACTCAAACTAGAAAGCAAGCATACAAGGCATGTTCAAATGCCGCATACACATACAGATGAAACAAGAAATAATGGTATAAGGGCCATAATCACATAGAAGAGTAAAAGAAAAGGAATATGTAAAATGTCCTAAGGTACACACAAGACATAAGAAAAGGACATTAGAAAATGTCCTAAGTCACATATAGGAGACAAAATAAGAACTGATAAATACAATCACATCTAGCTACATAAAACAAGGAAGGAAAGCATGTAAATATACTAGAAATACAATTGCATCTAGCTAATCAAAGAAATAAGTGAAATTATGTAGGACATGTAGTACAAGACTAGGTATATGCTAAGAAATACATAAGTTCTATATACTAGTGAGTGTTGATAAATTAGTTTGTGTAAGCTAGTAATTAATGTACATCAACATGATAACTAGAGTGTGTGGTGTAGGAATTACATAACCTAGATGGTGTAGTCATGTAGATGATACCCTCAGTGGGTAGATATATTGATGGCTATCTTGAATGTAGAAGTAGGATGCCACCTCAATGGGTAGAGTAAAGCAATCATGGATTTAAACGTCACTACACACACTCAAAAAATATCAAGTGAAGCATGGTAATGTAGATAAAGTGACAAACAATAGTGTAGAATAGTAAATGTAAGTATAGCATGATAGTTAGAAATATAAACCATGGATAATGCATAAAATTGAAATGTTTTTGTGTTTTTAAATTATTTAAATTTTTTGGGATTTTTTTATATAACTTATGTACAATCAATCATGAGAAGACTATGTACAAGAAATACTGAGAAGATATGTATAAGTAAGTAAAAAACTATGTACAAAAAATATGAAATGAAGCTATGTACAATAAACTAAGGAGAAATGATACTAACTGATGAGTTTCATAAGAGACTCCATATCATGGTATCCCATATTGATGAGAGGTATTGTGTGTGATCATGAATCATGATGGAATTATTGAGACTGTGACTCTAAAAGTTTTGTATGCTATAAATTCTCTAAAATCTCTAAAATGGAAACTGACTGTGGGGTCCCCCTATAACTCTAATAAGTAGATGTAATTATATGGATCTTTAGGACCCATCTGGTAGTAGGATAATCTCTCTAAATATATGCTCTATGTGTAGAGACATAAGACCTCTATGAAACTACCCTAGGTGTAAACACTTTAGTTAGAAGCTATCTAGAATCTTGAAATTATGGTTGCTCTAAAAGAGGCCTTTATGAAAGTTTATGATCTCTCTATGCTGAAAATGGAGGCCTTGATTGTGTTTGAATCTGAACTAGAGGAGGAATTGAAACTGGTGGAGAAATTAAAACTAATGATGGAACTAAAACTAGTGATTGTAAAACAGTAGATGGCTCTGAAGTGGAGAGTGGTAACTCATATGAAACTCCACCAATGGTAACAACCTAGTTAGCATGAATTAATTTCACATATATATGTATTTTAGAAGGTAATTCTCAAAGATTTTGAATACATGGTTGACCAAGTAACATATCAAAAACTCCTACACTAGTAACAATAGTAAATGGTGTGACCACATGTGTTAGACCAACCCATAAAGGAAGTACAATCTCACCCAATGAACTCTATATGTTCCCATTGAATCCAATGATAACTATGTCCATTAGGGTAATATCTTACTCTAAATATCTAAAATTTTGTATTAATGTCATAGTAAACATGTTCATGTTGGATCCATTGTCTATAAGAACACTATGAATAAGATTATTATGAATGTAAGATCTGATAAAGAGTGCATGATAATCTGAATCATCCTTAATGATCTCTTGCTCTAATAAGGAGATGGAAGGTCTAGCTAGAAATCTAGAATTGTATAAACTAATCATGTTACTCAAAGGATGTGACTTAACTGAAGGTGCCATGTATGTAGCAGGTGGTGGATGTACATGATATGCATGGTGAGTACCTGATGTATCCCCTATCTCTTATTTTAAATATTATGAGAAAGGATATTAAAATATTTTCAAAGATTTATCTTATATTTTATTTACCTAAGGAGGCTCAAATAAAGTTCCAAAATCAATAGTATTTTCATCTATCAAGTCTTGTCTCTTGTGTTTCAAACTGATGCATCTATTTGTTGTATGGCCTGGTGCCTTGTGAAAATTTCAAAATACATTATGATCATATACCCATGGAAGAGGCTTTGTTGGATCAACTTCTTCAATATGAGGGAGAGATATCATGTTGCATTCTAATAATTTCTATAAGACTCTTGCTAGAGATACTAGTAAAATAGGTAAAAGTTTGCTAAGGAGGCATAGATAAAACCACTCATTGAATGGGCTCTAAATCTGCATTAACTATTGGTTGATTTTGAATCTTGCTATCATTGACCTTTACATTGTATGGGACTTTACTATTACTCCTTTTTTTTGTTTTTGATATACTTGTGTACTTGAATTTTCCCATTGATATTAGTTTGACTTCCCTTTCCTTTAGTGTATGACATAACTTAGTAAAAGAAGAGAATCTTTTGAACATTATTGATTCATGCAAGGCTCATAGAAGACTCTATTTGAAAATATCTTGTAACTCTTGATCAAAAAGTCATCTTAACCAAGATAGTATTATATCAAAGAACATAATCTATGAGATGGTCATTTAACCTTTATTTTTGTTACGCAACTTGCATATAGGAAACCTTATCACCAATGTTAATGCTAAAATGATCTAGAAACATGTCAACTAAAGGATTAAATGTGTGGACTGATTTATTTGGTAGACTATAGAACCATTATAAAGCATAATCCTTTAGACTTCATGGAAATAGCTTGGTTAGTAACCAATCATTTAGCACATAATCCAAGCATGATGTGTGAAAATCTCTCAAGTGTGTCTCTAGTCACCCTTTCTATCATATAGAGTGAACTTGGGTTGAACAAAACCTTGTGGCACGGGTGTAAAATCAATATGATATGCCAATGGTGTATGAAGTAGAGCAAAAGAATCCAAGGCTTGTGTAGATCGAGATGCACCTTGCTCAATATGTAGTACCTTGGGTTGAAAATATTTTTATCTCTTGCACAAGGGCTGCCTCATCAGGAGACAAAGATGTACTAGTTATAGCTGGTAGTGGCATAAAGGTAGGTTGGGCTGCTATAGGGGGTTGTTGAGACATAGTTGCCCCTGTAGTGTCATATGAAATTGGTTGCTCTATGGTTTGATAAAATTGATGATTGTTCACTTTTTGTTGTTCTTGTAATATTTTAAGCATGCCATCTTGTATATCATGATGTTTAGTTAAAAGGTCTTGAAGTTACCTCTTATTAGTTTTGTTAAAACTAGTATATTGGGCCATCATTAAAGTAGGAAAAAAATTGAAAATGGATTAAATTTTTTGCAACAAGTTGTAATAAGTAAAGTGCAATGGAAGGAAAGTAATAAATAAAGGAAATGTAAAGTCCTAAAAATAACAAATTGGAATCTGCATAAAAAGGATATGAAGCTCACAAAAATGTAAGGTGATACCTCAAAAGCAAGGGGACCTAGTATATGTAGCTAGGGTTTCGAAAATGATTATTTTTTAAAATTTAATATGGAATTTTAAAATTTGATGCTATTTTTTTATTTAAATATCCATGTAAAAAATCATAAAATTATTGGAAAATTTTTTATTTGAAAGGACCTAGTATATGCAACTAAGGTTTGGAAGAAAATATATATTTTTTAAATTACTATGGAATTTTAAAATTTAAAGTGAATTTCTGATTTAGATAGGTAGGCAAAAAATCAAAAAAATATTGGAAAATTATTGATTTCAAAGGACCTAGTGTATGCAACTAGGGTTTGGAAGAAAATATATTTTTTAAATTACTAAAGAATTTTAAAATTTAAAGTAAATTTTTGATTTAAATATGCAAGTAAACAATCAAAAAATGATTGGAAACATTAGTAAGGAATTTGCCCTAGGGTTTTTATGCACAAATGAAGTAAGGTTCACCAGATGATTTAATAGTTTTGTAAATATTGGTTTCTTATTCCTTATTTAGTTAAGTGTCTGAGTTAATTAAATTAGTAAATAATATTTCAATAATTAAGCCATTGATATATATAATTTAATTGTGTAATTATAACCTTTCTAAAAATACTAATAAATAAAGATAAATTTAACTTAGCTTAAATTGGATTATGATGGTGAAGACAGGGTCTAGGATCTACTATGTAGGATTGGGATAGTGTTGTGAATCAGGATCTAGCCTTCATTTTTTAAAAGGATAAGAGTGTAAAAATAGGACACCCTAGGGTCCAATGCTATTTTCCTTCTCTACCACTATTTTCCCTGAGACTTGAGTTTTCTAGGTTTTATCCATTGTCCCTATATGAGCCTATCTATGAAATTTTGGATGTTGAATGTCTACAAAACTCCCTATAGAGTTGATTTAGTCTTCAAACCATAGACTCATTATGCCTTGACAAAATTTGAGAAAGAGGGGGGGTTAGTGTGTGTAAGATGCACTAAACATGTATCCACACCCCTTGTGTGGGTATGCTACCTACATATCAATACTCTGAAGAGGGATCAAGTTATATGTAGTTCTCCCACTTGATGTGATTTATGTAAAAGTGTATATGTAGATGTAAAATGCTAAAACTAGGTGTTTTTGAGGTGGCTAGATACTAGTGTAAGTGTTTGAATAAGCTTGTGTTTGTATTAGATGGTTATATGCAGAGAATAGGGAAATATACTTGAATAATTTTGCTTTTATTCTTACTTTATTTATGATATTTTCCAACCCCTTCTAAATGAACTTTGAATTGAGATTTTATAGAGATCTATTGGTCATGGGTTAAATGTATTTGTGTTAGGCCAAAAAGAATAAGGGTAGGAACTATAAAGAAATGACCATTTGAGCTAAAAATGGACACCCTAAGGCCCAATGCTATAGTCCAAGTTAGGCACTATTTTCATGAGGGTACAAGATTTGGGGGATGGAATTGCCATAGGAAAATTAGCCTAGAGGAGGTGGAATCACTATCTAGAAGGCTACAAATGACTAGGAATTAGTGAAAAGGTGCCTAGAAGGGTAATGAGAGCAAGAAAGAGGGACCTATGGGTTGGGTTGTATAAGCCACACTCAAGTTACAAATTTTCAAATTTTATATGACTACAAAGTGTCATAAGTCCATAGTGTCTTGTATAGACCTATTTCCTTCCATCCTTCAAGTTACAAGCCTTTTTTCAACCTTCATACAAATACATTCATGTTTGTAACTCTATCATAGATTATAATCAATCCTTATCCCCATTATATTCATTAGTAGTCATAGAAGTGTCTAAGATGAGAGTGGATCATTGAGCATTGGTGCATCACCACACTTAAAGTAGGTTTTCATTCATGTATTCTCTCCCATTTTCACCCTAATAGATCAAGTTTCAAGAAAATTATTCAAATTGTCATATTTTAAGAGTTATCCTCATTAAAAATCCTAGAGGTCTGACCCAATATTAGGTAACCCATAGCCTAGGTTCATTCCCATGTTAGACTAGGTTTGCGTAGAGAACCTAAATAATCCTTCACTTAGATAATGTACAACCTCAAAAATCTAATAGTTTATAGCATGAAAAGTCAGACCTCAAAGACATTATATTTGGTATAGTTGAAGTTAGGAGCTGAGAGGAGGTATTTGTAGAAGAAAGCATCCACAATCATCAAAATCTATAGATCCTCTAGGTTGCAGAGTTAATAGCATCAATTCAAACAACCCTGTCATGATAAAGGTTACTATAAGGTCAGTAAGTAAAAGTATTTATTTTGAATTCATTTATCTACCTTATAATTCATATAAAATAACAAGATTCAATATGATAGGTCCTTATCCCTAAAATAAATATTCATCTCTTGGTCATCCTATTATCTTAAGCAGTGCAACCCTCACTGTGTAAATGGCAAGAATGCAAGCTTTTTTACCCTTAAATGGTGTTATCCCCATTAAAATTCATCAATATGATGACATCCCTACTTAATCTTTAAATATTCCAGCATACTTTACAATAGAAAACTCCACCAGCCCTATAGTGCACATTATTGACATCACAAACCTTTATTCAATACATTACATAAGAGAATGTAGACATGAGACTACTGGCCACATCCTTAAAAGGAAAATCCTTGAAATGGTATAGGGGTCTAGCTCCTACCTCATTCAATACTTCAGATGAGCTTGGTGAGTGCCTATTTAAACATTTTGAGGATAGAAGTGACCATGTGTCACTTGTTGAACAACTCACCTCAATCAAGAGAGCATCCCAAGATTCTATGGCTGATTTTAACTATATATTTCAAAATACTTAGGATAAGATCCCTATCATCATTAAACCCATACCCAAATATACTTTTCTTTACTATTTGAGAGAATTGAATTTAGACTTTGCAGTCATGATTCAATCTATGGGTGGGACAACTCTATTTAGGGATTATGAGATAGCTATAAGGAAAGAAAATTATTTGATACAAGAAATGAGACTCATGCCAAGACATCTCATGCCACTTTTTCCTAAGCTCCAGCCAACCCCACCTACCATCACACCATTTCCCACTCCAAACAATCAAACTCAACCTAATGATAGTCAAGTGGACAAATTTTTAAGGATTGAGAGCTTGTTAAAGGCATAAAACAAAAAGCTAGTGGTTATATAGAGAAAGAAATAGACTTCATATAGGCCATACCAAGGTCCCTTCCAAGGCCAATACCCTACTCAATCCTATAATAGACCCCCTTATCCATCAAATCAACAAGTCTAAGGCAAAATCACTCAAGGTATATCTTATAATAACTACAACCCCACAATGAATAGTAGCTCAAGAGACTTGGTCCCCACATAAAATAACCTTACACAAGAGGGTTAATGGAAATTAGGAAGGCAGTATAATGATATGGTAATGGATAAAATTAGATAAATTCATCAAGATCCTAGTTAGCAGTATGCTACTTCATTCCAATGCTATGACACAATGCCTCCTCCACCATAAGGCCATCTAATGCATAAAGATAACATGCCTACCATGACATCATCATAATCTCAAATTCAATAGTAAGCAAGCATGGATAATCCACCAACTGATACCATATGCATTAAATTTCAAGAAGGGGAAAATATGTTTGAGCATGTAGCAATAAACATGGGGTAGACTACACAAAGGGCAAGTGAACAAGTTGTAGCCAATACAAGAGCTAAGAGGAGGATGTTCAGTGGTAGTTTATGGTAACCTAAGGCTTCTTCAACACCTCCACAAGCTAGTTAGTATCCTACCACTTCAAATATAGCTATTAGATCTCTTGTAACTCATTAAATACCTCAATATCATGGATAGTAATAGAATTTTCCTTTTGTTCCTCATGTCACTCAAGTTTCAAGTGATACTTCTACTTCTAAGATGCAATTCAAAGGTACTAGTTCTCCTTTTGATATTATGGATCACATGAAAAAGGATAATTTCACTATGTCTATGTATGATGCCTTATCTATTCCAAGATAGAAATAAATTCTTTAGCAAGAGCTCTTCAAGCCTTCTCATGTGAATGAGATAGCTGATAAGGTGAACATTTTTTTTTATAAATAGTAGTCAACCTAGCCAAATTCAAGTTTTTAGTCAACATCCTAGTCAAGGTCAAGATCATGGTGTTGTTCTTTCCCCTAAGGTTGAAAATCCTCCTCAATTTTATTTATCAATCATCATAGGTGACAATTTAGTGCATAATTGTATTATAGATTTAGGTGCTTCAACCTTGATTATGCCTAAAGCCATAACAGATAAGCTTGAGCTTAAATATGTGCCTAATGAAAAAGGTGTTCTCAAATTATATGGTTCCCCTACTAAAATAGTAGGTATTATGAAAGATCTTAAGATCACATTGGCAGCTTGTCCAAATTGTGTCATTACCTAGGATGTAATGGTTTTAGATTTACCCCCATATTTTTTCCTATGCCTATTTAGGGACTTTACTATGAAAATTGGGTGTTATTTTTCCTCTAACTAGTCATACATGGCTTTTATGACCAGATATGGGACTAGGGTCACCATTAGGTTAGAACCTATCTCTAGGTTCCATTTGGAACCCTATATACCTAGCTTTGCAAATGTCATATGTACCATATTAGAAGAGGATGAAAATGTTAGTGAACAAGATCTCAAAATCAATATAATGATTAGATAGTGAAGCTAAGATATAAAAATTTGTCTAAGGGACTTGTGACATTAGAAAACATCTTCAATGAAGATGACCAAGTGAGAAGAAGCAAGGCATATATCTAAACCAAGGAGGAATATTATGAAAAGATAGAGATCTTTGTGGGTAAATTGTTGAACTTAGGAAATATCAACACATCAAAAGAGAGAGATACATTTGCTACCTTATGCCAAGAGTTATATGATGTATTTTCATGGGAATACAAATATTTGAAGGTTTTTGATCCTAAACTTGCACAACATACCATTGAACTAGAGATCAATGCAAAACTAGTCAGGTGGAGGAATTGATGAGAAGGGAGTTATTTAAGTTTATTGAATCAAATATCATATTCCCCATTAAACATTCATGGGTGTAAAACCTTGTGCCAGTGAGGAAGAAGAATGGGAAAATACATCTATCTATTGACTTTAAAGACCTCAATAAAGTGTCCCTAAAAGACCATTATCCACTACCCTTAATGGATCATATTATTCAAAAATTGGAAGGGTCTCAGAGGTTTTCACTAATTGATGGGTACTCTAGTTATTATCATATTATGGTCAAAGAATAAGATAGACATAATAATGCCTTCACCACAAAGTGGGGTACTTATGCATATATTAAAATGCACTTTGGACTATCTAATCCTGGAGAAACCTTATAGAGGGAAATGGATGTTACTTTTAAAGGTTTGATCAATGACATGGTTCTCATATAACTATATGAAATAAAAATTATCTCAAAGGACCCAATTGATCACATTTCTCACTTGAGGCTAGTATTTAAAATATGTAGATAATTTGGTGTATCATTGAATCCTAAAAAAATATATTTAGTGTTCATGAGGGTAGGTTTTTACACCATGTAGTGTCCAAGGATGGTATTTCCATAGTCCCAAAAATATTTGATTCCATCTTATTCTTACTCTTGCCCAAGCATAAGAAGGTTCTATATAGCTTCTTAGGGAAGATTAATTTTATAAGAAGATTTATCTCAGGCTTTGTAAAACTATTCAAGCCTCTTACTCACATGTTAAGAAAGGGAAAGGAGTTTAAATGGACCAAATAAGGTAAGAGAAGTTTTGAGGCCATCAAGTAGGCTATAAATCATGCTCCTACACTTCTTAACCCTAATTTTGACAAATATTTCTACTTGTATTCCTCTCTAAGTTGGATGTAATGTCTACCATGTTGATGCAGTAGAATGAGAAAGGTTTGGAATAACCTATCACTTTCTTTAGCTAAGACTTAGAAGGGTATGAGGAGAAGTATAAATTTGTAGAGAAACATGTGATTGAAGTAGTAATATATTTGAATAAATTTAGGCACATGGTCTCTAATAGTAAGATCATCCTCATGGTGGTACACCCAAGTATTAAAGAGTTTATACTCAACAGAGAACTCAATGAAAAAAGAGCTAGATGGGTGAAAAGATGCATGGACTATGACCTTAAATTTAAAGTTAAAAATATTTTAATAGGAAGAGGTTTATGTGAACATCTTGTTTTAGAAGTAAAACAGGATAAATATCAAGTGTTGGCATTCCATGATAACCAACAAGCAGCTATAGATAACACAACTTTTAGTTGGACACATGATATAAATAGATTTATTAAGTTAGGCAAGTGTCCTATGGGACTAGATAGAGCCAAGAGAAGGAACTTTGTGTTAAAAATTATACATTATATCCTAATATATGGATTAATTTTTAAGAGAGACATAGGAGGCATGCTTTTGAAGTGTGTAGAATCATGCCAAATACACAAGCTGCTTGAGCAGTTTCATGATGGTCCAGCTAGTAGGTACTTTGCTACCAAGAACATAGCCTCCAAAATGATTAGATATGGGTAATTTTGGCCCATAATGTTTAGATATGTACACTCTTGGGTAAGGATATGCCTAAAATGTGCAATGTTTGTTGGAAAACAAAAATTGATTTCCCTTCCCTTGTAACCCATATAAGTAGAAAAACCTTTCATGAAATGGGGCTTATATTTCATTAGGATGATACAACCCCCTTAAATTAAAAGACATAAATTGTTCATTATAGATATATATTTATAAGGTGGCTTGAATCAACTACCCTCAAGGAAGCTAATAAATATTATATCTTGGACTTTTATGATAACCTTGTGACTAGATTCAGTGTACCTTATATAATTATTTTTGACAATGCATTGGCATTAAATAACAATAAGGTATGTGAGTGGGATATTTCACATGTAATTTATCTCAAGGAATACTCTAACTATTACCCAAAAGTAAATGGACTAGTAGAGTCCATACATAAGAACTTGTTGAGGATTATCAAGAGAACTATGGAGGATAGTCAGAGGGAGTGGCATACTAGACAAAGGACTACCCTATGGGTAGACATAGTGACACCTAAGAAAGCTATTAGACACTCCCCATACCTTATTATCTATGGGAAAGAAGCCAAACTTCATATATCTCTTGAAATTATTGCATTAGAGCTTGCACATCAACTTGAGCTCCTAAAAGATGATGTTGTGTAGATAAAGTTGAATGAGCTAAGACAATTGGAGGAGATAAGGGACAATACTATGCACATTATTTGGTCCAACCAACACCAAGAGAAGAGGTCATTTTATAAGATATCTTCCTCAAATATATTCCAAGAACATGATATAGTCATTAAATGGGATGAGTACCATGTAAAACTAGGAAAGTACTCCAAGTTTTACAACCTTTAAAGTGGACCTTATGTTATCATAGGTTATAAGGAAGCAATGCCTTTGAGCTTGATAAGTTAAGTGGAGAGATCCTCCACATACATATTAATGGAAGGTATCTTAAATTATGATACTATTTTTGTCTCATGATCTTTGTACATAGGTAGATAGGTTTGTCCTTACCTCCAAATGCCCTTGCACATTATTCTGTTTGTTGTTTTCCTATCATTTTGGTAGTTGTTTGGTGTCTTTTTTACTTTCTTGTTGTTTGTGTGTGTATCATTGCTTCAAAATGTTTTAAGGAGTTAGGAAGAATCCTTTTGTAAGTAATACTCCATTTTTTAGACACCTAAATATGGCCACCAATAACATCTAACTAGGCTTTTGGCCAATTTCCACTTAAAATACACAATTTGGCCTAAAAACACTAAATCACATTAAAAGATTTTAAATTGACATATTCAAATGCCAATTTTGGCTAGGGTATCCCTAAATGGGGCAATGCAATTTATGGGCTAGCTAAATTTGATCAAATCATTCTAAGTCAAAATGCCAATTTTGTACCTAGGTGCTTTGGATTGATATTTCCTATCAAATATCTTCCACAAGACATGTGCCTTCGTTATTTGTTTTTGTTAACATCTTAAATGGGATAACAGATCCAACACATTTGACATTGCCTTCCAATTCTAATCTAGTCCAATTTATACTAATAACAAGGCATTCTGATCAATTTGAGTAATTTGTGTACAAAGTGTTTAATCATGCTTAAGAAATAATTAATCCAAATCAAGGCATAATTAATAATTCCATGGAAACTCATTGAATAATTTGTTTTGTAAATGAATGTTGAATATATGCATCATCAAGTGCCCTCATTTCTTGGGAAGACATCCCTAGGCCATAAATGCCACAAATATTAGGATTCATACCTCCCATGCCTTATCAAATCTCTCCATGCCTCTTAATTTATACTCTATCCCAAACATTGATGAGCTTATTTATCAAATTTAATTACAAAATTGGATTAATCCTTAGCCACACATCTCAATTTTGAGATGGATGGTTTAGGCTGATTCTGATCAATCTCAAAAATCTATAAATAGAAGGCCTTACCACATCATTTCAAACACATGATTATGCAAAGTTATAATGCATAATTGATTACAAAGCTTCATGAAACTAGTGTTACCATGCCAAATTGATTCCAAGCCAAGCCAAGCCACAAGCCAAAGGTGTCAAGGAGAGATGGAGGTAGCCAATCTTCCATTGGCAAGGACTTCACGAGCATAAAGTTGAGCAAGCCACTACTACAAAGGCATTTGGAACATCCAAGGAAGGTGAAGGAATTATTTTTGTTTATCCTTACTTTTTAGTTATGTTTGTCATTTGGTTTTATTACTAAGCTCACCCTAGTAACTAGGCATGAAGATGTTAGCTTAGTGTGTTTTTTATTTGGTTTCAATCACTAACACCATACTAATATCCTCTTCTTAGTCAAATTCCTAGTTCACATAATAGCATGCCCAGTGGGACCAAAGCATCCCACACATGAAAAAGAGAATTATGCAACTTTAAAATCTTCATTTGGATCATTGAAACTCTTGCAATTTGATTTTCTAACTTTATTTTTCTATTTTTCTTTGTCACTATTGGTATAACCATTCTCAGTTAGATAACCATCATCAGTTAGTAAGTGTAACCATCATTTGTTATATAACCAACATCGATCACTGTGTTTTTCTTAAAAACATAAACCCAAGAGCTAATAGGCCATTTTAAAATTCTTGGTTTGGGGTCATACAAACTCCATTTTGGATTCTTTTTAAGCCATGTGTTTTCTCTTATATTTTCATAATTTGACATTAGTTTAGCTTCAAGTTTCATAAGTTTTTCAAAAAAAATTTAAAATCTATTTAAAATGTTTCTAATCTAACATATTTGCTTTTGGGGTGATGCCTTAAGGGTAGACAGGTAATCAGTGGACTTGGAAATTATTAAAACATGCTATTAAGACATCTTTGGCATGATTTTAAAATGAATTAGGAATGTTATTTTGTGTGCTTAATGAAATCATTTAGGGTGATATTGCTTAAATCTTATAGTTAACTTTCAAATTTTCAAATTAAGACCAAGGGGTCAAATGAACACCACCAAATCTTTCATTTAGACTTAAAATTGAACACACTTATCATTTTTGTCTTTAATAGTTATTTCATCTATTTTTTTTTAGCAAAGAGAGGGGTGTTACATGTATGCTCTTCCATTTGTCCCCTTTAGGGAAACCTTGGAATCAAAATCACCATTCCTATTCCAAGTAGCCTAGTCTAAGGCTTAGAAAGAACATCATTTAATGTTCTTCCCCAAAAACTCATCATAGTTTGGGTGACTTTGAAAATGACCCTAAAGTATTTATATTTGATGATTTCTTTATTTCATGCAAAATTGGATTGCAAGGGGGATGTCATTACCTCCCATGAGTTATTTAGGGAAGCTTTGACCCAGGGTTTCACCTCTTAGCATTGACTTCATTTGGATCCATATTGGAGTTACACATGGGACTTAGTGGCACTTTGGACATCACACTACACTAAGTTAACAATAAGATGTAGTGGTTGAAAAAAAGACTAGACCTTTTTGCAACAAGCCAAGTGATATGGACCCAAAATCTATGCTTTTATTTTACATTGTTTGACGTGAAAGTCATTGTACAATTTATTCCCCTAGAACATTTGAAAACTTTTAGATCTTAGACAAATCTCCACTTGCCACAAAAGTATTATTGGCGCAAAGTGTGCCTCAAGGTCTATGTTGTAGTACCATCATTAGAGAGAAGGTGGGTGTAAAAACCCTACTATATAATATGCATTTACTTTTGGATGAACACTTAAAATCAACTTAAATGACATATATTAATGGATTCTAATAATACCAAGCAACTTTACTAGTTTAGGATCTAAGAGTGATTAATTAGTTGGTTTTATCCTAGATTAAAGTCTTATTTAGAGTCAAATTTTGGTGTAAAAAAATGATGCAAACCAAACACATGGTCCTAATTTTTCTTTGAACAAAGAGGCATTATGTTGCCCATGTGAAATCATCAATTTACCTTGTTCAAAGTTCATCAAAACTTAGAGTCATATCATCCACTTTGGCATAGTTATTTTTCCCAATTGAGTTTAGACCTTTGCCAACGTTTTTTAAGTCCTTAATTTATAATCTAAATTCAAAATTGCACCTTTATAAGTTCATAGAGCTGATGTGTTAAGTGGGTTATCAATTTGCACTAAACTTGAGGGAACTTAGGTTTAATTTCTAATTTGGGTTGAAGGTCGTTTAAGACTCGTGATCATTATCACCACTTGATAGACTTAAGTCATTTCATGCTAAACACTTTCACTTTGAGTCTATGTACCATAATATTTTGAGTCAATAAAGGTAGTGTTATGATATCAAATCCTAGAGAAATTATCTTTGCCTTAGAGAGTTTTTGAAATAAGCATTTTGTCACATCTTTTGGGTAGTCTAGCACTATTACACTGCCCAAAACATTTTAGATATTATTTCATAGGCCCTCTTACATAGATTTCAAATTTATTCCTACATTTTTAAACCAATCTAAGTTTAATTTTGTGAACCTTTGTCTATCACATTTATGCCATTCACTTTTGTCTATTTTATTTGTCAAAAGAACCAAGTTTTATACCATTATTTGTGAGAAAATAAACTATCTCTAAAGTGCCCTTTGTTTCATACCTTATACCTATTTGATTGAGTCCATGTCCAAAAATCAAATGCTTAATGTTTGTTAGAATTGTTTCAAATATGTTAGATTAAAATTTTCATCTATTTTAAAAGTCTAGATTTTGACACTGTTTAGCCAAGAGTCTTGATGCATGCCTTTTTGAGCCTAACTTTTGATGCCACGTTTGACAAAAAGACCTAGAAACTTTTAATTTCCTATATTAGACTAATTTGAAACAATTTGACCTTAGCATTTGGCATTTTGATTTTTGATTCATTTACTTAATATTTTTTTTAAGACATGTAATGTTAGACACTTAACATTATCTTATGTTATCATAAATCTTTGCATAAACCTTTCGATCCTTTTGACAAATCTAGACCAAGTTTGAACATCATCTTTTTAGACAATGTCATTTTAGATTTTTTATAACTCTCTTCCCTTTCTATCAAAAAACATTAACTATGGATCCCAACATGTATTCCTACACTCATAGTGGACTCATGTACAATCCATGGATTAGTAATGTAGTTGCACAAGAAGAAATGGTGAAAGACCCCTATGTGGATAATATTGATTATGAGATGGATATTTATCCCCCTTATAATACTCAATTAGGGGCATAAAGACAAGATACATTGGCTAACTATCTAGTTAATACACCACCTTATCCAAAACAAGACCAAGAACAAACCACACAATACCTAGCTACAATACTCACAGTTGATGAACTAGTTCCTCAATAATCATGCTTTACTAATATGCCTTCCACGTATGATCCATTTTTATTTGAGCATCATTTTTTAGAGAACAAAGATGATATTTTTGTTTGAGCCATAGAGGTAGGGGCCAAGTTTCCAGCAAGCTTCCCTCATGAGAATTTACCAAGCCTAGTAAGAATGCCCCACAACATAATTTATAATCAACATGCTTCTTCTATAAATCATTGGCTCTAGTATAAACAATGTATCAGGACCCTAATATGCATAATAATGGTAAAAACCTCATGGAAGAAAACTTTAACCAAATTCAGATAGCATATCAAACCTACCTAAATCTAGCACACAATTTCAATGAGATGACCATGTTAAGAAAACCTCTTATTGACTTAGTTCCTTCAATAAGAGTTTTGATAGAGTTAACAGGTTAAGACAATTAGAGTTAAAACCCATTCATGTAAAAAACTTTAGTATACAACTTGATACATATGCCCATTATTAAAGAAGTGTCTTCTACTTCTACACAGAATAATGAGTAAAATATAGTGGACAATGTGCAAGCAACATCCAATCCAAATCAAAGTGGTACTAACATACAAACAACTAATCAATAACATGTGCCTATAGTTAATACCATGAGTGGACCATCATACCAAGGAGTAGGATTTTCTACATCCCAACCTCAACCAACTACTTCATTAATTATGCAACCAACAAGATTAGGTAGTCAACCAATAATTGAATGTGATGAATCCTACTCCTTAATAAGTGATGAGTAGTATTATAAAACAACAAGCACAATCTATTGCACTAAAAAAATAGAGGCCAAATATATTTCCACCTCAATAAGGAGAAACTAATGTCCCACCTCATCAGGTAGTGGAAAATATACCTCCTCAGTCATAAATCAATATACCAATCCAAAACCAAATGATTACTACGCAATAATGTGTAAATATTGGTCAGTGATAGATGTCAAATATTCAACATGCTTTTGCTTTAAAATAAGGATTCATGAAATAAGGAGGCTCCCATGTTTCTCAAGTACCTAATAGACAACAATTGGCTCAAAATGTGCCACAAGTTCAGAAACAGGGTCTTAGTCCACAAGTTCCCACTCAGCAGTAAGGTTTGATTAGTCAATAACATATCCCTTTTCAACCACAATAAACATAGTATAGTTATATCCCTCCATCCCAACCATAAAATCCACCAATTCAAACCTTCATTACCAACCCAAAGCAAAATATTACATAACCAAATTTACAATTCTAAGTATACCCTAATCCACGTATGCATATTCTTGGTCCATTTCCGAACCAAACCAATATACCCCAATAGATATCTCCATCATACCCTAGTCAAATTGTCCTAGTTTTGGCCTCCCAACCATCTACCCAAACCAATCTTCTCTCTCAAACCAATTTTCCTTCTAGTTTCCTATCCTAAGAATTGCAATAGATGAAGGTTGTAATTGCCACCATTCAAGATGAGAAACATACTAAATTTTTTTTGTTGGATGACATGTGTTCTTATCCATTCAACATGGATTACTTATAGATACCATTTCCTCTAGAATATGAACCATCAAAATTTGATAAATACAAAGGGAAAGGTGACCCTAAGGCCCATTTAACTAAGTTCTTTCTTGAATGTCAATCAGTGACATATAGAGAAATATACCTTTTGTTATTGTTTCTAAGGATCTTGGATGGACAAGCCTTGGAGTGGTTTTTAAATTTGCCCAAGAATTTAGTAACAAATTTTGATGATATTTTTGATAAGTTTGTGAAACACTTTTCCTATAATCTCAAACATGATATTTCATTGGTTGACTTAACACAAGCAAAGCAAAAAGATGGTGAGATTTTTGCAAGTTATCCACAATGATGGAGAGCTCTTAAAAGTTGATTCACCCATAGTTTACTAGATAAAAAAATAGTCATTGTGTTTACTAAAAATTTGCATAGTGAGATAGCTTATCATCTAGAATTATAATGTGCACATACTTTTAAGGAGATCATCGACAAAGGCTAATTAATTGAGCAAGCTCTTATTAATAAAGGGATCATTAATCTTATGTCAACTAATCATAACCAAGGTACCAATCAAGGAAGTGAAAAAAACCAACATCCAATCCAAATGCAAGCTTCACAACCAACACAGGCCAATAACCAAGATAGACCAAAGCAATTCAACTACAATAGGAATGTTGTGGGTAATGGAGTGATTGAGTCATGTCATGTCGACATAGTGAAAACATTATCTACACCACCATATTAGCTTACTCCTACCCAAAAACCTCCCTAACCAACATCATAATCACAACCAAGACCTATATAATAAATGTAACAACCCTTACCATTACAAACCCCTCCTCCAAGAAGAATTGTGCCTACGTGTCATGTCTTTAATGACCTAGGAGAGCCTATTACATCTATATTTCATAAACTTGTCATTGATAAAATCTGATTAGTTAGCCTATACCAAAGCATTATCCACAAGGCATTCCTTATCCTAATTGGTACCATAAAAATTAATTCTATAAATATCATCAATTCAATAGGCATACTCTATGTAGATGTGTGAAAATCAAGCATTTGATTGATAATATGTTGGATAATGGGGAGATAACACTGGATAATGGTGCTTCTACCTCTAATCAAACTCTTAGGATTTATCAAAACCCCTTTCCCTAATATAACACACAATAATAACATAGCAATCAACAACAACAACAACAACAACAACAACAACACTAGCCAATGTAATAAAAAAATCAATAGTATCAAAATCATAGGCTGAACTAACAAAATCAACTACATAATCCACAACATCAGAATAATAGATAAAATCAAGGTTAGAATGGTAACAACCATCAAACTTACCATGTAGTTTCACATGACTACAATAGGGTTGTAGGTGATATTATAGGGGGTAGCATTAATACCATCTGCATTAATCCTAGAATAAACACTAATCAATCTATACCATTTCTAAATAATACCACTCAACCAAATTACATGGATAATCTTTGTTTGACCTGGGACTACACACAGGGAAACTAACAAATCAAGACTCCCAATTTTGGACCATATACTGATAACTCACCCTTGCCATGTGACCACATACAAGTGCACCAATAAATAAGAGTTGTCCTATCTAGTCTCACACCATTCCCAACTTTTATTAGCAATTATGGTCTAGCATCTAATCCCAATTGTGCAATCACAACTCAGAGGCCAAAGATTACTATCCAAGTCCATAACCATCTACCACTTTGCTTGTTATCTAACCAACCATTTAACCTTAGAGTAAACCATTCACTACTGACCAAGATAAGAAGTTTGATATTGGTGAACAATTATAAAAGATACTATCATAAATTTCTATTTTATATTTTCTACGATGTCAATAATCCATAAGAACATCTTGAATCAATTTTTGACCCAATCCAATATTTCTAGTGACATATCCCTTATTAAATTTCAAGCTTTGGTTGGACACCTAGCTCCATCCCAAAAAGTCACATTCAACCAAATTTATATGTCTTCCCTTAGCCTGCTCCATAATAATCCATTATACATAGAGGTTTATATAAAGTGACATAGAGTAAAATGTGTACTTATAGACAATGGATCAAGTCTCAACATAGTGTCTCTAAATCTCATCAAGATTTTTGGGTACACAATGGTAGATCTTAAAATAGAAATGATAACCATCAAGGATTATAATAACCAAGAAAGAGAATCACAAGGCACCATTATCTTACCATTTATCATCAGGCCTTTGACCCATGATGCACTTTTCCATGTGTTTTATCTTGATTTCTCATCTAATATGCTTTTGTGTAGGCCTTGGTTACATGAGATTCATTTATTCTCATTAACACTACTTCAATGTATCAAGTTCTCCCACTTAGGGATGGAAGTGAATATTCTAGGAGATTTACACCCATATGAACATTGCAAACATCTTGAGGCTGAGTTTCTAAGTTACAATTAATAGTATGGCATGAATCCAAGTTCCAAGAAGGATAAAGGAAAGGCCATACTTATTGATCCTCCATACGATAATTTCATAGATCCTAATACCTTGGATTCCATTTCCCACATGCTAATTCTTGAAGCTTCCAATTATTTCAACATTTTAGATAATGGATCGTGTGAGTATATGACTCATGATACCTTTCATATTCCAAATATTCCTTAGAATCTGAAGACTTTAGGTGACCTAAAGTCACCACACACATGCATTGGCAATGAAAGAATAAAGATAAAGGACCTATCATGTTTTTACTAGCATCAAGTCTAGAACTAGACCCTTTAGAAGGAGATGAATCATGGTTGTACAATGACAACCAGGCTGATTTTTATAAAAGTGCAAAGTATCCTATTCCCATTAAGATCATGGAAAGTCAAGACTATGAAGGAAGAGACCTCAAACCAAATCAACAAGGAATGTTGGAACCAATTTACATGACTAAGTATCAAAGACCCTATAGACTTGGATTTAAACTACCTGGGGGTGACCCCACATATCTTATTCAAACTCCATCACCAGCAACTAGTGATGATGACATTGATATAAAAGCAGAGTTTGATCATAGCCTCACTTTTGATGACCTAGCTGAAACCAACATGTTTGATAATAATTCCATTTTTACCCTTACCCTAGTCATTCATCGTAACCCATTACCATTATATTATCCCTAACTGATAGATTGAGACCAAAAAGAATCCAATCTATCAATTGATGAGTTCCAAAATTATGAGGAATTTTATGACTTCTTAGGCCTTAGAGATAACATTTCATTGGGAGATCACAAGTCAGGATTCTCAATTACAATAGATCCTAAAGCCTATTTTAGAGAGCAGGTGAACACCCTTATCCAAAATAAAAGTAAAACATTGAGTTCACTAAGTGAAAACCTCTTTGAGGCACTTTCTAATTAGGGAAAAAGTAAAGATAAAGGTTAATCTAGTGGTGAAAACCTATTTTAGGCACCATTAAGTGGGGTGTTCATTCTTCTTTAAGTTTAGACCAGGAGACCACCAATGATGAATTTACTATGGATTTGAGTTTAGTTTTGAGCAACAACAAGTATTTGATTAAATTCTTTGAGAATTTTTGACTATTTTTCTCACATGGCTAGATCTCCCATTAGGGGACTCAGATTCATCATGCCTAGGATATGTTGAAGAGCAAGTCCTAATAGAGGACCTTGATATAGTCCAATAGTTTATGTCTTTGCCTACTATCCTAGAATATGGTTCGACCCTTGTAGTCAAATATATAATAGAGGTAAACATTGGGACTCCATTGGACCCAAAATGGATAAAATTAGGCATGTCCCTCACTGAGGAGGAACGTGAAGTCTTTATAGCTCTATTGAGAGAATTTGTAGATATCTTTGTATGGGATTATTTTAATATGTCAGGTTTGGATCCTACCTTGGTTCTACACCACCTTATGGTCAATCCTGATGTCAAACTAGTGAATTAAAATCTGCGTAAGATGCATCCTTGCATTGTTATCTTGGTAAAGAAAGAGTTGAAAAACTCTTAAAAGTAGGATGTATTCAGTCCATTAACTACTCAAAATGGATATCTAATGTTGTAATTGTTAGCAAAAATATTGAAGGAATCAAAATATATATTAATTTTTTAGACAAACAAATCTTGTCCTAAGGATGACTTTATATTTCCTAATATTGACATGATCATCAACTCCATGATAGGATATGAAATGCTTTCACTCATGGATGGCTTTTTAGGATACAACCAGATTAGAATAGCACCAGAAAACCAACATAAAATAACATTCACCACTCCATGGGGAACATTTTGTTATTATGTAATGCCATTTGGTCTTAATAATGTTGGAGCTACATGTCTAAGGGCCATGAATATCATATTCCATGATATGATGCATGATATTTTTGAAGACTATGTCAATGACATATTAGAAAAATCCAAAACCAGAGCCAACCATCTAGTTGTGCTACATATGATATTTAAAAGATTATAGGAGTATAAATTTAGACTCAATCCAAATGTGTGTTTAGATTAACCTTAGGAAAGTTACTTGGCTTCATTGTGTCTCATAGGGGCATTGAAGTTGATCCAGCCAGAGTTCATGTTATAATCGAGGCCATCACTAATGAATTTGAAGCAACTCCATAGTTTATAGGGCAAGATCTAGTCAATTTGATCTTTCATCTCTTAGTTAGTAGACAACTATCATCTATTTACACATCTTCTGAAGAAGGGAGTTGCATTTCATTAGGATGACCACTACCAAATAGCTTTTCAACAACTCAAGGACTATCTAGTTAATCCACTAGTTTTATTACCTCCTATGCCAAGAAGGTCATTCTTATTGTATCTATTGGATACTGAAAATGCCTTAGGGGCACTTTTGGCTCATAATGATAACAATGGAAAATAATTATGTAATACACTACCTAAGTTGTACCTTGGTTTCTTATGAACATAACTATGCACCTATTGAAAAAGCTTGTCTAGCCATGGTCTTCACAGCTCAGAAACTATGCCATTACGTGCTGAATAATAATACCATGGTCATTTCAAAAGTAGATCCAATCAAGTATCTACTATATAAAATAGATTTGCAAGGTAGAATAGCCAAATGGATAATTCTTCTTAGTGAGTTTGACATAGAGTATGTCAATCATAAGACAATCAAGGGACAAGTTCTTGCAGATTAACTTGTTGAATCACCTCTTGTAGACATAAAGCCACTCACATTTTATTTTCTTGATGAATATATAATGACCATCATTGACACACATCTTGGGGAATAGCACTGGAAGCTATATTTTGATGGTTCATTTATTGCACATGGATTAGGGGCAAGTTTCTTATTTATTACACCATATGGGGATCTAATCCTTAAATCATTTAGAATTAGTTTTCCTTGTATAAACAACATGGCCAAGTATGAAGCACTTATTACAATACTTAGATAGGAAGTACAATGGAATATATCTCCTCTAAAGGCTTATGGTGATTCTCAATTAATCATCCATTAGGTCACAGACTATTTTTAGACCAAAGTTTATAATTTAGTTTTATATAAGGCTATGGTCAATACACTAAAGTAGAAAATTGAAAATATCCAATTTGAGCATATACCAAGGGATAGTAATAAAACTATAGATGCCATGGCTACTATCAGCTCTCTGATATATCAGTTCCTTATTGAGAATTTGTTTATACCAGCTCATGAACCTTCAACCATTGTAATAATTTGTGATATTGTTGGTCCTAATTCTATCTAGTACTCAGACCTTTACAACTACCTTCATGACCAAGTTCTACCACCTAACCCATCTTAAAAACAAACCAAAACCTTTATTCATCATTCTACTCATTATACTCTACTTGGATCCACCCTTTACCACCATAGTTTTGATGGAACTCTACTTTATTATTTAACTTTGATAGAGTCTACACTAGCATTAAGATAAGTTCACAAAGGAGTATGTGGAGCTCATTCTAACAGAGTAGTTCTATCCAAAAAACTCTTACGTATTGGTTATTAATGGCCCACGATGGATACAGATACAACTATATATGTAAATAAGTGTGACAAATGTTAATGGTATGCTAATCTTATTCATACCCTATCACAAACTTTAAAATTGATGTTGAAACCATGGACATTTATTACATGGGGACTTGACCTCATTTGGAAGATCAAACCTACTCATCTGATGGCCATAAACATATCCTTACCACCACTAAGTATTTCAATAAGTGGGTTGAAGCTATACCCCTCACGTGATTGGAAAGCAAATTTTTAAATTTTTCTTCAACCATTTCATTTGCTACTATGGTATCTCCTCTAAAATTATATCTAATAATGGAGGATCATTCAAGAACAAGAATGTAGACCAGTTATGTACCGAATATAACATCACACAACATTTTTCTATATCATATTACCCTCAAGGTAATAGCCAAGCCAAAGCATCAAATAAAACCATTGTCAATATTCTCAAAAATATTTTTTATGATGTTGATCATGATTGACACCTACAAATATTCCATGCCATTTGGGCATACCATATCAATCATCATACTTCCATAGGAGCCACTCCATACTCATTTATGGTACTGAAGCCATCCTTCCCATTGAGGTCAAGTTACCTTCACTATGCATATCTTTCAAGCATGTCCTAAATAATCATGACTATCGAGTAGCTCACCTACAAGAGCTAGACCTACTTGATGAAAAACAAATGGCTAAGCTCAACAATCTTCAAGTATATCATAATTGACTCAAAGGCCACTATAATCGATGTGTCAAATATAGAAAATTTGAAATTGGTGATCTTGTTCTTAAAGAAAACCAAAAGAATACCATGGCTGAGGAGAAGCATAAAGGTGAATTCAAACAAAATTGGATAGGGCCTTTCATCATTACTATAGATTATGGATCAGGAGCATATAGGCTTACCACACTAGACGAAGATGAACTTCATAAGCCAATAAATATTATTCGCCTCAAGTAGTACTATGCTTGAGTGCTAAGGTGTATTATCTATAAGGACCATTTTAGTTGTGTTATTTTATAAATATTATTCTTTGTATAAATATCATTACTTATCATTCTTTTTATCCCATTCTATCCATTTTGCCATTCCATTCTATCAGCTAGACATGTTCTAAAACCTAGCTTGTTTGCCCTTGGTTTTTTCCATTCGTTATGTATTTTTAACATCAAGGAATCTGATCAATTTTAGTATTTGTTTCAAGTACTTCAAATAGAGATCATATTTTGCAGTAGTATGATAAAATGTTTGTTAGTTACATCCTTCATTTGTTATTCCTTTCTTATCACTAGTCTTGTTACTAATTATAATCACCTTTGAGAAAATTAGTACCATTGATCAATAACATTGTGTCCTAGTTATAATCACTTATGGGAAAACTAAGGGAAACATTTGTTTATTGAGCCTTGATGTACCAACTTGCCACTTCCTTTTCCATACTATGTCTTTTTACTAACTAAGATTATTTTATTTGAATTGACTACTACACTAGCCAAATTCTTCCACTATAAAGGTAGAACTACAGTCACTTGAGGTCCTATTCTGGGACTATATAGCTATAATTTGATTCTTTTTGAGGTCAGCTCAGTCACCCCACCTAAGACACACTCTCACAATTTTTTGAGAAACCTAAGCCATGCTCTCACCATTTTGTGAGCAACTTAAGTTTAAACACTCTCACCATTTTGTGAGCAACCTAAGTTTGAATGTTCTCATCATTTTATGATCAACCTTATTTTAAACACTCTAACCATTTTGAGAGATTGAACCATTTAGTGTCTCATCATTATCAATTGAGTTGAGATACTTCAAAATAATTCCAAAAACATTTGAAAAATTGTTAGAAAAGAATAAAAACATTGACCACTTCTTTGCCTTAAGGATTCTAAGAACCCTTACTAAGTTACAAGCAAATCATTTGTCATTTAGTTTCCCCATCCTTTTTGGCCTTTTTCTCTCACACACTTTCCATTTTTTGAGACCATTCCTATTCTTATATCACATCCATTCTTTTTTTTTTCATGAGTTATCATTTTCTTCTCATTCCCTAGGAGAACTACATTTGGCTTGAAATTTTTATTAGATATTACATCCATAAAACTATGTAGGCAACATCCACTTGCCTAGTATATATGGAGGTAGCTTGACCACCCCCTTCCTTCTCTTTTATTCCTCTATTTTTTTTGTTTGTTAAGTTGTCACTTATTATCTAGGGGAAATGTTCATATGGTTTCTATTGAGTGTTTCTTTATTTACTTCTTTGTTGTTGTTTTTTTGTGCTTGTTTGTTTGCTTTTAGCACTATTGCCTTGATTTAGTTTATGTGTGTTCATTAGGTTATTCCTTTCCCACACTTACACTTGAATCCATCCATATTCATATGTTAACATTATCATCATGGTTTTTATCATTAGTGAATTGTTTCATATTGAGTATTGGATTACGAGAGTCAATCCTTATGCATATTTTGGCCAAGCCCTCATGATGATATACCATGATGCCTACTGACACGTGATAAAATAAACCTTAGATTCAAGAAGTCTATTTAGCAATGGTGGAATATCTTTGGCACTGACATCCTAATTCCATCCTAATCAAATCCTAAATAGAGTAATTAAACATGAAAAAATTTCAAACTTTAATAGTTCAGACAACCATCTCCCTACTAGTAGGTTATTCCAATTCATCATTACCCTCTATGTTAATTTATCATCATCCTTGACCAAGTTTATCATGTTTGTCATAATCAGGGTCCAATGACTATAACTGCCAATGGGTAAATCATTACACACTATCCCACCTACATTTCTTAATAGTTATAACTACCTTTGGGCAAGTCATTGTGTTGTCACCACTTATATTTTTCTACCCATATAGGGGCATGTTATTATCTTGTTTTTATATCCTCATAAGGTATCTCCATCTTTTGAATGATTATAACTACCCTTGGGCAAATCATTATGTTATAATACCATGTTGCCACTATTGGGGTATAATGCTTATAACCACCTTTGAGTAAACCATTATACACCATTCCACATGCATTCTCAATGATTTTGAGTACTTTTTCAATATCATTGTGTTTTCACCCCATCATCTTTCCTTTCTTTAGTCCCCTCATTTTTGCTTCTTATTGAGGGACCATTTATCAACCTAATTGTGCCAACCATTCCCTCAAGGGGGAATCATATAGTTAGTTTGTCATCATTAAAATTTGTAGGCATACTGGACCTTTTCATTCTTTGAGAAGACATTACTATGATTATTTATTATAATTCCTTCCCAAATAGGGGCAAACTATAGACACCTAAATCTGGCCACCAATAACTTCCAACCAGGGTTTTGGCCAATTTCCACTTAAAATACAAAATTTGGCCTAAAAACACTAAAGCACATTAAAATATTTGAAATTGAAATATTCAAATGCCAATTTTGGCTAGGGTATTCCTAAATGGGGCAATAAAATTTATGGGCCATCTAAATTTGATCAAATTATTCTGAGTCAAAATGCCAATTTTGCACCTAGGTGCTCTGGATTGATCTTTCCTATAAAATTTCTTGCACAAGACATGTGCCTTAATTATTTGTTTTTGGTAACATCCTAAATGGGATAATGTATCCAATGCATCTGACATTACCTTCCAATTCTAATCTAATCAAAATTTGGACCAATAACAAGGCATTTTGCTCAATTTGAGTAATTTGTACACAAAGTGCTTAATCATGCTTAAGAGCTAATTAATCCAAATCAAGGCATAATTAATAATTCCATGAAAACTTGATGAATAATTTGTTTTGGAAATGAATATTGAATATATACATCATCATGTGACCTCATTTCTTGGGAATACATCCCTAGGCCATAAATACCATAAATATTAGGATTCATGCCTCCCATGCCTCATCAAAGCCCTCCATGCCTCTTAATTTCTCCTCTATCCCAAAAATTGATGATACTATTTATTAATTTTAATTAAAAAATTAGATTAATCTTAGCCACACATCTCAATTCTGAGATGGATGGTTCAGGTTGATTCTAATCAATCTCAAAAATCTATAAATAGAAGGCCTTACCACATCTTTTCAAACACATGATTATGCAATGTTATAATGAATAATTGATTACAAAGCTTCATGCAACTAGTGTTACCATGCCAAATTGATTCCAAACCAAGCCAAGCCATAAGCCAAAGGTGCCAAAGAGAGATGGAGATAGCTAAGCTTCCATTGGCAAGGACTTCATGAGCACAAAGTTAAGCAAGCCACTACTACAAAGGCATTTGGAGCATCCAATGAAGGTGAAAGAATTATTGTTGTTTTTCCTTACTTTTTAGTTGTGTTTACCATTTTTTTTTGGTTACTAAGCTCACCCTAGTAACTAGGCATGAAGATCTTATCTTAGTGTGATTTTTATTTAGTTTCATTCACTAACACAATACTAATCTCCTCTTCTTAGTCAAACATTTGTCTAGTTATCATGAGAAAGGTTGATGAAGTTATAGGTTCCATGACTAGTAGACTAATCAAGCTAGCTAAGTCACCATAAATATTCATTTAATTTGGCCCACATAAAGATCTTTTGTCTGGAAATGGCTTGAATAGATGATCAAAGTTTTGGATGGAATGAGTGGTCAAAAGATCACATGTATATTGAAAAGCCTTTGAAACAATTTAAGTAAACTTAAAGTCTAGTTTGTAAAATTTTGAGGAAGTAAGTTCTCATGGTGATAAATATAGGAAGGATCATGGAAAAAGTTTACATATGCCTCAGGAGATCATTAGAGCTTTCAAGTATCAAGAAAAAGTTCATAGCTCAAGCTTTGAAGAGCTAAACCATTATCAGGATGTCACATAGGAATGGATGGGTTAGCTCACTTTTATATTTTATAATTATGATCAAGATGCTTACCAGGCTCAAAAGGTTATGAGGAAATGATGCTCTTCATTTCAAGATCTTACTCTGTAAAATTCAAGTTTTGATGAGATTTCAATCTCAAGATCTAAGCCTTCAAAGATTAACTTCCATGATGGGACGTCCACACAAGCATAAAATTTGGGCCCCATAGATACTCCAAGATCCAATGGCATACATTTAATCATGCATTTAAGATTAACAGAGTGAGATTGAGTCTAAGATTTAGACCATCTTTCACATCATGTAAAAGTAGACTGATTAGCTCATTTGTGGATTTTATAAGTTTATTTAGAAATCCATTCAAGCCAAAATAAATTTATAATCATGAGGTTCTTCATACCTTGATCTTACTTTGCCAAATTCATATCTTGATGAGCCTTTTGTCTTAATATGTGAACCTTCAAATTTGAGCTAGTAGAGTAAAACATTCATGCGAGAATCAAAATTAACCCATGATAAATAACCATTTAGATTTTGAAATCCTTAGATGTTCATGCAGTCATCAAAAACCTTCATGTGGATATCAAAGATAGCCATGAAAATTTGAATTTTGGGCCTCATGAAATATCCATTTATATTCTAAAGAAGAAAATCAATGGTTGACATTCAATCATACTGAAGATCCAATGTTACATGATACCTGATAGAGTTAGTGGGCCCAAGTAGATCTATGGCTCATGGAAATTCATACCAAGTAGATTGATTGTATGAGATAGGTCAAGGGGTCAACAATCTTGAGTCAACATTGATAGCTAATGAGTTAAGGCATTCCAATGATATTTTTCATTGGAGGTTGAAGAAGTAGTTTTGACCTAGGAAAACTAAATACAAAGGAACTAAGCTCGAATAGGATCCACGTCAAACCAAAGAATTCCATGAAGGAATACATGTTGGACAAAGGCTCTGATAACCCTAAGTAGTTAAAATACATAAATTCAAGATCAAACATGATCTAGATAACTAGGAGCGTATCTTATAAACCTATCAAATGCCATTTAAGCCTTTTAAGAGATTCTAAACATGGGTTTTATGTATCATTTAGACTCAAGGGACGCTAATCTATGAACCTCAATTTATAATCATGACTATATAAAAACCAATGAAGGAGATTGGTTTTCATCCATAATAGATCTATATTATAGATTTAGAAGCAATGGTAGAATGGTGACTAAGCAAGGAATGTTAGAAAGAACATCATGAGTTAGCTCAAGTAACTTCCTAGTAACATAAAGAATATCGAACATGATTGAAGAAGATAGTGAAGGGATTAATGCTGAGGATCTTAGAGAAATTCAAATAGAGATGGGTATTTCTTCCTACAACTAAGCCTTGATATTCACATTCTCTATCATGCCAAAAAAGGATATAATGACATTAATGTAGGGGAAAGCTTGAGGAGGATTATAATGGTGATTGTTTTGAGTGGAATTAGGCTCATCAATGACCTCCTTCAGTGCCAACATTTCTCTCTCTAACCTTCTTTCTTCCTATAAATACTAGATTTGAGTTCTTGATTGGGATCTCTCAGTTGGGTATAAAAAGCCTCTATTAAAATCACTTTATAAACTCTTTGAAGTAATATAAGACAAGTTTAAATTATATTTAATGTTAAGTTTGCTCTTTTGAGGTTTGATTTATAGAGTGTATGTTATCTATTCATCATCTATAGGTCCTTTATGTACCTTGCTTTAAGACTATTAGTTTCTTGTAGGTTGTGTGAAGTGTTAGCTTGTGAAGTTTACCTTGACGTGTCATAAGTCCATAGTGTCTTGCATAGACCTATTTATTTCCATCCTTCATGTTAAAAGCCTCTTTGTAACCTTCATACACAATATTTATTCTTGTAGCTCTATCACAAAATCTGATCAATCCTTCTCCCCATTGTATTCATTAGTAGTCATAGAAGTGTGTAATTTGATAGTGGATCATTGATCATTAGTGCATCACCACATTTAAATTAGGTTTTCATTTATGCATTCTCTCCCCTTTTCACCATAATATATCAATTTTATATAATAGGATTCAAATTTCCATACCTGAGGAGCTAGCCTCATTATAAATCCTAGAGGTTTGATCTAATATTAGGTAAACCATAGCCTAGGGTCATTCCCATGTTGGACAAGGTTTGGGTAGAGGACCTAAACAATCCTTTTCTTAGCCAGGATGTAACCTAGAACCTCCAACAAAAACCACTCCAAACCTTATTTTATCCTTGTAAAAATCTTAAGAGAGATCATAGTTTTGCATGGAACTTGGAGGAGGTGTAGACACTAGAAAACTACACACAATGATTCTAGATGTTGAAACACCCCTGGATTGGACCAGTACCCAACCTCTAACCATGACCCTAATTTAGTTTATCTAACTAGATAAACTCAACTCACTAACCTACCCTTTTACCCCACTTAACTTTTAACCCTCGACCATCGAAATTCAAGTCTTCCCCATTTGAATGAAGATAATTGAGCTGTGTGAAAGATAACACATCAAAATTTAATATGGATGGTAAGATAACCCATAAAAACAACCAACCAAACTTCTTATGGAACCTTATACTTCCATCTCTCTTTTCTTATAAAAGGAGGGGAGCATGAGGTGAAAGGGGATTGATCCATTTAGCAATCATATAATCAAGCTACCAACCAAAAATCATCAGGAGCTACTAGTATTAAGAAACTTCATTGTAGTTATTTCCTTCAATAATTTAGTAACCATGATAGAGACCCAAACCTTTGCCAAAAGTATTCTTTAGGAAAAGTACCATTACTCTACCAAAATTAATCAGGATCAAATAACCAATTAAGTATATTTATAGTTTTCAAGTTTTGATTACTTAGTTTTTAACCCAAACCCTTCTGCACCATAACTTCTGACCTCTCATCCCTAGCCAAACTTTTAGCCATCTATTGACCCATTTTTATAACTTGAACTAGATTCTTTTATAAAATACCCTTAGAATCCATAGCAATCATCCACAGTCACCCTAACCACTGATGGTCACCTTTAATAATCAACGATCACCCAACTACCAATGGTCAACATAACTAATGATGGTCACCCTGACCACCAATGGTCACTATGGTAGGAAATAACAAAAATCTATTTCCACCTGCTTACCCTCAACCAAACTCCACTTTCTATCTTTCTTCCTATTCATAGGATCCCCACCTATTTTTTGAACCCAACCTGACCCATTTAACATTAGTATTTACATACTTATTGTTGTAATTAATCTATTTACTTTATCAAGCATTTATCTCTTCTTGTATTATCTTTCATTCTTGTCTATCATTTGATGCAAGTATTTTATCTTTATTTATTTCAACTTAACTATTTTAAGAGAGTGGATTGATAGCTTCCTAATAATATTATGCTTCTTAGATTTAGCTTACACTAGGCATTCCACTTTGATATCTATCTAATAACCCCTTTGCATTAGTGCTTTATTATTTACAGGTCATTCTTCCCAAGACAAATAGGAGCTCTTCACAATCATCTGAATCATGCACAAATAAACAAATAGGTTCTTCTACCATACTAAATTCAGTTTTACCTTTCTTCTATAAAAAAGAAAATAAACAGATGTCAAGTAAAACATTTTGGTATGCCTAGTGGGACATTGTAGCATCTAGGTGCCTTTTCCTTCCTTATTTTATGATCATATAAATAAATAAAAATTTATTTTGGGTATAAAAAAAACCTTGCATACATTGGTTGCTTGCATGTTTAGCTCACATATTTAAAATTAAAGGCAAAGTAGTTCAATCATAGCCTCACTTCTCTATCACATACCATATCAAACCACTTAAATCAATCAGAACATCATAATAATTTACATAAGGCCCAACTAGGGTTTCATCTCCTAGTAGAACACCTTCACCCTTTAGCTATCTTACTTGGAGGCCATTATCAAGAAGAGAAATAAAAACTCAGCTTTTTGGTTGAGTCTAAACTCTAGAAATTGATATACACTAGCTAAGCATTCGACACCATTATCGTTTTGGTGTGTCAAGTGAGGAGGTAGGCCCCAATACCAAGCCACATATTGATTTCCAATATAGATCCTCTTGAGAGCCTTAAAAACCTGAAACCAACCATAAAATTATTTTCTATTACATGTTCTATAAACCAAATTCATCTTCACACTTTCCAACTAAGGCATAAGCCAAAAATGAGATAAAAGGTACCCTAAGATTTTAAATGCACTCTAGTGTATCTTTTTATTACCTTGAGATATTTTTACTTTGTTTGATTTGTGTTTGAGTTGTGATCTTTCCTTTATTCCTTTCTATTTCTCATATGGTCTTTACTATAAAATAATTGAGGAACCAAACCAACCAAGATCCACCTTCCTCTTTTCTTCCTCCATGGAGTATACTATGGATGTTGAGAGTTATCCCCATCCTTCTACCCCCTACCATGCCTTAGATATCTATCCAAGGTGATGCAAATTTTTCCACCTTCCTTGATAACAACCCTGTGGCCCTCCAACATTACCTTAACACCTTATCTAATTGGACCCTTGTTTTAGTTCCTCCTAGTGATCCACCTCATTGGATACCTCCCCATATTATGGTTTCCACTCCTTCTACCCAACTTATGATCACTCAAACATCTTTCTCCACCAATAACCCATCCACTACCTCCACCCAAACTCAATCAAATAACCTAACCAATAACCAAGCACCCCTACACTAACTAATAACTCTTCCAACATATGGCAACCTCACCTTTTATTACCCATACTCTATCCACTATGGGGATACCTTCTACCCATGTTGAAAATATTCCCCTTATCACTACCAACCCACCAATCTCCACCCCACTTCAATGTGTGGTGATTTCTATACCTTGTACCCTTCTACCTATTAGTACCACAGTTACCACTCACCCCCAACCAATTAACCCATCTATACCTCCCACCCAATCTATATCAATTCCCCAATCTATCAATATCATAACTCTAAACCAACCCATATCAAAACCTCAACAAATACCTATGATACCATACCCATGCTATATTCTTAATCCATAAGGATAAATAGACCCATATTCTACCCGACCTATTGTGCCCATTAACCTTTATGTGGTATGATCCCAACCCTAAACCACATAATAATATGTGGCATCCTCTCAACCTTTTACCATTTATCCATATATTTCACCACCCAACCTCAACAAAACTTACCATATAATTATGGAACTCCCTAACCCCAAACAAATTTGGTCAAACTATTAATGGACAAAATGACCAACCTAGAATCATCTATCTCTGGGGCTCACAATCTCTTATCTTACAACCAAATATATAATGAACATATTTACCCATCCATCCCTATCCAACCTTGCTTTCCTCAATGAGAACTACCCAAATTTTCTAAATTGCAAAACAAGGAGGACCCCCAAAAACACCTAAGAGCATTTTGACATTCTTGCTACTTGATTGCCTACAATGATGTTCTTCTCATTAATACCTTTCCTATGTCTTTATTTGGACCAGCATTAGATTGGTATAGTGATATCATTAATAACTCCATCTTTTCCTTTTCCCAACTCACCAAAACCTTTTTAGACCACTTTTTTATCAATATATCTAAGAAGCTCTCCATCACCAACCTCTACTCTATTAGGTAATTTGATGATGAATCAATTGACAATTTTGTAGCTCGATGGAAAGAACTTATAAACCAACTATTTTTCTCTTGAGCTTGTGTTCAACACATTGCCCCTACTCTATAGGTTCAAACATTTATAACCTTTGATAATGCTTTCACCATGACATGCAAACTAGAAATCATATCCATCAATGAGGGGAAGTTGAAATTAAGAAATAAAAACTCTAGCTTCAAATCTAATGACCCTTCCCCATCTAAAATGACCAACCAATCTAATTACCCTAACACCAAACCAAAGGTAGCCATAAACATAGTTATCCTTAAAATTTATCCACCTCCAGTTGTCAACCAACCCAACCAAACCAACTCCTTTAATTCCTCCAATCAACAAACCCAAAATCAAAATTGAGATACCCAAAAATAATACACTTTATTAAGGGAGTCATATGCTTCATTTTTGGACAAGTTTCTCAAATCCAACATCATACAACTTTCACCCATCAAACCTCCTCAACAATTCCATACTTCTTGCCTTATGCCCTATTGGTACAAGAGTGATCTATGTACTTTATACTGTGTCATTAGACATGACATTATTAGGTTTAACACCTTTAAAACCATTATCCAAAACTTGATTGATAAAGGAGAAATTTTATTAGGTAATCCCAATGCACCCCTGAATTAGTCACTCAACATCTTTTGATAACCTTTTCCCAATCATGCCCCTTCTACCAACCATGATGACAACAAAACATAATCATCTCACACTTGTGAGGTCTTTATACTCAATGTAATTATCAAGGAACTTATCATTGAGGAAACCATTACCCTAACTACCTATTCCTCCACCCTACTTATTAAAGTGGTAGAATTACCCCCCATTCTTTTGGATTCCAAAGAAAAGGAAGCAACCACCTCCTTCCCTTTACTTGATGAGATAATTTAATTACCCACCTCCCTTTTGATATAAATACTAAAGGAGGTAAACATTCATCACATCTTCCTCCCCCATCATGGAATCACCCACTCTCTCTTTCGAAACCATTTCATAAGGAGAGATCACCGTATCTACTCCTTCCATGGAGGAAATGCCATCCTGGATCTTGGAACCTTTTATCAAGGAAAATGGTGAAGAAAATATTCCCTTACCTTAACCTAGGGGCCTAATATTTGAATCTGATGCCCAAAGAACCAAACCAGTTTATAAACCCTCCTTTAGACTGGTCCAAAGCCTAGAATTCTCTTCTCAACTAGATTTTGATCAAGCCACCTTTGGGCACCATCTTGGGTTCCCCTATCAAAATAATCATAAACATTTAACCTCACTTTCATCTACCATTAAAACTATCATCACCACAATCCCTTCATCAAACACCTCTCCCTCTAAAACTGTGGAAGAACCATCCAAACCATCTCCATCTAGAATCATCAAATCACCTTATACCTCTCTAATCAATCCTATCAAGAACCTAGGGGTGCTTCCTACTCCTAGCTTTATGCACCCATCTTTGAATTTGGACCTAACCCATCTAGTCCACCAAAGAAAACCTTAACTAAACCAACAAAGAAAGTGGAACCTCCCAAACTCCCACCTAGAACCATAACTATACCACCCCCTTCCCTCTTACCTTCTATCTTGGGACCCCATCCTAGGAGATAATCCTTCTATCAAGAAGATGAACCCTCCCAAAACTACCCAAACTAAACTTTCTCCTTTTATTATACCTTTACCTACCCCTTCCAAAACATCAAAATCCCCATCATTTTTAGACAAACTATCTACCTCCACCTACCCACTTATCTCCAAACCTTCATCATCCCAATCATCCACCTCCTAATATTTCATATTTAAACCTTCCACCTCAAAACCATCTAAAACCAAACAATCTCAATCAAATCTACTTACCAAGACCATTTAACCACCCCTAACTTATGCAGTGAAGCCTACCTCTAAGAAGGTTCCCACCCCAAAAACCAAAAACCCACCACCCTTAACACTTTTGCTCAAATCCTATTCAACCATTTTACAAACATTGTTACAAAATTATTCCTTAAACCTACCACCTATCAAACCCTTTTACCCTTCAAGTCCTAAACTATCTTGGTTCAATTATATTTTTTAATCTATTCATACCATAGGACACCTAGAAATGACATGAAAAACTATAAATCTCTCTAATCACTTATCCATAACTTATGGGATGAGGAAAATATATTATCTGATGAACCTCTCTCAATCTCTTTATCAACCCAGCCAAAAAAAAACCTATCCAACACTCACCCACTCCCACACTATCATCTAAGATTGAGGAGGAACTGAAGTAGCCTTCTAATCCAATGCCTCCCCTCATCCACACTATCCATATGATCACCTGATCTTGAGATCAATAAAAGGATAAGGGAAAGGATAAAGTGTCCATTTTATGGACATGTCCTTCTACCCCTCAACCTTACAACTGAACTCAAACACATTCACCTTCACAAAAACCCAAAATATCCATTTTGGGTGCTTCTCCCTCCAACCCTTCTGAATCTATCCAATAAGTAGTTCTAAAATAGCTTCACCAGACACTAGTGAAGATGAGCTTATACAAACTAATCAACACCTCAATACCCTTAACCTCTTTCAACCTTTATCAAGGATATTTTACTTTCCACCCTTGTCATATTCAATGATTCATAAATACCTTCTATTCATTCTAAAGATCTAGATCCACTTATCTTCATCACTGCATACATCAATCAAACCCATATCAAAAGTGTGATGATTTATGGGGGATATAGTATTAATATTATCTCCTCTTATGCTTATGACTAACTCTAACTACCATAGTAGTCCTTCATTCCTTTTATTGATACTATGGATAAAACCTTGGGGACAGTCATCCTCCACATCTGCTTGGGACCTCATACACTTTGAAATATCTTCTACATCATATAAGGTGAGTTATAATACATCTTAATTAGACCCCCTTAGATCTACTCCATGAGTTGTGTCCCATCCACCTTGCGTCGATTTGTCAAATTTGATCTTGAGGGTCAAATCATCACCATACAAGCTAACCCTAGTCTTTTTTCATCTTCCAACATGACATATCAAACCAATGGCATTCTTCTTCATTACTTATCCACCTCACCACAAACCAACAACAAATCCACCCCTACTATTGATAAAAATTTAACTAGCTCATATATCCCCTCTTCTTAGATACCCATAGAGGACCCCTTAGAACCTAAATTCTAACATCTCTCACTAGGAGAGTATCATATTTTGACCTTGGATGCCTTCTCTACTCAAGATTATGGGAACCTTGACCATAATCCTAGTTGTAATCCAAACATCATAACCATCATTTGTTTTGGTCTTCCCAACCATCAAACCAACTTAATTTATGGGGGACTTGATCATTCACTTCTCGCTTCATCCACAACCTCTTCTACCTGACCATTTACCTTTGATTTCTCCTATTTGGACAAACTATAATTTTCCAAATTATACCTTCATAGGTGTGCCTAGAATGGATTCATCCTCAGTCATTATGAACATATACCCCATGAATTATCCTTGATCAAAACCTAAAAACCTCATGAGTTATTTGGCCTTGGGTTTATCCCACTGATTCACCCAAACCCATCACCACCATTGAGGGTAACATTCCATTCTCACCAACCCCATCTTTTTCTAAGTTTGAGGATTTTGAAACCATCCCTTCTAACTTTTTTTTAGTCAATATCATTAGTTTGGCCCCCCTAACCTATCAAAAGGGTGGTCAAACTAAAACCTTTCCTCTGATTCATCTTGAAATGGTAAAAAATGATTCTTCTACCATCCACACCATCCAATATCAAGATGATGATTCCATTCTCACCTATATTGGTGTAGAGGATTCTTCTATCCATAAATCCCTCCCTCTTGAGAACCAAACCATGTTAAACAAATCCACTATCAATGTCAACTTGGGTACTTAGGATAACCCTCACATTGTAAAAATTGGTTAGTCCTTAAATTTCTTAAAAAAATAGGATTACCCTTACTTCATTACCAAAGAATATAATTTGCTTAGTCGTATCAGGATATACCCCAGATGAATCTTTTCATAATTCTCCACAAAATCATCATCTATCTTAATGTTAAACGTGTTAGGTAAAATCTTTGCAAAATGCACCCTTGTATCACCCTTCTAGTCAAAGAAGAGCTTTAGTGCCTCTTATCTATGAATTTAATTCGACCCATTGACTATCCCGAATGGGTTTCCAATATTTATCCCATCAACAAGCCCATAGGGGGACTTTACCTCTATGTTGACTATCATGATCTCAACCTTTCTTGTCTAAAGGATGACTTCTCTTTGCCTAGCATCGACCAACTTATTGATTTTATAGCTAGCCAAGAAATGTTATCTCTCATAGATGGTTTCTCAAGATATAATCAGATCTTTATTGCCCTTGAGGATCAACATAAGACTTATTTCATCACCCCTTATGAAACCTTCTACTATAGGTTCATGCCATTTGGTCTAAATAATGTAGGGATAACCTACCAACATGTGATGACCTATATCTTCCATGATCTCATCCATAAAATCATAGAGGACTATGTAGATGATATCCTTAGGAAATCCAAATATCATAAGGATAATATATAAGTTCTTAAAATTATCTTTGAGCACTTAATCCATTTCCATGTCTGACTCAACCCTAAAAATGTGTTTTTGGGGTCCTATCTAAAAATATTCTTGGGTTTCTCATCTCTCTTTTAGTTATCAAAGGAGACCCTACCAAAGTTAGAGTTATCCTTATCATGCCACCTCCAACCCACCTTAAGCAACTCCACATATTATAGGGGAAGCTCCAATCTATCTATCACTTCATTTCTTAGTTATCATATAGATGTTAAACCTTCCACCATCTTCTCAAGAAAGATACATCTTTCAAGTCGACTAAGGAGTACCATCTTTCTCCACCTGTTCTTATCCTTCCTAAAGAGGACCAACCCTTCTACCTTTATATCTCTTCCACTAACCATTATATAGGGGTAATGTTCACTCACCATGATGAACAAAATAAAATCAATCTATCTACTATATAATTCAACCAATTATAGAGTATGAGACTCGGTACACCCACACCAAGAAGATTTTACTCACCTTAGTTTTTATAGCTTCCAAACTTCATCATTATCTCCTCAATCACAAAACCTTTATCATCACAAAAATTGACCCACTTAAATACATGCACTCTAAACCATACCAAAACTAACATGTGCCTAAGAGGCTTATGCTCCTAGCTAAGTTTGACCTTGAGTTCCTCTAGTAAAAGTTGATTAATGGGCAAGTCATCATTGATAAATTCACTAAAGCTTCTTTTTTACACAACCAACCACTTCCTCTTGCATTTATCAAAGATTTAATCATGAATGTTTCTCAAGAGGACATCACCTACCAAATGACCATGTTATTTGATGGCTCGAAGTGCCAACATGGTAGGGGTGCTAGAGTTATTCTCATTCCCCTTGATGGCAAACCTCTTCCTCTTTCCTTTAAACTTAATTTTGAGTGTACCGACAATATGGTTGAGTATGAAGCCCTAGTAATAGGTCTCTAAACTGATCTATCCTTGGGAGTTAAGATGATTTATGTCTTTGAAAATTCCCAACTTGTGGCTAACCAGATCAATAGATCCTACCAATGTAATAATGATGTCTTGTAATAATACAAATAGCTAGTAAATGTACTCTTAACATCATTTGATCATTATCTTATCCAATCTATTCTATGATCTACTAATAAGATCAAATATATAATGGCTTCCTTTGCTTCCCAAATCCCATCTATGCCTACTAATTCTAAACTCTTTATCACCATTCATCATTTTATCACACCCTCTTATATCTAATCTGACCTCCCTAACATTTGTAGTGTGGAGGAATCCCCATCAACTATTTGGTATAGGCAAACCTTTGACTAACTCAATATTAACATCATTCCTCCCAACCTCACTAGGAATACCTAAAGATTCTTTATTTAGAGTACCTCTCATTATACCATACTAGGGGGAATCCTTTACAAATGTAGTTTAAATGGCCTCCTCTATTCCATATATAACCATGAAGCTTCCCAAGCTATCAAGTAAATGCATGATATGACATTTGGGGGACACTTTAGTGATTTATCTATTATTAAACATATCCTTCACCTTGGATACTATTGGCCCACCCTCAACAAAGACTATTGTGATTATGTAAACAAGTGTGTTAAATGTCAAAATCATGCTAATTTACATCACGTGTTAGCTCATGGCCTTCAAGTATCCAAAGACTTTTAACCCTTCTCATAATGGGGACTAGATCTCATTGGGGAAATCAATCCTCATTCTTCATAGTGGCACCAATCCATCATCACCACCACTGATTATTTTACCAACTGGGTGGAGGCTATTCCTCTCATCTTGACAAAAGTAGAAAAGATAGTAGATTTCATCAATCATCATATCATTTTTTGTTTCATTATTCCCCATAAAATCATCATTGATAATGGTAAATGTTTCAAAAACAAATAAGTCCAAGGTATTTTTGATGCATATGGAAAAAAGTTAAGATTTTTCTTACCTTATCATCTAAAATCAAATGGATAGGCAGAAGCCTATAATAAAACCCTCAATAAAATGTTAACCAAAATAGTTAATGCTTCTAATCGAGATTGGAATTTTCACATCCCTTTCACTTTATGGGCCTATCACACTAGAATTCAAACCTATATGGGTGATAACCCTTTATCTTTGGTCTTCTAAGTAGAAGTAGTCTTACCTCTTGAAGTCTAGATTTTGTCTCTTCACATATCCTTGAAAGACATAATTTTTTAGAGCAAATATCATCAAGAGTATCTAGAATGAATTGAGATACTTGATGAGTATCTCCTAGATTCACTTAACCATCTTTGTGTCTATCAATATAAAGTTAAGTGCACCTATAGCAAGCATCTAAAAGAGCAAAAATTCAACATCAGAGACCTCATCTTAAAGGAAAATCAATATGTGACCAATATGGAGAAAAGCAAACTAGGAAAGTTTACTTTCAATTGGCTTTGACCCTACATCATAACCCATAAATATGGATCAAGAGCTTATCATTTATCCTCTCTTGAAATAAAAATAGAATCTGAGCCTCTTAATACTTCACATCTACATCCTTTCTTTTGTTAAACAAAGATCAAACTCACCTTTTGTCTAATGCAAGCTCATCCCTTGATTTACAAGATTTTCAACTCCCTAAAAAAATTTATCATATCCCTTTAAGCACAACTAATTACAACATAAAACCATGTGATTAGCCGTTACAATCATATCATAATCCTAAATATTGGTACCATGGCTCTACCCATGGCATGGTTCTCATAAATACTTTTCATCCCTAATTAGATGGAATCTCATGGTCATTGTCTCTTAAAACCACTCTTTTCACCTATCACTAACCTTCTTGTGCTATAGGTTTTTCCCTCATAAAGGCAAACCGTCTAGCCTATATAGACTTGTCCATGTTTAAACCTAGCATAAAAATAATTTGGGATATCAAAATATCACTTGGGTCAAATATCTCTAGCATGTAGACTGATCCCTTAAAGGACAACTACCCAAAATCTAAACTAATTAAAAAGATAGACTGCTCCCTTAAAGGATAGCTACCAAAATAAACAAAACCAAACTTTGACCACTCCTTGGAAGGATGGCTATGCCAATTTTGTCAAAAGCAATCATTTGAGGCTTCCCTCATTGATCAAATTCACAAAACTTATCAAAATCAAAATAAATAAATTAAAAAAAAACCCTATATGAAAATTAGAACAAGTTATCCTAATAAATTTGTAATCAAATTTCACATATAGCATCAGTAGACTTCTTGCGTCAATCAGTCTACACCTTACATTAAAGCATGGACATGTCTATTGAGGTTCTTAGGTCACCTATAGAAAAGGAAAACCCATCTTTAAGAGGTTATACTACCATTCACACCATTTATCACCTATTTCCCCTTTGTACCATCTATAAATTAAGGGAGTCATGAGCTTACTTGACACGTTGTGATCAAGACACTTTTTTACCAACCAATGCATGCTAATGTGAAACATTAAAAAATATTATATTCCTTAAGCCAATCTAACTTCAATATTTTTTAGTCCTTACCAATGAAAAAGCATCATGCCTTTTCCTTATCCTCTCATAATTGCTTCACGTATTCATTCAGATGTGTGTCTCATGATCTGCATCTCTTTTCCCACATCTAGTTTTGTTATCTAGTTTAATTTATGTGTTATCATCAAAAAAATAAATATAAATCAAAACAAAACCACAAACATCACATCATCATAACATAAAATCATATATAAAACAATTACCATAATCATAAACCACATTACATCTATGATCATAAACCACATCACATATCCATGATTATAACTATAATTATAAACACCATAACCATATGTAAAACAAAGCATCACATCATCATAATCATGTATAACCAATCATTTTAAACATCATCCATAATCATCACATGCCTAAGTTACTAAGTTTACATCTCATAAGCATAATAATAATAATAATAATAATAATAATAATAATAATAATAATAATAATAATAATAATAATAATAATAATAATAAACTATAAACATCAAAACCATGAATCATAAAAACCACATCTATATATCATCATCACATCATATACATCATGTCTCATCAAAATAAAATAGTATATGTAATAATGTGTATATCTCTCCCTCAAAAAATATACATCATGTTGCATTAGCTCATAGGTTGATATAAAAATAATATACATCTATACATATCATATCATAATCTATACCCTGGGGCACCACTACCATGTGGTGTTTGCCCCCCTGAGGTGCCTGCTTGTCCTACTACAGATATGGCCCACTGACCTAGTGTCACCACAATATCACCACCTACCAAGCTAGATCTATACTTGCCTCATTGGGGATCTACTAGGTATTTTGTGAAGACTATCACTTCATAATATTATAGCTCTTGTATAGCGGCTATATATCTCTACATATCAATGATCCCTATTAGACCTACTGATATTATTGTTCCCCTAATATGTCTCATGGAGTCCTATTCTTGGATGACCTAGGCTAGTGTATCCCTTCCCTAGTCCCTTTCACTTGTCATAGTGGTTAGCTAACCCTATAATGTATTAACCTAACCCTATAAAGCTATGATTTATGCTTGTGTAGTGGCTAGTACCACTCCTACCTATCCATCAAGGCCACCTCCCTATACCTATACCTATGGACCCCCACCAATTGGGTCCACATCTATGGGCTGCCTACCCCCATCATCCCATCCAAAAATATACCATTACATAGAGGGCTTGATACCATTACATGTAGCTATCAACAAAACTTGCATCATCAATCTCTACTTAGGTGAGCAGCTCCTCGTGATCTAGAACCATCTCTATTAGTTGTTGCATTGGAAGCAAAAACTTGGCATCTTTCCACCTATACCTCAAGAATAGACCTAGAATCCCTTGTACCAAGCCAAACTACCTATAAAACCTATCAAAAGGGATTAGCTCAATCTCACCCTCTCTCCTCCCAAAAATCCACCTATAGCTTTACATTGATAGAATATACTAAGTATAGTAGGCCCACCTTGAAAAAATGACATATGGACTCCAAACCACATCACCAACCAATAAGGCCTCTAATTCTCCTCAAAACCAATAAATATCTCATAAACCCCTCTCCAAGTCCTATGATCATGTAATCACTCCTCCACCATACGAAATCCACCCTAAAATCCATCTATATGTATCCCTCCCATGGTAGCCCCATTAGCCTCAGAACCTAGATATGCTCATAAGCCAAATAGTACAACACAAACCCCACACTGAAGTCATACCTCTTGTTAGCTCTAAACCCCCATAGCTCCTTATATATCTAAACCAAAAAAATAGGCACCCACCCAAACACTATCTAACCTAGTAACATCTCCACTAGGACTCCTAATAATAGATAGGGAAACCTCCCACTGCTCGAATCTATAACCATAAAACAAGAGATCCCCATCATCATCATCATCATCATTAGCTTCTTATCATCTCTAAACCTCTTATGCAAAGGCCCATAGCTAAATCCTCTAGTGTGCTACCTGGCAAAGGCTTGATCCTCACCATATAAGAGCTATATGTGCTCATCTCTCTCCTCCCTCTGAATATGCTATATTGGTTCCCCATAAATGGATAGCCATATGATATTGTATACATCTTCTAATAAGATAGTATCTCACTAGTCAATAGGAAAAAGGTATTCATGGATGGATCCCATCTCTTGATGAGGGTCATGATCACCATTGTATCTCAAGGCACGTACTAGAAGTGTATCATCACCTTGAGGCTAACCAACTCCATGTACACCTAGTCACCATCCATCATCCCATGATGGATCTATGCAAAGATATAAATAACCTAATCTTGTATCTAGATCTGATCCCATGCCTAAAAAACTCAATATAGCAAACACACTTAATTTTCTATAAACTAATTTACCCATGGACAACATCCTTTCACCCCATTTCAACTACCTAGTTGTACCTATTTTCTCTATACAAATAAAATCTATAACATTTGACCCTTTAGTTGACCACCAACAATCATTATGAGTGCCAATATTTGGATTCCCATTTGACCTATGGTCTTTAACCATTGATGCTCAGCTATGACCACCAATGGTCATGTATGACTACCGATAGTCACCATGTGTGACCATTGATGGTAAAAACCCCTAAACCTACCTACCTAAAACCTACCAACCACCCTTTTTCAATAACTAATTACCCTAAATATGTCTCCCACCCTATCCCTAACCTAACTATCCTCCCAATTTTTATTTTCACTTGAAAATTTTAATAATAACAACATAAAACCTAAAATTAGGTCAAAACCCAAAACCCCCCAAACCAAAAAAAAAAAAACAAAACATAGACAAAAGTGACCAAAACACCTAATTTATCAATTTTATGTAGCCCCTACCTCATTCTTTGACCATCATCAAGGAGGAATCCTAGGTTCTATTACTGAACCACATCCCTATCCACCCTACATCCTTGACCCCACGCTAGCTCAACACAAACCCCTAATCATCCAATCAACAACCACCTCATTATCACTCTCACACAAAATGCCAAAGTTGTAAACACATGGGAGTTAAGAGAGTTAAAATCCAAAAAGTAAAAATGACAACTCTTGTTCACTTTTTATCCTTTGTGCTTTTAGGGTTTCCCCCTAACCATTAATAGTAAAGCTGATTGTTGACGGTCAATTTTGGGACCCATAACCATTAATGGTTAGGATGTCAACCTTTTTAAACTTTTGTAACCAACACCTTAGTGACACCTTTTAAAGACTACCCTCTCCACCTACACTACCAACCATGTCCACCTTGACACTAGCCATTTTGGCCTGAACTATCACATATTTTGTGATGACCCTACCTTGGTATTTTTGATCACATCAACCAACCTTACCATGTTAAAAATTTGAATTTTCACCACCTAGTGCACACCAAATAATTTTTTTCCTAGGATCACTCCTTACCTTAGATACATATGAAAATACTAACCTTGTCTAGGAGACTCAATAGGAATAACCCAATTAGCTATGCCTAATGTTGTGGCCCAATTATCCCATCACCAATCCTTCTAGAACCAACCTTTTATTTTTACCAACTATGGTAACTTAGTCTATGTATGATATCGGCTATCACCTTTAGTCACATTTTTTGCACATGTTTATGCTTCAAATGCCCAAATATTTTTGTCACTAACCTTGTGACTCACCATAACCACTTATCAAACCTTCACCTAATTTAGTTTGACCTCATCAAATCCTAGTTTGAGGGGGAAAACCTCCTCCCATATTCAAGGCAACCAAACCTTCAACCCACAATCCATTTTTTTTTTACATCTTGCTAACATAAACTACATAAAAAAGGGGTAAATGTAGACACTAGAAAATTTCACATGATGGTTTTAGATGTTGAAACACCCCTGCATTAGTCTAGTACCCAACCTCCAACCATGACCCTGAGCCAGTTTAGCTAACTATCTAAACCCAACTCACTAACCTACCCTTTTACCCCACTTATCCTTCAACCTTTAATCATTGATGGCCAGCTTGATTGTTGATGATTACCTTAACCACTGACAGTTAGGTATTCTCCATTTGAATGAGTATAACTCGAGATGTGTGCAATCTAATAGGTCAAAATTTAATATGTATGGAAAGATAATGCATCAAAATAACCAACTAAACCTCCTATGAAATCTTCTACATATCTCTCTCTTTGCCTATAAAATGAGGGGAGTAAGAGGTGAAAGGGGATCGATCCACTTAATAATGAGGAAATCAAGCTATCAAATAGCAGTCCTCAGGAGCCTTTAGTATCAAGAAACTTCTTTATAAGTCTTTCCTTTAGCAAGTTATCAACCATGATAGAGACTCAAACCTATGCCAAAATTATTCTTTAGGAAAATTACTATTACTCTACCAAAATTACTCTAGATCAGCTACCAACTATCAAGTAACTAGTTAAGTATATTTTTGGTTTTCAAGTTCTGATTCCTTAGTTTTTGAACCAAAACCTCTTACACCATAACTTATAACCTCTTGTTCCTAGATAGACTTCCAACCATATACTGACCCCTTTTTACAACCTAAACTAGAATTTTTTCTAAAACACCCTTAGAATCTATAATAACCACCAATGGTCACCTTTCACCATTGATGGTCACCCAACTACTGATGGTTAGCATAACTACCAATGGTCACCCTAACTACTAATGATCACTATGGTAAGAAATAATAGCAAGCTATTTCAAAATTTTTACCCTCAACCAAATTCCACTTTATATCTTTCTACCTAGTTATAGGATCCCTAACTATTTTATGAACCTAGCCTGACCCATTTAGCATTAGTATTGACCCACTTATTACTATAATTAGTCTATTTCCTTTATCAATAATTTATCTCTTCTTGTATTATCTTTTAGTCTTTTCTATCATTTGATGCAAGTAATTAATCTTTATTTATTTTGACTTAACTATTTTAAGAGAGTGGATTGATAGCCTCCTAGTAAGCCTATGCTTCTTGGATCTAGCTTATACTAGGCAATCCACCTTGCTATACATCTAACAACCCCTTTGCATTAGTTTTTTTAATCTATAGTTCATTCTTCCTAAGACAAAGAGTATATCCTCACAATCATCTGGATCATGCATGCACAAACAAATAGATTCTTCTACCATACTTATATTCAGTTTTACCTTTCTTCTATAAATAAGAAAATAAATAGAAATCAAGTAAAATAGGATGTTTTGAATGGGTTTAATTGGTGTTTGGAGATGATTAATATGTCCCTCTAATTCCATCTTGTGGTTTTAGGAGAGAGATGAGAATATTTGTCCTTTATGAATTATTGTTAAGACTCAAAGCACCCTTAAACCTCCTTAAACCCTAGTTAGGACTCGATGGGTAATATAGTTAGATTAATGGATTTAAATGACTTATTTTTTCTTGTAAAACACCTAAAATACTCTTATAACTCCATGGAGGTCCTCACTATGTATCTTGATGGTATTTTCACCTATACAGATGCATTAAATGTTTTAATTTTGTAGTGTTTTGGGCAGAAATCAAGGTTTTTGAGTATGAGAATATGTGAAAATAATTATGGAAGGTAATTTTAGTTGTTTTATGCCTTATAAATTATAAAACTACATTCATCTACCCTTATAAGTGCTCATACATGCTTGTACTAGAAGGGTAGTTTGAGGATACTAGGCAAAGAAGGACATGGTCACCTACAAGGTTAAGGAATAATAGGGTTTGAGCTCTTTTGAAGCCTACATCATGGGTTAAGGTGTATTAAATATATAAAAACATGCTCTTCAACCCTATATCATGGTTATTTAAATCCTCTATAGACACTCAAATGGATAACACCAAGTGATTAGACCTAGTTATCTAATAAACCTATATGACCAATGAAGATGAACATACATGAGATGCAGCCAAGAGTGTGAGTGGAGTGTACCAAATTAAGACATAAATTCAATAGGTGTATGAATAATTCATCAATATTAATTCATACCATTTAATTTATTTTAGATGTGTCAAGAGTTTCTAAGATAATTTTAAGTGGTTGGTAACTCCCAAGCAAGAAAGATCAGTTTCAAGGAAGGAAGTGAAGTGTTTTCCTACACCAGTTTTAAAAGATCATCATGACCTCAAGTGGCCACTTATGTTATAGATACCCATGGAATATTTATACCTTAATTTTCTTATGTGTAACTAGTTTTGTAAATAATGACTATCTATTATGCCATTCACTCTCTCCTTCTCTCATTCTCTGTATATGTTGCCTTTGATGGTTTATAAAAAATATTCCACCTAATTATGGTGAATCCATACTATTTTTTATGCTTTGGATCAATAAAAACTATTGGTTTTACCTCCTTATATGACTATACTTAGAGAGAGAGAGTGTGTGTGTGTGTGTGTGTATGCAAAGTTAACCTTTTCAAGTTATTTACTTAGTCTTACTTGGCATGATGTCTTATTATAACATCTATATATAGTTTAAAATCTTCTTTTTTAGGTCATGTGAAGTTTTCAAGTAAAGTGAAAGGGTTGAGTGAGGTTTTCTATTCACTATTATCATTATATACCTATTTATTATTCCACCTAGCCTAAACATCTACCACAACATCCATATTGAAATGTTAATGTGAGAGATTTAGATTAGGAGTAGTGTATGTTCATGTTAGTCTAATGGTCTACATGTGCACATGAAGCTGGTTTGTAGTAATCAAGTGATTTGGTGTTTTACCCCTCATAGTTTTATTTCATGTTATTCCTCTCTATTTTCATTTATAAGTTAGTAGTTGAGCCTAACTTATATATCAAGGGGAGCTATCCCTATAACCTATAGGTTTGGTCAAACTAAAGGTCACCCATACCCTAGGATCAATCCCATTGCATATCTCAAGTTGAGAAGGATTGAAATACCCTCTCAAGAGTGCAAAATTAAGCTATAATAGTTTTCGCACACCTAGTGGGATGATATTGACAATCGATTAAATAGTTTTTGGTGTTGTTCTTCAATACACCACCCTTTGGAGGCATTTCAACAAACATCAATGATGATTGTAAATATATTTAGCTAGTTTTAGTAGCCTAGGTATCATTTTAATCAAGTAATATTTCATTTATACCTTTCTCATGAGGTTTTATGTCTTAGTTTGATGTTTATTTCTATTTTACACAAGTTAAGCCTAGGTATCAAACTCATGTTGATCCTTGTTAGGAGTTTGTTGACCCTTACCAGTAGTATGTAGATGTTTATTAGCCTTGATATCAAGAGTATTACCCTCCTTATTTCCCTCAATAGTATTACCAAGATAGCTACCCTCTTCAACAACCTTTTCATCCATATAATCATCCTTTCCAAGACTATGCTTCCCCTAGTCAACATAGTCCATTTCAAATCAGTCTATTTCAAGCTTCAAGAAAACTCTCTTGGGCTATAAAAAGTATATGATAAGTATTAATACACAAAATTATTATGGCCAAAGTGTTATTATTCATATCATTTATAATGTGAGAGACTCATTGCAGATACTAAGGAGTGGGTACCTATTGAGAGAGAAAATTGGCAAAGACTCACTAGTGACATGATGGACATAGGTGGCCTAATTCAATGCATAAAGGAAAAACTAATAATAGTTCATGAAGGATGATAATTTTAGTGTTATGAGCCTCATATGATTACTCTTATACCACCTCAACCCTCTTTTATGCCACCCATTCTTCCTTAAGAGACTAAGTCAAGTGAGTTTTATAGTGTCCTAAGTCCTTCACATACCCCTCAAGCCTTCCCATCATGGAAACAAATGCAAGAAAAAAATCCAAAAGAGGAAAGAATTTATTGTTGATAGGGTTTAGGACAAAAACAAATTATATTTGGAGAGTTTTATTTCTACTTCAAGGGAAACTAATGAGGCTATCTTGACAAAAAATTATATTCCTATTCCTCAATAACTCCCCAAGAAGTCCTTTAAGATTCCATGTTGGAATCAAGTAGTGAAGTCATGGGATAAACAAAGTGGAACAAGTTTATAATGGGGAATTGAGACCAAAGAAGAACTTGAATCTATTCAATCCCCACACATCACCCTTAAATAGACTAAATCCTTCCAATCTTAGAAGTAAAATCAAGAATATATCCAAGACAAACAAGAAATTATTATTTAGAAGCTTGAAAAACCCAAGAATTTCCCATCTTAGAAATTAATTCAAAAGAGAATTTAAATAAAGAATGAAGTCCTTGTGGAGAAAATTCAAATCCAAAACATTTCAAAGTTTGAGGGATTCACTGGTAAATAGAGAGAAGAGAGAGACAAGTTCTTTGATCATGGGAGCTCAAAATTGATTTGTGAAGAAGAGTAGACCCTCCTTAAGGAAAATATTAAAATTACAACTAAATTTCAATCTAAATAAGGATATGAAGAGGATAATTTAGGTTTATGTGATAAATAAATTATCATTGAAACACCACTCAATGAAGAGAGATGCAAATCAATCTTTATAAATGAGGAGAAGGCAAGCCTTGATGAGTTAACGATGTTAGAATCATAGGTAGATTTTCAAAGTGCCGTAAATGACCAAATGGATTTGTAACATTGGCATGTGTTTAATGGTGATGAGAAAATAAAATATGATCATACAGTATTAGGTGAGGTGTCAACCAAGTATGAGGAAGTTAAGAAGATAAATTTATGCTTTTAAACTTCTTATTTTCCTCAAGCTAATGAACCTCTCCCTTGCTATAAAGAGGAGTTTAATACACTACAAGAGGAATTAATTGAGATAAAATATCATGAAAGTAATTTAGATTAATTTTTTGAGGTGATTATACCATGTTTCAATCTTCTAAAATGAGGTTATAGGCTGATTTAAATAGAAGAAGGAAACTTTGGCAAGCAATTCAATGTGCAAGAAAGAGTTAATTCCTCAATGACAACATTCTCAGAAATAATTCCACTTAGTGATTATTTTTTTGATGTTATTGAGGAAGGATATTAACCTATAAATCAATTTTTATACTTATTTTCAATCTTATAAAATGAAATTGAACTCCTTAGTTTGAAGCTCTTAAGAAGCAAGGAACATCTCTTCTTGAAGTCAGCCCTACAAGTATGCCATAAGATCTATCTCAGTTTGTGTAGTTTTATCAGGAACAACTTATTGAGAAGGAAAGAATGAGATTTTTTGTGCCAAGTATCTAATTTTTAAATGAGAATGATTTGGTCCTTAACTCACATAGTCAACTCATTGACAAGGGAATGAAGTAAGAAGGTCTGGTTACTAGTCAAAGAGACCATAAACATGCTAACATCTCCAATTGTAAGTGGAAGCTCTCACTCCATGAATAATGCCTAATTAGACTCCACTCAGCATGTGAAAATATAATTTCATAGTGCCGTGGTGATATAAAAAACTTCACATTTGATCTTACAGTATAAGTATATGTTGAGGTTAGTTTTGTGTACTTTTTTATGCTTTATTTTCCTTAAGTGATTTACTAGAATAGGTGTGTATGTTTTGTCTTATTTTATTTTTGTTGTTTATGTGTTGTGTGTTTGGAAGTTTTTTTAGTTTATCATATTATTAAATATAGTATTATGTCTCAATTCAAAGGCAAGTGACTCCATAACCCAATGGATGGACAAGGTAACTAGTATAATTTGCTTAGCAAGCAAGCATCCCCAGGAGATTGCCAAAGATGTTAGTTATATGTTGGCTACCACTAGAGAGGTTCACAAAAATATTGAATTATCATGTTTTATAACCTTGTTTATAGCAATTTTATGTATTTTTAGGTCTTAAAATGGACTTTTAAAGCTCTTATTATCATAATTCAAGTTTTTTTGACAAGTTTAATGTAATGACTTATGTTTGTATTATATTAGTCTATCCATACCATGATATGAAAATATGGACTCAAAAGGTTTCAAATATTCACAAGTGTCTCACAATTTATCCCACCATTTTACCACATTTCATGAACATTCTATACATGTTTGGATAAGTTAAGGTTGTTTTGTCCAATACCCAAGCTATGATGTAATCACCAATACCCAAAACTCTCAAAAAGCTTTGAGAGTTCCTCAGAATAATAGGTTACCATCAAATATTTTTGAAAGGTTATGGTAGCATGGTAGTTCCACTCACTGTATTTCTAAATAAATATGCCTTCCACTAGAATGATGCAGACACTAAATCATTTGAGTAACTAAAAGTAGCTATGTGCACCACCTAAGTTTTGGCTACTCCAAACTTCTCAAAGATGTTAATTATTGACTGTGGTGCTTATGAATTAGGGTTTGGAGTGGTACTATTACTAGAATGAAAACCCCTTTCATTTGAGATTCATTAATTCAAAGGTAATAATCTATAAAAAATTATTAGTGAGAAATAAATGATGGCTATACTTCATGCAATTAAACAATGGAGGCCCTATCTGATGGGTAAACACTTTAAGGTGAAAATAGATCGTGATAGTCTCAAATTAATTTTGGATTAAATATTATCATATGATGAATAATAGAAGTGGGTAAAAAAATATTGAGTTATTATTTTGAAATCACATATAAGAAAGGTAAAGATAATGTAATAGTTGATGCACTATCCAGATGGGATACATCCACATAAGCATTAATTTGTCCAATATCCATGTTCTAAGAATATTGGGTAAAGGAAGCCAAGTTAGAATGGGATCAAGACAAGGATACACAAGTTATCATTTAAAATATCCAACAAGGTTATATAACCTCTAATAAATTTGACTAGAAAGGTAGTGCCTTGTGGTATAAGGATAGGATATACATGTGAAAAGATTCAGAGGCAAAGCATAATATTATTATAGAGTTGCATGTATCTCCAATTAGGGGACACTCTGGGTTGTTAAAAAATTATCACAAAATCAAGTGAGAAGTATTTTTGGAAGCACTCAATATAGATGTACAAAAAATTATGGAAGAATGCTTGATATGACAATAGAACAAAGGTGAGACAGTTAAGACCCTGGGTTTGTTATAACCTCTATAAATTCATAGTCAAATGTGGGAGGAGGTTTCCATGGATTTCATCATAGTTTTACCTTGTTTTGAATCTAAGAATGTTATATTTGTAATTATGGACATGCTTGAAAAATATGCCCATTTGTTTTCCCTCTCACACCCATTTACAACAAGTATAGTAGTGGCTATTTATATGGAGGTAGTTGTAAAATTACATATAACCCCAAAATTAATTGTAAGTGATCATGATCCTATTTTCACTAGTAATTTTTGGACTAAACTATTTTCCTATTTGGGTACTCAGCTAGCTTATAGCTCATCTTACCACCCCCAATCTGATGGATAAAAATAAGTGGTCAAAAAAGGTTTATAAGGGTATCTCTATTATTTTATATCAGATAAATAGGAACATTGGGTTAAATGGATACCACTTTTAGAATGGTGGTATAACACATATTTTCATACTTCTAAAATTTCCCCATTTATAGCACTATATGGTTACCATCCACCTTCCATCACTTATTCCTTAAGGGTTCAAACCAAGGTTTGATACATAAAGTAACACATTCAATATCAACAAGAGGTTTTGGTTGGTTTGAGAGATAATTTGGCCTTGGCACAAAACATGATGAAGCAACAAGTAGATCAACACCATAATAAGAGATATTTTGACATGGGTGATTGGGTCCTTGTATGTTTATATAATTAAAATCAAATATCTTTGAAGGAATAGAAAAAGGACAAAAAAAGTCTCTCAAGTATTATGGCCCTTATTAGGTTCTACAAAAAATTAAAAGTGTGGATTACAATCTGGATTTACCTCATTCATCTCATATACACCTAGTATTTCATTTTTCCAAATTAAATAAGGTCATTTGAAACATTTTTTAATCCCAAATAGAGCTACCAAAACTAGATGAATAAGGACTAGTCATTTTAGAACCAAATAAGATCTTATAAACACATACTAAGAAGTTGAGAACTAGAGAGATTACAAAATATCTAATCAAATGAAAGAACTTGAGCAGTGAGGATGTAACTTGGGAGGGTGAATATTTTCTAAAATAGCATATAGAGTTATTCACCATTGAGGACAATGTTGGTTTGAAGGGAAAGGGCATGCTACACCCCTAACTTATCACATGTATAGGATAGGAATAAAAAACTTGTGGCTTTTTTTGGAAATATGATTGTCATTGATGTCAAAAGGATCATGAAAGATTGATGGAGAGAAAATCATATTTTACAAGTTGCATAATATAAATTTGTCATGCTTTTATAGAGACCATTTATGGATGTTTGAAGTGAATGAGATAGAAGATTTTTCATGGGTTTTTTATGAGCATTTTGAATATATGGTCCACATGTTCAAATGAGAAAGAATGAACTCAAAATTCAATTATATTTGATATTAGACACTATAGGGTTTCTCAGTTAAACCCTAAGGGTTTAAGTCATGGCATAAAAAATCATGTTATATTTTGATATTGATTGGATATAATAGGGACCCATTAACTTAAGTTATAACTTAAGTCCTTGTCATCATTATAAAACTGGCCCCTTGAACCTAGTAATTATCAGCTCAAGAAGTGATCAAATGACTTAATATTTATTAAGTCTTAGATTTAATATTTTTCTCATCTTGATCAACATCTAGAACTTAATTAGAGATTTAAGATCCAATGATGCATAATGAGGATAATTTGTCAAAGGTACCTTTGATTAAATGCACTAGTGACAAGTGTAACAATCACAAAGCATTGATCAATAAATATATGGTGTGGTTAAAAGTTAATAATTTAATGATAAACATGGGATTTCCAAGTGTATCAATAGTGGGAACTAACACTAATATGGAAAAGGCACATGTTGATTCCAAGTGTCATATTATCAAGATCTAAGTAGAGATAAAGATTGATCCTGTCAGAAGATCTAATGGTGAGTAGATGATCATACAAAAGAGATCCAACAAAATGAGTATACCTAATGGGATAAAGTGTTCAAGGTTTATTAACATAGTCATGAATTAAAGACTGAGTAATATTGATGGAACATAAGCATTCTAAAGACTCAAGAAGTAGTGATATGGGATAAAGAACTCAACATTTAACAACTAGATAGAAGTAAAGATTGTGCATCTTTAGAGATCCAATGGCATGAAAAAGATTGGATTAGAAAGATAAATGGATGTATTTTAAATGTTTTAATGTTAAATTCTAAAAGTGTAAAAATATCCAATAAAGAGAATAATCCTCTCAGAGATCTATCAAACATACATGCTTTAAAGTTAAGCAGTTTAAATGAATACCATTAGATCATGGCACCAAACGTAAGATCAATGATAAATATTTAAAGATATGTTTAGTCTAACAATCAGATGTAAGAACATGTAAATAAGCCATGAATCATGAAACAAATAAGATTTATCTATGCAACTTATCAAATCTATGTAAATGTATATGTGCATTAGAAATAGAGTCCAATAAATGTTATAGCTAGTAATAAGACTAAGAATCATGGTGGTGATGCATGAATTCAAGATGCAGGAAACTTACAGTTTAAGTAATAATGAACTAATTATAAAATAGAGAGTGATGTGTTAGAGAACTAGTATAAACACATTAAAGATATGGAACCCTAGATAAATTTCATATATATATATATATATATATATATATATATATATATATATATACATACATACATACAACATTTAGGATATAGGTAGATACTGCTAGAATTATTGTATTGTGTCATATAGAAGAATATCGAGACACATAGGAGTAGAGAGAGAGAGAGAGAGAGAGAGAGAGATTAAGTGTGTCAAACAGATACATATACAAACACATAGAAAGAGGGGTAAAGAAGAATAAAGGCATAAAGAGATAGTGTAGATAATGATTAATTTTAGATTAGGCTTGTAAAAGAGTTAGAGATGGATTCATTTATGAATCTATTTTTTGTAAATTGGAGTTGTAGCTCTATAAAGATCTGATTAGTTGGTTCCATTAAACAAGCTGAGTTGGTACTTAATTAGGGAGTGGGTTCTTCTTTATATTAGGAGATCTTAAACTAGGGGATTGGTGTTTCCTTAAGGCCAATTCCCTTAAATGTGTAACCAATGAGGTTTTTCTAGTGAGGCTTTGACTATGAGGATGGATAAGAATAGTATTATCTAGCAACTATTCTCATCATGGCTTTTCCCATTTCATTTTCCACATATAAATATGGTGTCATGTGAATTTGTATGTGTGTGATATTTGTATATTTGTTTTCATCTACATATATATGTTAATCTATTCTAAAAGGTATTAAAAGATTGATTTTAGTTGATCTACTAATTTACCCCCCTCTCAATAGATAGTTGTGTTCTAATAATTGGTATCAAAGCCATGGTTCCTTAGAAGAAGCTTAATTAGCTCAGGTATATCTTAGAAAGTTTAACATAAATGGCTAGTCAAGAAGGATCTTCATTAAACAAAGCACATCTCTTTGATGGATCAAACTTTGCATTTTCGAACATAAGAATGGAAGCATATTTATCCTCATTATGATTTGATGTATGGATGTCTTTAGTAAATAGATATACAATGTTATAAATCCTACTAATCAAGATACTAATAAAGCATATGAGAATAATGTTAAGGAAAATAATGTTATCTTTTGTGGATTATCTAATTTAGATTTTGTCAAAGTGATGCATTGTCAAAATGCACAAGATATATGGAATAAATTAAAGAACATATATGAAGGAGATGACAAGGTAAATTAGGAAAAGATACAAAAATTCAAAGGCAAGTTTTAAATCCTCAAAATGAATAAAGAAAAGAAGATTGTAGACTACCTCCTTAGGGTAGATGAAATAGTCAATGCAATTAGAGGACTTGGAGAAGAAATGAAAGAATCAAACATTGTCAAAAAGGTCCTAAGATCTTCTCCATCAAGGTATGACTCTAAAATCTCAATAATAGAGGAAGCAATAGATATAGATAAACTCACTATTAATGAGTTGCATGGAACCTGCACTGCCTATGAGATGAGAATGAGAGAAGTAGACAATTTCAAGAGAGAAGTTGCATTCAAAGTATCCAAGCAAGTGAAAGTAGAAGCATTATCATCTAGATCTAAGGATATTGATGAAGAAGAATCTAAATTTTTTAGAAGATTAAAAAGAGGATCTAGAAAGTACAAAGGTAATTTACCCTTTAAATTCTTTAACTATGGTAAAGTAGGACATTTTGCTACTAAATGACTTACAACAAGAAGGATGACTCTAAGCAAGAAGTGAGTAGAAAAAATATGAGACCCTACTACTCCAAGAATAACTTCAAAAATAAGAAACGACTATACAAAAAAGAAGACAGTGATTCATTGGATGGGTGTGATAGCTCAAATGATGATAATGGTTGTGCTTTTATGGATAAGGGAAATGAATCCCTATTCATGGCATTAGGATAAGATTTTGTAGATCTAGAAAAAGAAGAACATCAAAGACTCATATGAAGAAGAAGGAGGAGGAGGAGGAGGAGGAGGAGGAGGAGGAGGAGGAGAAGAAGTGGACCTAGAGTGTGAGCTCATTTGTGCTTTAGAGGAAATAGACAAGATGAGAAAAGAGAACTCAAAACATAATAAGCTTGGACAAAATGAAATTGAAAAACTATCCAAAAGTCTTGAAATATCTGATCAGATGGTTGTGAGCCTAAAGACACAAGTTGAAAAGGCTAAAATAATATAATATGTATTCAAACTTGAATTACAATCTAAATCTGATGAGTGCATGTAGCTAGAAGTAGAAATAGTGGCTTTGAGAAAAGAACTTGAGAAAGCTAAAGGATAACTAGACAAAAGTCTATAACTAAAAGGAGGTTCAAACATTCTTGATGAGTCAATTAGCACTCAAAATCCTTCAAAAGATAGATCTAGTCTTAGTTATGAAAAATGGAAAATCTCCATAACCATTACATCTACAAACCTGTATGACAGCTTCAAAGCAGAAGGAGAATTTGGATAAAGAAATTGAAAGATTATAAGGATACAAAGAAAGACATAAGCACTACTGATGAGAAGAAATTTTAAAAGAAGCCTGAAGAAAAGAACAAGGACATTGAGTTAATATTTTCAAATTCAAGGAAGATGTAGAAGACAAAGGTAGTTGATGTAGATGGTTACATAAAGGTGAGAGACTTGAATAAGTCAGTCTTGAGAAGACCTCCTCATCCAGCATAGAGAATTGATATGAATAGGTATTCCTTATCTTTTTATGGTTATTGTTATACTTGTAATCAGTTTGGTCATAAGGTTATTGATTGTAAATTTTTACCCAAGAGGAGAAAAAAATTGTAAGTAAAAATTCATTTGTTCCTTTAATAGATACAAGTGTAATATGCTATAATCAAAATTAATTTTGGTCACATAGCTAAACAATGTAGAATAAATTTTGTAAGCCTAAAAACACAAAGTAAGAAGAAAGTCATACCTCTTATTGTGAATAAAGGTTCAAAAGTCTCTAAAAAGGAGATAAATAAGCCATATAAGAAACCCAAGGATGTGTGGAAAGTGAAAGATCAATCTATGATTGCTCAAACTACAATTTATGCCAATGAGCAAAATTTTTGGTTGATAGACAGTGGTTGCTCAAAATATATGACAAGTGATAAGAGTAAGTTCATCAATTGAAGAAAATGTAAGGAAGCATTAATCATCTTAGGAGATAACATAATAGTAAAGATAAAAGGTAAATGAAATTTGAAAATAGATGGAAAACTGCCTATACATGATGCCCTTTATGTTGAAGGATTGAAACATAATTTGCTAAGTGTTAGCCAAATGTGTGACAATGGATATAAGGTCACATTTAATGTAGAAAGCTACAAGTTAAGGATATATGGAAGAGTAGTTACTGAAGGGAAAAGAACTAAAAGAAATATCTATAATTATGTTGAAGTGAATGGTAATAGTTACCTCATAGGAAATATTGATGAGAATTGGTTATGGTATAGAATAATGGGTCATGTCAAATTTGATAATCTAGTCAAAGTGAGCTCCAATAAGTGTGTTATACATATGCCTAAGATATCCAAACCTTAAAATACTACTTGTAAGGAATGTCAACTAGGAAAGTAGATAAGGGTCAAATTTTAAACAAAGGAGTATGTAACTAAAAAGCCTCTAGAATTAGTTCATACTAACTTTTGTGGTCCTACTAAGACAAGAGGATCTAATGGAGAGAGATACTTCATGTTATTTATAGATGATTACTCAAGAATGGCATGGGTAACCTTTTTGAAGGATAAGTCTAAGGCATTTGAAATATTTAAGATCTTTAGGGCCATGGTGGAAAGTGAGATTGGACAAAAGATCAAATGCTTAAGATCTAATAAAGGTGGATAATTCACATCAAATGAGTTCATAGAGTATTGTGAGAAACATGGGATTAAAAGACATTATTATGTAGTAATGACTCCATAGAAAAATGGATTTGTTGAGAGAAAGAATAGGACATTTAAGGAGATGGCCAGAACAATGCTAAAAGAGGCCAAGTTACCTAATGGATACTAGAGAGAAGTAGTCTAAATAACAATATACATCTTAGATAGAGTTCAAATGAGGGTAAATAGTGACAAAACTCCCTATGAGCTATGTTATGGAAATCCTACCTCTATTAAGTACTTCATAATGTTTGGAAGCAAATGCGACATTAGGTTGAAGGAGGAAAAATTGGGAAGCTTTGAATCAAGATGTGATGAAGGAATATTTCTTGGTTACTCCACTCAAAGCAAAGCCTACATATGTTACAATAAAATGTTGCACAACATTGTAGAGATCATAAATGTAAAGGTTGAATAAGGATTAAAACATTTTCAACCTAACAAATAAATCTGTATCAAATAATTAGATTTTGAAGCAACTAATGACGAGGTTGAGGAAATAAATGAAAAGGCACCTGCAAGATTTGTTCAAAAGGATCATTATATAGAGTAGATAATTTTCAATAATAATGGAGTTTAGATAAGGAGAAAAGTTTCACAAAGTAAAGAGCAAGTAAGTTTTACTCTAATGTCTAAAATTGAGCCTAAGAAGTATGTTAAAGCCAACAAGGATGAAAATTGGCTAAACCCCATGGATGAAGAACTGAGTCAGATAGAAAAGAATAAACTTGGGAATCATTTCCAAGACCTAACTGAAATGTAATAGTTACAAAGTGGGTATTTAGAAATAATCTTAATGAATATGGAGATATTATAAGGAATAGGGCAAGATTGGTGTGTAAATGATATACACAAGTTGAGGGCATAGACTTTGAGGAAACATTTGCTCGAGTTGCTAGATTGGAAGCCATAAGAATGTTTCTAAGATTCTTTGTTTATAATAAGTTAAAAGTCTATCAAATGGATTTCAAGTCTATTTTCTTGAATGGGACCCTAGAAGATGAAGTTTATATTGAACAACTAGAAGGTTTTTAGCTATCAGAAGAATAAGATTTTATTTACAGACTGAAGAAATCTCTATATGGTCTAAAATAGGCACCTAGAGCATGGTACTCAAGATTGGACTATTACTTGCAACAATAAAGATTCAATAAAGGTTGTATAGATAGCAATTTTTACTTTAAATTTTAAGGTGAGCATATGTTAATTATTTTTATATATGTAAATGACATCATTTTTGGTGGTATCAACAATAGGATGTGCAAATAATTTGATACTCAAATGTAAAATGAGTTTGAGATGTCTATGCTTGGAGAAATTTATTTCTTCCTTGGTATACAAATAGTATAATCTGATGAAGGGATATTCATATCCCAAACCAAATATGTTAAGGAAAATCTCAAGAAGTTTAGAATGGAAGATAGAAAACTAATTGATACTCCCATGATAACTAGATGTAAGTTGAGTAAAGAGGATGAGTCCCTTGATGCAAATAAGATTATGTATAGATCTATGATAGGTAGCTTGTTATACCTAATTGCATCCAAACCTAATATCATGCAATCAGTATGCATTATTGTAATATTTCAAGATTCTCCTAAAGGTGACATGTCAATGCAGTAAAAAGAATCTTTAGATATATCAAGAGCACAATTGACTATGGGCTATGGTATCCCAAAGGTGAAGATTTCACTTTGATAGATATATAGATGCTGATTAGGCAAGAAGTGTGGATAATAAAAGTACTAGTGGTGGTGCATTCTTCCTTGGAAATAGAATTGTTTCATCGCTGATCAAAAAGTAGGAGTCAGTTACTCTTTCTACAATAGAAGTAGATTATGTTACAGTAGTGGCATGTTGCACTCAAGTCTTATGGATGAAGCAAATTTTCAAAGACATCAAGGTAGATTATAAATCACCTATCTCTATTCTTTGTGATAATTCAAGTGCTATTAATATATCAAAGAATCTAGTGATGCATTCAAGAACCAAACACATATAAATCAAGTATCATTTTTGGAGAGAAAAGGTTGCAGATCAAGAGGTCACAATGTAATATGTGCCAACTAAGGAAAAAATTATAGACATATTCACAAAACCTCTTCCCAAGAAATAATTTGAATATATGAGACATAAGTTGGGAGTCATGGCTCCTACATCACATCACTAGATACTAGTGATAGGGCATGAGTCTAGGGGGAGTCTCATAGAAGCTTTGTTGATCCTTGGAAGAAGAAAGAATAGACAACTTGGGTATGCATGCTTTTGAAAAAATTTAATCAGTTGATCATTAAAAATTCTTGGACAAACTCTTTTATTTTTGATAAAGGGGGAGAAACATTTGGACAAATAGTGAGAAAGAGTCCCTTTTCCATTGATGACAAAGGGGGAGAAAGAGTGAAAATGCTCTTAGTAAAAGTTGGGAGAATAAGTGTAAAATTCTCTCTATAAAAGTTTGAAAGAGTAGATCATGTGTCCAAGTTGAGTTTTTTTGGTAAATGTGCCATTGCCTAAGGGGGAGTAATACTAGAAGCTAGGTTATGTCTAAGTTATGTTTTGGTATGAACAAATTCAGTTTAAGCTAATACAAGCAATGTCAGAAAAGGATCAATGTTTTGGAAGATCAGAACATTTAGTTTGCATAAGAGTATTTAGTTTGCCATTGATTCTAAAGGGGGAGATTGTTGGTAATATGATTGTCATTGATGTCAAAAGGGACACTATGGATGTCATTTATGTTAAAATGATTAGGCAAGATTGATGGAGAGAAGATCTTGTTTTATAAGTTGTACAATTAAAAGTTATCATGCTTTTATAGAGACCATTTATGAATATTTAAATTGAATTAGATAGATGATCCATTATGGGTTTTTCATTAGCATCTTGAATATATGGTCTATAGGTTCAAATGAGAAGGAATGAGCTTAGAATTGAATTATATTTACTCTTAGATGTTGTAAAGTTTCTCAATTAAACCTTAAGGGTTTAAGTCATGGCAACAATAGTCATGTTATATTTTGATATTGACTAGATATACTTGGGACCTATTAACTTAAGTCCTTATCATCATTGTAAAATTGACCCCTTGGACCTAGTAATTATCAGCTCGAGCAGTGATCAAAGGAATTAATATTTCTTAATTATTAGAATTAAAATTTATCTTATCTTGATCAATATCTAGTGCTTAATCAAAGATTGAATGATGTGTAGTAAAATCAATTTGTTAAAGGCACCTCCAAGTAAATGTGTCAGTGATAAGAGTCATAATCAAAAAGCATTGATCAATAAATATATAGTGTGGTTTAAAATCAATAAGTCAATGAGAAACACAAGATTACCAAGTGTCTCAATAGTAGGAACTGACAATAATGTACAAAAGGATTGTATTAATGCCAAGTGTCATATTCTTGAGAGCTAACCAGAGATAAAAATCAAGCCTATCATAAGATTTGGTGGTCAGTGGATGATCATGAAAATGATATATAAAAGAGTGAGTGGACCTAATGGGATAAAGTGCTTGATTTTTATCAACATATTGGTAAGTTAAAGACCGAACAAGATTGATGGAGTGCAAGTATTCAAAAGACTCAGGAGGTAGCGAAATGGGATAAAGAGCTTGCCATTTAACAACTAAATAAAATTAAAGATCATGCATCTTTGGAGATCTAATGGCATACAAAATATTAGATTAGAAAGATTAACAAATTTATTTTAAAGGTTGGAATGTTAAATTCTAGAAGCGTACAAGGATCTAATAGAGAGTATGATCCTATTAGAGATTGATCGAATGTATGCATTTTAAACTTAAGAAATTTAAATGAAGACCATAAAATCATGATACCAAATGTAAGATCAATTATCGATATTTAAATATATGTTTAGTCTAATAGTCAGATGTAGGAATATGCAAATAAGACATGAATCACAACATAGACAATGATATTGATCGATGTAACCAATAAAATCTATGTAGATGTGCATGTGCATAAAAACTAGAGTCAAACAAATGTTATAGATAGTAATAAGATTAGGAATCATGGTAGTGATGCATGAATTCAAGATGTGGGAAACTTGCAATTCAAGTAATAATAAACTGTGTCTAGAATAGAGTGTGATGTGTTATAAAACTAGTGTGAATGCATTGAAGATATAAAACCCTAGATTAATTACACACACACACACACACACACACACACACACATGTGACATCTAGGATATAGGTAGATGTTGTTGGAGTTATTATATTGTGATATATAGAAGAATATAGAGACGTAAAGGAATAGAGTGAGAGAGAGATGAATTTTTTCAAATAGATACACATACAAACATAGAGAGAGAGGGGAAAATAATAAAAAAGGCACAAAGAGATAATGTGCAGAGAATGAGAAATTGTAGATTGAACTTCTAATAGAGAGTTAGAGCTAGATTCATATATGAATTTATTTTTTTAAATTAGAGTTGTAGCTTCATAAATATTTGATTAGTTTGTTCCATCAAACAAGCTAAGTTGGTTCTCAATTAGGCAGTGGGTGTTTCCTTAGAGTAGGTGCTCTTAAACTAGGGGATTTGCGTCTCCTTAGGATCAGTGCCCTTAAATGTGTAACTAGTGAGGTGTTGACTGTGAGGCTAGATTATAATAGTAGTTTCTAGCATCTATTCTCACCATGGGTTTTCCCTTTGGGTTTTCCACGTATAAATATGGTGGCATGTGAATTAGTATGTGTGTGATCTCTACATTTTTTTATCTGTATATATATTTTAATCTATTCTAAAAGGTATTAAAGGATTGATTTTAGTTTATCTACTAATTCATCCCCCTTCTCAATAGATAGTTGTGTTCCAAAAACTTACCCTCTTTGACGTTATATCACATTTCCCTTTGCATTCATTTGGTTATTAGGTCAGGCTATGGATTAACCATGGCCTAGGTAGACTAAAAATAGGAGGTAGTGGGTAGTTTTTATCATCATATTATGAATTATTTTATTATTGAAGATTGGGGAGGTTTCCCCCTCAAAGTGTGTTGTCTTTTATTCATATGTTCTACTATATTTTAGTCATATTGTGATCTATTATTCTTATTATACTTTATTTTTGAATTAATTTCATTATAATATCCCAAAAATTCATCCATGATGGATAGAATTTCATAGCCATCTATTGAGTCCATGATCATGTTGATATTGGGTAAAGGACAATCATATTTTAGACATGCCTTATTAATATCTAATAAGTCAGTATAAATGTGGATGCCTCCTTACAGATTTCCAATAGGGACTAATTAGAAATCCACTTGGAATATTTAATGGGATGAATGAAATCCACTTCTAATAACTTTTGTAATTCTTCTTTACCTAATAATGCCACTTTAAGGTGCATTTTATGAAGCTTTTGTTTTATTAGTTTTATATTTGGGTGTACTACTAAATGATGCACTACTAAAGAAGTGTCTAAACTAGGCATGTTTGCATAGATCCATGAAAATATATCTATAAATTCTTTGAGAAGCATAGTAATAATTTATGTTACTTATGGGTAAGACTTTCCCCTAGTTTGACTATTCTAAGATCTTCAATTCCAATGTTTACTTCTGTAACTTATTCAATTAAGGAAGGTGATTGGTCTTATATATAAGTTAGAGGATTAGGAAAATGGACTTCTTTATCTAAAGTAAATATATCTAGGAATTCTACACATAGATCTTGATATATCCACTAATTTTTAGGACTACTATTACTCTATTCCATTAGTGTTTAGGGTTTAATCATTTTCACAATGTTATTCTTCCTTTATTTTGATTTAGGGACTTACTCTATTCTCTAAAATATTTCACATCATTAATCTAATAGTAAATCCCTTTTTGTGATCTCCTAAATACATGAAACTTTAGGCTCCCATATATTTAATGATACCTTCATCACTTTGAAATATATCAAAGGATGGTTCATTTTATTATTCCCAATCGATCAAGTTGGGGTAATGAAGAGAGATATTGATGATGGAAATGAATGTGTCAAGGAATAGATTGGTGGTAGTAAAATATTCATAAATTTTATACATAGAATTTGTTTTGATTTCATCATCAAAGGTCGACTCCTCAAGAATCAAATAATAATATATAAAAATATTATGAACACTCGTGCCTAGTCATTTGTACCCTAAACCAAGTCATTCTGGATGTCTTTGAACACCAATAGGCTCCAAAATCCCTTTTTTCCTTGACCTAGTCCTCAACCTTTTTAATTCATATTTTGGAGTATTTTATGTGTTTTGGGATACTCTTTATTTTGAAAACAAGGGGACAAATCTTCATGGATTATCCAAGAACCATCAGGTTCTTCAAAATGTTATTTTAATAGTGCCCTTAAACTAGCAAAGACCATTGACCCAAATTGATAGGTAGCAAGTTTAACTTCCTCCATAGTGGGGGATTTATATATATGTGGAGAAAATGGAAGATTTCCTATTCAAAGGGTTTTTTAATCCTATTCTCTACATCCTTTAGAGATGATCTCTAGTTGGGTAACCTCTGATGAACCAAAAGAAGGGGATGGTAGGTTGTTTAGATGTATGTATTTTCTAGACTTAAGATCATAATATGAACTTTGAGTGCTTGGATAGTAAAGATCATAATCTGTCCCTGCCATTTGTTAGCTACAAAATTGTTCAATTTCACCAAGGATTGTGACTTCCATTCTAAAATGTGGGAATTTAAGACATTGATGGAGGGTGGAAGGTACAACTCATATTTCATGGATCTAAGGTCAACCCAAAAGCATGTTTAATGGAATATTAAAATCAACTACATGAATCAAGGTTAATTGAACCACATGCCCCATTGATATAAGAAGGTATATTATTCCTATTGATGGTCAATCATTGTCATCATAAGCTTTTATCATGATCAAAGTAGGCCCCAAATATGATTCTAAAGATTCCAATTTCTTGAGTAATTATATGTTACATAAATTTAAGGTGTATTCTATGTCTATAATAACTCATGGGATTTTATGATTGGAAATGTATATTTCTATGAAAAATGGGTTATTATGATGAGGTCCAATTGGAAACATGTCTTGGGAACTAAATGTGATTTGTTGTGATGGATACAAATGACCCACCAAATATTGGAATTGATTGGTATCAATATCCCTAGGAAATTTTGAATCATTTAGGATTTGATTTAATATATCCCAATGAAAAAAAGAGGTTTTTAGAAGATCCATGATGGAAATATGATTGAGAGTCTTCTCTAATTGTTGAATAATGTCATATGTTTTGTTAGGAGTGTTTGGAGTCTTATTATGGATAATGATATTTTGAGATGGCATGGGAGGTGAGTCTTTAATGGGTGCCCTTAGAATCATTATTTTACCATGTCTAGTGGTGAATAAACAATCAGAAGTGGCCTTATTTATCTTAAGGATAGGGAAAGGTAAACTTAGGGGATCTTGGAGGACCTTGATTTAAATAGTATTAATGTGGTTATATGAAATGGAATGATAATCAATATGATTATAACTAGATGTTTAACCTTGATCCCTTGGTGTTTTTTTTCTATTTTTTTATCATGCTTAGGTAAGGGATCTTGATATATGCCTAGCTATTGATTTTTGGACTGGGACAAATTGATTTCACCTTCAATTTCTATTTTTCCCTTTTTTATTAGATCCTGAATGAAATGTCTTAACTGCATGAATTTTTCATTATTATGTCATTTTATGTGATGATAATGAAAATAATCATCTTATTAATACCAATTACGTCATGGATTATTACCATCCAAGGGTGTAATTTTAGGGAAGGTTATCATATTAACAACTATCAATTTCTTCAAAATTGTCTTGACTAGTACACAAATATTTGTAAGATGTCATTTTCTCATTCTACTTTCTGGCTTCCCTTTTGGTACAATGATGCTAGATACATTTTGGTGTTTAGTATAAGGGAAGGAATTTTATACTATTTTTACACATTTAGAATCATTAACACCATCCCCAACAACATTTTTATTTCTATTGAATATTTTAGGCTTACCTGAAGAAGTATTGTCTTGATTTTAATTTTGTTCATTTTAGGTATATAATTTTATATTCCCTCTTTCAATAAATTATTTTTAAACTTGGGTAACTTTTTATATGATTTAATAAAATTATTTGGCACATTTTAATTTTGATTAATATTTAATTGTGGATTAAGATTATCAATGAATATTTTGGCCAATTCTTTTTCTAAGACAGTACATCCAAAATGACTAGCCAAACTTATCCATCATTGTAATAAAGATGAAAGACTCTCTTCATTCCTTTGATTGGTGTTATAAATATCTATTATAGAGATATTATGATCAATATTTAAGGAAAAGTGTCTTAAAAATTTCTCTATGAATTCTTTAAATGATGTAATGTACCCTTAAGGTAAATGCATAAACCATTCAAGAGATGGTCTTGTGAGAATTTTTGGAAAGAGACAAAGAAATTAAGCATCATTATAGGTGACCTCATCAAATTATAAATAAAATTCTTGAATGTGGTAGTGAGGGTCTCCTTTCCATTTATACTGTCAAAATTTTAGATTTCAAAATGTGTAGATGTGCAAAAAACCTCATATCTATACTTTTTTGCTTGAGTTCAGGGGTCTATTTATTAAATATATCCTTTATAACTTTCCAGTATTGAGTAAATAAGGGGTCCATTAGAGTATTTAAAGTGTTATTTTGGATATATTTTGGCCTTAAGGGATCAATGTTTATGTTTAGAGGATTTTTGTCAATTTTCTTAGGTGACATGTGTTTATGGGTTTCAAAGTGGATTTGAGAAGCTAATGAATTGACTTGTTGTTTAAGTTGGTTGAGATGATCCCCCAAGATGGATTTTTTCTATCAACCTCAATAATATTTTCTTTAGTGGCTTATTCTTCATCATTTAATTCTTTCTCATGGTTTACAAGCTTAATATTCTTCATCTTGATGTGTTGTATTATGGAGGGGAGGAATATTATGGTGTGATGGTGTTTAGATCAGGTTTTTTAATAGATCAATATTAAATGTAGAGGGTAGCTTACCTCAAAATCTAATGACTTGGGATAGTATTTGGTCTCAGTTAAAATATATGTATTGGTCAAAGTGAGCCCTAATATCAACATTATTTAAGAAATAATTGTTAATTCTTTCCTCTCCTTTTAGAATATGAATATCACTATAGTTATCTTCATTATCACTACTTTGCTCACCTAATGTCCTTAGGATATATTATTCCTGGTTTAATCCTTGTCCCATTCTTAATACTTTTGCACAAGTTTTGATTGGTATTGTGATTGGTAATGGATGATGTAGATATTAGTATTTGATGAAAGGGTGGTTTAAATTTGCCATTTTAATATGTAAGATTGATTATTAGATGGGAGGGGAAGATTAGTGTGATAATATGTATTATTGATCAATATTTTATCTTGAATTTAAGATAATATGGTCAAGTTACCTATATGTGATGATGAATTATCTGGGATTAGACTTTCAGACTAGTCATTGGAGAAAGATCTAAACATTTAGACTATATAACTAAGTATTGATAATATGTAGACTCTATGAGGATCTCATCTAGCAAGAGGACTAGAAAATAGTATGAATAGGTTCATATATTAAAAATAACAAGATGAAAATTGGATGGGGATATTTATAAATAGGCAAGATGACAAGATGATAGGGTGTTAGATTAAATCTAATAGAGTAACAAGTTTATAATATTCAGATAAAGGTCATAGATTTAGGATATGGGGATAAGAAAAAATGGATGGAGTGACACATGAAACAAAATGGATCTAGGACTATAAAGGAGGGTGGATGATGAATATATCTAAATCATAAGACAAATATAATGCTCAAGACTAGAATGGATGAAAAGATGGTGGTGATAAAGGGTTAATAAATAAAATATGATTAAGACAAGATTTATAAGGGATGGATATGTATTAAATATATCTAGGTGTTCTTATTGTAATGGGTAAAAGGATAAATCAACTCATAATTAGCACTAGTTTAGCATAACACACATGTAATCAAACAAACCACAAACCTTCTTATTTAGTAAACCAATATGGGAATGTAACCTAATGACTGCACCATTTAATAGCTTCACAAGTGAGGTTATAGTTTGGTGATATATTACACAATCCACCAAACCCTCTGAACCCTATTTTCACTTAATTGTCACTTGGGAGCTGATACTAACTCTGTCAATAAGTTACTTGTTATGATCGATGGCCCTATTCTAGGTTATACTTGCTCACTAGGGGCATCCTTAGTATATGCTAGGTATAGTGGGTCCCAAGTCCATATAGGGTGTTTTATAATGCATGAGTCAAATAATTAACTCTTCCCCTTCATATAAGACCTGTATGGGGTTAACTGCTTGGCCTAGTGATAACTTCCCTAATTTTTAGACTCTATTGGAATAGGGTGTGTGGATTTGTGCATGGTATCTAAATCCATGATAAAAATCCCCCTAGGACTATGATAAGTGTATGGGAATCACTTACACATCATTTCCCCCCTAAAACTCAAAAGGGAAGCATATTTTATTGCTTTTGATTCCCCAAGAATCACCCTAAGGGTGTAAGGAGGAGAACATATGCAATCAAGGCCCTCAAGGGACAAATAGGCAACTAAAAAATAAATTAATTGATTTATTTAGTGTGTAAGGCAAAAAAATGAAATAAACAAAATCAAAACTACTAGATTAAGATTAATATTTATACTACATCTTTGATGAGGTTCCTACAATAAAATTATTGATTCAGTTCTTACACACACCAATTCATAATAAGGTAGCCTCTAATGTTTTAAGATCACAATGGAGGTGAAATTTACTCTAGAGAATGAGTTGTGGGTATGTCATTGAATAACTAGGTGATGGAATATTAGGAATGTCATGTAGGTTATTAACTAGGACTATATATGGATGAATGGTATCTAAAATAAAGTCAAAACTAGGCAAGTTGGTAGATGGGTCAATATTAATCGAAAGTAGGTATATCTTAAAATAAACTTCAAAAGAGGGAAAGGGTAGAGTAGAAAATAATGGATATATGAATTCAAGAATTAACTTTTAGGATGGATCCTTCATGGACAATTGTTTTTAGAATCAATGTTTGTTGCTAGTAGCTAATGCATGCTCGCATACAAACACAGTCAAGCAATCTAGGAAAATTTGATATAGAACACTCAAAGATCTGGGCTAAAGGTTGTTCCTTTTGGGGTATTTATTGCACACTCATACTTAGGAAATTGTGACTTAGATATGGGAGGTATCTAAGGTAACTATGACACACACATAGACTAATATATCATGTAAAACACCTCTACACACTTAGAAAGATGAGATAATCAACCTACTTGTAAATAATCAATAATAATTTCTAATTATTCAATAGAGATTACACATATAAAACTATAATATTAATCATAATAAGAGGAATTATTCATAGATACTATACACTTAGAATTATTGAATCAAATAACCAAAAAGATAAAACATGATTACACAGAATATGGAAAGAAAAGGCACCAACATACTTGTGACAATCAAAATTTGATTTGATCTTGTATTGATTTTTATGTCCCTTGAAAATGAGGGTTCAAAATGTACATATATACTTATGAAGGGGTTGCCTCATCCTCCAAGTGCATTTAAACTTATGATTACATGGCTTAACGAGAACCTCAATTCTAATTATAGTTTCAAAATTGAATGTATGTATACTCATAGTTAACTTACAATTATCAAAATAAAGTTAGCCTTTATAGTGTGATGAAATGTGTGCATTCTTAAAAATAATTTGGACAACTTTCATACTTAATCTCTAACAAAATTAGACTATGAGTATAAAACTAACACCTTTGTATTGATGCATACAAAGTTAGCCTTTAAACTAAGGCTAGGTGGATATTTGAATGGATGTGATGATTATGGGATTCATCATTGTAGATATTTATATTGAAATAGAAGTTTTAGCATTAGTCTTTTTCTTTGCCTCCAACTCTAGATAACACTTATGTCTTCCATCATGCCAATATCTGATAATATCCCAGTTGAGTAATGAGGGTTTATGCATCTTGTTTACCTACTTGAGGAGTTTGGTATGCTCCACCTTTGTGTTCCAGAATTTGATCTTGAAAATTTCAACTTCCATCACCTTCAATCTATCAAACCTCAACTTAGCTTCAATATCTTCAAGTGTTAATCCATGTATGCTCTACTTGAAATTCCTGGATGCCTTTTGAACAAGTTGATCAAAATTGATCCTACTAATAAGTTTATATGTACCATCTCTTACCTTAGATAACTTCAATTCTTCTAGGATTTGTAAAATGATAGTTTCACATTCTTGATATTTAGGCATTATTGTCCCAACTATCGTAATCCACTCTCTAGCCTCTTGAGTTCTAATCATCACCAAATTCAAGGTGTTTGAATCCTCCAATGGTGTCATTAAGTCAAGATGGTGATACACCTTATTACTAGTATAAATAATTAATAAATTCAATGTATTCTCATCTTATTTTAAATAATTAAATAATCAATGAGTCTAGGTTATGTAGGGAGCCAATTTTATCCTCATTGCATCAATGGCTTCTAGAGCATTGTATAATTTTGATGTAACCTGCTGAACTTTGGTCTAAATTATTTGAGGAATGTAGATTGTTTTTTTCTTCTCCTTTATTTTTTGTAATTCTTGCTCAAGATTTTTCTTGGCCATTTTAGTTTCCTCCTATAATTCTATCATATCATCCTTATGAGTTTCAATAAAGGACTTAAAATCTTCAATATATGGGGACTACCCTATCTTTCTATTCTTCCTTTTGGCCAATGTAAAAATTTCTTGCCTTTCTTCAAAAATAATTTCTCTCCATGTTTCATCCTCCACTTTCATCTTCCTAAATCTTTGAACACTTCTTGAGGGATAATCAAACATGGAACATATAGAAGTCAACTCTATGAATTTGAAATTTAGTTTCTGTGAAGCCTTTGATCTAAGATCAGCTACCCATGGAGGGATGATTAGTTGTGTTAGGTTTATTGGGTGTGAATCCTCAGCAACTATAGTCTCAACTTATTGATCATCTATTTATTTCTCTAAAGCACCTTTGATTACTGAGTCAGGAAGGGGGGCATATGATATTAGACCAATTCACACCTCCATATTAAGGTAGGGGTGGAATATATATACTTGTTTGCCCCTCTTAGCCTTCCTTGAGGATGTTACATTAGTATCTTACGAAGGGTTGGTGGAAGGCATTGAAAATTTTATTTGGGTAGATGAAACATCGACCTAGGAGCTTGCCAATGCTATTTCAATCTTCTTAGAAGCCCTTTTTCTGGTCTTAGTTTGGACTATAGTACTCCCAAAGGAAATTTTAGTATTAGTGGAAATAATAGATATGGTTGGCCTTATTGGGGAGTAGAAGTAATAGGGGTAAATATAACATCCTCTATATTTAGAGTGAGAAGAGGTGTCTTTAAGGCAATACTGAGGGAAACTAAATATAATGAACTTTTTGAAGAAAGGGGAACTCAATAAAATGAAATTTAGGAATAAGAGACTAAAAGCTAAGCCTTCTTACCTGATTGGTAATATTTCATTAGTATTTTCCCTTTGTCATTCATAAGGCTTTGTGCCTTTGCTCTTTCTAATTCTTCCTCTTCCTCCAGTTCTTGCTCTATTGGTGTTGGTTGTAAATTAAAGATATGTTTATTTGTGGTTTATCATCAATTGGGTTCTTTATGAGTAGAGAATCCCTTGGATTCCTCTTGTAGCATATTATAGTTGTTAACAGTGGAAAGGAGACTCACTAAATTGAGTCAGTAGTGACCTCTTTACCTATAGGTTTCTGTAATGGCAGTATAGCTAGGTGATCCTAGCCTTTGACATCAGAGAAGTCCAAGCAAGTTGGATCCTCTTGATCCCCTCTATGCTTAGTTTTACTAACATTAAGATCTATCTTAATAGCCTTCAATACTTGGGGAGATTCTTGAGAATGCTTTCCTTGTTCCTTTATTTGTTATGGGGGTCTATTGACCTAAAAGTATGAAGTAGTCTATCCTCCAGGGGGTGAAAGCCTTATATGAATTTATTAAACCAAAATTATAGATTATTATTGAATAATATTCAAATTTTCTTCTTTTATGCCTACAAGTTGTGCCCTTTTCATGACTTGGGCATCATCTTTTACATTTAAGAGAAAAAAATCATGGTCATAAGGAACATTATGGTATGGAATACCAAAGCCCTAGAGATGTTTTTGAATTTGACCATGAGGATCCCAATCCCTATCAAGTAGGGTGGCCAATTGATAATTCTTCTTTTTATTTCCCACAACCCTAAAATGTTTTCTCATAATATAGCACATTTAACCTATGATCATATGGGACCTGTAGAATGTGATTTTGTTTTATTTTATTAGATCTTCTTATACAATCTACCAACGCTAAAATACAATTTCCTTCTCTATGAGCTTATCAGGCACATACTTGGGGAGGTGTAAGGGATTGACCTTATTTTTGATGACCATGATCACCATATAGTCTAGGTATAACCAATAGTCACCTCGAGGTGCCAATGTATCTATTATACTTTTATATATCCTAGGTAGTGGGGCCTCATGAATAGCTTGCCATACCTATGGATATATGTCCTCTACAATTCAAGTGATATTATTTGTGTATGCATGTATTACATGAATGAAAATTAATCATAGATCCAATTCTTTATAAAGTTAGTAGATGGGATCTAAATCTCCCCATAGTCCATATACATTACTCTAATTATGGCATTGAGGAGATATGACATCATATAAAAATGGCCTACTAAATTGGGCCTTTTGAATTTATGTAGAGATTTTCCCCTTAGCTTAAAATTGATAATCTCGCCTAGGGAAAAATTCATGTTAAAGATCATCAACATATCTAGAAGGGAACTCAGTCTAGGTGGAGAAAATGGATACTTGCATGCCATATAGCCTATTCAATAGGACCATCTCTATGTGGACACCCATTCTAAATTCACTGATAGGTATAGGGGTTTTTCCCTTTAAGACCATATATTCCCTAAGAAGATACATTAGCGTAGAGTTTTTTCAATTGAATTATGCTTGTTCCATGTTACCACCCTATGCATATGAAATATGGCATCTGGGATTGACAAAGACATGTACCTTTGGAAATCATCACCTGAGATATAATCTATAACCACCTTATTTTACATGTGATGTAAGATGATGTCTTGTGTCACCTTGATATAAAATAACAAGTCCCATAGTAGGTCAATATAGGGTATAACCTTGGGCTTGGCTACTATAAAGTATAGTCATTGTCTCTTGAGAGAGAGTAGGTATGTAACCAATTAGTGTTGTGTTAGTGATGGATTTCCTTCATGAAAAAATGTGTTGACAAAATTAATGGAAACACATAATCTTGAATATTTGGCATGATTGTCATTTAAAATTATAGCATTAAACACAATATCTATATATTCCATGAAATCCTTAATAGATAATTATGGTGGTGGTAGTACTCTTTTAAAAATTTACGATGATGAAGCTATTAAAATTTGATTGGTTTGCTCAAATTTAGTGTCCTAGACTATGAAAAATCCTTTATAATGGATGCACAAGTGGATAGGCATTTATTCGTAGAGTAGCAAGCGATCTCATAATTTAATTGTGATCAATAAACATGTTCATAGCTATAATTCATTGATATAGCCTTTTACATTCAATTCTAGTTCATACACTTTTAATGTCCAATGTTTATATACTTGCATAATTTAAATCTTGCTAGTTTAGTTGGTGGGGAAGCCACATCTTTAAATTCTTTGGCAAGTGTCATGAAGTAGTTTCACTTTTCTAGCTAAGTCTGAAAGGATTTCGGTAGTTGGGAGTTAGGTTTCATGTTGGGATTGAGCCAATGATTATCATGAATCAAAAGCACAAAAAACAAACCCTAAATAAAAATTTTGAATACCAAATCCTTTAAAACAATGTTCAAACAATTCCTCTGAATACACATTTAGATGACTAAAATCCCAAAGGAGTTATAAATAAAACCAACTGTGAACAAAGGAAACCTTGAACATAAATTGAGAACAAAAGTTCTGATGAACAAGTCTTGAACACAATCTTTGAACATAAACCCCAATGAACAAGTCCTTTGAAACAACATCCAAACAAAATTTCCAAACAAAAATCCTAATGAAGTCCCAAACATTTTCTCTGAAGAATAAATTTTGAACAACAAAAGTTATAATGAAGAAATTCTCTGAACTTAATTGCCGAACAAAATGTCTGATAACCAAATTCCAAACTTAATAATTTCTGAACAAAAGTCCCAAAACCTACATAAGTATAAAAACTCTTGAAATGTATTAATAAGTCCAAAATGTAAAATACCATTGTTTATACTTCCGAGTGTTGAGATTAAGGAGCAATTCGATAAAACTTCAACAAAACAAAGATGAAAACTTAACAAATAGGGCCAAATAAAAATAAAAGTGGGTTCTCATTATTTTTTAAATAAAAGGGGAATGTTGGGTTCAATAAATGGTGACTTATATGGGAATACTTATGAGTATTTGAGAACTCAAAATTTTGGTTATCAATTTCAAATCATGCCATATAAAAATATTTGAAATAAAGATATGAAAGAGACTCCCAAATACATCATCCAGCATACTCACCTTCACATCCATCAATATGTGTGTGCTAAAATGACATTATTTAACCCTTATTATGAGGATATTTACAAATACTTAGAGTAGCTATAGGTTTCAATCTGATTCTTTTGAAGATCAATAAATAAGGGGAGCTCAGGCATTGCTCTACTGCCAGTCAAGTGTCCATAGCCCTAATAGAGATACCTTTGGGTTCTTGTTCTCCTCTTCCTTCATTTTTGAGCATGATGTATAGTACATTGACCTTATTTCATAATTTTTTATTTTGATCCCACTTTTATTTTCTTTGGGTTTTATTGATCATCGAAACCTCTATGATCTAGTGTAGTTATAAAACAAATTATTTGCTAGAATGTCCCTGCCAGCTACATCTGCACTAGTGATTATCACCTCCAAACAAGTATTAGTATGAAAAGTGTGATTGATACAATGGAATGAGAAAATTTTATAAATTTATATAGAGTATTTGAGAGCATCTTTCACACATTTGGTAGAAATATTCAATTATAACACAACCCTGAATGACTTTCATTACATACTCAAATCCTAAAAACCTCAGACATAGAAGTATAATAGGATTATGAAAAAACCCCAAATTATGAATCATTTTATAGTTTTACTTTCTCATATATATAAAAATAATCATAAAATAGGGACCCAAATGGTATGATTTTAGTTCAGTCATGTTAGGATAAACCAAATAGATTGTAATAGGAAACAACAAAAAATATAAACTAAAAAACAAGAAACTAAACTAAAAATTAGTAAATTAAACCAGAAAGTAGGAAAACTAAACTCGAAAGTAGAATTTAGGAAACTAAACTATAAATTAAGAAAACTAAACAAGAAATTAGAAAAATAAAATAAATAGAAGGAAACTAAACTATTACCGCTACCATGTCTTCTTCATCATTTAGGGGTAACCTCAAATGGTACAACCATGAAGTAATGTTTCAAAAATTACCTATTGACTAGATATGTAAGTTCATGACCTTGAAGGTCCCTTAAACAAAATGTATTATTACCTAGGATCTCTAAAGTTTGATAAGTTCTAATTTACTATTGGGCAAATTTATCATGTTTCCCTTTCTTTTCATGTTATTTATCCCACAGAAGCACTAGATTAAAGATCTTGAATGCTTTGAATTTTTCCATTTTATCGAACCATATTTTGAATATGTCTTGATGTTTACTAAAATTATATAGGGCCTTAGTCCTTAAGTCTTCCATTTCTATTATATTTAGTAATTGAGATATTGCTTTCTCATTTGGTTCCAACATATTCTTACATGAATTGATAGGTCAGTGAATTTATCATGATTGGGAATATTTTCCATGTCCATACACTAGAAGATAGGGTGAGGCCTTGAGGGCATTCTTATATCTTTTTTGATCTACCCACAAAGAATACTTAAGTAGATTATGCCAGTCCTTAGGCTTATCCCTAGACAATTTCTTGATTGTATTTATTAGGTTCTTATTCATTGATTCAACCAACCCATTTACCTAAGGATAGTGGTTAGAAGATGACCTAATGGTGATCTAATTATCATGAGATTATTTAATGAATTCATCTTATATGAATATTGGTCCATTGTCATAAACTAGAGAGATGGGAAAGCCAAATCTATTTATGAGGTGTTCTTCTAAGAATATAATCACATCTTGTGCTCTAGAATTCTCAGTGGCTATTGCCTTAGTCTATCAAGTGTAATATTTATGGTAGTGAGTAAAAACTTATGATCTATTTAAGAGTTTGGGATAATGACACAAATGAAAGTCCAATCCCCATTGGTAAAATAACCTTCCCTCAACAATAAGTTGTAAGGGAATTTATGCATGTACTTCTCTTTTTAATAAACCTTGGAATTTATGACATGTCTTTATATGGGCATGGGCATCCTTGAATTTTATTGGAAAATAGTATCCCATTCTTAGGATTTTTTGAGCTATGTTATTCTTGAATGGATGACCACTTCTTATTTTTTAGTGTAGGTTTTCTAAAATATCTTGAGCCTCTTTTGTTGATACACATCTAAGATACATGCCTTTATAATTTACCCTATAAATAACTCCTTAATTGTGTAGTGAGCATCTTTGATCCTAAAATCTCTCCTTAATTATTGATTGAGTTTTAGAGGATAAGTGATTGTAAGTAGCTATTGAATTATGTCATTATAACATTCCCCTTTGGATACCTAGGCCTCACAAACCTCTTCAATAGTAATGTGTGGGTTAGGATCAGTCATGAGTTGGATGATGCCCTGAGCCTAGACATTTTTTATTAGGTTTGATTTCTATATCAAATTCATGCAACATTTCCATCCATTTACCTCTATATTCTCCCAATTCATTCTATGACAAAGTAAGCTTCACAGTAGGGTCAGGCATGATAGTAATATTCTTATTTCTAAGGATGTAATGGTATAATTTCTTCATTGCTTTCACAAGAGTGAATATTTTCTTATCTATCATGGAATAATTGAGTTTTGCATCCTTCAAATTTGTGCTCATGAATGCAATGGGGTGCTCAATCTCATATTTATTTTGTATTATGACAATATCAATTGTATGTTCTGAAGCAAATAAGTATAAGTAGAGGTCCTTTGTGAAATCTAGAATAATGAGTATTGGGGCCTAGAAAATAGCATATTTTATTTCTCAAAAATACTTATAGGCATTGGCTATACATTTTACATTATCATCTTGTTTGAGCACTGCATTTAGGGGTCTCACAATTTTTACAAATCTTGAGATGAAATTTCTTACAAAATTTATTTTCCCAAAGAAAGACATGAGCTCCTTCTTGCTATTTAGTAGTGAAATCTTTAGAATCCCATAGATTATATCTGGATTGATGATGAGCATTATTTGGTAATGATATATCCAAAAATATTGCCCTTAATAACTCCAAATATGTTCTTATTTGGGTTTGAAAAGATGCCAAAGCTCCAACATCTTTCTTAGATTGACTGCAGGTGGCGTACATGATCATTCCTATTCTTGGAGAAAATATTAGGTCATTCATATAAGTGATTATACATTTACCTATAAATCTTTGAAAATCATGATCCATTACTCGCTAAAAGGTGAATCCTATATTAATTAGGCTTAAAGGCATCCTCTTATACACATAGGTACCCCACTTTATGGTAAATGTAGTTTTTATTCTATCTTATGATTATACCAACACTTGGTTATAACTTGAAAATCCATCCAAGAAGGACATCATTTTAAAGTCATTGACTATCTGAATAACCTCATCCAAGGAGGGTAGTGGATAATTGTCCTTCTTAGAAGCTTTGTTCAAGTTTCTAAAATTAATACATAATCTAATTTCTCCATTATTCTTTCTAATTGGGACTAAATTGGCCACCTAGCTAGAATTATTGATTAAAAATACTATCCTTACACTCAACAACGTTTTTACTTCTCTCTAAATGAGAGGTTCTAGGATAGGGTTCACTGGTCTCTATCTTTTTATGAACATCTTATGGTCTAGTTTTAGTGGTACTATATGGGTGATGACCTTTGGTTCATAAAAAATCAAGTCATCATACATCCATGCAATCATGTCTTTATATTGGGTGAGTAAATATTTCACCCATTGCCTTTCTTCTAGAGTGCACATAAGTCCAATGTTGATATAACATGGGTTATTATCATCTCCCAAATTATCCCTTTTGAAGTCAGGCTCACTTATCTTGGGTTACCTTTACTATTGAGCTTGAGGATATATATCAAATTCCCTTTATAAGGAAACCATTCCAAGTGGGAGATGATTTTATTTGAGCTAGATAATACCTTGCTCATCTGACTCCTCTTAACAAAGATAACTAACTTCTTTATCATCAATGATTTGGGACTCATATTATCCTAAGTTGATTAGAAACTTGATGATCTATTGGTCACCATAAAATACTTGGAAATTATCTATGTTATTAGTAACATAAATATAATATTCTAGCTCAATAGAGAATCTCTTTAACTTGGATTTTTAAAGAGGCTCCAAATTGGTAGTCAAAGTAGTTAGTGAATCTGTGGCTTAGTTTTATTATCTAGGAACATCCACTAATTTTGAAAGCCTCAAAGGATTCAATAAAATCCCATGATTTGTGCTTATGTATTTTTAGATATTAAAAATTACACTAATATTTCTTCTTAACTTGATTAATTACCATCTCTAAATACCAATAATTTCTTGACATTGTTTTTTATGGCAAAGTGTAATCCTAAAATTAATGCTTCATATTCAGCTCTATTTTTAGTGTAAGGTAACTATAATTTTTATGATAGAAAGAAATTATTTCATTGTAAATCAATTAATTTAATTCTTATGCCTAATTCATGTTTGGATATGGTGCTGTCAAAGTTGAGAGTTGATAACTAGGCAAGGCCAAAGGATTTTGTTTCTTGTATTTCATTTTGTGTGGTGTAAGTATAAATACCAAGGCTAGGGGATTCATAACTTACCTCTTTATTATTAAAATTTTAATCTATAATAGGATACTTCATTCTTAGCTCTTGATCAATCCAGATTTGGTTTGGGAGGCCTTTCCATGGTAGCCAAATGTGAGAAAATTTTGTTGAGAGGTATCCATTGAGTGTTTTAGACCAGTTTGTCCTCAATAATAGTCCATACCCTTCATTTATGTCTAATAAAAGGATTTAAATAGTAATTTTTACTTGTGGTTCAAATTCTACTTTATTACACACATTAGTCAGCTCTCCAATCTTTGGTACCACTATTTTATCTAACTATGAAACTATTCTCTTTGACGGGCTTAGAGTTAAGCCAAGATTTTTATAAATAGAAGTAAGCATCATAGTGGTTAAATATTTATAATCAACTAATAAATTATTAATATTATTTCCAAATTCCTGAATAGTTAGAAAAAATGGTGGAACCTTTGGCTTGCTTTTATATATGATATTGGTGTTAAAGGCCTTTATTTTCTTTGTAAAATATTTTATCTTTTCCATAAGGGCCTTCCTTATGATATACTTCCATAGGAGTTATTTCTATTTAATAATTTGGGTCAATTCATAAATGGGGATGTTTTCCTTGATTTTATTCATGTCCTCTACAATGTTATAGCCTCCTCTGCTTTGTTCCTCCTTATTCTGAGGTTGATCATTCCCTTTTAGGGGAGGTGGATTATTATCAACTTTTAGATTTAGTGGAATTGTTGTGAAATTTGGAGTACACATTGTGAAGGGTTGCCTATTCCTAAGGTTGTAACCACCTTTCTAATTTTTTGGAAGTCATAGATCTCATCAATTTTTTCCTATGGTATGTTATCATCTTTTCTCAAGAAAGAAAAATCATGAGTTTTAAAAAATATGGTAGTGCTTGAAGATATAGAGTCCTGGTGGAATTTTGGTAGAATATGCATCAAATCTTGTGTCACCACCTCTCTTTGAAATATCTCAAAAGATGTATAAAATTCAACACATTCAAGTTAACCATGTTGAGATGTATTATGGATTCTTTAAAATTTGGGCAAGGTTGTCTCTACTACATTGATTTTTTTAGGCTTGTTAGACTGCTCTATATTATTTTTAGGCCTATTAAAGGGTCTATTATACCTTGGGAACATATAATTATGATTATTATTTGGGAAATTATCATTTCCTATCTTTCTTTGCATCCCAAAGAAATCATTACTTAGCTTATGAACTATTTTTTATATGGCATTTAACTTTGTTTTAGTATAATATGTGCCCTACACAACTATAGTAGGGAATAGAAAAAAATGTTGGTTCTAATTGTAACCATCGCCAGGTGCATGGTTGTTTAGTAAAATATAATTGGGATGTGATGTCGACATGAGAGGAGGTGTTGTGTATAACTGATTCTAATTAAATGTGGGAGCATTATACTTCACATGTGGAACTGGATTCAAAGCTAAGAGATTAACATTGGTACTAGGTATGTCAGACACTTGAGGATTAATATGTCTATTAATGTTGATGGCCACTTCATAGGCCAATGCCAAAGTGTTGATAACAATAACCCTTCACAAGAAGACTACAGTAATTGGATCTATATCATTTTTGTACATTTTTAGTGCTAACACTTCTACTTGTCTATACACTAGGCTTAGCTAGGTATACATTTCTAAAATTTTACATTGAAGGCCTAGATTTTTTTTATGCTCCCTCTTCATGATATTAAAGTGTTGTTATATCAAACTGGGGCTGGTGACCTACCCAAATTATGCAATAAAAGTAGTTTAACATTAATTCCAAAAAGTAATAGAATTCTCTTATAGATTAAGGTACCAGTCATAAGAAGCATCCATTAGTGTGAAAGGAAAAAGTCTACATGTAACATATTCATTAATAACATTCATCAATCTCAACACATCTTTGAAAGACTTGATGTGTTCTTTTATCGTTCTTCCTCCTAAAGGAGAGAAGGATGGTAGATACTTTTCAAGATTCCTCAGTAGGTCATGCACATCCCTTGGGATGGCAATAGTAGATCCAACCAACCAAGGTGGTTGAGCCATGTATGATTAATAGGGGGATTTTTCCTTATTGGGTAAGATGTTCTAGCTTTGTTATTAAAATGGATAGTTGGTACAAATCTAGGCCTTCTATGATTTGACAAAGGTGAGACTAGAAAACTAGCATGAGCTCTAGATTTGGTCACTCTCCTAGGTGACTCTAGTGTAACTCAATGTAGAAATTAACCTCATTTATTAGAGGTTCAATCCCTCCTTATAGTGATAAAAATAATGAGATGTAATTTTTGTGCACACTAATTCATAATGAGGTATGTTTTAAGATCACAATAGAGGTAAACTCCACTCCAAGGCACGAGTTTTAGGTATGCAACTAAATAACTAGGTGATGGAATAGTAGGTAGGGCATGTAAGTTGTTAACAAAGACTATGTATGGATGAATGGTATCTAAAATAAAGACAAAACTAGAAGATTTTGTAGATGGGTAAATACTAATCTAAAGTGGGTAGATCTTAAAATAAACTTCAAAAGAGGGAAATAATGGAGCTTAAAATAAGGGCTCTATGAATTCAATAATTACCTTTTGGGTTGTATCCTTCATGGATATCTATTTTTAGAACTGATGTTTGATGTTATTAGCTACTGTATGCACACATACAAACATAGTCAAGCAGTCTAGGAAAAATTGGCATAGGAAACTCAAAGATCGAAGCTAAAGGTTGCTCCATTTGGGGTAGTTATTTCACACTCATACTTAGGAGATTATGACTCAAATCTAGGATGTATCTAAGGTAACTATGACACACACATAAAATAATATATTATGGAAAACACCTCTACACACTTTGAAAGATGAGACATTCAACCTTCCTACAAATAATCAATAAGAATTGTTAATTCTTCAATAACAATTACACATATAAAAATAACATATTAATCATAACAAGAGGAATTATTCATAGCTACTGAACACTCAAAATTATTAAATCAAACAACCAAAAAGATAAAACCCAATTATAAGAAATATGGAAAGAAAAGGCACCAACATACTTGTGACAATCAAAATTTGATTTGCTCTCATATTGATTTTTATGAACCTTGAAAGTGAGGGTTCAAAATGTACATATAGACTTGGGAAGGGGTCACCTCATCCTCCAAGTGCATGCAAACTTGGGATTACATGGCTTAACTTGAACCTCAATTCTAATTGTAGTTTTAAAATTAAATTTATGCATACTCATATTTAACTTATAATTATTAAAATAATGTTAGCCTTTATAGTGTGATGAAATGTGTACATGTTTACAAATAATTTGGATAAGTTTCATACTTAAGTTCTAAAAAAAGTACTATGAGTACAAAATTAACACCTTTGTATTGGTGTATACAAAGTTATCCCTTGAACTAAGGTTGGGTGGATGTCTATATGGATGTGATAATTGTTGGATTCATTGTTGTAAATACTTGTGTTGAACTAAAAGTTGTAGCATCAGTCTTTGTCTTCCCCTCCAAATCTAGATAACACTTATGTCTTGCACCATGTTGCTATATGATAATATCCAAGTTGATTAATGAGGTTTTATGCACCCTATTTACTTTCTTGAGGATCTTGGCATGCTCTACCTTTATGTTCTAGACGTTAATCTTGAAAATTTCAACTTCCATCACCTTCTTTCTAGCAAACCTTAACTTAGCTTCAATATCTTCAAGTGTTAATCCTTGTAAGATCTACTTGAAATTATAAAATGCCTATTAAAGGAGTTGATCAATATTTATCCTACTAATAATCTTACATGTATTATCTCTTGACTTAGATAACTTCAATTCTTCTAGGATTTGCAAAATGAGAGTTTCATGTTCTTGATATTTGGGTGTTACTGCCCCAACTATTATAATCCAATCTCTAGCCTCTTGAGTTCTAATTACCACCAAATTAAAGGTGTTTGAAGCCTCCAATGGTGTCATTAAGTCAAGATGGCCGTATGCCTTATTACTAGTATAAATAATTAATAAATTCAATTTATTCTCATCTTGTTTTAAATAATTAAATAATTGACGAGTTTGGGTTATGTAGGGAGCCAATTTTACCCTCATTACATCAATGGCTTTTAGAGCATTTTATAATTTTGATGCAACCTAATAAAATTCAATCTAAATTCTTTAAGGAATGTAGATTGTTTTTTGATTCTCCTTTATTTGTTCTAATTCATACTCAAGCTCATGCTTGGCCATTTTATTTACCTCCTATAATGCTAATATATCATCCTTATGAGTTTCAATAAGGGACTTAAAGTCTTCAATATATGGGGATTAGCCTGTCTTTCTATTCTTCCTTTTAGCCAATGTAAAAACTGCTTGCCTTTCTTCAAAAATGATTTCTCTCCAAGATTAATCCATCACTTTCCTCTTCCTGACCCTATATACACTTCCTAAGGTTTTATCAAACATGAAGCTTATAGAAGGCAACTCTGTGATTTTAAAATTTGGTTTCTATGAAGCCGTTGATCTAAGATCAACTACCCATAGAGTGATGATTAGTTGTACTAGGTTTATTAGGTATGAATCCTCAGTAATTGTAGTCTCAACTGATAGATCTTCTATTTCTTGCTCAAAATGACCTTTGAGTACTAAGTTAGGAATGGAAATCCATTTGATATTAAACCAATCCACACCTCCATATTGAGGTAATGGGGTGGACTATATATACTTTTCCCCCCTCTTAGCCTTTCTTGATGATGTTACATTAGTATCTTGGGAAAGGATGGTGGAAGGAATTGGCAAGTTTATATGGGTAGATGAGACATGGAGATAAGAGCTTACCATTGTTTAAATATTCTTAGAGGCCCTTTTTTTGGTCTTAGGTTGGACTATAGTAGTCTTGGATGGAATTTCAGTAGTGGTGGCAATAATAGATATGGTTGGCCTTATTGGGGAGCAAAAATAATATGGGTGAATATAATATCCTATATATTTAGAGTGAGTAGAGGTGTTTATAAGGCAACATTGAGGGGAACTGAATCAAATGAACTTTTTGAAGAAAGGGGAACTCAACCAAATGAAATTTTGGAATAAGGGACTGAAGGTTGAGCCTTCTTACCTAATTGGAAATATTTCATTAGCCTTTTCCCTTTGTCATTTATAATGCTTAATGCCTTTTCTCTTTCTAATTATTCCTCTTCCTCTAATTCTTGCTCTATTGGTGTTGGTTATCGAACTAAAGATGTGTCTATTTTTGGTTCATCATCAATTAGGTTCTCTGTGAGGGGAGGATCCCTTGGCTTCCTCTTGTATAAGATTGTAGCCTTTAAAAATGGAAAAGAGGCTCGCTAAATTGAGGCAATAGTAACCTTTTTACATGTAGGTTTTTGTAGTGGTAGTGCGATTGGGTGATATTAGCCTTTTGCATTAGAGGAGTCTAAGCAAATTAGATCTTCTTGAGTCCCTCTATGCTCATTTTCACTAACACTAGGCTCTATCTTCATAGCCTTCATTTCTTGGGGAGCTTCTTGATAAGTCTCTCCTTGTTCCTCTATTTATTATGGGTGTTTGTTGACCCAGAAGTATTAAGTAGTCCATCTTCTAGGGGGTGGAAGACTTGTATGCATTTATTAAACTGAAATTATAGGTTTTCCTTGAATAATATTCAAATGTTATTCTTTTAGACTTGTAAGTTGTGTCCTTTCAATGACTTGGGAATCAATTTAAGAACAAAAAATCATGGTCATAGGGAATATGATGGTATGGAATACAAAATCCCTATATTTGTTTTTGAATTTGATCATGAGGGTCCAAATCCATATGAGATAAGATGGATAATTGATAATGATTTCTTTTATTACCCACATCCCCAAAATGTTTTCTCATCATATAGCGCATTTGGCCTATGATCATATGGGTCCTGTATAATGTGATTTTTTTTTAAATTAAATCTTCTTCTATAATCCACTAAAGTTAGAATGCAATTTATTTCTCTATGAGATTATCAAGCACATACTTAGGGATGTGTAAGGGGTTGACCTTATTTTTAGTGACCATGATCACCATATAGTCTGGGTATAACCAATAGTCACCTCAAGGTGCCAATGTATCTATTATAATTTTAGATATCCTAGGTAGTGGGGCCTCTTGAATATTTTTCCATACTTATGGATATATGTCCTCTATAATCCAAGTGATATGATTTATGTATGCATATATGTGCATGAATTAAAATTAATCATAGATTCAATTATTTATACAGTCAGTAGATGGGCTCCAAAGTTCCTTGTAGTCCATATACATTATTCCCATTATGTCATCAAGGAGATATGACATCATATAAAAATGGCCTTCTAAATTGGGCCTTTTAACTTTATGTATAACTTGTTCCCTTAACTTAAAATTGATAATCTCCCCCAGGGTAAAAGTCATGTTGGAGTTCATCAACATATCTAGAGGTGGCATCCATTCTAAGTGGAAAAATGGATACTTGGCATGGCATATAGCCTATTCAATAGGGCCATCTTGATGTGGACCCCCATTCTAAATTTACTAATAGGTTTTCATTTCAATACCATATATTACCTAGTAAGAATCCATTAGCTCAAAGTTTTATCAATTTAATTATGCTTGTTCCATGTTACCACCCTATGCATATCAAATATGACATCTAGGATCTACAAAGATAAGTACCTTTGTAAATCATCACTTTAGATACAAGACACAACCATCTTATGTTACATTTGATGTAAGAAGACATCTTGTGTCACCTTGTTGGCAAAGAACAACTTTCATAGCATGCCAATATAGGGCATAACCTCAGGCTTGGCTGCCACAAATTACAGTCGTTGTCTCTTGAGAGAGATTAAGTCTATAACCAATTAGTGTTGTACTAGTGATATATTTCTTTCATGAGAAAATGAATTAAAAACATCAATGGTGACCCATAATTTTGAATAGTTGACATACTTGTCATTTAAAATTGTATCATCAAACACAATATTTGTATATTCTATAGAATCCTTAATGGAGAATTAAGATGGTGGCAGTACTCCTCTGAAAATTTAGGATGATGAAGCCATTTCAATTTGATTAGTTTGCTCAAATTTAGTCTCTTAGACTTTGAAAACTCCTTTCTATTGTTTGCTTCTTTTTAATGGATGTACAAGTGGCTAGGGTTATATTTGTAGAGTAGTAAGTGAGATCATAATTTACTTGTGATCACTGAACATGTGAATATATTCAAGTCATTGATATATCCCTTCACATTCAATTTTAGTTCATGAAATTTTAATTTCCAACGTTTATATACTTGTGTTACTTGCATAATTTAAATCTGTTAGTTTAGCTCGTAGGGAAGCCACATCTTTACATTCTTTAGAAAGTGTTGTGAATTAGTTCCACTTTCATAGCTAAGTCTAGCATGATTTCAGTGGTTGAGAGTTAGGTTTCATGTTGGGATTGAGACAATGATTCTCAAATCAAAGGCTCTAAAAACAAACCCTAAACAAAATTTATAAAGACTAAATCATTTAGAACAATGTTAAAAAAAATTATAAATAATTCCTCCAAACATAAATTCTAATGACTAAAATCTTAAAGGAGTTTTGAATAAACCCAATTACAAAAAAGGGAAACCCCAAACATAAGTTGTGAAAAAAAATTTGATGAACAAGAACTGAACACAACCTCTGAACACAAACCCTAATGACCAAATCCTTTGAAATAGTGTCCAAACAAAAATCTTGATGAAGAAGTCTCAAATAGTTTCTGTAAAGAAAATTTCCAAACCTAACTGTTAAAAAAATGTCTAATAGTCAAATTCCAAACTTAATAATTTTTTAACAAAATTCCCAAAACCTACATAAGTACAAAAACTCCTAAAAGGCATTAATATGTTACTCTATAATGTAAAATACCATTGTTTATACTTCTAAGTGTTGAGATTAAGGAACAATATGATAAAACTTTAACATAATGAAGAGGAAAACTTAACAAATAGGGACAAATCAAAATAAAAGTGGGTTCTAATTATTTTTTAAATAAAAGGGGAACTTTTGATACAAAAAATGGTGACTTACAAGGGGACTATTTTTGAGTATTCAAGAACTCAAAAATTTGGTTAGCAATTTCAAAACAGACATGAATCGTGCCATATAAAAATATTTGAATCAGAGATATGAAAGAGACTCCCAACTACATCATCTAATATAATTTACTTTACATCAATGAATATGTGTGTGATAAAGTGATGTTATTCAACCCTTGTTATGAGGATATTTACAAAAACTTGGAGTAGATGTAGGATTCGATTTAGTTATTTTAAAGATCATTAAACTAGGGGAGCTCAAACATTGCTCTACTACTAACTAGGCATCTATATCCCTGACATAGATACCTTTGGGTTCCTCCTCTCTTCTTCCTTCATTTTGAGCATGATGCATGGTGCATTGAACTTATTTCATCATGTCATATTTTGATCCCCCTTTGATGTTCTTTAGGTTTTATTGATCATTGAAACCTCTGTGAGTTAGTGTAGTTATAAAACAAATTATTTACCAAAATGTCCCTGCTAGCTACATCTTCACTAGTGATTATCACCTCCAAACAAGTACTAGTATGAAAAGAATTTTTGATCCAATGGAGTGAGAAAAATTTATAAATTTATGTAGAGTATTCAAGAGCAACTTTCACACATATAAATATTCAATTATGACACAACTTTAAATGAATGTTATTACATACTCAAATCCTAAAAACCTCTAACACATAAGTATAATAGGATTGTGAACAAATGCCAAATTATGAATCCCTTTGTAGTTTCCCTTTCTCATATACATCAATTTAAGCATAAAATAGGGGCCCAACTAATATGATGTTAGTTCAGTCATCTCAGGATAAACCAATTAGATTGTCATAGGAAACAACAAAATGTCTAAACTAGAAAGAAAAAAACTAAACTAGAAAGTAGGAAAACTAAACTAAAAAGTAGGAAACTAAAATAGAAAGTAGGAAACTAGACTCAAAAGTAGGAAAAATAAACTAGAAATTAGGAAAATAAAATAATATAAGGAAACTAAACTACTATGTCTACCATATCTTCTTCATCATTTAGGGTCAACTTTAGATGGTACAACCATGAAGTAATGTTTCAAAAACTGCACATTGATTGGATATGTAAGTTCATGACCTTGAAGGTCCCTTAGATATAATGCATTTTTTCCCAATATCTCTAAAATATGGTAAGTTCTAATTCATAGTAGGGTAAATTTATCATGTTGCTCTTTCTTTTCATGGGCTTTATCCCACATAAGCATTAGATCAGAGATCTTGAATACTTTGAATTTTAAACTTTTGTTAAACCATATTTTGACTACATATTGATGTTTACTAAAAGTCTGTAGGTCATTTGAGTCTTCCATTTATATTATATCTAGTAATCAAGATTCTACTTTCTCATTTGGTTCTAGCATATTTTTGCATGAATTAATAGGTCAACTACTTTACCATGATTGGGAATACTGGCCATCATCCATACACCAAAAGATAGGTTTGAAGCCTTAAGGGCCTTATTATATCTTATTTGATCTACCCAAAAAGAATACTTAAGTAGATTATGCCAGTCCCTAGGCTTATTCCTAGCTAAATTCTTGATTACATTTATCAAGTTCTTATTTATTCATTCAACCAACCCATTTACCTAAGGATAGTGGTTAGAAGATGATCTGATGGTGATATGATTATCATGAGCTCATTTAGTGACTTTATTTGATATGAATGATGGTCCATTATCACAAAATAGAGAGATGGGAAAGCCAAATCTAGTTGTGATGTATTCTTCTAAGAATCAAATCACATCTTATGATCTAGAATTCTTGGTGGCCAATACATCAGTTTATCAAGTGTAATATTTGTGGCAATGAGTATAAACTTATTATCTATTAAATATTTTGGGTTAATGATTCCAATTAAATTGCAACCCCCAATGGGCAAATAGCCTTCCCTCAAAAATAGGTTTCAAGGGTATTTTTACATGTACTTCTCTTTTTACTAAAGCTTCGCATTTATGGCAAGTATTTATATGGGCATGGGCATCCTTGAAAGCTATTAGCTAGTAGTAACCCATTCTTAGGTATTTATGAGCTATGGTGTTCCCAAATGGATGGCCATTTCCTATTTTTAGTGTAGGTTTTCCAGAGTCTCTTGAACCTCTTCTATTGATACACATCTAAGATAGATGCCTTTATAATTTCTCCTAGCAGTGAGTGTCTTTGATCCTCAAAGATCTCCTTAATTCTCTATTGAGTTCTAGGGGAAAATTACCTATAAGAAGATATTTAATTATGTTAGTATACTATTCCCTTCTATATACTTAGGCCTCATAAACCTCTTCAATAATAATTCATGGGTTAGGCTCATTCATGAATTGGATGATGCCTTGACCCTAGATGATTTTAGCAAGCTTTATTTCTATATCAAATTCCTAAAAATTTGCCATCCATTTGCCTCTACAATCTCCCAATTCATTATGTGATAAGGTAAGCTTCACAATAGGGTCAGTCATGATAGAAATAGTCTTATTTCTAAGGATGTAATGACATAATTTCTTCACTACTTTCACAAGTGTGAAGATTTTATTATCTATCATGGAATACTTGAGTTCTACATCCTTCAAATGCATGCTCATTAATGTAATGGGATGATTAGTCTCATCTTTATTTTTTGTTATGACAGCAAAAATTTTATGCTCTAAAGTAAATGAGTAAAAGTAGAAGTCCTTTGTGAAATCTAGACTAATGAGTACTAGGGCCTAAGATATAGCATGTTTTATATCTTGAAAATACTTACAGGCCTCAGCTATCCATTCCAATTTAGCATCATATTTAAGTAATACATTCAAGGGTCTCATAATTTTTGCAAATCCTAAGATGAACTTTCTTAAAAAAATATTTTTCGAAAGAAAGACTTGAGATCCTTCTTGTTGTTTGGTAGTGCAATATTTGAAATCCCCTAGATTCCATATGGATCAATGATGATCCCTTATTTACTAATGATATATCCTATAATATTACCCTCAATAACTCCAAATATGATCTTTTTTAGGTTTGGAAAGATGCCAAAGCTCCAACATCTTTTAAAGATTGATTGCATATGGCCTACATGATTATTCCTATTCTTGGAGAAAATAGTGAGGTCATGCATATAAAATATTATACATTTACTTATCAATCCTTTAAAATCATGATCCATTACTTGCTAAAAGATGTATCTTATATTAATTAGGATTAAAGGCATCCTCTTATACACATAAGTACCCCAATTTGTGGTAAATGTATTTGTCATTATATTTTATGATTGTACCAACACATAGTTATAAACTGAATAACCATCTAGGAAGGACATCATTTCAAACCCATTGACTATCTGAATAACCTCATCCATGGAGGGTAGTGGATAGTTATCCTCAAAATATTTTTTTAGGTTTCTAAAATTAATATGTAACATAATTTATCCATTATTCTTTCTAACTAGGACTAAATGGCCACCTAGGTAGAATGCCTGATTGGGAATACTATCCTTGCACTCAACAAATTTTCTACTTATCTCTAAATGAAAGGTTCTAAAATAGGGTTCACTAGTCTCTATCTTTGTATGAAAAACTTATGGTTTAGGTTTAGTGGTATTGTATGGGTGATGACCTTTGGGTCATAAACCTTCAAGTCATCATATGTCCATCCAATCATGTCTTTATATTGGGTGAGTAAATATTTCACCCATTGCCTTTCTTCTAGAGTGTAACTAATGCCAATGTTGACGTAGCATGGGATATTCACATCTCCCAAATGATCCCTTTTGAATTTAGTCTCACTAATATTGGGTTGCCTTTGCTACTAATATTAAGGATCCATATCAAATTCCCTTTATAAGGAAACCATTCTAATTTGGAGATGATTTTATTTGAGTTGGACAATACCTTCCTCATCTAGCTCCTCTTGGTAGAAATAACTAACTTCTTTGTCATCAATGATTTGAGACTCACATTTTCCTGAGTTGGTTAGAAACTTGATGATTAATTGGTCATTATTTAAGACTTGGAAATTATCTATGTTGTTAGTAACATAAGGACAAGGTATTATCTCAATAGATAATCTCTTTACCTTGAATTCTTGGAGAGGATCCAAATTGGTATCTGAAGTAGTTAGTGAATATGTGGCTTGGTTTTATTCTCTAAGAACATCCACTATATTGAGATCCTCAAAGGATTCAATCAAATCCAATGCTTTATGCATATATATTTTTAGATATTATAGCTTATATTGATATTTATTCTTAACTTGATTGATTACCAGCTCTGAATAACAACAATTGCTTGACATTATTTTTTAGGGTAAAGTGCAATCCCAAAATCATTGCTTCATATTCAACTCTATTTTTGGTGAAAGGGAACTATAATCTATATGATGTCAAGAACTTATTTCCTTGTAGATCAATTAATTTGATTTTTATGCTTGATCCTTGTTTGGATCTAGTGTTGTCAAAGTGGAGAGTCCATAACTGGGTGCGGCCACATGATTCTATTTCTCGTATTTCATTTTATGTGGTGAAAGTATAAATACCAAGGCTAGGGGATTCATAACTTACCTCTTCATTCTTAACATTGTAATTTATGATAGGATACTTCATTTTTGGCTCTTAATTAATCCAAAGTTAGTTTGGGAGGCATTTCCATGGTATCCAATTATGATAAAAATCTATTGAGAGGTATCCATTGAGTATTTTAGACTAGACCCTACTCAACAACATTCCATACCCTTTAGGTATGTATAATGAAAATATGTTGATATGTGTCTATACTTGTGGCCTAGAAGCTACTTGAATATGCACATTAGTCATCTCTCCAATCACTGATACCACTATTTTATCTAACTATGAAACTATTCTCTTTCATGGGATTAAAGTTATGCCAAGATTTTGATAAATAGAAGTAGGAATAATAGTAGTTAAAGATTCATAATTAAATAAGTAATTATGAATATTCTTTCCAAATGTCCTAATGGTCAGAAAAAATGGTGGAATTTCTAGCTTGCTTTTATATATGATGTTGGTGTCAGAGGCCTTATTTTCTTTATAGGAGCTTCCATTTTTTCCACAAGGGCCTTCCTTATGATATAATTCCATAAGAGTTCTTTCTATTCATTAATCTAGGCACATTCATGAATGGTGATGTTTTCCTTGATTTTATTCATGTCCTTTATAATTTTATACCCTCCTCTACTTTATTCCTTCTTATTCTGAGGTTGATCATTCCCTTTCAGGGGAGGTGGATTATTATCAACTTTTAGATTAGGTAGAATGGCTATGTTATTTGGAGGAGTAGATGTTGTGAAGGGTTACATGTTCCTTAGGTTATAACCACCTTTATGATATGAATATAAGCCATGGATCTCATTAGTGTTATCCTTTAGTATGTTTTCATCTTTTCTCAAGAAATGAAACTCATAGGTTTTAAAAATCATGGTAGTGATTGAAGATCTAGAGTCCTAGTGGAATTTTGGTGTGTTATGCATCAATTATTGTCTCACCACCTATCTTTAAAGGATCTAAAAAGATTCTTATAATTCAACATAGTCAAGCTGACCATGATAAAATGTGTTATGGATTCTGTACAAGTTGGGCAAGGTTGTCTCTACTATATTGATTTCTAGAGGCTTGCTAGACTGCTCTATATTATTTATATGCCTATTGAAGGGTTTATTATACTTTGGTAATCTATAATTATGATTATTATTTAGGATATTAGCATTTAATATATTTCATTGCATGCCAAATAAATCATTACTTAACTTATGAACCATTTTTTGTATGGCATCAAGCTCTGATTTAGTAAAATATATGCCCTAGATAACTATAGTAGGGGATGGAATTGAATGTTGGTTCTAATCATAACCATTTTTAGGTTTATGGTTGTTTAATAAAATATAATTTAGATGTGACATCCATATGAGAGGAGGTGGTGTGTATAATTGATTCTTAGTAAATGCAAGGATGTTCTATTTCACATGTGGAACTAGTTTCAAAGATAGGAGATCAACATTGATAATAGGTGTGTCAAACACCTGATTATTAATCTATCTATTAATGTTGATGGCCTCTTCATAGGCCAATTCCAAAGTGTTGATACCTTTAATCCTTCATAAGAAGACTATAGTAATTGGATCTAAATCATTCTTGTACATTTTTAGTGCGAATACTTCTCTTTGTTTATACTCAAAGCTTAACCAAGTATACATTTCTAAAAACATTCATTGAAGGCCCATATTGGTTCATTACACTCCCTCTTCATGATATTAAAGTGTTGGTATATTAAATAGAGGCCGGCGATCTACCCAAACTATGCAATAAAATTAGTTTGACATTGATTCTGGGAAGTAGTGGAATTCTCTTATAGATTAAGGTACCAATCATGACTAACATACATTAGTTTGAAAGGAAAAAATTTGTATGAAAAATCTTCATTAATAACATTCATAAACCTCAACACAAATTTTAAATACTTAATGTGTTCTTCTATCATTCTTCCTCTTGAAGGAGAAAAGGATGGTAGATACTTTTCAAGATTCCTTAGTAGGTCATGCACATCCCCTAGGATGGCAATCACAAATCTGACCAACCAAGGTGGTTGAGCCATAGGATGATTAATAAGGTGAGTTTTCCTTATTAGGGAAGGTGTTCTAGATCTATTATTAATAGGGGAAGTTGGTATAAATCTATACCTTCTATGCTTTGACAAAGGTGAGACTACAATACTAGCCTGAGCTCTAGATCTAGTCACTCTCCTAAATGACACTAGTGCAAATCAGTATATAAATTAACCTATTTTATTAGAGGTTCAAGCCATCTTTCTAGTGATATAAATAATGTGATGTATTTTTTATGCACACCAATTCATAATGAGGTAGCCTCTAATATTTTAAGATCATAATAGAGGTAAACTCCACTCCAAGGCATGAGTTTTAAGTATGTGGTTAAAAAACCAGGTGATGGAATAGAATGTAGATCATGTAGGTTGTTAACCAGGAGTATGTATGGATGAATGGTATCTAAAATAAATTCAAAACTAGGCAAGTTGGTAGATGGGTGAATACTAATCTAATGTGGGTAGATCTTAAAATAAAATTTAAAAGAGGGAAAGGGTGGAGCATAAAATAAGGGATCTATGAATTAAATAATTATCTTTTGGGTTGAATCCTTCATGGATAAGTGTGTTCAAGAACTATTATTTATTTATAGCATCTACTGCATGCACACATACAAACATAGTCAAGCAATATGGGAAAAATTGATATAAGAAATTTAGCTATTTGAGCTAAAGGTTGCTTATTTTGGGTAGTTATTTCACACTCATACTTAGGATATCATGATTCAAATCTGGGAGGTATTAAAGGTAGCTATGACACACACATATAATATTATATCATGGAAAACACTTTTGCACACTTAGAAATATGAGACAATTAGCCTACTTACAAATAATCAATAAGAATTGCTAATTATTCAATAATGATTGCACATCTAAAACTAGCATATTAATCATAACAAGAGGAATTCTTCATAGCTACTGAACCCTCAAAATTATTGAATAAAATAACCTAAAAGATAAAACTTTATTACATAGAATATGGAAAGAAAATTCACCAACACACTTATGATAATCAAAATTTGATTTACTCTTGTATTGATTTTTTTGACCCTTGAAAATGAGGGTTCAAGATGTATATATAGACTTGGGGAGGCGTTTCCTCATCCTCCAAGTGCATGAAAACATGTGATTACATGGCTTAACTAGAACCTCAATTCTAATTGTAGTTTCAAAACTAAATGTATGTATACTCATAGTTAGCTTACAATTATCAAAATAAAGTTAGCCTTTACAATGTGATGTAATATGTGAATGCTTATAGATAATTTGGACAACTTTCATACTTAAGTTCTAACAAAATCAAACTATGGATACAAAACTAACACCTTTATATTAGTGCATACAAATTTAGCCATTGAACTAAGTCTATTTGGATTTTTACATAAATGTGTTGATTGTAGGAATCATCATTGTAGATACTTATGTTAAATTTAAAGTTACAATATTATTCTTCTTCTTCATCTCCAACTCTAGATAACACTTGTGTCTGCATCATATTGTTATATGATAATATCCAAGTTGGTTAATGATGGTATATGTACCCTATTTACCTACACAAGGAGATTGGCATGCTCTACCTTTGTGTTCTATAAGTTGATATTGAAATTTTCAACTTTCAACACCTTGTTTCTAGTAAAATGTAACTCGTCTTCAATATATTTGAGTGATAATCCCTATGAGCTTTGCTTTAAATTATTAGATGCCTACTGAAGGATTTAATCAAAATTGATCCTACTATTAAGTTTATTTTTACAATATCTTACCTTAAATAACTTCAATTGTTATAAGATTTTTAAAATGAGAGTTTCATGTTCTTGATATTTGGGCATTACTACCCCAACTATTTTAATCCACTCTTTAGCATTTTGAGTTCTAATCACCACCAAATTAAGGGCATTTTAAGCCTCCAATTATGTCATTAAGTCAAGATGGATATACACCTTATTAGTAGTATAAATAATTAACAAATTTAACTTATTCTCATATTTTTTAAATAATTATTGAGTTTGGGTTATGTATGGATCCAATTTTTCCCTCATTACATCAGTGGCTTCTAGAACATTGTACAATTTTGATGCAACCTACTAAACTTTAGTCTCAATTCCTTGAGGAATGTGAATTATTTATTATTGCTCCTTTATATGTTCTAATTCCTACTCAAGTTCTTGCTTGGTAATTTTAGTTCCCTCATGTAATGCTATCATAACATCCTTATGATTTTCATCAAGGGACTTAAAGTCTTCAATATATGGGGACTACCCTACCTTTCTATTCTTCCTTTTTGCCAATGCAAAAACTTATTGCCTTTCTTCAAAAATTATTTCTCTCCCTAGTTCATCCTCCACTTTCCTCTTCCTAACCCTTTGGACACTTCCTGAGGGTTTATCAAACATGGATTATAGAAGGCAACTCTATGATTTTGAAATTTGGTTTATATGAAGCATTTAATCTAAGATCAACTATCCATGGAAGGATGATTAGCTACACTAGGTTAATTGGTTTTGAATCCTGAATAGATGTAGTCTCAATTGATTAATCTTCTATTTATTACTCCAAAGCACCTTTGAAAACAAAATTAGGAAGGGAGGGTCATATGATCTTAGACTAATCCACACCTCCATATTGAGGTAGTGTGTTGACTTTATATACTTGTTTACCTATCTTAGCATTCCCTAAGGATGTTATAGTAGTATCTTGAGAAGGGTTGGTGGAAGGCATTGGTAAGTTTATTTTGGTAGATGAGACATAGAGCTAGGAGTTTTCCAATGTTTTTTTGACCTTCTTAGAGACCCTTTTTTTGGTTTTAGGTTGGACTGTAGCAATTTTAGAGGGAATTTCATTAGTGGTGGAAATAATAAATATGATTTGCCTTATTAGTGGAGCATAAATAATAGGGGTAAATGTAACATCCTCTATCTTCGGAGAGAGTAGATGTTTTTGTAAGGCAACACTAAGGGGAACTAAATCAAATAAACTTTTTCAAGAAAGTGGAACTGAATTAAATGAAATTTGGCAAGAAGGGATTGAAGGCTAAACCTTCTTACCTGATTGATCATCTTTCATTAGTATTTTCCCTTTATCATCTACAAGGCTTAGTGTCTTTGATATTTCTAATTCTTCCTCTTCCTCGAATTCTTTCTCTATTGGTATTGGTTAATAAATTAAAGATGTGTCTATTTATGGTTCATCATCAATTAGGTTCTCTATGAGGGGAGGATCCCTTGGCTTCCTCTTCTAGATAATTTTAGCCTTTAACAATGGAGAGGAGGCTTATTGAATTGAGGTAGTAGTAACTATAGAGAGGATTACAAAGCAAGTTAGTCAAGCATTAGTCCATAAACAACAAAAAATTCATAAATAACTAAATAACTAAGCCTATCTATTCCTATGGGAATTACAAAGGATAGTAAGAAACAAATAAAAGAAAGCAAAATCATATTACCTTCCCAAATGGATTCACCATACCCATGTGGCTCAAAATCATGTTCTCCCTTAATCAAGCATCTTTTTCCTTGTCAACAATGGTGTTAAACTCCTCCAATGTCTCAAGAACACTCCATAAAATCTAGTTTCATGATTCCAAATCACTAAATTAGCCTATCAATGAAGCTTGCATATAAAATCAATCATTAAATGAAAAGGATTGTAGAAACAATTTAACATTATAACTTTTCAATATTCAAGCTTAAAATTCATGTCCATGGCCTCTCTATTTATAGATTTTTTAGATTGGTTAGGATCAACCATGACCATCCATCTCAAGATTGAGATGTGTGGCCATGGATAATCTTAATATATAGAATTAAAATCATAAATATCTTCAAGATAAATAAGCATTAAAGAGGCATGGGTGACCAATAATATTGATAATCTATGCACTTATGGGTTGATGGATGCCACCCCATAGATGATGTCACTAGGTGATGTAGATATTCAAAATCAATTTCCAATAATGAGATATTCAAAAATATTTATGGAATTCTTACTTAATCTCTTAAATTAGATTAATTATCTTAAGCAAGTTTTATTAAGTTTAGTGCAATTCTTTTGAAATTGGTGCACAATTAATCAAAATGGTCAAAAAGTCATTATTGGATCATAATTTGACTGGAGAAGAACTAGAAGGCAATGTTAGATGCGTTAGAGTTATATTCCCATTTAGGATGTTGCCAACACAAAATAACAAAGGTACATGATGTGTACAAATGAATTAGAAAAAAGAGTGATACAGAGCTCTAAATGGTGAAATTATCATTTTGACTCAAAATTATCTAATCAAAGTTAGCTAGCCCATAAAATGTGTTACCCTATTTAGGGATAATTTGACCTAAACTAGCACTTTTAAGTGACAAGTTTGAACCATTTAAGGTATTATATGGATTTTGACCTAAAATATACATTTGAGTGCAATTTGAGTAAGATTGACAATTTCAACACAAATGGTGTTAAGAATTAGATGTCTACATTTTTCCCCTATTTGAGAAGGCGTAGTGAGACATTCAGGTGAAGAAACATATTTTCCAATAAAATATTTATCAAGAAGAAATTATAACATAGCCATGATGCCCCCTCAAGAGGACATACTAGGATGAAAGAGAAGGATGGACTCTTGAAAAGAGAGAGAAAGTGAGAGGTTAACCCATGGAATAGATCACATCCAGATGAGTTAATGCTTGCACACGTGATTACCATCAATGATAAAAATATAATTAGATGTATAGTAGGTGCTAGAGATAAGGGGAATGGGAAAGATACAATCCATAAAATTTAATGGACACACTTTAAAAATACCCAATTTGAGAGTACAAGATACACACATATGGCATTGATCAATCTTGAGACAAGTTACATAATAAAATATTTATATCATGGGCTTTAATGTGGAGAGCTTAGAATTAGAGGAAAAGAGAGAATTTTCTTCTTCAGGAATGGAAACACCACTAGAATAGGTTCTCCAAAGAGAAGATAATAAGAAGTACTTTAGTAGAGCAAATGCGATCATGATAAAATAGTTTTGCCCCAGTAGGGTGAATTTTGATCATTGATAAAGAATAAATAATGATTTTTCCCTTATAGATATGATTTGATTTGGATATGGTTTAGATGTTATTCCCCAGCATGGGTAATTAGCAAGCAAAATAGCTCAAGGATATAACCTAAAAGATAGGTTAAAGTGAGCAAGCACAAACATACATGCGATGGTGTAATGGATTAGAAAACCATATAAAACTAAGCATATGAGAATGCAAAAAGTGATGAGAGAGATGAAAATAAGAATGGAGATAGCTGAGCTGACCTTAATAGAAATTGAGTGCTACCTACATAGTTTCATGGACTCATGTTCCAACATGAACTTTAGGCTAATGTAGTTCACCCAAGTTTGGGATAGAATGGAATGAGGAATGATGAAAATTGACCAATAATTGATTAGACTCATAATTTATGCAAAGAGATTCACATGTAGGCATAGACAAGTAATCCTAAAATGCATGTTACCTAAAAGCCTAATTCCATATCATGAGCCTAGGTCTTACAAAGTGTTCTTGAGAATCGTTCATTCGAGTTGATGTTGATGTTTAAGACTTTGAGACCTTAGCACAAAGTTCTTGCTATGGAAAAATAAATTAGTCATCATAAGTATGAATAACTTAGAATGACATAAGATTCCAATTGTGCTAAGTCAGTTCAAATGTGAATACCTATAACTAAGGATAATGGTAAAATAATGACCAAAACCAGAGTTCCATTAATTTACATTTAAACAAAAAATAAAAAACAAAGAAAAAGATAAACATAAATAAACCTAACTTGAAATTAAGATGTGATAAATCAAGACTTAAGTAGGAACAAAAATGTTTAAAAATAAAATTCAAGAACATCTTAACGACATGAGACCAAGATATGAATAATCAAGATCCATGTGGACCATCAAGGCATTCATGAACACAAAAGAGAAAATAAAAATAAAATATAAAAACAAGACACCAATAACAATAAAATAAATAAAATGGTCCAAGAACAACATAATAACATAGGTTCAAGATATAAAATATCAATATCCATTTCAATCATCAAGATGTTATGAAACACAAAAGAGATAAGCAAAAACAATCAAGAAAACACAAGACTAAGATGAGACTAGAATTAATAAAAAGAGAGAAGGAGAAGAAATAAAAGGAGAGGTGTGAAATCACAACAAAACACCAAGAAAAGTCAAATAAACACACATAAACAAAAACCAAGTTAGTTCAATTTAAAGACAAATTTTCATGCATGTGCAGTAGAGGCGTTACGTTCTACCACATCATAACAAATAATAATGACACAACAATTGTTCCCTAATTAAAGAATAATAATAATAGAATAAATGAGGGAAGAGAAGAAAAGGAAGGGGTTGGCTGAGCTAACTCTAGATGTATAAGACAAGTGGATGTTGCCTACATAGTTATATGGATGCATGTTCTAACATGAACTTCAAGCCAAATGTAGTTCTTCCATAAAATGGGATAGAATAAAAATGATGATCAGACCAGCATGACTAATGTTATAGAATAAATGGAAGATATGACAAAAAAATAAGAATGGTCTAGAAAACAAGAAGCTAATGAGACAAGAAAAAATGATCTTGCAAAATGGTAAGTGCATGGGACAAGATGAAATGAACTAGTGTTTATGTGTTTGAAAAATGTCAAGAGTGTATCATGGTGAAAAGAGAATGTACAAATGTATATAAATATGAGATAATGTTTTTGTTCTTTTGTGGATCATGTTCTAATATGCTATGCCCCTAACCTATCACATGTATGAGGATAGTATTAGTTGACTTGTGGCTTAATTATCCCTCTTTAATGTTATATTAGATTTATCCATGCTTTCTTTTGATTAGTGGGTTGGCCTATGGAGTAACCATGGCCTAGATAGACTATATATAGGAGGTAGTGGGTAATTATTTATCATCATATTGTGAATTTTGCTCTTATTGAAGCTTGTGGAGGTTGCCCCCTTGAAGTGGCTTATCTATTATCATATATTTAGATATATTTTAGTCATGTTTGGATATAATTCTACTATTATAATTAATTCTTGAAGTAATTTCATTACAAGTAACATCAGAGCTGCGATTTAGGCAATCTTATGGGTGAAACACTAAATTTTTAAATTTTGCAATATATAAAAAAATATAGTGAATTTATCTACAAAATTTATACTAGAGATTATAAATAATCAAATTAATCTTCCATTAAAATTTAAGCTCATTTGGATCTGTTTTAAAAAATTTATCACTATTTTATGTTTTTTCATAAAATTGCTCTATAGTGCGCAATTCAAAGAATTTTTCTGAGTTATTTACATTTTTGGAAATATTATAAAAATTTGGATATGGTATGTTATTTGTATACTTTTATTTGAGGCCTACATAATTCCAAAATCTCTTGGTCAAAGTTGGGTCAAAAGTGCCAATAAGGGTCGACATCATAAAACCCTTTTATGGCAGGTCCACAAACTCGGGGCCAAGGAAAGGGTGATGAAAATCTAGGTAAAAATCATAAAACAAAAGATATGGAGTCAAAATGGGGATGTACTAGACCCTTTTTACTAGGGTTTTCTGACATAAATCATAAAGTGAGCTAGCTTGACTATAGTATGCAAAGCATTCAGAGTGAGGTGCAAGACATACAATCTAATATGCAATCCATACAAGATAGTTTGGGAGATATCATGATAGATTTGAACATTAATAAATCAAATCATCAAGCTAACTCTATTACACAAACCCACTAGGGTGGTTCTCCTAACCAATCTTCTTCAAATCTAACTCCATGGCCACAGAGGAACCTATTACCAAAGGTGGATATGCACAAATTTGATGGAAAAGATCCACTCAATTAGATCAACCAAATGGAGAGTTTTTTGACCTACATCAGATTCTAGGTGGACAGAAGGTTACCATGGCATCCTTGTATCTTGAACCTAATCAATTCATTTGGTATCGATGGTTGTGTACTCAAAAGAAAAAGATGACTCTCGATATCACTTGGTAAATTTTTACAAAGGAGATACAATTACAATATGGAAATAGTGTGATAGAGAATTACTTTAGACAACTAGAAACATTGTGATAAACTAGCTCTATCAAGGATTATATTCATCATTTTCAGAACCTATCCTTACGTGTGGAGACAATTTCTGATGCAAACTTGAATGACCTATTTTTAGGTGGACTTAAGGACCACATTCAACATGAGGTACACATGTTTAATCCACTTAAGATTTCTAATTCTATTATCATGGCACGTGGAGCTGAGGAAAAATTCATAGCCAAAAAGAAGTAGCCATTCACTCACTTCAAAGATCATAGCATATCATCACCAACATTTCCTCCACCTACTAGATTGACCCCTCAGCGAATTGAAGAGAAGCGTGCAAAAGGATTATGTTTTGGTTGTGACAACAAGTGGAGTAAAGGACATAGATGTGTTGAGAAGAAGTTATTCTACATTGAGGGAATAAATGAAGATGAAGAAGTAGATGATGCCTCCAATGATGATGAGGAAGATATAGAGGAGGTACCTAAATATTCCCAACCTACAATCTCTTGTCATGCACTTGAAGGTATTAGCACTCCACAAACTCTTAAGGTGGTGGGTTTCCTCAAGAAACAGAAGGTGACAGTATTGATTGATTTAGGGAGCACACATAACTTTATAAACCATAAGTTGGCCACTTGATTGAACTATTTCATCTACCCAGTACCAGAATTTTAGGTCATGATTGCAGATGGTGGCACAATTAATTATTTAGGCAAATGTCATAGTATTAATCTTACTATGAGTGGGTACAATCTCAACTCTCTTATGTTTGCTATTCCCATGGGTAACACAAACATTATTTTGGGAGTCCAATGGCTCACAACCTTAGGTACCATTGAGATGAACTTCCAAGAACTATTCATGCGCTTTCATTTTGAAGGTAAGAAAATTGAACTACGTGGATTACATGCAAAATCTCCACAATTGGTTAGTTCACATTAGATGACCAAGATACTAAAAAGGGGGGTAGAGGGAATTATTGCCTGATTATGTTCCATAGAAGTTCAACCCACACAGGTATCTACACATCCTAATCTATAGATAATTCTTGAGGACCACTCATCTATTTTTAGGCCCATGCCAAAGGACTACCACCAAAAAGAGAACATGATCATGCCATTCAACTAATTCCAGGTAGTCAACCACCAAATAACAGACCATATAGATATCAATATGCATAAAAGAGTGAAATTTAAAAGATGGTCCATGAGATGTTGGAGGCAGGGATCATCAAGCATAGCCAAAGTGCATATTCATCACCAGTGGTCATGGTGTGGAAGAAGGATGACACATGGAGGATGCGCCCAGATTATAGGGAACTCAACAAGTACACCATCAAAGATAAGTTTCCTATTCTAGTAATTGATGATTTACTTGATGAGTTACATGGTGCTAATTATTTCACAAAATTGGATCTTTGCTCAAGGTACCATCAAATTAGAATCAAGGATGAAGATGTTCATAAAACTACTTTTAGAACACATGAGGGCCATTATGAGTTTTTGGTAATGCCCTTTGGTCTTACAAATGCACCATCTACTTTTTAGAGCTTGATGAACACTATTTTTAAGCATTTTTTAAGGAAGTTTATGCTAGTTTTCTTTGATTTATAGTCAGACATGGGAAACACATCTGCAACATGTGAAATAGGTGTTGATAGTTTTGGAGAAGCACCAACTTTATGCAAAGCCATCTAAATGTGCTTTTGGAGTACATGAGTTAGAGTAACTTGATCACATTTTTTCCCATGAAGGTGTCAAATTTGATCCCCAGAACATCAAAGCAATAATGGAATAGCCCATGTCAAAAACTCTCAAAAACCTTTGAGGGTTCCTTGGACTAACATGTTACTATAGAAGATTTGTGAAAGGTTATGGCAGCATAGTAGCTCCACTCACTGCATTGCTAAATAAGGATGCTTTCCATTAGAATGATGATGCCACCAAATAATTTGAGAAACTAAAAGTAACTATGTGTACCACTCCAGTTTTGGCTACTCCATACTTCTCATAGACATTCACTATTGAATGTGATGCTTCTGGGTCTGGATTGGGGGTCTTACTAATGCAAGGAGGAAGACCATTGCATTTTAAAGTCATCAATTCAAAGGTAAGAATATACAAAAACCTATATATGAGAAAGAAATGATGATATTCTTCATGCAGTTAAACAATGGAGGCCTTATCTGATGGGTAGACACTTTAAGGTGAAAATGGATCATGATAGTCTCAAATATTTTTTGGAGCAAATATTATCATTTGAGGAACAACAAAAATGGGTAACCAAAATGTTGGGTTATGATTTTGAAATCATCTACAAGAAGGGTAAATATAATGTAGTAGCAGATGCACTAGACAGGATGCATCCACAGAAGCATTACTTTGTGCAATGTCCATGTTGCAAGCAGATTGGGTGTATGAAGCTAGGTTAGAATGGGACAAATACAAGGATACACAGAATCTAATTCAGAATATCCAGCAAGGTAATTTATCATCTAAAAAATTTGAATAGAAAGGTAATGTCCTATGGTATAAGGGTAGGTTATACTTGTGCAAAAAGTCAGAGCTTAAGCATAAGATTATTACAGAGTTGCATGCATCTCCAATTGGGGGTCACTCAGGGTTATTTAAAAATTATCATAGAATTAAGAAAGAATTATTTTGGGAAGGACTCAAGGGAGATGTAAAAAATTTTGTGAAAAAATACTTGATATGCCAACAGAATAAAGGTGAAACAATTAAGACCCCAAGTTTGTTACAACCGTTAGAAATTCCTAGTCAAAGGTGGGAGGAGGTTTCTATGGATTTCATCATTGGGTTGCCTTGTTCTAAAGGTAAGAATGTTATTTTGGTCATTGTGGATAGGCTTAAAAAATATGCCCATTTTTGTGCTCTCTCACACCCATTTTCAGCAAGTACAGTAGTAGCTATTTTTATGGAAGCAGTTCTCAAATTACATGGAACCCCAAAAATAAGTGATCATGATCCTATTTTCACTAGTAATTTTTGGACTGAACTATTTTCTTTTTTGGGTACTCAGCTAGCTCATAGCTCATCTTACCACCCCCAATCTGATAGACAAACTAAAGTTGTTAACAAATGTTTAGAGGGGTATCTCCATTGTTTTGTATCAGATAAACAATAACATTGGGTTAAATGGCTACCACTTGTAGAATGGTGGTATAACACATCTTTCCATACCTCTTCTAAAATGTCTCCATTTCTAGCACTATATGGTTAACATCCACCTTCCATCACTTCTTCATTAAAGGTGCACACCAAGGTTTAAGATGTGGAAGAGCAAATTCAACATCAACAAGAGGTTTTGGCTAGTTTGAGAGATAATTTGGCCTTGGCACAAAATAGGATGAAGAAACAAGCTAATCAATACCATAGTGAGTGAAATTTTGAGGTGGGTGACTAGGTATTTGTTCATTTGTATCCTTACAAGCAGATGTCCTTAAAGCAATAGAAAAAGGACAAAAAACTTACTCCTAAGTATTATGGCCCTCATTAGGTTCTACAAAAAATTGGAAGTGTGGCTTACAAGCTCAAGTTACCTCATTCATCTCACATACACCCAGTATTTCATGTTTCCTGTTTGAAGAAGGTCATTGGATAGAAAGTTTCCACCCAAACAGAGCTCCCAAAACTAGATGAAGAATGACGAGTCATTTTGGAACCAGAGAAGATCCTCCAAACACGTACTAAGAGGTTGAGAACTAGAGATATTATGGAATATTTGATCAAGTGGAAAAACCAGAGTAGTGAGGATGTAACTTGGGAAGGTGAAGATTTTCTACAACAATATCTAGAGTCCATAAACAATGAAAAATGCATAAAGAACTAACTAACTAAGCCTATCTATTCCTATGGGATTACAAAGGATAAAAAGAAACAAATGAAATAAAGAAACATCATATTACCTTCCTAAATGGATTAACCTTACCCATGTGGCTCAAAATCATGTGCTCCCTTAATCAAGCATCCTTTTCTTTGTCAAAAATGGTGGTAAACTCCTCCAATGTCTCAAGAACACTCCATAAAACCTAGGCTCATGATTCTAAATCACTAAACTAGCCTATCAATGAAGCTTGAAAACAAAATCAATGATCAAATGCAAAGGATTGTAGAAAAAAATTAACATTGTAACTTTTCAATATTCAATATTAAAATTCATGTCCAAGGTCTCTCTATTTATAGATTTTTGAGATTTGTTAGGATCAACCATGACCGTCCATCTCAAGATTGAGATGTGTGGCCATGAATAATACTAATATTTAGAATTAAACTCATAAATATCCTAAATATAAATAAGCATTAAAGAGGCATGGGAGGCATTAACTAGGCATGGGTGACCCATAATCCTGATATTTTATGCACTTATGGCTTGATGGATGCCACCCTATAGATGATGCCACTAGGTGATGCAGATATTCAAAATCAATTTATAATAGTGAGATATTCAAAAATATATATGGAATTCTTACTTAATCTCTTAAATTAGATTAATTATCTTAAGTAAGTTTAATCAAGTTTAATGCAATTCTTTGGAAATTGGTGTACAATTAATCAAAAGGTCATAAATTCATATTATTGGATCATAATTTGACTGGAGAGGAAATAGAAGGTGATGTTAGATGCATTGGAGTTGTATTCTCATTTAGGATGTTTCCAACACCAAATAACAAAGGTACATGGTGTGTACCAATGAATTATAAGAAAAGAGTGATCCATAGTACTAAATGACAAAATTATCATTTTGACTCAAAATGTCTAATCAAAGTTAGCTATCTCTATAAAATGCATTGCCCTATTTAGGGATACTTTGACCTAAACTAGCATTTCTAAGTGACATGTTCAAACCATTTAGGGTATTTTATGGATTTTGACCTAAAATGTGCATTTGAGTACAATTTGAGTAAGATTGACAATTTCAACACAAATGGTGTTAGGAATTGGATGTCTATAGTAACCTCTTTAATTGTAGATTTTTGTAGTGGCGGTGCAACTAGGTGATCTTGACCTTCTACATCAAAATATTCCAAGAAAATTGGATCCTCTTCAGCCCTTATATGCTTAGTTTCACTCATACTAGGATCTATCTTCGTAGCCTTCAATACTTGGGGAGCTTCTTGAGAAGGATCTCCTTGTTCCTCTATTTTTTCTGTTGGTTCGTTGATCTAAAAGTTTAAATTAGTCCATAATCTAAGGGTTAAAATCCTTGTATGCATTTATTAAATCAAAATTATACATTATCTTTGAATAATCTTCAAATGTTATTCTTTTAGGCTTGTAATTTGTGCCCTTTCCATGACTTGGGTGTCATCTTTTGCATTTAAGAACAAAAAATCATGATCATATGGAACATGTTGGTATGGAATACCAAAGCTTTGGATATGTTTTTCAATCTAACCATGAGGGTACCAATCCCTATGAGTTAGTGTGGATAACTGATAATGATTCATTTTATTTTCCACATCCCCAAAATGTTTTCTCATCATATATCACATTCCACCTATGATCATACGGGACTTGTAGAATGTGCTTTTCTTATAATTTATCATATCTTCATCTACACTCCACTAAATATAGAAATTAATTTATTACTCTATGATCATATCAATCACGTACTTAGGGAGGTACATGGGGTTGAACTTATTGTCAATGACCATGATCATCTTATATTTTGGGTATTACCAATAGTTACCCTAAGGTGCCAATGTATCTGCTATTCTTTTAGATATCCTAGGTAGTTGGGCCCCATGAATAGCTTACCACACCTATGGATATATATCCTCTACAATATGGGTGATATTCTTGGTATATACATATATGCACATGAATGAAATGTAATCACATATGTGATTCTTTATGCATTCAATAGCTTGGATCCAAAACTCCCCATAGTCCCTATGCATTGTTCCCATTATGGCATTGAGGAGATATGACATCATATAAAAATGGCCTACTGAATTGAGGCTTTTTACTTTATGTATAACTTTCTCCCTTAACTTAAAACTAATAATCTCCCCCAAAATAAAAAGTCATGTTGGATATCATCCATATATCTAAAAGTGGCACCTAGTCTAGGTGGAGAAAATGGATACTTGGTATGCCATATAGCCTATTCAATAGGTCCATCCTTATGTGGTCTCCCATCCTACATTTTTTGATAGGTATGAAGGATTTTCCCTTTATGACCATAGACTCCCTAGGAAGAATCCATGAGTTTAGAATTTTCTCAATTTAATTATTCTTGTTTCATGTTACACTCTATGCATATTGAATATGGAATTTGGGATTAACAAAGATAAGTACCTTTGGAAATCATAACCTAAGATACAACCCATGACTGTCTTGTATTCCATGTAATGTAAGAAGATGCCTTGTATCACCTTATTATTAAAGAACAAGTACTTTAGTAGGTTGATACAGGCCATAACTTTGAGTTTGGCTATGGTGAAGTGTAGTCCTTGTCTCTTAAGAGAGATTAGGTGTATAACCTATTGGTGTTGTGTTAATGATAGATATACTTCATGATAAAATAGATCAATATCATCAATGACATCCCATAATTTTGAATAGTTGGCATACTTGTCATTGAAAATTATAACATTGAACATAGTATCTATGTATTTCATGGAATTCTTAATAGAAAATTAGGATGGTGGCAATACTCCTCTAAAAACTCAAGATGATGAAGCCATTTCGATTTTACTGGTTTGCTCAAATTTAGTTTCCTAGACTTTGAAAACTCCTTTTTGTTGTTTGCTTCTTTGTAATGGCTACACAGGTGGCTAGGGCTTTGTTCATAGAGTATCAAGGGAGCTCTTAATTTAATTATGATCAATAAACATGTCAATATCTACAAGTTGTTGATATAACCTTTTACATTCAATTCTAGTTCATGCACTTCTAATTCCCAACATTCATATACCTACTTTACCTTCACAATTTAAATCTTATTAGTTTAGTTGGTGGGTAAGTTACATCTTTATGTTATTTAGAAAGTGTCATAAAGTAGTTCCACTTTACTGGCTAAGTCTAGTAGGCTTTCTATAGTCATTATTCAGGTTTTATGTTGGGACCAAGCCAAAAATTCTCATGAATCGAAGGCTTCAAACATAAACCCCAAAAAAAATGTCTGAAAACCAAATCCTTCAAAACAACATTTGAATAAAATATCCAAAAAATTCCTTCGAAAAAAATTATAATGACTAAAATATTGAATAAGGAGTTTCAAATAAAACCAACTTCGAATAAAGGAAACCCTGAAAATAAGTTACAAATAAAAGTTTTGACAAACAAGTCTCAAAAACAATCTTCAAATAGAAACCCCTATGACCAAATCCTTCAAAACAACATCTAAACAAAATTCTTGAACAAAAATCCCAATGAAGAAGTCATGAACAATTTTTTTGAAGACCAAATTCCAAAAAAAAGTTTCAACAAAAATATTTGAAGAAATTCTCTGAACTTAAGTGCTAAACAAAATGTCTGATAACCAAATTATTAACTTAATAATTTTTGAATAAAAGTCCCAAAACTTGCATAGTAACAAAAAATCCTAAAATGCATTAATAAGTTAGTTCAAAATGTAAAATACCATTATTTATACTTTTGAGTATTGAGATTAAGGAGAAATCTAATAAAACTTCCACATAATGAAGAGGAAAACTTAACAAATAGGGCCAAATCAAAATAAAAGTGGGTCCACAATATTTTCTAAAGAAAAGGGGAATGTTGGGTACAACAAAAATGAGTTAGTAGTTCAAAATGTGGCCTTTGACCCTTTGTCCTTCAACCACACCATGAGTAGTTTTGACTCAACAATGGTAGTGATTTGAATTTTAAGCCTTGTGGGGCAAAATGTAAGAATATCATTAGTAGTTTATAATTTTTGTCTTGGATAGTCATGTTCCTGCAAGTTAGGAAAGAAAATTTCCCTTATTTGTATACTTTTTTAAAAAAGAAATTGAGTCTAGAAGTTTTATATTTACAAACTATTATAAAAACGATAAACTTTATGATAATTAAAAACTATAATCTTTTAATTATTTACACTACTAATTATTGCCCTTTTTAGATTATAAGACTACTTTTAAACATCAAAATGTTATTAAAAATGGTATATACAAGGATTTAAATTATTTATATGTAAAAGTAATGACATAATATTATATGATTCTCAGCATGCCTTTTAATAATAAATTGAAACATTAACTAAATGAGTTATTTACAAATAACTAAAAAGTGAAAACATTATACAAAAACATTGTTATTGAAAAAAAGATGAGGATATTTTGATTAAAATGAGTATTGTAGGTTTTGGTAGTTTGACTACAAAGAGACCATAATGATTATATTGTTTATGATACTAAAGATTTCAAGACATAGAATCATAATGAATATTAAAGGCTCAAATTATTAACCATACTATAGGAACATAACATGGTAATTTAAAACTTTATATAGAATATAAAATGTTGAAGACAAAACTCACTTTTTATATTAACAGAGCCATTGGTTATGGATTGCAAAAGCACAAAGTTATCTATTGTTAGATTTTTTGAATATGACTAAGGAATAAAAGACTACCAATCCTGATACAAAAATGTGGATGTCAATCCTACAAACTAGCCCCATGACCTACAAAGACCATAAAAATGATGACACATTTTGTCTTGATGGGTGTAATTACATAAAAAAAATTCAAGATCAGAAATAAAACCAAGTATATATAAAATTGATACAAATCCATGAATTTTAAAACCAATATCGTACCTTAGATAGATTTAAAATCATTCATGCTAGCATGGAAAATTCTTGGACAAAACAAAGGTTAGTTTGAAAAATTATTGATTTGAATATTTAGTAACTACATGATTGTTAAAATAGACATCTAAATAGGTAGTATAAGGGTAACTCATTCATGTTTTATACATGTTGAGTAATTTTAACCCTAGGTCAAATTAGATCAACCTATTACATATTCAAATTTGTCGTAGGGTCTCCTAGGTTTGAAAATGTGCACCATGGTCTTAAATGAGGTCATACAACATGTTTTATCTTTGTCACATTTGTCTAGGTTGATCTTATGTCATTTTATGTCTCTTTGGGTCACTTTAATGAAGTTGTATGGTTCTCCCCAAAGGAAAAGTGTGTCAATATATACTCTAACATCTTACATGTCATAATATGTTAGATAATGTAGTTTTGAAACTAAATTATACAGGTTCAATGTCCATCTAAGAAGATAAACTAAAAATAGGTAATTTTAAGCAATTGTACATCCTGAGGGACACACTTGACATATGGGAATAATTCAAGAGGGTACCTTCAAATCCTAAAAATTTAATTTTAGGCTTGAAAATCTTTGATAGACTGAGCAAAAATGATTCTTCTCTCTCATCACTCTCATGGACAAGGTCAACTAGGTCAATACTTTTCACTCAGTATGGATGAGAGGAGGAGAGTTATAATGATTTCATTTGGTAGTTTATATTATCATTTATTTCTTTCCTTTTCATGGTAATATTTTTTAGTTTGGTGGTCTATGCTTCATGAACCATCACAAAGAATGTTAGTGACTCTAAACTTCCTACCATCCCCAAGGGCTTCAGTTTTCTTATCTATTTGGATTGATCTAAGAAAAACAAGTGGTTCACATGATCTAAAATAGTATGACCATCTTTCTCATATGGTTTTCAATCTATTTTTCATGTGTGTATTTTTGACACTTAGATTTTCACCCTTGATGAGATGCCTAAATCTCCTCATTCAAGTGGCAGCATGGAGACATTTCTCTTGTTATGGGTGACAATATTGAGAAACTAATCTCTAGATAAGGGGCTAGATCCCCTTGAATCACCTTTAAATATGTCTCTCTAACTTAATAATTTGTAAATGAAAAGGGTTAAGAAAAATAAATAAGAAACCAAATGGTGATGCACCAATATTTATCTCTTCCTATTTGATTTTAAAAATGCTACTTAAAGACTAAAAAAGTTTCTTTCACAAAAAACTCACAACTTCTTGTGAATTGTCACATTAGCATTTCAACATGTTAGATTCAAGAAGGCATTCAAAATTTAGGATGGAAACAGATGATTCCAAAAAGGAATATAGTCATAGACCACTTATAAAACATCTATACACTAAGAAAATAATACTAAAAAGGAACTGCAACAACACTCTTTCTTCACATTTGGTAGGTAACCAAAGATGACTTGTTAGGAAAGACAACCTCTCACTAAACAAAAATAACAAGATTTGAACCAATACTCAATATTACAACATGTGAGTGGAAAAATAACTTATAGTATTTCTTCAAAAGTATTTCAAGTACAAATCTAGCTAGAGTTTTCCCAATAACCAACAGATGTTACTAAACAAGCCAAAAGAATGCATATATATATATATATATATATATATATATATATATATATATATATATATATATATATATAGCTTTTGAGAAAGATGTCAAGTAAAGGAAGCTCAAGAGTCACTTGGACATATTTCCATATGTGAACATTAGTTAAAATTGCATGTGGAAGAGAGGTGGGGTGATCTATGCCATGTAAGGAGGTCTACTTATTCAAAACCAATCATAAGAATGGTGAAACGTGGCATAAGACCCTCAAAACTGACATAAGAAATGGTTTCTATCAAAAATTATCTATGAGCATTTGAAATTGAAAACAGAGGAGTTAACACATAGCACTGCTAAGGGAAATGGGACTTATGGTGATAGTTAGAAAGTGCTTTTCCTAATTACTAGCCATCTTTTGAAAACTTGTGTTTATTGAATTTTTTGAAGCTCTTTGATTTGATCAGCTACCAGTAATGACTCAAACCATTAACCTATACATTTTTCTTACTTTGTCTACACTAGATGCTCAAGATTTAACCATTTGTTACCTCCACATTTGTTCTCATGTTTTTTCCAAATCTTTTAACATCAACGACTATTTTCCATAGTTTGAAATTGACATTTTTGAGGCCATCACTTAGGTATTTATTTCAAACATTTGTTTCCCTCATACTTTTTTATCTCAACACTTTTCCAAAAAAAATTCATTCAGGGTTTTTCTTGGCAATTCCCGTAGACAATTTTCTCAAACAATCTTTCAGGACTTTTGTTTCCTTTGTGTTGGAAAAAATGTATGTAATAATTAGTATTTGACCTCTTTTTGATATGGATAATTTTTTCAAAATAATTACTCAAAAAATCTTTCCAAAATAATTCCTTTAGACTTTTCGTTTAGCCCTTCGGACTTTTGTCTTTTTTCCCTTTGACTAAAAGAAATGGTCCTTTGATAATATATAAATGACCCTTCAACACTTGGAAATATCCCTTCAAAAAATTTAAGTTGACTTTCTAAACTTTTATACTTGAATAATTATTTTGGGACTTGTGTTCCACTCCCATTCTTTCAAGGTTTTTTAAGAGTGCCCTTTTCAGAAAAGTTGAAGCACCCTTTAGAAAAGTTGAAATACCCTTTGGAAAATTTGTAAATGATCCCTTAGATTGAAATTTTCATTTGAGGAAATTGTGTGGACAATTTTCCCAAAGGAATTAGTCTTCATCTTTGGTAAATCTATCTTAGACAAATTGTCTGAAAGAATTCAGCACTTGGCTGAATGAAAAGTCTGAAAGAAATAACACTTAGTCACAAACAAAATACCCAAAAGGATTACTATGCAAGGGCTTAGAAAAATACCAAAACCAAAATTTATAAAATAATTAGACTTGTAAATTTGTTTTAGGATTTGTCAAAGAACACTTCTTTTGAATAAAATCTACATAGTGGTTACGCTTTCCAATAGGGGTACCCAATTTTGATATGAAGGGCCAAAATTTGGTCAAAAAATTGGTGACTCACAGGAGTAATATGCCTGCTATACTAACCAGGATAGTAGCCAAATTATTCCATTGGGAATGGATTCATTTAAGGACACTCAAACAAAGAATCATTGGCCATGACTCAAAACCTTGAAAAACACACTAGACCTACAAGGAAAACCCACACCACAAGACACAACAAAAATAAGACAAAAAGCAAAGAAAGACACACGATAATTGACACATGTGAGTAAGCACTTAGGGAACACAAGAAAATTAGGAAATTATGTATAAAGGAAAAGGAGAACCTTAGTAACAATGCTTAAATATATCCCATTGACTAGGATATGTAGCTCTTCTCAATCCAACTTTGAGAGTTGGAAAGCATTGTGTGATCACATATGGGCCACTCCACAAAGAATCAAAATCTATGTGTCTTCTAGGTTTGGACCTATCTTCATCCCATTTTAGGATAATTTATCCTTCTTTGAAGCTCCTTGGCATAGATTTCTTGTCAAAATACTCTTTTTTCTCTTGGTGAGTTGTCATGGTGTGCATAGCTTTATTTCTTGCCTCCACAAGCTCCATCAACTCACATAACCTGACTTCCATGCAATCATTCTCCATTAATTATAGATGATAGGTAAGATCTAAAGTTGGTAACTCAAGTGAGATAATAAGTCTAGCTTCCCTTCCATAGACAAGTGTATATGGTGAATTCCCAATTACTCTCTTTGGGGTTATCTTATAAGCCCAAAGGGCTGTCTTAAACTTAGTGTGACAAGTCATTTAATTCTCTTCCATTTTTCTCTTTATAATCCTTATTAGATTCTTCTTTTTGGACTCAACTAGTCCATCCCCTTGGGGGTAGTAGTTAGAGGAGGTACTAAGATAGATACCATGCTTTAAATCCCATTCACTTGTTCTTGTTCCTAGGAAATCCAAGGCATTATTTGAGATTATGGTTGAAGGAGATCCAAACCATGTTATTATACCTTCATAAAAGTTAAGGACTAATTTTTCATTTGCCTCCTTAAGAGATCATTGTATGAAGGGTTTCTCAACCTAGATTGGATGAAGAGGCAAGGTAGCTAGCTTCTGTTTGCCATGAAAAACACACTTTTGACATTTCCTTACCCACTCATGGATGTCCTTGAACAAACTAGGCCAAAAGTATCTAGCCCTCATTTTCTTGGTAGCTATGGTTTTAGGAGCAAAGTGACCACTAGCTATTCAATCATAGAACTCAAATAGTGCCTTATCAATCTAATCCAAATCAAGACACCTCAAAATCACACCTAAAAATTCCTTTCTAAAAATCACCCCATCAATAAGTAAATAAGGAATGGATTATATCCTAAAGTACCTTGTCGTGTCCTTATCAAGACCTTGTGGACACTCATTAGTTTGAAGAAAATGGATCATGTCTTATGTCCACCTTATCATAGATGAAGGTGAAACTATCATAGAGTCATCATGAAGTACCAAAACAACTTATTTTTGCTCTTTCAAGTCTAAATCAAGATGTTCACATAGTCCTTTTCCTTTCACTAACATGGTAGTTTTGATCTCCACATCATATTTCATCACCCTTGTGATCCATCATACCCTCTTTTCATTCAAATCTCTATTCAACATAAAGTCTTCCACACTAGGATGAGGAAAAAAAATGTGAATCTTGTTGTTAGACAATATATGCCTAAACTTCTTTAAAATCCTTATAACTGAAAGCACTTATTTCTCAACATATGTGTATCTTATTTCATAGCCTTCTAAACCTTGACTAAAGAAGGAAATAGGCTGTTCAAAAATTTCATCATTATCTTGAGTAATCATGGCAAATACTACCTCTTCATTCCCAAAAATATACAGGTTGAAATCCTTAGAGAAGTTTGGACTTGCAAGGGTAAGATATTGGGTAATGGCTTGTTTGATCTCCTTATAAATTTATTTCCTCCTTGTCCAAGTTAACACCTCATCCTTCCTTAGTATGGAGGTCAAGGGCTTGACCAAGTTATTAAAATAATGAATAAACCTCCTAATGAAATTAATCTTATCAAAGAACCTTTGTAGACCCTTCTTATGTTTAGGGAAATACAATGCCAAGATGGCATTCACCTTTTCTAGATCAATGGAAAAGCTTTTCTTGGAAATAATATGTCTTATTAGTTTGCCTTCATGAATAGAAAACACACACTTATTTGGGTTTAGAGATATCCCAAAGTATCTACACCTCCTAAAAATCTGCCTTAGGTGCTTCAAATGATCTTTTTCTTCCTTGGTGAAAACTATCACATCATCAAGATATACCAATACAATGTCATTCATTAATACTTGAAAATCCATATCCATTACATGTTGAAAATTATCTCGGGCATTAGAAAACCCAAAAGGCATTTTCCTATAACCATATGTACCGCATTTAGTAGTAAAGGTTGTCTTATATTGGTCACTTTCCTTGACCAAAATTTGATTATACCTAGAATACCCATCAAGGAGAGAAACCTTTCACTACTAGCCACAACTTGTAAGATTTGTTACATGGAAGGGAGTGGGTAATAATAATTTAAATACACTCTATTCAAGTCCCTAAAATCAACACACAATCTTATCTCTCCATTATTTTTTCTAATAGGAACTAGGTTTGCCAACCAAGATGAATGCTTAATGGGAAAGATGATTTTGGACTCAATCAATTTGATGAGTTCTTTCCTCATGAGATTCTAAATCTTGGGATTTATTGGCCTTTTTATTCTCATCTAAATCTATAGTATGTCAAGCTAGATTTAGATCAAAACCTTTTAAATCACTATACTCCCATGCAAGGACATCAAAAAATTCTTTGCATAACTCAATGAAATCATGCTTATCTTCACTAGTACATACCTTCCCAAGAGAAAGCAATTTATCTTTGAATTTCTGAACCTTCTCATAGTTTTCATGCTTCTTAGATATGCTTATCTTCTCTTTCTTTATCTGGTCATCATCATTGAATATGATCTCAAGAGTGACTAGGCCTTTAAGGAGTTTGTTAGACTTTAATTGTACAATCTACCCTCCATATTTTTACTATAGTTTATACCGATTATTGGAAGAAAAATTATCTTGTTCTTGTATAAAAAGTTCTATTTTCTAACCACTATCAAACACTTGCCAATAGTGACATTATCTGGTATGGAGGGCCTTACAATCACTTTTAGATGAGGTTGGTTTTTGTCTTATTTTATCCCTTTTGGAACATCAAACTGAGCTCAAATTGCTACCAACCTATCAGCATGCTTGTTATCTTATCTTGAAATATAAGTGATGTTGAAGGATTTGAAATATTCCACAAGATCCCACACTCTATGCCTTTAGGACTTAAGTAGAGAGGTTTTTGTCAAATTATGCCCTCTAACTTGATTCACAACAAGCTCACTATCTCCATACACTTTTATTTCCTTAACTCATATTTTTTGGCCCATTCAAGGCCATGGATAAGGGCCTCATACTCTGACATATTATAAGTTCATGAGAACTAAAATTTAAATTTTGAATAATACCTCTCCTTGGAAGGTGAAACCAACATTGCTCCACCACTTGCCCCAATCTTACTTCTAGACCCATCAAAGAAGAGCTGTCACAAGCCATTCACATCTTCATTTGACTTCATCAAATTAGGAATTAAAGAGTCATTATCATGCATATAATATACCCCAATACCATATTCCTCAATAAACTTTTAAGGATCATGTTCATAGTGTTTGTTTCCCTACTCATCTAGGAACAAATTAGAAATTCCCTCAAGGGAAGATGATGGAGATTGGTCAATGTGAAGCTCCTCTTCATAAATGATGTTATATTTAACATTTGAAACCTTATTTGAGTATGGTTATAAGTGATATATATGAATATTTACTAACTCAATATTCACTTTAGTGCCATACTTTGTCCTAAACATCATGTAGGACTAATTGGCTACCAAATATCCACCTATCTTGGATGTAAAGTCTCTTGAAAAACAAAGAGAAAAATAGGGAGGTAAATATGCAACCACCACATCATGAGGAATTTAAAAATTAGGATAAGAATTAATGATAAAATTCAAACCTTTAACTACCTCTAACGTCTTGGCTGGTGATCCATCCAATTGCAAAACTCCTTTAGTGATTGGCTCATACTTGAGGCCTAGCTTATTTGCTATACATTTGGGCATAAATGATGTGCTTAATCCACTATCTATGATGAAATTATGAACCAATAAATCAAAAATGATTATATATAGGTAAAAAGGATGAGTCTTCTCATCTTTATTCACTTTACCATTTATAGATTGAGTTCCATTGTCCAAAACCACATTGTCATTTCTAGATAGGCCAGCTTATTTACCCAGTCCATATAATTCATTTTGTATTATATATTTCTACCTTGGTAATGTTATATAATCCCAAAATGATATTTTCATATTAATATTATTCATTTGGTCTACCACATTGATGGAAGGATTACTCACCTTGGGTTTCTCTTTATGAACATTGGCACTTTGAAATGTAGCTTATGGAGGTAGAGTTGTAGCATATGGTTTAAAATTTGGTATCCTCTAATTTTAATGTAGTTTAGGATCTGTATTAGACCCAATTACCATAGGATATGATGTATGAGTCACAATATGTCCTTTATTATATCCTTGAGCTTCATCAATAGCCCTTTTTTTGGACCTAGTATTAGAGGCAACACTAATATTCTAATTGCTTGTATTTTGCAAGTACTTAATGGCACATAACTCACCCTAAAATTGATTTATGAGTGTAGAATCATTTTTATTTTTTCCATTTTACACCCCTCCTTTCAAATATCCTTAAAAATTTGAATCTTGGAAAGATTGGCTGCCTTGTATTGTCATGCTTTGGTTGTGCATTTCATTTGCATAAGTCACTTGTTCTTGACCATGTTAGAAAGATGGATAGTTGGGTTGTTTTTGGACCAAGTTATTTTAAGTGGGGAAAAATGTTTTGGAATATGAGGGAGAATTAGTATTATATCTTTGATAAGGCTTGACATGGGTGATTTGGTCTTGTCCTTGTGCATTATTTTGGAAAGGAGGTCTACTTATTTGCCCAAACTGATTAAATGTTTGGTATGGTCTATAACTTTGAGCTTGTTGTCTTTTGAGGGAAATTAACTAATTTTTAACACTTTGAATCAAAATTTTGAATTAATGGATTTAATTTGAAGGAGTAATGGAAGACCTTTATTGGTTAGGCAAAGGAGCTAAAGTGGGCAATGCACCTTGACTAGGAGAATGCAAATCAGGGAATAGAGGCATTAAAGGTCTAGGGACTATTTTTCCTGCTTAGACAAGGCAATTCTTAGCATTTATGGTTATGTCATATGAAACATCTAATGTGTTTCCACCCATATATTGAATCATCATGGTAATTTCACTATTTAATGCCTTTAGGTAATATAAAAATGCATAGTTTTGGGTAGGTCTCACAAGGGCTAGGATCCTATCCCATGTTTTTTGGAACCTAGTATTAAAATTTTGCATGAATTCTAAGGTTCCTTATTTATTTTGGTTAATTACTTAGCTATGGATAGGCGATCAATCTTTTCCCCAAACTTATTAGTCAATATATCCCCCAACTCATCCCATGAACCAATAGAATCTATGGGTAGAGTCCCATACCAATCCAAAAATTTTCCTTTGAAAGATAAGGCCAACAACCTAATAGATAAATTTTATTGGTTGATGTTGTGAATATTAAAAAAAAAAAATTATATTCCTAATGTGATCAATGGTAGTAATAAGACCATCCCCACTAAAATATGGGACACTTTTAAGGGTTGCTCCTGGAATTTGATCATATTAGGCAAGATGCAAGGGAGATGCCCTAATGAAAGGCACAAAAGGTTATCTTATAGCCATCTTGGAATGATCACTATGGATATTAATAATGGAATGTAACATAAATATAGAATCTTTAAACACAAAATCTCTTTTGTAAGGATGAGTGTTGACAAACTTAAACCTTTTGGTGGAATATGGAGGTAGTTTCACAAAATTAATGGTGTCTAATTAGCAACAGATCTAAGTTATCACCTTTGGCATGGAAAATAGGATTGATCATCAACCAAAGAATTTAATTATTCAATGGAGTCACTAAGTACTAAATTTAGATGCTTCTTTCATCTTCAACTATGCCAAGACCAGCAAAAACCTTGAACAATATTGTAGGACTTAGAAGTCCCACCGGGCATGCCAAAAATTGTTGACACTTGGATTTGTACCCTTGAGGATATGCCTAAATATCCTCATCCAAGTGGCACCATGGAGACATGTCTCTTGTTGTGGGTGATAATATTCAAAAATGAATCTCTAGATAAGGGGCTATCTCCCCTTTATGCACGTTTAAATCTCTCTCTCTAACTTAACAATTTGGATATGAAAAGGGTTAAGGAAAATAACTAAGAAACCAAATGGTGATGTACCTATATTTATCTCCTCTTATTTGACTAAAAACATCCCACTTAAATACTAATAAAGTTTCTCTCACACAAAAATCATAACTCCTTGTGCATTGTCACATCAACATTTCACATGTTAGATTCGAGAAGGCATTCAAAATTTAGGAGGGAAAAAGATGATTCCAAGAAGGAATATAATCATAAACCACTTCTAAAACATCTATACAGTAATAAAAGAATACTAACAAGGACCTAAAACAACACTCTTTCTGCACATTTGGTAGGTAATCAAAGATGACTTGTTAGGAAAGATGACCTCTCACTAAACAAGAACAATAAGATTTGAACCAATACTCAATAGTACAGAATGTAAGTTATATTATTTCTTCAAGAGTCTTTCAAGAACAAATCTAGCTAGATTTTCCCAATAACTAGTGGAGGCTACTAAATAAGCCAGAAGAATGCATATATATAGCTTTTGAGAGAGAAGTCAAGTAAAGGAAGTTCAAGAGTCACTTGGACATGTGTCCATATGTGAAAATTAGTTAAAATTACATGTGGAAGAGAGATGGGGTGAGCTACACCATGTCAAGAGGTCTACTTATTCGAAACCAATCATAATAATGGTTAAAAGTGACATAAGACCCTCATAATTGACATAGGAAATAGTTTCTATCAAAAATTATCTATGAGCAATCGAAATTGAAAATAAAGGAGCCAACACATAACCCTATTGAGGGAAATGGGACTTATGGTGACATTTAGAAAATTCTTTTCCTAACTGCTATATATCTTTTGGACACCTATATTTTTTGATTTCATGGAAGCTCTTTGATTTGGTTAGCTACCAGTAATGACTTGAACCATCAACCTATCCATTTTGCTTGCTTTGTCTACACTAGATGCTCAAGATTCAACCATTTGTTACCTCCACATTTTCTCTCATGTTGCCACCAAGTATTTTAACATCAATGGCTATTTTTCATAATTTGAAATTGATGTTTATGAGGCCATCACTCCTCAGGTATTTCTTTTAAACATTTGTTTCCCTTGAACTTTTTTGTCTCGACACTTTTCCCAAAATAATTCATTCAAGCTTTTTCTTGGAAATTCCTATGGATAATTTTCCCAAACAATATTTTTGATCTTTTGTTTCCTTTATATCAAACAAAATGCCTAAAATAATTGGGCTTTGACCACTTTTTGACGTGGACAAGATTTTTGAAATAATTCCTTAGATAATCTTTCTAAAAGAATTCCTTCAGACTTTTGTCTTTTTGCCCTTCAGCCAAAATAAATGGTCCTTCAACAATCTATAAATGACCCTCTACCACTTGGAAATGTCCCTTCAAAAAGTTAAATATGACTTTCAAAACTTCTATACTTGAATAATTCCTTCAGAAATTGTGTTCCATTTCCATTCTTTTGGGATTTATTGAAAGTACCCTTTTCAAAAAAGTTAAAGTGCCCTTGAAAAAAGTTTTAAATTATCCCTTAGCCTAAAAAGGTCCTTAGAGGAAATTGTGTGAACAATTTTCCTAAAGAAATTAGTTTTCATCTTAGAGAAATCTATCTCGAACAAATTATCTAAAAGAATTTTGCACTTGACCAAATAAAAAGTCTTAAATAAAGAACACTTAGTCATAAAAAAAAGACCCAAACGGATTAATATGCAAAGGCTTAAAAAAATACCAAAGCCAAACTTTCTAAAAGAATTATACTTGTACATTTATTATAGGCTTTGTCAAAGAACACTTCTTCTAGAGAAAATCTACATAGTGGTAAAGCTTTCCAATAGTGGTACCTAATTTTGACCCAAAGGCCCAAAATTTGGTCAACATGTATATTAATGAATCAAAAATACTATCTCATTATAATAATAGAAGACACCATTGAAGTTCGTAGGATAGTGTTGTTAAGTTATAGAGTTTCACCTTCTTGTATTGGTCTTTAGAATAAAGGTGATATTTTGTGTCCAGTCTCCCATTTCATGGTGACTAACTTCTCCTTTTAAGGTTTAGTCTCAAAAGTAGCATTGATGGATTGAAAGGTCTAAGACACAAGCACAATCAAGAATTCATGCAACAATCACGTATAGGACTATGTGAGAGTTCTTAAATAGGGGTATTGATGAGTTTGAAACCTCTAAACATTCATAAAATATCATGTATCATCAACAACATGGTTGAACCATTAATATACCCAATGTTAGCAAGGGAGGACCTAGAATACAATAAAAATATATACACAGTCATATCTCCTTATGACTATCATTTATAGTCCAATAGAACTAAGCTTTGATCAGTCATGTTGATTAAGTAAGAAGAGTTTTAAGGTGGTGATAAGATACTCAAGATGATCACAATAATACTAAGTCACTAAAAGAGATTGAATACTGGTTTTCATACCCTTTATTGACATTCACAGTCAGTAAAAATTGAGGAAGTGGCTTAAAGGGAGGTCTTACCTTAACTTATCTGAATGAGGTTTTACTCATACTCAGTGTCATCTTATGATGAATAATTTGAGTTTTGTGTGAGTCTAAATGTCTTCTTTCCTATAATATTGGCCTAGAAGTTACATTTGAACATGAGAGGTGGATTTGGTCAAGATAATATAATGTAAATAAACTTCCAATTCAATCATGTTTTCACTATCGACATTCAGTAAACTACAGTCCCATTTGAGCTAAAATAAACTTGAGAAAATAGTGACCTATAGTAGTGAGTGATTCTATGGTATGAAGGCATGATATGAGATGACATAGGTGTGGAATGGTCTCAATGACATAAAAAGTGATCAAATATGGTGAATCCTAGTGTTAAGGAATACATCTTAACCTATAATAATCATGTGATTCCTCAAATGAAACACATACAGTTTGACTGTAGACCCATAATGTGTTGATTATGAGAGATAATAATCATGGTCTATAGGCATAGATGTTAATTTTTTTGATATGACCAAATGATCTTATATGGAATCAATAGAATCTAATTTGGTACTCTCACACAAATAATCACCTATAGGGTTCTCATAACTTATACGTGAAGCACATCTATGGGTGACACAATCAATACATATAGTAGATTGGTTCTAATTAGTGGAGAGAAGTAGCTTGAAAAGTTGTCAAAGGTATAAAGTGGGAAAACACATTAAAACCATTAATAAACTTGTCAAACACATTTTCATGTGATTTTAATATGAAAAAATATGTATCAAAGATTGGGTTCCAAACCTCAACCCAAAATTAGCCCAAAACCCTACACAATCACTAGGCTTGAGAATCTAGTTGTATGTTTTGGAGTGTTGAGTGATTTTAAGAGGTTATCAAGTATTGAGAATTTTTATGGAGTGTCATAATGACCTAATTTATCCCTTAATGGCCTCACGTTTTTCATTTAAATATGGGATTTTCCCTCTTTTTTTATCTTATATAAAGAGCACTCTATAATCATGACCACCCTGCAGGCATAATGTGTGAATGAATAAGGGGGAAGGGTAGAGTTTTAAGTGATTTTTGGAAGATGTATAGAGTTTTAATTAAGGTAAAAAAATGTTTATAAATAGTCACATTCAATTAAAACACCTATAGGTGATCATACACACAAACACATAGTCTAGGTCTAATAGGTCTAGAACTAGGCCTAAACCCTCAAGGTGTATTACTTGTTTCACATGACTCCACAATAGTTGATAGCATTAATTTATGAGTGTATATTACAAAAAATATAATATTTTTTAGATAAATATCCCAAATTGGTCATTTTGGCCTAATTTGGTCTCAGACCTACTCAAATTGTCGAGAAGGATCTCGAGAGCCATCTTCAATTGCTCATATCTATATAGACAGTGTGCATGGTACATCAAGGATATATAAATAGTTTAAGGAGGTAATAAAATGGATTTTAGTGGAATTTTTTTAGAGATTGAGAATCTATATTTTATGAATCTTTGTTAACAAGTAAAACCTCCTAAAACACTCTCAAAACCCTTGTACAAACTTGATGGAGAATAAATGGAAGGATATACATCTAAAAGTCACCAATTGGTTATGAGAATGACTTTTAAATGTTTATCACTCTTTTATGGTCCTCATCATCCATTTTATCCATACCATTACTTGTACAAATAGGCCAAAATTTGGGTTTTCTATAGATTTTGAGGTAAATTATAGGTACATAGGAGAATAGACAAGTGAAAACAATTATGTGAGGTGTTTATGGAATTTTAATAACTCCATATACTCATATCTCACTAAAAATAATCATGGAAACCTCTCTACTATTTTTTTCATTACAAGCAGTCCTAGACAGATAATGAGAAAATAAAATGACTGCCTAGTGTAAATATGAGAGATTTAATATTGGATATTTTTGAAGTTTTCCTAATGGAGTTTAAGGAAAATAGGTTATAAATATATGTATTAACACCTTTTCAATTCATCTCTTTGGACAAATGAAATTTACCTATGTGACAAATGTGAAGTTTGAAGCCTAAAGGGCTATTAAGTGACTGTAGATAGTGAGCACAAGTGTTAAGAGAAGGATCATCAGTTGGAGAAGCATAGAGGACATAAAACTATATAATTTCCATATTTTTATGTCAAAGTATATGTGGTAATGATCCCTTTGGTAGTTTCAAGTAGGAAAGTGACTCATCATCAAATAACATAGTTTCAAGAAGGTTAATTGAGGCCTCTACACCAACTTAAATGAAAATGATGAATTTCAAGTGGAAAATTGTCCATGAAAACTTATTGAAATCTTTTATACTTAATTTTCATAAGTTTTAACTATTTTTAAAGTCTTGAAATTTAGCTTTGTGACATTTCCACTTCTCTTCTTCTCTCTCCTCTCATATGCTAGATATGTGCAAGATTTTTTTGGCATTTGTATCTGATCCACACTTGGTAAGTGAATCCCTATTAGTTTAAATAAAATATTTTACTTTGAAATAAATATTTACAATTTATTCATGTCTAACTATGTGAAGTAGTGAATAGTGAAACGATAAGTGATAACTATCTATCCTTGCGTTCTCTTTATTCTTTCATGTTTGGTGAAAGTAGTTCTCCCTCTAACAAGTCACATGAAGTGTAAATAGTGTATTTTCCTACCTTTAAGTGTAAGTAGTAACATTAGTGTTTAAAATCTGACCTCTTGTTCACTCACCTTGAGAAGTGTAATGTATATCACCCCCATGTTTGAAACACTTAAGTTAGAGCAATCTAGGATGATGAGACTAGTATTGTGAGTCATGTTTCATAGTGAAAGTGTATGGTAATCTAGTGGGAGATATATATGATGTTTCACCTCATTAAAATAGGTTAATTTTTTGTTCCCCTCTATCATTTTTCATCCAAACAAGCAAATAGTGTAGGTGATAGGCTATCAAAGACTAATCTAGGGAGGTAGCCCTTAAACCTAGAGTTTTACCTCTACTATAGGAAACCTACAAGCCTAGAGATAATCCAATGTGTCACTCAATTTAGATAAGACTTGAAAAACCTCTCTAGTGTGAAATATTGAGTGAAAATAGTGCATGGAATGCAAAAAAATCTAGACCATCTAATTTAATGATTATACCAATTATGTTTAATGCATCAACATATATGCATAGTCTATTAATGAGAAAGAATTGTACACCAATGAACCGAAAACCACTCAAAATTATAAATACAAATAGATAGTTTAAAATATTAAAAAAAAAAATATCACACTTCATCCAATAGGGTCAAGGTTTGAAACCTATCAACATTGCTTGGAGAGTCTCTTTACTATTGTAGATAAGACATTTATTTTCAGGTAATACTGAGTTTGTTAATAGATAATGAAAATATCATGCAAAGTAACAATAATTTTGTGGATATGTTTAGTAATACCATGCCCTAACAAGTGAAAGTTCATGGAAAAGAAGAGAAAAAAGGGTAATTAGAGTTTTCAGACTATCTATTAGTTTTAGAAATAGATTAATTACTAATGACCATGGGATATTTATATTAAATAAAATAGCATAATCTTTATATATAAACAAGTGCCAAAAGAGAATGTTTTAGATTATTCTAATGACTTTTATTTCTTATATTAACAAGTGAAAATATAAATAGGATCAAAATGATTTATTCAATATCTTATGCTAATAAAAAAAATTAAATACATATTTTTATTATTTCTTTAGATGATGTACACAGAGACAAAGAGAAATGTTACATCCTATTTAAGCAAAAATTCATTTCTTAAGTGTAATATCATGTTTAACCAAACATGAGTTTGCTGAAAACATACAACCATCAATGCTACAAGAATGTATATTTTATTGATTTGATATCTGATTTAATTCAAGCAAAAAATGACTAAAATCAAAGATTTTAATATTACTCAAAAAATCTAAAAGAAAGATACTATAAGCTAGACTATGATTTTTGATGTTTTTAACCTATTTAATAGTTAATATGTAAATTTAATAGTTAAATTATATATTAAAAATATGATTTAGATATTAATCATCTATTTGTGAAAAATTGAGCAGTAAAAGTCCAAAAATTACAAATATCAAGACAGAACGTAGTAAGAGTGCAAATTCACCTTTATCATTATCAATATTTCACCTCTTTTTATTAATCTTGTGCTTTAATATTTATGATTTAAATCTAAAAAATCTTTAAAAATAGAGTTATTCTATAAAACACAATCACACAAAAGTCAAACATACCCAATTGTTAGTTATCTTGATTAGTTCTCTTGGAGAAGTGAATTTTGAAGATTTGAGCCACCAATCCTTCTTCAACCTGACCTACAGGTTAATCGTACACACTCTAAGCACCAAGGATAAAATAAAGAGGAGGGATCTGAGTGTGGTCACCAATGTATCATGTTAAATTTGAGAAAATAGATAGAGTATGCAAAATTTAACCATATCCACTCAAAAATCAAAAAATCATCAAAAATAGAGAATGAGGAAGCAATCAAAATTAATTAGAGTAATATTACCATCATTTTTCCTCATTGAGTCTTCCCTCCAAGATCATGGATGTTTCTTAAATATAATAAGATGGAAAAATGTTGGATTACAAGATAAATATCTTCAAGGCTTTGATGGGTGCAATAGACTATGGCTATGGATGTAAATAGGGATTGTGGATGCAATATGACAAGATAAGGATTATGAGTGAAATAAAAATGGCTAAAAGAGCATGAAAAATTCAAAATCTTGTTAAGTTTCTCATTATTCTAGCCAAGATATTTGAATGACTATTTATAGGGTGGTGAAGGGAATAAAAGGAAATTTAACATTCCGAAGAATCTTCTAGATTTAGAGGGTTATAGAGAGGTGGGAGAAGTTGGAAGAAGTTTCTAGAGTTAGAGAACTCTATACTTCATTAGGGGTTAATTAGGATTATATGGGGTATTAGATGGTATTAGTAAGAGGAATAAGTGAGGAATATGGAGTAGATTTATAGGAAAACCTATGAATAGGTTGGTAGGTGGATTGTGAATTTAAAATTCATAAATATAATGGATAAGTAGATGTTAAGTAACAATTAGGATTGATTAAAAGGAAGTTTGATTGGATTTTGGAATTATAATGTTAGTGGATGATAATACGAATGAACTTGATGTTATAAGATTACTAGGAAGGGGGTCAATTAGTGGATTTGGATGAAATTAGATGGGTTTAAGGATGAAATTAATAATCTAGAGAAGTAATCAAATAAGCATGCATACACTTAGACCTCTACAATTTCAGATCTTATACATTTTTTATTAATCCCTAGACACTAATGTTCAAGATAGATAGTAGCATTGATGTTATTATCCTGCCTTAACACAAGTGTTTAGTGTCTTAAAGTCATCCAATTTTCAAATGAAATGTATCCTAATGGTCAACCTTGTGTGTTTTAATTAAATTTATTAATTCAAATGGACTGATATAAATACAATATCAACCCTCATTCATTCCTTACGCGTGGAACCTAGAAAATACCTAAGAGACCAATTCACTTATCAAAAATCACTCTATCAAGCATTCAATTGATCAAAGCTTCCCTATTTCTATACCTTTCATAGGGACTACACATTTGTAGGTCTAAAGTACTAAAGGAGAAAAATAATATCCTTATTTTCCAAGTTATAAGCTAGGTCATTTTTGTATTTTCTTTACACATATTTCATGGTTAACACACAAGTCAACATATAGGGGAGAAATACATCAGTATGAGGTCCTGTTCTAAGTATTGCCTATGTAGGCAAAGATTTTTAATAATGGGTCATCTCAACACTATGTGTCCACTAAACCATTTTTTCCCAAGGTCTCATTAAAGATGGAAAGCTAGGATTTTGCCATTTCACAAGGAATGACTATCCATGACCTAGATTTGAATGCACCAAAGTGAAGGAGAAGCTAAACTCATAAGAATTTAGGTGGTCACATATTGTTTCACCATATATTATATATGGGACGCTATCATCAGACTCATACAGTAGCATCTATGAAACCATCTATGGCTAATGCAACTATTATTAGCTATTCAAATAACTAGAGGCACCAGATACATAATCTAACAACTATTCTAGAACTATCTTTCTACCTACTTTTAGCTTGTTCTAGATCTATAACTATAATAGTATTAAAACAAGCTAAGTATATCTCTTATTTGTCATTTATATATCTATCTTGATTTTACTTTCCATATTTAGACTATCTCAACATAATAAAATTAGTGTATGCTTATATCTGAGTTTAGCATCTACTTGGCCTATTATAGATCTGATCATCACCCTTATGCCATTTCATTTTTATATTCTTAACCCTAAGATTAAATTGAAATACATGCTTTGATATTTCATTTTAGGGTTAAACATTTGGTGAAACCAACATATGTGAATGCTATTTTTTATGATTCCTAGGGTTTTAAACTAGTTAGAGTTTTAAATTGTTGTACTCATTAATTTATTATTTGTATTCTTTTACATGCAACCTAAGCATATCCCTAGATTGGTGGGTGTATATATTTAACATATTGAGCTTCCCTTGCACCCATACAAGATGTCTCAAACCAATGAGGGATCTCATGCCTTGGATCATGATGATATCCATGTGGACAATAAACAAAATGTTGATAGGGTTAACATAAAATAAGATTATGATGATGAAAATTAGGAAACATAAGAAAATGAACAAGTAGACCATGATAAAGTGCATAAAATTAATTTATCTTGTGACCAAATTTGAAAAAATAATGAATATCTTGATATGGTATTAAAAACTACATTTGAAGCCAAAAATCCTAAAACTTTAGTGGACACATCCTTCCCCTTAAACACCCTATAACTAAATACATCTAATGGGTGCATAAATTATGTGTTTAAACCTTTATTCCCTAAGACTACTATTAATACACCTCTTATGGAATTACCCATTGTTTCAACACAAATACCAGTTTCAATGCACATTACTACTCAAAACATGTTTTATTCTCTTTTGGTGACTACTCAACTTGCAAATCAAACTCCCACTAGGCCTAAATTTTAATCATTCATTCAAGTTATAAAAATGTTAGAAGACCAGATTATAAACATTGAAAAAAATCTTTAAAATCCCCTTATGCTATAGATTCATAAGATGTATTGCATAACCTTCTTCCTCTTTAATTTTATTTGCACCCTTTGCCAATTGGATTTGTTGCGCATAAGTTCACATTTTATGATGGCAAGGGTGATCCTAAACAATATATTTTAACCTTTTATGTGGAATGCCTTAACTATGCTTCTAATGATAAATTTTTTACCAAATTATTCCTAAGAAGTCTTAAGTAATATTCTTTGAGGTGGTTTTATGATCTACCTCTCTAATCTATAAAAGCACAAAAATCTCTTGTAGATCAGTTTTTATCACATTTTTCCACTAACATTTTTGAAAAGTTTTCCTATTCCCAAAGTTCCAAAATCAAACAAGGAACCAATGAACCTATCAATCAATATTTCTTGAGATATAATACAATGCTATCCAAAATGACCAATCCTATGATAGATAAAGAGTTACAAGATATATTCAATCAATGTTTGATTTCTCCTTTACATGAGTCTGTTGTCTTTAATAAGTTTCAATATTTTAATGACTTATGCCATGTTGTACAGGATTGTGAAATGAAGCTTATATCATTTAATAAAATCAAGTTTTTATCAAACACACCATCTACATCTAGTACAAAATTTTCAATTAAACCAAGTTATAAGGTAAAACCACCTGAGCCTAAAAAAGAAATAACCACCATGGTTAACATAATTACATAATAGTCTAATTGGCTTGTCTTATCTAATGCACCAAGGAGATAATTTACACATTTACCTAAGTCCCCAACTTTATTATTCCCATAGTTACTAGAGTGTTAGCTTATATCTCTTCCTCATCCTATTGAAGTTGATATGAGTCAACCTCTACCCAAAGGATATGATGTGAATATTTATTGTGATTATCATCAAGGAATAGAACATTATACAATTAGATGTTTTACCTTGAATCCCAAGATCCAAGATCTTATCAATGACAAAAATATTTCATTTGAGGATCCTTTAAAGGAATCATGTTCACAACCTTGCAATCACTAGAAAAAGAAAATATTTAACAATACTTTTTAAGACCATTTTAAAAAGGAGCCAAAAGTCCAAATGGCATATAATGTACATCCTCATCCATCACATTATAGACACCCACTAGATGGGATTATTGGTACTTACACGTAAAATATACCTCTTATGGTTTAAAAAACTTCTATTTCCTTTGATGATAATGGAATTAAGGATGATGACTCTAATATTCACTCTCTATTCATTCAAGCATACCTTGTCAAACACCCTATATACAATGTTAGGATTGATAATGGTATAAGAGAGAATGTTTGTGTATCTTAAGAGTTAGAAGAGCACACAAATGTTGATTAGTTCCTTTTTAGTGAATAAAGTAAAAACCATGCATAACAATACAATAAAATTAAATACCCTTGCCTAAGAACTAGGGGGCATAACATAATGGACAAGACATTAAAATAGAGTTAAAAACACACAAGAATTTTACCTCCCTTGTTAAAATTAATGTCCACTTATTGGCATATATGTTTTTTCTTAGTCTATGACAATAGATCCTTCCATAAATGCTTCTCCATGCTGGTAGAAATTCTCTAATGGCCACTTGTGGATTTGATAGGATTGGCTTAGCTTGGTGTGAAGCTTAGTATCAATTGGGAATTATAACATTACTTTGATGACTTTTTGAAGGCATTCCTTTAGAATAACCTTACACACAAAATATTTTTTGGGTAGAGTGAGGGAACTTGTACTTATAGGTCTCAAAACTAACTTTAACCTTGGGGTTGTTACATTTGGTTCTAACTTTAGTTGAGTTTAAAATAACTTAGGTTGAGTTAGGCTAACCCTGGGTTAGGTCAAACCACTCATGAAGTCTTGATAACTCATTTTTAGATATTTATGAGCCATGACAACTCATTTAAGATATTTGTGAGGTTATGACTCACCTTTTTGTAATATTAGGAATTAATAAATCACTTTATTATCTCCTTTGACCTTGAGTTCATATTTAGCTAAAAGTTCCTTTTTTGATAAATGAAATTCACTAATTCAACTTAGAAATTTTACTTAGGAAAGTTAATTAAGATTTTATTTTTAATTGATATTTCTTAGTGATTTCTGGTTTTTGGGAATTATTTTAAATATTGTGAATTAATAGTTTGATAGGCCAAGAACGTCAAATTATTATGTTGTAATTTGACTAGGGTCAAAACCAAACTAGGTTATTAGTGCATAAAAGGTAATACCATAAATAATCAAGACTCGCCTTGTTTATGAGTAATTAAATCCCTTACATAGATGAATTTGGGGATTTAGGTGATTTATAATCTTTAATTACATTATTTTCTATAAATTGATCTGAATCTTGGTTTAGGCATGAAAGTGGCTAAAATTGAGTTTTTATAGTTTCCCCCTATTTGAGAAGGCATTACGAGACATAGGAAAAGTAACATATTTTCAAAGAATAAAAAATAAGTTAAGATGAAAGGTTCATGCCCCAAAGGGTGATCAATTATTCCTTGATGCCCCCTCAAGGGAATGGGTGCAAAAATAGAGCCATCGAATGTTCCATCAAATTGAATAAAATGATAAGATTTAGTGGTGATAGGGGTGGAATTGCTGAATTTTCCAAAGGAGGTTATAAATAGTAATGATGGCTAAGTCATTGATTTATCTAAAGGTAGTTAAAATCATTAATGAATGGTTGGACATTAATTTACCCAAATTTAGTTATAATTAGTAACATATGCATTTACCTTGGTAGGACAGTGGAATTGACACCAATTTACCCATAGGTAGTAATAATTAGTGACACAAACATTTGCTTTGATAGGGTGGGTAGAGCGGAAAAATAATTATTTGCCCAAAGGTGATTATAATCATTAAATTGGTAAAAAAAGAAGGATTTTACCAAAGGAATTTATAATCATTTACACATAGAATTAGGTGTCTTAAAATGAGTTTACCCAAGAAAGGTAGAACATATCATTTATTGATCGAAAAGGAATTTTCCAAATCTTGGTAAATTGGCAAGGGAAGTGCATGTGAGAAACATGTAAATTGGATTTATGATGAGTTGGTAAAGAATAACATGTTCATAAAAATCTGTACTATAATTAGAAAAATAATGTTATTAAATGGGTCCCAAAGAGGCCCAAAAAGTCAATCTAGTTATGACACAACCAAAAAATAAGGCACATAGGATCGAATAGCATGCAAAACAGACCATGGAGGTGAAAAATACACTTATTAGAGTGCATAGAATTAACTTTAGGCCTTGATGGGTAAAAATTCAAATTTTAGGCTATATACTCACCCTTGGGGTGAAAATGATTCATTTTCACCCTAGCCATTTTTAATTTCTGAGCTCTAATTTTTTGCATGATATAACTGATAAAAATGGCATGTGAAGGTGCATGATGATACATATCCAACCATGTGAGAAATCACATGCAACCATGACATGATGGGACACCAGTAAGTGTTGACCAAATTTGGTTTACATACCAAAAATATCATTTTCAGACAGCCTCAAATAATTTTGTAATAATGACTATCTTCTAAGGAATAACAAAAATGGGTGACTAAAATTTTAGCCTATATTTTTTAAATAGTATACAAGAAAGGAAAAAAGAATGTGGTGTTAGATGCACTATCATGTAAGGATGAATGAATTGAGACATTTTTATGTGAAATGACCATTTGATAGGTAGATTGGCTAGAGGAAGTAAAATTATAATGGAGAATGTGAGTGATACCCATGATTTGATTCAAAATATTCAATAGGGTTTTGGGGCATCTAAAAATTTTACATGGAAGGGGAATGCATTATGGTATAAATATATATTATACCTTTATCAACCTTCTCTTTACAAACATAAAATCCTTTAGGAACTTCATGCATCTCTAATAGGAGGTCACTTAAGACTTTTTCAAACATATCATTTAATCAATCAAGATTTATTTTGGGAAGGAATCATGGGGGATGTCCAAAAATATGTGGTTAAATTCATGGTATGTCAATAAAGCAAGGGTGAAACCATTAAAACCTCGTGTCTTTTGTAACCTTTATCCATCCCTAGCCAACATTGGAAAGAGGTTTCCATGTATTTCATTACTGGGTTACCATGGTTTGAAGGTAAAAATGTTATTAGTTATGGGTTGACTCACCAAATATGTTCATTTTTGTTATTTATCATAGGCATTTATTTCCATTTTAGTATCTTTTGTTTTTCTCAATATAGTTCAAAAATTAAATGGTACTCCAAAGATCATTGTAATTAATCATGATCCCATATTTATTATTATTTCTTGGACTAAATTATTTGAATGTTTGGGTACCCATTTGGCTCATAGCTCATCTTATTGTAGACACCTAAATCTGGCCACCAATAACCCCCAATCAGGGATTTGGCCAATTTCCACCTAAAATGTGCAATTTGGCCTAAAAACACTAAAACATGCTAAATGATGTGAAACTAACATATTCAAGTGTTGATTTTGGCAAGGGTATCCCTAAATGGGGAAATACAATTTATGGGTCAGCTAACTTTGATTAAATCATTTCAAGTCAAAATGCCAATTTTGTACCTAAGTGCTGTGGATTGATCTTTCCTATCAAATATCTTGCACAAGACATGTGCCTTTGTTATTTGTTATTGATAACATCCTAAATAGGATAATAGATCCAATGCATCTTACATTGCCTTCCAATTCCAATCCAATCAAATTTTGGACTAATAACAAGATATTCTGATCAATTTGAATAATTTGTGCATAAAGTGCTTAATCATGCTTAAGACCTAATTAACCTAAATCAAGGAATAATTAATAATTCCATGAAAACTTGTTTTTGGAAATGAATATTGAATATCTGCATCATCAAGTGACCTCATTTCTTGGGAAGACATCCTTAGGCCATAAATGCCACAAATATTAGGATTCATGCCCTCCGTACCTCATCAATGCCTTCCATGATGCCCTCCATGCCTCTTAATTTCCCCTTCTTCCAATGTCATGATGAGGATAATTAAAAATTTAATTCCAAATAATTGAATTAATCCTCAACCATACATCTCAATCTCAGGATGGATGATTCAGGTTGATTCTAGACATTCTCAAAAATTTATAAATAGAAATGCCATAAACATCATTTCTAAGCTATTTTGGTGCAAAGTTATTATGCTCAAATATCTCTAAAATACTTGAGAATGCAAAGTTATAATGAATAATTTATTACAAAGCTTCAATCAACGAGTGTTACCATGCCAAATTGATTCCAAGCCAAGCCAAGCCATAAGCCAAAGATGCCAAGCAGAGATGGAGGTAGCCAAGCTTCCATTTCCAAGGACTTCATGAGCACAAACTGAGTAAGCCACTACAACAAGCATTTTGGAGCATCTAAGGAAGGTAAAAGATATTTCCTTTTGTATTTTAGTTGTGTGTTTTAGTCATGTTTGTTAACTAAGCTCTCCCTAGTGTCTAGGCCTAGGGATGTTATGCTAATTAGTGTGTTTCTTTCATTTTGTTTTCATTTTGGATCTAAAACCATACTAACCATCCTTTCTTGAGTAAAATTACTAGATCATATAATGGCACACCTGGTGGGATTAGACATATCTCACACCTGAAGAAGATCATTTTTCAACTCTAAAATATTTATTTAGACCCTTAAAACTCTTAAAAATTGATTTTTTAACTTTATTTTACCATTTTTGTTTGCCACAGTTTTACACAGTAATCGGTATTGATAGGTAATACCGACATCGATTGCAGACCTTAACCGATGTTAGTTGGGTAACCAACATCGATTAGCAAAAGTAACCATCATTGGTTATAATAACCAATGTCGGTCACAATGTTTTTCCAAAAACATAGACCCAAGAGCTATTTTTCCAAAGTTTGTTATTTTAAACTAAAAAGAGCTTCAAAGCTAAAGGACATGCTAACATTTTGTTGTAGGACCAAACTAGATATTTACTCAAAACATGTTTAAATCACCTTTTTGCATGCTTAAAAATAATTTAGGAACCTTGATTTGGGTGTTTAACAAATAATTTAGATGTTTTTAGTGAATGTTTTCAAAATTTACAACTAAGACCAAGGGGTCAAATGAACACCACAAAATCTTTCATTTTGGGCTTAAAATTGAACACACTTGTCAATTCTTGTTTTCAATAGTTGTTTAGATCAAACCTTTGTTTGAAAAAAAGAGGAATGTTGCATGTATGCTCTTCTATTTTCCCCCTATAAGGAACCCTTGAAGTTAAAAGTACCATTCATATTGTAGATAGCATAGTACAAGGATTAGAAAGAAATTCATCTAAAGAACTCCCCAAAAACTCATAAAAATTTGGGTGACCTTGAAAATGACCCTAAAGTATTTCTACTTTCATGTTTTCTTTATTTTTATGTAAACTTGGCTTGCAAGGGAGACTTCATCACCTCCTACAAGTTATTTAAGGAAGCTTTGAATCAGGGTTTCATCTCCCAACATTGACTTCATTTGGTTCCTTTAGAGTTACACACAGGATGTAGTGGTACTTTGGACATCACACTACACTAAGCAAACAACATGATGTAGTGGTTATAAAAAGGACTAGACCTTTTTGCAACAAGCTAAGTGATATGGACCTAAAATCCATAGTTTTATTTTACATAATTTGACATGAAAGTCATTGTGTAATTTATTCCCCTAAAATGATCGAAACCTTGCTACTTTAGTCAACCCCACATTGGCATACCCTTGCTAGGATTTAAATGATTATACTTAGTATATTTTGGTCATTTTAACTTGGTAGGTTTTGAGACTAAAACTTGTTTGTTTATTCAAAAGCCATGTTAAAACAATGTATTTGAGTTGAGGAGGCTAGTATTATGCTACGCAAATCATGTATAAACATTTTTGAGCCTTTTGAGTCTTTTACAAACTTAACATTAACCACATAATTTGAGCATGATTACATTGTAAGGCTACTCAATTTGTTTCAAGACTTGTTTCACCTTGTATCAAAAATTGTTTGTTTCAAACCATGTCATGTATACTATTTGGGCCTTTGTGTTGTGTTATCATGCTATCCAAGCTTGTCTAGCCTGTTTGGTCAGATCCTAGTCTTTAATGTTGAGTTTTCAATTAGCCTTGTTAAGTTTGGATTAAAACATTGATTGATTTCTATTTAGGCCTTAATTCATGGGGCTGATACATAGATATTTATCTTTTAGGTTGCATAACTGCAGTTAATCGATTACCTAAATTTGAAAACTATCGATGGTTTGTTTGTTTAAAGCCTATCCTCATCATTATTTGTGCCTTTATTTAGGAAAACAAAACCTTTATCAAATATACTTTTGTCTTATGCCTTATGCCAACTAATCATGTTTATGTTTGATTCCATGTGTTGGGTATATGTCAAAGTTATTTCCAAACTTATTATATTAAATCAAATCACATCATGCCTATTTTTTTGAGACTAGATTTTGACTCCATATTTGTAAAAAAGGATTAGAAAATAAACTTTTCCATTTCTTAGTTTAGACCTTGATTGGAACACTTTGACCTAGACCTTTGACATGCTAGTTTTTATTCAAATGTTGGACCTTTTGTGTTTATGAAATTTGACATTAGACATTTGACACTAAATTATTTTATGTCAAATCTTAGCCAAACAATTTTAGAGATGTAACTCCACTTTCAAACTACATTGGAGATACAAATCCACCCCTTTGACTAAGTTGGACCAAGTTTGAACCATTTATCCTTTAGATCATTTTTTAGAGTTTGGATAACTCTAAGCCTTTTTGTTTCTAGATATTTCATAATTTACATGGATATGTCTCACTATAATTATAGTAGAGTCACTTAAAATCCAAATTATGATATAATGGCCACACAAAATGAATTTTATGGCTTTAGTCAAGACCCCAATGATGCTAATATGGTTTGTAAAATAGATTTCTATCTACCTCATATTAATCATTCATGGGAACAAAGTCACAAAACAACTTATGATCCAAATTGAGACCTTGATTGGTATGAAGAGGCTTTTGAGGAAAACTTTGAAGACCCAACTATAGATAATGTTGTTTGGGATATGAATCCATACCCTTTTTTCAACAATCAATACATGGAACATAGTTAAGGACTAGCTTATGAGCCAACTCATAACTAGGATGATATAGTTTATGAGGAAGACATTGAGCTTTGGATTATGCAAGTAATCAGGCTCCACCACATCATACCATTTCTATTCCAAGACCATAATGTCACACCATTTATATACCAAGGCCTCATCCTTTGCTTTGTGTGAGAAACCAAGCTCCACAATGCCTAACCATTTCTATACCAGGATCTCATCCTTTAGTTTGTGCAAGCAACCAAGCTCCATAATGCCTAACCATTTATATACCAAGACCTCATCCTTTAGTTTGTGTGAGCCACCAGGCTCTATAATGCCTAATGATTTATATACTACGACCTCATCCTTTGGTTTGTGTGAGCAATCAAGCTCCACAATGCCCCTTCATCATTCTAGGACCTAGTCCTTTGGCTTGTATGAGAAATCATGCTCCACACTACCCTATCATTACCATCTCAAGACTTTGTTCTTTGGCTCATATGAGCAATGATGCTCCCCAAGGCCTACCATTATCCAACAATAATTCATTCCTCATCTAGTATTAATCACATCCAAACCTCAACCCATCCAATCATTCAAAGACCAAGCTGTGTTTAAAAATGGTATTTTCCAACTCATTAGAAATCAAGGCCAAGAAAACCAACCAATATAAGATTTTTTTTTTTAATCAACCATTTTTGCTAAGTTAGCCTATGATGAATCACCTATTGATCCTATACTAATTATTGAAGAGTCTCACTCTAATGAGCTAGTCTTTGCTGAGTCACTTCTTAATGATTATAACCACCTTTGGGAAAATAATTACCTCTACCATGTGCCTATTTTTCAAGAGCCTCTTATTGACAAGACAGTCTTTGAGGAGTTGTCTCTTGACCTATCTCCCATCCTAGAGGAGTCTCACTTTAACAACCCAATTTTTATGGAGCCCATTATGCCATTACAGGTTGTTACTCATCCAATACTAAACATTCAACAAAACATCATTATAATAGAGTACCCATCAGATGAAGAATAAAAGTTAGAGTTAGGTTTTATTCTTGAACTAACATCAAATTTACCATCAAAATCTAAATCAACATTAGTCTCAATATTAGATTTAGAGTCCCTTGAGTTATAATTAGATTCAGAAGAAGAATATGTTTGTGGTTATTATAACATTGCTTATGCATGCCTTGTAAATCAATTTGAATACATTTGTGATCCTTCTATGGTTTTTGAGGATGAGTACTTTAGCTTTGACACAAGTTATCCTAGTATCTTCTATGAGGACTATGTAGCCTCTTCCCATTCCATTACCATTCCACATGTCATTACCATCAACCAAAATAGCCATATCATTGACATTCTATCTCCCAAAAGTGTCAACTAGGATGGATAGAATCACACTTTATTGAACTACATCTCTGGAAACATAGCAATTGAAGAAGAGCAAGGAGGCTAAGACCACATTCATATATCAGAAGAACACTCTCCTAGTGAATTTTTTGAATGTTCTAGAAGATAATCAAAGTCAAAAGTCAACCTTCTCAAAGGTTCTATGAGATAATCAAGACAAATTCATTGGTGAAAACCTCATTCAGGCACCAATAGTTGAGCACAAAATTTCTTCATTACTTGATGAAGATAAAATTAAAGATCAAATCAAAATATCTTCTTATCTATAGCCTAAGTAGATTGTAGCTACTTACTAGATCAAAGAATAGAAAAATCTAATGGTTTTATTGAGATAACAAGTCTTTAGCCCCACCATAACCAAAATTATGTCAAATTTGGCATCAAAAACATTATGTGTGATTGAAAGTCCTTATCTTCATTTGTTTCCCCACCATTATACATTCCATTATCATCTACCATTCCATTTCATAATCAAACCCACCATCCATTATTTTTCCCTATTTACCATCTAAGGTCACACTTTCCTTTGTAGAGGCTAAAAAGATACCTTGTCTCGATACATGAAGGAATCAAAATCAATGACCAAGGAAGATCACAAAAGAGTTATCAACAACTAAATTTTTAGGCCATTCTTGATAGAGTAATTATTCTAATGAGGTGTGGGATAGTAATTAACATGATCAAGTATTTTGTTTTTACCATTTGTTGATTAGGATGTGCATCTCCCCATCAGCAGGAACAATAGAATAAAAAACCACACCCAAGCCAAAAACATGTACCATATCATCTCACATTTCCATTGCCATTGTTGCATATCCATTTTCCATTGTTGTAGATCCCAACCATTCACCCCACCACTTGGGGGAAACCCTCTTACCATTTTATCCAATCTATCTAGACCATCATTATACTAAGCAAGACTATACCATCTTATCATTCCATTCCTATCTAGACCAGAGCCTATTTTTAGTCATCTTACCCAATCCTATTTTGATCTTGGTTCCTTTGATTCTTCCTATACTTTTTGTGATAGGATTGTGATCAATTTTCAACAATAAATCCAATCCATGTTTCAATAAAAATCTATGAAAGTAGCGTGATAGTTGATCTAGCAAGATATCTTTCATCCTATCAAGTTTATTTATGTGATCCTAATAATAACCACCTATGGGAAAATCAATGTTTCACTAGTCTTGCTACTAATTATAACCACCTATGGTCAAATTAGTATCATTGACCTATGTCATTGTAACCTAGTTATAATCACCTATGGGAAAACTGGGGGCAACATTTATTTATCATACATTACCATGTCACCTTGCCATTACTATTTTCATTTCATTCACCATTTGCCAGATTTGAGAACTTGTTGGGACCTAGTTGGTTTTTCCCCACCTTTTGTGTGGATGGAATTAATATGACTTAAGGTCATTTTGAGACTATGTGGGTCATGCTCAATTCATGTTGAGGTCACCTCATTCCCCCTTTCCATACACTCTCACTATTTTTCTAGCAACCTAATTTAAATACTCTCACCTTTTTATGAGTAGGTATCTTGTCATTCTATAATGAGTTAAAATATCTCAAAATTCTAAAAACATCCATAATATTTCAAAATACAAAAACATTTATTGTGTCTAAGCCTAGTTAGTTATCCTCGATTCACCTTACTGGGGTATTGTCATTGTTAGGGTGCTTTCTTTTCCTTTTGTTTTTAGGCTTTCTATTTGTTTATTTATTTCAAGTTTTTTGTTTGTTTTTCTATTTGTTTGTTTGTTTATTCACTTGCCTATTTGTTTTTTTTTAGCACTATTACCTTGACTTAGTCTATATGTGTTCTTTAGGTGATTACTTGAGTATATTATTCTTGAGTCTATCCATATTCATACATCAACATTATCATTATGGTTTTTATCATTGGTGCATTGTTTTCAAGTGTTTATTGTATCAAGAGTCAGTCCTTATGAATATTTTGGCCATGTCTTCATGGTAATCTATCATGAAGCCTACCATCACATGCTACAATAAAAATCAACTTCATGAAGGTCTAAAATAAATGGAGCTACAAAATTTTCTCCTTCTCACCTTGGCAAATCCTTCCATCCCACCCTTGATCAATATAACTCATTTGACCATTCTAGTTGTATCATTGTTAATCAAAATGAGCATCTCCTCATTGATAGGTACAACTGAATCATTCTATTGATCAATCTTATTCTTCTATTCATCTATTTCATCATTTTGTGCCTGCTCATATTTAATCTATATTCTAGATTATATCCTTAAGTTATGCTTGTTAATCAACCCAAACTAGGGCACCATCATCTTTAGCCAATTATGGTCCTCATAATGATAATAACCACTTATGGGCAAATCATTATTTTGAATTTTATTATTGATTATAACTACCTTTTAGGTAAATCAACATCCTTTTTATATCAATGCATGCAAGGATTTTCTTATTTGGATTAATCTCAACCATAGATTAATTCCACCTTTCTTGTTTCTTTTTGAGGGACCATCCATCAACAAATGTGATGGCCACTCCCTCAAGGGGGCATCATCATAGGCTTCCCAAACACCTTTTGGAGCTTTGTTCTTCAACCATCATATTCTTTTTGGCATGCAGGTGATCTCTCATTATTTGAGGATACATTTCTTTGCATACGGTTTAAAACATCTTCCTAAATAGGGGCAAACTGTAGACACCTAAATATTGCCACCAATAACCCCCAATCAAACTTTTGGCCAATTTCTACCTAAAATACACAATTTGGCATAAAAACACTAAAACATGCTAATGATGTGAAACTAACGTATTCAAGTACCAATTTTAGCCAAGGTATCCCTAAATTGGGTAATACAATTTATGGGCTAACTAACTTTGATCAGATCATTTCGAGTCAAAATGCCAATTTTACACCTACGTGCTATGGATTGATCTTTCCTATCAAATATCTTACACAAGACACATGCCTTTATTATTTTTTGTTGATAACATCCTAAATGGGATAACATATCCAACACATTTGGCATTTCCTTTCAATTCTAATCTAGTTGAATTTTAGACCAATAACAATACATTCTAATCAATTTGAGTAATTTGTGCACAAAATGCTTAATCATGCTTAAGATCTAAATAACCCAAATCAAGGCATAATTAATAATTCCATTGAAACTTGTTGAAAATTTGTTTTTGGAAATGAATATTGAATATCTACATCATCAAGTGATCTCATTTTTTGGGAAGATATCCCTAGGCCATAAATGCCACAAATATCAAGATTCATGTCCTCCGTGCCTCATCAATGCCTTCCATGATGACCTCCATGCCTCTTAATTGACCCTTCTTCAAATGTCATGATGAGGATAATTACAAAATTAATTCCAAATAATTTAATTAATCCTCAACCACACATCTCAATCTCAAGATGGATGGTTCAAGTTGATTCTAGACATTCTCAAAAATCTATAAATAGAGAGGTCATGAACATCATTTATAAGTTATTTTGGTGAAAAGTTATTATGCTCAAATATCTTCAAAGGACTTGAGAATGAAAATTTATAATACAAAATTGATTACAAAGCTTCAATCAGCTAGTGTTACCATGCCAAATTGATTCCAAGCCAAGCCAAGCCACAAGCCAAAGGTGCCAAGGAGAGATGGAGGTAGCCAAGCTTCCATTTCCAAGGACTTCATGAGCACAAAAAAATAAATCCACTAAAAAAATGATTTTAGAGCATCCAAAGAATGTAAAAGAGATTTCCTTTTGTATTTTATTTGTGTGTTTTAGTCATGTTTATTAATTAAGCTCTCCCTAGTGTCTAGGCCTAGAAATGTTATGCTAGTTAGTGTGTTTCTTTAATTTTGTTTTCATTTTAGAACTAACACCATATTAACCATCCTCTCTTGATTCAAATTCCTAGATCACATCTATCATCCTTAATCCAATGTAAAAATAAATGTATTCAAAAAAATTCTATAAGGGTATCTCCATTGTTTTGTTTCTAATAAATATGATAAATGGGTTCATTGGTTTCTAGTTGTTAAATGGTGGTATAATACTTATGTTCATAGTTCAACCAAAATATCTCCCCTAGACTTATATGTATATAACCCCCATCCATAAGTACAACCTTGAAGGTCCATCCCAAGGTTCAAACTATTGAGGAACACATTCACCATCAACTAGAGGTACTCACCAATTTATGAGAAAATTTAGCCATGGTACATAATCAAATGAAGTATCAAGCATATCAACACCATAGTGAGTGTAATTTTGACAAAGGTGATTGGATATTTATATATTACATCCATATAATTAGATGTATTTTAAGCAACATAAAAAGTATAAAAAGTTTATCTCCTAAGTATTATGGCCCCTATCAGATCTTGAAAAAAATTGGTGGTGTGGCCTACAAGATGGAATTCCCCCAGTCTACTCAAATACATCTAGTATTCCATGTATCTTTCTTGAATAAGTTAATTGGACATATATTTTTTACTCAAACTAAGTTACCTAAATTGGGTGAGGAAGGTAGGGTTATTATAGATCTTAAAGAGATCCTTCAAATGTGTACTAAGAAACTATGAACCAAAGTAATTAAGAAGTATTTGATCAAATAGAATAATTTGCATTGTGTAGATGCAATAAGATAGGATGAAGTGTTCCTATAACAACATATAGGACTAATTCAATGTTGAATAAAATTTTGTTCTAAAGGGGAGGGGAATGATTCACCCTTAATATATGGCATATCTAGGGATATGTGTGGGCAACTTGTGGCTTGCATACCTCTTATATTATCTTTTCACATTTCTCTATGTTACTATTAAGGTATCCCTATGAAATAACCATATCTAATTATATTATATATAGGAGGTAGTGGTCATTATTTGATCATCATATTGAGAATTTTACTTTTATTGCATTTTTTTTAAGGTTTCTCCCTCAAAGTGGCTCTGTTATATCTATCAAGCATTTTACTCTTCTATCAATTTTTTGGTGGATCTATTATCTTTGCTCTCATTTATATGATATACTATTATACTATGTGAACATCTAAGTAATTTCAATATAACATTCCATAATACACAACATATCTCACATAATTCTATTTTTGACTTTGGGGTAGTCATTCTTCTAGTGCCCCTCTTTTATGCATTTCATACACCACATGCCTAGTATGGGAATGTTATTTTTGTGTATCTCATACATAATTCACAAAATAATATCGATATCTAGGTTATGTTTTCAATAGGTTGTGAACTTTCACCATATCCCTCTATCTACTTCACTCAGTGAAATTACCTGAGCATCTTATTTGCTAAGGAAATGAGTTTGAGAAATGAAAACCTAATCTGAGGTTACAGGCACTCTAAAAATAATGAAGCCTTATCTATATATTAAAACATAAGTTCTACGCGATTCATCACATTAGAGAACATGTGATCATGGTCCTTTATTGATTCACCTAATTTTTGTTGAATCTCTCTAAGGTCTTGGATTTAATAACTCACACACTTATTCATGTTGAATTATCCTATTAAATAATATATGACTTCCTAAAGGATTGTTTTTTTATCATCTATTTTATACATTAATTCAAGATCTCTACATGTTAAGGTTCCTATGAACTTGCACATTTTTCCATATTTAGTTACACCTTTAACCTAAGATTTCATCTTAGAGGTTAATGGGTAATTTTATGGGTTAATATACCCATCATACAATTCCAAAATGACAAAACCTTTTGTAGTGAGAGCCATGGTTCATGTTCTAGTACCTAAAACCACTATCTATTTTGGAATAGACTTTACTAGTGTCTTCCAACTTGTGGTGATCTAAAACAAAGCCTCAATCAATTTATTATTATCTAATACTTCTTTAGGTCTTCACTATATTTTCCAAATTTATCTATAAAAAATTTAGACTACATACTATATTTACTAGTTTCTACACTTTTTCTTAATTTCTATATTGATAATCTATACAAAGGTGATGTGTTCCCTTGAAATGAATGATTATTAGCTATGAATTTTTCCTCATTTGAACTTGAACCTACTTTAATCTTGTCTTAGCACAACTTCTTCAAAATATTTTTCCTTCTCTTCTCCAAACAATATTATCCATTGAACTATGATCTAAAACTACCTTCTAATTAATCTAACTTCTCCTCTATTTTCTTTCTATTCCCTTCCATCTCCTTTATATCTCTTTCCTAATCATGGTCCATTTATGCACTTTCATCTACACCTTCTCCACTTTCAATCCCTACCATTTCCTCATCTCCATAATCTATAGCTCTTCTCTAATATCTCATTAAATTTATATCTTCAAAACTCCGTATCACAACTACATTTGTATTTTTCTATTTATTACTTCTCCTTTATTATCACAGATGCTTCTTAGACCCAAAATTCTCTTCTCATTTATTCTCTTCATCCTCCATCTTTTGGGTTCATGTTCAAGTTTATCCTCTTAGGTATTCATCATCACACACATATCAATAATTCATAAAGTGTCTAATTCATGTTTGTTGGTATAGGCACCATGTAATTTTCCACAACCAACATTTTAAGTAGAGTATGTAGTCTCTAAAAAAATCCTCTTATAAATAAAGCATGCATAGCTTTGAATATGATGTGCCCTTGCATGGAAAACATAGTGATATATTTGTCTATGGTAGTATTTAACCAATGATCATTGTGTTTATCTAATTGGTGTCCATATTTAAGTATATATATATATATATATATATATATATATATATATATATATATATATATATATATATATATATATATATATATATATATATATATATATATATATGTATGTATGTATATATATATATATATATATATATATATATATATATATATATATATATATTTTCCTTAGTCTAAAAAAGGTTCTTTGTCTCTCTTGGCTTGAAGCATAAGTAATAAATAATCAACAACTATGCAACTAGCACCCAGGTAATTCTCACCAAATGATTTCATATAATTTTCCATGTATATGCTCATTTATAACCTCTATTGTAAATATTCTTATTCCATTTTCCTACTCTTCTGTAAAATTGTGAATTCTCTCATCCATACAACATTCCAAATTTATATGTCTTGGTAACATCTTAGCATATTTCAAAATTCTATGCTCACTGCACCATTGTTAGTAAAGGTTCCTTGAAACCTCATCAAAAAATTCTAATGTTTATTTTTGTTTGAAGTTGATTATAGTTTCAAACATAGACAGAACTAAGAAATAAGTTCAGTATTCAGTCTAAACAGAGTTATGGATTATCCATTAAAACATAGACTTACTTATACAAAACATTTATTATTATATAAGTAAACATATTTGCACTAAAAAAAAATAAATTGTGGATAGAACTAGTACAAAATACATTCAAAGAACCATGAACATATTTTTATATTAATCTCAAATCATTCATAATTATTTTCCTTTACATCAAATCACTATTTAAATGCTTACAATGTTCTTTCACTACAAATTCTAACCTTACATTTTCTCCTTCGAAGGAGTATTTTTGTATTCTATAATTTTGATATACATACATAGGTTGAGTACATATAAAATGATATATGTTACATACTTTAATGCATTGCATACTTATCATGAATTTACACTATGTGATTTCACACTCCTAAGTCTAATACAACAAAGTGTGACTGATTATGAGGGAAAATCCATCATTGAACATGCTTGAGCTAGAGAAGTATTGTGATGGGTGACATCATGGGAAGTTTTAATGCTTCACTCTTATGAATATCACCTAGATGTAATGAGCATTGAGTGGAAAATTTATAATAATAAGTGATGGGTTTTTTTGAACCATTACTTGTGAAATATGGGTCATCATAGGCTAACTTAAAACTATGTTATTGAATCCCAAGATCATATCCATATACAACCTTTGTATATGTAGATAAATTAATATCAACTAAAGTAGTAGAGAAACTTGTTACATCTATTTATTTATAGATAAGAAAATAATTCCATTCAAAAAGTATGTAAAATCTTTGTGAATATTTTAAGTAGCATATGTCAATTGTTAAAGATGATATTCTTTAAAATGAAAGGATTTACCTATATATATATATATATATATATATATATATATATATATATATATATATATATATTAAAAGTTATGGATCAATGTCCAAACCAACTAATATTTATTTTAGATCTAAAATTAGTGATTAATAGTCTTAGCATAGTCATAAAGTGGACACTTTGTCTCTTGAATGCCTAACAGTATAAATTGATTCCCCAAAATTAATCCTTGATAAATTAATCACCAAGAAAAATGTTCAATCCTAGGATCAAGAATGGTGCTTCAAACTATTTGAAATATCATGCTCCAAGTATGAGTAATAGAATTTAGTAATCATCACTCACTAAACTTTTCAATCATTAGATCTTGAGGTAGGAATGAGTCATATCCCTTATTATAAGTATAGCCAAGGAAGGGGGTTTTAGTGTAACACTTCTTGTCCTTCCACCATGGTCTAGTAGAGATAAAAATAATTTTGTGTAACATCTCTACATGTACAATATAAATAAATTTATAAAATAATTCACGATCATTATTATGTAAAATAAATTCAACTTTATCCTTAGGCTAATTTATATATCTAAGACCAATAAAATCTAGAGTAAATTTCTTGTATTTTTCACATGTCTTTTCTAAAAATATTGAGATTATGAACCCATGTATCCTCTTAAATAATAACATCATAGAAATTGGTGATTGAAGATGTTCTTAGATCAACTAGGTCACTATATATTACAACATTTTACCATAGTTACCTATATATCCTTGTGCTAATGTTAGAAACACATGAATTAGGTTTCAAATATATGTGCCAATTTTCAGGATCCAACTCCATTTTTACAATACATTACAACTCATGTAGTTTCATTACTCTAGACCTAATCATGTCAATAATGGCAGTTAGTGACATCATAACATTCATTGATTATGAAGTGGTTGTTATCAATTCTTATAATGGTTCAACTAGCACTTCATATCCCTCCATTTTATATGAATGTACACTCCCCTTATTTTTAGTTGGTTACATAGATAAGTATGTAGTTATGGAGTACATAGACACCAATCATTCGATATCTCATATAATATATATAGCTTAGCATAGTAAAACCTTGTTATTATAATTCTACATTAATTGTCATTATCTTATTTACTCTTCTTATTATTTTATGAATTTAAATTTCATACCTTATATCATTAACAATTCACTTAACTTCATAACCCTATTAAATCCATATAAGTAGGTTATCCAATAAGTCTCCTCTTAGGCCATAGATCAGTGGTATTAAGGCATTCACACTTATTATCATTTCTAAGTGGTATTGTATTGTATCTAAACTTCATTAATATTTGTATTCCAACTCATAATAGGTTTTATTACATGAAGTTATAGATTGAGACTCATGAACATTCATTGTACCTTCCTTCATATCCTCAAATGGGAGTCAAATATTCAATGGCATCAAAATTAGAAATGTTATGGGATGTATTTTAAAGACAATAGAAATTTTTTAAATAACATTATAGACACTCAAAAACTACACATGATAGCTTTCAATGTCAAACTACCTTTTGACCCTCATCTAACCTCACATTTAGTGGACCACCTAGTCAATTAAACTCACTTGACCTTATCAAATCCCTAACACATTTGGCTAAATCATTTAACTCACCCTTTTTAAATTCCTTTGAGATATTCTTTTATAACCCCTAGATCATTGATGGTCAGCCTAAACATCAATAGTTAGCCTGATCATCTATAGTCAGGTCTCCAAAACTACTTTAAAGTTTTAAAGTATTGATAGATTTATGTAAGATAAACATCTCCCTAAATGGTAACTTACTTTCAAGACTTGATTTAAACTTTCATGAATTGGAAACTTCATCCCATAATCAAATTAGTAACTTCTTCCATCCTAATTAGCAACTTCATCCTACAAAAGGAGAAGAAGGAGTGAAATAGATCCACAATCCAAAATCTTGCATCCAAGCTCTCTTTCATATAGGTATTCAATTTCCTTTCAGCAAGAAAGCAACATCATCAAAGACTCAAAGCTCTATTTGAATCATTTTTGAAATCCAAAATACTATCACTCTGGCCAAGTCATTTCAATCCAATGATCAAGTTTTAGGTATATTTTACTTATCTATCTTATTCATGATATTTTATCCCTATCAAACCCATCAATATATTATTTTCCACCCCTCAATCTTGTAATATACCTCTATTTTTCCAAATACCCAATCTATACCTTCTTTTTTGATCATTTTAGATTTACAAAGGTAACCACTAATGGTTAGCATAACCATCAATGATCACCTCAATCGTCGATGATTACCTAACCACCATCGATCAGCCTAAACCATCTATGATTCACCTAATTTTTGATGGTCACTATGGCATAAAAACACAATAAGCTATTTCCATACTTATAACCCCATCCAAACATAACTTTCTCTATTTTTGCCTTATTATAGTACCTTTTCTAACTTTTTAGACCTGACCTTGACCATTTTAGCATAATTATTAACCCACTTTTTCTATTTTATTTGTTTTATTTAATCAAAATAATTTATTCTCTTCTTTACATGCATTTATTTTCATATTATTAAATACAAGTATCCTTTCTTTTCATTTATATCAATTTAATTGTTATAATAGTGGATTGACGACCTCCTAGCAAGCAATGTGCTTCTTGGATCTAGCACACTCTAGGCAATCTACTCAACCATCCATCTAATAACCCCCTTTTCTAGTGTCTTTCTTATTCTATAGGTTATTCCTTCCCACCCAAAGAGGAATTTCCATCATCATCTACATTTATGTGCACACTTTACCAGGTATTATTTTACACACCCTATTACTAGTCTCATTACTTGCTTTCAAAATTAGAAAATGAGTAAAATTAATTGAAACATTTTGGCATGCCTAGTAGGATGCACAGTTCCCTTTTTCTTCCTTTATTGTTTTCTCATCAAATGAAATATAAAAATTTCTTTTTGGGCTTAAAATATACCTCTTACATACATTTATTGTCTGCTTATCTTAGTTCTTCTAGTAACTTAGGAGGTAAAGTAATTAATCATATCTTTTACACTTTCTATCACACACCAAGCCAAACCATAAACAATTAACACATCAAAACATATCTAAGACAAGGCTCAACTAGGATTTCATCACCTAGTGGTAACCTTACCCATGCCTGGTTATCCCACTTGGATTTCACCACTAGGGGGAGAATTAACTTAGCTCTTTGGTTGAGTATAAACTCTAAATTTTATATATTTTGGCTAAGCACCCAACAATCTTACCATTATGAGACTGTGAAGTGAGGGATAGGCCCCAATACCAAGATACATACTAAAGTTTAACACAAATTTTTATTTTGATCACCTAAACAACCTAAAACTAGCCTTAGATTGCCTCTTTAGTACCTGATCTACAAGCCGAATTCCATCTTCACACTTTCTAAGGCATAAACCAAAAGTGATCTAAAAATAATCTTAAGATTTAATGCACTTTTAGTGTATGCATGGTTTGTCTTGAATTATTTTCTTTTGATTTCTCTTTGTTTGAGGTGTGAGTTTTGCCATATTATTTCTTATTTTCTCACATGGTCTTTACCAGACAGTAGCTAAGAGACCAAACCAATAAACCACCACCTTCTTCTACTAACTCCATGGAATATAATTTTAATGATGAGGTTTTACCTCATCTTTCCCCCCTTCTAACCATAATCTCAGTTGTCTCTAAGGGTGATGCAAAATTTTATACCTTCCTTGATAATAATCCAAGGGCCCTTCAACATTATCTTAACAACTTACCTTATCGTACCTCTATTACTTTTGTTCATCCTATAGACCCTCTTTATGGTATGCCTCCCCATATTATGGTGTGCACCACCTCAACCCAATCCTTGCTGACCCAAGCCTCTTCTTCCTCCAACATCTCATCTACTACCACGACCCAAACCCAATCCAATTTTCTAACTTCTAACCAAACACCTCTTACCACACCCAAAAATTCACATGGAGGTTCAACATTACCTCTAGTTAGCTATAATCCACTTGACATAGGGTTATATTTTTCCCCTATTTCTACCCTTCCCCTTATCTCAACCAATCCACCAACTTCCACACCATTTTATAACTCAGTGCTTTCCATAACTCAAAAACTTCCACCCATTAGCACTAGAGTCACCACTCAACCTCAACCTACCCAACCTCAATCCACTACTTCAGCCATACCTTTAAGTCAACCCACATCTATCCCTCAAAAAGTACCCATATTAACCTATCAATAAGTCTCTAACCCATTGGAATATATAACACCTTCCACTCAACCATTTGTGCCAATCAATCCTTATGTGGAATCATCTCAACCTCTTGTCACCACTTACCAATATGTAGCTTCTTCAGTGTCTTTTATCACTTATCCAAACATAGATACCACCCAAACTCAACAAAATGTACCCCTTAATTATGAAACTTCCCAACCCCAACTAGATTTAATCAAGATGTCAATGGACAAAATGACCAAATTGGAGTCATTCATCTCTAGGTCTCATAACCTTTTATCCTACAATAAAATTTGTAACGAACCCATTCACCCATATGTTCTCATCCATTATTATCCTCCTCAATGGGAATTACCCAAGTTTTCCAAATTATAAGGCAAGGAGAACCCCCAACAACACTTGAGAGCAGTCTATCATTCTTGTTATTTGATTGTATAGGATGATGTTTTCCTTCTTCAAACTTTCCCCATGTCCTTATCAGGACCCACCCTTGATTGATATAGTTCTCTTCCCATGCACTCTATCTTTTCTTTCTCAAAATTGGCCCAAATATTTGTAGATCATTTCTCAGTAAATATATCTAAAAAGGTTTCTATTACTGACCTCTATTCCATTAAGCAATTTGATGATGAATCAAATATTGATTTTGTGGCTAGATGGAGAGGTCTCATCAACCAAATTTATTTCTCCTTACCCCAACCCAAATTTATTTAAATATTCTATCAAGTATGTGCCAAACATATTTCCCCCATTATTCAAGTTCAAACCTTCAAAAATTTTGATGAGGCATTCACCATGGCATGAAAAATTGAAAATTGAGCCATTGATTAAGGGAAATTGAAAGTGCAGAACAAGAATTCTAGTTTTAAATCCAATGACACTTCCTCCATCAAAAACACTAACTAATCCAACACTAAATCAAAATCATCCACAAACTCAATTATTATAAAAACTACCACCTCCAACTGTCAACCAACCACCTTGAACCAATTCTTCTAACCCTCCCTATCAACAAAAACAAAACCAAAACTGAACTCCTCCAAAATAATATACTCCCATTGGAGAATCTTATGCATCAATTTCGGATAAATTTCTAAAATCTAATCTCATCCAAATCACACCAATTAAACCACCCCAACAATTTGATGCTTCTCACCCTGTGTCAGGTTGGTATATAAAAAAGAACCATTGCGCCTTTCATCAAGTCATAAGAAATGACATTAATAAATGTAACACCTTCAAAAGTCTTATCAAAAATTTGATTGATGGTAAATAACTTGCATTTGATAATCCTAATGCACCTCCCAATCAGTCCCTTGACATTTTTGCAAGCCTTTTCCTAATCATGCTCCTTCTACCCAACACCATGATAACCAACCTAAATCATCTCACTCTCATGAGGCACATACAATCAATGTTATTAATAACAAACCCATTGCTAAAGAAACTATTACCTCAATCACCCAAATAAAATTGGTAATCTCACCACATGATCCTCTAGATATTAAAATATAGGAATTATCCACCCCTCTCTCTTCACTTGATGAGACCTTAGTTTTATCTACCTCTCCTTTGATGGAAACACCAAAGGAGATAACCCCTACTATAACCACCCCTTCTTCTTCTTCCATTCCACCTATGCAAGTGGTATAATTTCCCTTCATTTCTTTAGACACCCAAATAACAGAAGAAAATCTACTCATTCATTTTATTTAGGACACCATACCTACCTATCCTATCATTAAACCATCCATTTCCTCTTCAGAAACCATCCCACAAATATTACCTCATCTACCCAACCACCAATTTTGGAACCATCCATAAAAATTAAAGAAACCATTCCCTCTTCTCCACCTAAAGTTTTAAGTTTTAAAACTAATGACCAAGGAACTAAACCCATTTAGAAGCCCTTTTCTAGACTAGTCCAAAGTTTAGAGTTCACTTCCCAACCCAAATTCGATAGATCCACCTTTTGGCATCATCTTATACTCCCTTACCAAAATAAATTTGAATCCTCAACCTCCCTTGAATCCACCCTTAAACCCATTACCTCTTCACTAAATACCTCTTTTAAAACCATAAGTGAACCATCCCAACCACTTCCATCTAAAATTTCCAAATCACCTTATGCCTCTTTCACCAAACCAATCAAGAACTTAGGAATTCTTCCCATACCTAGTCACACTCACCCCTCTTTTAGGTTGGAATTAACCCCATCTAGTACACAAAATACAAATCCAATTAAACCAACTAAGAAGGTAGAGTTACCAAAACCTATACCTTGAACTAGACCCATACCACCTCCTTCCCACTTACCTTCCATATTAGGACCCCATCCTTCTATAATCCCAATTACCTATTCCTCCTCTAAGAAAACATTCCCCTTTTCTCCACCTACACCCATCAAACCCTCTAGTTATCCATAAATTTTAACTAACTTATCTACCTATACTTTTCCACTTATAGTTAAACCTTTATCATCTAAATATTTCATATCCAAATATTCAACCTCTAGACCAACCGTAACCAAGCAAACCCAACTAAAACTATTCCTCTAACTACGACTCCCATGGTAAAGCTTAAAACCAAGAAGGATCCCATCCCTAAGACTATAAACCCATCACCTCTAATTCATTTGAATGAATCCTAATAAACTATATTACATAGGTTTTTCCAAAATTCCTATTGGTAATTTGGCCTGTCAAGGCCAAATTCCAACCCCTGCAAATCAAAATTTTTAGAAACTGTCAATAGCCTCTACAAGCTAATCAAACTGATATTTTTAGTCTAAAAAGTCATTTTTTAGTCTTTAAAATTTAAAATCTATCTTAAAAGGTCATTAAATTATTAAAAATACCTGTAGTTATATTCAAAAATATAAATTTATCCTTATCCTAAAATTTCATGGCTTAAAAAGGTAATTTAATGCATTTTTAAAGCTAAAAAGACTTATTTTTGACCCACACATGCCAAAATTAACCTAAAAATCATGGAAAAGACTCATTTTAATTTATAATCATGAAATATATTCATGTAAGTTCATATCATGCATTATCATTGAGGTGGAATCTTGAATTATTTTTTAAAAGCTAAAAATAAGCTATTTTCTTCACTTTCAAGAAGAGAAGTACATATCAGTATGTATTTTTTTACATCATGGTTATGTAAAATCAATAAAATGTCATAAAAAATATTCATCATAATTTTTGTGTCATTTAGATGTAAAAAATGGCTAAAATGGTTTCATACAAGCACTCCTCCTAGTTTACACAGTGACCTACTTGTAGGTTTGATGATGGTACAGTCAGATGGAGAAAAGTAAAGATCTAAATTTTTGAGTGTAAAAACTAGAATTATAGTTATTTATCATGGATTATGTGGTTTTTTAATTGGATTTTCCATGCTCATATACCATTGGTTTTAATATAGGCTAATTTTTGCAACATTACAACTAGAAAAGCAATGAGTTTTGCTCAATTTCTCCTCACCTGGGAAGGGTTTCATGAAATTTTAAGTTGTTATATAATCTTGGAGAAATATATATATATATATATATATATATATATATATATATATATATCTTATTAATACATTTAATTTTCTAATATATAAAGGAAAAATAGTTAGTCAAATATGCAAATTAACATGCTTTCAAGAAGAGTGTAGGGTTGGAGGGAGAAAAAGATTTTTTTCAAGATTCAATTTTTAGAAATTTTTCATAATTTATTACATTTTTTAATATTTTTAATAAGTTTTCACAAATAAATTTTCCAAAAATATCCATTATTTGGAAAATCTTGGTGCTTCTAGCTTCCAAAAGGGCCTAGTTTGGCATGGTTTAAAGAAATTTTACATTTTTTAAAGTTTTTTTTATGGAAAACCAAGTTCAAATGGAACATTTAACTAATTTAAAATTAATTATATCTGTAAACCATCAATTAACCATGAAATAAACTCCAAACATATTCAAAAATACATTCAAGTATGCACATATTCCATGCAAAAGGGGGCATATTTTGAGAAAAATTGAGGTTTTTAGTATCTACAAGTGGAGTTTTTACTCAAATTTTTTTATGTATAATCATAATGAGCTGAGTAATCATAAATAAAAATTTAAATTCCATTGGAAATGTGTATGATATTTCTATTCTTACACATACCTAAGCCTCTCAAAACATAGTCAAGAAGAAAGCAAGCTTGAGCAAGATGAGGCCTCCAAGAGCAAGATTCAAGATTTTAATTGTTTCTAACCATTGTGTGATTTTTTCAGGTATATAATGGTGTTTAAAAATATTTAAAAATATATAAATAATCATCTCTTTCTATTTTTAATATTCTAAGAAGTTTTTAAGTTACAGAAGTTAGCTTAACAGGCCATATTTTCAATCAAATAAATGAATTTTGATGTTAAAATATTTATCTTAGAGTTAAAATGGATTTTAAAAAGTTACATATATATTTTTTATGTGTAAATATCATTATTAACTCAGTCCATAAGTTTCACTTCTTGTAAGTTGAGTTCAAGTAGAAGTTGACTAGTCTTTGAGTCCATATCTCTTTAGTTGACTAGTTTGACTAGTTTTATGCATCTCCCATGATTTTCATGCAAGATAAAGACATTAAATAAATTAAAATAAAAATTAAGATGGATTTATATTATAATTTATGGCATTATTTTCATGCAAGGAAGGTTGACAAGTCAACATTGGCACACCACCTCCAATTTTATGCCAAAAGTAAAGCCCATGCAAATTTTTGAAGACTTGAAGAATTGAAGACTTTGTTTAATTTTATAAAATGAATTTATTATTGAGGAATGGAATGTATTTTAATTCATGATGAATTGATTTGACATCAATATGGGTCCACCACTTTTATAACTCCAAAAAGAAGGTTTCTTGCAAGATAAAAAAGGAGATATTTAAAGAATATTGTAATTAATTTGAACTCAAAAATTGACTAGAGTTCACATCTAGTTAATCTCCTCTTCTTTTTTCAACTCCAATCTTAGATATTTATTCTATTTTATATATATGTAGGCTTTTTAGCCATTTTTTGGGGGGATCCCTCTTTTGGAAAGACTAGACTCTACCAAATTTTGAGTTTTGTAGCCTTTTTAGAGAAATAAAAGATTTTTTCAAATTTTCATTACTCTAGTATAGTGTGTTAATATTAGTTTGATTTGCATGTGTGGTAGAAATATCTCCCTTATCAAGTCTTGATGTCACCTAGCTATTGGTATGATATTAAGTAGGTCATTTTTAGTGTTTAATGTTATTTGTTTATGTTAATAGTGGATAAATATAGGTTGGTTAGTGCCTTGAATTAGGCATATTTCACTATTTCCCTCGAGATTATATTAACTTAATAAAACATATTCAAGAAATAATGATGCATAGGATTCAATTAGAGTTGTAGATTCAATCTTTGCTTGTCTAATTAGTGTTTTAGAAGCTCAATTTGAGTGGATGAACTAGCAATACAAGTGTATCACCAATAGTAGAGTAGGATTTCTCTTTCAATTTCCTTCTCTCCCATTTCATCCTAACAGTCAATAGTTTAGTAAGAAGTGCAGACTGATACATTAGAGAAGCTAGCCTCACCAAAATCTAGAGTTATGATCTGAGTTTAGGTGTCCCACATCTTATATCATTCTAATGTTAGTCTAGGTGTGAAGGTTTTAGAGCCAAATCTATCAAGCCTTTCAGCAGGGTACTATTTGGATCACTAATAATTTTGGCATGCATGGTGGGACTTGAGTTCAACTATTGGAATACAATTTTCTAATAATTTCATCTTTTAATCCAATATCAATACTCCTTTGGTCCAAATCTCAAGGTAAAAGGCATATTCTTGTTCTTGAATTTAATTATTTTCATGTATCTTCTTATATGCTATGAAAGCCTATAGAGTAGGTTATGGTCATTCTTCCCAGTATCAACAACCCTATATACCATCACAGTATGATCCATATGCATCTCATCCTCATCCAAATGATCCACACCCATTCCAAGATTAGCCACCCTTTGAAAACTCTCTAAATTTTCATGATGAGTTGGAGGAAATTGTAATGAAATTACTTAGATATTCATAGATAATGATTTTATATTATGTAAAATAAGAAAATATGAGAGATTACATAATGATAATTGACAGAAGAATATTGGATAATATAACAAAGCCACTTTGAGGGAGAAACCTCTACAATAATGCACTAATAGAATAATACTTCACATGATGATTAAAGACTAACCACTACCTCCTATATATAGTCTACTTAACAAAGCTTATTCCATAGGCCGACCTATCTAAGAACATAGAGAAATGTAACAAGTAAATAAAATAGGTATGTAAGCCACAAGTTGACCACACATATCCCTAGACACACCAATTGTTAAGGGCATAATAAGCCCTTACCCTTCAAAACAACATTATCCTCAACATTGTGGCCACTCTAGATGCTACTACACAAATGCCTCATCCTCCCAAGTGCAATATTCACAAGACATATTCTTTCATTTGATCAGGTATTATCCAGAACATAGTTACTTGGTGCATTATTGAAGGATCACCTCAGGATCAAGAATAACTCTACCTTCCTCATCTAATTCTAGTAATTTTTTTTTGCATGATAACTTTGTGTCTAATGAATTTATTCAGGCATGATACATGAAATACTAGATGTATGCAAGTGGATGAAGGAAAATCTAATTTATAGACCACACTGCAAATTTTTTGCAAGATCTGATAAGGCCCATAATACTTAGGGGACATCTTGTTATCCTTTTTTTATTGCTTCAATGACATATATTTGTATGGCCATAATCAAATAAAGACCCAATCACCAATGCCAAAATTTCTCATGCAATTCTAGGCCATAGCTAAATTTTAATGCAAAATTGCAAGGACCTCCTATTGATGGTGAATATGTTCTTCAACTGCATGAAACTTGGGATGGACCTTCAAGGTTGAAGTGATGGATGGAGGGTGATATCCATATAGTTCCATAAAATGATACATTTTATAAGAACTATGAATATAAGTATTATACCACCATTCAGTAAGTGGTAGCCAATGAACCCATTTATCTTGTTTATCAAAAACAAAATAATGGAGATATCCTTCTAGACATTTGTTGACTACCTCAGTTTGTCCATCAGATCGAGGATGATAGGATGAACTATGATCCAATTGAATGCCTAAACATGTAAATAACTCAGTCCAAAAATTATTAGTAAAAATGAGATCTCTATCACTAATAATGATCTTAAGGGTCCCATGCAGTTTTTAAACTATATTGAGAAAAGTAAAATCTACTATACTAGCAAAAAATGGTTGGGATAATGAAAAAAATGACCATACTGAGATGATCTAAAATAACCATGATAACATTTTGACCATAATATCATGGTAACCCTATAATGAAATCCATAGATACTCCTTCCCAATGCTAGCTAGGGATAGATAAAGGCTATAAAAGGCCTGGAGTTTTGATGGTTTTGTCTTTATTTTATTGACAGATCATACATTCAACCACAAATTTTTGGACATCCCCCTTGAGACCTTCCCAAAAAAATCCTGCTTGATCCTGTGATAGGTTTTCAAAAATCTTGAATGACCCCCAATTGGAGTTATATGAAGTTCTTGAAGGATTTTTTATTTAAGAAGAGAATTCTTACATAGGTGCAATCTATTTTTGTACCATAATGCATTACCTTTCCATGTGAATTTTTCAAATCCATCTAAACCTTACTAAATATTTTGAATCAAATCATGAGAAGTACTATCATGTTCCCATTCTGATCGTGCTTTCTCTAGTCGATATACTTATAAAATGGTTATGGCACATAACAATGCCTTAATTGATTCATCTTTTTTGGATAGTGCATCTACCACCACATTGTCCTTGCCTTTTTTGTAGATTATTTCAAAATCATAGCCTAGCATCTTAGTTACCCATTTATGTTTTTCTTTAGATGACAACCTTTGTTCTAAAAAATATTTAAGACTATCATGATCAATTTTTACCTAAAAGTGATGACCCATCAAATAAGGTCTCCATTATTTGACTACATGCAAAATGGCCATCATTTCCTTCTCACGGATGGGTTTGTGGTAATTTTTACCCTTGAATTGATGACTTTCAAATGCCAGTGGTCTACCTTATTGCATGAGTACATCACCCATACCATACCCAGATGCATCACATTCAACCATAAAAGTCTTAGAAAAATCAAGAGTGGCTAATACTAGAGTAGTGCACATAACCAATTTCAATTGTTCAAATGCTCAGGTAGCTACATAAATCTACTAAAAGGATTATTTATTTAACAAAGAGGTAAGTGGGGCTGCAATACTATCATAATTTTGTATAAATCTATGATAGTAACTAGTAAGCCCCAAAAATCCTTGAAGTTGCTTGTCTTACGAATTGGCTAGTCCACCATTTCTTAGATTCTTTTAGGATCCAATTTCACTCCATAAGACACCAAATGACCCAAATATTCAACCTCACCAGCCCTAAAAATACATTTGGAAGGTTTGGCATACAATTGATTTTGCTCCAAAATGGAGAGTACCTATTTCACATGTTACAAATGGTCTGCCCAATTTTTATTATAAATGAGGATATCATTAAAGAATACTAGAATAAATTTCCTCAAAAATGGATTAAAAATAGTATTCATCAAACTCTGAAAAGTAGATGGTGTATTTTTTAGGCTAAAAGGCATAACCAAAAACTCATAATGGCCCTAATGAGTCCTGAAAGCAATTTTGGGTATGTCTTCATCACGGATCTTGAATTGATGATGCCTAGAACACAAATCTAAATTGGTAAATTAAATATCACCATTCAATTCATCCAAGTAAATCATCAATGATAGGAATTGGAAACTTATCTTTGATAATGTACTTATTGAGTTTTCTGTAGTCAGGGCACATCCTCTAAGTGTCATCTTCCTTTCTCACCATGACAACTGGTGAAGAGTATTTGCTTTGGCTATGGTGAATGATTCCTACATCCAACATTTCTTGTACCATATTTTTAGTTTCAATTTTTTGGGCATATGGATAACTGTATGGCCTAATATTGGGTGGTGTACTACCTAGAATAAGTGTGATATCATGATCATACATGCAGTTAGGTGGAAGTCCATTTGACATGTATCCAAAAATAACACAATGAGCATCAATTATTTGTTATAGATCTATAGGTGGAGATGGTTGAGTTGGCTCTACATCCATAGAAAAAAGTGAGCTATAATCCCTCAACACCCTTATAGAGAATCTTTATCATTTAATGGGAGATAATAAGTAGGGGAGATTTAGCCTTTAATCCTCTTAGCTCAAATGTCCTTTCTTCAGAATGAAAATACATGAATAATTATTGAAAATTAATCTCAATAGTGCCCAAAGTGGTGAGCCACTAGACTCCCAGAATAATATTAGCTCCACCCATCAGAATAGCAAACATAGGAGAATCCAATAATTAGTACCACCATCTACAATCATAACCTAAAATTTGGGAGCTAAATAAATGAAATAGTTCAAACAAGTACTTAACTTACTATGGATGAAGTTGTGTGTGCTCCAAAAATCAATCAAGATAGTGACCTTCTATTTCTTAAGGAAACCCATCACCTTAAAATTTTGGGAAGTACTAATACCTGATAGGGTGTGGCATGAAATAGAAGGTTGAGAGTCTTCAGATTCCTCCTTAGGAACTTCTACCTCTGCATCATCTTTGTCATCATTGGTACCTTCAATGTAAAATAACTTCTTTTTAGCATAATGATGGTATTTTCTCCATTTTTTTGTCAAAACCATAGCACAACCCTTTGGCTCACTTCTCCTTAATTTGTCATTGTGTTAATCTAGTGGGTTGTGGAAATGATGGTGCTAAAAGGTTATGATCATGACCAGTAGTGAAAGTTTTCATTTTGACCATCTCTTTTTATTTTATCACATTTGCCTTAGGGATAGATTTAGATACAGATGTTGGGCTAAACATTCAAACCTCATATTAGATGTTATATTTGAGTCCACCCAAAAATAGATCCATCAAATTTCTCTCAGTGATATTTTCCACCCATAAAGAGAGATTCTAAAATTACTGAATATAATCCTTCATAGGTCCTATTTGTTGTAGCTTGGCTAATTGACTGAAATATTTCTTAGAGACATTATTATGATAATGAAATTTCAACTCCTCAGTAAAAATAGTCCATGTAACAGGAGCACCATTTTTTTATTTTAAGCACATAACTAGTGATACCAAATGAATTGCTCAAGTTCCATATATAGGGATACCACTATCACCATCTAAGAACAAGGGGTTTGATGTAGCTCAAATAAATTCTCAATTTGATTAATCCAAGTGAGAGGATCCTTACCATTGAACTTACATATGTCCACTTTTGGTAACATCAGTTTCATACTAGTATGGAATTTGTTGAGAAGAGGATTTGAATGCTGAAGTGGAGGATTGTTAGGCTAAAACTAAGATGTGAGGGCAGCCAATTACATAGTGATATATTTTAATTCACTATGAACTCCATTAATCTATCTGTCCATCCCTAAAACATCAGCTTGGACTGCAACAAAGTCATCATGCCTCACCAATTTTTTTATGTCCTTTTGAATTTGAGAAATCACTAAATCTAAAGTTTTAGATTCCATGTCATCAGTAGGAGTCTTAAGATTTTTTGGTGCCCATTTTCTTCCCCAAGTTGAAGGACCTACCATAAAAAAACCCTAGGAGGGTTTTAACCCCCCCAAAAAAGTGTACCAAGAAATGGTACCATTGTAATCACCTTGTCAAGATGAATCCAATGATTACCTTTGTGTACTAGAGTAAAATTTTTGGTACCAAAAAAGTGTACCGATAGAATATACCATTACGATCATCTCACTGAGATGAATCTAATGACTAAAAGTGTGCAAGGGGAAAAAAAATTATACAAACTTTTTCTTTTTTTTAAATATTTTTTAAAAAAAAGTGTTTCGAGCAATACTGCACTGACAAAAAAAATTAATTATTCCTAGATTGCAAGTTATGTTTTTTCACTTTCACTGCTCCCAGAAGCTATGCCTCACCAGATCTAAAAAAAATTCCACATGAAACTTGCCCAAATCAAAGCTCTGATTACACTTGTAATGAAATTACTTAGATATTTGCATAGAATGATTTTATATTATGGAGACTAAGAAAATATGAGAGATTACACAGTGATAATTGACAATAGAACATAATACTAGATAATATAACAATTCCATTTCAAGGGGAAAACCTCCATAATAATGCACTAATAGTAGAATACTTCACATGATGATTAAAGACTAACCACAAATTCCTATATATAGTCTACTTATCCAAGGTTATTTCATATGCTGACCTATCTAAGAACATAGAGAAATGTAATAAGTAAATAAAAGAGGTATGTAAGCCACAAGTTAGCCACACATATCCCTGGACACACCAATGGTTAAGATCATAATATAAATGAAGAGGGTAATCTAATCAAACAAGACGTTTTAGATAGGTAATCTCAATCTCAAATATCAATACCTCTTGATGCCCCATATCAATAGCCATGGATTTCAAGTCCATCTTAACAAAAAAATATCCCAATCATGCCTCAAGATGCAATACTTTCAATTCCAAAGTCTCGTAAACCTAATTTTCCAACTTGGAATCAAATACAACAACCAAGCATAAGCCAAAATGATAAAATCAACCCCAAAGTCATTGTTGACATTCAACCTTCATATCTTCCTCCTCAGAATCCTAAATCCTTTTCTTCATGGAAATTCATTCAATAAAAGTGAAAAAATATGAGGTAAAGGTGATCCAAGAAGAGTAGCCTCATGAGCAAAACTAGGTATCTATGGTTACTTGTGTAGACCTTTTACATCTTATTGAATAATTTCAAGGATCTACCATGCCACTCTTGGAGCAAGAACCTCTCCTTTGTGAGTGAAATGATGAAGATGTATCCAAAGAGATAGAAAATGAAGATGACTTGAGTGATCAAGAAGAAATTATTATTGGGATACCACTTGGTAAGGATAACATGATTCAGGATTTCATGATGTCAAAGAAGAGGAGTTACAAGAGGTTTCTCAAGATATTGTAGTAGATGAGATAGATTATGAAAAAATATTTCTTTAAAATGCATCCATGAAGAACACTCACATAGATCCATTGTTGAGATGGAGAATATTCTTGAAGAAGATGATCATTGGAAACAATTATAACATGATTTCTTGAATGAAATTGAAGAACTTAAGATGGCAAATTTTGGTGATGAGATAAAGTAATATTCATATAAGGATTCCACAAATGCTTTGGAGATTCAAGAAGGCAATGTTATTTTAGAGATCCCAAAGCAAGATGAGTTGGAGACTGAGTGGATAGATGAGATTCCATTCTCTATAAAAGATGAAGATGAAGCAAGTGTAGTAGATCAAGAACCTTCATATGAATCCATAAAAAAGGTAGAAATATGTGATAAACATGTTTGAAATAGTAATAATACTAATGAATTTCATGTCTTTTCAATTTATCATGATGAATAGACCTTTTGGGATGACTTGGAGAGTTTTTGTGCAAATTTTGATAGTCCATCTCTACCCCAAGTGGAGATTGATGAATGTCTTGTAAAGAGTATTATTATAATTGTTCATCAAGAAGAAATTAATGAAATATTTCAACCATGTTTAAATCTATACCAAGAGGCTAAAGATATCAATGAGCCACTACTTCAAATCGATCATAATGAAGATACCAATCCAAGCATACCAGTTGATTTGCCAATTCAAGAATTGGATGAGAATGAGATAAATCATGACCAGCCTATGAATGAGGTAGAGATAACATTCTTAATGTAATAAAAGAGAATATGTAAGGAAGATGATTAGGTCTTGGATCCATATCTTCAATCTATGTACCTGAGAATGGAGATTGAAACACCAACTACATCATTTAGAAGACATGAACATATAAGTTCTCCTATCTACAATAAGATACCATTAAGAGATGATAAATACATTTCAAGGATCCATGGTGTATCAAATAAATTTTTATTTGATCCTAGAGGAAAGCATCTTAATTCAAGTTAGTTGTTCTAGGTTTAATTTATGTTAATAAGTGAGTAGCACAAGAAACAATCTACTTCCCTTTCATTATTTTCTTAATTTTCCTTAGTTTAGTTGTCTTTGCTTTTTAGATTAGTTGTGTTTCTCTTCATTCTTGTTGTGCTAGTCAAAAAAGGTATCACAAAGCCCAAAAGAGTCTGTTTACCACTGTCATACGAAAAGTAGTGAGTTCTTTTGACTAGTAAGCTGGTCAATCCCAATGAGTTGCCAAAAATGTTGGTAATTTGACCTGTCAAGGCCAAATTCCAACCCCTACAATTCAAAATTTTCAAAAACCATCAATAGCCTCTGTAAGCTAATCAAACCAATATTTTTAGTCTAAAAAATATTTTTTTGATCTTTAAATGTCAAATTTATCTTAAAAGGTTATTCAATTATTCCAAATACCTTTAGTTATATTCAAAAATATAACTTTATCCTTTTCATAAAATTTGATGGCTTAAAAAGGTAATTTAATGCATTTTTTAAGATAAAAAGACTTATTTTGGATACACACATGCCAAAATTAACCTCAAAAGTGTGTAAAAGTTTAATTTCAATGTATAAGAATGAAATATATTCATATAAATAAATATCATGCATTATCTCTAAGGTGGATTCTTGAATTCTTTTTAAAAAGCTAAAAATAAGTTATTTTCTTCACTTTCAAGAAGAGAAGTACATATCAGTATGTATTTTTTTACATCATGGGTAGGAAAAATAAAGATAAGGTCATTAAAAATATTTATAATAAGTTTCATGGCATTTGGATGTAGTAAATGTCCAAAATCATTTAATACAGGTACTCCTCCTAGTTTGCACATAGTGACCTGCTTGTAGGTTTGATGATGGTACAGTCAGATGGAGAAGGGTACAGATCTAAAATTTTGGGTGTAAAAACTAGACTCAAAGGATTTATCATGGATTATTTAATTTTTTAATTGTATTTTCCATACTCATGTACCATCAGGTTCAAGATAGGCTAATTTTTATAACATTACAACCAAAAAGGCAATGGGTTTTTCTCAATTTGTCCTCACCTAGGAAGGGTTTCATGAAATTTCAAGTCATTACAGAATATTTGGAAATTAATATATTTATACATGTAATCCTATAGATATTATTCATAAATTTAATTGACTAATAGATCAAGGAAATATAGTTAGTCAAATATACTAATTAACATGCTTTTAAGAAGAATGTAGGGTTGGAGAGAGAAAAAGATTTTTTCAATATTCAATTTTTGGATATTTTTCATCATTTCCTCAAATTTTTCATGTTTTAAATCAGTTTTCCCAAATAATTTTTAAAAAAATATCCATTATTTGGTAAATCTTGGTGCTTACAACCTTCAAAAAGGGCCTAGTTTGACATGGTTTAAGGAAATTTTATATTTTTTAAGGTTTTTTGTGGAAAACTAGGTTTAAATGGACCATTGATATAATTGAATATTAATTTTATCTAGAAAACATCCATTACCCATGAAATAAACTCCAAAAATATGCAAAAATACATTCAAGTATGCAAAGATTTCATGCAAAAGGGGGCATATTTTGGGAAATTTGAGGTTTCTAGCATCTACAAGTGGAGTTTTGACTCCAAATTTGGTTTCTAACATCATTATGATTTGAGTAATCATAAATAAAAATTTAAATTCCATTTAAAAAGTGGATGTTCCTTCTATTTTTCCATAGACCTAAGCCTCTCGAAACATAGTCAAGAAGAAAGCAAGCTTGAGCAAGATGAGGCCTCCATGAGCAAGATTCAAGATTTTGGTTATTTGTAAATATTTTTTGAATTTTTAAGGTACATAATGGTGTTTTAAAATATTTAAAAATGGATAAATAACCATCTCTTTCTATTTTTAAGATTCCAAGAAGTTTTTAAGTGAAAGAAGTTAGCTTAACAAACCATCTTAAAAATCAAATAAATGAATTTTGATGTTAAAATATTTATCTTAGAGTTAAAATGGAGTTTACCACATTTCATATATTTTTTTTTATGTTTAAATATAATTATTAACTCAATGCACAAGTTACACTTCATGCAAGTTGAGTTCAAGTGGAAGTTGACTAGTCTTTGAGTCCACATCTCTTCAGTTGACTAGTTTGTCTAGTTTCATGCATCGCACATGATTTGTATGAAAGATAAGGACATTAAAGGACTTAAAATAACTTTAAATATGGATTTATGTTATAATTTATGGTTTTATTTTCATGTAATGAAGGTTTACACCTCAACATGGGCCCACCACCTCCAATTATATGCCAAAAGTAAAGGTCATGCAAATTTTTGAAGAGTTGAAGAATTGAAGACTTTGTTTAATACTATAAAATGAATTTATTATTGAGTAATGGCATAGATTTTAATGCATGATGACTTGAGTTGACATCAAGATGGGCCCATCACTTTTTCAACTATAAAAATAAGGTTTCTTGTAAGATAAAGAAAGGAGATATTTAAAGAATATAGTAATTAATTTGAACTCAAAAATTGACTAGAGTTCACATCTAGTTAATATCCTATTATTTTTTCAAATACAATCTTGGATATTGATTCTATTTTTTATATATGTAGGTTTTTTATCCATTTTTTTGGGGGATCCCTCTTTTGGCAAGACCAAACTCTACCAAAATTTGATTTTTGTAACCTTTTCAGATAAATAAAAGATTGTTTCATATTTCCATTACTCTAGTATGTGTGTTAATATTAGTTTGATTTGCATATGGTATAAATATCTCCCTTTCCAAGTATTGATGTCACCTAGCTATTGCTATGATATTATGTAGGTCATGTTTAGTGTTTAATGTCATTTGTTTAAGCTAACACTCGATAAACATTGGCTGATTAATGCCTTGAGTTAGGCCTATTTCACCATGTCCCTCAAGCTTATATTAACTGATAAAACTTCTTCATGAAATAATGATGCATAGGATTCAATTGGAGTTTTAGATTCAATTTTTTAATGTCTAATTAGTTTTTTGAAGCTTAAATTGAGTGGATGAACTAGTCATATAGGTGTATCACCAACAGTAGAGTAGGATTTCCCTTTCAATTTCATTCTCTCTCTTTTCATCCCAATAGTCAATAGCTTAGAAAACATTGAAAAGTGATACATCAGAGGATCTAGCCTCACCAAAATCTATAGGTCTGATCTAAATTCATGTGTCCCACATCTTAGATCATTCCAATGTTAGTCAAGGTGTAAATGTTTCAAAGCAAAATCTATCAAGCCTTCAAGCAGGGTGCTATTTGGATCACTAACAATTTTGACACACCCAGTGGGACTTGAGTTTAGCTATTAGAATACAATTTTACAAAAATTTCATCTTTAAATCCAATTTCAGTACTCCTTTGGTTGAAATCTCAAGGTAAAAGTCATATTCTTATTAATAAATTCAATTATTTTCATGTATCTTCTTATAGGCTATGGAAGCCTATAGAGCAAATTATGGTCATTCTTCCCAGTATCAAAAACCCTCTATACCATCATAGTAAGATCCATATGCATCTCATTCTCATCCAAATTATCCATACCCATTCCAAGATTAGCCACCATTCAAAAACTCTCTAAATTTTCATGATGATTTAGAGGAAATGAAGAGGGTAAGAAAAATGATTATTGAAGGGATATTAGCCTACAAACAAGAGTTATTAGATAAGCAATCTCAATCTCAAAAAATAATACCTCTTACTACCCCATATCAATATCCATGGATTCCAAGTCCATCTTAGCAATAAAATATCCTAATCATGCCTCAAGTTGTAATACTTTCAATTCTAGAGTCTCTTAAACCCAATTTTCTAAATTTGAATCAAATACAACCAAGCATAAGCCAAAATGATAAAATCAACCCCAAAGTCATTGTTGACATTCAACCTTCATCCCTTCCTCCTCATAAGCCTAAATCCTTTCCTTCATAGAAATCCATTAAAGAAAAAGTGCAGAAAGATGAGGTCAAGATGATCCAAGAAGAGCAACATCATGAGTAAAATTAGGTATCTACAATTACTTATATAGACCTTTTGCATCTTATTAAATACTTTTAGGGATCTACCATGATACTCTTGGAGAAAAAACCTCTCCTTTGCAAGGAAAATGATGAATATGTAGCCAAATAGATATAAAATGAAGGTGACTTGAGTGATCAAGAAGAAATTATTATTGGGACACCACTTGGTAAGGACAAACATGATTCATTATTTTATGATGCCAAAGAAGAGGAGTTTTAAGATGTTTCTCAAGAGCTTGTAGTAGTTGAGATAGATAGAGTATGAAAAAATATTTCTTTATAAGGAAGCCATGAAGAATATGATCATTAGCAGCTATTATACCATGATTTCTTGAATGAAATTGAAGAGCTTAAGATGGTATACTTTGATGATGAGATAGAGAAACATTCATCTAAGATTCCATAAATGTTTTGGAGCTTCAAGAAGGAAATATTATTTCAAATATCCCAAATCAAAATGAGTTGGATCTTGATTTGATGGATGAGATGTTATTCTCTATAAAAGATGAAGATGAAGCAAGTGCACCAGATCAAGAAATTTCATATGACTCCATCCAAAAGATATAAATATATGATCAACATGTTTCAAATATTAATAATACTAATTAATTTCATGTCCTTTTAATTTATCATGATGAAGAAGCCTTCTAGGATGACTTGGAGAGTTTTTGTGCAAAGTTTGATAGGCCATCACTACCCCAAGTGGAGATTGATGAATGTCTTGTAAAGAGTATTTTTATAGTTGTTAATCAATAAGAAATTAATTAAATATTTCAGCCATGTTTAAATCCATACCAAGAGTTTAAATATCTCAATGATACACTACTTCAAATGGATCATAATGAAGATACCAATCCAAGCATACCAGTTGATTTGCTAACTCAATCATTGGATGAGAATGAGACAAATCATGACCAGCCTATGAATGAGGTAGATATAACATTCTTAATGCAATAAAGGAGAATATAAAAGTAATATTATTGGGTCTTAGATCCATATCTTCAATCCATGTACCTCAGAATGGAGATTGAAACACTAACTGCATCATCTAGAAGACATGAACATATAAGTTCTCATATCTATAAGAAGATGCCATTAAGAGATGACAAATACATATCAAGGATCCATGGTGTATTAAATAACTTTCCATTTGATCTTAGAGGAAAGAATCATACTTTAGGTTAGTTGTTTTAGTTTTAATTTATGTTAATAAGAGAGTAGCACAAGCAGAAATGTTTTTCCCTTTCATTGTTTTCTTATTTTTCCTTAGTTTAGTAGTCTTTGCTTTTTATATTAGTTGTGTTTCCCTTCAATCTTGTTGTGTAGTCAAAAAAGGTATTACAAATCCCAAAAGAGTATATTTGTCATTGTCATATGAAAACCAGTGAGTTATTTTGACTAGAAATCTAGTTAACCCCATTGAGTGGCCAAAAATGTTGGTAATTTGGCTTGTCAAGGCCAAATTCCAACCCCCACAATTCAAATTTTTTAGAAACTGTCAATAGCCTCTGTAAGCTAATCAAACCAATATTTTTATTCTAAAAAGTAATTGTTTGGTCTTTAAAATGTAAAATTTATCTTAAAATTTCATTAAATTATTCCAAATACCTTTAGTTATATTTATAAATATAACTTTATCCTTATCTTAAAATTCCATGGCTTAAAAAGGTAATTTAATGCATTTTTAAAGCTAAAAAGACTTATTTTGGACCCACACATACCAAAATTAACCTCCAAAGTGTCAAAAAGTTTGATTTTAATGTTTAATAATTAAATATATTCATGTAAATCCACATCATGCACTATCTTTGATGTGGGATCTTGAATTCTTTTTAAAAAGCTAAAAATAAGCTATTTTCTTCACTTTCAAGAAGAGAAGTACAGATCAATATACATTTTTTTACATCAGGGGTAGGAAAAATAAATAAAATGTCATTAAAATTATTCATCATAAGTTTTATGGCATTTGTATGTAGAAAATGGCTAAAACTATTTCATACAGGCACTCCTCCTAGTTTGCACATAAAGACTTGCTTGTAGGTTTGATGATGGTACGGTCAGATGGAGAAGGGAAAAATCTGAATTTTTGGGTGTAAAAAATAGAATAAGAGGGATTTATCATGGATTATTTGGTTTTTTAATTGGAATTTTCATGCTCATGTACCATCAGGTTTAAGATAGGATAATTTTTACAGCATTACAACCAAAAAAGCAACAGGATTTTCTCAATTTATCCTCACCTAGGAAGGGTTTCATGAAATTTTAAGTTGTTAAAAAATATTGGGTAATTAATATATATATATATATATATATATATATATATATATATATATATATATATATATATATATATATATATATATATATATATATATATATATATATATATATATATAATCATTTATATATTATTCATACATTTAACTATATAATATAGCAAGGAAATACAGTCAGTTAAATATGCTAATTAACATGCTTTCAAGAAGAGTGTAGGGTTAGAGAGAGAAAAATATTTTTTCAAGATTCAATTTTTGGATATTTTTCATAATTTACTTAATATTTTCATGTTAAAAATAATTTTACCCAAATAATTTTTTCAAAAATATCCATTAGTTGGCAAATCTTGGTGCTTCCAAGCTTTTAAAAGGGCCTAGTTTAGCATGGTTTAAGGAAATTTTGTATTTGTTAAGGTTGTTTATGGAAAACCAGGTTTAAATAGACCATTTAAATAATTTAATATTAATTTTATATATAAAACATCCATTACCCATTAAATAAACTCTAAAAATATGAAAAAATACATTCAAGTATACACAAATTCCATGCAAAAGGGGGTATTTTTTGAGGAAATTTAAGGTTTTTGGCATCTACATGGGAAGTTATGACTCCAAATTTTGTGTGTATAATAATTATGAGTTGATTAATCATAAATAAATATTTCAATTCCATTGTAAAATTGGATGTTCTTGCTATTTTTACACAAACTTTAGCCTCTCAAAACACAGTCAAGAAGAAAGCAAGCTTAAGCAAGATGAGGCCTCCAAGAGAAAGATTCAATATTTTGGTTGTTTCTAAAAATTGTATTATTTTTATAGGTATATAATTGTGTTTTAAAATATGTAAAAATAAATAAATAACCATCTCTTTCTATTTTTAATATTCTAATAATTTTTTAAGTGACAAAAGTTGGCTTAATATACCATATTATCAATCAAATAAATGAATTTTGATGTTAAAATATTTATATTAGAGTTAAAATGTATTTTACCACATTCCATATCTATTTTTTATTTTTAAATATCATTATTAACTCAATCCAAAATTTCCACTTCATGCAAGTTGAGTTCAAGTGGAAGTTGATTAGTCTTTGAGTCCACATCTCTTCAGCTGACTAGTTTGACTAGTTTCATGCATCTCCCATGCTTTTCATGAAAGATAATGACATTAAATAACTTAAAATCACTTTAAATATGGAGTTATATTCTAATTTATTTCATTATTTTCATGCAAGGAATGTTGACAAGTCAACATGGGCCCAACACCTCCAATTCTATGCCAAAAGTAAAGGTCATGCAAATATTTGAAGACTTGAAGAATTGAAGACTTTGTTTAATATTCTAAAATGAATTTATTATTAAGGAATGACATGGATTTCCATTCATGATGAATTGAGTTGACATTAAGATGGGGCCACCACTTTTCCAACTCCAAAAATATGGTTTCTTGTAAGATAAAGAAATGAGATATTTAAAGAATATTGTAATTAATTTCAACTCAAAAAATTGACTAGAGTTCACATACAGTTAATCTCCTCTTATTTTTTCAAATACAATCTTGGATATTGATTATATTATATATATATATGTAGTATGTTTAGCTAGTTTTTTGGGGGATCCCTCTTTTGACAAGACTAGACTCTACCAAAATTTGAGTTTTGTAACCTTTTCAAAGAAATAAAAGATTGTTTCAGATTTCCATTACTCTTGTATAGTGTGTTAATATCAGTTTGATTTGCATATATGGTAGAAATATCTCCCTTTTCAAGTCTTCATGTCACCTAGCTATTAATATTATATTATATAGGTTGTGTTTAGTGTTTAATGTCATTTATTTAAGCTGACAGTGGATAAACATTGGCTGGTTAGTGCCTTGAATCAGGGCTATTTCATCATTTCCCTCAAGCTTATATTAATTGATAAAACCTCTTCATAAAATACTAATATATAGGATTCAATTGGAGTTATATATTCAATCTTTTCTTGTCTAATTAGTGTTTTAGAAGCTTAATTTGATTGGATGAACTAGTAATACATGTGTATCACCAACAGCAGAGTAGGATTTCCCTTTTAATTTTCTTCTCTCCCTTTTCATCCCAACAGTCAATAGTTTAGTAAGCAGTACAGAGTGATACATCAAAGGAGCTATCCTCACCAAAATATAGAGTTCTAATCTAAGTTTAGATGTCCCACATCTTAGATCATTTCAATGTTATTCCAAGTGTGAAGGTTTTAGAGCCAATTCTATCAAGCCTTCAAGTAGGGTGATATTTGGATCACTAACATTTCCTCCATTAGCTTACCACCTATCAAACCATTCTACCCTTACAATACCAAACCCTCTTGGTTTAATGATAACTTTATCTATGCATACCACAGGGCACTAAGACATGACATATAGAACTATAAATCTCTCCAAGCACTCATTCATAGCCTATGTGATGAGGATGATCTATTTTTAGATGAACCCTTATTACCCCCATTACCAATATTAACATCAACCCAATATACCCAACCTTTACCTACTCTCCCACTCCTACCTAAGGATGAGAGGGAGGAACTAAAGCAACCACCAAACCTAGAAAACCCCCTTATCCACACTAATCATGTAGTTACATGATACCAAGCCCAATAGAAAGATAAGGGAAAAGCCAAGGTATCCATTCTATGGACTTACCCTTCCACCCCTCAACCTTCTAACCAAAACCGCACACCTACACCTTCACCTATGCCACCACCAAAGCCCAAAGTATCCATTTTTGGACCCTCTACCTCTAACCCATTTGAATCCATCTAGTGTATCATGTTGAAACAAATTCACCAAACACTAGTGAAAATGAGCCTTTATGAACTAGTTAACACCTCACCCCACCATCACTAGGCAGTGATCAAGGATTTGCAATCTATAAAGGTTCAACCAAATAATCCTTAACCTCTTACACCCTTTTTTGGAACCCTCAAACTCTCTACCCTCATCACCTTTTAGGGTTTTAAAATACCTCCCACTCATCTTGAGGATTCTAATCCTCCCCTCTTCATCACAACATACATCAATCAAACCCACATCAAAATGGTGATGATTGATGGAGGAGATAGCATCAACATTATATCCTTGCATGCATATGACCAAATTAAACTACCCAAAAATATCATGTCAAAAAGTATAATGGTCCTTCACTCCTTTAATGATACCATGGCCACCATCTTAGAGACTATTGTTCTCCACATTTACTTGGAGACTCACACCATTCCTAAACTATTTTATGTTATAGAGGGTGAGTTCAAATATAATGTGTTACTCAAACACCCTCGGATCCATGCTATGAGTTACATCCCTTCCACCTTACATTGATCTATCAAATTAGAGCACAAGGGATAATTTGTTACCAAATTTGATCCTAGTCCCTTTGCCTCCTTCAATATGACATACCAGCCTAATGGCATTATTATTCTTCCATCTATATCACAACCAACTTCTAAAAATACCACCCCACCAAACAAAACCATCAACACTTTTTTTGATAATGATGATGAAGCATCAACTAGATCAACCATCCCTTTATACCAAATTCCAGTTGAGGACCCCTTGCAATCCACATTTCAACATCTTTTTCTTAGGGAATATTGACTTTTAGCCTTAGATGCTTTCCTTACTCTACAAGAATATGGGAATTTTAAATATTACCCTTCTTACGATCCCAACATCATAACCATCATCCCTTTTGGGATCCACAACAATCAAACAAATTTCATCTATGGGGGACTTGATCAACCACTTCTTGCTTCTACCACTACCCCGTTCATTTGACCATTCACTACCAATTTTTCTTACCTAGATAAACCAACCTTTTCCAAAGAATACCTTTGCTACTACACTTGGAATGGGTTTGGTCTTGGCCTCTATGAACAAGAACCTCATGAGTTACCCATAATCAAAACTCAAATACCTCATGAGTTATTTGGCCTTGGGTTTTTACCACCATAAGAACCCACATCACCAAAACCTATTGTCACCATCAATGAAGAACTTCTATCCTCACCAACCCTATCTCCCTCTAACTCTAAGGACTCCAATATCATCCCATCTAATTTTTTTTCATCAATACCATTAATTTGGGCCCCCTAACCTATCAAAAGGATGGTCTAACTAAAACCCTTCCTCTCATCCATCCTAAAATGATTGAATGTGATTTTCCTACCATCAAAACTATCTAACATTAAAATGATGATTATATTCTCACCTACCTCGATGTGGGGGATTTTTTAATTCATAAATATCTCCCTCCTAAGAACCAAAATATGTTGAATGAATCCACTATTGATGTCAATTTTAGAACTCAGGATAACCCCTGTATCATCAAAATCAGACAATCTAAAATTTTATGGAACAACAAGACTACCCTTCTTTCCTTCAAGACTGTAGCATAATTTTTGCATGGTCTTATCATAATATGCCTAGAATTGACCCTTTTATTTCCCTCCACAACATTTTTACCCATCTTGAGGCTAAACTAATTTGGCAAAATATTCATAGAATCCATCATCGCATATCCCTTCTTATCAAATAAGAGCTTCAATGTCTCTTATCTATCAACTTCATTCAACCCATTGACTATCCACAATGGGTTTCTAACATTATTTCCATCACCAAACCCATAGGGGGCCTTTGCCTCTGCATCAATTTTTATGACCTCAATCTCACTTGCCCAAAAGATGACTTTCCTTTGCCAAACATTGAAAAACTTATTGATCTTACAACCAACCACATAATTTTATCTCTCATGGATGATTTTTCAAGATATAATCAAATATTGATTACCCCCAAAGATAAACATAAAACTTATTTTATCACCCCATGGCGAACCTTATGCTATAGGGTGATGCCCTTTAGACTCAAGAATGTTGAAGCAACCTATCAGCAGGCCATGACCTATATCTTTCATGATCTCATCCATAAAATTATAGAGGACTATGTGGATGATCTTCTTGGGAAATCCAAGCACCAAATGGATCACCTAGATATTTTCACCATCATCTTTAACTAACTAATCCATTATCATATTAGGATCAATCTCAAGAAATGTATTTTTGGAGTATTATCAGGAAAGCTTCTTGGTTTCATCATCTCTCTCTATAAAATTGAAATAGACCCCTCTAAAGTTAGAGTAATATTATAGATGCCTCCTCCTACAAACCTTACACAAATCTATACCCTGTAGGCAAACTTTAATCTATCTAGCACTTCATCTCCCAGTTATCAAATAGATGTCAACCCTTCCACCACCTACTAAAGAAAGACACCTCTTTTAAGTGGAATCAATAATTTCAATAATATTTTGATTCAATCAAAGGGTATCTTCTCTCTCCACCCATCCTCATCCCTCCTAAGAAATACTATCCCTTTTACCTATATATATACCATTCCCTAGGGGCAATGCTCACTCATCGTGATGAACAAAATAAAGAACAGGTTGTCTATTACATTAATCACACCCTTATCGAATATAAAACTTAGTATACCCATCCCAAAAAACTCTACCTTTCCTTAGTTTTCATATCCTCTAAAATATGTCACTATCTTCTTAATCATAAAACATATGTCATCACTAACACTAATCCCCTCAATTATATGCACTCTAAGTCATACCCAAACTAGTGTGTGGATAAATGGTTCATGTTCCTAGCTGAGTTCGATCTTGAGTTCCTTCTACAAAATTTCATTAAAGGAAAATTAATCACCTATAAATTTTCTGAAGCTCTTCTACCATACAATCAACCTCCTCTTCTTAGCTTCCCATATGAGTCCATTATAACTCTTTCTTAAGAAGAACCCACCTACCAAATGACCATGTTTATTGATGGCTCTAGATGCTAAAATGATGGGGTAACAAATTCATTCTCATTCCCATTAATGGTGAACCTCTTCCCATTTCCTTTAAAATCAACTTGAAATGTACCAACAACATAGACAAATATGAAACCCTAGTCATAGGTCTCCAAACTGCCCTAGCCTTGGGAGTCAAAATAATCATTGTCTTTGGAAACTCCCAACTAGTCATCATCTAGGTCACTTGATCTTATCAATGGAAAAATGATGTCCTAATTAATCACAAACAACTCATAGATTTACTCTTTGCATCATTTGATTATTACACTATCTAGTCAGTTCCTCAATCTAAAAATAAATTTGTAGACATGATAGCTTCCCTTGCTTCCCAAATCACATCTCAACCTACTACATCTAAACTCTTTGTTACCATGCATCACTTTATCACAACTTTAAATATCAATTCTGATCTTCTTACTATTTCTAGTGTGGAAATTTCTCTTTCTGACATATGGTATGACCAAATGTTTAACTATTTTAACCTTGTCATTATTCCTCCCAACCTTTCAAAGAATGCCTGAAGAGATTTTATTCAAGGTACTTCTTGTTACACCATACTAAGGGGAATCATTTACAAACATGGCTTCAATGACATCCTTTTACATTGTTTACATAGCCATGAAGCCTCCCACATCATCAAAAAAACACATAAAAACATCTGTGGGGGACACTTTACTGGCCTAACTATAGCTAAATGTATCGTTCACCTTGGCTAGTATTGGCCCACCCTTACTCAAGACTGTTTCAATTATGTAAATAAATGTATCAAATGTCAACAACATGCTAATTTGAATCACACACCTCCCCATGGTCTTCAAGTATCCAAAGATTATTGGCCCTTCTCATAATGAGGTCTTGACCTTATTGGGGAAATCAATACCCATTCTTCACAATGACATCAACATATCATTATCATCACTAAATATTTCACCAAGTGGGTGGAGGCCATCCTTCTTATCTCAACCAAAGACAAAAAAATTATGAATTTCATCAATCACCATATCATCTACCACTTTAATGTTCCCCATAAGATCATCACTGATAATGGAAAATATTTTAGAAACTAGTAAGTCCAAGGTCTTTGTCACACGTTTGGCATCAAGTTAAGCTTTTCCTCACCTTATCATCCACAAGAAAATGGATAGGTGGAAGACTTTAATAAAACTCTCATCAAAATGATCACAAAATTAGTAAGTTCTTCAAGTTGAGATTGACACTTACATATACCTTTCACTTTATGGGCCTATCACACTAGCATTCAAACCTCTATGGGTGTTACTCCTTTCTCTCTCATCTTTGGAGCTGAGGTAGTCTTGCCTCTTGAAATCCAAATTCCATCCATTTTTATATCTTTGCATAAAATCCTATTCAAGAGTGACTATCATTAAGAACACCTCATACGTATTGAAACTTGATGAACATTGCCTTGTAGCCCTTAATCATCTTCACATCTATTAAGAATGAATCAAGAACGCATACAATAAACACCTGAAAGAATGAGATTTCAACATTAGAGACCTCATCTTTAAGGAAAACCAACATGTAACTAATATGAAGAAGAGAAAAAAGGTCAAGTTTACTTTCAATTGACTTGGACCCTACATCATAACCCATAAGTATGGATCACAAGTTTATCATTTGTCCTCTCTTGAAGGTAAACTAGAACCTGAGCCTCTCAAAAAAATTCATTTGCATCCTTTCTATTGTTGAAACAAGGATCAGACTTACCTTTTTGTCTAACTTAATCTCATCCCTTGGTTTATGAGATTTTCACTTCCTTTCACCTACCTATCCCTAATCACTTTAGGAATAAATGGTAACAATAACCATGTGATTATCCATCACAATTATAACCCTCATCCTAAATATGGGCACCATAGCTCTACCCATGGCATGGTTCTCATGGATGCTTTTTATCTCTAATCATATGGAATCCCATAATTAGTTGTCTCTCAAACCACTTTCCCCATCTATCATTAACCTTTTGTTCTAAATTTCTACCTCCATAAAGGTGAACCTTTAATCCTAAATAGATTTGTCCATGTCTAATCTCACATTCAAAATCACTTAAGCCCATATCTCTAGTATTGCAAACTACTCCCTTGAAGGATAACTGCTCAATAATTAAAATTTTCTTAAAAATAGGCTACTCCCATAAAGGGAAACTATAAAAATCCAATTCTTAGACCACTCCCTTGAAGGATGGCTAAGAAATAATCATTAAAAGCTTTTTTCATCAATCAACTTCAACAACTTATCAAACTAACAAAAGCAACAAATAACCTTATGTCAAAATCAAAGAAATTAAGCCATAATCGATTCCCATAAGTGCCATTTTTAGACTTCCCACATTGATTAGTCTATACATTATCCCATTACACTAAAATTGGCTCATATATATGGCATTGGTAGACTTCCCACACTAATCAGTCTACATATCATATTAAGGCATGGACTTCTCTATTACGATTTTTTGGTCACCTATAGAAGGGGAAAGCTAACCCACATCATATTAAAATTTAACTCATTTCCCATTCAACCATCTACTTATCACCTACTTTCCCTCCACACCTTTTCTCAAGTCAAGGCACTATGAACATACTTGATGCAAAGTGATCAAGACACCCTCTTTCTCAATTAAAGCATGCTCTTGCAAAGCATTCAACTAGCTTCTTTTCACTAAGTCAACCCATATATGTTTTCTTTTTATTATGTCCTTTGCAAACCCAAAACATCATACCTTTTATTTTCCATCTATTAGTTCATATGGATGTATGCCTCATAATTCTTACATATTTCTCACATTTATTCTATTACCTACACCTACTTTATGTAATTTTATGACATCCATGACCTAAACATTCAGAAACATCATTATAACACTATGAGCCATATCCCACCTATAAACCTAAACATCATGCACCTCATCATCCAAATTAATAAACAATACCATCATATCTATCTTCATACACAAACACATCATCCTTCATATGCACACAAAACATTACCTAAAATTATCAATAAAACACATTTTAATTCCTTCATCTCATCATCCATATTTTGTACCTATCAAAAAAATTGCATATTGTCTATCCTCATCTCATCTCATAAACAATAGACATGGGCATCCTACCATTCATAAACCTTAAAACACAAATCATACATAGTCATCAATATCAAAAATCATAAGCTAACCACATAAACATAATCTTATCCATAACTCACATTGTGACAACGTGACCACATAAACCATATCAAATACATCATAATCATGCATCCCTATGCCACATCATAACAATGATCTACTAATCATATCATCTTTACAAACATTGTCATCATTCTATCAACACTTATCTATCAAATAATCCATCACAAACATAAATCCAATATACTTTTAAAAAACATTGGTTTCATATCCATAAATAACATCATGAACAAAATTGTTCCATATCCATCTTTATATCCTATCTATCCATTTCACAAAGCATGTACATCCATGAATGAAATCATAAATAGCGTAAATCAATCATTTACATATCTAAACTCATGCCTCACTAAGCTCATGCCATCATCATCATTATAACATCATGAACATACATCTCATCATCATAATATACCATATTCAATCTACATACCCTCTCATGAGAAAAATTCCTCATAATCATGCCATAATAATACATAATCACTAAACAAAATCAAACATTATAGAATATTCATCATGTCATATGTCAATGTGTCATCAATCTAATGTCAATAATATAATTATCATGATCAACACATTCTCATTATATAAATCAATAATAAAATACATGAAATAATGTATCTCTGTCTCTCTCACTCATATACATCTCACATAATCATCATGTAGGCTGGTATCAAAATTAAAATCATATACATAATCTCATCTGTCAGGCCCCTAGTACACCACTATCACTAGCCCCTTCTACACTTGCACTTGAGCTACCATCTGGTGGTGGCCCCTTTGATATCCCCACCTATCCCACTATCAAGGCCCACTTTCTTGGAGTCACTTTAGATGGACCCCTTGCTAATCTAGCCTTGTACTCTCCATATCTCATTTACAATGGTACCTATACTAGAACTATCACCTCATAATATCTCATCTCCTCAATGGTGTCTAGGTATCATGTCCTTGGAACTATGTCAAGAGGTCCTCCTAATGCTATTATAACCATTCCTACCCTCTATCTCAATGAATCTCTCTTCTAGGTCACTAAATCTAGGGAGGTCCTCACCGTATCATGCTTACTATTGGGTGAATATTTTGTCAATCAGATAACTGACAAGCAAAATAGGTCTTATCATCCACAACAAAGGATATTAGTCAGCCTAGTGTGTAGGTTTACTACATCAGAGGTGGACAAATATCTCCACTCATCAAGGGGAGGTTCCTAATAAATATGCAGGAGCTATATACTATAGAAATATGTAGAAATTAACACTCAGGGGTGGGATACACCATTCATCTCTCTTTTTTTAGAGATGATGTTCACAAACAAATGAGAAAATATAGGTGGAAACACTAAAGGCACTTCTCTTCTTTTAGAAGTGGTCTTACAACAAATAACTGGAGTTCTTTTTGGTGGGTAAAAAGTAACGAGTAACAAAAAGGGTGCAGTAACCAGCAAGATGAAACAGAACACAAAATTTCCACCTCACCTACCCAAAGAGTAAAACACAAAGGATAATGGGGGGACAAAGTCATCCCAAAATCCTCAACACAAAAAGAAACTAAAAACACACACTGAAGACAACTATAATATCACAAAGTCTAAAAGTAACTGACTTCAAGACATCTTCCTTATCACTTCCACTAGTTATACCTGTTAAATTAAATAAATAAGAATGCATCTAGAAGACAGACATAAGAACAATCTCCTAAAATGGCAAAAGATATAATAGTAAAAATTATGTAAGTGTCTTGCTTTCTCATTTAGATCAAATAATATGAACAACAATCTGAGCTCAAAGTCTTAGTATTCACCTTTCAATTTGGGCAGAGTTTGCTTCTATAAAAATGAAAAGATCTCTGTAAAAATGAAAAGACCTCTTTAAAAATGAAAAGATATCTTTGCATAATGAAAATATACCTTTGCATAATGAGATAAATTACAATGTATATCCACCAAGCAAGGCTTGGCACTTTTTCCCGTGGGGCGGCTCATTGCAGTCAATGCCTTAAATGCATTTCTAGATTTATCAAAGGACTATGTTGAAAATAGGGCAACTATTTTAACTATGGCATGTCATTTCATCTCATATGTCTTCTCTTGGGTCTAGATCATCTGGTTTATCCCCTCTGACATCTATGTAGCTATCCATTTTGTCTTTACTCCAAAGGAGACCAACAGGCCATGCCTTCAATGTTTTCAAGCTCAAAAATCTACATTACAGACTATCCCAACTACCAGAATAACTATTGCATAGATATTTTCCTCTTTGTCTCTTCCTATTATGATCTAAGCTCTTGGGTTATCTTTTCCCCTTTCTGGTTTTGTCTTTTCCTAGCATTTGAGCTCTTAGGGCTATATCCTCGATCTTGCTATCTCTTTACGCTCTTCCATTAGCGGTTCTTCTCTTTGGCATTTTGGCCTTTGAATGCATTCAGGTCTACGCTCAAGATTTCAAAGATCAATAGCTATTTCATTTCCATGAATTTGATGTGTTCAGGCCTGTCATCATTAGGAAACCAATGGTTAGTTTGTTACCCTAAATTTGATGGCTGTGGGGATGTCACCAGACGTCTAGATCCCAATAACTAGTTCATGGTGTTTAAATTTGATGTCTGTGGGCCCATCATATTCCTTGGCAATTCCTTTAGCTTTGTCATTTGATCATTTTCTAGAGGGGACCTGCCCTTTAGGGTCTTGTGAAAGGTCTAATTTTACTCGGGGAGAGCCCCCTGCAAGGGTTTTTTCCCTTCGGGTGGTCTTCAGATGGCCTTTAGGCTTCTTTCTTTCAGAGAGTCCTTGGGTTAATTCCTTCAAAAAAAAGTTCAAAGGAATTATTTCAGACTTTTTGTCTGAAGGAAATGTCTTGACAATTTTACCATGGAAAACCATTCTAAAGGAATTCCTTTGTTCACTTAGTCTTTGAAACGATCCAACTCATTCATCTCTTGCCCTTCACAAGGGTTGTCTAACCTCCAAGGTTTCCTTTTGGAAAAGTTTCAAGGGTCCATTTTGGCTACTAAGTGCCCTCCACAAGGGCACTTGTCCTTTGAGCTCTTGGAAGACCTTCCTTTGAATTTCCTAATTGAAAAAATGGCTAAGTGTTGAACCTATTTCTTTCATGCAAAGTCTGTAGTTACTAACCTATAGAGTCCATAAAAACTAACCTGTAGAGTCCATAGATATGAGTTCATAGAACTGGGGGAGTTTGTAGAAATTAGTTCATAGATTTGCTTCCTATAGAGTCCTTAGATTTCTTCCTGTGAAGTCTATATAAATTGAGTCTATAGAAATGAACTTGTAGAGTTTGTAGTTTTCTCTAAGTTTTTTGTAACCTTGAAAGAGTTCATAGAAATCTAGCTTATGGAGTCCATAAAAACCTATTTATAGAGTTTGTAGTTTCCTACCTATGGAGTCCATAGAAATTGAGTCCATAGTTCCACCTGTAGAGTTCATAGATTCAAGCATGTAGAGTCTATAGATTCAAGCCTACAGAGTCTGTAGATTTTTGAAAAAGATTAAAAAATGAAGGATTTTAAGGCTCATAACAATTTTTGAGAAGGGAAGAGAGATTTTTTGGCTTGTAGGACCAAAATAGTTCATGTGTTGTCCCAAAAATGAGTGACAGACTTTGGGGACAATAGCTGGCTCCAGTTGGGGAACTTCCGTTAGTTAAAATTTTGAAACAATTGAGGGGAGTAGAAACTAGAATCTCCAATGCCTTGAAGTGTGCCATTGGGCTATGGAGTCATGCTACCCAAAAATGAAAGGCTCCAAAAAATGAAAACAAACAACACAAAATAGAAACAAAGGCTATACAAATATACATATGTATAGGTGAACTTATCTGATACTTCACGAATTGAAGTGCTTCAGATGCTACCCATTATGAGGTAGAGAAAAGAGCGTGTCATCTTGGTACTTCAATAAGAAACTATTTTCACTATTGAGTAGATGGATAATAAATTGGCCTCTCCAAAGGGAATCAAATTTCCCAATCATTCCCTTTGGTTCTCTCCTTTTGTCCCACAATAGGACTTGATCTCTAATCTAGAAATCATGGTCTTTTGCTTTCTAATCAAAGAGCTTCTTCACTAGACTTTGGTGTGTAGTAATTCGGTCCACCACCATAGTTCTCTGCTCATCCATCTTGGTTAAGCACATGATCCTCTTATCAAGGGAGCTTTCATACATTTGATCTTCAATTACCTTAGCCAATTTCAATGCTGGTATTTTCAAGGTGATTGGTATTTTAGCATTAAGACCATAAAGAAGTTGAAAGGGAGACATAACAATTGCTCTCTTTGGTGTAATCTTGTCTACCCATAAAACATCAACCGATGCTTTATGCCATGTCCTTTGGTTGTCATCTACCAACTTCTTGATGATAGTCACCAGATTCTTGTTGCTTGATTCAACTTGTCCATTCCCTTGTAGAAAGTAATCAAAAGAGTGGGAGAGTGTAATCACATAGTAAAAATATAATTGAGTGATATCCTAGGAAGTGAAACAAGTTGCATTGTCAGTGACAATATTGGTTGGGACCCCAAACCTAGAAATGATGTTCTCTTTAAGGAAACTACACACTACTTCTGAAGTAGCATGCTTGGTTGGGATATCTTCCACCCACTTGGTGAAGTAATATATGCCTGTGAGGACATAATCATGTCTAGCACTTGAAGATGGATTTACAACACCAATGAAATTGATGCCCCATTATTGAAATGGACCTCTTCTATCACCACTAGCTTGAGAGGTAAGGCAGCTAAGTTGGGTCTTCCAATGAACTATTGGCATAGTTCACATATTCTTACCCATTTGTATGCATCTTGAAAGAGAGTTGGCCAGTAATACCTAGCTCACAGAATCTTATGGGAAGTTATAGGGGAAAAAAAATGTCCTCCATAGGCCAGATTATGGAAGGACTTCAAAAGTTGGTTCTGCTACTCTTTATCCACGTAGCGAAGGAAAACTCTATCAAGGCTCCTCTTATACATGCCATTGTCCTAGAGGACAAAATTTGTAGCTTTCACCTGAATACCACTCATTCATGGTGGAGACAAAGAGAATTATTGGTGTATTTCTTCTTCTGATTCTTCATGCTCTGAGTTGTTATTAGTAATCAATTGGCATAGGCATTTTCCATGCACTAGCTTCATTAGTTTAATGACTAGATCAAACTCTTGGATTTTAGCAATCTAATTCCCTCTTTTGGTTCCAAACTCCTACTGAGTTAGTATGGATTTAATTATGGTATCAAGAACCAAGGTAGTAACATGTGAATTCAGGATGTAGAAGTAGAAATACTTCACTGCCTTTACCACTACATAAGCATGCTTCTCCATATTTGAGTACTTCAGCTCATGAGCTTTAAGAGGATATATCATGAAAGAAATAGTAGATTCCACACCGTCTTGGCTTTGTTGAACTAGAATTGTTGAAAGCATGTGTTCAAAAGCATAGCTATATATTATGAAATCCTTGTTATAGTCCAGACAAACTAGAATTGGGGCATGGGTGATAGTTGTCTTTATATCTTGGAACACCAATTTGCCTTCTTCCATCCAACTGAAAGTGGCCTTACCCTTCATCATATTTACATTATGTTGAGTCTTCTTAGCAAACTCAGAAATGAACCTTCGTAAGAAATTCACCTTTCCAAAGAAAGAGTGAAATACAGTCTTACTTGTGGGCAAAGTGAGCTCTTGGATAGACTTGACTCAATCTAAGTCAATCTTTATGCCTTCTCTAGACATAATGTGTCTAAGAAGCTTTCCTTCAATTACTCCAAAAATAAACTTCTTGGGGTTTAAGGAAATGCCATTCTGGTGGCAGCATTCCAATGCTTGTTGCAAGTGGCACACATGATCTAGACGATGCTTAGAAAAGATAGTCAAGTCATCAAGATAAACTATAATGAATTTACCCATCTCATCCTTGAAAGTAAGTTCTATTGCTCTTTGGAAGGTGGTGCCAGCATTTATCAAGCCAAAAGGCATCCTTCTATATGCAAATGTACCACAAAGTGTGGTGAACATAGTCTTATGTTGGTCTGCTTCACCAACTTCAACTTGATTGTATCCTAAGAAGCCATCCAACATTGATAACATCTTCAAACTGGTCACTATCTGAAGCACTTGATCCATGATAGGCAAAGGATAGTTATCCTTTAAGGATGATTGATTCAAATTCCTGAAGTCCACACAAAGGTGAATTTCACCATTCTTCTTCCTTATAGGCACTATATTTGCAATCCATGTGGAATGATGGATTGGGAAAATGATTCTAGTATTCAACATTTTCTGTATCTCAGATAAAATAGTACCAGATATCTTCAGATTGTACTACCTAAATTTTTGCCTATAAGGTGTCTAATCACTTTTGAGAGGAATGTCATGGTGAATTTCATTAGGCCTAAGTGACTTCAAATCATCATAGGAGTATGCTAAGACGTCTATGTACTAGCTGAGCAAAGTAGTGAACTTGAACCTCTCCTCAGGAGTGCAACATTTCTCAATGTTCACCATCTTGGCATCTTCCTTGGTACCCAGATTTACTTGATCAAACTCCTATGAGGAGCTTGAATCCATTTGTTGCTATTTGATGAATCTATCATGTTTGTCAAATAGCTTCTCAAGTGAAACCAATCCTTTGGGAATTTTGTTTCCTTTTAGCTGTAGGAATTCTTTACATGCATCTGCACTTGATTTAGGGGTTGGTTCAAGATTTTGAGGTTCACTGCATTCAAAGTGTAGCCATTCAAAGTAATTTTTTTGTTTCAAGATGGCAATGATTTGACTATTATTATTAAACACCTACCAATGACTGGCATTATTAGGTACATTTCATCGAAAGACCAACTCAATAGTGTATTGTCTCCTTTGAAGTATGGGTGAGGAACCAATAGATTTGCTAAAACTACCAATGCATCAGCTCTATCATTGAATTCCCTAGGTATGGCAGAGATGCTAAAAGCATCAAAGCATTCAAATTTATCCTAGACTAGATTGTGGTAGTGGCATAGTCTCTCTTTCTTGGTTTGATACAAGTTTCTCACCTAACAAAACACTAGTTCAACATCTCCTTTAGCATGAACGAGCTTGAAACCTTTGTCACAAGTACCTCTCAATCTAAGAAATAGTGAGTCATACTCAGCTATATTATTGGTATTACTGAACTATAATTTGTAGGATGAAGGAAAAATATCTCCTCAAGGAGATATCAGCACAACCCTAGCTCTTGAACTAGTAGAGGAGTAGCTACCATCAAATTCAAGAATCCATACCTCCTCAGACACTAATTTTTCTTCATTTGGAGGAGGAGATTCTTCCACACTTGCATTACACTCTACCAATTCTTTTGATGTTCTTTCCAAAACAATTTTCAAGTTGTCACCTTCAGGAGCTTTATCAGGCACCTCATGAACTTCTTCTATGGATAGAAAGTAATTACCCATGCCTAAAGACTCAAATAGAATTTGAGCTTCAGGTGCTAATGTTTGGATGACCACATATTTTTCTTTCTTTTTAGGAAGCAATCTTTTCATAACACTTTTGAATAGGATCCTTGCTTTGGATAGATCCATGCTCAATTCACCACCAACATCCTTACAAAAAAATTGGCCAAGAAGGATGCCATATGATGCTGGGACGTCAGCCACCAAGACAATCATCTTAATTCTTTTGTTTGGAAAGGCTGCAAATGCAAATTAAGTGTCTTCGATTTTTCCCAGTAGTGGTACTTACTTGTTCTCCATGGAGAAACATCTCCTAAATGTCTTTGTCAATGTGAGACCAAGGGATTATGCTACTTTGGCCGGCATGACATTGTCTGAAGCTCCAGAATCAATGATGCAATTGCTCATCTTGTGACCATTTATCAATAGGGAAACATAGAAAGGCTCTATTTTCCTAGGAGTAGTAGGAGGAATAATGACAAGGTTATTTGGGATAGACCTATTCCTTGAGGGATCATGAGTTACCTTCTTAGCTTCTTGTCTTATTGGGATGGTTTGGTTCTTTACACATTGAACTAATTTATCCAACTGATCAGGGTTGGACTGCAAAAATTCAAATTTAGACATTTGAATCTTGGTTTTCTTTATATGGTCAATTATGTAAAATGCTAGAAAATAACTAGGCATAGAGGATGGGAGTTCATCCTTTTGTTTTTTTGAAGGGGTAGGATTGGTCTGAAAATTTGAAGTTAAAGGTGAAGGGCAAGTTTGGAACACTTACTTTTTTAGCAATCACTTGGTCCTTGGACTGGAAAGGCAGGGTGGTTCCCTACTTAGAAATTAAAATTGTAGGATAAGATTTCTCCTCTATCTTTTCTTTATCAGCTTGTTGGGATGACTAGTTTTTGGATCATGTGAAAATAGCGTATGACCCTTTAGCTGTATTACCTTCACTTTTGGGTTCATCTTGATAATTTAGGAAATCAATGTTGGAGTCACTATCTGATTCTTCTTGGTCTTTTGTGAATATATCGACATCATTTTCTTGATCAAACTCAGGTTGGAAAGAGGAATCATGTTCTATTTCTAGATATCCAATTGTTGAGTTGGTTAGAGGTGCTTCAATGGCCAAGTTCCCCCATGGAGGAGGAAGACAATTTTCTTGTCCTTGATTCTTGGCCGCATTGCCTTGGTATGACTAATTCTGAAATGTCCTCCTTGGTGTATCTTTGTATGAAGGATTAGATGACATTCCTTGTGCCATTTGCTTTTTGAGAGCTAGCAACTCATTTTCTAGCTTCTACACCATCAGATCAGTGGTGGCTAAAGGTGAGTATTTAGAGGAAGAAGAAGATTTACCTCTGTTTGGATCTCTTCTTATCTTTCCTACCAAGATAAGGTCATCCTCTACCTTAGTAGCCAAATATTGAGCAGCTTTAAGGTCTATGTGGCTATCACGTCTTAGCCAAAAACTCACTTTAGGTAGTTGTGAGTTGATGAAGAAGCATTTGAGGTTTTTAGGTGTTAGCTGAGTAATTGCAAGAATTCTATTCCTCAGCTTGTCAAACTTTGCTATGAAATCCCTCATAGGTTCATGAGGTTCCTTATTCATCTACATGAGCTGGGCCAACAAGGCATGTGCATCTTTTATAGGCTTGAACTTGGCTTTGAATTTAGCTTTGAGTGTATCCCAATCAGTCACTGATCTAGCTTACAGATGGTAGAACCAGTCTACAAAAGCACCTTGTAGTGTTTCCAAGAAAATCTTGACTACCACATCTTCAAATTCCACTCCTATTATGCCATAGGCTATGCTGAAGGCTGCAATGTGTTCGTCATGATGAACTCTCCCATCACCAAAGAATTTGAGGAAATTCTTCTTTGAGCTATGTGGAAATTCATGTAGAGGTGGAGTCATATTGAGCAGACCAAAAGAGTTACCCCAGGGGCCTTGAGCTACCATGATTGCATTATGAAAAAGGGGAATAACAAATTTGGGTGGATTACTTATAGGCAAAGCTCTGCTAATAGCAAAAAAAGTAGCTCTACCTTTTGTTGGTGTCTTAGTACAGGTAGGAGGAACACTCCTGGATCGTTGAACTTGAAGTTAGGGAGGGAATAAGTCAAAATTTCCATGCTACACTAACTCAAAGATAGGGTCAACAACACCTTCAACTCTCTAGCTTTTGGTATAGCATGGAGTCACCAGATTGTGAAACAAAAATGGATAAGGACTGGTTTTGCTTCAGCTTGAAGCTTGAGGCTTCAAACTACTTGTCCTTCCCTAGCAGAGTCACCAAAAAGACTATTGAGTGAATATTTTGTCAATCACATAACTAATGAACAAAATAGGTCTTCTCATCCATAGCAAAGGATATTGGTCAAACCAGTGTGCAAGTTTACTACATCAGAGGTGGAAAAATATCTCCTCTCATCAAGGGGAGGTTCCCTATAAACATGTAGGAGCTATATACTATAGAAATAAGTAGAAAATAACACTCAAGGGTGGGATACACCATCCATCTCTATTTTTTTAGAGATGATGTTCATAGACAAAGGAGAAAATCTAGGTGGAAACACTGAAGGCACTTCTCTTCTTTCAAAATTGGTCTTACAACAAACAACTAGAGTTCATTCTAGTGGGTAATAAGTTACTGGTAACAAAAAGGGTAGAGTAACCAGTAGGATGAAATAGAACACAAAGTTTCCACCTCAACTGCCCAAAGAGTAAAACACAAAGGATAATGGGGGCACAAAGTCATCCCAAAATCCTCAACATAGAAATAAACTAAAAACACACACTGAAGACAACTATAACAGTACAAAGTCTGAAAGTAACTAACTTCAAGACATCTTCCTTATCACTTCCACTAGTTCTTCCTATTAAATTAAATAAACAAGAATGCATCTAGAAGATAGACATAAGAACAATCTCCTAAAATGGCACAAGATATCACAGCACAAAGTCTGTAAGTGTCTTGCTTTCTCATTTAGATAAAATAATATGAACAACAATCTAAGCTCAAAGTCTCAGTATTCGCCTTTCAATTTAGGCAGAGTTTTGCTTCTATAAAAATGAAAAGATCTCTGTAAAAATGAAAAGATCTCTTTAAAAATGAAAATATATCTTTGCATAATGAAAATATCCCTTTGCATAATGAGATAAATTATAATGTATATCCACCAAGCAAGGCTTGGCACTTTTTCCCAAAGGATGGCTCACTACAGTCAATGCCTTAAATGCATTTCTAGATTTGTCAAAGGATTATGTTGAAAATAGGGTGGCTATATTAACTATGGCATGCCATTTCATCTCATATGTCTCCTCTTGGGTTTGGATTGTCTAGTCTATCCCCTCTGACATCTGCACAGCTATCCATTTTGTCTTTACTCCAAAAGAGACCAACAGGTCATGCCTTCAATGTTTGTAAGTTCAAAAATCGACATTGTAGATTGTCCCAGCTACCAAAATAACTACTACATAGATATTTTCCTCTTTGTCTCTTCCTACTATGATCTGAGCTCTCGAGCTATCTTTTCCCCTTTCTGGTTTTGTCTTTTCCTAGCATTTTAGTTCTCAGGGCTATATCCTCGGTCTTGCTGGCTCTTTACGCTCTTCCATCAGTGGTTCTTCCCTTTGGCATTTTGGCCTTTGAATGCATTTAGGTCCATGCTCAAGCTTTCAAAGATCAATGGCTATTTCATTTCCATAAATTTGACATCTTCAAGCCCATCATCATTAGGAAACCAATGGTTAGTTTATTGCCCTAAATTTGATGGCTACAGGGATGTCACCAGTCGTTTGGATCCCAATGGCCATTTCATGTTATTTAACTTTGACGTCTATGGGTCCATCATATTCCTTGGCAATTCCTTCAACTTTATCATTTGATCCTTTTTCAAAGGGGACCTGCCCTTCAGGGTCTTATGAAAGGTCTAATTTTTCAGAGGGAGAGCCTCCCCACAAGGGTTTCTACCCTTTGAGCGGTCTTCGGATGGCCTTCGGGCTTCTTTCTCTTAGAGATTTCTTAGGTTAATTCCTATGAAAAAAATTTGAAAGAATTCCTTCAAAATTTCTATCTGAAGGAAATGTCTTGATAATGTTGTCGCAAAAGACCTTTTCAAAGGAATTCCTTTGTTCACTCGGCCTTTGAAATAGTCTAACTCGCTCATTGCCTACCCTCTACAAGGGTTGTTTGACCTCCAAGGTTGCCTTTTAGAAAAGTTTCAAGGCTCCATTTTGGCTACTAAGTGCCCTCCGTAAGAGCACTTGTCCTTAGAGCTCTAGGAAGACCTTCCTTTGAACTTCCCAATTGAAAAAATGGCTAAGTGTGAACCTATTTCTTTCCTGCAGAGTCCATAGTTACTAACCTACAGAGTCCATAGAAACTACCCTGTAGAGTCCATAGATATGAGTTCATAGTACTGGGGGAGTCTGTAGAAATGAGTTCATAGATTTGCTTCCTATAGAGTTTGTAGATTTCTTCCTGTGAAGTCCATAGAAACTGAGTCTATAGAAATGAACCTGTAGAGTTCATAGAATCTAGTCTTGCAGAGTCCGTAGAAACTAAGTCTGTAGTTTCCTCTAACCTTGAAAGAGTCCATAAAAATTTAGCTTGCGAAGTTCATAGAAACCTATCTACAGAGTCTATAGTTTCCTACTTGTGGAGTTTGTAGAAATTGAGTCCATATTTCCACCTGCAGAGTTCATAGATTCAAACTTGTAGAGTCCATAGAATCAAGCATATAGAGTCTGTAGATTTGTGAAAAATCTTGAAAAATGAAGGATTTGAAGGCTCATAACAATATTTGAGAAGGGAAGAGAGAATTTTTGGCTTTTAGGACCAAAAATAGTTCATATTTTGTCCCAAAAATGAGTGACAAACTTTGGGGACAACACTTACCAATCAAAGTAAAAACATGCCCCTATAAGGTGATAATTTGTGCCTATAACATGGCCACCTATCCCTATAACCCTATGATCTAGGCCTATGCTACTACCAGTGCTATTTTCACCTAACCATCCTATGTTAGTTCCCCTATAGGGTCCACAACCATAGGCTGATAACCACAATCACCCCATCTAAAGTTAGCTATTGTATATTGGGCCTAGTAAAACATTGTATAGCCATCTACCATACCAACATCATCAATAGCCACTCTAGCTGGAAGCTCCTCATAGTCTAGTATGACATCCTATGGCTGGGGCTCTGGGAGTAAGAATTCAGGATCCTCCCTCCTATATTTAGATCCCTTATACTAATCCAAACTACCACCTCACTTGTTTGAAGGTGATCAACTCAATCTCCCCATCTTTCCTCCCATAAATCTAGCACTAACTCTATAAAGATAATGTGTGGTACTATTGCCCAAGACAACTAAGCCAATCTACACATGGCCTCTATATCACATCTACTACTACCAAATCCTCTAATGCATCATAGAAATAGTCAAGGTCTCTAGATCCTCCACTTTTCCCTATCAAAGAATTAATATACCTCCATCATATGAAGCCAACTAAAAAGTCTACCTAGGTGAAATCCTGTCATGGTAGCCCTAATGGTCTCATAACATGAATGTGTTCATATGCCTAGCAGTGGAGCACAAACCCAACACTAATCTCGCACCGTTTGTGTGCTCAAAATGCCTAGATCTCCCTATATATTTAGACTGGTAGCACTGGGGCCTGTCTAAACACCATCCTCCCCAATAGCATCTCCAATAGTAACCCTAATAGTAGGTATGGAAATTGGCCATAGCTTTAATCTGATAATGAAAAAAATACACTACCATCATCATCATCATCATCATCATCATCATCATCATCCCAAGCATATATCCTCTAGGGCCCTCTAGTATACTGGCTTGATCCTAAACCACCTACATGCCACCTGGTATGAACCTGATCTACTCTATATATAAGGTCCATAATAATCTCTATCCTCAATCTCTACATGATATATTGGCTCCCCTCAAATGGGTATCCATGTGATCCTATTCATATCCTCCAATAAGATTTTTATATCTCTAGTCACCAACATGAATGTGTTCATTGTTAGGTCCCATCTCTTGATGAGTTCAATGATTATAGTTGAATCATATGATTGGTGATGATAATGTATCATAACCCTTAGGCCAACTATCTCCATGTGCCTCCACTCCTCTGATGTCATCCTATCTTGAACCTTAGTAAAAATCTTATGGACTTGGTCCCTCATTTGAATCTAGTCATAGTCCTACACACAAACAAACAACATGTTAAGTACCACCTCCATTTACCTTCCTCAAACCTGTTAAAACTTGACCCAGTTGCCAACTCTTCCCCTCACATATACCTTACTCCCAAACTTATTCAACATATCTTTATCTCTATCCAAAACCAACTACAACCTAACATTTTTCATAGCAAAAAACTACACTCTACACATTTTACACACCTTTCCACTCTAATCACACTTCACACAATGCTCTACTTAGATACCTTTAAAACTTTTTGATAATTTTACCACTCAAACCCTTAACATTATTTTTATAAACAAAATTTTCACAACTTTTATGGCATTCTAGCTATGCTTTCCTTTGATCACCGATGGTTCTTTGGACCATCGATGGTCCATAAGGACCTTTCTCCTTCAATATTCAACTAGAGACGGTAGGGTGAACCACTAATGGTCACTATGTGTGACCACCAATGGTGTAACCCTCAAACACATGACCCCGACAACCTCAATCCCATACCTCAATTTAAAAACCTAACCTATCTACAAGTACTCTCGACCCCCCTTCCCAACCTAAGACACAATCTAACTCTCAATATCATTTCCTATTTACCCAATCACTCCCTCAAACTCTCATACCCTACAAAACACTAGGGAATTATTTTCAAACTAAAACAGAAGATGATTCCCAACCTACTCATTCACACACTACTCATTAAATTTTCAACACAAATAAAATTTAAATTTTACTATACAACTCAAGATAATTCCTACCTCATTTAATGATCATTGGCATGGTCAAATCCCTCATCTCACTGCTTGGTCATGTCCTCATCCTCCCTCCATCAAATCCATAATCAGTCACCCTTGAACAATAGTCTCTACCACTCAGTCAACTCTACCTCAGTAAGATCAAACACTCAATTGACAAATTATACAAAATACCTAGAGTGAAAATGCCAAAAGTCAAATGGTAAAAGTAACATTTCATTTTACTTTTGATCTCTTAGATTTTTAGGGTTTCTCCTGACTAGTAATGGTAAGGGTGACCATCGTCAGTTGACCCTAAGGCAAAACCTAACCATATCTAATTAAGATTACCATTTTTTCCAATTACATCCTATATAGAGGATTACAAATCAAGTTAGTTAGGCATTAGTCCATAAACCATGAAACATGCATAAAGAACTAAATAACCAAGCCTATCTATTCTTATGGGAATTACAAAGGATAACAAGAAATAAATGAAAGAAAGAAACACCATATTACCTTCCCAAATAGATTCACCATACCCATGTGGCTTAAAAACATGTTCTCCCTTGATCAAGCATCCTTGTCTTTGTCAACAATGGTGATAAGCTCCTCCAATGCCTCATGAACAGTCCATAAAACCTAGGCTCTTGATGTGGAATCACTAAACTAGCATATCAATGAAGCTTTTTGGAAACAATTTAGCATTATAACTTTCCAATGTTTAATCTTTGGATATATTTGAGCATAATAACCTTGTACCAAATAGCTTGGAAATGATGTCTATGGCCTCTCTATTTATAGATTTTTGAGATTGGTCAGGATTAACCTAAACCATCCATCTTACGATTGAATTGTGTGGTTGAGGATAATCCTAATTTTTGGAATTAAATCCATAATTATCCTCAAGATGATCTTGGAAGAAGGGACATCCATCAAGGCATGGGAGGCATTAATTAGGCATGGGTAACCCATAATACTAATATTTTATGCACTTAAGGCTTGATGGATGCCACCCCATAAATGATGTCACTAGTTGATTTAGATAATAAGAATAAATTTTCAAAAATAAATATTCAACAACTCTCATGTAAAATCCACTTAATCTCTTGATTTGAATTAATTAGCCTCAAACAAGGTTAATCAACATTTGTGCAATTATTTGAAAATTGAACCTCAACTAATCAAAATGGTTAGAAAGTCATATTACTGGGTCATAATTTGAGTAGAGAAGAATTAGAAGGTGATGCTATATGCATTGGAACTATATTCCCATTTAGGATGTTTCCAACAACAAATAACAAAGGTATATGATGTGTACCAATTAATTATAATAAAAGAGTGATCCAGAGCACTAAATGGTGAAATGGTCATTTTGACTCAAAATGATCTAATCAAAGTTAGCTAGCCCATAAAATGCATTGCCCTATTTAGGGATACTTTGACCTAAACTGGCACTTGTAAACAATAAGTTTGAACCATTTAGCATATTTATGGATTTTCACCTAAAATGTGCATTTGAGTTCAATTCAAGTAAGATTGATAATTTCAACACAAATGGTGTTATGAATTGGATGTCTACACAATCAACCTTGGTGATAATCCTTTAGGAGAACACATAATCCCTAATTTAACCAAAGTTTATACTTTTGGTTATTACCCTTCTCTATGTACGTTTAATCAAACCACACCATGTGGTACATCAAATTAAGGTACCCATTTGAATATCACTAACCAACCCTTAAAGAACTACATTTGGCTTGAAGATCTTTTGGATAGTATGTCCACCAAAATATGTGGGCAATGTCCTCTTGCCTCATGCATATGGAATCAGCTCAACCATCCCCTACCAACCCATTCCCAACTATTGCACCACATCTACCTTAATGTTGGTTGTTTTTGGCTTATACCATTCACATGTTTTACAATAACCCTACATGGTCATTATGACCACATCGACCAAGCTTGCCATATTGGACTTTTGAAATTTACACTACCTCATATATGACCTGACCAATTGTCTTATTTCATGGGAGCAATTTCTACCTTAGATACCTATGACCAACACCAACCATGTTTAGATGGCTTGATAGAACTAACTCGATCAGCTATGACCAAAGTTGTGGACCGATTACCCCTATCACATGTGCCTCTAGAATTGAACTTATTTTTACCAAAATGGGAAAATTTAGTCTTTGTGTGATCCTAGCTATCACCCTTAGTCTTATTTTATGTGATTTTTTGTGCTTCAAATGTCTAACCTTTTATGTTACCTACCTTGTGACTGCCCATTTACCATTTATCAAACCCTAACCCAATTTATCTTTCACCTCAGCAACTCTTGGTTTGAGGGGGGACACCTCCTCCCATACTCAAGGAAACTAGACCTTGACTAGCCATCTATTTTTGTTTTGTATCTTATAAAATCAAATTTTCATAATAAAAAGGGGTAAAATAAACACTCAAAATTTTCACATAATAACTTTCAATGTCAAACTGCCTTTTGACCCTCATCCAACCTCATGTCTAGTGGACCACCTAGTCAATTAGACTCACTTGACCTTATAAAATCCCTAAAAAATTTGGATAAATAATATAACTCACCCTTTTTAACTTCCTTTAAACTATTATTTTCTAACCCCTTGACCACTGATGGTCAACCTAACCATTGATGATTGATCTGACCATCGAAGGTCAGGTCTCCGAAACTAATTTAAAGTTTTAAAGCATTGATAGCTATGTTTAAAATAAACATCTCCCTAAATGGCAACTTGCTTTCAAGACTTGATTTAAAATTTCATGAATTGGAAACTTCATCCCTCAATAAAATTAGTAACTTCTTCCATCCCAATTAGCAACTTCATCCTACAAAAATAGAAGAGGAGGAAGTGAAATGAATCCACAATCTAGAATCTTGCATCTAATCCCTCTTGCATACAGGTATTCATCTTCTTTTCAAAAAGTAAGCAACATCATTAGAGACCCAAATCTTTGTTAGAATCACTTTTGAAAGCCAAAGAATTGTCACTCTAGTTAAATCACTTTAGCATCCCACCATCAAATTTTAGGTATCTTTTATTTATCTATCTTATTTTTGGCCTTCCTACCCTATCAAAACCCATCAATATCTTAATTTCCACCCCTCAATCCCATAATATATCTTTTTTTTCCAAAATATCCAATTTATTCCTTATTTTCTAATCAATCCAAATTTTCATAGGTAACCATTGATGGTTAGTATAATCATCAATGATCACCTCAACCGTTGATGGTTACCCAATCATCGATGACCAACCTAAACTATTGACGGTTCACCTGACCATTGATGGTCACTATGGCATAAAAACATATCAATCTATTTCCAACCTTGTAACCCCATCTAAACATAACTTTCTTTATTTTTGCCTGATTATAGTGCCTTTTCTAATTTTTTGGACCTGGCCTCAACCATTTTAGCATAAGTATTAACCCATTCTTGTTATTTTAGTTGTTTTATTTAATCAAAATCATTTATTTTCTCTTATTTACATGTAATTATTTTCATATTATTGAATTCAAGTATCCTCTCTTTTCATTTATATCAATTTAATTCTTATAATAATGGATTGATGACCTCCTAGCAAATAATACGCATCTTGGATCTAGCTCATGCTAGGTAGTCCACTTAACCATATCCATATAGAAACCACATTTCCAATGTATTTCTTATTATATAGGTTATTCCTTCCCATCCAAATAGGAATTCCCATCATCATCTAAATTCATGTGCATGCTTTACCAGGTATTCTTTTACACACCTTATTACTAGTTTCATTACTTGCTTTCAAAATTAATAAAGGAGTAAAATTAACTAAAACAAACATCATGCATGTGAAAAATCAAGTATTGTTTATCATTTATAGCTACTTCTCAAGTAGTAAACTCCTTCCAACACCTCTCATTATTATCAATTATTTGGTGGTCAAATTCCATACAAGGTACAATTCAATCTAGACATCCTTATGTTTAAATGAAAAATAAATGTAGATGTACTAAATAATTGGCTTAACAAAATATATTCATATTATGTGGTTAATAAAATTTTTAAATAATAAAATAATACATTCACCCATCTAAAATTATATTTATCAATAAAGAAATGGTGGGAAAACTATTGCACTTCACATTAAATCATGAAGATGAAGTTAACCTAGACACATATGTATACACATATAATAGTTTCATGGAATCTCTCAAATAAAACTATTACCCTATTGTAAACTATGATGACAAGTACATAAAATTATCTAATTTTCACCAATGAAAATAATATTATTTGTAGAAATACATAGGTACCGTTCATACTTTAGTTTCTAAACTCAGGATTTAGGATTTAGAATAAAACCTTGTTTTGAAGTATAGGTCAAGATTGAGAACACGCATCTAGTCAAAAATTGATTTTTTAAAAATATCTTTAATTAGATAATCCTACATATTTTATTATAAGTTTTAATCAAAGGAAACTACCAAGAATAATATAATATATTTTAAGTCTCAGACCAAGTAACAGTATAAATATTCCTAGCAAAAATCCAAACTAAAAAAAAATTTCAGAACACACTCCAAAAAATAAACAACACTCATCAATCGACAAGAATAAGCATTACAATACTAAAAAGTGGTTTTTAGTTCATAAATCCAATAGTCATTCCAATGAAGAGTGTCACACTAGGAAGACTCTACTTTCACAACTTGAAGCAATATGTAAAAACACTACATTGTAAAAAGGTAAGAAGATCATTAAATCTAAACCTATCACCATGGTGGGTATCGTAAACATCTATGTAGAAACCTAAATTTCATCATTTCGTGCCAAAATTAACTTTGATAGACTAACACTACACCATCCCCAACTCGAATTCATACTAGCATCATTTCCCTTCAAATTTTGAATAATTGATTGATTCATAATTAATTAATTAGATCATTCACACCTATTTTCCTCTAAAACTAATTAAAAATATATAATTTCTAACTCATCTAGACATCTCCACATTTATCTCAACAAAATGTTCACTCATCAAACCATCTTCCATAACTTCCTCAACCACCTTATGAGTCATCTTATAACATATCAACCAACTTGTGAGTCATCTTTTGAATTTTAATCTATATTGACCCATTCATGTTGAGTCACTCAAATACCAACTAACTCTCCCCCTTCTTCTCAAAACATAAGAATGAGTCATCATCAATTGGGATGAGAACTCAAATCCAACTGTTGATTATTTTAATAATCCAAAAAAATTGGATTATTCTCAAACACTCATCTCACAACCTTTACACATATAAATTGATGTGAAATCTTCCACTAAAATCATCTACCTTCATGTTATTGAAACTCTATTGAATTATCATTTTTAATCCATTGAGATCAAATCCATTTACAACCACACACTGCCTGATTCCCTTTATTTGGAGAAGAGTTGTGCATCAACATTAAGAAAAAATAGAAAATCTATCATTGATCACATAATGGAGAAGGTGATGAACATACATTTCATAATTTATAATTATTTTATTAGTTATCTTTATCTTATTGTGGTTACCTATCAATAGGTAAGTGTCATTAGTAAGGATTGCATTGCATGTTGTCTTCTAAGTTTACATTCTAAACTTTCCACTCTACATTTTGGCATGCCCGGTAGGACCTTTCCCTCATCTTTCACATCATAGGTGAATTTAAGAAGTTATTTTAATGATTTTTGTTTACTTTTCTTTTGCGCATGCATTTAATCTTTATCTTGGAGTTTTATGTTTGTTTTTATAGGTCAATTTTTTGAGTTTTTGATCTTGGTTTATGTTAACCTATGTAGCAATGAAATCATTCTACATAACATTGAAATCATTGAAGTAAATAGTGAATTCATTTTTTTGACATTTTTACTCATAATTTTTCAATTTTTTAGTCTTATGACATTTTATATGTTTGTTTTGATTTGTGTAACCCCCTTCTATTTCAATTCTATTCTTTGGCTTGGCTTCTATTTTCTATTTAAATCATTTATACAAAATAACAAAATCATCCAAGAAAATAGAGAAATCATTCTTGGAAATAGAATTATAGGTATCTTCAACAAATTTATTAAAGAAAACTATGAATTTAATTTTGGGTATTTTTATAAGAATAGAAAAAATAGAGGTATATTTAGTGAATTAATTAGAGAAATAAAAACTTTATCAAATAAAATAACAAATTCATTACAAATACTAAATTTGTTAGAGTAAATAATAAATTTGTTAGAGAAAATAGTTAATTCATAGCATATTTTGGTGAGATCATTTTGCACTTGTAGTGGTCATCTTCTTAAGGCTATAAATTTTGACTCAAGACTTGGTATGAGCTCTTTTTTGTGCCAAAATTAAATTATCAAAGATGACAATGAAACCATAAAAAAATATTCAACTTTGTAACATTTTTACATAATAACAAAATTTTTATAGAAAATAATGAAATCATCATAGAAAATAATGAAATCATTATGCATAAAAATGAAATCATTGAAGGAAATAAAAAAATCATTCTGTAAGTATATGAATTTTGTTTTACACTTTATTTTTTTATAGTTTTCATCTAATAACAAATTTGTTGTTTATTCTAACTGTATAATAGTGAAATTATTCTAGAGGATAACCTTTTTTTTCTTTCCTCCATATTTTTTAAATCTTTTTTGGATAATTTTGTAGGTTGCCTTGCTCTTTTATCTTTTAAAAATTTCTAATTATTAGGCTGATAGTCTAAGATTTAAAAAAACAAAGTAAGCCAAAAACCAATTTTATTTATTTTTAATATTTTTTATTGTATTTTCATTATTTTGGACTAACCTTATCATTTTGTTTTCAATCAATCATTTTAGCATTTCCTTTCTTTAGTAATTAGCTCACTTCTTTTTGGTGTTAATTATTCCTTTTATTTCAAACACTTTGTTTTTGTGTGGTGTAAGGTTGTGTATGCTCTTCCCTTGGTGCAATATTTGTGATGATACTCGATAATAAAAAATAACTTTGAAACTTTTGTGTTACTCAAGTTATGATTGTGTGTATGTTCTTTCCTTAAAATCACTTTGGTGATGATACCTAGGAATCAGAGACAAGCATTACCTTCTTTACTTTAATTTTTTTATAGGCTCTCTATTGATCATGGATTTCACCACCATGTGGTAGGCTCAAACTCATGTACCAAATGGATATAAAATATAAGTGTTAATTATTTCAAATGCTTAAGTGGTATTGAGTTTTAATCACACTATGTTGTGAGGGGATTCCATACTCTAATACCTAGGGTTTCAATAGTTTCCTCAAAGTTTTATTTTTTGACATCAACCTACTAAAGGTTGGGCACATTGGGACTAGACCCATTCTGTGTATCCATTATATCAAATTCTTCCATGGTTTTTGGCCTCACATACTAAAAGGTATTTATAATAATCCCCTTATATTATCTTTTAAAAAACTTAAGCCTAAGTGAGTCATTTTCCATTCAACTTTAGTGCATTGGTTAACAGTTAACATCAAAAAGTTACTTTCTATGTACCCTTGAAATTGGGTTTAGAGGGATATGATAATGGAAATTCATCCATAGTTATCACTCTAAAATATTGGGCTAACATTATTTAACATGTAACTAAGTATCAAGGAAAACCTAAAAGTTATTCAAGTCCTTTATCCTAATTTTATCCCTTTTTATGCATTGCATGTGTGTTCAAAGTAAGAACTTGTTTATTTTACCTCCTTATGAAAGCCACATAATAAAATAATTTTGATTTAAAATAGTATTTGAATTATAAAATAAAACCAAAATCATATCCAAAACCTATAGATCATAAAAATTCTAAAGTCAAAAACTCAAAAACTTGTTGTCAATTATATTACTTTCTATTCTTAGTCTTTCATGTTTAATTTTTGAGTCAAGGCATTAATCAAATGCCTTCCATCACAATAAAAATGTCCTTATTTAATGATATTAGGTTGACAGAGAATACCTTTGGTAATTCACCTTTTCCCTTTGGAGATCAATAAAACCATATTGAGATCAAGGAAAATGTTAAAGATAAGGAACGTAGCCCTAGAGCCATTCTCCCCCCCCCCCACCCTTCTAATATTATATATTATATTCTAGCCAACAAGAATAAGGTTTTGATATAAGTCTTAAGTCTTAAGTCTAGGGTCTAAAATTCCTCCTAGTTTTTTACCCCAAACCATTCCATATCAAAAACAACCTACCAATAATAACCCTATTATCCAAAATCAACCAAGTCTTCCATCCATTATTTATAACCCTAAGTCCAACATCCCTCATCACACTAGCAAAGGGAATCCAAGTCTAGCACCCATACCATCTAGTTTCACTCTACCCCGAAAGCCATAACAAATCCAAAGCACCCAACCTATTAAAAACATTACCATGCATAGTGGTCAACTTCAACAAAAAAATTGAAAATGAAAATTTACTCCTTTGGGAGAACCATATGATGTATTATTTCAAAGTTTAGTCATTATAATTTATTTGTATTTACAAACACCAAACAATTTTATGGAAAATCCTAAAACCCAAGTGGTATAGATCTAATAAATATAATTACTATCACAAAATTGAAGGTTATTTCACCAACTATTGTGTGAGACTAAAGCATTATATCTAAGATTTAATTGATAAAGGGGACATTGAATTAGAACCAAGTGCATCAGTGCCTAGAAATCATATCTTTGGGGTATGCCAAAATGTCTTTCCTAAGCTTAATCAAACTACTCTACTTCAAAGTCAAGGTTATAACCTTTCACCCATTTGTAAAAAAACTCCATGTGATCCACTCATTTTCAACCAATCCATAGTTGATCAACCTATGTTTGACAACCGTGGTCTATCATCCATTTTAAATGAATATATCTTTGATGAACCTATATTTATTTAAGAGTCTATTTTTGACCAAAAACATATCTTTGCCCAAGAACCTATCTTCAACTAAAAATCTATCTTTGAAAAATATCTAATTTTTGACAAAGATCCCATTTTTTACCAAGATTTCATTTCTAACCAAGATCTTATCTTGTACCAATCCTCCTACAACAAACACTAACTATTACCCATTGGCCAATCTCCCAACATTTTATCACATGATAAAGACCTTATCACCCCACAATATACACCCAAAGTGATAGAGGTACTTTTAGATAAAAAATCCACTAGTAAGGAATTATAGAACCCATCTATTTTGAAGTAAATAATGAACCTCATTACATTGGCTACAAACCATTTAAAAATCAACGTAAATATTTTAGTTATACTTTTACAATTTCTAAGGGAACTTCATCCATAATCGAAATATGATCCATTCATAGTCCTTACAAGGATTGTGTTACCACCAATCCTTTCATCAACACCATCAATATTTCCTCCTATCTTATGAGTCAATATCCCACAGCAGTACATTGAGACCAATAAGCTTACTTATTGTTATTTTCCTCCCATGATGATCAAATAATCACAAAATTTTTTTTTGGCCACTGGTTAGAAGCACAGACACATCTACATATTCAATCAAGATGAATCCTACAATTTAAATCTAAAATCATTGTCCTGTAGTGAAAACCTATTTGAGGCACTATAAGATGATCAAACTCTAAATTGTAATCCTAATCTAAATAAAAATCAAGAAACTCAAAAATACAAGTCCCTTAATGAAAACCTCTTTGAGGCACTATTGGAAAATCCAAATCCTAATCATAATAAATAATATTCCCTTGGTGAAAACCTTTCTGAGGCACCAATGGATGAGAAAATTAATATACCCTCTACATTAGTATAATTTTATGGTGGATCCCTATCATATATTAAAGATACCATTGAAGCAACATTGAGTTCTCAAATCATCCCACATGTGAATACTACCAATCTTGATGAATGTAATATTGTTGGTTCCAATCACCCTTCACATCATGAAACCTATACTTATCCCCACTATTATTCCATCCCTCCAAATCCTTCTTCCAACATACTTTCCACTTTACCCTATTTGGCAACACCTTGTATCTTAGGGGCTTTGATGGTATATTGGTAAATGTGGAAGAATTCAACTTAGAGATCAAATAAGTTACTGAAGGCATATCTCAAGTGCATACCTAAATGATAAATATGGTTCATCATCATGAATCTCTCACACTTCCATAATTGAGATGTCAAAAAAAAACTAAAAAAATATCAAAAAAAAATTAGAGATAAATAATCCATCCAAAAGTGAAAACCATTATTATGGCTCTTTCTAGCATCATGCATAAAATATTGAGTTATCTAAAGTACCTTACACTTAGGGGCAAACCCATTCTATCCTATGCATTATAAATCATCCCTTCATAATATTTTAACCTTTTAGGTTTTTACATATGTTCCTATGTTTTATTAAACGGCTAAGAAGTTTAAATTAGTGAAATAATGTGCATAAAATAAGCACTAATTTGTTACAGATTCTAACTAGATATAACTTTATAAAAATAGTAATAAATATGTGCAAATAAAGACTTATCTGGGAAACACTTGACACAAAAGATATGAGTGTTTTAAATTGAGATATGAAAAGTTTTAAGTGTTATCATCTCAATCCCTATATCAGAACCCCTCCTAGATAATAGTGTCACATTTGGATAATAATACCATGTGGCTCTAGTGTTTTGATAATGGTGTTAGTGTCCTCTATCTAGGATTGCTCCAAACTTCTAGGTACACCTACATCTGTGTTTTTAGATTTTTGTTCATGTACACACCAAGTCTAAAACTTTGTGTTGTGCCTATAATAGTTAGTTTATTATGTAAACCCTAATCCTCATTATAATTAAGGCATGAGCTAAAAAATGTGTCCATTAGTAGGATAGGTTGGACATCCTCAACACCCTTCTATGAAGAGATTTGCCTACATGCCAATACTCTAAGGAGGGATCAAACCCAATGTAGTCCTTCCCACCTAAGTGTCAGTGTAAGTGTAATTGATGCTAGAATGATAGTGTTCTTGAATGCTTTGAGTGTGCTTAAGATTAGAAATTTGAAAAATCTAAGCTTAGGGTAGTTATAGATGGTAGTATACTGAAGTAAGGAAGAATAGGGATTAATAACCTTGATTTGGCTCAACTTCATTTTTGAATAGGTATTTTGCATCTAATTTACATCTTCTAGATAAAGGTCTAAAAGTCATGTATTTATAGTGTTATGTAGCTTGAACAGATAATAAATGATGTTTAGGCCAACCTTAGGAAGGTTTCACTTTTGATAATATATTTGTTTAGGAAAGATAGGGTAAAGTACATTAGCACCATTTTGGGGACACTAACGCCACATGGCTCTAGTGTCCTGAATGTGACACTAATGTCTACTAGTAGACTACTATAAATTAAGGGCTAGGATTAGGAAATGAGGGTCTAAGACTACATTTAATCTAACTAAGAATGTTTGTGGTTTTCACAAAGGCTAGAAAAGTGTGATAATAGGCTCAAGGATAGGCCTAGGGATAATCTAGGAATAGGTTTTCTCAAGTATCACTCTTAGCACTCAAATACCACTTTCAGGTGATTAAATTTCCCCCCTTATACTATAAATGTAGAAAAGTGAAATGACTAGCATAAAGGAAAAAAATAGTATCTAGACTTACTTAGGAGGTGAAGCCCATGAAGCTAAGTCTGAGTATGTGAAGTTGTGTCTGTATATGTGAATCATGATCTAATGCTTGACATATAAATGAAATGCACATAAATCAGTCCTTAAGAGATATAAAAATCAAAATACTATGCTGAGTAAATAAGTAACTAATTAAAATTGAGTAAAGAGATGGGAAAGAAGAAAGGAATAAATACACCTCATTGGGTACACAAACCATTGAATGAATTTGGTGACAACTTATGTGTATGAATGTATATAGTGATAAAATTATTGAATAGGTTGGAATATTAGTGGAGGTTCCTAAAGCATTAGAATATGCTAAGTATAAGGATAGCTAGGATATACTTTACTGCATAAGATAGTGTATCATATTCATATAAAAGATTGGAAAATAAAATCATAACAAGTGTGAATTATCATGTGTTAAGTAAAAAACAAGAACAACTAGTGATTCATTAACATAAATAGAGTATTTGGATTAAATTAGATATAAATTAAGCAAACATTATACATGATAATGCATTCAATGTATAAGGTAATAAACCACATAGGTAACCATAACTATATAGGTCTCTATTTATCTCTTTAAAAGTGAAACTCTATTCTTCTTAAAAATAAAAGTATATATAGATGTTTCTAGTCTATGACAGTTCATCTTCTTCTCATAATTATTGCCAAAAGTGGAGTATGTTCATATTCTATCCTATTACAAGTAATGGAGATAGGATAAAATAGACTTATACACGATAAAATGAGTACATAATACATAAATATTATACAAATATCTTACACAGCTTTACAAACTAAATTCTTCTCCCAACACTTTCGTGAACTTACAATGATGTCTTATCTCAAGATAAAATCATAAGGTCTCTAAAATCACAAAAGTGGGTAGAGGCTAAAGAAGTGGTTAGACCAATAAGAGTCACAATAATCGCTCAAGGCATTATTTTTGGTTTTCACCTTTTGTACACTATTTATCCACCCTTTCAAGTTTCAAATAAGTATCATACCAACCTACCACCCTTTATAGGTTTTCAAAAGCTTGGGATAACTAGTTAGATTCCCTTTATAGATTTTCAACTAACCTGGACCTACTTGTCTTACTAAGTCATCCCCAATACAAAATGCTTGTACAAAATTTTAAATTTTTTTTACTTTTTATAGTACTTAACTTGATGGAGGTGGCATAGATGTAAATAATGACTAATCATAAGAATCCTTAGATTTAAAATACATAGTCTTACACTGAGTGTTGGTCTGTTAGAGTTTTAAAGGTATATTGTATGCAGGTGTGTTGATAATTTTGGCAATTTTTTTGGAAGAGGTATTAAATTTTATATTATAAGCATTCTAATTGAGCATGACTTCTTGGATCATCTATAACAAGGTGCACAATAGAGCATGGTAACCAATGAGTTAATTTAGATTAGTGTCATCAATTATTTTCATGATTACCTTGGCTTTATTGACCTTAGTTTGAAAATTTCCACTCAGTTGCTTCATCTTATATAGGTGATGTTGAGCTTGGAGGCTGGTGAAGGAGCTACATAGAAGCTGAATCTATGAATTGAGGAGGATGTCTCTCACATTATCCATAACATTGACTAAATCCTAAATTTCTCCATCCTTCTTATCCCCAAAATTAGTGTGGCTAACCATGGTTTTTTTAGCAGTGGTAGTCATGGTGAAGTCTATACTAGAACTAGCTAAGGCATTATCTAGTTGCTACTTTTAGTCTAGAAAGTTTCATGAAACCTATTATACTTATAGTGTAGTGGTATCTAGCATGGCTTGGTACTCCTCCAATAAAGTGATAATATTCATAACCTTAGTTTTGACAACTTGTCTTAGTGTGCCAAATATGTGGAGTTCCTAGTTTGTTAACTAGTCCTTGGTCAAATCAGAGACCAAAGTCTTGAGTCTGAATTAGTTAGACATGAATTGGTCCCTAATTGCTTGAGTGACCAACTCTAGATAGCCATCCTAAATGATTTTTTAATCTTCATATAAGTGACCCTTTAGCTTGACATTATCCACCTTAGATTGATCCATTTCCTACTCCAAAGAGGTGGCCTTATGCATAATAGAATCCTAGAATGTTATTGCACCCTTGAGTTATTTATTCAATGGGAATCTAGAGATATCCAATGATGTTTCTTGATTGTGTGGGAGTTCTACCCATTTTCTTGAAGTCATAGAAAGGTTTGGTCATGGTATAGTCACAAGTAGGAGAGAAACAATGGTGCATCAAGCACCCATATTCAGGATGTCCCATATCCACATACCTCCCAAAGGTAATTCTAGGAGATGTGGACTTGTTGGAGATAAAATTGGTTATTATTCCTATTTGGGCTACTTTGCTGTAGCCTAATATTTATCAGGTACCTATTATTTCTATGTTTTAGCATATAATACAAGCTTGAGTTACTATGTAGCATCTTCAACCTACTTTTGTTTGACCTCCTCTGCTTTCTTGTTCAACACTTTTTGCATAGATTTCTATTTGGCTTATTTCTCTTTGCCTAAAGCTTCTATGCACATTCTTATTCTTCTTCTTCTTTTTAATCCTCTAAGGAAGTAACCTTGGCTTGTTCAACCATAACCTATGTCTATTATTGTGCTTTTGTTTATGCATGTGCCTATTATTGGTATAAGGCTTCATATTTTTCTTCCTTCTTCTTCTTTAAAGATTCTATCACTTATTATTGTGCATGTGTGGCATCTTCTATGGCCTACTTTGCCTATGCCACTACATTTTATATCTATTATTCTTCTTCTACCTTAGCCTTGGTAGCAAGCACAACTTCTTTGTCCTTTTGTACTTGTACCTATTGTGCTTACTTGGTTATGTTGGTAGATTTTTGTGCCTTCTTAGCCACATCTATGGATTTATATTGGTCAACCTCTATGTCCTAGGCCTTTTGTGTGGCCTCAACTTCTTTGGCTTGTTGACTTTCTTATTATTATTATTATTATTATTATTATTATTATTATTATTATTATTATTATTATTATTATTGAGTCTTCTCCTTGTGATGTTTCTTATCTTCCTTTATAACTCACCATTCTAATTCATGAGTTGTTTCTTCCCTTAAAGCTTATTATTATTCTATTTTGGATTGATTGAGTGTTAAATATTTGACTTCTTGGGCTTAAGGTGATGCTATTGAATCACATGGCTACACCATGGAATTGGAAACATGTGCTTTCTTATTCCCCAACATGACCAATCTATGTTTGGGTGGTGGTGAAGTGGAGGATAGAGTAGGCTATACTTCATGTGTTATGTTTTGTCAACCAAATGTCTATTATTTTAGTTTAGGTGATACCCTAAACTCATGCTTGGTTCAAGGTCTATGCATGAGTGACTCTGGTAGGATTTTTGGGAGTGGTTTAAAGACATCTTCAACTATGAAGTTGGTAGAAGGTTACTACTAGAACAAGTCAACCCTTCACTATAGTTGCTCCACTTATTCTCACATAGTATTCATGATGATGGATGTAGGACATGGTGGTAGGTCTACCCATAGATTTGGAGTAACCTTCTTGCACACTTGTATCATGTACATAGCCTTTCATAAGAATAATTCCTTTTCCTCTTCCCTATCATAGAAATCTCTAGCCATATCAACAACCATTACCTAGTAGACTTATTGTTCATCAATACCCATCTATGGTAGGTCATAAAATATTAGAATCTAGGGCACCTTAGGATCATCTAACTAGATTATCATGATCCTTAACTTATGCTTCAATGGAGGAGATGAAAATTGATGCTTGATGTATATCTTGTACTTTTCATTCTACAACTATGAACTAGTGGCTTCTTTTAGTTCCTAAGATATAGGGATGATTATGTTAGGTGGTATGTCTTAAAGTGGTGTTGTACTCCTGGTTGTGAAAGATTTTTATTTAGTGACCTTAGCTTGTGCCATAGCTATGGTGATAAATAATGGTAAAGGTCCAAAGGATGACCTTAACAATTTATGGATGTGTATGAATACAGCTTTTGATATCAAGGTGATAGAAACATGTTGGCCCAAGTACTACATTACATCTAGTAGCACTCAAGGATGTGTGGTGATCAGCTCTAGGCATTCCTCTCACCATGCCTTGAATTTTCACTCATGATCTAGGGTTGCATGCTCAAGTGTCCATATGAGGTTGGGGAATTGTTACACTAGCCAATAGTCAATGTCAAGGTGTACCTCTCCCTCTAGGGATTCTTATTATGTGAAACATAGTAGAAAGATAAGGAAGTTATATTGAAATGTCTATTTTAGAGATGTGTTACACTTGTCATGTTTTTGAGTAGTTCTTGAATGAAGTATTATATCCAATTGAACTTCTCATTTTCGTGGATTATATGATGAGTGGTATCTATAACCCCTTTTGGAATTTGATTTGTAGACTTGTTCATCTACCAAAACATTTGTGTGATGCATTCTACAAGGATGTGCAATAGTTCAACATGAATTTCCTCATTTGGAATCCCTCTGAATCCTTGAACATACAAATGTTTGACCTCTTAGAGAATAGGAGGCAATCTTATCTTCTATGAATCAAAGGAGTCCCCTTGTGCAGACATGCCCAAAGCTCAATCCATAGCTAATGTGTTATTGATGATGGTGGTATTCAGGATAATGTAGATGTTCTCATCATTGTAATAGCCAAGTAGGACTTGTACAATCACCACCAAGTTACCAAATGTAAGAATTCAAAATAGGCACTCAACATCGGTATTGTGAAAGTGATTGAGGGATGTGAGAGAAAATGATTGTATAGCATCAATGGGGTCTAGGCAAAATAGTTTTTGTTTTGATACTTGAAGGAAGTCAAATGGCTCTAGATCATTGAATTCTGTTTGAATTGGTGCCATATCAATGCCAATTTCTTATTTTTGTGTATTTATCAAACCCATAATGAGTTGTGAAGAATTCATGGTTATTAAAGTGATAAAATTACAATTATATTATCTCGTTATGCAATATAAATATCTCAAATCTTTGAAATTATAGGTCATGAAGATATTTATAAGGTTTAAATGTAGACTTGATTCATAAAGTGATGAATTTATAGATTTTTTGCCTACTAGTTTCCTATAAATGCCATGATTAACTGTCCATTCAACATGAATGCAATTTTTTATACAAAAAATCATATATAATCTAGAAATTAAGATAATTAGTCATTATCACATGTGTGGAGATATGTCATTATGTTATTTACTATCTGTATAGGAATATGAGAGGATGGTGTTGATAGGCCATTAATTTATTTAAGATTAAGTTAATCAAACCTTGGATCTAGCATTGAGTACTTGAGGTTGACTGTTAGACAGTGAATGTATTGAATGATGTGACTTATCCATAGATTTACTAAACTTAATTGCTTTCTTTCACTCCTACTAACATCCATGATGGCATCCATGAATTATCCTGTGCATAGTTGGTGCATGCTATACTTTGTATCTTGGTTTTTAATTGGTAGTGATGAGATCATATACATACACACATAGAAAAATAAAGACACAAAAACATGTATAAATAAGAAATCCTATTCTAATTGGTATTATTCAACACTCACTTAATAGAATGAGATCAATTAAGACTATTAGTAGTAGGGATTAAACATACAAACATTCACCCACTCTAAAAAATAGATCCCTAAATATCTCTCAAAAAAATGGTTCCTTGCTATGATATTTCATGTATAACATAAGGCCCTTTCCATTGAATCTATAATTTACCCAAAAATGCTCTGAATAGACTATAATATAGGAAAACTAATTGATCTTTATGAAATTCCTTATGGCATAGATTTCTATTAGACCATTATTTATGGATTTTCTTATAAACTTCCTATGTCTAGGATGCTCTGCATTGATATTTATCAATCTTATTTAGTTTAAGAAGTCTTTTGGTGAGAGACTCACTATATGTAATTAGAATTTCATGGTGCACATGAATCAATCCTAGATCATATAAGATAGATCAAAACTATGATTCCAATTGGGCCACACACTTGTGAAGTAAGATCATGAACAATATGAGGATCTACTAGACCTAATTAGGGGATCACTTGTATCATCTTTCACAACACATCATGTTAGGCAGGGTTCCAAAGCCTATAGTTTAACACCATTGCACAAAAACCCTAAAAGAGTTTTATGGTTTCTATATTCACTTATGATAATAAATAAGAAATTAAACTAATCTAATAACAAGAAAAGTAAATTAATATATCATTCACCAAAGATTGTGGCATAAAGTGGGGGTTAGAGCAAAACAAGTAAATAACAACTAAACTAAACATGTATAGGATACATATACTCACATCAATGTATACAAAATCCTAAAACATGGAAGATAAGAATACATAATACATTATCTATCTACTCTTACAAAGGAGAATACATTTAGGAATACTTACCTTTGAAGATGAACCCATTTAGTCTTAACTTCTCCCTTAGCCAATGGTTATTCACAAGAGATTATTGTGAATTTTCACGACAACCAATATAAATCAGCTCTAGGATATACGACCTACCTAAGAATATAAAATACTTCTCCATAAGACACGATCAAAGATCCAAAAGAAAGTTTTAAACCCTAAATCTGTATTCCTTAGGTAGAATGGTCAATATGTAGATGTTCATTCACACTTCTTTGTTTAGTTAAAATCTCTTATAAAATGGTAAGGAATGACCTTATATATATAGTAGTATCTCACCCTAAAGACTTTTGGACATGTTGGATGTGCCAAGTTGATCGAGTCAACCTAGTACATTATTAGGCAAGTGCCTAAAGTCTGTGCTAGGTCAGCTAGGATGTAAATAAGCAAAATATCAAAAGTGACCCAAAACATTATAGGTTTACCAGGTTGATGTATCTTGTTGAGAAGGAAGCCTAAAAATCCATATGGATGACATAGATTGTTGAATAATAAAAAGGGAGATAAAACAAGGAAAAGAGGGATAAAGCATGGAAAATGATAGGAATTTTTAGGAAAGAGAGAAATAATCTTAGGTTTCATGGTTTTAAGAGGCAAGAGTGTACATAGAAAGTGGTAAAAGGAACAACAATCTTACAAAGTACCAAAGGTCTACCCCCTTAAGGCATGCACTCAGAGAGATTAAGACTTAATAGGTTATTTCAAGGTATGAAGTTTCAGTAATCAATAAAAGTGTGAAAATATTATGTGTATACATATTCCCCAACTGAAGCTCATCACATGTCACATAAGTGCAACACGAGATGGTGCTTCAGGATAGAACATGATGACACATAATGTTGATGCTAAGTAAAGTGCAGTAAGAAGAAAATAAGATAAATGAAAGGATAGAATTGAAAAACACATACCTTTAACTTAATTTAATATTTTAGATAAAGAATAATATTGTAAAAAAGTGAAGGCATCTAATATAGAGTACACTAGACGAATCTATAGAAGATAGTACAAAAAATAGAGAGCCAAAAATCAAATTATGTAAAATATAGGCATATGATAGTTAGTAGGGACATAGAGTTTTAGGAAAAGTTAGTAAATTAGGATTGGTAAATTAAGGATTATAATATTAAAGGAAAATTATTGACAAAAGGATGGAAAATGAATGACAAAAGGATGGCAAACAAATGCAAATGATTGACAAATAAAAGAAAATGATAGAAAAGGAATGACAAATGATGGAAAATGAATGACAAATGATTATAAATAAATGACAAATGATAAATAAAATGTATAATATACTAAATCAAGTTAAGAAGCATGTAAAACATGAATGAAAAATGAAATATCAATGCAAGATAAATATTAACAAGGATATGAAGGAAGGTGAAAAGTAAGCTCATGTAAGATAGGCATGAAAGAATCCAATATAAGTAAAAGCATGAAATAATGTTGAATGAAATGTAAGTCAAGATGTAAGATAAACATGAAGAAGGCATACATAAAGAGAAACATGTAATAATGGTAAAAGGGTGTGAACCCAACTATTCATAAAAGAAGGGTAGTATAATAACAACAAATGAAAAAAAAAATGAGTGATCCATAATTACTCAAACATGTTTTGCATCAAAAGATAGATAAAACTAAAACAAAGTAGCCTTAGCATGTTTTTAAGAAATGAAGAAAAAGGAATTTAAAGAAGAGGGAAAATATATTTGGAAAATCACAATTTTTCTATCAAGGGGGGAAATGAAATGCGGTATAGGGGAGAATGAAGGAAAAAATAAGGTAGAATAACTCTTTATCAAATTCAAGACACTCAAATTTAGTTTATCAAAACAAGAAGATTGTTGACCTTAAGGACTCTGAAGAACTTCTCTTAGATACACTAGTCTTAGGTCAACAAATGGAGTATAGAGATCAGACCATTAAGGCTATATGCATGAAAATTAAAATGTACCTACATCCCCATGATGTGTTCCCCACTCTTCAGGACCCCTTACAGAGCCATCGGTCTACTACGAAGAATAGGTACTTGCATGATAAAGTAGGTATCACTATAGATTTTTTTGAAATCCCCTATTCCAATCTATTGGCCTACCACACCCCAAAGGACTTTGGCTCTATGTGAAGCTGACTATGGAGTTTGAGCTTTGATTGGAGATAGGAGATGTGCTTGTAATCATGTATTTTGGTGTGATTAGAATTTTAAGATTTATATGTTGATTTTTAGATATCATGGTCTTTTGTGTTCAAATGATTGGCTTTTAACTTTATTTTTTTATAAATTCCTCCTCTATATGGATTTAGAACACCAAACATGGGTGCTAAAGATGACTCTCATTTGAAAACTTTGGGACAAAGTTGCTAAGAGAGAAAAAATCAAAGAGCATGGGGTCTAAGAGTCTCATAAATCCAAGTGAAATAAAATTTCTATCTTGATGTTGACCTTGTTTTATCCAAATGTGGAGGTGAAAGAAAGGGGGTGTAAACACCTAAATCTGGCCACCAATAACCTCCAACTAAGCTTTTTCCCAATTTCCACCAAAATGGATAATTTGGCTTAAAAACACTAAAATGCACTAAAAGAATTGAACCTAACATATTAAAATGCCAATTTTTGCTAGGGTATCCCTAAATGGGGCAATGTAATTTATGAGCTAGCTAACTTTGATCAGATCATTTTGAGTCAAAATGCTAATTTTGCACCTACGTGCTCTGGATTGCTCTTTCCCATCAAATCTATTACACAAGATGCACACCTTTATTATTTTTTGTTGATAATATCCTAAATGGGATAGTGGATCCAACGCATTTGACATCACTTTCCAATTCTAATCCAATTAAATTTTGGACCAATAACAAGGCATTCTGATCAGTTTGAGTAATTTGTTCACAAAGTGCTTAAACATGCTTCAGAGCTAATTAATCCAAATCAAGGCCTAATTAATAATTACATGGAAAATTTTTGAATACTTTGTTTTGGAAATAAATATTGAATAGCTGCATCATCAAGTGACCTCATTTCTTGGGAAGACATCCCTAGGCCATAAATACCACAAATATCAGGATTCATGCCCACCATGCCTCATCAATGCCTTCCATGATGTCCTTCATGTCTCTTAATTACCCGTTCTTCCAATGTCATGATGAAGATAATTACAAACTTAATTCCATAAATTAAATTAATCCTCAACCACACATCTCAATCTCAGGAGGGACGGTTTAGGTTGATTCTAGACATTCTCAAAAATCTATAAATAGAGAGGCCATGAACATCATTTCTAAGTCATGATTATGCAAAGTTATAATGTAGGATTGGTTATAAAAGCTTCATGAAACTAGTTTTACCATGCCAAATTGATTCCAATCCAAGCCAAGCCATAAGCCAAAAGTGTCAAGGAGAAGAGTAGATGCCAAGCCTCCTTTGATGAAGACTTCATGAGTACAAGCTGAGCAAGCCACTACAAAAAGCATTTTGGAGTATCCAAGAAAGGTAAAAGAAGGTTTCTTTTGCATTTTAGATGTGTGTTTTATTTATGTTTGTTAACTAAGCTCTCCTTAGTGTCTAAGCCTAGAGATGTTATGCTAGTTAGTGTGTTTCTTTCATTTTGTTTTCATTTTGAAACTAACACCATATTAACCATCCTCTCTTAAGCCAAATTCTTAGATCACATATGGCACACCTGGTGAGACCAAACACATCCCACATATGAAGAAGATCATTTTTTAGCTTTACAATCTTCATTTGGATCATTGAAACTCTTGAAAATTGATTTTCTAAATTTGTTTTACCATTTTCCTTTGTCACGAGTTTACATAGTACCCAACGTTAGTTAGTGAAAATGACATCGATTGTATATATGTCATTAGTCACTATTGGTATAACTGATGTCAGTTAGATAACCATCATCAATTAGCTAGTGTAACCATCATCAGTTATATAACTGATGTTGGTCACTATGTTTTTCTTAAAACATAGACCTGCAATCTCTTTTTTTAAAGTTAATTATTTTAAACCTAAAAGAGCTTCAAGGATAAAGGACATGCTAACATTTTTGTTGTAGGACCAAGCTTAACATTTGATAAAAACATGTTTAGATCACCTTTTGCATGCTTAAAATTAATTAGGAACATTATTTTGGGTGCTTAAAGTAATATTTATGTGCTTAACTGAGTTTTTAGCATTAGTTTTCAAAGTTACAACTAAGACCAAGGCTTCAAATGAACACCACCTCATTTTCCATTTGGGCTTAAAAATGAACTCACCTTTCCAAGTTTTTGTATTTACTTAATTGTTTGAGTTAAATCTTTGTTTGGGAAAAAGAGGGGTGATGCATGTATGCTCTTCTATTTATCCCCTTTAGAGAACCCTTGGAATCAAAAGTGTCATTCTTATTGCAAAAAGCCTAATCCAAGGCTTAGAAATAATGTCATCTAAATCACTCCCCAAAAACTTGTCAAATTTTGGGTGACCTTGAAAATGACCCTAAAATCTTTTTACTTTCATGCTTTCTTTATTTTTATGCAAACTTGGTTTGTGAGGGGGACTTCATCACCTTTCATGAGTTATTTAGAGAAGCTTTGACCTAGGGTTTCACCTCCCATAATTGACTTCATATGGTTCCTAATCAAAGTTGCACATGGGACATAGTGGCACTTTGGACATCACACTACACTGAGTGAACAATAGGATGTAGTGGTTGTAAAAAGGACTAGACCTTTTTGCAACAAGCCAAGGTATACAGACCCAAATACTATGTTTTTTTTTAAATTATTTGGCATGAAAATCATTGTGTAATTGATTCCCCTAGAATTATCTAAAACCAATTAGTTTTAGTCAACCCAATTTTTTCATACCCTTGTTAGGATTTGGACGATTATACTTAGTGTATTTTGGTCATTTATCTTATTTGGTATGTTTTGAGACTATTTTTTTTTTTTTTTTTTTTTTTTTTGTGTATAAGCCATGTCAAAACCAATTTATCTATAAGTCACTCTTTTGTCTAAAGAGGTGTTATGTTGGTCATTTTACACCACACTTGTGCCTTGAAATTTTTCTAAACTTATTTGTGCGTGTTTCATTTGAGTTGCTGAGGGTAGTGTTATCTTGCCCAAATCATGTCAAAACATTTTGATCCTTTTGATTCTTTGAAACATAACATACATGACATCATTCGATAATGCTTACACCGTTAGGCTATTCAATTTTTTTCAAAACTAGTTTACCTTGTATCAAAAACCATTTGTTTCAAAGCATGCCATGTATACCATTTGGACCTTTGTCTTTTGCTATCATGTTGTCTAATCTTGTCTAGCTTTTTTGGTCAAATCCTAGTTTTCAACATTGAATTAAATTAGCCTTGTCAGGTTTGGATTCAAACATTGATTTATTTATATTTCCGCCTTAATTTATGGGGCTAATACACATATCTTTCTCTTTTGGGTTGCATAACTTTGGTTAATCGATTACCCAAATTTGAAAAATATTAATGTTTTGTTTGTTTAATTCCTATCCTCATCATGATTTGTGCCTTTATTTGGAAGAACATAGCCTTTCTAAAAGATCATTTTGTCTTATACCTTATGCCAATTGATCATGTTTATGTTTGATTCTGTGTGCTAGGTTTATGTCAAAGTTGTTTCCAAACTTGTTAGATTAAATCAAATCACATCAGCCTTTATTTCAAGTCTAGATTTTGATGTTCTTTGGACAAAAGTCCTAGTATATGCCTATTTGTTTGAGCATAGATTTTGACTCCATGTTTGGACAAAAGACCTAGTAACTCAACTTTTCCCTTTCCTAGTTTAGACCTTGTTTGGAACACTTTGACCTAGAACTTTGACATGTCGGTTTTTATTCAGATGTTTAACCTTTTGTACATATGACATTTGATGTTAGAATATTTTATGACAAGTCTTATCATAAATCATTTTGGAGATACATGTCCACTTTTAGACCATATTGGAGATATAACTTCACCCCTTTGACCAAGTTAGACTAAGCTTAAACCATTTGTCTTTTAGACATAGTTTTTCAAAAAAATTAGAACTCTAAGCCTTTTTATTTCAGAGCTTTCATAATTTACATGGATATGTCTAGATAAAACTATGGTGGAGTCATGTACAATCCAAATTATAATAGAATGGTTGCACAAAATCCCACTAGGAACCCCTATAAAGAAATATTTTCTAAGGAGTTTCATTATTATCCCTACAATACTCCATATGGGGAACATATTCAAAATTGACAAAATCCAAATTGAGACCTTGATTGGCATGAAGAGGCTTATGAGGAAGAATTTCAAGACCCAAATATGGATAATGTTATTTGGGATATGAATCCATACCCTCTTTATGATAATCAGTACATGTAACACAATCAAGAACTAGCTTATGAGCCAACTCATGACTAGGATTATATGGTTTATGAGGAAGACTTAGATGCTTTGGCTTGTGCAAGAAATCAAGTTTCAAGATATCCTTTTGTTATTTTATCATAGACTACCCTTAACTCTCCTTTGGATTATACAAGCTATCAAGCTCTACAATATCCAAGGAATACCATTATCATACCAAAACCTAGTCCTTTGGCTTATGCAAACAATCATGTTCCACACTCCCTATCATTACCATCTTAGGACTTTGTCCTTTAGTTCATGTGAGGAATCATACTCCTTAATGTCCTACCATTATCCAACCATAAGTCATTCCTCACCTAGTACCAATCTCATCCAAACTTCAACAAATACAATCTTTCAAAGACCAAGTTATGTTTAAAACCACTTGGAAACCATGGCCAAGTCAACCAACCACTTGTGATAAGATCCTATACTAGTTGTCGAGGATTCTCACACTAATGAGCTAGTCTTTATTGAGTCACTTCTTAATGATTATAACCACCTTTGGGAAAATCATTACCTCAACCATGTGCCTATTTTTTAAGAGCCTCCTATTGACAAGCCAATCTTTGAGGAGTTGTCTCTTGACCCTTTTCCCATCCTAGAGGAGTCCCACTCTGACAAACTAATTTTTTGTGGAGCCCATTATGCCATCATAGGTCATTACTTATCCAAAACCAAATATTCAAAAAAACATCATTATAACAAAGTACCCATTAGATGAAGAATCAGAGTTAGAGTCAAGTTTTACTCTTGGAAAAACATCATATTTACCATCAAAATCAGAATCAACATTAGTCTAAATATTGGATTCAGAGTCCCTTGAATTAAAATCAGATTTAGAAGAAGAATATGTTTGTGGCTATTAAAACATTGGTTACACATGCCTTGTAGATCAATTTGAATACATTTGTGATCCTTCTATAATTTTTGAGGATGAGTACTTCAAATTTGACACAATTTCTCCTACTATCTTCTACAAATATTGTGATTCCAACACTCATTCCATTACCATTCCACAGGCCATTACCATCAACCAAAATAGCCATATTATTGATATTCCATCTCCCATAAGTGTTGATTGGGATTGATAGAATCATACTTTATTAAACTAAATACATGGTGACATAGTAGTTGAAGAAGAGCAAGGAGGCTAAGACCACATTCATATAGCAGAAGAACACTCTCATAATGAAACCTTTTCTAAGGTGTTAGGGGAAAATCAAAGTCAAAACACAACATCTTCTAGTGAAACTTTTTTGAAAGTGCTAGAAGAAAATCAAATTCAAAAGTCAACATTCCTTAGTGAAACCTTCTCAAAGGTGCTATGAGAAAATAAAGATAACTTCATTGGTTAAAACCTCATTGAGGAACCAATAGTTGAGCAAAAAAAATCTTCACTACTTGATGAAGACAAAATCAAATATCAAATCAAAATAGCTTCCAATCTATAGCCTAATTAGATGGTAGCTATCCTCAAGGTCAAACAATATAAAAGTTTTATGGTCCTATCAAGAGAACAAGTCTTCAACCCCACCATAACCAATGTTATATTGAATCCAACATCAACAACATTACATGCAACTAAAAGTCTTGATCTTTATTTATTTCCCCACCATTACCCTTTCCATTATCATTTTCCATTCCATTTCACAATCAAACCTACCATATATTATTTGTCCTTGTTTACCATCCATGTCCACACTTTCCTTTGCAGAGGCTATAAAGATACCTTGTCTCGATGTTTGAAGGAATCAAAATCAATGACCAAGGAAGAACATAACAACATTCTCAACATCCAAATCTATAGGCAGTTCTTGATAGAGTAGTTATTTAGATGAGGTATGGGATAGAAATTAACATGATCAAGTATTATATTTATATCATTTATTTAGGATGTGCATCTCCCCATCATTAGGAACAATAAAATCAAAAACCACACCTAGGCCAAAAACATGTACCATGCCATTACCATTGTTACATATGCCTATTTGCCATTATCATCGACACAGCCATTTACCCCATCACCTGGAGGTAACCCTCTTGCAATTTTATCTAATTTATGACACCATAATTATATTATAGTAAGGCCATGTCATCCTATCATTCCATTCCTATCTAGACCAAAGCCTATTTTTACTCATCTTACCTAATCCTGCTTTGATCTTGGTTACTTTGGTTCTTCTCACACCTTTTGTGAGGGGATTTTGATGGATTTTCAATAATCAATAAAATATATGTTTATAATGATAGTCTATGAAATTAGTGTGATAGTTTATCTAGCAAGATATATTTTATCTTATCAAGTTTGTTTATGTGAGCCTGATTATAACTCCCTATGGGCAAATAAATATCTCACTAGTCTTGCTACTAATTATAATTACCTTTTGAAAAATTAGTATCATTGACCTATGCCATTATATCCTAGTTATAATTACCTATGGGAAAATTAGGGGCAACACTTGTTTATCATGAATTTAAACATCGCCTTGCCATTATTATTTTCATTTGACTAGCCATTTACTAGATTTGAGAACTTGTTGGGACCTAGTTGGTTTTTCCTCACCTTTTGTGTTGATGGAATTACTATTAATTGAGGTCATTTTAGGACTATGTGGGTCATGATCAATTCATTTTTAGGTCACCTCAATCCCCCTTTTCATGTCTCTTACTATTTTGTGAGCAACCTAAGCCAAATGCTCTCACTATTTTTCGACAAGGTATCTTGTCATTCTCTAACGAGTTAAGATACCTCAAAATTCCAAAAACATTCATAAAATTTCAAAAATCCAAAAAAAAATTTCCTACCTAAGCCTATTCATTTATCTTTGATCTACCTTACTAGGGCATTATCATTGTTCAAATGCTTTCTTTGTTTTTGTTTTCAAACTTTCTATTTGTTTGTTTATTTTAGGTTGTTTGTTTGTTTTTCTATTTGTTTATTTGTTCACTTGCCTATTTTTTTGCTTTCAACACTATTGCCTTGACTCAATATATAATCATTCATTAGGTGATTCCTTGAGCACATTATTATTGAGTCTATCCATATTCATATGTCAACATTTTCATCATGGTTTTTATCATTGTGCATTATTTTTGAGTGTTTATTTGATTGGGAGTCAGTCCTTATGCATTTTTTGGCCAAGTCTTCATGGTGTTATATCATGATGCCTACCATCACATGATACATCAAAAATTAGCTTCACTAAGGTCTAAAATCCATGGATATATAGAATTTTCTCCTTAACACCTTGGCAAATCCTCCCATCCCACACTTGATCAAATTAACCCATTGGCTATTCTAGTTGTATCATTATTAATCAAGATGAGTATCTCCTCATTAGTAGGTACAACTAAATATTTTCTATTGATCACTATTATTCTTCTATTCATCTCTTTCATCATTTTTCCTACTCATCTGTAATCTATATTCTAGGTTATATCCTTGAGTTATGCTTACTACTCAGCCCTAACTGGGGCACAATCATCTTTAGCCAATCCAAGTTTGCTTAATGATTATAAATGCCTATAGGAAAATCATTATTTTGAATTTTATTCTTGATTATAACCACCTTTGGACAAATTATTATCCTTTTTACATCAATTCATGCGATCATTTCTCATTTGGATTAATCTCAACCATGTATTAATTCCACATTTCTTCTTTTTTATTTTTGAGGGACCGTCCATCAAAAAATGTGATGGCCACTCCCTAGAGGGGGCATCATCATAATCTTCCCAAAATCATTTGGAGATTTATTCTTTAATCATTATCTTATTGTTGGTATATAGACCATCTCTCATTATTTGATAAGACATTTCTTTTCTTATGGTTTGCAACATCTTCCCAAATAGGGGAAACCTATAGACACCTAAATGTGGCCACCAATAACCTCCAACCAAGCTTTTCACCAATTTTTACCAAAATGCACAATTTAGATTTAAAACACTAAAATTCACTAAAAGAATTGAACCTGACATATTCAAATGCCAATATTGGATAGGGTATCCCTAAATGGGGAAATGCAATTTATGGTCTAGCTCACTTTAATTAGATCATTTCAAGTCAAAATGCTAATTTTGCACCTAGGTGCTCTAGATTGCTCTTTCCTATCAAATCTCTTATACAAGATGTACACCTTGTTATTTATTGTTAATAATATCCTAAATGGGATAATAGATCCAATGCATCTAACATCACCTTCCAATTCCAATTCAGTTTAATTTTAGACTAATAACAAGGAATTTTGATCAATTTGAGTAATTTGTGCACAAAATGCTTAACATGCTTAAGAGATAATTAACCCAAATCAAATCCTAATTAATAATTACATGGAAAATTGTTAAATATTTTGTTTTAGAAAATAATATTTAATATATGCATCATTAGATGACCTCATTTCTTGGGAAGACATCCTTAGGCTATAAATGCCACAAATATTAGGATTCATGCCCTCCATGCCTCATCAATGTCTTCCATGATGTCCTCCATGACTCTTAATTTCCCCTTATTTCAATGTCATGATGAAGATAATTAAAATATTAATTCCAAAAATTTAATTAATCCTTAACCACACATCTCAATCTCAGGATGGACGGTTCAGGTTGATTTTAGACATTCTCAAAAATCTATAAATAGAGAGGCCATAAACATTATTTATAAGTCATGATCATAAAAATTTATAATGTAGGATTGGTTCTAAAATCTTCATGAAACTAGTGTTACCATAAAAAAATGATTCCAAGCCAAGCCACAAGCCAAAGGTGCCAAGGAGAGATGGAGGTAGCCAAGCTTCCATTGACAAGGACTTCAGGAGCACAAGTTGAGAAAGCCACTACAACAAGAATTTTGGAACATCTAAGGAAGGTAAAAGAGGGTTTCTTTTACATTTTAGTTGTGCATTTTATAAATTTTTGTTAACTAATCTCTCCCTAGTGTTTAGGCCTAGAGATGTTATGCTAGTTAGTGTGTTTCTTTCATTTTGTTTTTATTTTATAACTAACAAAATACTAACCATCCTCTCTTGAGTCAAATTTTTAGATTGCATATGGCATGGAAATGTGAAATAGTATGGTCAAAACCAAGGTTAAATGGGCTAGGATTTAAAACACACTAGGTAGATAGGTCATAAGTGGAAAGTGGATACGGCTAAGAGGACATATAAGGATGATATTTGTACAAAGAAGAATAGTGATAAAATAGCATGATTGAAATGGTCCTTATAGATAATACACCATAGTGCTCAAGCATAGTACTACTTGAGATGAATAATATTCATTAGATTAGGAGTTTCATCTCCATCTAGTGTGGTAATCATGTATGCTCGTGATCCATAATCTACAATAATGATGAAAAGTCCTATCTAGTTTGGATTGAATTTTCCTTTTTGCTTCTTCTCAACCATGGTATTCCTTTGGTTTTATTTAAGAACAAGATCACCAAGTTCAAATGTTATATCCTTAACACACTAATTATAGTGGCCTTTAAGTTAGTTATGATATGCTTAAATATTGTTGAGCATAGCTATGTATTTCTCATCAAGTAGGTCTAGCTCTTACAGGCGAGCTGCTCGATAATCATGATCATCCAAGATATGCTTGAAAGAGATGCATAGTGAAGGTAATTTGAACTCAATGAAAAGGATGGATTCAGTACCATAAATAAGTGAGTATGGAGTGGCTCTTATGGGGTTATGATGATTGGTATGGTATGCCCAAAGGGTAGGGAATATATACAAGTGCCAATCATGATTGATATCATTAACACTATTTTGAGAATATTAACAATGGTTTTATTAGATGCCTCAGCTTGGCCATTATCTTGAGGGTAATATTTTGTAGAAAAATGGTTTATGATGTTATATTCAGTACATAGCTGATCTATATCCTTGTTCTCGAATGATCCTCCATTATTAGATATAATGTTAGAGGGGATACCATAGCAAAAAATTACATGGTTGAAGATGAATTTAGAAATTTTCTTTCTATTCATGTGAGGGGTATAGCTTCATACCACTTAGTGAAATACTCATTGGTGGTAAGGATATGTTTAAGGTTATCAGATGAAGTGGGGTTAATCTACCCAATGAGTTCAAGTCCCCCTCTAAAAAATGGCCATGTTTTCAACATAAATTTAAAATTTTTGGATGTGGCATGAATTAGATTAGCATGCCATTAACATTTGTCACACTTATTTACATATTGTTGTCCCCCAAAAATATCACTCCTTTTTGGGACAACATTTGAACTATTTTGGTCCTACAGACCAAAATTGTCTCTTCCCTTTTCAAAATTTGTCCTGGGCATTCAAATTCCTCATTTTTCAAGCTTCTCATAAATCTATAGACTCTACAGGCTTGCATCTATGGACTCAGTAGGAAGAGAAATCTACAATCTCAGTAGGAAGAGAAATCTACGGACTCAGTAAGAAAAGAAAATCTATGGACTTTACAGGCCAAGTTCAATGGGCTTCATAGGTTGATTTTTATGGACTCTTTCAAGGTTAGAGAAAACTACAGACTTGGTTTCTATAGACTCTGTAGGTAAGTTCATTTTTATAGGTTTAAAGGCTTCTACATGTGGGTTTAATCAAAAGAATCAATTTCCAACACTTAGTCATTTTTGGGATTAGTTCAGCGCCTTGGTGCAATCAAAAATCTCCATCGACAAGCATCTAAGCAAGGATCCAACCATTGAAACATTGAACACTTGAACCTTGAACCATTTTGGTTCAATGGGTTCAACAAGTTCAAAGGTTCAACATCATCAACAAGAGTTAAGTGCTTCATCAAAGTTTAATGTCATCAGCTTTAAAACACTTATCAAAAAGAAGAAGACTTGAACCATTGAACCACTTTGGTTTAAAGGTTCAATAGGTTCAAGGTTCAACACGTTTGGTTCAATGCTTTGCTTCATTCACTTGGTTCAAAGACTTGATTCAATCAAAGGGTTCATTGGCTTGAACCATTTTGGTTCAACCAAGCGGTTCAATGCTTTGGTTTAATCAAACGGTTCAATAGTTGGTTCATCACCTTGGTTCATCGACTCAGTTCAAAGGAGGAGTTCAACACAAAAATTCAAAGAAGCCTCCCGAAGGACAAGTGCCCTTGTGGAGGGCATTTGGTTGACAAAAGTGCCCATCAAAAGGGTCATTTTCAAAGAAGGCTGCAAAGGTAAATTCTTTCAAAATTTTGTTTAAGGTAGACAAAGGCATAATTCTTTCAAAATTTTGTCTGAAGGAATTCCTTCAAACAAAAAGTCTGAAAGAATTTAAACAGGCTACAGGAAGAAAGCCTGAAGGAGTTTTTCAAAGCCGAAGATCAAAACAATAATTCTCATGGACTTTTTATTCATGGGAATTTGTCTGCAGACTTTTTTTTCGCAAGAAAAGACCGAGAAAAAATTTCATGGGAATGTTCGTGAAGACTCTAAGGAAAAGGCCACTGAAGGACCCTGAAGGATAGGTGCCCTTGTGGGGGACTCTTAGCTGCCAAATTGAAAGACACTTCCCTGAAGTTGAATGGTCACCTTCCCTTCAAGAAGATGTAAAACAAGAAATCTGAAGGAAGAACTTAGTGACCCACCAGAAGAAAGAAGCCCGAAGGCCATTCGAAGACTATTCGAAGGGTAGATACCCTTGTAGGGGGTTCTTCTTGACGATCATTTCTAAAGGCCCGAAAGGTCAAGTTATTTCTGAGAAAGTGCAAAATAGGAAAGCTAAAGAAGGACCAAGGGGTGACGTGCCTGAAGACGTCAAATTCAAGAACAGTGAACTAGCCGTTGGAAATTCAAGCGTATTGATGGGTACACGAACATCAATTTCAAAGCTCATAAAATAGACATTGATTCTTGTAATCTAAAATAGAAGATGAAATGGACATTCAAGATGAGTGGCCTCATGAACAAGATCCGATACAAGCTCACTTCTCTTCAGAAACCTGAATGTATTCAAAGGCTTCAAGGCTAAAACCAGTAGGAAGTGACTAAAGAATAGAACAACAAATTGAAACCAGGACCTGATTCAATTGACCAGAAAAGGAGGAATGATGAAGAAGGATCAGATCGCTAGATGGACATTGAAAGATGCAAACTTTCAATAGTGTGACTTATTTCTCTACATTGATAAAAACAAATGGGTAGATGCCCCTAAATTCTAGCCTATCTTCTTAACAAATTTCAATGCAACATGATGTGTTACTATTCCTGAGTCCTTCTTGAAGAGGTTATATAAAGGACTCTATTTTATTGTAAATATATCTCTTTTTGACAATCATAAATGAAACTCTACCCAAATTGAAAGGCATTACTGAGACTTTGAGCTCAGATTGTTGATCATATTTTGTTATTGGAATAAGAAAGCAAGTGACTTTTTAGACTTTATGCTGTAATATCTTTGTTGTTGGGGAAAATATTCTTATCTCTTTTTCCTTGATATATTTTATGTTCCTTTAATTCAACAAGTAAAATTAGTGAAAGTAGTCAGGAAGGTGTCCTGAAGAGTCAACTATGGAAAGACTTTGTGCCCCCATAATTGCCTTTAGTGTGTTTTCTTTTCATTTCTATGTAAAGGACCTTGAGATGACTTTGTACCCTCATTGTCCTTCATATCTTACTCTTGATCAATTCAGGTGGAGACTTTATGCTGCATCTTGATTTTCTAGTTACTACATCCTTTGTTACATTTTGCTTTTACTACCAGGAGTATTTTTGTGGCTGGCTGAATAGTACTTCTAAAAGAAGAGGAGTGATTGTTGTCATTTCCCTTGAGATTTTCCTTTGATCCACATGCATCATCTCTAAAAAAAGAGAGATGGATGGTTTGTCCTACCCTTGAGTATTATTTTCTATATATATATATATATATATATATATATATATATATATATATATATATATATATATATATATATATACATATACATATACATATACATATGCATATGCATATGCATATGCATATACATATACATATATATACACATACATATACATATATAGCATATCCATAGGGAACCTTCCCTTGATGAGAGGAGAGATTAATCCCCTTTTGATGTGGTAAACCTACACATTTGGACGACCAATCTTCCTACTTTGGCTGATCAGACCTATTTTGTTTATCAGTATGTTGATTGACAAAATATTCAACCAATAGTTTTTGGTGACTCTACTAGGGATATACATAATTTTGTGAAATTTGGAACCTCAAGTTTTAGATAGAAACATCACCTATATAACCCATTATCATTATAAACCTTATCCATTATACAGACTATGGTGACTCCATTTCATGTCTTACCCATTATTCATTATAGCCTTACCATCTTCCTCCACCTCCATTATTTTATCTAATCTGCAAAAACTAGAGTTGTTAGGAAAGAGTGTGTAGTTTAAAGCCTCAAGCTTCAAACTGAAGCAAAGTCAATTCTTTTCCATTTTTGTTTCATAATCTGGTAGATTCAAGGTATATACAAAGCCAAAGGGCTAAAGGTATTGTTGACCCTGTATTCGAGTTGGTATAGCAAAGTGATTTTGATCTATTTCCTTCACCATCTTATCTCCAACGAACTAAGAGCTTTCCTCCTACTGAAGTTAGATTTCCATTGCTAGATGAAGTATCTACTTCTGATGTTGATAAAGCTTTACTAATAATTACCCTTCTGAGATTTGTTATTCCTCCTTTTCATAATCCTATAATGGTAGTTCAAGGCCTCTAGGGTAATGTTTCTGGTCCTCTTAATCTTATTCCACCTCTACATGAGCTTCCATGCAATTTAAGGAAGAATTTCCCCAAATTATATGGTGATGGAAAAGTTCATCCTGATGAACACATTGCAACCTTCACCATAGCTTGTGGAGTAATTGGAGTAGAATTTGAAGATGTAACAGTCAGGCTATTTGTAGAAACATTACAAGGTGCTACTGTAGATTGGTTTTATAATCTACAAGCTTGGTCAGTGATTGATTGGAATACTCTAAAAGATAATTTTGAAGCCAAATTCAAACCTACAGAAGATGCACATGCACTTTTGGCTCAACTTACATAGATGAAGAAAGAGCCTTATGAACCAATGAGATACTTCATAGCTAAATTTGACAAACTGAGGAATAGAATTATTGTAATTGCTCAACCTACAGATGAGAATCTTAAATGCTTCTTCATTAATTCTCAGTTGCCTGAAGTCAGTTTTCTTTTGAGATGTGTTGGTCAAATAGATCTTGCTACAGGTCAAATTTTGGCCACTAAAGTAGAAGATGATCTCATCTTAGTAGGGAAGATAAGAAGAGATCCAAATAGAAATAGATCTTCATCATCTTCTGAATATGCATCTACAGGCACCACTAATCCAATGGTGCAAAAGCTGGCAAATGAACTACAAGCCTTGAAAAGACAAATGGCACAAGGAATGTCATCCGCTCTTTCATATAGAGATATGCCAAGAAGGACATTTCCAAATCAGTCATATCAAGGTAATGCTACCAGGAATCAAGGGCATCTAATTCATCTTCCTCCCCCACAAGGGAAACTTGCCCTGGAAGCTCCTCCAACCAATTCAGCAATGGGATATCTTGAAGTAGAATCAGAGTTCTCTTTTCATCGTGAATTGAATCTAGAAAATGATGCTGACCTCCTTGAAGAAAATTAAGAAAAATCAGTTGGCGACTCCCACATTGGTTTCTTAAACTACCAAGATGAACCCAGAAGCAAAGGAGAAGCTATTAATGGATCATATGCAGTGTTTACCAAGTCTAAGAACTAATTAGTCTAGCAAGCTGATAAAAAGAAGATAGAGGAGCAACCTCAACCAGTAATTATATTTATTAAACGTGGAACCACTCTAACTTTCCAATCAAAGGATTTGGTGATCACCCAAAATGTAAGTACATCCATTTCACCTTCACCTTCAACTTCAATTTCACAAACCAGCCCTCCTCCCATCCCTCCTAAAACCCAAAAGGTTGAAATTATTTCTTTTGTTCCTAGTCAAATTCAGCCATTTGACATAATCAATCATGTCAAAAACACAAAAATACAAATGTCTAAATTTAAATATTTGTAGTCCAATCTTGATCAATTAGATAGGTTGGTATAATGTGTCAAGAACCAAACCATCCCTATAAGACAAGAGGTTAATAAAATAATTCTTGATTCCCCAAATAACATGCCCATTCCAAATAATCTTCTCATTACTCCTCTAGATGCCCCTAGGGAAATAGAACCATTCTATGTTTCCATATTGATAAATGGTTATCATCTCAACAAATGCATCATTGATTTCAGGGCATTTGACAATGTCATACCTGCTAAAGTAACTATGTCTCTAGGTCTCACACTAACCAAAACCTTTGGGAGATGTTTCTCCATGGAAAACAAGCAAGTACCATTGCTGGGGCAAATCAAAGATGCCCAATTTGCATTTGCAACCTTTCTAGACAAGAGAATCAAGATGATTATCTTGGTAGCTAACGTCCTAGCATCTTATGGCATTTTACTTCGACAAATTTTTTACAAGGATGTGGGAGGAGAACTAAGCATGGACCTTTCTAAGGCAAGGATCCTTGTCCAAGGCATAATGAAGAGATTCCTCCCTGAAAAGGAGGAAAAATATGTGGTCATCCAAACATCAGCCCCTACAGCACAAATTTTGTTTGAGTCTTCAAGTAGGGGTAATTATTTATTGACCATAGAGGATGTTCATTTTTCTATAGATGAAAGTCTTATAGCTGATAATCTAAGAATTGATCCAAACAAGACTTTAGGATAATTGGTAGGGTGCAGTATAAATAAGGAAGGATATTCCATCTCTAATGAAGAGAAATCTGATAGGAGATCAACTTCTGATGATGCTTGGATCCTAAAATCTAATGGCAACAATTCTTCCACCAAAGATGGAGTCGGGATTATATTGATATCTCCTTAAAGAGATATTCTTCCTTCATGCAATTTGCAAGTCAGCAACATCAACAACACAGCTAGATGTGAATCTCTATTGCTTGGATTGAAGATTGCTCAAGATGAAGAAATAAAACTCCTTCACATCAAAGGAGATGTTAAACTGATATTTTTTCAAGAGTTTGATGTGGACAATCCAATCATGTGCTAGACTGAACCAGAAGAACAACCAATTATGATAATGGACCATGCTCTTATAAATCAAAATTAGGCAAAGGAACCCTTCGTAGGGAAATCAAGGAGTTATGGATTTCAAATTGAAGACCACATCCTATCATGGGACAAGAAGAAAAAAAAAGCCAAGAGGAAGACACAAAAAATTGGTTTCCTAGTGGAGAGATCCATTTGCCCGTCACCATTTCTAGAGGAAAAATGGTTTCCTGCTGGTTTACCAGGATAGAGTGTTATTTTCACTACCTCTCAAGAAGCAACATCTGAAACACTTCAACTCTTGAAGTATTAGATCATTTCATCTATACATATGTATATTTGTATAGTTTTTAATTCTATTTTGTTTTGTTTGTTTCCATTTTTGATGCCTTCCATTTCTAGGCAGCATGACTCCGTAACCCAGTGGTACACATGAAGACACTAGAGATTTTGGTTTCTGCTCCCTTCAATTATTTTTTGTAATTGATAGAAGTTCCCCAACTGGAGCTAGCTATTATCCCCCAAAAATATCACTCATTTTTGGGACAACATTTGAAATATTTTGGTCTTACAGACCAAAATTATCTCTTCCCTTTTCAAAATTTGTCCTAGGCATTCAAATTCCTCATTTTTCAAGCTTCTCAAAAATATATGGACTCTACAAGCTTTAATCTACAGACTCTGCAAGCTTGCATTTATGGACTCAGCAGGAAGAGAAATCTATAGACTTAGCAGGAAGAGAAATCTATAGACTCAGCATGAAAAGAAAATATATGGACTCTACAGGCCAAGTTCAATGGGCTTCACATGTTGATTTATATGGACTCTTTCAAGGTTAGAGAAAACTATAGACTTGGTTTCTAAATACTCTACATGTAGGTTCATTTCTATAGGTTCAAAGGCTTATGTAGGCAGGTTTAATCAAAAGAATTAGTTTCCAAGACTTAGTCATTTTCAAGATTGGTTCAATGCCTTAGTTCAATCAAAAATCTCCATCGGCAAGCATCTAAGTAAGGATCCAACCATTGAACCATTAAACCATTGAACCTTGAACCATTTTGGTTCAATGTGTTCAACAAGTTCAAAGGTTCAACATCATTGGCAAGAATTAAGTGCTTCATCAAGGTTCAACGTCATTGGCTTCAAAACACTTATCAAAAAGAAGAAGACTTGAACCATTGAACCATTGAACCACTTTGGTTCAAATGTTCAACGGGTTCAAGGTTCAACACATTTGGTTTAATTATTTGCTTCATTCACTTAGTTCAAAGACTTGGTCCAATCAAAGGATTCATTGGCTTGAACCATTTTGGTTCAACTAAGCGGTTCAACGTTTGGTTCAACCAAGCGGTTCAATGCTTTGGTTCAATCAAATGGTTTAATAGTTGGTTCATCAACTCGATTCAAAGGAGTAATTCAATGCAAAAATTCAAAGAAGCCTCTTGAAGGACAAGTACCCTTGCGAAGGGCACTTGGTGGACAAAATTACCCTTCAGAAGGGTCATTTTCAAAGAAGGCCGCAAAGGTAAATTCCTTCAAAATTTTGTTTAAGGCAGAAAAAGGCATAATTCTTTCAAAATTTTATCTGAAGGAATTCCTTCAGACAAGTTTGAAAAAATTTAGATAGGCTACAGGGAGAAAGCCTGAAGGAGTTTTTCAAAGCCGAAGAACAAAATGATAATTCTCTCAGACTTTTTGTCTATGGGAATTTGTTCACAGACTTTTTATCCACGAGAAAAACCTGGGAAAAAATTCCATGAGAATGTCTATAAAGACTCTAAGAAAAAGTCCATTGAAGGACCTTGAAGGGTAGGTAACCTTGCAAGGGACTCTCAGCTGCCAGATTGAAAGACACTTCCCCAAAGCTGAAGGATCACCTTCCCTTCAGGAAGATGTAAAACAAGAAATCCAAAGGAAGAACTTAGCGACCCATCAGAAGAAAGAAGCCCGAAGGCCATTCGAAGACCATCTGAAGGGTAGATACCCTTGCGGGGGGTTCTTCTCAACCCAAATTAGATCATTTATAAAGGCTTGAAAGGGTAGGTTCTTTCCAAGAAAGTGCAAAATAGGTAAGTTGAAGAAGGACCAAGGGGTGATGTGCCCAAAGACATCAAATTAAAGAACAGTGAACTAGCTGTTGGAAATTCAAGTATATTGACAGGTGCATGAACATCAATTTTAAAACTCATAAAATAGTCATTGATTCTTGTAATCTATAGACTTGAATGCATTCAAAGGCTTCAAGGCCAAAACTAGCAAGAAGCAAATAAAGAATAAAATAGCAAATTGAATCCAGGACCCAATTCAATTAACCAAAAAATGAGGAATAATGAAGAAGGATCAGATCACCAGGTGGACATTAAAATATGTAAACTTTCAATAGTGTGACTTGTTTCTCTGCATTGAGAAAAGTAAATGGGTAGATGCCCCTAAATTCTAGCCTATCTTCTTAACATATTTCAATGCAATATGATGTGTTACTATTCCTGAGTCCTTCTTGAAGAGGCTATATAAAGGACTCTCTTTTATTGTAAATATATCTCTTTTTGATAATTAGAAATGAAACTCTGCCCAAATTGAAAGGCATTATTGAGACTTTGAGATCAGATTGTTGATCATATTTTGTTATTGGAATAAGAAAGCAAGTGACTTTTTAGACTTTGTGATGTAATATCTTTGTTTTTGGGGAAACTATTCTTATGTCTTTTTCCTTGATATATTTTTTGTTCCTTTAATTCAACAAGCAAAATTGGTGAAAGTAGTCAGGAAGGTGTCCTAAAGAGTCAACTGTGGACAGACTTTGTGCCCCCATAATTTCCTTTAGTGTGTTTTATTTTCATTTCTATGTAAAGGACCTTAGGATGACTTTGTGCCCTCATTGTCCTTCATATCTTACTCTTGAGCAATTCAGGTGGAGACTTTGTGCTACATCTCAATTTTTTGGTTACTACATCCTTAGTTACATTTTGATTTTACTACGAGGAGTATTCTTGTGGCTAGATGAATATTACTTTTGAAAGAAGAGGAATGTTGTCTGTCATTTCCCTTGAGTTTTTCCTTTGATCCAGACACATCATCTCTAAAAAAAGAGAGATGGATGGTTGTCCTACCCTTGTGTATATATATATATATATACACATATAAATATATGTATATATATATATATATACATATATATATATATACATATATATATATATATGTATATATCTATATATATATATGTATATATATATATATATATATATATATATATATATATACATATACATATATATATATATACATATATATATATATATACATATATATATATATACATATATATATACATATATATATATATACATATATATATATACACATATATATATATATATACATACATATATATATATATATATACATACATATATATATATATATATATATATACATATATATATACATATATATATATATAGCATATCCATAGGGAACCTCCCCTTGATGAGAGGAGAGATTAATCCCCTTTTGTTGTGGTAAACCTACACATTTGGATGACCAATCTTCCTACTTTGGCTGATCAGACCTATTTTGTTTATCAGTATGTTGATCAACAAAATATTCAACCAACACATATGTAGGGGCATCTACATCCATCATGAGCCAATAAGAAGTAGTGCATAAGAGCTTTTTAAATAGGTGCTAGAATGAACTCCACATACTCTTTCATGAACTTTTCTTAATGCTAATGTAAACTCTATCAAAGTTAAACAATGAAGCAGAGTTGTATCAAAACTATGATGGTAAAGGGTGGATCTAAGTAGAGTATAATAAGTGGAATGATGAATGAAGGCTTTGGTTTATTCTTGAGATATTTTAGGTGGTATAACTTGGTCATGAAGGTAGTTATAAAGGTTTGAGTACTAGATAGAATTAGGACCAACAATATCACAAATCATTGCAACGGTTAAAAGTTCATGAGCTAGTGTTGACAAATTCTTGATGAGGAACTAACACTCTCTAACTTTATCTATTTGTTGAATTAGAGAGACAATAGTAGCCATGGAATTTTTAGTTCTATTACTAGCCCTTGTTATGTGCTCAAACTAAATGTTGACAATTTGTTTCTTAAGAGTGTCAACCATGGCTTTATATGGAGCCAACTTGTCATCTTTGGTCTAAAAATGATCTGTGACTTGATTGATGATTTACTGAGAATCACCATAAATTTGGATATGAGATATGTTCTAATGCACTACCTATAAAAGTCTTAAAACAAATGCTTCATACTCTGCCATGTTTTTTGTAAAAGAAAAGTTGATTCTAAATGATTTAGGGATTAAATCCCCATGTGGTGTAATAAACAATAGGCCTACCCCTGATCCATGTGTAGTAAATGGAATATCAAAATACATCTTCTATGTATGATCCTCAAGGGTTGTGTCAATGATTTTCATTATATATTCATCAAGAAATTGAAATATGAGTGGTTGTGTGTCTATGAGAGGTGATTTCACAAAGTTGATCTTCAAGAACTTGTCCCTTAATTACCTTCTGATTGACATACTCTATGTCAAACTCACTCAAAAACATGATCCACTTACCCATTCTACCTTGAAAAGTTATTTTAGATAATAGATACTTAGTGGATCTACTTTTTTAATGACCATGGTTTTATTATTCAACATGTAATGTCATAGTTTATGAGCTGTGAAGACCATGGCTAGACAAGCTTTTTCAATAGGTGCATAGTTATGTTCATATGTAACCAAGGTATGGCTTAGGTAGTTTATGACATGATATTTTCCATTGTGATCATGTTTTGAGCCAATACTTACCCTAGACCATGGTCAATAGCTGATAGGTATAACAAAAATGGCTTTCTTCGCATAGGAGGTAATAAAATAGGCAGTTTAACAGGATAGTCTTTGAGTTGTTGAAAAGTTGATAGGCTTCCCAAAATATTTTGGAGATTTATTTTTTAATCATCATATTATTGTTGGGATACATGCCATCTCTCATTATTTTAGAATACATTTCTTTACCTATGAGTTGTAACATCTTCTCAAACAAGGGCAAACTATAGACACTTAAATCTGGCCACCAATAACCTCCAACCAGGCTTTTAACCAATTTCCACCAAAATGCACAATTTAGATTTAAAATAATAAAATGTGCTAAAATATTTGAACCCAACATATTCAAATGCTAATTTTAGCTAGGGTATCCTTAAATGGAGTAATGCAATTTATGGGCTAGCTAACTTTAATCAAATCATTTTAAATCAAAATGCTAAGTTTGTACCTAGGTGCTCTAGATTTCTCTTTCCTATAAAATGTCTTACACAAGATGCACACCTTTATTATTATTTTTTGATAATATCCTAAATGTGATAATGGATCCAATGCATCTAACATCACCTTCTAATTCCATTCTAGTTAAATTTTGGATCAATAACAAGGTATTCTAATTAATTTGAGTAATTTGTGCACAAAGTGCCTAAAGATGCTTAAGAGCTAATTAATCCAAATCAAGGAATAATTAATAATTCCATGGAAACTTGTTGAATACACTTTTTTATAAATGAATATTAAATATCTGCATCATTAGGTGACTTCTTTTCTTGGGAAGACATCCCTAGGCCATAAATGCCACAAATATCAAGATCCATGCCTTCCATGCCTCATCAATGCCTTCCATGATGCCCTCCATGTCTCTTAATTACCCCTTCTTCCAATTTCATGATGAGGATAATTATAAAATTTAAATTAATACTTAATCACATATTTCAATCTTAAGATGGACAGTTCAGGTTGATTCTAGACATTCTTAAAAATTTATAAATAGGAGGCCTCACCACATGAATTTTAAGACATGATTATGCAATGTTATAATGCAAAAATAATTACAAAGCTTCAATAAAATAGTGTTACCATGCAAAACTGATTCCAATCAAAGACAAGCCATGAGCCAAAAGTGCCAAGGAGAAAAGGAGATAGCCAATCCTCCTTTGATGAAAACTTCATGAGCACAAGCCAAGCAAGCCACTACAACAACCATTTTGGAGTATCCAAAGAAGGTAAAAAAAGGGTTTTTTTTTTTTTTTTTTTTTTTTTGAATTTTAGTTGTGTGTTTTATTCATGTTTATTAAATAAGCTCTCCCTAGTGTCTAGGCCTACATATTTTATGCTAGTTAGTGTGTTTCTTTTATTTTATTTTCATTTTGAAACTAACACCATACTAACCATCCTCTCTTGAGCCAAATTCTTAGATCACAGGGGGAATCAAGAGGAAAATGACACATGTAACAAATTTAAATGTCTTTAAATTGTAAAAAAATGTGACAAAGGGAAAAAAGGAATACAATGATAGCAAAGGTGTGATTCCTTATCATAAGACTATGAAAAGTGAAGGAAAACATGCTAACATAGATTGTTTCTAGATTCCATCTAGAAAAAAAAAGCAAAATTTAATGTCTAAATAAAAAGGATCACAAAGAACATGAAAAAAAAGGTAATCTTATGAGGAGGTATGGGTTTTATCCATGGTCTTACCAAGTAACTCATAAAAGAGAGACCCATAAGAGTGATAATAAGTAAAAAGTGAGGGAGCCTTTGTATAAAGCACCTCACAAAGAAAGACCCAAAGGATTCCAAAAGAACATTGGCAAGTAGTAAAAAGAGAAATAAGATAAAAATATGGAGGTTTTATGAGGGATGTCAGGTCATATCTATAGTCATACAAAGCAACTCACAAAATAAAATCTCAAGGGACACTAAATCAAAATTGGTAAATAAAAGGAAAATGAAAAAAAAGATAATGAATAATATGGTACATCAAGAAACCAAAAGACCAAAAGGGTGGACTAAAGGTTTGAAAAGAAATAAAATGAATACTATGGTACATAAAGAAGTAAATGATGCTAAAGAAAAGGGGCAAAAATGATCATAAAGCTACTAAGGCAAATAATGATAGAAAAAGAGAAAGAATAAAAGAGATATATAAGGGAAAAAATGAAAACAAATGCCAAATGTGATGTATAAGAAAGATAAAATAACATAAAAATAATAAAAATGCATAAAAAAGAAACATGAGACAAAAAAAACAAGTAAAATCTATGTTAATGTCTGTATCAAAGATGAGCATGTGAAATACAAGACTATAAGTCTCAGAAGGTTTCTCAAAGTTTTATTTGTTTGTTATTATGCATTGTAGAAAAGGAGTGGGAATTAAAAGATGCTCCAAAGGGTAAGTGGATGAAGTGATGGGCATTGATATATGCCCCAAAGTTTGAATAAATATATAGATGGGCATTGTAAGATGCCCTAAATTATGAAGGGACATGTGGATGGGCATCACAAGATACCCCAATATGTGAGTTGGAGGAAGGTGATATTGATCCATTATAATGATTTGCATTGGGTTGGTGGGTGCATTTAGAAGTAGGTAAATGTGTTGGTTTATTAGACTGTAAGGATGTTTAATGTGACATATGATGTTTAGGAGAAGTATGAAGAGATAAATGAGGTAAAGGAGGACCATGCATGATATTATTTAGAGTAGGCATTTGACCTATGTAATCTTTTGGTTGATGTGACTTACGAGGTTAAGGATCAATGGATGCCACAATATGTTTAAATTTATTCATTTTAGTTATCCTTTCCTTATTGGTGTAGGAAGAGGGATCAATTGTGGTTTGAAAAAAATTGGTAGATGATTTTTGTTCATTAGGTAGTTGATGTTGATGTGATTGTGGTGCTTGAGATTAATTTTGATAAGATTGAAGATAATCTTGATTACATTTTTTTGTGGGAGTTTAAATATTTAAATGTGGACGAAATCAATGAAGATCATGGCAAGACTCATGAGAATTACCTATAGTAGCATGCCACCAAAAAAACTTATTTGGATTGTACCATCTTGGAGGAGTTTTGGAAGGATCAAAGTTCATGGGTTTAATGGGTGGAAATTTCACCATAAGTTGTTCTAAGCTTAAGGGATGGTGTATTAGTTTAAAATCGGTCGAATTGGATGCTTCATTTTGAGTTTGGGGATACTTGGATGAATAAATGGTATGAGAAGATTGGAAATATGCTTTAGTAGTTGTTTGCGATGGTTTGAACTGAGTCATAAGAAAGTCTTGCCTTTTTGCTTGGTCTAAGGCTTATTCTAAAGTTTTAGGTGAAAAAATTCAAACTTTGTATTGAATGGAAGGTTTAAGAGAAGTGATAAATAGTTTTAGAAGAGTGTCATCATTCATATTATGGTCCACTTTATGAGTAAGAGACTTCCATCATTTGATGAAAGTGTGAGCAGATGCATTAGGAATTTGATTGGTATTGATAAAATCACTAAGGTAATTTTTAGGAAGATCATCATGTTGGAATTCCTTCACTAGAGCATTGAATAAATCCTCTAGTTGTGAGATGGAATGTTTAGGAAGTTGGTTGTACCATTCAAGTGCATCAACAAAAAATGTTTTGGCTAAAATATTGGTTGTAGAAAAGGTATTATTTTGGACCCATTCCTTATAGAGATTACCAAAAGACTTAAGAAAGATATTAGGGACCTTAGTCTCATTATATGTGATAGTTGAAGAAATATTATCAATATCTATGGATAAAATGAATGAAGCTAAAGGTTCATTTTAAAGATGTTGAAGAATTTTATTATTCATTAGAGGTTGAGGGATGATATTCCCATTGACATCTCTAAGAAGAGGTACAAAACTTGGATTTGGTTGAGACATGATAACTTGAGGTGATTTAATAATCATGTTGCATAAATGTTGATGCATGGTCATCATTTGATATTGATTAGAATTTTTCATGATGTTCATTTGAATCATGACTTGTGAAGAAGTTGAGTTGTGTTGGGTGAATATTTTGTCGACCAACTAGCTGGTGAGCAAAATAGGTCTCTTCAACCATAGCATAGGGAGATTGGTTGGCCAGATGTGCAGGTTTACTACATCACCAGGGGACAAATCTCTCCTCTCATCAAGCGGAGGTTCCCTATAAATATGAGGGGGATATATACTATAATATATATATATATATAGAAAATAACACTCAGAGGTAGGATAAGCCATCCATCTCTCTTTTTTTATAGATGATGTTAGCAAACAGAGGAGAAAATCTTGGTGAAAACACTGAAGGAACTTCTCTTCTTTTAGAAGTGTTCTTGCAAGAAATAGAAAGAGTTTTTTTAGGTAGTAAAAGTAACTGGTAACCAGGGGCATAGTAACCAGCAGACTGAGATGTAGCACAAAGTCTCCACCTTGACTACCCAAGAGTGAGATATAAAGGACAATGAGGGCAAAAAGTTGTCCCAATGTCCTTTACAAAAGAATATAATATGAAATATAATTAGGGCACAAAGTCATCCTAGGATCCTTTACACAAGAATAAAAAATAAACACACATTGAAGACAACTATGATATCACAAAGTCTGAAAGTAACTGGCTTCAGGACATCTTCTAGGTTACTTCCACTAGCTCTGCTTGCCAAATTAAATAAACAAGAACACATTCAAAAGATAGACATAAGAAAAATCTCCTAAAATGATACAAGCTATGATAGTACAAAGTCTGCAAACAACTTGCTTTCTCATTTAGATAAAATGATATGAACAACAATCTGAGCTCAAAGTCTCAGTATTCAACTTTCAATTTGGGTAGAGTTTTGCTTCTGGTAACAGGAAGATATCCCTTAAAACAAACCAAGAGATTAAAATATATATCACTCCAAGAAAGAATTGGGTGCTTGTTTTCATGAAAAAGGCCTATGCTAAATTGAATGCCTTCAATGCACCTTCAGTTCTATCTAGAGGGACCATACTGGGAATAGTGCATTACCATAACTATGGCATGTTGATTCATCTCCCATGTCTTCTCTTGAGCCTAAATCACTCATTCCATCACCTACAATCCATGCAATTATCCACTCTACCTTTACTCCAAAGGGGATAAACAAGCTATGCTTTCAATGTTTACAGGCCTAAATATCTACCTGGTGGGCTGTTCCACCTACTGGAAATAACTCCTACTGAGTTTCCCTCTTCATCTCTTCTTCCTTTTGGTCCTAGCCTTAGGGTCTTTGAATGCATTGAGTTTGCATTTTAAGCCTACAAAGATCAACAGACACTTCATTGCAGCAAATTTGACATCTGTAGGTCTTTCATCTTTTGAAGGTTACCGGCTAGTCAGTCATCCTAAATTTGACATTTGTAGGCCTATCATTCTTCTTAGCAACTCACTTGTGTCTTTCTTGCTTTCTATGGCCACTTTCCACTGTGACATAGGTGAGGACACGTGGCAGCCTCCGTGGCTTTGAAATAAGCTTATTAGAATAAGCTTTGAAACTTGTTAGAGACTAGAAGTGCAGATGCAAACACTTGGTAGCTTCTGCTGCACTGGGATGGGACACATGGCATATTCTACTACACTTTGAAACCTTCCATAGCTACCACTTGGCACTTTCTACTCTCAAGCTTTTATAACACCATAAAAATGTTTGGGGCTCTTTTGGGTTCTCACAGATGATGACACCTGTCGCACCTCGTTGAACCTTAGTAACTCACCTAGGGTCTGCCATAGCCCTTATGAAACAAAGGAAGAAACTATGGATGATGACACTTTTCAGCCTCCATCAATCCCTATAGTTGACACATGGCATGTTCTACTTTTTTTAAGAAAAATACATTGAAACCTTCCACAGCTACCACTTGTCACTTTCTACGAGACCCTGAGAGAAGCTTATTGAAAGAAGGTTTAAAACCCATGGGAAGCCTAAGATGTGGACACCAACACTTGTCATGCTCCACTGAGTTATAATGGGGCATGTGGCTAGTTTCAATGCCTTGAATCTTTATTTGAAACTGTGTCTTGAAGGATGACACTTGGCAGCATTTGCTAGATCCTGAGAGAAGCTTTATCGAAATAAGCCTTGCAGCTTGTAAGAAACTTGAGAAGCAAATACTGACACTTGTCACATTCCACTAATTTATAATGGGACATGTGGTGTGGTCCACATACTTTTAGAAATTGCATGGATGCAGACACTTGGAGCGTTCTACTTCATTTTAGTCATTCTCCTAGGGCCCACCACAGTCTTTACACAATATAGTGAAATGGAAGGAAGGAATTGTGGATATTGACACGTGGTGGCTTTCGATGAGATTTAGTAGGGACACATGGTGACTTCTAAGGTTTTTTAAAAATAAGGCATAATGGGGCTCAATAGATGACACTTGGCAGCATCCACTGGATTTTGAAAGAAGCTTTAGGACAAACTTGAATTTGACGTCCATGAGGATGTCACTAGTTGCTTGGCATTTCTTTCCTACAGAGTTCATAGTTTTAAGCATACGGAGTTTGTAGAAAATGTATCTGTAGGGTCCCTTAGCTGAAAAAGCCTAAATACTAAAGAATTTGAATACTCAGAATAATTTTTGAGAAGGGAAGAGGTAATTTTGGCCCTTCAGGACCAAAATAGCTCATATGTTGTTCCAAAAATGAGTGACATTTTTAGGGAACAACAACTAGCTCTAGTTGGGGAACTCCCTTCAAATGAAAACTTATAATAGCTGAGGGGTGTAGAAACTAGAATCTCTAGTGCCTTGAATTGTGCCATTGGGCTATGGAGTCATGCTACCCAAAAAGAAAGGCTCCAAAAGAAACAAATGAACAACACAAAGTAGAAACAAAAACTATACAAATATACATATATATAGGTGAAATTATCTGATACTTCAAGAATTGAATCACTTTAGACAGTGCTTATTATGAGACTAAGAAAAGGGGATGCCATCTTGATAAACTAGTAGGAAACCATTTTGTCCCCAAAAATGGTGACAGGTGAATGGAAATCTCCACTAGGAAACCAATTTTTTGTGTCTTCCTCTTGGCTCTTTCTTCTTCTTTCCCCATGGTAGGACGTGGTCTTCAATCTAAAAACCATAACTCCTTGCTCTCTTGGTGAAGAGTTCCTTTTGCTAACTTTGGAGTACAATAGTATGGTCCACCACCATAGCTTGCTATTTTGTTGGTCGAGTCTAGCACATGCTTTGATTGTCAACATCAAACTCTTGACAAACCATTAGCTCAACATCTCCTTTGGTGTGAAGGAGTTTGATATCTTCATCCTGAGCAGTCTTCAATCTGAAAAATAGAGATTTGCATCTTGTTGTGTTGTTGGTATTGCTGAACTACAACTTGCATGAAGGAAAAATATCTCCTTGAGGAGATATCAACACAATCTTGGCTCCAGCATTAGTGGAAGAATTTCTACCATCAGATTCCAAGATCCAAGCATCATCAAAAGCCAATATTCTACTAGATTTCTCTTCATTGGAGATGGAAGATCCTTCTTCATTTGTACTGCACCCTACCAATTCTTCTAATGTCTTGTTTGGATCAAATCCTGGATTGCTAGCTACGAGACTTTCATCAGCTGAGACATGAGCATCCTCTATGGTCAAGAAGTAATTAGCCCTTATTAAAGGCTAAAATAGAATTTGAGCTACAAGGGTTGATGTTTGGGTGACCACAATTTTTGCCTCAGACAAGTCCACACTTAGTTCCCCACCAATGTTTAACTGCTCAGGATTAGCTTGCAGGAATTCAAATTTAGTCATTTCAATTTTGGACTTCTTGACATGATCAATTATGTCAAATGACTGAAATGGACTTGGAAGAGGGGATGGGATTTCATCCTTTTGGTTTTTGGGAGGGGGAGGACTGGTCTGTGCATTTGAAGTAGAAAGTGAAGAAATGTTCAATGTACTTACCTTTTTGGCAATCACTGGGTCTTTTGACTAGAAAGGAAGAGGGGTTCTCTACTTAGTAATTGAAATTTCTGGTTTGGGTTGATCCTCTTATCTTTTCTTTGTCAGCCTACTGGGCTAACTAATTCTTGGACTGGGTGAATACTGCATATGATCCCTCATCTACTTTTCCCTCACTTCTGGGTTCATCTTGATAATTTAGGAAACCAATGTTGGAGTCGCTAGCTAATTCTTCTTCTTCCTCAATGAAGAAATTAGCATCATTTTCTTGCTCAAACTTAGGTTGTAAAGACAAATCATATTCAATTTATAGATATCCAACTGTTGAGTTGGTTAGAGGTGCTTCAAGGGTAAGGTTCCTCTATGGGGGAGGAAGACGATTTGGTTGCCCTTGACTTCTAACAGCATTGCCTTGATATGGTTGATTAGGGAATGTCCTCCTTGGTACATCTCTGTATGAAGGAGTAGAAGACATACCTGGTTTCATTTGCCTTTTCAAGGCTAGCAATTCATTTGCCAACTTTTGTACCATTTGATCAGTGCTGGATGTGGGTGAGTATTTAGAGGATGAAGAGGGTTTACCTCTGTTAGGATCTCTCCTTATCTTTCCTACCAAGATAAGGTCATCTTCAACCTCAGTAGCCAATTCCTAAGTAGCAGCAAGGTCTATTTGGCCAGCATGCCTCAACAAAAAACTCACTTCAGGTGGTTATGAGTTGATGAAGAAGCATTGAGGTTTTTAGGTGTTGGCTGAGTAATTGTAGGAATCTTATTCCTCAGCTTGTATAACTTGGCAATGAAATCCCTCATAGGCTTATGAGGCTCTTTCTTCATCTAGGTGAGTTGGGCTAGCAAGGCATGGGCATCCTCTGTAGGCTTGAACCTTGCTTCAAACTTGGCTTTTAGAGTGTTCTAGTCTGTCACTGATCGAGCCTGCAGATGGTAGAACCACTCTGCAGCAACACCTTGTAGGGTCTCCACAAAAATCCTAACTACCATGTTTTCAAATTCCACCCCTATCACACCACAGGTTATGCTAAAGGTTGTAACGTGTTCATCAGGATTAACTTTTCCATCCCCAAAGAATTTGGGGAAGTTCTTTCTTGAGCTGCATGGAAGTTCATGCAAAGGTGAAGTCAAGTTGAGTGGGCCAAATGAGTTACCCCAGGGGCCTTGAATTTACATGATTTAATTATGAAATATAGGGATAATAAATCTAGGTGGAGTGGCTAGATTTCAGAACAAAAATGGAAAAGAACTGGCCCTACTTCAGGTTGAGGCTTGAGGCTTCAAACTGTGAACTCTTTCCCACTAGCTCTAGTTTTGCAGACCAAATAAAATAATGGAGATGGAGGAAGATGGTAAGGCTATAAATGGATAATGGGTAAGACATGGAATAGAGTCACCAGAGTCTATAATGGATAAGGGTAGGCACTACTTCAATCTAAAACTTGAGGCTTCAGACTGCACGTTCATCCCCAGTGGAGTCACCAAAAAGACTGTTGGGTGAATATTTTGTCGAACAGCTAACTGGTGAGCAAAATAGGTCTCTTCAACCACAGCATAGGATTGGTCAGCTAGATGTGTAGGTTTACTAAATCTTGAAGGGATAAATCTCTCATCTCATCAAGGGGAGGTTCCCTATAAATATGAGGGGGCTATATATATATATATATATATGTGTGTGTGTATGTATGTATGTATGTATAAAATAACACTCAAGGGTAGGATAAGCCATCCATCTCTCTTTTTTCAGAGAAGATGTTAAAAAATAGAGGAGAAAATCTTGGTGAAAACATTGAAGGCACTTCTCTTCTTTCAAAAGTGTTCTTGCAGGAAATAGCAGGAGTTCTTTCAGGCAGTAAAAGTAACTGGTAACTAAGGGCATACTAACCAATAGACTGAGATGTAGCACAAAGTATCCACCTCGACTGTCGAAGAATGAGATAAAAAGGACAATGAGGGCAAAAAGTCATCCCAATGTCCTTTACACAAGAAAATAATATGAAGGATAATGAGGGCACAAAGTCATCCCAAGATCCTTTACATAGGAACAACAAACAAACACACACTAAAGACAACTATGACATCACAAAGTCTGAAATTAAATGGCTTCAAGACATCTTTTGGGTTACTTCCACTAGCTCTGCTTGCCAAATTAAATAAACAATAACACATTCAGAAGATAGACATAAGAACAATCTCCTAAAATGATACAAGCTATAATAGCACAAAGTCTACAAAAAAACTTGCTTTCTCATTAAAATAAAATGATATGACCAACAATTTGAGCTCAAAGTCTCAGTATTCACCTTTCAATTTGGGTAGAGTTTTGATTTTGGTAATGGGAAGATCTCCCTTAAAACAAACCAAGAGATTACAATATATAGCGCTCCAAGAAAGACTTGGGCGCTTGTCATGAAAAAGGCCCATGATGAATTGAATGCCTTCAATGTGCCTTCAATTTTGTCTAGAGGGACCATACTGGGAATAGTGCATTGCCATAACTGTGGCATGTTGATTCATCTCCCATGTCTTCTCCTGAGCCTGAATCACTCATTCCATCACCTGTTATCTATGCAACTGTCCACTCTACCTTTACTCCAAAGGTGACAAACAGGCTATGCTTTCAAAGTTTGCAAGCCCAAAATACCTACATGGTGGGTTGTTCCACCTACTGGAAATAACTCCTATTGAGTTTCCTTCTTTGTCTCTTCTTCCTTTTGGCCCTAGCGTTAGGGTCTTTGAATGCATTGGGTCCACATTTTAAGCCTGCAAAGATCAACGGACACTTCATTGCAGTAAATTTGACGTCTGTGGTTCTTTCATCTTTTGAAGGTTACCAGCTAGTCAATCATCCTAAATTTGATGTTTGCAGGATTGTCATTCTTCTTAGCAACTCCCTTGTGTCTTTCTCACTTGCTATGGCTACTTTCCAATATGATGCATGTGAGGACACGTGGTGGCCTCTATGACTTTGAAATAAGCTTATTAGAATAAGCTTTGAAAATTTTTAGAGACTAAAAGTGCGGATGCAGACACTTGATAGATTTTGTTACACTGGGATGGGACATGTGGCATCTTCCACTACACTTTGAACCTTCTACAGCTACCACTTGGTGCTTTCCACTCTTAGGCTTTTGTAATACCATAGAAATGTTTGGGTCTCTTTTGGGTTCTCATGGATGATGACACCTATCGCACCTCACTGAACCTTAGTAACTCACATGGGGTCCACCGTAGCCCTTATGAAATAAAGGAAGAAACTATGAATGATGACACTTGTTGGCCTCCACCAATCCCTATAGTTGACACATGGCATGTTCCACTTGTTTCAAGAAAAATACATTGAAACCTTCCACAGCTGCCACCTATCACTTTCTGCGAGACCTTGAGAGAAGCTTATCAAAAGAAGGTTTGAAACCCAAAAGAAGCCTAAGATGTGGACACCAACACTTGTCACACTCTACTAAGTTATAATGGGGTGTGTGGCTATTTTTTCTGCCTTAAACCTTTATTTGAAACTGTGTCTCGAAGGATGACACTTGGCAACAATCACTAGATCTTAAGAGAAGCTTTATCAAAAGAAGCCTTGCAGCTTATAAGAAACTTGAGAAGCGAATGCCGACACTTGTCACATTCTACTGAGTTACAATGGGACACGTGGCATGGTCTACATACTTTTAGCAGTCACATAGATGCAGACACTTGGAGCATTCTACTTCATTTTAGTTATTCACTCGGGGCCCACCACAGTCTTTACTCAATATAGTGAAATGGAAGGAACCGTGGATGTTGACACGTGGTGGCTTTCGATGAGCTTCAGCTAAGACACGTGGTGAATTCTAAGGTTTTTTAGAGATAAGGCATAATGAGGCTTGATAGATGACACTTGGTAGCATCCACTAGATTCTGAAAGAAGCTTTAAGAGAAACTTGAATTTGACATCCGTGGGGATGTCACTAGTTGTTTGGCATTTATTTCCTACAAAGTTCATAGTTTTAAGCCCATGGATTTCATAGAAAATGTATCTATAGGGTCACTTACCTGAAAAATCCTAAATAATAAATAATTTGAATGCTAAAAATAATTTTCAAGAAGGGAAGAGGTAATTTTGGCCCTGCAAGACCAAAATAGCTCATATGTTGTTCCAAAAATGAGTGACATTTTTGGGGAACAAGTTATATCAATAGGTGGATTAGTATTTATAGGAGGGGTATTAGTGTTGATAGGAAAAGAACTGTTAGTGTTGGTGGGAGGAAGGTTCTTTGTAGGTGGAAGATTCCCAACATTGGTATTAGTTGTATTAAGTGTGGAGAAGGAGGAAGCTTGTAAAAACCACCATTCTTGTGAGAAGTGTAGATAGTATTATCATCAAGATTTTTAAATAATTGGGAACCATCTAGATTATCAATTTGATTAGTTTCAAACATGTTACTTTGGGAATTAATAATTCTTGATGATATTTTTATGGGTGTAACAAGAGGATTGTGAACATTGGTCATAGGGGTAGAACATAATGTGAGGTTTAGACATTGGATGTAGATGGGTTGATGAGTTTAAAAATTCTAGGTTTAGAAGGTGTAAAACTGGTATAAAGTATATGATCATCATGATTTTGGATTTGTCTAATAGGATTATTTAGATCTACTATACGGTATGGGGTAGATTGAGAATATTTAGAACCATGTGATGAAGAGCTTCACCATAAAGAGTTGTCTTCTATGTGGACAAATGGGGTAGGAGAGAATAACCCATGTACATTTGAAATGGGTTGAGAATTTAAATAAATAATTTGATAAGAGGTTTCATTGTGATTGGAAATAAATGAAAAAAATGCAAACAAGAAAAGACAATGAACTAGGTCACCAAATAGAGAAGGTAGAAAATAGTACAGAGTTGGCTGGGTTTACCTAGCACAAAAATAGATACTAAAACACTATACAAGGTTAACCAAGTTGACCTAGCACATTATAAGAGACTAGTATAAAAGTATAAAATCCTAAAAACTATGCTAGGTTGACCAAGTCAACCTAGTGCAGTGTACAGGGGTTAAAAAAGATACTAGGTTGACCAGTAGACCTAGCACAACAAACAAGAGCTGATTTCCTATCTTGCCTATATTTTTAGTTCTACTTATCCATTTTAAAAACCATAAAATGAATTGGATTCATTATGATGAAGAGAATTAAAATAATGAATAAATAAGTGATAAAAATAATTAAATAAAGTGAAATAAATCCTGGAAGGGTTTATGTTCATGTCAAGTTCACCAGAACGTATGCAATCAAAATTGCATGCTGTGCATGAATCAATCCTAGATTAGATAATATATATCACACCTATAATTTGTATTTAAGCACACACTTGGTAATCAGTAGCATTACCAATATGAATATCTTCTAGACCTAATTAGGGGATTACTTGTACCATCTATCACAACACGTCATGCTAGGTAGGGTTCCAAAGCCTATAGTATAATACAATCCCATAATAAACCTATAAGAGTTATATGGTTTCTATATTCAATTATGATAATAAACAAGAAAGTAAAGTAGTCTAATAAAAATAAAATTAAATTAATCTAGTGCTCACCAAAACTTGTGGCACAAAGTGGGGGTTAGAGTAAAATAAGTAAATAATAACTAAACTAAACATGTATAGGAGACATATACTCACGTTAATGTATATGGAATACTAATACATGGAAGATAATAATACATAATAAATTATTTATCTACTATTACAAAGGATAAATAAAGTTAGGAATACTTACCTTTGAAGATGAACCTACTAAGTCTCAACCCCTCCCTTGGCCAGTGGTGATTCATAAGAGATTGTTGTGGCTTGTAAGGAAAACCAAGATAAATAAAATTTAGGCTACATGACTTACCTAAGCATCCAAAATACTTATCTACAACACAATATTGGAGCTATAAAATAAAGTATTGAACCTTAAATCTTTATTCCTCAATTAGAATGGTCAATAAGTAGATGTTCATTTTCACTTCTTTACTTAATCTAAATCTCTTATGAAATGGTAAGGAATGACCTTGTATATATAGTAGTATCTCACCCTAAATAATTTTATACATGTCGACTGTGATATGTCAACTAGGTCAACCTAGCACATTATTAGGAAAGTGCTTAAAGTCTATGCTACGCCAACTAGGAGGTAAATAAGTAAAAGATCAAAAGTGACCTATAACATACTAGGTCGACCAAGTTGATGTATCTTATTGAGAAGGAAGCCTAAAAATCCATATGGATGATGTATCTTGTTGAATAGGAAAAAGGGAGATATAATAAGGAAAAGAGGGATAAAGCATGGAAAATGATAGGAATGGTTAGGAAAGAGAGAAATAATATTAGGGTTCATGGTTTTAGGAGGCAAGAGTATAGATAGAAAGTAGAAAAATGAATAAAAATCTTAAGAAGCACCAAAGCTCTGCCCACCCCTTTCCCAGTGTACCCCTTAAGGAATGCACTTAGAGATATTGAGACTCGATAAGTTCCTTCAAGATACAAAGTGTCAATAATCAATAAAAGTGTGAAAATATTATGTGTATACACTTATGATCTTCTAATCTCATGAAAATTTTAATGTGCATACTCAGTACCAAATATTCCATTGGCATAACTACTTAAATCACATTAACCAACTAGAATGGAGTAAAACCTATAGCCCTCCTTTAGTGCATGAGATATGCCCATAGAATCATAGGAATGTGATCTTCCCAATCATCCCTATTGACATCATATATCTTTTTCAACATTTTTATAGTACTTTGTTAGAAGCCTCAGCTTGGCCATTAGCTTACGGATGGTACACACTACTTTTATGATGAGAAATCATGAATTCCTTAGTAAGAACCTTGATGGTGTTGTTCAGGTAGTGTGTCCCTTAGTCACTAATGAGCTTGATGGCATTTCCAAACCTTGTAATAATATTCTCATAAAAAAACTTTGTTGCATCCTTCACACCATAGCTAGGAGTCACAGTAGCTTCAACCCACTTGGTAAAGTAATCTATCACAATGATAATATACCTTATTTTACTACATTTACTCAATGGATTAATAGGCCCTAAAAAATTAGTGCTTTATTTTTTATAATTATGTGTGTGTAACAAAGGTTTTAAGGGCATTTCATCTCTTTATAGTGGTTTACCCATGCGTTGACATATATTTTAGTGTTTCACTACTCTATGTGCATCCCAAAAAAGGTTCAACCACCATAACCCACTTTATAACAATTTATGGGAAATATATTCTCTATAAAAATATCCTCTTGCTATTCCTTGGTCTACCTCCTATAATATTTGTGGTTGTTCATATTCAAAACTACCCTATGCAATACTTCATCCTTCCCCAAATGATATAACAACCCATTTATGATGGTATATGGCAAATCTTTGGTGATAAGTTGATTCTTGTCTCTTTCTTGGTAGTGCACAAGGAATACTCTTTGTTCAACAAAGTTAACAATTTCTTCAAAAAATTTAGGGATCATAGAAAAGAAAAATAGATGAGCATCAAGAGAATATTCTTATAATTCTTCTAGTTTTTTTCCATTAGGAATATGATTGAGATGATTTGACCCCACATTTTATCTATCAAGATTGACATTAATGCAAAATTAAAATTCTTATAATAACATCAACCATCTAGAAATATACCCTCTAATCATTGACTTATTGACCAGGTAGTGCAAATCTTGATGATCCATGAAAGCTTCAAATGTTTTTAAAAGGAGATAGTGTTAAAAATTATATAGTGAGAACATTATAGCTAATGCTTCTCTTTTAATTTTCATGTAATTATTTTTTTTGTCAGACAAATTTTGGCTTGAAAAATGTATGGATTGGTATAATCCACTATCTCTTGGCTATGCAAGCATAACACCAATTTTGAAAACCAAAGCATCAACATACACATGATAAGGCTTACTCTAATATAGAAAGATGAGGATAGGTACAATTACCAATCTCTACTTTAGTTTGATAAAGTATTCTTGGAACTCAAAAGTCTAGACAAGCTTCACACGTTTGCACATTAAATACTCCAATAGAGATGAAATGGTTGCATATCCTTTAATAAACTTCTAATAGTATCATGTATGTATAAGAAAATAACACATTTATATGGAGTTAAATAGTGGAGGCATACTCAAAATGACTATAATTTTGTCTTGGTCTACCAAAATGCCTTCACTGCACACTAAATGACCTAGTAGGACACCAAAATGTGTAAAAAATAAACATTTTTTTAAATTTAGACCAATGCACAGAGCTTGAAAACATTCTAACATGAGCCATGATTTAGATAGATGTTATTTAAAAAAATAAAAGAATACCCAATCATTGAGATAGACTTATAGGAAGTCATGAATGAAGTCTTTGAATGTAGTCACCACTATGTGAGAGAAAACCAAAGATGCATTCTTGAGGCCAAAAGGCATTACCTTGTTAGTAAATGATCCCTATTCTATGATAAAAGTCATTTTAGCTCTATATTCTTATAAAATAGGTATTTGATGATACCCATTGAATCCATTCATGAAATATTAACTTTTTATCCTATGATAGATTTCAAAACTTCATTTGTAAAGGGAATTTGGAATGGATCATTCACACATGCATCATTTAAAATATAATAATCACTACATAATTTGATATCCATTATTTTCTTAGGATACATTACCATGGGACTAACCTAATATAAATTTTATATGAGATAGATTATATCTACGTCTTACATTATATCAAGTTTAGCCTTCACTTTCAACTTCATATATGGATCCAAATTGTATGGTTATTTATTTATGGATCATGTGCACTCCTTGAGTTTGATATGCATTTCACCTAAATATGGATCAAATCCTCTAAACTCTAAAACTTTTGTGTGAAATACATCTTGATAATCTCATAGGAGTTGTATAGCTTCATAAACTTTAGCTTTGGTCCAATAATTAACTATATATGCCAACTTAAGAATCTCCTTAGTTTTGATGTTTTCTATGTACTTTTTAATGGGTTTCTAGTAAATATTACATTTTCCCTCATCACCATATTATTTTATCATTTGTTTCCATTCTTTTTATGGAATTTATATGTTACATAGCTTATCTTCTTCAATAGGTTCTATGACAGGGTCCTTTACTAGTTCTACTAGTCAGTCAAGTTCAAACAAATTAGTCAGATCAATATCACCATCAGTATTTGAATCTTCAATGTCCTCATCTTCATCTTGTATTTGGTGGCATAGATGCATGAGAGATTTTTCTTATTTTTTGGTAGATTTATATCTTTTTAATGTCATATGTAGATCAAAATTTATGTTATTTTGTGCAATGGCTTCTATTGTGGTGATTAAAACTTCCTCACACACATGGCATATAAAAAATTTAATTTTTAGTAATGCATTATGAACTAGAGGGTTCTCATATTCAAAAACAAATGTTTGTATGAAGTCACTCTGCACCTATGCCCAATGCTTTATCTCCCTCCTAAGTTATTGATGAATATACCATGTTGATGGTAAAGGATGTCATGTATAATGAAATATTTGAACCCAGTACTTCAGTGTCACATGTTCCTTAGTCTAGAATTCAACACATTTATGAATATGGATTTTAGTTCACTCACCTTCTTAGAAGGAATAATAGTTGATTTTTATGACCTGTGGTAGTTGGAACCTACTAATCATGAGTTTTCATTCATTATCCCACTCAAACTAATCATTTATATGAATTAACCACCATGTCACTGTAACTTATTTCAAAACATAATTCAAAGCACTGACCCAATGACTAATGGTAGGTACATGAACTTGGATATGAAAAATGAAATGATTTATATCCTCAATCATATAGTACATAGGGAGTTGTATTTCATGTGCAAATACCATTATCATATGTCAAAGTTTTATGATCACCATGAGCCCAATTGAGTAGGTGCATGTTTGAGTCTCTACTAATAGATGAATCTATTTCCCAAGACAAAGTGCCTTCTCTGGTCGGCTCTATATAATCATGCATATAATCATCTCTTTGATAAATAAAGATAACTTCTACATGAATAGGGGATTTAGTAATCATAAATTCATAATCCTCTATGATAAATTAAGTTATCAATGGCTAAGTAACTACTTGTTTAGGCTACCATTACTAAAATATATTTAAATATGGAGTAAAGATTGCACTTAAGGTTTATTATGCTCATACAAGAAGTTTCACTTGGTTGCATGTAGAGATTTTCGATTCTCTTTAGAGTTTACCTTCATCCAACTAGTTTTTATGCAACATATAGAGAATCTAGTTTAGCCAAAATGATTTAGGGTTTTTGCACCCTATTTAGTGGAATGATGACAAACTTATCTCCCTAATATATCTCTAGTTGATTTTACACAATATTGATAGTCATATGACCATTATATGTGCTTTTCTAACCTATCAGAATAGGGTAATATGTTGTTATCATCTTCATATCAATGACTTTGAGTCACCTCATAGGGTTAGTTCTATGACTTTAATCTCAACATCTTCAAATCTACCAATGGGATCAACTTTTCCATAGTCAGTTAAGCTCAGAGTTACTAGATTGTAACTTAGAACTAGCCATCCAATAGCCTCTCATGTGGACCTAGGAATTATGTTGACTCTGCTACTAAAATCAAAGATAGAATTAGGAATTTTATATCCTATAACTTAAATGTTGATTCTTCCATCTAAATCCCTTGGCTTCTTTATTTTGGCATACCAAACTAGATTTTCTATCTTCCATTGCCCTCATTGTGCACACTCCAGTAGATTATATAGTAAGTTTATGATCTTCTAAGAGATGTCTTCATTATAAAGTATACTTAAAAGTCCCATTATATATGTCAGTGTAGTAACAACTCCATCTTGATGTATAATGCACATGATATGGGTATATATTTGGGCATCTATTGATGTATCACCTTCTTCAGTCATGTCTTGATGTTGAATGTTTTTCAACATCTATGAAGCTTAATACATTATCCCATTTTCTATAGTTGGGTCTAGGTATTTATCCTATTTTGATTTTTAGATTCCCTTGTCTTGAGGTATTTCAAGAGGAGGAAAACCTCTTTTTGCATCTTAGTTTCATGAAATAGCATTCAGGAATACATCCTCCTTAGACTGTGCATTCTATGATCTAGGAATTTGACTCGAGAGAGAATGGTTAGTATGGTGTTATTTCCAAAATGAAAATAAAATAAAATAAACACATTAATAGCATAAAATATCTAGGCCTAAACACTAGGGAGAGTTTAGTTAACAAAATTAAATGACAAGCACAAATAAAAATCAAGGAATCAGATACAAGAGTTCCTTCACCTTCCTTGGATTCTCCAAATGCCTTTGTAGTAGTGGCTTGCTTGGCTTGTGCTCATGAAGTTCTTGGAAATGGAAGCTTGGCTACCTCCATCTTTCCTTGGTATCTTGTGACTTTGGATTGGCTTGGAATCAATTCAGCATGGTAACACTAGTTGTAATGACTCCATGAAGATATTTTTGCATTATAACTTTACACCAAAATAACTTAGAAATGATGTTGCGAGGCCTCCTATTTATAGATTTTTGCAAATGTCTAGAATCAACCTGAACTGTCCATCTCAAGATTGAGATGTGTATTTGAGGATTAATTCAATTTTTGGAATTAAGTTTGTAGTTATCCTCATCATGACATTAAAAGAAGGGGAAATTAAGAGACATGGAGGGCATCATGGAGGGCATTGATGAGGCATAGAGGGCATGAATCCTGATATTTGTGGCATTTATGGCCTAAGGATGTCCTCCCAAGAAATGAGGTCACTTGATGATGCAGATATTCAATATTCATTTATAAAAACAAGTATTCAACAAGTTTCCATGGAATTGTAAATTATGCTTTGATTTAGGTTAATTAACTCTTAAGCATGATTAAGCACTTTATGCACAAATTACTCAATTTGATCAGAATTTCTTGTTATTGGTCCAAAATTTGATTGGATTAGAATTGGAAGGTGATGTTAGATGCATTAGAATCGTGTTCCAATTTAGGATGTTACCAATAATAAATAACAAAGGAATGTACCTTGTGTAAGAGATTTGATATGAAATAGCAATCCAAAGCATGCAAGTACAAAATTAGCATTTTGACTTCGAATGATCTAATCAAAATTAGTTGTCCCATAAATTGTATTACCCCATTTAGGGATACCCTAGCCAAAATCAGCACTTTTATATGTCAGTTTCACAATGTTTAGCATGTTTTAGTGTTTTAAGGCCAAATTATAAATTTTGGGTGGAAATTGGTCAAAATCTTGGTTGGAGGTTATCGGTGGCCAATTTTAGGTGTCTATAGTTTGCCCCTATTTGGGATGATTTTACAAACCATAGGCAAAGCAATGTATTCTCAAATAATGAGAGATGGCCTATATGCCAAAAAGAAGATGATAGTTGATTAACAAAGCTCCAAAAGGTGTTTGGGAAGCCTATGATGATGCCCCCTTGAAGGACTGTTTGTCATATTTGTTGATGGATGGTCCCTCGAAAAGAAATAAGAAGAAAGGTGGAATTAATCTGTGGTTGAGATTAATCCAAATAATAAAGTGCTTGCATGCACTGATGTAAAAAGGATGTTGATTTACCCAAAGGCTATTATAATCAGGAGTGAAAGTCAAAACAATGATTTGCCCATAGGTGGTTATAATCATTACAAGGACTTGAATTGGCTAAAGATGATGGTGCCCTAGTTAGGGCTAATTAGCAAGCATAAGTCAAGGATATAACCTAGAATACAAATTAAAGATAAGTGGTGCAAAGTATTGAAAGAGATGAATAGAAGAATAAGATTGATCAGTTGTGAATGATTCAATTGTACCTGTTAATGAGGAGATGTTCATCTTGATTAATAATGATACAACTAGAATGGTCAAATGAGTTGATCTGATTAAGATGGGTGAAAATATTTGCCAAGCTGCTAAGGAGAATCTTATATAGCTCTTTTGATTGTAGACCTTCTTGAAGCTAATTTTTGTTGTAGCATGTGATGGTAAGCTTTATGATAGAAAACCATGAAGACTTGGCCAAAATATGCATAAGGACTAACTCTCGATCCAATAAACACTCAAAAAATAATGCACCAATGATAAATACCATGATGACAATGTTAATGGATGAATACAGATGGACTCAATAATAATGTACATAAGGAATCACCCAATGAACACATATAGACTAAGTTGAGGTAATCGTGCTAAAATTAAATAAACAAGCAAGTGATCAAACAAAAAAACAAACAAACAAACAATAAAGTTGAAATAAATAAATAAATATAAAGCTTAAAAAAAAAATCAAAAGAAAGCATCCTAATAATGGCAATGCCCCAGTAAGGTGGATAGCAGATAACTGACTAGGATTAGATAGAACAAATATTTTTAAATTTTTGAAATGTTGTGAATGTTTTAGGAATTTTGAGGTATCTTAACTCGTTAGAGAATGATAAAATACCTACTTGTAAAATAGTGAGAGAATTTGGCTTAGGTTACTCTGAAAATGGTGAGAGCATATGGAAAGGGGGACTGAGGTTGCTTGCAAAATGATGAGAGCATATGGAAAGGGGGACTGAGGTGACCTCAACATGAATTGAGCATAACCCACATAGTCTCAAAATGACCTAAAGTCATAATAATTCCATCCACATTAAAGGTGAGAAAAAACCAACTAGGTCCCAACAAGTTCTTAAATCTAGTAAATGGCTAGTCAAATGAAAAGAATAATGGTAAGGTGATGTAGAAATGCATGGTAAACAAGTGTTGCCCCTAGTTTTCCCATAGGCAGTTATAACTACGAGATAATGCCATGGGTCAATAATACTAATTTACCCATAGGTATTTATAATTAGTAGCAAGACTGGTGAAACACTAATTTTCCTATAGGTGGTTATAATTAGGCTGGCATAAACAAACTTGATAGGGTATAAGATATCTTGTTAGATCAACTATTACACTACTTACATAGACTATCATTATAAACATATATTGGATTGATTATTGAAATGTGATTTGAATTCCCTCAAAAAAAGTGTAAGAAGAACCAAAGTAGCTAAGATCAAAATAGGATTGGGTAGGATGACTAAAAATAGGCTTTGGTCTAGATAGGAATGTAATGATATGATGGTATGGTCTTGCTAAGGATAATGATGGTGTTTTATAGATTTGGATAAATTGGTAAGAGGATTATCCCCAAGTGATGGGGTGAATGTTTAGGTACTTTGATAATGGAAAATGGATATGTAATAATGGTAATGGCATGGTACATGTTTTTGGCTTGGGTGCGGTTTCTGATTCTATTTTTCCTACTGATGGTGATCCGAGCAACAATTTAGGTGCCAATTCGGGTGACAGTTCCACCCTAATTGATGACGAAACTTTTGAGAGCCATAATTTTTGCACCGTAGCTCCAATTGACTTGTCGTTTAAACCATTGGAAAGCTAAGAATGAGGATAATGTCATGAGATGGAATTGATATTTTATCAATGAATTTTGACCCCCGAAAACCCAATGGAAGTGCCCCAAATTCCAATTTTAGTAGTGCAGTCTAAAAATAGTAAGTTTCTAAAAATAGTAATTCCTCAAATTCTATTTTATTTTAAATCTTGGGAGTCAAACCACTTAATCTCCCTCAATATTTATGACCTTCCACATCCTACCCATTCTTTCAAAATGTGTATAAATGAAGAGGTAACCTGAAATGTGAAGACAGACATCTATTCCTAGAGATAAGCATATATTTGTATTGCGATCTTTTGTAATACTACATCTCTTCTTAGAGAATTCATTGTTACTGTGTTATTTATATGCTATTGAAATATTTATCAACTATAACTTCTAAGTTTTGGATTATATGGGGAGATGCACATCCTAATCAACAAATGATACAAATAGAATACGTGATCATGTTAATTACTAGCCCACACCTCATTTGAATAACTACTCTATCAATAATGGCCTACAGATTTTGTTACTAATAATGATTTTATGATCTTCATTGGTCATTGATTCTAATTCCTTCATGTATCGAGACAAGGTATCTTTGTATCCTTTGCAAAGGAAAGTGTGGCCATGCATGGTAAACAAGGATAAATAATGGATGGTAGGTTTGTTTTTGAAATTGAATGGTAGATGATAATAGAATGTGGAAAGGTTGGGAAACAAATCAAGACTGGGACATTCAGTCACACATAATGTTGTTGATGCCAAATTTAACATAACTTTGGTTATGGTAGGGCCAAATATGTTTTCTCTCAATAATACCACTAGATTTTTCTATTGTTTGATCTTGAGAGTAGCTACTATCTGATTAGGCTATAGATAAGAAGCTAGTTTGATTTGATCTTTGATTTGATCTTCATCAGATAGTGAAGAATTTTTGTGCTCAAATATTGGTGCCTAAATGAGGTTTTCACCAATAAATTTGTCTTGATTGTCCCATAACACCTCCAAGAATGTTTCACTAAAAGATGTTGAGTTTTGGCATTGATTGTCTTCTAGTGCTTCTAAAAAAGTTTCACTAAAAGATGCTAAGTTTTGACTTAGATTTTCCCCCATCACCTTTGAAAATGTTTCACTAGGAGAGTGTTCTTCTACTACATGAATATGGTCTTGAACTCCTTTCTATTCTTCAACTGCTATGACACCATGGATGTAGTTCAATAAAGTGTGATTCTATCGGTCCTAATTGACACTTGTGGGAGATGGAATGTCAATAATATGGCTATTTTGGTTGATGGTAATGGCTTGTGGAATGGTAATGGAATGGGGAGAGGCTATACAATCCTCATAGAAGATACTAGGATAACTTATGTCAAAGTTGAAGTACTCATCCTCAAAAATTGTAGAAGTATCATAAATGTATTCAAATTAATCTGTAAGGCATATGTAATCAATGTTATAATAGCCATGAACATATTCTTCTTTTAAAGCTGATTCTAACTTAAGGGACTCTAAATTTGATGTTGAGACTGATGTTGATTGTAATTCTGATGCTAAATCTGATATTGGTTTAACAATAGAACATTACTCTAATTATGATTCTTCATATAATGGGTAATCTATTACAATTATGTCTTGTTGAATATTTGGTATTGGATAAGTAACAACCTGTAACAGCATGATGGGCTCCACATAGACTAGTTTGTCAAAGTAAGACTCCTCTAGGATGGGAAAAAGGTCAAGAGACAACTCCTCAGAGACTAGCTTGTCAATAAGAGGCTCTTGAAAAATAGGCACATAGTTGAGGTAATTTTTTTCCTAAAGGTAATTATAATCATTAAGAAGTGACTCAATAAATACTGTCTCATCAGAGTGAGACTCCTCAACAATTGGTATGGGATCAATAGGTAATTGATCACATGTTGACTTATCATAGATGGTTCAAAAAAAACATCTTAAATTGATTGGTTATTTTGGCCTTGGTTTCTAATGAGTTAGAAAATACCACTTGTGAACACATCTTGGTCTTCAAATTATTAGATGGGTTGAGGTTTCGATGGGATTGGTACAGGATGAGGAATAGTTTGTAGTTGGATAATGATAGGGTATTGGGGAGCATGATTACTTTTATAAGCCAAAGGATGAATTCCTAAAATGGTAATGATAGGATGGTGTGGAGCATGATTTATTGCACAAGCCAAAGGATAAGGTCCCATAATGATGAAGGGGTGTTGTGGAGCTTGGTTGCTCATAAAAACCAAAGGACTAGGTTTAGGAATGGTAATGGTATTCCTTGGATATTTCAAAGCTTGACAACTCATATAATCCAAAGGAGGGTTAGGGGTAGCCGATGATCAGATAAAAAAAGGATTTCATGAAACTTGATTGATTGCATAAGCCAAAGCATCCAAATCTTCCTCATAGACCATATAATCCCATTCATGAGTTGGATCATAAGTTGGTTCTTGACTCTGTTCCACATATTGATTATTGTAAAGAAGGTATGAATCTATATCCCAAACAACATTATCTGTAGTTGGGTCTTCAAAGTCCTCTTCACAAGCCTCTTCATACCAATCAAGTTCTTGAGTTAGATCATAATTTTATTCATGTATTTTTTCCCATGAATTATTAATATGATGTGGATATAAATATATCTCACAAACTATATTAGCATCATTGGGGTCTTGACAAAAGTTATAAAAGTCATTTTTTATGGCCATTCTATCATAAGTCAAATTGTAAGTGACTCCACCACAAGTTTAGTGAGACATATCCATGTAAATGATGAAATATTTTAAAACAAAAAGGCTTAGAGCTTTACAAACTTTGAAAAATGATCCAAAGGACAAATGGTTCAAACTTGGTCCAACTTGGTTGAAGGGGTTGAGTTGTATCTCTAATGTGGTTTGAAAGTGGAGTTGTATCTCCAAAATGGTTTGTGAAAGACTTGGCATAAGATAATCTAACATAAAATGTCTAATTTCAAATGTCATATGCATAAAAGGTCAATAATATTAATAAAAACTAGCATGTCAAAGGTCTAGGTTAAAGTATTCCAAACAAGGTCTAAACTAGGAAAGGGAAAAGTTGAAATGCTGGGTCTTTTGTCTAAACAAAGAGTCAAAATATAGGCTCAAACAAATAGGTATGATGTGATTTGATTTAATCTAATAAGTTTGGAAATAACTTTGACATAAATTTGGCACAAAAAATCAAACATAAATATGATCAGTTGGCATAAGGCATAAGAAAAATGGCTCTTTGAGAAAGACTATGTTTTCCCAAATAAAGGCATAAACAATGATGAGGATAGGCTTAAAAAAACAAACCATCAATAGTTTTCAAATTTTGGTAATCGATTAACTAAAGTTATGCAACCCAAAAGAGAAAGATCTATGTATCAACCCCATGAATTAAGGCCTAAATAGAAATCAATCAATGTTTGAATCCAAACTTAACAAGGCTAATTGAAAACTCAACGTTGAAACTAGGATTTGACCAAACAATTTAGACAATATTTGACAACATGATGGCACAAGACAATGGTTCAAATGGTATTCATGACATGGTTTGAAACAAATGGTTTTTGGCATAAGGTAAACTAGTCTTTAAATAAATTGAGCATCCTAATATCATAAGCATGATTGAATGATGTGGTCAATAATATGTTTCAAAGAATCAAAGGCAAAATGGTTTGACATGATTTGGGTAGTATAATGTTACCCTATGTAACTCAAATGACACACACAAAAACAACTTTATAAAAAATTTCAAGGCACAAGTGTGGTGTAAAATAACCAACATAATGCTTCTTTAGATAAAAAAGTGATGTATAGTCAAATTAGTTTTGACATGGATTTATGAACAAACAAACAAGTTTTAGTCTCAAAATATACCAAATGATAAAATGATCCAAAAATATACTAAGTATAACCATCCAAATCCTAGAAAGGGTATGGCATGTGGGGTTGACTAAACTATCAAGTTTTGAATGTTTCTAGGTGAATCAATTACATAATGACTTTCACATCAAATGATGCAAAAGACAAGCATAGAAATTGGGTAATTATGGAATTGGATAGTTATAAAAAGGTCTAGTAATTTTTACAACCACTGCATCTTATTGTTCACTCAGTGTAGTGCTATGTCTAAATGAAGATATGTCCCATGTGTAACTCTAAAGGAGTAAGTGAAGTCAATGCTGGGAAGTGAAACCCCAGGTTAAAGCTTCCCTAAAGAACTCATGGGAGGTAATAACATCCCCCTCACAAGCCAAGATGCATAAAAATAAATAAAACATGAAATATAAATACTTTAAGTTCATTTTCAAGGTCACCCAAACTTTGACAAGTTTTTGAGGAGTGCTTTAGATGACTTTCTTTCAAAGCCTTAGACTAGGATATTTGCAATAGGAATGGCACTTTTGATTCCAAGGGTTCCCTAAATGGGATAAATGGAAGAGAATAAACAAAAAATCCCTCTTCTTTCCAAATGAAAATTAGATAAAATAACTATTGAAGACAAAAATGACAAGTGTGTTCAATTTTAAGCCCAAATGAAAGATTTGATGGTGTTCATTTGACCCCTTGGTATTAGTTGTAACTTTGAAAACATTCACCAAATCATCTAAGTTCTTTGTTAAACACAAAAACAAGGATCCTAATTGATTTTTAATCATGAAAATGTGACTTAAACATCTTTTGAACAAATATCAAGCTTGGTTTTATAGCAAAATTGTTAACATGTCCTTTATCTTTGAAGTTTTTTTTAGCTTGAAATAAAAAATTAGCTCTTAGGTCTATGTTTTTGGAAAAACACAATGATTGACATCAATTATTACCACCAAAATTAGTTACTCTAGCTAACCGAGATCTAATCGATGTCAGTTTTGCTAATTGACATCGATTAAGTAGGTAAACGATGTCAGTATTACTTGTCGACATTGGTTACTGTGTAAAAATAATAGCAAGCAAAAATGGTAAAATAAAGTTAGAAAATCAATTTGCAAAAGTTTTAAAGTCTCTAATAAATATTTTAAAGTTGAAAAATTATCTCCTTTAGGTGTAGGATACATCTCATCCCACCAGGTGTGCCATTATGTGATATAGGAATTTGACTCAAGAGAGGATGTTTAGTATGGTGTTAGTTCCAAAATTAAAACAAAATGAAATAAACACATTAATAGAATAGCATTTCTAGGCCTAGACATTAGGGAGATATTAGTTAACAAAATGAAACGATAAGCACAAATAAAAAGTAAGGAATCAAATGCAAGAGTTATTTCACCTTCCTTAAATGCTCTAAATGCCTTGATGGTAGTGGTTTGCTCGGCTTGTGCTCATGAAGTCCTTGGCAATGGAAGCTTGGATACTTCCATCCCTCCATGGCACCTTGTGGCTTTGGCTTGGCTTGGAATTAATTTGTCATGGTAACACTAGTTGTAATGACTCCCTGAAGATATTTGTGCATTATAACTTTGCACCAAAATAGCTTAGAAATGATGTTTTGAGGCCTCCTATTTATAGATTTTTGCAAATGTCTGGAATCAACCTGAATTGTCCATCTCAAGGTTGAGATGTGTGGTTGAGGATTAATTCAATTTTTGGAATTAAGTTTGTAATTATCCTCATCATGGCATTGGAATAAGGGGAAATTAAGAGGCATGGAGGGCATTAATCAAGTATGGAGGGCATGAATCTTGATATTTATGACATTTATGGCCTAGGGATCTCTTCCCAAGAAATTAGGTCACTTGATCATGAAAATATTAAATATTAATTTATAAAAACAAGTATTTGACAAGTTTCCATGGAATTATTAATTATGCCTTAATTTGGGTTAATTAGTTCTTAAGCATGATTAAGCACTTTGTGTACAAATTACTCAATTTGATCAGAATGCCTTGCTATTAGTACAAAATTTGATTGTCTTAGAATTAGAAGGTGATATTAGATGCATTGAAACCATATTCCCATTTAGGATGTTACCAATAATAAATAACAAAGGCACATGCCTTGTGCAAGAGATTTGATAGGAAAGAGAAATTCGGAGCACGTGTGTGCAAAATTAAGATTTTGACTCAGAATGATCTGATCAAAGTTAGCTAGCCCATAAATTGTATTTCCCCATTTTGGGATAACCTAGCCAAAATTAATACTTGAATATGTCAGTTTCACACCATTTAGCATGTTTTAGTGTTTTTAGGCCAAATTATGCATTTTGGGTGGAAATTGGTCAAAAGTTTGGTTGAAATTAATTGGTGGCTAGTTTTAGGTGTCTACACATTCACCATATTAACATTATTTATGACCTTATCCTTTCTTTACTTTTACAAAGTGGTATAATCTTCTATCTCTTGCTATTCATATATTCTATAGTATTTGTAGTAAGACTATCTTTGAGGATTCAAAAGACAATTTCATTGCACATAATTAACTCTCCACACAAAAAACATTATAAAGGAGGGTGTTGATAGTTATTTCCTCTACCATCTTAGTAACCTCCTTTTTATCCACCCCTAGGTCCTCATCTGATCAATTGAAAACCTCCTTTATACCCTCCTTGTTGTTGCTTGTGTTCTAATGTTGGTGTGACTGATATTGTCTCCAATTCTAAATTTTTATTACACAAATGGTGGGGTCTATACACACATAATATTTTCAAATTTTTATCTATTACTGACACTTTGTATCTTGCAAGAACCCATCAAGTCTCAGTCTCTTTGAGTGCATGCCTTAATGGGTGCACCAGGAAAGGGTGGGCAGACCATTGGTGCTTCATAAGACTATTGTCCCTTTTGCCACTTGTTACCTACACACTTGTCTCCTAAAACCATTTACCCTAAGATTTTTATTCTCATTTGAACCCATTACCAAAATTTTTACATGCATTATCCTCTTATTCCTTACCTTGATCCCATTTTTTAGTCAATTTTACAAGGTAGACTAGGTCAAACCTATACAATTTCAAATTATTTTCACTTAGGTGTTATTTTGACCTTTAGCTAACCTAGCTCGAGACCTATTGAATTATTGTCCAAAATTCTATAGGTTTAACTGGGTAGACCCTATTGATTGACATTTTTGGAAGGATTTAGGGTAAGATCCATCTATATATACAAGTTCATTTCCCACTATTTGATAAGAAATAAGTGAATAAGAAGTAAGTGTGAATGAACATCTACTTATTGACTATTATACTTGAGAATTAAAGCTTAGTGTTCCATAATTTTTTTGGAGATACGGATCTTATTTTTTAGAGAATTATTTTGGATGCATTAATAGGTTTTGTAGCCTAGAGATAATTTATCTTTTTTATCCTTACATACCATAATAATTTCTTACAAATCATCTTAGCCAAGGGAGAGATTGAGGCTCAATAGGTTCATCTTCAAGGTAAGTATTCCTAACTTTATTTTTCCTTTGTAAGAGTAGATAGATAATGTAGTTGTGTTTCTCTTACATGCATTATGATTATGTATACATTTACATGAGTATATATCTTATATGCATGTTGAGTTTTTATTTTGTTTCTAAATCTCACTTTGTGCCACAAGCTTTTGTGAGTACTAGATTATATTTAACTTCTTGTTATTATCATACATGAAATATTAAAACTTAGATCCCATTTAGGGTTATTATGTGATTGTGTTAGACTAGAGGCTTTGGAACCCTCCTTAGGATAGTGTATTATGATAAGAGATCCCCTAATTAGGTCTAGCATATCCCCATATTGGTCATGCTACCACTTAACAAATGTATTCCCAATTGGAAGTGTAGGTATGTTATATCTTCTCTGAGTTAGGATTGATTTATAGAAATGATGTATTTTGATTTCATACATTCTGGTGAACTTGATGTGAACTAACCCTTGTAAGATTTATTCACTTATTTGTTTATTTTATCATTATTTTTATCATATATTTATCATACTAGGTCAACTGTATTGACCCAATTCTAATTTCCATGCACAAGTTTTTAGGTATAGGCTACTAGATCGACTAAGTCAACCCAATACAATTTTCCAAGTTTCTAGACATCTAGTCCAGACTAATAGGTCAACTCAATCAACCCTATATATTTTTAGGCATCCTGTTCAGCATACTAGGTTGACCCAATCGACCCTAATATCATAATTTTCAAGCATTTTTCAAGGTTATTTGATAACAGTCCCACTTCTTTGCATATTCAAAATAACTAAGGTTATTTTCTATCTTTTCTTTCTTTCTTTCTTTACATTCTTTCCTTTCACAGTTTGCGATCTTTTAAACTACCCTTGTACATTCAATTGGATCAACCCTATTAACCTAGTTTTGTATTATGTGTGCTCTTTGGATAAATAAATCAAATCTATCAAACCTATTCATTTTCAAACCTTGATTTTATGATATAAAGGTGACACCATCGACCATATTTTGTATTATATGCATACACTATCAAATATATCAACATTGTGCCTTATTTCAAAGTTAGAATTAATTTCTATATGCTAGTAATTAGCTCACACTTTAATTTATTATTATTTGCATGCCTAAAATAGATCACATAGTCTAATTAGGTGGTTTTCAATAAATCATTTATTTTCACTATTTTATATTCTATGCACACATGACCAAATCATACAATATTTAACAAGCACTTTAATAATTGTCTACCCCAGGCCAACCTACTTGGATTTCATCACCAAGAGTGAAGTTGACTTGGCTTTTTGTCCAAGTATAAAGACATGGTTAATGGTATATTATGGATAATCACTTGATACCCTTATTGTTACAGTGTGTGAAGTGAGGAGATAGGCCCCAATACCAAGCCTGTACCATTGCCAATATAGATCTCTTTCATCCTAAATATATTCAAACCATCCTTAGGTTGCTTTCTATTTCCTTGCTTATATCCAACTTCTCATCACATTTAAAAATATATTATAATAATCTAATAAACATTTAGTTTGACAAATAGTTATCTTTTACTTTCCTAGTTGATTGCTTGTTCTTTGTTTAATTGTATTTTGCATTGTAAAAATTTGCATTAACTAGCATTGGTGTAAGGATTTGTGTTGTGTGCCTCAATTTGATCAACCTCATTGATACAATTGATTGTTTTTTCCCTTCAATTATTACTATTCTAATATTTGAAAATTTATTCTCAATACATGGTCATTTCAGTTGACATAGTCTATTTTAAGCCTTTTGATTTTCCCTATCTATTGTACTGGATTGACCTAGTTGACCCTATACACTTTTGCACCCTCTATTTATTATACTAGATTGACCCAGTTAACCTTGTACTATTTACAAACCCTTTTTTATATGTTAGGTGAACCCATTCAACCCTGTACTATTTCTACCACATTTTGTTACCTTGATTTTGCATTTCTCTTACCTAATTTTAGTCCTTTTCCTTCATCATGAATTTTTTATTTGAAGACAATAGTGAGTTGAATTCAACAAACATGATGAGATTTACCAATCCTCATAGGGTATCCCATATGCACAGTAGGATTCCTCTCTTGGATGAGAGTAATTTTCACATAACCACTCACACAATGAATTATGGGACCCCTCCTAATACCTCTTTATAACTTAATCCTCTTTTCTCCCTAGAAGACCAACCCAAATTAGAGTATACCCCTAAAATGTTCTTCTTTATCTCTAAATTTTCTATTGTGGCATCAATTTTCTCCTTTAGATAGGGTTCTTTAGGCTCTCTCTGGTTAAGCCACACTATGCGAATAACCCTAAGTTGTGGGCCGCCTATGGTGGGGTTGGACCTCTAGAGAAGACTAGATTCTTTTTGATGGATCACCTATACTAATGTTTGTACTAAGAAAAGTGTTAAAAAATGGGAAAGGAATCATAAGAAATTTAACCAAGTGATGAACCAAATAGAAAATTTGAACTCACATAAGCATGAAGTAAACATTGAGGAAGCATAAGATAATGCTAGCTCACACAATCTCACAAAACTTAGTTAGTTGCATAAGTGTTTCATAAATTAGGTTAAAGAAGAAATTAATGAAGGCAAAGAAGTGTTCTAAGACTCATTTATATATTTCATCAATGACATAAAAAACATTAATTTACACTTGCAACTAACTTGATGACACCTAGAAATGAGCAAGAGAGAAGGACAATGGGCATGGAAGATTCTCCTTCACAATGCCATCATGCACAAGATTTTGTATACACAATCTAGAGGGGAGAAATAGGTAAAGAGAGTATTTATTACTTTAAGAGGTATTTCGTATAAATTTTGATAGGGCCTATCCTTATCAAATGAGAGTCTCTGATCTTTTATAATTGAGAGAGAATTGTTTATCAAAAGTGATAGAGTCTACAAATGGAAAAGAATAAGAGATATAGGAGAAAGGGGAGAGAGAGGGGGAGCATGTTATCTAATATCATTAACTAAGCTACCATCCTTCTTTATTTTTACACCATCTTTGATCCAATTATGATTATCCCTCATCAAAAAATTAACCTGCATTTGGCTCCATTAATCTTCAAGCTTTCTCAGTGACTAAGAGATCCACTAGAAAACAAGAATATGTTTTGAATGATGAGTCATGATATATTAGGAAGGAAAAACTTAAAGTCTCTATAAAATAATCAAATGCTTCACAATACCTCCAATCCTGAGATCCCCTTATTTTGATCTTCTACACCATCTCCCACTTACTTTCATTATGAGGACAATGTTCTCATATCCATATACTTGATAGATCTAGGCTTAAGTCTGCTTTTAGTGATTGTAGGTACCTATTTTTCAAATCTATAGCTTTATATATAGATGAAACACTTCAAACCTTCCCTTACTCTAACCTAAACATAGGTTTTTACTATCAATTGAAAACCAATATAATTATTGGTTTTCCTATATTTAATATCCATAAAGAGTTTACAGACTACATAGCATCATTCTTAAACTATATTAGGTCTAAACAAACTAATTCTACCTATAAAACTTGTGATATCTAAGGACATCTATATGTGATGTTAAAAACATAATAAAATTGAGTCTATATGCTCTATATCCTCTAAAAAAGGTCTTGACTAAGCTTCAATGGCATCCTTTGAAATATTTTCTCTAGTTCAAATTTAGGTCACATTTTCTCTCCATTGAAGTCCCTTAGCTTTTGACTTTTAATATTGATTGTCAATCTAATTTTGCATGATGGAATATGAACCATCAATATTCTTAAACACATTGACATCAAGTTTCCACTCATCGTTGGATCTTTGATTTGATCAAACACCAACCATTAATATGATCTAGGTAATTTTTGACTCTTTGACCTTACACCATTGATACTTCTTTGTAGGAATGAATGTGAGTCATAGATCCTCTACCACTTTAACACACTTTAGACACTTTTCACCCATGCATTTGATTTTAGGATCAACTAACCTTTTAACCCACCTCTCACCATTGATCTTTGATCACAATATTAAATGTTCACCATAGATAAACTTGGACCCACTAGCTTTGTCAGTCACCATGTGTCGTTGGATCTTTGATGCATGATCAAACACACACCATTGAGCTAGTTCCATTTGAATTTAAATGAATATTTCATGAGGCTAAAATTTGATGTCCCCATGCATATTTTACTTGTTAAGTATTTTTTAAATCCAAATGGTTAATTATTGCAAATTTATCTTGACATCCCTGTATAAATTTCATTCTACTTATTCAACTTTGAGGATTTAGATATTGAGATAGACAACTCATCAAGACATGAAATTTGCAAAGAATGTTCAAGGCATGAAAAAAACCATGTCCATGAAACTCTTTGACCTTAGTTAACTTTTCAAGTGCATCTATCAAATGTGTAACTAGATTGATATGTTCATCTCTTTATGACATGTGATGATGGTCCAGATCTTTTAAGCTTGTGAAAGTCATTTTTCCCCTCAAATATTTGATGAACTAATGAGACTTTGAGAAAACCTACTTCATTCTCTCTGGATGTCATGAAAACCTACTAGATTATTTGTTTTGCAATCTTAGACCTTTTTTCATGTCATTTGATCATTCACTCAATAAAAAACTTTTCTCAACTAATCTATCTAGGCAAAAGCTATAGAAACTAATCTATTAGGAAAATTTCCATATGTAGTCTTGTTGGCCATATTTGGCCTACATAATAGCTTGTGCCTAGTTTCCATGATCTAATACAAAGAAGGAAACAAACCCCCCCTTTTTAATTGATCAAATAACTAAAGCCTCATATGGATGGTGTTGAGTAGATTAATTTCACATGTACGAGAAAGTGATTAGAGAATTGGCCATATGAGTTTATTCATAATAGTCCTAAGTATCCATATTCCAAGTTTCATCTCATATACCTAAACATATCATAAGACATAATGATCTAAATTAGGCCCCAAAATAAAATTTTCTAAGTTCATATACTTAATAAATTTTCTAACAGTCTAGATAGATCTGAAGGAACATATTAATGAGGTCAGACCTCATGCATATGGAAAATTCAAGGAGAATCAGTCATATGGGTTGGTTCATTCTTATGTTAAGATCATCCATGCCAAGTTTTAGGTAATTATATGACGTAATATCGAAGCTATCCATATTCAAAGATTAGCTTCACAAACTAAAATGACCAAATCTCCATACTTAGCCATTTTTGAGTTAGGATCAAGTGGGCTAGCCAACTTGTACATTTAATATCTTCACTCAAGAAGCCTTCAAAGCTATAGATTAAATGGGTTTTATTATTTTGGAATTAAGACCATCTCTTAAAAAAATTTTACCTTCATGAGTTCTTTGCTTCAAGATACAAGTTTGCAAAGTTGGCCAAAATATGAAATAAATCCATGCAAGTGTCAATTTTATACTAAGGTAAAGATCCATATGAGTTTAAATTTGATAGTCTATGGGACATCAAAAAATTTTATCATAGATGTCAAATGAATTTTTTGAGAACATAAAGTTTAATCTCTATGAACTAGCCATTAGGTTTGAAAAATCCTTGGTGGAGACTTGAGGAAGAGTGCACAGTCAACTAGTGTCAAGACCACAATAACATGGAGCAAGTCAAATGGTTAGAAGATCTTAATAACCAATAAGAAGTTGAGCTTGAGGTAATGGGTCCTAAATATCCATGATCCATATTTAACCATATCTTGGGATCTAATGAAATACAAGGGTCAAGGTGTCAAAGGGATCAATCCATATCACTGAAAGCTAACAAAAGAACAAGTCAAGATAATTCAAAAAAATGTGATCAAGTAACACAAGCCAAACATGGTAAGTAGAAGAGTCCAAACTTGAACTTGACTTGGGAAATAAAATAAATAGAGCTTGATATAGGCTCAAATGGGACCCATTATCAAATTAAGTATAGTAGATCTATAACAAAACCAATATCATTAGATTGGTTTTCATTTATAGTTAATAGAGTAGATATATGGTTAAGTTAGGCCCTCAGTAAACTACCACTCAAGACAGGTATGATGTGTCCCTAGCATATATGAAGCTTTTATCCTTTTGATGAAATATAGTGGAAGATAAATAGTTTAGAACTTGGGGATTTAGAAACTAGTTGGAGTGATCACATCAAGCCAAATCAAGACTTGCCACTTGTGGCTAGTCTTATCTTCTAGCACAAATTTCTCAATTAGTGGAGTGATTTAAAGGATAATAATGAATATCTCACTCATAATGGCTTATATTTATTGGACCAAAAGCATGATAGAATATCTCAAAATCTAATAGACAACTAGTTACTAACCCCTCCTTTCTCTCTCTCTCTCTCTTTCTATATATAAAGGCTCTCAAGCTAAAAATAGAGATATCAAATTAATCATTTGACTAGTTAGATCTCTCTATATATTTCTCTCAATTTTCTCTCTTGTTTAGACAAGACTCTGCCAAGATAGAACTTATAACCTCTTAAAGTAAATAGAATGTCATGTTTTTATTTCACTATTCTGGTATAGTGTGTATGTGTCTATTTTGTGTATGTGGTATAATTATTTCCCTCATAAAGTTTTGATCTCACTTAGTTACTAGTTCATTTGATCATGTATGTCATGTTTAGTGTTTAACATCTTTTGATCAAAGCCTACATGTGGATACTATGACTGGTTAGTGTCTCATTTAAGACCTCTCCTTCATTTCCCTTAGCCTAGACCATTTGGTGAGCCTCCACATAGATATGTGAATAGACAATTAAAGTCTAAACCCAGTCATTTAATTTTTTCATTAGTTTTCTTTGAGTTGAGTAGAGAGGATTAGCCTGTAATTTTGGTACATCACCTAGTTAACTTTGTTAGGATCCATTATCTCTTTCTAACCCTTTTCCTATGAAGCATTAGGCTTATTTCTAGTTTTAGGTGAGCATCAAAGAGGAATATATCCTAATTTAGAGGTTTGGCCCCAACATAGGTGACCCATAGCCTAGGGTGTTAGGTATGTGGAGCTAAAAGCTTCACCAAAGAGCATAGACAAACAAGTTCGGGTCTACACAGATGCCGACGTCGGTCAGTTGCAGTTCAGAGGCGCCGATGTCGGCAGTATGGTCGGCCGGCGACGGTCACAGGCGAACAGGCAGGAACCAACGTCGGTTACCTGCGTGTCCAGAAAGCGATTTTTGAGGACAGAAGCGAGTGTTTGCATGATGAGTTTGAGTTGTAGACTCAAGCTCGCGTCTCTATTGTTAGCAATATTATTTTTAGAGCCCTTGTTGAAGAGGCTTAACTGTTTGTTGTAAGAGCATGCTCAAGTTTCCTATTTCTATATGTAGGAGAGATCTTCTAAGCTATTGTATGATGATGAATGAGAGAGTGTAATTGAGTACGAGTAGAACATTGTGAATGTTTGAAGGACTGTACTTTAGAGAGAGCTCTTGAGGAATAGAGATCTAGTGAGAGATCTTGTGTGCATCTGAGAGAGGTGTGGAAGAACAAAGTTCTTCATTTGTATTCCTATTGTAAAGAGTTTTTAATACAAGTTTTCAGGGTGTTTTCTTGTATATCTTGTTCTGTGCTATTTATCATTTCAGTTACTTATCTATCTGTTTATTTCCACATTCATTGCTTTCATAAGTGTAATCCATTGTTGGTTGATCCCCAACAAGTGGTATCAGAGCTCAGGTTCACTAACAGGTGGTTCAAGTCTGTGTAGTGTGTTCGGATTACAGGTTGCTCACAGGGATTTCTGTTTGAGTGGGAGAAGCAATGGCAGAGGAAAGTAAGTTGAGAATGGAAAAGTTTAATGGCAAGAACTATCAGCACTGGAGAATGCAGATAGAGGACTATCTGTATCAGAAGGATCTTTACTTACCGTTAGGTGGGATAGCAAAGAAGCCCAAGGACATGGAGGATGAAGAATGGGAAGTTCTTGACAGAAAGGCTCTTGGGTCTATAAGACTGAGTCTGGCCTCCACTGTGATATCTAATTTGTCACAGGCAAAAACTACGGTAGAGTTAATGACCACGTTAGCAAATTTGTATGAAAAACCCTCCGCTTCAAACAAGGTATATTTGATGAAGCAGTTATTTAATTTGCATATGCAAGAAGGTGGATCTGTTTCCAATCACCTGAATGATTTCCATGGTATTTTTAATCAGTTAAGTTCTGTTAATATTGTATTTGAAGATGAAATAAAGGCTCTTTTAATTTTATGTTCTTTGCCTGAAAGCTGGCATGGCTTGGTAATGGCAGTTTCTAATACTGCTTCTGCTTCGAATATTTTAAAAGTAGAGGATGTGGTTAGTGTTATTTTGAATGAGGAAATTCGCAGGAAAAGCACAGAAGAGACTTCTGGGACATCCGGGAACGCTTTAAATTTCGAGAGCAGAGGAAGGCAAAAAGAAAGGAGCAAGAGGAGATCAAGATCTAAGTCTAAGGGAAGAGGCAGATCCAAATCCAGGAATGGCAGAAGCCCACAATGCTGGAACTGTGGAAAGTTGGGGCACATAAGCAGAGATTGCTGGTCAAAGCCTAAGGAGGATAATCAGCACGAAGGAAAGGAAGAGACAAAGGTTGCAGGTATTGCACAGGATGCTCTTATTTTCTCTTTGCATAATAACATAGAATCTTGGGTATTAGATTCTGGTGCATCTTTCCATGCTACCCCTAACAGAGAATATTTCAGTGACTATGTCCATGGAGATTTTGGAATAGTGTACTTAGGGGATGATGAGCCTTGTAAGATTATTGGCAAAGGTAAAGTGCAGCTAAAGATGCAGAATGGCAACACATGGGTGTTGAGGGATGTGATGCATGTTCCTAGTTTGAAGAGAAATTTGATTTCTGTAGGTAAGCTAGGTGATGAGGGTTGTACAGTAACTCTCACAGCAGATTCTTGGAAAGTGACCAAGGGTGCACTTGTTATGGCCAGAGGTAAGAGAGAAGGTACTCTCTATTTGTGTAATTGTATTACTAACAAATCTCCTTCAGTTTTATCTACTTCAGATGTGGATGCTAAATTGTGGCACTCAAGGCTTGGCCACATGAGTGAGAAGGGGATGTCAATCCTTAAGTCTAAAGGTATGCTTTCAGATTTGAAAAGTATGGATCTAGAATTTTGTGAGCATTGTGTGTTTGGAAAACAGAAAAGGGTTAGTTTTCTAAAGACTGGGTCTACTAAGAAAAGGCAGAAGTTGCAGCTTGTTCACACAGACGTGTGGGGACCGGCTCATGTAGCCTCTATTGGCGGATCACAGTACTATGTTGCATTCATAGATGATGCCACAAGAAAGGGATGGATCTACTGTATTAAAAAGAAATCTGATGTTTTTGAGACTTTTAAGATATGGAAAGCCATGGTTGAGAATGAAACAGGCAAAAGATTAAAGTGCTTTAGATCTGATAATGGTGGTGAGTTCTGCAGTCTTAAGTTCAAATTGTATTGTTACATAAATGGGATCCGTAGGCAAAGGATGGTTCCAAGGACACCTCAGCAGAATGGTATTGTTGAAAGGATGAACAGGACTATCATGGAGCGTGCAAGATGTATGAGATTGCATGCAGGGTTGCCCTTAGAGTTTTGGGCAGAAGCAGTTGACACCGCAGTGTACCTGATCAACAGAGGACCCTCTACAGCTCTGGATGGTGGAATTCCAGAAGAGGCATGGACAGGTAAAAAGGTTGATCTTTCATATCTCAAAGTTTTTGGTTGTGAAGCCTTTGTGCACATAGATAAGGAAAATAGAAAGAAGCTTGATGCTAAGTCTATGAGGTGCACGTTTATAGGCTATGGCTCAGATGATTTTGGTTTCAGATTTTGGAATCTAGGAACTAACAAGGTAATCAGGAGCCATGATGTTGTTTTCAATGAAAGAGTGATGTACAGTGATCAGATAAGGAAGCTAGATCAAGCTGGGCAGAACAATAATGAGTTGGATGAAATTATGGTCCAAAATGAGCTCGCGGGAAAAAGAAATAATCACTTACAGGAAAACACAGAGACCGACGTCGGCAGGTTTAGAACCGGCATCGACAGTACAGAAACCGATGTCGGTCATACAGAGACTGACGTCGGCAGACCAGGCACCGGCGTCGGCCAGGAAGAACCGGCATCGGCCAGTAACAGGTCTACAGGTGGCCGAGGTCGGTCACTGTCAGAAAATTTGGGTGGACAGATTGTTGAAAACGAGTCCAAGACACCAATCAGGAGGTCTGAAAGGGTAAGTAAGCCTCCAATTAGATACTCTCCTTCTTTATATTATTTATTGCTAACCGATGGTGGAGAACCAGAAAGTTTTGAAGAAGCTTTACAGGTGGAGTCCAGGAGTAAGTGGGAGCATGGCATGGTTGAGGAGATGGAGTCCTTAAGAGAGAACCAAACATGGGATTTGGTTGAATTGCCAGATGGTAAGAGAACACTGAAGAACAGGTGGACTTACAGGTTGAAGGAAGGTGAGGATGGTCAGATGAGATACAAGGCCAGATTGGTTGTGAAAGGATTTGCACAAAAGCCAGGTATTGACTTTGGTGAGATTTTTTCTCCGGTTGTTAAGATGACTTCTATAAGGGTTGTATTATCTTTGGTTGCTTTTGAGGATTTGCATCTCGAGCAGCTAGATGTTAAAACAACATTTCTTCATGGAGATTTAGATGAGGAAATTTACATGGAACAGCCAGAAGGTTTCGAGGTCAAGGGTAAGGAGAAACTAGTGTGCAGGTTAAAGAAAAGCTTGTATGGCCTCAAGCAAGCTCCAAGACAATGGTACTTGAAATTTGACAGGTTTATGACTGAGCATGGTTTCAGTAGGTGTCAATCAGACCATTGTGTATATTTTAAGAGATTTGATAACGGTAGATACATTATTCTATTGTTGTATGTAGATGACATGTTGGTTGCAGGGTCTCACATGCAGGATATCTCAGAGCTCAAAGTGAAGTTAGCTCAAACGTTTGCCATGAAGGATTTGGGAGCAGCTAAGAAAATCCTTGGCATGAGCATCAAGAGAGACAGAGAAAATCACAGGTTGATATTGTCTCAAGAAGATTATGTGGACAAGGTGTTGAAACGGTTCAACATGCAGGATGCAAAACCGGTAAGCACACCTTTGGCAGGACATTTCAAGTTAAGTAAAGAACAATGTCCCAATTCACATGATGAGGTAGAGTACATGAACAAGGTTCCATATTCTTCCACGGTAGGAAGTTTGATGTATGCAATGGTGTGTACTAGACCAGATATTGCCCAAGCAGTGGGAGTAGTAAGTAGGTATATGGCCAATCCAGGAAAGGAACATTGGAAAGCAGTACAATGGATCCTTAGATATCTGAGAGGAACCAGCAGTAGACACTTATGCTATGGAGGTTCAGATACATCTCTACATGGCTATGTAGATTCAGATATGGCAGGGGATTTGGATGGCAGGAGGAGCACTACAGGGTATGTTTTTACTGTAGGTGGAACGGCAGTTAGTTGGATTTCTAAGTTGCAGAAGGTTGTAGCCTTGTCAACTACAGAAGCAGAATATATTGCAGCTACAGAAGCTAGCAAGGAGATGATATGGATGACACGGTTCATGGAAGAGCTTGGAAGGGAGCATGGGAGTTGCAGATTGCATAGTGACAGTCAGAGTGCAATCCATTTGGCAAAGAACTCAGCTTTTCACTCAAGAACCAAGCACATACAGCTAAGGTACCACTTCATACGGCAGGTATTGGAAGATGGTGAGTTGAAGCTGGAGAAGATCCATACAGACATGAATCCTGCTGATATGCTAACAAAGCTGGTTACTAAGGAGAAGTTGAATCTTCATTCAACTTCTGTTGGTCTTCACGATTGAGTTGAAGATGGAGGAGCTAGAAGATCTTGCTGTACAGGTATTGGTGCAGCTGGTTTATCTCCAAGTGGGAGATTGTTAGGTATGTGGAGCTAAAAGCTTCACCAAGGAGCATAGACAAACAGGTTCGGGTCTACACAGATGCCGATGTCGGTCAGTTGCAGTTCAGAGGCGCCGACGTCGGCAGTATGGTCGGCCGGCGACGGTCACAGGCGAACAGGTAGGAACCGACGTCGGTTACCTGCGTGTCCAGAAAGCGATTTCCGAGGACAGAAGCGAGTGTTTGCATGATGAGTTTGAGTTGTAAACTCAAGCTCGCGTCTCTATTGTTAGCAATATTATTTTTAGAGCCCTTGTTGAAGAGGCTTAACTGTTTGTTGTAAGAGCATGCTCAAGTTTCCTATTTCTATATGTAGGAGAGATCTTCTAAGCTATTGTATGATGATGAATGAGAGAGTGTAATTGAGTACGAGTAGAACATTGTGAATGTTTGAAGGACTGTACTTTAGAGAGAGCTCTTGAGGAATAGAGATCTAGTGAGAGATCTTGTGTGCATCTGAGAGAGGTGTGGAAGAACAAAGTTCTTCATTTGTATTCCTATTGTAAAGAGTTTTTAATACAAGTTTTCAGGGTGTTTTCTTGTATATCTTGTTCTGTGCTATTTATCATTTCAGTTACTTATCTATCTGTTTATTTCCGCATTCATTGCTTTCATAAGTGTAATCCATTGTTGGTTGATCCCCAACATAGGGTTGTTTCCATTGTTTGACTAGGGTTTGAGTGAGGAGACCTAAACAACCTCCCTACTTAACTTAGGGTGTAATTCTAGCTGATAATAATTTATGGGATGCCCTGTGGGACTAAGGTATAAATCACTTGAAGAGTTTTGGTGTTCTCTTCATCCAATTAGACTTTAGGGACACATCTACAAACATCAATCGTAACTCTAACTTTTAACTAGTTATATCATTCTAGGTAAGCCTTCAAGCATATTTATCTACATCTTAGCCCCTATTACAAGTATTTATGGCTAGATTTAGGGTAGAGTTTCACCCTTGTCTAGTTGGTGAGCCTTATCTCCAACCAAATAGAACCTATCACCCATCTGATCATCTCTATCAGCTTCATAATGAGCATATCTATCCTTCATGCCCACCCACTTACCCCTCTGACCAACCTTCTATTATCACATCTTTGTTGGCATTTAAGCCATATTTGGTGAAGTCAAAAGAAGTAATGAGAAAATGGGATACAGAGCTTGATGTGATCCCTTTTCATCTCATAAATTAGATGAGGGAGTTAGTTAAAATGGTAATCAAGGAGTAGATGTATATGAGAAAGGAGGTTTAGTATGGTGCTATCAATAATGAAAATGTGAGATGAAGACCCTGATCCAATGATGGATCGATAAATTAGTAAAATGGGAGGGTAAGGAGAAAAATTTTAGGCAACCTAAACCATCCATCCCACCCACCTCTAAAAAGGGCCTACTTTCAGAAAAGAATATGAGAAAGAGAGGAATCAGGAGGATTCATGTAAGTAATTGTATCATGACTTCATGAAAGAAATGGACCTGGTTGGAAATCATGTGACCTCTCTATCACATGAAGGTAAAGTAGTCTTGACTAACCAAACTAAGATACCAGAATAATATTTGTAGCCACATAATTATAATCAAGAGATCGACATGCTTGCTTCTGAAGAGACTCTGTCCAAGCTACAATTTCATGAAAATGAGTCTTCAAAAGTAGTTGTTTTTTAAGGGGATGACATGTTCAAACTTTTTAAGCATGATTATCAACTTATATATTTAACTCTAGACATCTCTCTACTGTTGGAAGTTGTTGATACCTAAAACTCTTTCTTCAAGTCTAACAGCTTCTATGGGAAGCTTTACAGATGTGGGACTGAGTGTGATCTATAGATCAACCTCTAATATTTTAGAAGTCAAATTTTCACTCTAATTTGGGGCATGAAAAGTGATAGAATAAAATAAAATAATAACATGAAAAGTAAATCTAGTCTAAGGTGATACGCTGAGAGGTTTGAAACATTTATCAATACTTGCATAAAATAACATAAACCTTTAACACTATAGACCATAAAGGAGCCTGAAGCATGAATTAAGATCTATAACATGAGCAAATATTTACACTATAGAAGTAGAATAATATAAATAGTAGACAGAGACAATTTTCTACTCCAAATTAACATAGAACATCACATCTTCTTCATTGATATATAGAGAATAGAATACAGAAGGCCATAATGGGCACAAACAAATAATTCACTAACATCTATGAGGTACACCTTCTAAGGTTGCATAATATAAAAATTCTAGCTTCTACTATTATATTCTATTATAATGGTTTCAAAAATGAGAATCTGAAAAACAAAATGATCACTAGCCCCTTTCAATAGGAAAGGGATCTGAATAAATAAGCCAGGCAAATGTCTAGAGAAGAGACACCTAGAGATTCCTTTTCCTACCCATGATGGCATTATTACAAATGAAATTGGCCTCTAAATCATGGATATGGTATAACTGCGTCATTTTATTATGGCCACTAATCTTGGTAGAAGTAGGGTGGTGCCATGTGTATGCTCCTATAGACATCTCACCTATGCTAAACTCAACAACTTTGGTTCTCTCAAAAATCTAAATCTTTTCTAAAAAATTTGGCCCATACCATCTTTTAATGGTGCTCCTTTACACACTATCAACTAACACTATTCCTAGGTGATCACATAGGTGACACACATCTGATTGGCACTTCTTTAGAAAGGTTGGGGCCTTTTTTGGTAAGGTTAATCATGGGGGTGCCATGTGTCAAATAGATGATCCTTTAGATAAATCTGATTATTCCCCTACTCAAAATGAGTGCAAGGGTGCCATGTGTCTAATAGCACATCACCTTTTTATAAAAAAATTAGTGGGGGCCATACTTATTTTTTTCAGCTAATGGTGTTGCTTGGAGGCTTGACCCAAATGAAAAATTTTTAGAGGTCATAGGGCCATCATGTGTTAAGCTTGTGCTCCACCTAAGAAAAAAAAATCTCCTCGAGTTAGATAAACATCATATTACCAAGTGTCAAAAGTAGATGAAGGTTGGGACTTAGGTAAAATTGAAAAAAGGGGCCTGAAGAAAGAATTTCTGAAAGGGGATCTACTAGAAGGTGCCAAGGAACTACATATCCACTGAATGAGCTCAATGAATAAATTAAACTGTTCTAAAATAAAAACATGGATTACTGATCCATAGAAGCCAAAGGTGAGCTCAAATGGCCTCAAGAAATCACAAAGCTAGAGGTAAACCTTGTGAATATGTCAAAGTAGATAGATTAAGTTGATTCATATGTTCATAATCAGTAGTTCATGAATGAATAAGAATTGAATTTGTTCTTATGAATAATGTAGATCTAAGATCATGATGATTGGGTTTTATAGACACCTAAATTTAGTGACCAATAACCTCTAACTAGGCTTTTTTTCAATTTCTACCTAGAATACACAATTTAGCCTAAAAACACTAAAGAACATTAAAAGATTTGAAAATGACATATTTAAATGCCAATTTTGGATAGGGTATCCCTAAATGAGGCAATGCAATTTATGGGCCAACTAACTTTGAGAAGATCATTCTGAGTCAAAATACCAATTTTGCACCTAGGTGCTCTAGATTGCTCTTTCCTATCAAATATCTTGTATGAGACACATGCTTTTTTTATTTTGTGTTGGTAACATCCTAAATGGGATAACAAATGCAATGCATCTAACATCACCTTCCAATTTAAATCCAGTCAAACTTTGGACTAATAACAAGGCATTCTGATCAATTTGAGTAATTTATGCACAAAGTGTTTAAACATGTTTTAAGAGATAATTAAACCAAATTAGAGCCTAATCAATAAATACATGGAAACTTGTTGAATAATTTGTTTTGTAAATGAATATTGAATATCTACATCATCACGTGACCTCATTTTTTGGGAAGACATCCCTAGGCCATAAATGCCACAAATATCAAGGTTCATGCCTCCCATGCCTCATCAAAGCCCTCCATGCCTCTTAATTGCTCCTATATCCCAAATATGGATGAGCCTATTGACCAATTTTAATTATAAAATTAGATTAATCCTTAGCCACACATCTCAATCATAAGATGGATGGTTCAGGTTGATTCTGATCAATCTCAAAAATCTATAAATATGAGGCCTTACCACATCATTTCTAAGTTATTTTGGTGTAAAGTTATAATTCATAAATATCTTAAAGAAGCAATTAAAATTAGTGTCACCATGCCAAATTGATTCCGAGCCAAGCCAAGCCACAAGCCAAATGTGCCAAGGAGAGATGGAGGTAGCCAAGCTTCTATTGCCAAGGACTTCATGAGCACAAAGCCGAGCAAGCCACTATTACAAAGGCATTTGGAGCATCCAATGAAGGTGAAGGAATTTTTTATTACTTTTTAGTTGTGTTTGTCATTTTTTTTGTTACTAAACTCACCCTAGTAAATACACATGAAAATGTAAGCTTAGTGTGTTTTTGATTTGGTTTCATTTACTAACACCATACTAATCTCCTCTTCTAAGTCAAATTCCTAGTTCACATAATAGCATGGTCAATATGACCAGATGCATCCCACACATGGAAAATATCATTATGAAACTTTAAAATCTTCATTTGGATCATCAAAACTCTTATAATTTGATTTTATAACTTTATTTTTCCATTTTTCTTTATCATGGGTTTACACAATAACCATCATCAGTTATTAAAACCATCATTAGTTGGCATAGCCATCATTGGTAACTATTATTATAACCATTCTCATTTAGATAACCATCATTGATTAGTAAGTGTAACCATCATTGGTTAATAGAACTGACTTTGGTCACTATGTTTTTCCTAAAAACACAACCCTGAGAGCTCTTTTTTTCAAGTTCATTATTTCAAACCCAATGTAGCTTCAAGGATAAAGGACATACTAACATTTTTATTACAAGACCAAGCTTGAAATATGATAAAAACATGTTTAGATAACCTTGTGCATGATTTAAAATGGATTAGGAACCTTGTTTTGGTTTTTAACAAAAAATTTAGATGTTTATGGTAAATGTTTTCAAAGTTTGCAATTAAGACCAAGGGGTAAAAATAATACCATTACACCTTTCCATTTAGGCTTAAAAAGTGGGGTATTGTATGTATTCTCTTCCATTTGTCCCTTTTAGGGAACCCTTGGAATCAAAAGTGCCATTCCTATTGCAAATATCCTAGTCCAAGGCTTATAAATAAAGTCATCTAAAGCACTCTCCAAAAACTCATCAAATTTTGGGTGACCTTGAAAATGACAGTAAAGTCTTTCTATTTCTTTTTTTTTTTATTTTTATGAAAAATTAGCTTGCGAAGGAGAAGTAATTACCTTCCATGAATTATTTAGGAAAGTTTTGACCTAAGGTTTCATCTCCTAGCATTGACTTCACTTACTCCTTATGAGTTTCACATAGGGCATATCTGCATTTGGGCATCATAATACACTAAGTGAATAGTAGGATGTAGTGGTTTTAAAAAGGACTAGACCTTTTTACAACTAGCCAATGCCGTGGTCACCTGATTTCCATGATTTTTTTTTGTGTTCTTTGATGTGAAAGTCATTATGTAATTGATTCCCCTAGAGATGTTTGAAACTTGATAGTTTAGTTAACCCCACATTGACATACCCTTGTTAGGATTTGGACAGTTATACTTAGAGTATTTTGGTCATTTTTTCTTGGTATGTTTTGAGAGTAAAACTTGTTTTTTTGTTCATAAGCCATGTTAAAATAAAAAAAATTATACCTCACTCTTCTATCTAAAGAAGTGGTATGCTGACCATTTTACACCACACTTGTGCCTTGAAATTTTTGCTAAACTTGTTTATGTGTGTCATTTAAGTTGTAGAGGGTAACATTATGATCCCTAACTCATGTCAAACCATTTTTCCTTTGAGTCTTGGAAAAATAACATTGATCACATCATTTGAGCATGCTTACACCGTTAGGCTACTCAATTTATTTAAAGACTAGTTTACCTTGTATCAAAAATTAGTTGCTTCAAATCATGTCATGCATACCATTTGGACCATTGTCTTGTGCCATCATGCTATCCAATCTTGTCTAATTTATTTTCTCAATTCCTAGTTTTCATCATTGAGATATCAATTAGCCTTGTCAAGTTTGGATTTAAACATTGATTTATTTCTATTTAGGCCTTAATTCATGGGGCTGATACACAGATCTTTCTCTTTTGGGTTGCATAACTTTGATTAATCGATTACCCAAATTTGAAAACTATTGATGGTTTGTTTTTTCAATACCTATCCTTATCATTGTTTATGCCTTTATTTGGGAAAACATATTCTTTATTCAAAGAGCCTTTTGTGTTATGCCTTATGCCAACTGATCATTTTTATGTTTGATTTCGTGTGTTGGGTCTATGTCAAAGTTGTTTCCAAACTTGTTAGATTAAATCAAATCACATCAACCTTTGTCTCAAGTCTAGATTTTGACATTGTTTGGCCAAAATTATTAGCATATGCCTATTTTTTTGAGCCTAGGTTCTGACTCTGTGTTTAGACAAAACACCTAGTAACTCAACTTTTCCCTTTCCTGGTTTAGACCTTGTTTGGAACACTTTGACCTAGACCTTTGACATGCCAATTTTTATTCAGATGCTTAACCTTTTATGTGTATTACATTTTAAGTTAGACATTTGATGTTAGACTACTTTATGCCAAATTTTAGCACAAATCATTTTGGAGATACAACTCCACCTTTTAACCAAGTTAGATTAAGCTTGAACTATTTGTCCTTTGGACATATTTTTTTAGAGTTTGTAGAACTCTAAGCCTTTTTTTAGAGATTTCATCATTTACATGGATATGTCTCACTACACTTATGGTGGAGTCATGTACAATCCAACTTATGATAGAAGGGCCACATAAAATCCAACTAAGAACCCCTATGGAGAAAGATTTTCTAAGGAGTTTTATTATTCTCCCTATAATACTCCATAAGGGCAACATAGTCAAAATCCAAAAAATACAAAATGAGACCTTGATTGGCATGAAGAGGTTTTTGAGGAGGAATTTAAAGACCCAACTATAGATAATGTTGTTTGGGATATAGATCCATACCCTTTTTACAATAATCAGTACATTAAACATAGTCAAGAACTAGCTTATGAGCCAACTCACAATTGGGATGATATGGTTTATGAGGAAGACTTAGATGCCCTGGATTATGCGAGTAATCAAACTCCACCAAATCATACCATTTCTATTTTAGGACCACAATGTCATACCATTCCCATTCCAAGACCTAGTCCTTTGACTTGTGTGAGCAATCAATCTCCACACTACCATATCATTACCATTTTAGGACTTCATCCTTTAGATCATGCAAGAAATAAAGCTCCCCAATTCCCTAAATTTATCCAACCAAAATTCATTCCTCATCTAGTACTAATCCCATCCAAATCTCAACCTATCTAATCATCATAAGACCAAGTTATGTTCAAAATTGGTATTTTTCAACTCATTGAAAACCAAGGTGAAGAGAACTAACCAATATGAGATGTTTTTATTAAATCAACCATTTATGATTAGTTAACCTATGATGAATTGCCTATTGATCTTATACTAGTTGTCAAGGAGTCTCACTCTGATAATCCAATCTTTACTAAGTCACTTATTAATGATTGTAACCATCTTTGGGCAAATCATTACCTTGACCATATGCTTATTTTTCAAGAGCCACCTATTGAAAAACCAATCTTTGAGAAGTTTTCTCTTGGCATGTTTCCCATCTTAGAGAAATCTCACTTTGATAAACCAATCTTTGTGGATCCCATCATGCCATTATAGGTTGTTACTTATCTAATACTAAACATTCAACAAGACATCATTATAATAGAGTACCCATCAGATGAAGAATCAAAGTTAGAGTTAGGTTCTATTCTTGAACCAACATCAAATTTACCATTATAATCTGAATCAACATCAATCTCATCATCACATTTAGAGTCCCTTGAGTTAGAATCAGAAGAAGAATATGTTTGTGGTTGTTAAAACATTGGTTACACATACCTTGTAGATCAATTTGAATACATTTGTGATCCTTCTACAATTTTTGAGGATGACTACTTCAACTTTGACACAAGCTATCCTAGTATCTTCTGTGAGGATTGTGTAGCCTCTCCCCATTCCACAAGCCATTACCATCAAATAAAATAGCCATATCATTGACATTTCATATCCAACAATTGCTGATTGGGGTTGACAAAATCACAGTTTGTTGAATTTCATCCACGGTGACATAGTAGTTAAAGAAGAGCAAGGAAGCCAAAACCACATTCATATAATAGAACACTCTCCTAATGAAACCTTTTTAAAGGTGCTAGGGGACAATCAAAGTCAAAACTCAACATCTTCTAGTGAAAATGTTTTGGAAGAACTAGAATAAAATCAAAGTTAAAAGTCCACATTCCTTAGCAAAACCTTCTTGAAGGTGATATAGGATAATCAAGACAAATTCATTGGTGAAAACCTCTTTGAGGCACCAATAGCTGAGCACAAAAGTTCTTCACTGCTTGATGAAGACAAAATCAAAGATCAAATCAAAATAGCTTCCAATCTATAGTCTAATCAGATGGTAGATACTCTCAAGATCAAAAAACATAAAAATCTAGTGGTCCTATCAAGAGAACAAGTCTTCAACCCCACCATAACCAAAATTATATTGAATCTGACATCGACAACATTATGTGTGACTAAAAGTCGTGATCTTTATTTGTTTCCCCACCATTATACATTCCATTATCATCAACCACTACATTTCACAATCAAACCTACCATCCATTATTTGTCCTTTTTTACAATCCATGGTTTCACTTTCCTTTTTAGAGGCTACGAAGATACCTTGCATCGATGTTTAAAGGAATCAAAATCAATGACCAATGAAGATCACAACAACATTTTTGACATCCAAATTTATAGGTAGTTCTTGATGGAGAAGTTATTTAAATGAGGTGTGGGATAGCAATTAAAATGATCTAGTATTCTATTTGTATCATTTATTGATTAGGATGTGCATTTCCCCATCGACAAGAATAACATAATCAAAAAACCACACCCAAGCCAAAAATAGGTACCATACCATTTCATTGGCCATATGCCATTGATCATTTCTACATATCCTTGTGTCATTGTCACATCTTCCTACCATTTACCCCATCACTTGGGGGTAACCCTCTTACCATTTTATCCAAATTATCAAACCATCATTATCCTAGAGCAAGACAATGCCATCTAACCATTCCATTCTTATCTAGACCAAAGCCTATTTTTAGTCATCCTAAGCAATCTTGTTTTCATCTTGGTTCATTTGGTTCTTCCTATAAATTTTAAGAGAGGATTTTGATCAAGTTTCAATAATAAATCCAATCCAAGTTTTAATTATAGTTTATGAAAGTAGTGTGACAGTTGATCTGGGAAGGTATCTTTCATCTTAACAAGTTTTTTTATGTGAGCCTAATTATAATCGCCTATGGGAAAATCAATGTTTCACTAGTCTTGTTATCAATTATAACCACCTATAATAAAATTAGTATCATTGACCTATTCCATTGTATCCTAGTTATTACTGCTTATGGGAAAACTAGGGGCAACATTTGTTTATCATGTATTTCCACATCACCTTTCCATCTTTGTTTTCATTTGACTGGCCATTTGTCAGTTTTGATAACTTTTTGGGACCTATTTGGTTTTTCTCGCCTTTTATGTGGAAGGAATTACTGTGACTTGAGGTCATTTCAAGACTATGTAGGTCATGCTTAATTCATGTTGAGGTCACATTAGTCCCCCTTTCCATACACTCTCATCATTTTGTGAGCAACCTAAGCCAAATACTCTCACCATTTTGTGAGTAGGTATTCTATCATTCTCTAATAAGTTAAGATACCTCAAAATGCCAAAAAAAAACATAATATTTCAAAAATATAAAAAAAATTATGCTATCTAAGCCTAGTTAGTTATCCTCGATCCACCCTATTGGGGAAAAGTCATTGTTAAGATGGTTTTTTTTTCTTTTTTTTTAGGATTTCTATTTGTTTGTTTATTTCAAGTTGTTTGTTTGTTTTTTTTGTTTTTTTTTATATTTCTTTATTCACTTGCCTATTTGTTTACTTTCAACACTTTTGCCTTGACTCAATCTATATACGTTCATTGGGTGATTCCTTGAGCACATTATTCTTGAGTCTATCCATATTCATACCTAAACATTATCATCATGGTTTTTATAATTGGTGTATTATTTTTGAGTGTTTATTGGATCAAGAGTTAGTCCTTACACATATTTTGGCCAAGTCTTCATGATGTTCTATCATGAATCCTACCATCACATGCTATAGCAAAAATTATCTTCAAAAAGGTCTATAATTAATGGAGATGGAAAATATTCTCCTTAATGTCTTGGAAAATCCTTCCATCCCACCCTTGATCAAATTAACATGTTGGCCATTTTAGTTGTGTCATTGCTAATAAGGACATGCATATCCTCATTGGTAGGTAAATCTAAATCATTTCTAATGATCAATCTTATTTCTCTATCCATCTCTTTCATCACTTTGCACCTGATCATCTTTAATATGTATTCCAGGTTATATCCTTCAGTTAAGATTGCTAATCATCTTTAACTGGGGCACCATCATCTTTAGACAATTCAGGGCCTCATAATGATTATAATTACCTATGGGTAAATTATTCTTTTGAATTTTATTCTTGATTATAACCACCTTTGGGAAAATCAGCATCCTTTTTAAATCAATACATGAAGTCATTTTCTCATTTGGATTAATCTCAACCACATGTTAATTCCACCATTCTTCTTGTTTCTTTTTTAGGGACCATCCATCAACATATGTGATGGCCACTCCCTCGAGGGGGCATTATCTCAGGATTCCCAAAATGATTTGGATCTTTGTTCTTTAATCATCATTTTCTTGTTGGCATATAGGTTATCTCTCATTATTTATGAATATATTGATTTGCCTATAATTTACAACATCTTCCCAAATAGGGGCAAATTATAAACACCTAAATCTGGCCACTAATAACCTCCAACCAAGATTTTGACCAATTTCTACCCAAAAGACATAATTTGGCTTAAAAACACTAAAGCATAATAAAATATTTAAAATTGATATATTCCAATCCAAATTTTACCAAGGGTATCCCTAAATAGGGCAATGCAATTTATGGGCCAGCTAACTTTGAGAAGATCATTTCGAGTCAAATTACCAATTTTTCACATAGGTGATCTAGATTTGTTTTTCCTATCCAATCTCTTACACAAGACACATGGCTCTATTATTTGGTTTTGGTAACATCCTAAATGGGATAACGGATCTAACACATCTGACATCGCCTTCCAATTCTAATCCAATCAAATTTCGGACCAATAACAAGGCATTCTGATCAATTTGAGTAATTTGTGCTCAAAGTGCTTAAACATGCTTAAGATCTAATTAAACCAAATTAGAGCCTAATCAAGAAATCCATGGAAACTTGTTGAATAATTTCTTTTGGAAATTAATATTGAATATCTACATCATCAGGTGACCTCATTTCTTGAAAATACATCCTTAGCCCATAAATGCCATAAATATCAAGATTCATGCCTCCCATGCCTCATCAAATTCCTCTATGCCTCTTAATTTTTCCTCTATCCCAAATATTGATGAGCCTATTTATCAATTTTAATTACAAAATTGGATTAATCCTTAACCACACATCTCAATCCTAAGATTGATGGTTCAATTTGATTCTGATCAATCTCAAAAATCTATAAATAGGAGGCCTTACCACATCATTTATAAACTATTTTGGTGAAAATTTATAATGAAAAAATATCTTAAGGAAGCAATTTCAATTATTTTTACTATGCCAAAATGATTCCAATCCAAGCCAAGACATAAGCCAAAGGTGCCAAGGAGAGACGGAGGTGTAGACATCTAATTCCTAACACCATTTGTGTTGAAATTATCAATCTTTCTTAAATTGCACTCAAATGCACATTTTAGGTCAAAATATATAAAACACCTTAAATGGTTCAAACTTGTCACTTAAAAGTTACAATTTTGGTCAAAGTATCTCTAAATAGGGTAATGCATTTTATGGGCCAACTAACTCTGATCAGATCATTTCAAGTCAAAAATGACAAATTCACCATTTAGGGCTCTGGATCACTCTTTTCTTCTAATTCATTTGTCTACATCATGTACATTTATTATTTGGTGTTAGCAATATCCTAAATAGAAATATATCTCCAACACATCTAACATCACCTTCTAGTTCCTCTCCAGTCAAATTATGATCTAGTAATATGACTTTCTGACCATTTTAATTAATTGTGTACCAATTTCTAAAGAATTGCACTAAACTTGATTAAACTTACTTAAGATAATTAGTCCAATTTAAGATCTTAAATAAGAATTCCATAAATATTTTTGAATATCTCGTTATTGGAAATTGATTGTAAATATCCACATCACCTAGTGACATCATCTATGGGGTGGCATCCATTAAGCCATAAGTGCATAAAATATCAGGATTATGGGTCATCCATGCCTAGTTAATACCTCCCATGCCTCTTTAATACTTATTTATCTTGAGGATATTTATGAGTTTAATTTCAAATATTAGGATTATCCATGGCCACACATCTCAATATTGAGATGGATAGTCATGGTTGATCATGACCAATCTCAAAAATCTATAAATAGAGAGGCCATGGACATGAATTTTAAGCTTGATTTATGAAAATTTATTATATATAATTATCTCCATAATCTTTTGAAATAGACCATTAAAATTAGTTACAAGCTTCATTGATAGGTTAGTTTAGTGATTTGGAATCATGAGCCTAGGTTTTATGGAGTGTTCTTGATACATTGGAGGAGTTTACCACCTTTGTTGACAAAGACAAGGATGCTTGATCAAGGGAGAACATGATTTTGAGCCACATGGGTATGGTAAATCCATTTGGGAAGTTAATATGATGTTTATTTCTTTCATTTGTTTCTTTCTATCCTTTGTAATTCCCATAGGAATAGATAGGCATAGTTAGTTCTTTATGCATTTTTCATGATTTATGGACTAATGTTTGACTAACTTGGTTTGTAATTATCTCTACATCTTGGCATGAAAAGATCACTATACACATCCCACACATGGAGAAGATCATTATACAACTTTAAAATCTTCATTTCGATCATTAAAACTCTTGTGATTTGATTTTCTAAATTTGTTTTTCCATTTTTCTTTATCACGAGTTTACATAGTAACCATTGTCAGTTAGTGAAATCATCATCGGTTGGCATAAATGTCATAATTTACTATTATTTTAACCATTATTTGTTAGATAACCATCATTAGTTAGTAAGTGTAACCATCATTAGTTATAGAACCGACGTCAGTCACTATGTTTTTCTTAAAAACACAAACTCGAGAGCTCTTTTTTTCAAGTTCATTGTTTCAAACCCAAAGTAGCTTCAAAGCTAAAAGACATACTAACATTTTTTTTGTAGGACCAAACTTGAAATTTTCTAAAAACATGTTTAGATCACCTTTTGCATGCTTTAAAATGGATTAGGAACCTTGTTTTGGTGTTTAGGTTTGCAATTAAGACCAAGGGGTCAAAATAATACCATCACACCTTTCCATTTGGGCTTAAAAATGAAATCTCTTTTCTAAGATTTTTATATTCAATTAGTATTTTATGTTATATTTTATTTGGAAAAGAGAGGAATGTCATGTGTATGCTCTCCATTTTTCCCCTTTAGGGAACCCTTGGAATCAAAAGCACCATTCCTATTACAAAAAGCCTAGTCCAAGGCTTAGAAAGAATGTCATCTAAAGTGCTCCCAAAAATCTCATCAAGGTTTGGGTGATCTTGACAATGACCCTAAAGTCTTTCTATTTTATGCTTTCTTTATCTCATGTAAATTTGGCTTGTGAGGGGGACATCATTACCTCTCATGAGTTATTTAGAGAAGCTTTAACTTGGGGTTTCATCTCTTAGCATTGACTTCACTTAATCTTTCTAAGTTGCACATGGGATGTATCTACATTTGGACATCACACTACACTAAGTGAACAATAGGATATAGTGGTTGTAAAAAGGACTAGACCTTTTAACAACTAGCCAATGCCATGGTCACCCAATTTACATGCTTATCTTTTGCATCATTTGACATGAAAGTCATTATGTAATTAATTCCCATAGAATGATCAAAAACCAATTAGTTTTAGTCAACCCCATTTTTCCATTGCTTTTCTAAGATTTTTACGATTATACTTAGTGTATTTTGGTCATTATTTGTTTTGTAGTCATTATTTGCTTTATATGCTTTGAGGATAAAACTTATTTGTTTGTTTATAAGCCATGTCAAAATCATGTATTTGAGTTAATAAGGGTAGAGTTATGTTGTCCAAATCATGTCAAATCATTTTTGCCTTTGAGTCTTTGAAACATAACGATTGACCACATCATTCGAGCATGCTTGCACCATTAGGCTGCTCAATTCATTTCAAGAACTTATTTACCATTGTATCAAAAAAAATTGTTTCAAACCATGTCATGTCTAACATTTGGACCTTGTTTATACACCATTATGTTATCCACTCTTGTCTAGCTTATTTGGTCCAATCCTAGTCTTCACCATTGCATTTTCAATTAACCTTGTCAAGTTTGGATCCAAACATTGATTAATTTCTGTTTAGACCTCAATTCATGGGGTTGGTATATAGATATATTTATTTTGGGTTGCATACTTTTAGTTAAATGATTACCCAATTTTTAAAACTATTGATTGTTTGTTTGTTCGAATGCCTATCCTCATCATTTTTTATGACTTTATTTGGTAAACCGTAACCTTTCTTCAAAAAACTTTGATGTTAGGTTATTTTATGCCAAATCTCAGAAAAAACTACTTTGAGATGCAAATTCACTATTTCAACCAAGGTTGAACCTTTTATATTTTAAACATCACTTTTCAAAGTTTGTATAACTTTAAGTCTTTCTATTTTTAGAGCTTTCTTCATTAAATGTAGATATGTCTAGCTACACTTATGGTGTAGTCATGGATAATCCAACTTATGATAGAATTCCCACAAAAAATGACTTTTATGACTTTATTCAAGACCCCTATGATGACAATATGGTTTGTGAGACATATTTCTATCCACCTCACAAAAATTAGTCATGGGAACACAGTCAAGATCTAACTTATGATCCAACTCATTATTGGAATGATTGGGTTTATTAGGAAGACTTGGATGTTTTAACTTGTGTAAGTAATCAAACTCCACAATGTACCAAAATCACCATTTTAAGACCTCCTCCTTTGGTTTGCATGAGCAACCAAACTAAGAAGCGTCTAGTCATTACCATTTTAGGACCTCCTCCTTTGGTTTGCACAAGCAACCAAACTAAGAAGCATCCAGTTGTTATCATTCTTGTCCCATCACTAGTTTTTTGTGAACCTATTGTTGAAGAACCTCCATTTGATGAACCAATTATTTTTGATCCATTCTTTAATAGTCTAATATTTGGAGAGTCCATTATTGAACCACAAACCATTATTCCTGTTAAACCAAATGTTACCCAATTCATAAATTATGTGCCAAACTTTGAGCCTAAACAATAACCATTAACTTTTCAAAATCCATCTTATGAGGATTAAAATGTGTTCAAAATTGATCTTTTACAACCAATTGTGAACCAAAACCAACATGCTATTATTGAAACACCCATTTGTGATAAGATAAACTATGATAAGTTACTTATTCATATGTTACCTATTTTTCAAGAGCTTCATCTCCTTTATAAGAAATCTCGGTGGAGTTGTCTCTTGATCTTTTCCCACTCATTGAGGAGTCTCACTTTGACAGACACAATTTTGTCCAGACGTCCCTTGAGTGGTTCCCTCTTTTTGAGGGGCTTGACTTAGCTGAGTTAGTCTATGTTGAACCTTTCCAAGATGAATTAGTTTTTAATGAGCCCATTATCCCATCATAGGCCATTACTTGTCAAAAATTTAGAATTTAATAAAACATTAACAAAATAAACATATCAGATGAAGAATCAATATTAGATTCAAGTTCTAGTTTTGAACCAACATTGGATTTAACATCAGCAAAAGAATCAACATCAGTTGCGACATTAGATTCAGAATCCCTTGCTTTAAAATTAGAGTTAGAAATAGATTATAGTATTAGTTGTTACAACATTGGTTACAATTTCCTTACAAATCAATTTGAATATATTTGTGATCCTTCTATGGTTTTTGAGGATGATTACTTTTGCATCAACACAAGTTCTCTTAATATCTTCTACAAGGATTGTGCTACCTTTCACCATCTCATTATTACCACCCAACATAGCCATTATATTGACATTATACCTACCATAAGTGTTGATCGAGATTGACAAAATCACACTTTATTAAACCACATCCTTGGTGACATATCATTTGTAGAATATCAGGGTGACTAAGACCACATTAATTCAAAAGAAGAACAATTTCCTAGTGAAACCTTTTGAAAGGTGTTAGGGGATAAGCAAAGATAAAACTTAGCATCTTTTATTGACACCTTTTTTAAGGTGTTAGAAGACAATCAAAGTTAAATCTTAACATCTCTTTGTGAAAATTTCTTAGAGGTGTTATTGGATGATCTGAACAAATTCATTGGTGAAAACCTCATCGAGGCAACAATAGCTGAGCAAAAAATTTCTTCATTATTTACTAAAGATAATATCAAAGATCAAATCAAAATAGCTTCTAATCTAAAGCATAATCAGATGGTAGCTACTCTCAAGATCAAGCAATAGAAAAATTTAATGGTCCTATTAAGAGCATCTTCAAAGGTCTTCAGCCCCACCACAATCAAAATTATGTCAAATTTGGCATCAACAACATTATGTGTGACTAAAAGTCCTGATCTTCATTTGTTTCCCATTCACTATACATTCTATTATCACCCACTTATCTCATTTATCCTATCATTATTTACCATCACAAGTAAAACTTTATTTTATTGAGGTTATAAGGATATGTTGTCTTAACATTTGAAGGAAGCAAAATCAACAATCTATGAAGATCACAAACACCTTATTGAGATCCAGATCAGCAATAATTTATTAACAAAGTAGTTGTTCCAAAAGGGTGTTGGATAGTAACTTATATAGCTGATCATTTTTGTTGTCTCACATATTGACTAGGATGTACATCTCCTTATCAGTAAGAGCAACAAAACCATTTTTCATCTACCATTCACCCATTTGTCATTACCATGCCTTATCTCTTGGGGACAATCCTATAGACCCTTTTTAGGCATTATTATACCATTGAGATCCATGAATCATGTCATTTGAACTACATTGACTTGAGGTCCTTTGAGACTATGTAGATAGCACTCAATTTTTATTAAGGTCAGCTCAATCACCCCTTTCCCACGCTCTCACTATTTTGTGAGCAATTGTTAAGTTTGAATGATCTCACCACTTTGTGAGAAATCTGATCCAATCATTGTTTCAAGGAAACTTTGTTTCCATTGTATCCAATTTTCTTCTAATCATTTCATTATACCATTTTTATTATACCATTTTTTTACTATTGACCAAGGCTTATTTTTAGTCATCCTATTTATCCCATTTTGATCTTGGTTCCTTTGGTTCATCTTGCACCTTTTGTGGGGGGATTCTAATCTATTTTTAATAGTTTTTAAATTTAGTGTTGAATGACATCTATGAACATAGTGTGACATTTGATATGGTAAGTTATCTTTCATCTATAATCTTATACGGTATCATTGATTATAACTACATATGGGTAAATAAATATTTTTTTTTCTACCCTTGATTATAACTTCTTTTGGGCAAATTAGTATATGACATTATTTCTTAATTATAACTATCTATGGGAAAATTAGGTGCAATGCCTTTTCATCATGCATTGCCACATCATCTAGTCATTACTATTATCATTTGTCTTGTAGTTCACCTTTGTTTGTGAACTTGTTGTGACCTAGTCAATTTTTCATCACCTTTTATGTGGACAAAATTATTGTGACTTGGGATTATTTTGGGGTTATATAGGCCATGCTTGATTCATGTCAAGGTCAAATTAGTCCCTCTTATCATATGCTCTCATCGTATTATGATCACTTTAAGTTGGTGCACTCTCACCATTTCATGAGCTAGACCGTTCTAAATCTATTAATCCTCAATCGAGTTGAGATACTTAGAAAATTATAAAAACATTCATAAAACCATTCAAAAACTCAAAAATATTTTATGTGTTTATTTGATTTTTTCTTGTTATCTGAACTTTTTTTTTCCTATTTGGTCTTGCTTCTTTGTTTTATTTTTTCAAGTACATATTGATGGTCCACATGGATCTTGATTATTTATAGCTTAGTCTCATGTCATTAAAACATTCTTGCATTTTGTTTTTAAACATTTTTTCCTACTTAAGATCATTTCTTGATTTCAAGATAGGTTCATTTATGTTTATATTTTTCTTTGTCTTTAATTTTTTTGCTATTATTTAAATGTAAATCGATGTAACTTTGGTTTTGGTCATTATTTTACCATTATCATTAGTTATAGGTATTCACATTTGAATTGGCTCAGTGAAATTGGTATCTTATGTCATTCTAAGTTATGCATACTTATGATGCCTAATTTATTTTACTATAGCAATCACTTTGTGCTCAGGTCTCAAAGTCTTAAAGTCAACATCAGCTCCAATGAATGATTCTCAAGAACACTTTGCAAAACCTAGGATCATGATATGAAATTAGGCTTCTAGGTAACATGCAATTTAGGCTTCTTTATCTATGCTTAGATGTGTATCTCTTTGCATTTATTATAAGTATAATCAAATTCTTGGTTCATTTTCATCATTTCTCATTCCATTCTTTCCCAAACATGGGTGAACTACATTGGCTTGAAGTTCATGTTGGAACATGAGTCCATGGAACTATGTAGGTAGCACTCAATTTCTATTGAGGCCAGCTTAGGTATCTCCATTCTTATTTTCATCTCTCTCATCACTTTGTGCATTCTCATATGCTCAGTTTTATATGGCTTTCTAAGCCATTACACCATCACATGTACATTTTCACCCGCTCACTTTAACCTATCTTTTCAGTTATATCCTTGACCTTATTTTCTTTCCAATTACCCATGATAGGGCATAACATCTAAACCACATCTAAATCAAATCAACTCTACAAAGGCAAAATAATTATTTATTCTTTACCAATGATCAAAATTTGCCTTATTGGGGAAAAACTATTTAATCATGATCACATTTACTCTACTGGAGTACTTATTATCTTCTCTTTGGAGACCCTATTCTAGTGATGCTTCCCTTCCTAAAGTATAATGCTCTCTCTTTTCCTCTAATTTTAAGCTCTCCACACTAATGCCCATGATGGAAATATTTTAGTGTGTAACTTGTCTCAGGGTTGATCAATGTCATAAGCATGCTTATACTCTTAAATTGGGTATGTTTAAAGTGTGTCCCTTACATTTATGGATTGCATCTTTCCCATTCCCCCTATTTTTTAGGCTTATTATACTCCTAATTATATTTTAATCATTGATGGTAATCATATGTACAAGCATTAGCTCATCTAGATGTGATCTATTTTATGGGTTAATCTCTCACTTTCTCTCTCTTTTAAAGATTCCATCCTAGTATGTCCTCTTCAGGGGGAATCATGGGTCTATTCCAATTTCTTCTTGACAACTCTTTTCTTTTAAAAGATGTTGTTTCACCTAAATGTATTTTTACACCTCAAATAGGGGCAAAATGTAGACATCCAATTTGTAACACCATTTGTGTTAAAATTGTCAATCTTACTCGAATTGTACTCAAATGCACATTTTAGGTCAAAATCTATAAAACACCTTAAATGGTTCAAAATTGTCACTTACAAGTGTCACTTTAGGTCAAAGTATCTCTAAATAGGGTAATGCATTTTATGGGCCAACTAACTTTGATCAGATCATTTTGAGTCAAAATAACAAATTTATCATTTAGTGCTCTAGATCACTCTTTTCTTATAATTCATTGGTACACATCATGTACCTTTGTTATTTGGTGTTAGAAATATCCTAAATGGGAATATAGCTCCAATGCATCTAATATTGCCTTCTAGTTCCTCTTGAGTCAAATTATGATCTAGTAATATGACTTTCTGACCATTTTGATTAATTGTGCACCAATTTCCAAAGAATTACACTAAACTTACTTAAGTTAATTAATCCAATTTAAAAGATTAAGAATTCCATATATCCTTTTGAATATCTCATTATTGGAAATTGATTTTTATTATCTACATCACCTAGTGACATCATCTATGGGGTGGCATCCATCAAGCCATAAGTTCATAAAATATCAAGATTATGGGTCACCCATGTTAGAAATATTGTCATTGATGTAAAATTTCTAGAATTATTGGTGATAAAGGCCCCATTATATTTAATGATGTTTTTAATAGTAATATCTTTGCTAATATGTGTTAATATTTATTTAATATTAACAAATATATTTTTGGTTGCATAAAGTCAAAAGAGGGCCCATGGAGAATTCAAAGAGTCATGAGGTAAAGACAAAAGAATAATGGGACACATTTTCCCATGAAGAGTCATCTTTGGAAATTTCAAGAGTCACCAAGTGAAGACAAAAGAGGAAAGGCACAATTTCTCATGAAGGGACACTTTGAGGAATATGAAAAGTCACCAAGATAAAGACAAAAGAGGAAAGGATGATTTTGATTATAAAGGGTCACCATATGACTTTTAAAATGCAAGGATACAAAGGGTCATGCAAGTTTGGCACCATTTTCCATGCAGATTGAAGGGTCACAAAGGGTGAAGGCCAAAGGTCATTTGGAAAGCTATAAATAAAGGCTTGAGAAGCCATTTGTAATATGGGAGATAGAGTATGATTTGTAATTGTTATATCTAGCTTAGAAGAGTAGAGGAGAGAGAGAGTAAAGAGATAATTTAATGAACTATCATTTATTGAGATAGCAAAATTGAGAGACAGTTGTGTGGTATACACAAAATGGGTTGGTGCTCGTGTGAGTTGGTGCTCATGAATAGTTGTTATGTTGGTGCTCCCATGGGTTGGTGCTCAAGAAAGGGGTTGGTGCTCCTAAAATTTTGTGCTTAAAAATATTTTAGTTTGACTTGGTGCTCATTCATATACTTGAGATTGTTCTCTGTGGTTTTTCCCACATTGGGTTTTTGCATTAAATCTGGTGTCTCTCTCTATCTTGTGTGGTGTTTATTATTTTAGTTTTATTACATATCTTGAATATATGGTTAAGTAGAATTTGATTAAGGGAAATTTTATAAGATTTATGATATAATGATTCACCCCCCCCCTCTCAATATATCCTATGCTTAACAATTGGTATGAGAGCAAGTTCCTTTTTGAAAAAGTTTTATAGCTTGAAGGTAGATCAGGAAATCACAAGATGGCCAAGCAGAAAAAGAAGGAGAATCAAGAGTTGAAATATGTGGTTCAGGCTCTTAAATAACAAGTGTGTATCTTGGATTCTAAGTTGGCTATAGAATCAAAAGAAAATAATATATTAATTCAGGATCTTAAGAATCAGCTAGAGGTTGCAAATTCAAGTTTAAAATCAAAAGAAGAAGAGATTCTATTCATGGCCATACATGAAGATGCCTCTGCAATTAAAAATATAGATGATCAAGAAGAATAATAGGATGAATCCAAAGTTAATCTAGAAGGAGAACTCATTTGTGCCTTAGAAGTTTTAAAACCTCTTGAGAAGAAGAATCAATGATTAAAGTGCCAGATTGAGAAAATTGAAAATGAGTCAAAGGAATAATTGAAGATCTACAAGCACACTTTAAAGAAGCGAAGAAGAATGAAGAATATCTAATAGCATAGTTGAAAATAGTAAGTAAAGAATGTGAAAGGTATGTTATTGAAATTGCTTCTTTAAAAGAAGATCTTGATAAAATAAATAAAGCAATCAATGATAGAGCAACCAATGATTTATAATTTGAGAATAGCACTAATATGTTGAATAAAATATTAAAAATCCGAAAGATAATATCAAATAAGACAGGTATCAGGTATGAAAAGAAAAAGAGCTATCTTGAAGCTCTTACAAAAGAGGAAACAAAAAGGGAAGAAGTGAAGAATACAGAGGACATCTCAAACAAAGAAGGCTAAAGGGAATAAAGCTACAAAAGGAAATCAATATAAAGATACACAAATAGGTCCTATTTTTATGGTTACTATTTTTATTGTAATGGATATGGCCACAAATATTTAGAATATCGAAAAAGAGCTAACAGTTTCAAAAATAAGAAAGAAAGTCATGTAGAGTCAAGCAGAAGCTACAACTATTTTGCTCCTCTATCAAGCTTTGATGAAGAGATCATAACACATTACAAGTGTAAAAAATTTAGACACATAGCTTAGTACTATATAAGTGTGTTTGAATCAGTCAAGAAAGACCAAATTTTCAAGGCTCTATTCATTAAGTAGAAGGTTTAGACAGGTTCTTGGCAAAAGAAATAACCTAAAAAATCTATGTTGGTGTAGACAGCATTGCATGCAAGAAATGAAGAAAAGCCATGGTTCATTGATAGTGAATGTTCGAGGCATATGATAGGAGACAAGAGCAAGTTCATAACCTTGAATAAGATCAATGGTGGCATAATGAAATTTGGAGACAATACTAAGGCCAAAATTGTTGGAAAAGGTACACTAAGTTTGGATAATGGTAGAACTAAAAATGAAAATATTTTATATGTAGAAGGTCTTAAGCATAATATTTTGAGTGTAAGTCAAATGTGTGTTCAGGGGCACTCACTAAATTTTTATGCAATTGTTATGAAATTAGAAGAAAATATTTAGATGTATTGGTTGTAGATGCTCAGAGAACATGCAATAACTTGTATATGCTATTAGACATCAAAGGTCAAAGATGTTTTTTGAGTCAGATTAAATAAATTTGGCTATGACACAGGAGAATGGGGCACATAAATTTTGACAATATTTTCAACATCAACAAAAAATAAGCAGTCAAAAATCTTCTAAAGATTACAAAGCCATCTAATACACTTTATGAACCTTATTAGCATGGGAAGCAGACTAGAAGGTGGTTCAAAACAAAAGAGTACTCAACCACTCAAATGCTAGAGCTTGTTCACACTGGCCTATATGGCCTATGAGGACTCAATTTACTCAAGGTGAGAAATATTTCATGTTACTTATTGATTATTTTTCACATATGACTTGGGTAATGTTTTGAAAAAAATCAAAATCTTTTAGACATTTCAAAGCATTCAAAGAATTAGTTGAGAATGAAACTAGTTTGAAGATTAAGTGTCTAAGATTAGATCAAGAAGGAGAATTCATGTTAGATCAATTTATTGAGTTTTGTGAAGATCATGGAATAGAGAGACATTATTCAGCAACTAGAACTCCACAGCAAAATAGAGTAGTTGAATGGAAAAATAGAAAAAGTTTAGGAGATGGAGAGGACAATGCTAAATGAATCCAAGATAGCAGATAAATATTGGAGAGAGGCAGTTGGTATAGTAGTGTATATTCAGAATAGAGAATTATTAAGAGCCAATAGTGACAAGACTCCTTATGAGCTATAGAAAGATAAACTAGCAATAGTTGATTATTTAAGAGTTTTCGGTAGCAAATGCTTCATAAAGAGAGCTGATGAAAAACTTGGTAAGTTTAAATATAGAGTAGATGAAGGTATATTTATTGGTTATTCTTGTAAAATTAAATCTTATAAATGTTATAACAAAAGAACCAAGAAAATTGTTGAAAGTGCAAGTGTCAGGATAGAAGAAGATGGAACACAAAGAATCAGTGATCCAGTAGACATTGCTAAAATCATTGAAGAGGAAGGTTTCGAAGAATAAGATGAAGATGAAGAGAAAGAGAAAAAGGAAGCAAAACTCCATCCAAATACATTCATATAAATCATAATGAAAGTGACATCATCTAGGACATAAATGAAGGAATTCACACTAGAAGAATGATAGTAACTGAATTTGAGCAAGTTAATTTCTCTTTGTTATCTAAAATTCAGCTTAGAAATTTTCCAAAAGCTAGACATGATAAGCATTGGGTTAAGGCTATGGATGAAGAATTAAATTAGATAGAAAAGAATGATACTTAGGAATTAGTGCCTAGACCAAAAGATCACAATGTGATAGTAATAAAATGGGTTTATAGAGATAATTTAAATGAAAATGGAGAAGTGACTAAAAATAAAGAAATATTAGGATGTAAAGGATATGCTCAAATTGAGGGAATATATTTTGAAGAAACTTTTGCACCAGTGGCAAGGTTAGAGGCTATTAGAATGTTTTTTGTCATATGCAGTGTTTACAAATTTTAAAGTGTTTTAGATGGATGTCAAATCTACCTTCCTGGATGGGAATCTTGAAGAAGAGGTCTACATTGAATAGCCTAAGAGATTTATTCTCCCAAATATTTGTAACCATATATGTAGATTGAAGAAATAATTGTATGGATTGAAACAAGCTCCCAGAGCTTGGTATGCAAGACTTGATAATTACCTACAAGATTAAGGTTTCAAGAGAGGATTTGTTGATAGTAATCTCTACATTAAAACAAAAGGTGAGCATCAATTGATTGTTGTGGTATATGTTGATGATATCATTTTTGGAGGAAATATTGAAAAGATGACAAAAGAATTTTCTGATAAAATGCAAAAATAATTTGAGATGTCTATGCTTGGAGAATTGTCATTTTTCTTAGGATTTCAAATATCTCCATCAAATAAAGGAATTTTTATATCTCAAAGTAAATATGCCAAGGAAATGTCAAAAAAATTTGGTTTTGAAGATTGTGCACCAGTTGGCACACCAATGTGTACAAAAAATAAGGTTAGCAAGGATGAAGATTCACCTGTTATAGATCAATATTTATATATATCTATGATTGATAGTCTTTTATATTTAACATCATTAAGGCCAGACATCATGCATGAAATAGGTATGGTTACAAGATATCAGTCATCTCCAAAAGATATTCATGTTCAATTGGTGAAAAGAATATTTAGATATATCAAGGGGGCATTAGATTATGGATTATGGTATCTCGCATGTATAGACTTCACTTTGGTCACTTATACAAATTTAGATTAGGTAGGGTGCTTAGATGAAAAAAAGAGTACAAGTGGAGGTTTCTTCCTTGGTGATAGCTTAGTATCATGGCTAAGAAAGAACGAAAATTCAATATCACTTTCTACAGTTGAAGCAAAATATATTGTAGCAGTATTGTGTTGTACTCAAGTGCTTTGCATGAAGCAAACTTTGGAAGATACCAAGGTAAAGTATGATGAACCTATTTCTATTTTTTTGATAACAGAAGTGCTATAAATATTTTAAAGAATCCAGTGATGCATTCAAGAACAAAACATATTCCCACTAGATATCACTTCTTGAGAGAGCAGGTTGTAAATCAATAGGTTAATATGGAATGTATCAGTACTATAGAGTAGATTGTACATATTTTCAGAAAGGCACTACCAAAAAACACATTTGAGTATCTATGAGAGAAGTTGGAAGTAACTTATTTTACTTCCTACCATTGAGGTTCATCATCACTTGAGGGAGAGCTAAGTGTTAGCTCTAGGTAGACCCTTTGCCATTTATGTCAAAGGGGGAGAATAAAAAGTACAGGTACAGGTGTAGAAATAGGTATAGGGAATAGGTATAATTTGCTACAGTAAGGGGGAGTGACTGTATTTTTTTTAGATGACAATATGTGTAGGTTTCAAGATGTGGTAGTTTTAGGATTGAGGTTGCCATCAATGACAAAGGGGAAGATTGTTATAAATATTGTCATTGATGTCAAAGGTCTAGCATTATTGGTGATAAAGGCCCCATTATATTTAATCATGTTTTTAATAGTAATATATTGGCTAATATGTGTTAATATTTATTTAATATTAACAAATATATTTTTGGTTGCATAAAGGCAAAAGAGGGCCCATGGATAACTCAAAGAGTCATGGGGTAAATATAAAATAAGAATGGGATACATTTTCCCATGAAGAGTCATCTTTGGGAATTTTAAGAGTCACCAAGTGAAGACAAAAGAGGAAGGGCACAATTTCTCATGAAGGGACACTTTGAGGAATATGAAAAGTCACAAGGATAAAGACAAAAGAGGATAGGATGCTTTTTCTTTTGAAGGGTCACCATATGACTTTTCCAATGCAAGGATACAAAGGGTCATGCAAGTTTGTCACCATTTTTCATGAGGATTGAAGGGTCACAAAGGGTGAATGCAAAAGGTCATTTGGAAAGCTATAAATAAAGGCTTGAGAAGCCATTTGTAATATGGGAGATAGAGTATGATTTGTAATTGTTATATCTAGCTTAGAAGAGCAGAGGAGAGAGAGGAAAGAGATATTGTAATGAATTATAATTTTTTGAGATAGAAATATTGAGAGATAGTTGTGTGGTATACACAAAAGGGTTTGGTGCTCTTTTGGGTTAGTGCTCATTAATAGTTTTTGTGTTGGTGCTCATCAAAGGGGTTAGCACTCATGTGGGTTGGTGCTCATGAATAGTTGTTCTATTGGTGCTCAGCAAAGGGGTTGGTAATCTTGTGGGTTGGTGCTCATGAATATTTTTTGTGTTGATGCTCAGCAAAGGGGTTAGTACTCATAAAATTTGGTGCTCATTCATATACTTGAGATTGTTCTCCATGGTTTTTCCCACATTGGGTTTCCACGTTAAATTTGGTATCTCTCTCTATCTTGTATGGTGTTTATTATTTCAATTTTATTGCATATCTTGAATGTATGGTTAAGTGGAATTTTATTAAGGGAAATTTTATAAGATTTATAATATAATGATTCATCCCCCCTCTCAGTATATCCCATGCTTAACAATCCATGCCTAGTTAATGATTTCCATGCCTTTTTAATGCTTATTTATCTTGAGGATATTTATGAGTTTAATTCCAAATATTAGGATTATCCATGGCCGCACATCTCAATCTTGAGATGGATGGTCATGGTTGATCCTGACCAATCTCAAAAATATATAAATAGAGAGGCCATGGACATGAATTCTAAGCTTGATTTATGCAAATTTATTATGTAAAATTTTCTCCACAATCCTTTGCAATAGACCATAAAAATTAGTTACAAGCTATATTCATAGGTTAGTTTAGTGATTTGGAATCATGAGCCTAGGTTTTATCGAGTGTTCTTAAGACATTGGCAGAGTTTGCCAGCTTTGTTGACAAAGGCAAGGATGCTTGATCAAGGGAGAACATAATTTTCAGCCACATGGGTATGTTGATCCATTTGGTAAGGTAATATGATGTTTCTTTCTTTCATTTGTTTCTTTCTATCCTTTGTAATTACCATAGGAATAGATAGAATTAGTTATTTATGCATTTTTCATGATTTATAGACTAATGTTTGACCAAATTTCTTTGTAATCCTCCCTACAGGAGGTAGCCAATATTCCATTTCCAAGGACTTCATGAGCACAAAGCCAAGCAAGCCACGACTACAAAGGCATTTGGAGAATCCAAGGAAGGTGAAGGAATTCTTGTTGTTTTTATTTACTTTTTAGTTGTGTTTGTCATTTTTTTTGTTACTAAACTCACCCTATTAGCTAGACATGAAGATGTTAGCTTAGTGTGTTTTTTATTTGGTTTCATTAACTAACACCATGTTAATCTCCTCTTCTTATTCAAATTCATAGTTCATAAGTTTTAGGCCCATACTTCTAGTTGATCCACCTTAAGCCAGTAATGGACGAACCAGTCACTCCCCCAAGAAGACATGAGCATTTAGTTACTCTCAGCTATAGGGAAGAGCTAAAATAATAATTTGCACCAAATATACTGAGAGGGGGGTGAATCAGTATATTATATATCTTTTATTTAATCTAATTTATTTTCTTTAACCACTCACTCATACATTTAAGATATGCAATAAAACTAAAATAATAATTTGCACCACACAAGAGAGAGAGAGAGAGAGAGAGAGATAGAGACCAAATTTTTACGTGGAAACCCAAAGTGGTAAAAACCATGGATAATAATCTCAAGTATATGAATGAGCACCAACTCAAAATACAAAGTTCGTAAGCACCAACTTGCAAGAGCACCAACCCCTTTGTCGAGCACCAACACAACAACTATTTGTGAGTACCAACCCACATGAGCACCAACCCCTTACAAAATTCATGAGAACCAACCCACAAGAGCACCAACTCATCTTTTGTATAAAACACAACTATCTCTCAATGTTGCTTACTTAACAAATGATATAACTCTACAATATCTCTTAATTTTCTCTCTCCAAAAACAAATACAAACCATGCAAACTCTTATATCTACAAATGGCTTCTCAAGCCTTTATTTATATCTTTTCAAATTAACTTTGGCCTTCACCTTTTGTGACCCTTCAATTCTCATGGAAAATGGCACCAAACTTGCATGACCCTTCGTATCCTTGAATTTGAAAATTCATATGGTGACCCTTCATAAGCAAAAGTATCCTTTCCTCTTTTATCTTTATCTTGGTGACTTTTCATATTCTTCAAAGCATACCTTCATGGAAAAATGTGCCATGCCTCTTTTGTCTTCACATGGTTACTCTTGGAATTCATCAAGGTGACTCTTCATGAGAAAATGCATCCCATTCCTCTTTTATCTTTTACCTTGTGACTCTTTAACTTCTCTATGGGCCCTCTTTTGACTTATATGTAACCAAAAATATATTCATTAATATTAAATAAATATTAACACACATTAGCCAAGATATGAATATTAAAAACACAATTAAATGCAATGGGGCCTTTATCACCAATAATGTTAGACCTTTGACATCAATGACAATATTTCCAAAAATATCCTCCTTTGTCATTCATGGAAACCTCAAACTAAAATTACCACTTCATAAAACCTACAAATACTACCATCTAAAAAACATACACTAACTCCCCCTTACTATAGCAACTTGTATCTATTTCTTGTACCTATTCCTACACCTGTACCTATTATTCTCCCCCTTTGACATCAATGGTAAAGGGCCTACATGGAGCTAACACTTAGCTCCTCCTCAACTAATGCTAAACCTCAATGGTAGGAAGTAAAAGAAATTACTCCTAACTTCTCTCATAGATACTCTTTTGGTAGTGCTTTTATGAAAATATCTACAATCTACTTTGTAGTACTGATATATTTCATCTTAACCTGTTGATCTTCAACCTACTCTCTCAAGAAGTGATATCTAATGGGAATATGTTTTTTTCTTGAATTCATCACTAAATTATTCAAAATATTTATAGAACTTATGTTATCACAAAAAATATAAATATATTCATCATACTTTACCTTGATAATTTAAAAAGTTTGCTTCATCCAAAGTACTTAAGTACAACACAATACTGCTGCAATATATTTTGCTTCAGTTGTAAAAAGTGATACTAAATTCTACTTCTTGCTTAGCCATGATACTAAAAGATATCACCAAGGAAGAAAGCTCCTCCACTTTTACTCTTTCTATCATCCAAGCACCCTACCCAATATGAATATGTATAAGCAACCAAAGTGAAATTTCTACCTATGGGATACCATAATCCATAATCCAATATCCCCTTGATATATCTAAATATTCTCTTCACCAACTAAACATGACTATTTTTTAGAGATGACTGATATCTTGCAACCATACTTACTGCATGCATGATTTCTGGCCTTGATCCTGTCAAATATAAAAGACTACCAATCATAGATCTGTACAAAGATTGATCTATAATAGGTGAATCTTCATCTTTGCTCACCTTATTTCTTGTAATCATAAGTGTGTCAACTGGTGCACAATCCTCAAAACCAAATTTCTTCAACATTTTCTTGGCATATTTACTTTGAGATATGAAAATTCCTTTATCTGACTGAAATATTTGCAATCCTAAGAAAAATGACAATTCTCTAAGCATAGACATCTCAAATTCTTTTTGCATTCTATCAAAAAATTCTTTTGTCATCTTTTCAATATTTCCTCCAAAAATGATATCATCAACATATACCACAACAATTAATTGATGCTCACCTTCTATTTTGATGTAGAGATTACTATCAGCAAATCCTTTCTTGAAACCTTAATCTTATAGGTACTTATCAAGTCTTACATACCAAGATCTGGGAGCTTGTTTCAATCCATACAATGCTTTCTTCAATCTGCATACATGGTTACTAATATTTGAGAGAATAAATCCCTTAGGATACTCAATGTAGACCTCTTCTTCAATATTCCCATTCAGAAAGGCAGATTTGACATCCATCTAAAACACTTTGAAATTTTTAAACACTGTATATGTAAGAAACATTATAATATCCTCTAACCTTGCCACTGGTGAAAAAGTTTCTTCAAAATATATTCCCTTAATTTGAACATATCCTTTACATAATAATCTTGCTTTATTTTTCGTAACTTCTCCATTTTCGTTCAACTTATTTCTATAAACCCATTTTGTTCCTATCACATTGTGATCTTTTGGTCTAGGTACTAATTCCCAAGTATCATTCTTTTCTATTTGATTTAATTCTTCAACCATAGCCTTAACCTAATGCTTATCATGTCTAGCTTATGAAAAAGTTCTAGGCTGAAAATTTGGTAACAAAGATAAATTAACTTGTTTAGATTCACTTACCATCCTTCTTTTGGTGCAAATTCCTTCATATATGTCCCAAATGATCTCTCTTTCATTATGATTTCTCTAAACATATTTGGATGGAGTTTTTGTTATTTTTCTCCTTCTCCTCATCTTCATATGATTCTTCAAAACCTTCTTCTTCAATGATTTCAAGAATGTCTACTGGATCACTGATTCTTGGTGTTCCATCTTCTTCTACCCTGACACTTGCACTTTCAATAATTTTCTTGGTTTTTTGTTATAACATTTATAAGCTTTAATTTTTAAAGAATAACCAAGAAATATACCTTCATATACTCTAGATTCAAACTTACCAAATTTTTCATTGGTTCTTTTTATGAAGTATCTACTACTGAAAACTCTAAAATAATCAATTATTGTTGGTTTGTCTTTCCATAGCTCATAAGGAGTCTTGTCACTATTGACTCTTAATAATTCTCTATTTTTAATATGCACTATTGTAGCAACTACCTCTCTCCAATATTTATCTACTATCTTGGATTCATTTAGCATTGTCCTCACCATCTCCTGATTTGTTCTATTTTTTTCATTGAACTACTCCATTTTGCTATGGAGTTTTGGCTACTAAATAATATCTATTTATTCCATGATCTTCATAAAACTCAATAAATTGATCTAACATGAATTCTCCACCTCGATCTAATCTTAGACACTTAATCTTTAAACTGGTTTCATTCTCAACTAATGCTTTGATTTTTTTGAAATGTCTAAAATCTTTTGATTCTTTCTTTAAAAACATCACCCAAGTCATACGTGAAAAATCATCAATAAGCAACAGGAAATATTTCTCACCTTGAGTAACTTGAGTCCTCATAGGTCTACATAGGTTAGTGTGAACAAGTTCTAGCATCTGAGTGGTTGATTATTCTTTTATTTTGAACCACCTTCTAGCCTGCTTCCCATGTTGACAAAATTCACAACATGTGTTGGATGGCTTTGTAATCTTTGGAAGATTTATAGCTGCTTGGTTTTTTTTTGATGTTGACAAGATTGTCAAAATTTATGTGTCCCATTCTCCTGTGCCATATCCAACTTTATTCAATCTAACTCAAATAACATCTTTGACCTTTGATGTCTTATAACATATACAAGTTATTCCCTATTCTTTGAGCATCTGCAACTAATACATCTAAATCTTTTCTTCTAATTTCACATCCTTCTACATAAAACTTTAGTGTGTTCCCTTGATCACACATTTGACTTACACTTAAAATATTATGCTTAATGCCTTCTACATATAAAACATTTTTATTTTTAGTTATACCATTATCTAAACTTAGTGTAACTTTTCCAGCAATTCTAGTAGTAGTAATGTCTCCAAAATTTACTATGCCACCATTGATCTTCTTCAAGGTTATGAACTTATTATTGTCTCCTATCATGTGCCTCAAATGTCCACTATCAATAAACCATGGCTTTTCTTCATTTCTTGCATGCAAAGCTATCTGCACCAACATAGATTTTTTAGGTTGTTTCTTTTACCAAGAACCTGTCTGAACTTTCTTCTTAATGAATGGAGCCTTGAAACTCTAGTCCTTCTTGACTAACTCGAACACACTTATACAATATTAGGCTATGTATCCAAAAAAAATTCACTTGTAACACATTATGGCCTCTTCATGAAAGCTTGATAGAGGAGCAAAATAGTTATGGCTTGTACTCGATTCTACATGACTTTCCTTCTCTTTATTTTTGAAACTCTTAGCTCTTTTTTAACATTCTAATTTCTTATGACCATATCCATTACAATAAAAATATTAACCATAAAAATAGGATTTTTTTGTGTATCTTTGACTTGATTACTTTTTCTAGCTCTATTCCCTCCAACCTTCTTTCTTGAGATGTCTTCTGTATTCTTAACTTCTTCCCTTTTTATTTCTTCTTTTGTAAGAGCTTCAACATAGCTCTTTCCTTTTTCCTTATCTATGAGAGTAGTTACCTCCTCTTTCTCCTTTTCAAATCCAATACCTCTCTTCTCTGACATTGGCCTTTGATAGTCTAATATTTTAATCAACATATTAGTCTTATTCTCAAATTTTGAATCATTGGCTTCTCTATCATTGATTGCTTTATTTATTTTATCAAGATCTACTTTTAAAGATGTAATTTCAATAACATACCTTTCACATTCTTTACTTACTAATTTCAACTATGACGTTAGATCTTATTCATTCTTCTTGGCTTCTTCAAAGTGTGCTTTTAGATCTTCAATTATTTCCTTTAACTCCTTTTCATTTTTATCGATCTGAAGCTTTAATCTTTGACTCTTATTTTTAAGAGCTTTTAAATATTCTATGACACAAATTAGTTCTCCTTCCTAATTCACTTTAGCTTCATTATGTTCTTCTTCTTGATCATCTATAATTTTTCTCACAAAGGCATCTTCATGTTTGGCCATGAATATAATCTCTTCTTCTTCTGAGTCACTGACTCTACTATCTTTAGCTGAGCTAGGATCTTTAGAATACAAACTCTTCTTCTCGAATCCCTTCTTGAATTTTCCTTTGAAATTATTCTTGTATGTAGAATTTATTTATTCATTGTCATCATTACCCTTATTTGGGCATTTAGCTACAAAATGTCCAATCTTTCCACAATTAAAATATTTAAAAGGTAATTTTCCTTGATATTTACTTGTGCGCTTTTTCATCTTGCAAATGAATAGAGTTCCATTATCATCTTCATCATGGCTAGAATTATCACTTGATTCTTGAATTTTATCCTTATCTTTCTTTGATGTCTTAAAATCCACTTCTCTCTTTGAAGATTTATCTTGTTCAGTCCACATCTCATATGTCATAATAATACCATGAATCTCATCCATCTTTAGCTTGGTTAAATTCTTCATCTCTTCAATTGCTAAAATTTTTGCATCATATCTCAATGGTAGAGATCTCAAAACCTTTTGAACCACAGTCAACTCTTCTAAATTTTCTCTAAGACCTTGAATCTAATTGACTATTTGATCAACTTGTAAGAGATAACTTGCTATATTTTCTTCTTCTTCCATCTTCAAACTCTCAAACTATCTTCAGAAAGTTTGAAGCTTAGCTTGCTGAACCTTTCCATCACCTTTGTAAATATTTTTAATTTTTACACAAGTTTCTTGAGCAGACTTACATTTCATAACTTTAACACATTCTAATTCACATAAACTACATAAAATAGTATTCAAAGCTTTGGCATTATTTTCACTTGCCTTCTTTTCTTTTAGATTAGTTACAAGTGTTTGTGGCTCTTCATATTCCTCCACCACTGTTTGCCATATGTCAAATCCAAGGGTCATCAAATAAGTCTTCATCCTTATGCTCCAAAAAATATAATTCATCCCATCAAACAAAGGTGCCTTATTTGTATAAAATCCTTCATGTGATCTAGCCATCGTGCTTTCCTAATCTTCCTTCAAGCTGTAAAACTTTTTCAAAAAGAACCTAATTTGATACCAATTGTTAAACACAAAATATAATGAGAGGAGGGGTGAATCAGTATATTATATATCTTTTATTTAATCTAATTTATTTTCTTTAACCAGTCAATCATACATTTAAGATATGCAGTAAAACTAAAATAATAATTTGCACCACAAAAGAGAGAGAGAGAGAGAGAGAGAGAGAGACCAAATTTTTATGTGGAAATCTAAAGAGGGAAAAACCATGAAGAACAATCTCAAGTATATAAATGAGCACCAACTCAAAATACAAAGTTCACAAGTACCAACTTGTAAGAGCACCAACCCCTTTGCCGAGCACTAACATAGCAACTATTTGTGAGCACCAACCCACATGATCACCAACTCCTTATAAAATTTGTGAACACCAACTCATAGGAGCACCAACCCCTATTGTGTATAAAACACAACTATCTCTCAATGTTGCTTACTCAACAAATGATATAACTCTATAATATCTCTTAATTTTCTCTCTTCAAAAATAAATACAAACCATGCACACTCTTACATCTAAAAATGGCTTCTCAAGCCTTTATTTATAGCTTTCTAAATGACCTTTAGCCTTCACCTTTTATGACCCTTCAATCCTCATGGAAAATGGCACCAAACTTGCATGACCCTTCATATCCTTGCATTTAGAAAGTCATATGGTGACCCTTCATAAGCAAAATCATCCTTTCCTCTTTTGTCTTTATTTTGGTGACTTTTTGTATTCCTCAAAGTGTCCCTTCATGAAAAAATGTGACATACCTCTTTTGTCTTCACATGGTGACTCTTAGAATTCCTCAAGGTGACTCTTCATGAGAAAATGCATCCCATTCCTCTTTCATCTTTTACCTCATGACTCTTTGACTTCTCCATGGGCCCTCTTTTGACTTATATGCAATCAAAAATATATTCATTAATATTAAATAAATATTAACACACATTAGCCAAGATATGAATATTAAAAACACCATTAAATTCAATGGGGCCTTTATCACTAATAATGCTAGACCTTTGACATTAATGACAATATTTCCAACACTTTTTAGTTTTGTTTATCATTTTTTTTATTACTAAGCTCACCCTTGTTACTAGACATGAAGATATTAGCTTAGTGTGTTTTTTATTTGGTTTCATTCACTAACACCATGTTAATCTCCTCTTCTTAGTCAAATTCCTAGTTCATAGGTTTTAGGCCCATACTTCTAGTTGATCTACCTTAATCCAATAATGGAGGAACCAGTCACTCCCCTAAGAAGGCATGAGCATTTAGTTACTCTCAGCTATAGGTAAGAGCTATCAAAAAAAGGGAAGTATGTTTTCAAACTCCAATGTGTACCAATATAGGTGACCCATAGCCTAGGTTTATTCCCATTATTTGACTAAGATTTGAGTGGGGAGACCCAAACAACATCCCTACTTATCTTAGCGTGAAATTCTAGATAATAACAAGGCCAAAATTGGCCAACATTTCTAGTGACATCCTAGGGTTGCATGTCTACTATGCAAATACTAGTGGCTTTAAACTGATCTATTGGGCATCTGGAGTCATAGTCTTTTCTCTTAGCTATCATGAAATTGACTTAAGGATGACCCTTTCTAGAAGACTTCCTCTTGAAACAACAAAGACCAAAATAAATAAAACAATAACTATGCCTAAGGCACTTATTAAAGAGAAACACAAAATAGAAAGGAAATATGCACAAGGCACTTAGAGAAAAGCATTAAAAACTACTCAATATACTAAAATGTCATACAACAACTACAAACTCTTCTCATAACAAGGCTTTAAATGAATTCCATTGATTGGGATGGGTAATACCTCTCCATATAGTTGTGCAAGGTGAAAATCATTATGTTGTTGTCATCCAAGGATCAAATAAGGACCACTTCATAAGCTATCAAATTTGGTGTGGTTTCCTAGCTTGGCCTTACTTTACACCTAAGGACTAAGTACCATTCTTTGAAGTCCCTTATTTTAGCTCTTTTTTTGAAGGCTTTATTGACCCAAGCTTGATGTGAGCCTAATGTATTCATTGCAAGGTCCCTGGCTCCTTCAAGCTCCATGACCCCTGTCATCCTCATGTTCATAGGCTCACTCTCTATCAACTAAAGTTGATGGGCTAACTTCAAGGCAAGTAGTTCAAGAGAAATGGGAAATTTGGCTTTACTTCCATATATAATAACATATGGAGAATTTCTAATGGAAATTTGGGAGTCACTCTATTAGCCTATAGGGTTGTCCTTAGTTTTGTATCCCATGTTCTCTAATTTTCCTTCATATTTCTCTTGATAATTCTTTGCAAGGTACTTTTTATGGACTCTGTCAATCCATTTCCTTGGAGGTAGTAATTGGATGATGTATTGAGGTAGATGCCTAGCTTAAGTTCCCATTCTTGTGTCTTCATACCAAAAAATGTTAAGGCACTGTCTAAAATTATAGTATCTTGGACACCAAACATGGTTACTAAGATGTCATAGAATTCCACTACTACTATTTTATTAGCTTATTTCAATGAAATTTATTCCACCCACCTAGTGAAGTATTCATTTGTAGTGAGCACCCATTTATGCCCTACACTTGAAGGTGGATTTATCATCCCTATGAAGTCCAACCCCCATTGCATGAAGGGTTGCTCCACCTACTTTGGGTTGAGTGGAAGATTTGCTAATCTTTATTTGCCTTTAATTAGATCACATTTTTTACATTTCTTGACCCATGACTAGGCATCCTTGAAGAGATTGGGCCATTAATAACTAGATCTCATTACCTTTATTAATGTTTTTCTTGGAGTAAAATGGCCTCTTGTAGATCCATTATGAAACTGCTCCAAGAACTTTGTCACTTAATTGTCATAAATGTACCTAAGAAGTACCCCATTGAGGTCGCTTATAAAAAGAACACCATCAAATAATGCATAAGGTATGGTATAAAGCCTAAAATACCTTCTTTTTATTTTGTCCAAACCCTAAGGGTATTATCTTGTCATCAATAAATGTGTCATGTCTTATTGCTAGCTAGTGTGAAGTGGAGGTGTTAGGATCTAGGAAGCCCAATTGATTACCAATCAACTAAACATGTGGAATTAACCAGAAGTAACAAGTAAATAGAAATCAGAAACAACACAGAATATGAGAGACAATACCCAATTGTATTAATACTCTTCTAGAAGGAAATACAACAAAGACGATGCCACAGTCTTCTTCCTTACATCTCTAGAGCTCATACACGTCTAAAGCATAAATAGTAAATCTCTTCAAGAGCTCACTCTCTCTCTTATGGTCCCAACATACAACTCAAACATAGAGTTGGTGTTCACCTCCACCAGCCAATAACAACACCACCAGTTAACCAGTCAGCAACAATACTGCCAGTACATCGAGTATACACACATACTCAAAACCGAGTACACAACGCACTCCAAGTAGATCTCCCATGAAGTTGCAACAACCTACAACTCAAATGATCTTACTTTGGAAGGATCTACCTTGCCTTCTTCTTTGCTCTCCAACCGAGTATAGATCGTACTCCAAGTAGATCTCACCTGATCTTGCTCCCTATTGTGTTTCTGTCACCTTGATCTTACTGCCACCTGTAGATCAACCTGGTTCTGCACACCTGCAGATCAATGATCTTACTTACCATGTGAATCTCCAAATGTGGCCTTGCACACCTACTGACCAAGATCCTACATACATCAATAATCCTTCTGATTCTCCAAACCAACACCCATACTTGGCACTGAGGCACTAGGAAGAACACACCTTGCTCTCTTCACTCTGAAGGAGCTAATTTTTGTTCTCTTACTCTCTAGCACAAATTACAATACAGTGCATGAGTCTATTATATAGATATCATGCAAACAATAATTAGACACCTAATTACAATAATTAGATCTGTAGCTCAAGACTATAATTAGCCTTCTTCATGCAAATAACCAGTTTGTTAATGAATTATCCATAGAACTCACAATTTGGAACCGCACAAGCGACTGACGTCGGTCCCTGTCTGCTTGGGGGTGACCGACATCAATCGATCCCTGACCATTGTCGATAGCTTCCTATCTCCACCTAATCGACGATGATTGGCTTGACCAACACCGACAACTGTGACACTCAGCAACCTCCTCCCTTGTTTGCATCAGTGAAGCTTTTAGCTCCACAACCTAACAATCTCATACTTGGAGATAAATAGCTTCACTATAACTGTACTTATACACTGTCTAATTTGTTTCTTGGCTTGTATCTCTTTTCAAGCTCAACCTTGAAGACCAACCACCACAAATCATGTGGTGCACCTCCTATCATACAAGTAAGTTGTCGCATCTGCATCTACAAACCCATGTAGAAAAGAACTTGACCCTGCATAGCATGTCAACCTGCTGCTGGTCCCTCTTAGATACCTGAGAATCCACTGAACTGCCCTCTAATGCTTCTTTCTCGGATCGGCTCCAAACTTTCTGACAGCTCCCACTGCATGGTCAAACTCAAGGAGTACATGTACTCAACCTCATCATGTGATTGGGGACCCTATTCTATGAACTGTCCATCCATAGGTGTGCTACCTTGTTCTACTACCTTCACACAATCATCCTATGACAACATCACCTTGTGATCTTCCCTGTCTCTAGGATTACTCATGCCAAATAATTTCATTGCTCCCAAATCCTTCATGGAAAACCACTGAACTAACCTTACCTTTAGCTCAGCAAAACCTGTATGTCTAAACCTACAACAAGCTCATCCTCCACATACAGTAATAGGATAATGTCATGACCATCATCCACCTGGTAAGACAAACACAATGGTTACATTGACATTGACTAAAGCCCTGCTTTGTCATCCACCTATTAAAACCTGTACCACTATCCTGCAGCTTCCTCAAGACCATATGACCTAGCCTTCCATCTCACGTATACATTCTCTCTATTCTTTAACTAAGGTATCCATTTATTTTAGTGATTTCATATTGGCTGGCAACCCTACCAAATCTCCCGTTTGGTTATGTATCCTATTCATGTCATGCTCCCACTATTTCCTGGATCCTTCTTGCTCTGTAATGAGAAACGAGTATAAAGAAGAGGAACAATGAATTTGAGGCTTACTTACCCTTTCAGTCCTCCCCATGGGCATTTGAGACTCCTTGACAGCTTCCTATCTACCCAAAATCTGTTACAGTGACCGACCTCAGTCACCACACAATCTACATCCAACTGATGTCAGTTCTAATGCGACTGTCCTTTCTACCGATGTCAGTTCTCTGACCGACGTCGGTCTTACCTGGTTGCCGACATCAGTTTCCTTATCGATGTCAGTAGCCACCCTGCTCGACACCATCGGCTCTGGTCTACACATGATCGACATCAACACCTGTCTATTTAATGCTGGTTCCCCCTAACTGACACTGATAACTGTGTTCACCTGTGAGTGATGACTTTTTACTCGTGAGCTCTCCATGGATCAAAACCCTGTCCAAACTACCTTGATTAGAGTTACTCAGTCCCATTCGCTGATCTCTATCCATCATCTCCTCCAAAAACACCAAGCCTTTCTAATTCTTAAGTCTGTCAAACACATCTGACTTCCTCTTAAGAACAAGCATCTCCTTCTTTCTCATGTGACCAAGCTTACAAAGCCACATCTTCTCAATAGAAGAAGAATCAGTAATACAACCAAGTAGATAAAGAGTACCTACTTTCTTACCACATGCTAATTCAAGTGCATCTACTGTGAGAGTTCTTGTGCATCTCTCATCACCCAAATTTCTTAAAGCAATTAGCTGCATCTTCAAGACTGGGACCTGCATGACCTTCTTCAACACCCATGTGTTGGCCGCCTGTAATTTCAGCATCACTTCCCCTTTGCCAATACTTTGACAAGGCTCACCAACCCCTCTAATTGGGGCTACATGGAAAGAGGCAACAAAATCTATAAACCAAGATTCTAATTTATCCAAGGAACATCCCAAAGCATCTTGTGCAACAACACCTACAATATCTACTTCTTCAGTTCCTTCATGTTGATCTGCTACCAACCAACAATCTTTCTTTACCTACCCTTTCTTTCCATAACGCCGTAATTGATCATTCATGCCTTTGAATTCCTCCATTCTTAGTGTACTTTATTTTACCATTACTATACTCCCACTCAATCAAAAATCCTTGAGAGTGACTTGTAACCAAACACAAACCTGCTCCCTGAAACCTTAGCTCTGATACCAACTGTTAGGATCTAGGAAGCCCAATTGATTACCAAGCAACTAAACATGCGGAATTAACTAAAAGTAACAAGTAACTAGAAATCAAAAACAACATAGAATATGAGAGACAATACCCAATTGTATTAATACTCTTCCAGAAGGAAATACAATAAAGAAGATGCCACAATCTTCTTCCTTACATCTCTAGAGCTCATACACATCTAGAGCATAAATAGTAAATCTCTTTAAGAGCTCACTCTCTTATGGTCCCAACACACAACTCAAACACAGAGTTGGTGTTCACCTCCACCATCCAATAACAACACCGCCAGTCAACTAGTCAGCAAAAATAATGCCAGTACACCGAGTATACACACATACTCAAAACCGAGTACACAACGCACTCCAAGTAGATCTCCCATGAACTTGCAACAACCTGCAACTCAAATGATCTTACTTTGGAAGGATCTACCTTGCCTTCCTCTTTGCTCTCTAACCGAGTACAGATCGTACTCCAAGTAGATCTCACCTGATCTTTCTCCCTGTTGTGTTGCTATCACCTTGATCCTGTTGCCACCTATGGATTAACTTGGTTCTGCACACCTGCAAACCTTAGACCTCGCACACACATACACCAGCAGATCAATGATCTTACTTACCATGTAGATCTCCAAACGTGGCCTTGCACATGTGCTAACCAAGATCCTACAAACATGAAGAATCCTTCTGATTCTCCAAACCAACACCCATACTTGGCACTGTGGCACTAGGAGGAACACACCTTGCTCTCTTCACTTTAAAGGAGCTAATTTTTGCTCTCTTACTCTCTAGCACAAATTATAATACAGCCCATGAGTCTATTATATAGATCTCATGCAAACAATAATTAGACACCTAATTACAATAATTAGATCTGCAGCTCAAGACTATAATTATCCTTCTTCATGTAAATTTTTTCATTCATTAACAAACTATCTTTAGAACTCACAGTTCAAAACTACACAGGTGACCGACGTTGGTCCCTATTTGCCTTTGGGTGACCGACGTCAGCCGATCCCTGACCATCATCGATAGCTTCCTGTCTCCACCTGACTGATGTCGGTTGGCTTGATCGATGCTAGTGACTGTGACACTCAGCAACCTCCTCCTCTATTTGCATCAGTGAAGATTTTAGCTCCACAACCTAATAGGAGGTGCATCTATTTATGAGGCATCCTATGTCACCAAAAAAACTTATTTATCTTCTTGAAGATCATATAACATAATCTCACACAAGCCTTTACCTCTTACTAGCTTGGTGACTTTGATCTCCACATCATACTCCATGACTTTGGCAATCCAGCCTACTCTTTTCTCATTCAAATCCTTATTGAGGAGGAAATCCCTAACTCCAATATGAGGCACCATAAGATAAATCTTATTGTTAAAAATCATTGGCCTAAAATTTTTGAGGCTTCTCAAAGATACAAAAACCTAATTTTTATAAAATTATACCTCACCTAATATCCCTCTAATCTTTTACTAAAAATGGAAATTAGATGCTCAAGTCCTTCACCATTCTTATGCATCAACATAGTTGATATGTTATCAACATTTTTAAAGGTGTATAATATGAAATCCTTTAAGAAAATAGGATTCATGAGTGAGGGTTCTTGGTAAATGGCTTTATTGATAGCCTTAAATGTTACTTTACCTTCATTTAACCATGAAAACATTGGCTCTTCTTCAACATGGTAGTGATGGGTTTGACCAGGTTTTTAAAACTAGGTATAAACCTTCTCAAAAAATTTATCTTCCCAAGGAAGATCTAGATTCCTTTCTTGTGCTTGGGTAGAGATAGTGCTAACATATCACTTATTTTTTCAAGGTTAATGGATAGTCCTTCCTTTGAAATAATGTGATCCAAAATTTTACCTTGATGAATAATAAACACACATTTTTGGGGATTTAAAGATATTCCATACTCTCTACATATTTGGAAGATCAACCTTAGATTGTCCATGTGCTCACTAGCCTTCTTGGAGAAAACTATGATGTCATTCAAGTAAATTATTACCATCTAATTAAGCAATCCTTAGAAATCCATGTCCATGGCTCTTTAGAAAGTATCCCTAGTATTTGACAATCCAAAAGGCATTTTTTGGTAATCATATGTGCCCCACTTTGTGGTGAAGGTAGTCTTATACTGATCTTCTTCTCTTACCAACACTTGGTTGTAACTTGAATACACATCCAAAAGGGAAAAATGTTCTAAACTAGCAACTATCTGAAGAAGTTACTCCATGGATGGCAAGGGGTAGTGATCTTTCAAAGAGACCTTATTCAAATCCTTGAATTTAACATATAATTTGATTTCCCCACTTTTCTTCCTCATAGGTACCAAATTAACTACCCATGGGGAGTGCTTAATGGGAAAGATGATCTTGGATTAAATTAATTTGGTCAATTATTTCTTCATAATATCTTCAATTTTAGGGTTTATAGTCCTTTGCTTCTACCTGATAGGATTGGCATTAGCCTCTAGTTTTATAGTTTTTTGGGCTAGCTTGGGATCAAAGCCTCTCAGGTCACTATATTCCTAAGCAAATATGTCTGCATATACTTTACAAAGTTTTTTGAAAGCATACCTTTGAGATTTATTTCTTACCTTCCCAAACTTGAGGAGATTTTCCATGAAGATAAGGACTCTTTCATAGTTTTCTTCCCTTGTTGACATCACTACCTTGTATTTTATCATATGATCTCCCTCATGAAAAATACCTTCAAGGGTCACAAGCCCTTTAAGAAGCTTTTTAGATCTCAACTAAATAATTTGATCCTCACATTGATGTTGAAAATTTTCTTAGTTTATGGAAGAGAACTTTTATTCCTACTATAATAAACATGAAGTTTTCTTATCATTCTCAAAGACATGCTAATAAGCTTCATTGTCTAGCACTGATGGTCTTAGCACCACTTTGACATGTGTATATACCTTGGTCTTTTTTAAATCATTGGGGATATTAAATTGAGCTCCCATAGCTACCAACCTATCAACATGTCCATTTTGGTTCCTTGGTACTACTTGGATTTTAAAGGCCTCAAAATATTTAAGTAGGTCCTACACTCTATGTTTTTAAGACCTCATCAAAGGATTCTTGGTGATATTCTATCCTCTATCCTAGTGCATTATCATCTCATTGTCCTCATAAAATTATAATTATTTGATCCCTCTCTTACTATCCCACTAGAGACCATGGATAAGACCCTCATATTCTATTATTTTGTAAGAACAACTAAATTGGAACCTGTAAGAAGAGAAATACTTGTCATTGAAGTGGATACTAGCATTGCACATGTACCCACTCCATGTTTTCTGCTTGAACCATCCAAGAATAATTTCCATAAGCCACAAGGATCTTTTTGAGGTTCAATGAGGGATGAAATGGATTTATTCTCTTCATGTAAGCAATAGACACCCATACCCCTCTCTTCAACTCCTTCTAAGGGATCAACCAACTGATTGTCATTCCATAGTTCATCCAAGAGCATGGCTAGTATCTCTTCAAGGTGAGTGTTTAGTTCTTAACCAACTATAAATTCATCTTCATCAATGATGGTATAATTGATGTTTATTATATTAATCCCATAAGTATCTATGTGAAATTGTGTAATGGGCTCAACCTTGATGGACACTTTGGTCCCATATCTTGTTTTGAATGCCATGTATGACTAGTTTGCTACTAGATAACCTATAATCTTTGATATGAATTGTCTAGATAAACATAGTCAAAAATGAGGAGGCACATCAAGGATCAATACATCTTGAACCACTAAGACACTAGGACAAGCATGCAGGGTCAAGTTGAGGTTTTTGATAATATCAGATGGCTTGGTGGAAGAACAATTAAGTTGTAGAACTCCTTTAGACTGGGGCTCATATTTTAGACCAAGTTGATCAGCTATGGACTTTGGCATTACTAAGGTTTTATCCCCATCATGTACCAATCAATTATGCACTATAAATTACCAATGATCACTAAAATATATAAGTGGGGATGTTTGATCATCTTACTTGATTACCTTTCATTTGGTCCTTTGGTTGCATTGGTGATGACTACATTTCCCTTGACTAGTGGTTTCTCATAAACATTGATTCTTGAAAATCTTTCCTAGAGAATGTCTACCTGACCATGCATGAAGATCATCTCCCACAGTGGAACACTCACATTGGACCTCTTCATTTGTTCCATAATGTTGATGGGTGAGCCACTAGCATTTGGTTGTACTTTAGGAACCATAATTACACCTTGCATTTGTGAGTTTTAAAGGATAAAGACATTACGATAATTTTGATTCCTTGGAGCTATTAGAACCTTTAGAACAACAATAGGTCTATTTGGATTTGATATTGAAGGAGTAATGGTAGGAGAATCCTTGATTGCTTCCTCGTTACCATCCTTGTTCTTTCTTTTGAACCTTATATTTGTTACCACTAGAATATATGCATGGCTAGAACTAGCTTGTTGATTGAGTGCATAACACTCTTCTTACTCATAATTCACCATTGTAGCACCTAATTGGCTTGGTCTTTGATTAGGGCTTTGAACTTGTTGAGGCTCTTATGGTTTTGTCATCATGGGTACCTCTGTGTTCTAAGCCATAAGAGCTTGATTATACCCATAATTAGTAGTACCTATGTGTTTCTATTGATCATTGAAATATTGAGTTAAATCAATGGTTGGAATAATGGATTGCCTAAAATAATGATTCCAAGGCATGGTAATCTTATCTTCTTGTGCAAAATTATTCTGGATGGGGACCAAAGTGTTAGAAGTGCTTGTAACATTTGGATTATAGTTGTTTTGCCTAACATAGTTAGGCTACCCTTGTCCTTGGTTTTGACCTTGTCCTTGGCCTTGGAAGCTTCATTTTTAGGGTGGTACATTTTCTTGAAAAGATTACATATGAGGTTGATATGAGGCTTGATAAGGCCTAATGAAAGTTTTTTTTCCTCTTAAAATTCACTAGTTCATTTCCAAAGGATTGGAACACACTCTTAAGCTCTTGAAGGTTTTTATGTTCTTGGGAATCATGAGATTGACTAGTGGAAGCCTTTTATTTCTTAGGTGAGGGTATAATTACAATTATAGGCATAGTAGGAATGGTAGCAAGGGGAGGAATAGAAATAGGGGGTGGTCTGATCTCAAGGAATAAAGGCATTATTTTTCTAGTTGTAAGCTTCCCTACCTGCCCTAGACAATTTTCTACTCTGATGGCCACCTCATATGTATTGGCAATGTGTTTCCTCCCATGGAGTGGATCATTACATCAATGTCATTGTTTAAGGCCTTCAAATAGTAAAGAAGGGAAAAGTTAGGGGTAGGCCTAATAGAGATTGGGATTCTATCCCAAGTCTTTTGGAACCTTGTGTTGAAATATTGCATGACTTCATGAGGGGCTCTTTTAATTATGGATAAATTCTCTATAAGTGAAATATGGTCATTTTTATTTTCAAATATTTTACATAATGCATCCCCTAATTGGTCCCATGATGTAATAGAATTATCAACAAGGCTTATATACCAATCTAATTATTTACCTTTGAAAGAGATGGATAATAACCTAATTACTACATTTTCCTCATTGACATTATGAATGTTACAAAAATTAGCTACATCCATGAGGTGTTTAGAAGGGGTTATAGCTTGGTCTCTAGTAAAATAAGGGACACTTTTAAGAGTTGCTACTAGAATAGGATCATATTGATGGAGGTCCAAAAGACTTTGGCCATTGAAACCCATAAAGGGGAAAGCTCTAGGGGCTTCCATGGCAATGAAAGGGTTTAACAAAGATCTTATTGAAGGGTTATACCTTAGAATTGACTTAGGAACAAATTTTCCTTTATATGGGTGTGTGTTAGTATATCTTAATTTCTTTACTAAGTTTAAAGTCAATTCAATGAATTTAAAGGAATGCCACTATAATTTGACCTTGTAGTCACCTTTGGCATGAGATTTAGTCATTGATCTATTATTAGAATGTTGGATATTCTTTTGGAGTCACCAAATTTTGTTGCTTGGAAGCTATAACTATTGCAAATTGATTAAACAACATCAAACTTTGACCAATATTCTTTGAACTATTTCCAATTAAGTGTGCCAAAAACTATTATGGTATCAATTTTCACTCTTTAAGAGGGTTATTTAGACTCTCTCCAATTAAGCCACATTATGGGAATAACCCTAGGGTGTGGGTCACCTATGGTGGGGTTGGACCTCCAAAGAAGGTTGGCTTCCTTTTGATGGATCACCTATACTAGTGTTTACACTGAGAAAAGGGTTAGAAAAGGGGAAATCACTCCTAAGAAATTTAACCAGGTGATGCACCAAATAAAAAATAAGAGCTCACATAAGCATGAAGTAAACACTAAGGAAACATAAGACAACGTTGGCTTACACAGTCTCACAAAACTTAGATAGTTTCATAAGTGTGTCATTAAATAGGTTGAGGAAGCAATGAATGAAGTAAAAAAGGAGTTTTAAGATTCACTAATATCTTGCATCATTGACATAAATAACACTAACTTAGACTTGCAACTAAATTGAAGACACCTAGAAATGAGCAAGAAAGAAGGATAATGGGAATGGAATATTATCCTTCACAATTCCATCATGAAAAACCTTTACTATACATAATTTAGAGGGGAGATATAGGTAAATAAATTATTTATTTCTTCAAGAGGACTTTCATACAAATCTTGACAGGGTCTAGCCTTATCAGAAGAGAATCTCTGCTCTTCCAGAATTGAGAGAGATTTTTTTATCAAAACTAAGAGAGACTACAAATGGAAAAAAATAAGATATATATGAGAGAGAGGAGGGAGAATGCCATATAATATTATTAATTGAGATATGATCCTTATTGATTTTTTCACCATCTTTGACCCAATTAGGACTATCCCTCATCAATAAATTAACCTGCATTTGGCTCTAATAATCTTCAAGATTTCTCAATGGTTGAGAGATATAATAGAAAAACAAGAATCTATTTTGAATGATGAGTCATGATCTATTAGGAAGGAAAACCTTAAAGGATCTGTAAAAGAATTAAATTCCTCACTATACTCTCCAATCCCCAAATCCCCTTGCTTTGATCTTCTACACCATCTCCCACTTTCTTTCATTATGAGGGAAACATCCTCATCTTCATAGACTTGATAAAGCCATACATATGTCTTATTTTATTAGTTGTAGGTACCTATTTATCGAAACTATAGCTTTGTCTAGAGATGAGACACTTCAAACCTTCCCCTACTCTAACCTAAACATAGTTCTTTACTATAGATTGAAAACCAATCCAATTATTGGTTTTCCTATAGTTAATATCCATAAAGAGATTATAGACTACATAGCATCATTCTTGAACTATATTAGGTCTAAACAGACCTATTATACATCTAAAACTTGTGAGATCCAAGGAATCATTGTATGCAACATAGGAAACATAAGAAAATTGAGTCTACATGCTTTGGATCCTCCAATAGAGGTCTTAATTGAGATTTAATGGCATCTTTTAAAATATTTGCCCTAGTTTGAACATAGGTCACATGTTCTCTCCATTAAAGTACCTTAGCTTTCATCATTTAATATTGACCATTGATTTGTTTTTGCATGATGGATCACATACCATCGATCTACTTGGACCCATTGACATCCTCAAGTTACCACTCACCATTCGATATTTGATCTGATTGAACACTGATCATTGATCTGCTCCAAGCACCTTTTGACTCTTTAACCTTACTCACACCATTGATATTTCTTTGTAAAAATAAATATGAGCATAGATTATATACCATTTTAATGTGATTTGTACACTTATCACCCATGCATTTACTTTTAGGATCTATTTACCTTTTGACCCACTACTAACCATTGATCTTTGACTACATGATTAAATACACACAATATATCAACTTAGACCCACTAGATTTATCAATTATCATGCACCATTGGATCTTTGATGTATAATGGAATTCACACCATTGATCTTTTTTCATTTAAATTCAAATGGTTATTTCATAAGGCTCAAATTTGAAGTCACCACTCGCTTCTTACTTGTTAAAGATTTTTTAAATACAAATGACTAATTTCCATAAACTTAACTTGACATCCCTGTGCACATTTTATTCTTCTTATTTAACTTTGAAGACTTATATCTTGAGATAGATAACTCATCAAGACATGAAATTTATAGAGAATGTTCAAGGTATGAAAAACACCATGTCCATGCAACTCTTTAACCCTGGTTAAATTTTCAAGTGCATTTATCAAATGTGTAACTTGACTGATCTATTTTTCTCTTCATGATTTGTGATGATCGTATAGATCTTATAGGCCTATGCAAGTCATTTTTTCCCTCAAAGCTCTGATGAACTAATGAGACCTTGAGAAAACTTGCTTCATGGTCCCTAGACACCATGAATCATTATGGAAATTTGTTTAATTATTTCTTTTGCAATCTTATACATCTTTCCAAGTCATTTTATCATTCACTCAACTAGAAACATTTCTCAACTAATATATCCAATCAAAATCTCTAGAAACTGATCCATCTAGGCAAATTTCCATATGTAGGCCAAAATTAGCCAACATTTTGTTAACATCAAGGAAATGATCCCTCTACCATTTACCATCTTATGATTAATAGCCAATTCAAAGAGACTTATTCACCTACTCCCATATTCTTAAATGGATTTGGAGGTACCACTTTCTTTTATTCTCATCTTCTTCCTTTGAATATGACCCTTCTCACATCATGACCTCTTCTTCTCTAACTTCTTCCACCTCCATGCCTAGTATATCCAATAACATAGCAAATTTTATATCTAGTGGGCCTCTTACAAGATCCATTATCCTTAATCCTTCTACTAGGGCATCATTTTCTACACAAGGTAATCATGCTTCTAGTGCTTCCTCTTCTCATCCCTTCACTAGTCCATATTTTTCTTCACAATCAAATTTTTTCCACTAGTGCTTCACATTCTCATAGTTCCTCTCAAGCTCTAATCAATACCAATAATGGTACCCAAGCCACTCATACCAAGTCTAATGATTCAAATAATGTCAATAATTCTGATCAAACCCATAAATTATTATTCTAAACACTCAATCAAATGCATAAATGTCAAGCTCATAACACAAATCAAATGCTAAGAATGCAAATTCACCTTCTCCATCTACAAACTCATCCTCAAACCAATGACTTGGTAAATGTATAACCAAAATTTTCCCCCTCCTATTTGATATTCTCAAGGAAATGTTATCCCTCAACCTCCTTTAGTTAACAAAACCATTAAGCATCTTTAAAATGAGCTTCTTACCACTAAAATTTCTAATATTGATATAGGAGGTATCACCCCTACAATTTATTATAATGGATCAACTAATTCTACCCTTCATCTTAAAACATTTGGAAATATTTATGAGGATTGGGTCAAATTGAACACTTTTCTTGCTACTAATATATTAGCTAAAACCCTTATGGGTGATTCTTTAGATTGGTACAATCAACTTAGAACTCATTCCATTTCTAGTTTGGAAGATTTACTGGATGCTTTAGTTCAATAATTTCAAACTAGTGATCTTCCTGAAAAAACTTTGGCCCACTTCATAAATTGTAAACAAATTGAAAATGAAACTTCTCAACCTTTTGTTAAAATGTGGAAAACTTTTTCAAACAAGTGTGAACATAACATGGCTAATGATAACCTTTTCCATCTCTTCACCAATGCTCTTTTTCTCAAGTTACAATATCAAGTCTGCACTCTCTCTCCACATACTTTGGAGGAGGATATTGACCAAGTTAAACATCAAGATTTCCTTATGTTTTAATTCAATCCACCTCAATCTTCTATGGGTCCTCATCTCTTAAGAACAAAAATCATAATGCTACCAATGTGGTGTCATGAAATCTTATGACACCATTCATGCTATTCAAGCTGTCATTCTTAACCAATATTTGGAATCATCTCCCCCTTATCAATAATATACCAATGCTCATTTATCTTCACCAAATAATATTAATGTTCACTAACCTCTATCCTCAACTAAATTACTCAACTGTCTACCTAGGCCTCTTCCATGATAACTTGACCCTACTCATCCTATGAAATCATAGTATGATCCTAACAATTTTTGTTGGTTTTATGTTAGTTGGGGTCATTTTCATGAGACATATAGGTAGATATATAATTTAGATATGGATTTTATTATTGGTCCTATTTTTGATCATGATTCTATCATCTGAAAGTGTCAACAAGCCTATGACACTGCTTGTAAGGCTCATGAATCACATACTAAATCTCAAGCCTTAAATCAAGCTAATGTTCATTTGGATATTTACAAATACCCTCTTCCTAATCATCAACCTAATCAAGACACCCAAAAAGAGCCCACCCTTTCCACTAAAAATGTATAAAATCTTGTTGATTCCACTTCTGAAGTGAATGTAGTTAACATGACTAATATGTGAAGGGTGGTTGCTTTGATTGACACTCAACCTATCTAAACTCCTCCATTATATCAACCATATCATGCTATCCAAGATTATTCTCCAACTCATTTAAATGAGTTGGGGCAAGATGACCTTATAAACTTTGATGATCTAATTCCTAATTCTCCCTTAGATAACACTTCCCATTCTATTTCTACCATTCCTCCATCTTATAATAATAATGATAACCAATCCTTCAATAAAATTTATTCTACCAATTCTCAAAATCAACATAAACCAACTATTTCATCTTCATAACATAATTTATAAACTTGTTTCTTCAGATTAATTTCTATTCATTTCTTAATTTGGAAGTACGTAATGAAACTAGTAAAAGGGGTGTGTAGAAGAATACTTGATAAAGTACACACATGATCTAGATAATGATGAAAAATCCTCTTTCAATTGGAAGTAATAACCTATAGATAATAAAGACACTAGAAAAGGGATTGTTATATGGATGGTTGAGTAAACTTCCTAGCGTGAGCTAGATCCAAGAAGTGTATGCTTGCTAGGAGGGTGTCAATCCACTATCTATAAAAATTAAGCTAATATAATTGATAATAAAGGAAACTTGTATTCAATAACTATATATTAAATACATGTAATATGAGATCAATGTAAATTACTTATTAAATAAAATGGATACATATAGCAAAAGTAGGTCAATACTCATGATAAGATAGTTGGGGTCAAGTTTAGAAAATCAAAAAAGTCCTCTAAAACAAGCAAGAACACATAAAATAGGGTTTAGTTGGGGTTAAGGGGCTAAAAGTATCTTGTTACTATTTACTTCCATAGTGACCATCAACAGTTAGGTGAACCATCAGTAGTTGGGTTGACCATCGATGGTTGGGTAATCATCAATGGTTGAGGTGACCATCAGTAGTTAGGCTAACTATCGATGATTACCTATGAAATTATGGAACTATTTAGAAAAGAAATGGTAGATTGGGTAATTGGTCAAATAGAGGGATGTTATGGATCTAAAGGAAGGAAAATAAGATAAATATAGGTATGAATAGGGTAGGGAGGTTATAAATGAAATAGATCAATGAAAACAAGCATGAGATACCTGTAACTTTAATGTTGGAAGGCTAGAGCAATTTGGCTTGAGTGATAGTACGTTAACCTAAAAAATTGATGCTAATAGAGGTTTGAGTCTCTATTGATGCTACTTATTTACTGAAGGGATGTTGGATACTCTATATGTAAGATAGCTTGGACATGGATTGCTAGATTTCTCTATCCTTTTCTCTTCATATTTCTCTCCTTTTATAGGATGAAGTTACTAAATGTGCAAGAGGAAGTTACTAATTGTCAAGGAGGATAAAGTTTCCATTTAAGATGATTTAAATCTATTTAGTATCATATAAAGAAAGTTGTTAAATGTAGAAATGCTAATCACATATAGTTGGTAATAATTTTAAAGTAGGATTAGAGGACCTGACCATCGATGGTTAGGTTGACCATTGAAGATTAAGGTTCTATAGGAAAGTGGGTGAAAGTAACTTAAAAAGAGGTGGATTTAAAGGTTAAATTAGTAAATTAATAAGTAGGTTAATTCAACTAGGTGGTCAACTAGCTTTAGGGTTGGGTAAGGGTTCAAGGTTTTTTGAAATATAAAACTATGCAATTTTTGAGTATCTACATTTTTCTCTTTTTTTGTTAAATATATTTGAATTAATAATCTACATAACAAAAATGAATAGATTATTGGTAATAGTCTAACTTCCCCAAGTATGGGAGGAAGTGTTCCCCCTTAAACTAATAGTTGATGAGGTGAAAACAAAATTAGGTCAGGGTTTGATAAAATGGTAAATGATGAGTCATGAGGTAGGTGACATAAAAGGGTTGGGAATTTTACATGGAAACACATGCACAAAATATGACTAAGTATGATAGTCAAGATCATGCAAAGACAAAATTTACAAATATTGGTAAAATAAGGTTGAGTGTTAGGGAGACATATGATAGGGTAATTGGTCCATAGTTTTGGTTATAGTTAATTGAGTCATTCCTATCAAGTCACCTAGATAGGGTTGATGTTGGTTGTGAGCATCTAAGGTAGGAAGTGCTCCCATAAAATAATACAAATATTTTGGTCACACATAAGGTGGTGCAAATTATAAAACTTCACTATGAAAAGGTTGGTTAGTACTGTCGAAATGACCAAGGCAAGGTCATCATAAAACATATGAATGTTTGGGTCAAAAATGGCCAAAATCAAGGTAGATTTGGTCAAACTAGTCAGTCAAAGAAGGTTAAGATCTGAAAGGGAAAATTCTAGTTGGGTGGAGAGTAGGTGGTCCCATAAAATGTTAGCACCTAGTCAGGGTGCCTTCAAAAGTTTGAAAGGGGTGGGAACCCAACCATTGATGGTTACAATTTTCTCTAAGGTCGATCATCAATAATTACCTTGATCAGTGATGATTAGAAAAACCCCTAAAAATCTAAGATAAAAAAGTAAAAATGAAAAGCGTTTAATTATTTGCCATTTCGCAATTTATGCTCTGGTGAATTTATGTGTTTTGTCATTTATGTGTTGGATCTTGTTGAGGTGGAGTTTTGGGAGTGGTTGATCATGTGTTTGAGGTAGATAAAGAGTTGACTCAATGGAGGGTGGATGAGGACATGACTGAATGATAGGATGAGAGCTCTGACCATGTCAGCGATCATGGAACAAGGTAGGCTATGTCTTGAATTTGATAGGTAGGTAAATTTATGGTTGAGTTTGAATTTGCATATGATTATCTATAGATAATAGGGATATGGTTAGGATTTTGAACTAGTTTGGGGAAAATGATGCCATATGTTATGTTTTTATTGATTTTGGGAAAATTAATGGAGGAAATTTATAAGGGAAGGGTCTATTGAGTTATAATTAGGATATAGAATAAGTTTATATAGGTAAATGTTTGAAGTTTAGGTTTGTTATAGAGGTTGGGAAAGGTTTAGGGTTTTATTTGCTCCATCGATGGTCACACTCAGTGATATTTGGTGGTTCAACTGAACCACCAATGGTCGATCACTAAGGGTAAAAGAGACCTGAGGAACCATCGATGGTTTTATGAACCATCAATGATCAAAGGATTTGGGGAGGTGATGTAAAAATGATGTAAAAAGTGGTATTTACATGTTTTAAATTTGTTATAAATTTGTGAAAGGTTAGATATTAAAAGTGGTGTTTAAATTTTTTTTAAGTGTTAAAAAGTCAGTGTTAAAAGTTTTTATTTTATAAAAGGATAAAATGGATGAATTTGTTAAAAGGTTAGAATTCATGGAAAGTGTTAGAGATGGAAGGTTTCATTAAAGTGTTTAATAAAAGTATGAGAAGGTTGTTATTTTTTTAAAGTTTTATAGTTGGGAAAAGGTGGAAATGTTAACATGTTTAAATGTAAGTTGAAATATTCATGAAAATACTTGGAAATAGGTTAAATGGTTGGTTAATGTTTTGGAAAGGGTGTAAAGAATGGGAAAAGATGTTTATAGAAAAGGAAGATTTAGGGTGAAAGGTTTAGATAAGGATGGTGGGTAGGGTTTTATCAAATATAAATGATATATTAGTGTAGGTGTTAGATAGAGGTATAGATTGGTGTGAGAGGTGTGATAGATGTAAGTAGGGTATATGTAATTGGGTTGGGTTGTAATAGTTTGAAAAAGGTAGGTGTAGGGTGGTACATAGTTAGATGTGTAAAAATAAGTATGCATTGCTAATGTGAGTATTATGTAGGCATGTAATCATATTTAGATGAGGGATCAAGTCCCTAAGATATTCACCAAGGTTTGTGATGGGATGATGGATGACGAGTGGAGACACATGGAGGAGGTTGACCTAGGGGCCATGAGACACTACCAGTACTTGCCATAAGATGTGGCTATCAACATGACCCTCATAAAGAGAGGGGACCTGGTTATGAAAACATTTTTGATTTTGATTGGTGAGATGAATATCCTCCTAGAGGACATTTAGAAGATCACATAGATACCCATTTGAGGGGAGCTAATTTATCACATAGAGAGTAAGGAGCGTTACTACCACATAGGCCTTATCTATGAATTAGATCAGGTCTAGGCTAGGTATCATGTAAGTGGGGTTTTCTATGGGTCACTATACCAGAGAGCCCCAGGGGATAGATGTATATTGACCATGATGATGGGGTTATCTTTTTCATGATGTTAGATTTGAGTAGTAGTTGATTCCTTTATCTATTTTTGGGAGTACTAGTGGAGATGTTGTTAGAGAGGATTGTGTTTGGTTGGGCCCCCATGTTGTTAGTATAGATCTATAGGGAAATCAGGGCCTTTTGAACACACAGTCAGTATGGTATCATTATGGGGTTTGTGTTTTATTATTGGGTATATGAGCACATATGATTGTTGAGACCTTTGGGACTTCCATGGGATGATTATGCTCTAATAGACTATAGAGTGGGTTTCATGAGGTGTTGAGGATATTATGCATTAACAAGGGCTAGTGGTGGTACAAGGGACATATATTTGTTTAGGGATGCTTTGGAGGGTTTGGTAGCAAGAAACATAGTGTGGAGGTCATATTTGAGTTGGTCAAGGTGGGCAAGTTATAACTACCACACATTATCATTGTAGAGATAGCACTAGATTTATGGGAGGTAGGATGGTGAGATTGAGCTTGTCCCATTCAACTGAGTGTGGAGATATTTTGGCCTAGTGTAGGGGATCCCATTAGATTTTTCATGATACAAGGAGGATGCCAAGATCTTGCTCCTAGAACCATAGAAATAGGGTGTTATTTTGGACCATGAGGAGCTACCAGTGAGAAATGTGATAGATGATATAGGTATTATAGATGGTTATGTAGCATGATACTAAGCTTGACATGTAGTGGTTGATTTTGGATGGGTTGATGGGGGTTAGAATCCATGGATGTGGATCTTTCTGGGGCACCAACACAAGATGGATAGGTGGTAGTGGCACTAGTAGTGGCTCAGGCCTAGATTACCAACTTATAGGGATAGGTGGCCACTTTATAGGGTTAAATCATCACCCTATAGGGACAAGTGGTCACCTTGACTAGAGATCAAGATTAAGTAAGGATCTCTTTTGGGTTAGTGACATAGGAGAGAGATTCATTGAACCAAAGGGTAGGAGTGACCATAGTAGCAATAAGAGGACTATCTGATATACTTTTAAGGACATGGTACTTAGCTACCATTAAGGATTTGACATATTATGAGGTGATAGTGTTGGCACAGTTGTTATTAGAGATGAGGTATGGAGAGTATAGGGCCAGTTTAGTAGGTGGTCTATCTATAGCTACTCCAAAATGGTGGGATTCCATAGTGGGGTAGGAAGGGATATCAGGGGGACCACTACCAGATGATAATGTAGGTGTAGGTGTAGATGGGGCCAATGGTAGTAGTGTCCCAAGGGCTTGATAGAAGAGATTATATGATGTATATGTTATTTCTCTTGATAGTTGCTTGCATACCAATGGCACGATATATATATATATATATATATATATATATATATATATATGGGAGAGAGATTTGATACATTATTCCATGTTTTATGGTCTATTATGCATTAAAATTGATGATTTTGATTAAGATGTATATGATGATTATGGTTATATAAATGAAGATTATGTTCATGATGATATAGATGTTGATTGTGTTTAGTCAAGATTATTGATGGTGTTTATTATGTTTATGATGATATAAATGTAGATTATGGTTAGGATGTGGTTATGATGATGTGGATTATGGATGAGATGTTGAATACTTGATGCTTATGAGATTTTGGCTTGTTTACCTAGGCATATGATGATGTTTAATGATGTGCATGTTTTTGGCATTGGATGTATATGATTATGATAGAGTAATGATTTTATTTATGACATCATTATAAATATGCTATAGATGATATGATTAGGCTATGGCTAATGTTATTCATATATGTTTATGCTTCATTCATTGGATGGATATGATATATATATCATCATGGATGGTTTTGATTATTGTCATATAAAGATGTTGTGTATGTTGGGAGATATAAACCGGAAGCACACAATTTGATTACCAAACCAAGCAACTTAATATGCGGAAATTAACCAGATTCACCAAGTAACTAGAATTCAGAATAACACATGATATGAGAGACAATACACAACTTGTATTAACACTTTATATAGAAAATAATACAATAAAGAAGATGCCACTTCTTCTCCACCACCTTACAGAGGTTTCCCACACCTCAAGTGAACAGTAATTCTCCTCCCCAAAGCTCTCCCTCTCAGGTCCCAACACCCAACTCAAAATACAGAGTTGGTGTTCACCTCCTGTGCTCCACACACACCACAAGTGCTACATGCACTCCACAAGCACTACACGTGTTCCACAAGTACTCAAGGTACTTCAAGTAGATCTCCCATGAACCTGCAATAACCTACACTTCAACAGACCATACTTATGGAAGGAACTCCCTTGCCTTCCTCTCTGCTCTATCCGAGTACACACTTGTACTCCAAGTAGATCTTGCCTGATACTGCTCCCTGTTGTGTTGCTGTCTATATGATCCTGCACACCTACAAATCAAACACGGTTCTGCTCACCTGTGAACCTTGACCTTACACACACATACACCTGCAGATCAATGATCTTACTTACCATGTAGATCTCCTATATAGGCCATGCAACTATGACCAAGATCCTACACACCTGAAGAATCCTACTAACTCTCCAAAACTAGCACCTACACCTGGTACTATGGAACTAGGAGGAACACCCTTGCTCACCTCACACACAGAAGGAGCAAACTTTTCTCAACTCAAACTAGAACACTTTTCCAATACAACCATGAGTCTATTATATAGATCTCATCCAAACAATGATTAGACATCTAATTACAATAATTAGATCCACAGCTCTCAGTCTAAAAATAGATCTCTTCATGCAAACACTTGGTTCGTTAGCTAACTACCCATAATAAGCGCAGTCCGAACCACACAGGCGACCGACGTCGGTCCCTGTCCACCTGGGGGTCGCCGACGCTGGCCGATCCATGACCGACGTCAGTTGCCTTCTTGTCCAATACTGCCAATGTCGGTTGGCTAGACCAAATGCCAGTCTCCGTGACACTTCTGCAACTCTCCTGCAACCTCCTCCATGTCTACATCAGTGAAGCTTTTAGCTCCACAACCTAACAATCTCCCACTTGGAGATAAACAGCTGCACTGTACCTGTACCTATACTTCGTCTAATCTGTTACCTGGTTTGTATCCCTCTTCAAGATCAATCCTGAAGACAACCCACCACACAACCTGTGATGTACCTCCTGTCATCCGAGTACCTACCACATCCAAACCTACAAATCCATGTAGTGAAGTCCTAACCCTGCATGTATACCTGCTGCTGGTCCCTCTCAAATACTTGAGAACCCACTTCCCCGAATTGGCTCCTAACTCCCTGACAGCTCCCACTGCATGGGAATACTCGGGTCTATACCAGACCTCATGTGGTTTCGGACACTATACCTGTCCAGCCCTTAGTGTGCTCCGGTTCTGCATCCTGAACCTCGCCAACATCTAATTCACATCAGCTCCCACTCGAGACAAAATCAACCTGTGATCTCCATGTCTCCCATGTCAAAGAATTTTGCTGCTCCAAGCTCCTCATGACATGCCACTGAACTAATCTTACCCTTAGCTTAGCAAAACCCTATATGTACAAAACCAGCTAGCTAGCGTACCATCCACATATAGCAACAGAATGATGTTGCAATCACCATCCCCCTGGTAAGTCAAATCACAGTAGTTACCCTGACATTGATTGAAGCCATGCTCCGTCCTCCACCTGTCAAAACTTGTACCACTGTCCTGCAGCTCCACAAGACCATATAACCTGGTCTTTCGTCTCACGTATCTGTTCTCTCTATTCTTCAACTAAGGTATCCGTTCGTCTCTGTGTTTTCATACCAGCTGGCAACCTTACCAAAAACACAACTGTTTGGTTCTCCTCCAAGGAATCACATCCTCATCCATGCCGAGCTCACACCTGTTTCCTGGATCCTTCATGCTCTGCAATCAGCAATGAGTATAAAGAAGAGGAACAACTAATTTGAGGGCCTACTTACGTCTTCAGTCCTCTGTATGGGTGTTTGAGACTCCTTAACAGCGTGCTGTCCACCCAAAATTTGTTACAGTGACCGACCTCGGTCACCCCACAGTCTGCATCTGACTGACGTCGGTTCCCATGCGTCTGTCCCTGATTACCGACCCTGCGGTGTCCCTAATGCCGACATCGGTCCTATGACCGACATCGGTCTTACATACTGCCGACGTTGGTCCCATGACCGACGTCGGTCTTACCCTACCCGACATCGCCAGCTTCGGTCTGCACATGACCGACATCGGCACCTGTATGTTTGACGTCGATTCCTCCTGACTGACATCGGTATCTGTGTTCACCTGTAAGTGATGACTTTTTACCCGCGAGCTTCTTTGAATCAAAACCCATGTCCAAACTGCCCTGCTCAGAAGTATCCAGCACCATCCACTGGGTTCTGTCCGCCATCTCCTCCATAAACACTAAGGCTTTCCAGTTCTTAAGCCTATCAAATATATCTATCTTCCGCTTAAGAACATGCATCTCCTCCCTGCTCATGTGACCAAGCCTACGAAGCCACGTCTCCGCAACAAAAGAAGAATCAGTAATATAAACAAGTAGATAAAGGGTACCTATTTTTTTACCACCAGCTAATTCAAGTGCATCCGCTGTGAGAGTTCTTGTGCATCTCTCATCACCCAATCTTTCTAAAGAAATTAGCCATATCTCCAAACCTGGGAGCTGCATGACCTTCATCAACACCTGTGTGTTGGCCGCCTGCAATTTCAGCTTCACTTCCCCTTTGCCAATTCTTTGGCAAGGCTCACCAGCTCCTCTACCTGGAACTGCATGGAAAGAGGCAACCGAATCTTTTATCCAAGATCTAACTTTATCCAAGAAACCTCCTAGAGCATCCTGTGCAACAACACCTGCTACATCTGCTTCTTCAGTTCCTTCATGCTGATCTGCTACCAACCAACAATAATCTTTTACCTGCTCTTTCTTTCCATAGGACCGTGAGTGACCATCTGTGCTTTTCAACTCTTCCATTCTTAGCTTACTTTGATCTGCTGTTGCTCTACTCGCACTCGATCAGAAACACCTGAGAGTGCCCTGTAACCAAACACAAAACCTGCTTCCTACAACCTTAGCTCTGATACCACTTGTTGGTGGTATCAAGCTATGAGCCAACAACCTTGCTCTGATACCACTTGTTGGGAGATATAAACCGGAAGCACACAATTTTATTACCAAACCAAGCAACTTAATATGCAGAAATTAACCAGATTCACCAAGTAACTAGAATTCAGAATAACACATGATATGAGAGACAATACACAACTTGTATTAACACTTTATATAGAAAAGAATACAATAAAGAAGATGCCACTTCTTTTCCACCACCTTACAAAGGTTTCCCACACCTCAAGTGAACAGTAATTCTCCTCCCCAAAGCTCTCCCTCTCAGGTCCCAACACCCAACTCAAAATACAGAGTTGGTGTTCACCTCCTGTGCTCCACGCACACCACAAGTGCTACACGCACTCCACAAGCACTACACGTGCTCCACAAGTACTCAAGGTACTTCAAGTAGATCTCCCATGAACCTGTACTAACCTGCACTTCAATAGACCATACTTATGGAAGGAACTCCCTTGCCTTCCTCTCTGCTCTATCCGAGTACACACCTGTACTCCAAGTAGATCCTGCCTGATACTGCTCCCTATTGTGTTACTGTCTATATGATCCTGCACACTTGCAAATCAAACACGGTTCTGCTCACCTGTGAACCTTGACCTTGCACACACATACACCTGCAGATCAACGATCTTACTTACCATGTAGATCTCCTATATAGGCCATGCAACTGTGACCAAGATCCTACACACCTGAAGAATCCTACTGACTCTCCAAAACCAGCACCTACACCTGGTACTGTGGAACTAGGAGGAACACCCTTACTCACCTCACACACAGAAGGAGAAAACTTTGCTCAACTCAAACTAGAACACTTTTCCAATACAACCATGAGTCTATTATATAGATCTCATCCAAACAATGATTAGACATCTAATTACAATAATTAGATCCGCAGCTCTCAGTCTAAAAATAGATCTCTTCATGCAAACACTTGGTTTGTTAGCTAACTGCCCGTAATAAGCGCAGTCTGAACCACACAGGCGACCGACGTCGGTCCCTGTCCACCTGGGGGTCGCCGACGCTGGTCGATCCATGACCGACGTCAGTTGCCTTCTTGTCCAATACTGTCGACGTCAGTTGGCCAGACCAAACACCAGTCTTCGTGACACTTCTGCAACTCTCCTGCAACCTCCTCCATGTCTGCATCAGTGAAGCTTTTAACTCCACAACCTAACAATCTCCCACTTGGAGATAAACAGCTGCACTGTACCTGTACCTGTACTTCATCTAATCTGTTACCTGGTTTGTATCCCTCTTCAAGATCAATCCTAAAGACAACCCACCACATAACCTGTGATGTACCTCCTGTTATCCGAGTACCTGCCACATCCAAACCTACAAATCCATGTAGTGAAGTCCTGACCCTACATGTATACCTACTGCTGGTCCCTCTCAAATACCTGAGAACCCACTTCCCTGAATTGGCTCCTAACTCTCTGACAGCTCCCACTGCATGGGAATACTCAGGTCTATACCAGACCTCATGTGATTTCGGACACTGTACCTATCCAGCCCTTAGTGTGCTCTGGTTCTGCATCCTGAACCTCGCCAACACCTGATTCACATCAGCTCCCACTCGAGACAAAATCAACCTATGATCTCCATGTCTCCCATGTCAAAGAATTTCGCTGCTCCAAGCTCCTCATGACATGCCACTGAACTAATCTTACCCTTAGCTCAGTAAAACCCTGTATGTACAAAACCAGCTAGCTAGCGTACCATCCACATACAGCAACAGAATGATGTTGCAATCACCATCCCCCTGGTAAGTCAAATCACAGTAGTTACCCTGACATTGATTGAAGCCATGCTCCATCCTCCACCTGTCAAAACCTGTACCACTGTCTTGCAGCTCCACAAGACCATATAACCTGGTCTTCCGTCTCACGTATCCGTTCTCTCTATTCTTCAACTAAGGTATCCGTTCGTCTCTGTGTTTTCATACGAGCTGGTAACACTACCAAAAACACAACTGTTTGGTTCTCCTCCAAAGAATCACATCCTCATCCATGCCGAGCTCACACCTGTTTCCTGGATCCTTCCTGCTCTGCAATCAGCAACGAGTATAAAGAAGAGGAACAACAAATTTGAGGGCCTACTTACGTCTTCAGTCCTTTGTATGGGTGTTTGAGACTCCTTGACAGCGTGCTATCCACCCAAAATCCGTTACATTGACCGACCTCGGTCACCCCATAGTCTGCATCTGACCGACGTCAGTTCCCATGCGTCTGTCCCTGACTACCGACCATGCGGTGTCCCTGATGCTGATGTCGGTCCTATGACTGACATCGGTCTTACATACTGCCGACATCGGTCTCATGACCGACGTCGGTCTTACCCTGCCCGACATCACCAGCTTCGGTCTGCACATGACCGACATCGGCACCTGTCTGTTCGACGCCGGTTCCTCCTGACCGACATCGGTATCTGTGTTCACCTGTGAGTGATGACTTTTTACCTGCGAGCTTCTTTGAATCAAAACCCATGTCCAAACTGCCCTGCTCAGAAGTATCCAGCACCATCCACTGGGTTCTATCCGCCATCTCCTCCATAAACACCAAGGCTTTCCAGTTTTTAAGCCTATCAAATATATCTGTCTTTCGCTTAAGAACATGCATCTCCTCTCTTCTCATGGACCAAGCCTACGAAGCCACGTCTCCGTAACAAAAGAAGAATTAGTAATATAAACAAGTAGATAAAGGGTACCTATTTTCTTACCACCAGTTAATTCAAGTGCATCCGTTGTGAGAGTTCTTTTGCATCTCTCATCACCCAATCTTTCGGAAGAAATTAGCCATATCTCCAAACCTGGGACTTGCATGACCTTCATCAACACCTGTGTGTTGGCCGCCTGCAATTTCAGCTTCACTTCCCCTTTGCCAATTCTTTGGCAAGGCTCACCAGCTCCTCTACCTGGAACTGCATGGAAAGAGGCAACCGAATCTTTTATCCAAGATTCAACTTTATCCAAGAAACCTCCTAGAGCATCCTGTGCAACAACACCTGCTACATCTGCTTCTTTAGTTCCTTCATGCTGATCTGCTACCAACCAACAATAATCTTTTACCTGATCTTTCTTTCCATAGGACCGTGAGTGACCATCTATGCTTTTCAACTCTTCCATTCTTAGCTTACTTTGATCTGCTGTTGCTCTACTCCCACTCGATCACAAACCCCTGAGAGTGCCCTGTAACCAAACACAAAACCTGCTTCCTACAACCTTAGCTCTGATACCACTTGTTGGTGGTATCAAGCTATGAGCCAACAACCTTGATCTGATACCACTTGTTGGGAGATATAAACCGGAAGCACACAATTTGATTACCAAACCAAGCAACTTAATATGCGGAAATTAACCAGATTCACCAAGTAACTAGAATTCAGAATAACACATGATATGAGAGACAATACACAACTTATATTAACACTTTATACAGAAAAGAATACAATAAAGAAGATGCCACTTCTTCTCCACCACCTTACAAAGGTTTCCCACACCTCAAGTGAACAGTAATTCTCCTCCCCAAAGCTCTCCCTCTCAGGTCCCAACACCCAAATCAAAATACAGAGTTGGTGTTCACCTCCTGTGCTCCACGCACACCACAAGTGCTACACACACTCCACAAGCACTACACGTGCTCCACAAGTACTCAAGGTACTTCAAGTAGATCTCCCATGAACCTGCAATAACCTGCAATTCAACAGACCATACTTATGGAAGGAACTCCCTTGCCTTCCTCTCTGCTCTATCCGAGTACACACCTGTACTCCAAGTAGATCCTGCCTGATACTGCTCCCTGTTGTGTTGCTGTCTATATGATCCTGCACACTTGCAAATCAAACACGGTTCTGCTCACCTGTGAACCTTGACCTTGCACACACATACACCTACAGATCAACGATCTTACTTACCATGTAGATCTCCTATATAGGCCATGCAACTGTGACCAAGATCCTACACACCTGAAGAATCCTACTGACTCTCCAAAACCAGCACCTACACCTGGTACTGTGGAACTAGGAGGAACACCCTTACTCACCTCACACACAGAAGGAGAAAACTTTGCTCAACTCAAACTAGAACACTTTTCCAATACAACCATGAGTCTATTATATAGATCTCATCCAAACAATGATTAGACATCTAATTACAATAATTAGATCTGCAGCTCTCAGTCTAAAAATAGATCTCTTCATGCAAACACTTGGTTCGTTAGCTAACTGCCCGTAATAAGCGTAGTCTGAACCACACAGGCAACCGACGTCGGTCCCTGTCCACCTGGGGGTCGCCGACGCCGGCCGATCCATGACCGACGTCGGTTTCCTTCTTGTCTAATACTGCCGACGTCGGTTGGCTAGACCAAACGCCAGTCTCCGTGACACTTCTGCAACTCTCCTGCAACCTCCTCCATGTCTGCATCAGTGAAGCTTTTAGCTCCACAACCTAACAGTGTATGATATTATTATGGATATATGATTGATTATGGCATGGATGATGTATATATGATCATGGTAAATAAAATTATGGCATAGATTATATATGTGACATGGTTTTTATTTGGTAGATATAATGTGACTCATGGATAATGTTTATGGTAAATGGTAGATGTCATGGTTTATGTTATTTATGGTTCATTAGTTTTATTGTTTAGGAATGTGCATGGTGTATGTTTTGATATGAGGAAATGGTAGGATGTTCATGCCCCATTCTCTATAAGGTTATATGTGGATGTGTATTTCAGGCATATGATGACATTTTAAAGGATAGTATGGCTTATTTTATGTTTTGATAGATATGATGCTAAAGATTAAGGAGGATCTATGTGATGATAAGATGAGGGAGTGACAGTGTACTTGTGATTTTGAATTCAATATATTAATAGTGTTTGGTGACTATATTATGGATGGTGTGTGTGTTCATGGTCATGATCATGGATAGGATGGTTTGGATTGTGGTTTTGGATGATGTGGTTTAAGATATGAGTGATGATGTGATTGATGTTTGGGTGCATAGATAGGAGATATATGGATTACCATTGTAGATCAATGGTTTGATTGTTTGGATATGATATGATTAATGGAGATATAATGAAGACACCTAAAGTAAGTGTAGATAGCAAGCTAAATGTAGGAAATGGATAAGAATTATGAGACACATGTCTACATGAACTAATAATGATAGGGTAAGAAAAATGCATGAAGTGTTCATTGACAAAGGCCTAAAAAAACCAAAGGTGGATGCGAGTTAATGAAAATAATCCTTTAAAATACTTTGCATGAGTATGATTTGATCAAAAAAGAGAGTATCATGATCACTTTGTGTCAAGTAAGCTCATAGTCCCTTTATTTTAGAGAGTTTAAGAAGGTAAAGTAGGTGATAGGTAGATGGTTGAATGGGAAATGGGTAATATGATAACTTGATGTGGGTTAGCTTACCACTTCTATAGGTGACCAAATTGTGGCTTATTTTCTTTGATTTTGACATAGGGTTATTTGTTTCTTTTATTGGTTAGATAGGTTAGTGAAGCTGATCAATGCAAGAAACTTAAAATGTTTGTGTTTGACAAACATAACATATCCATCCTTATAAAGAGTGGTCTAAAGTTAGATTTTTATAGTTTTCCTTTAAGGGATGAGTCTATATTTAAGTAATTTTTTTATTGAGTAGTTGTCCTTTAAGGGATCAGTCTCCAATTCTAGAGATATGGACCTAAGTGATATTTTGGTATCCTATTTTTATGTGGATTACTAGTTTTAGACATGGACAAGTCTATATAAGATTAAATATCTACTTTTATTGGGGCAAGACTTTTAGCATAAAAGGATAAATATGGATGAGGAAAAGTGGTTTGAAGGACAACTGATCATGAGATTCCATCTAATTAGAGATGAAAAGTATCCACGAGAACCGTGTCATAAATAGAGTCATGGTATCCATGTTTTAGATGATATTATAACTATGATGAATAATCACATTGTTATATACCTAGGGATATGATATATTGGTGTATATGGGTTGATGGAGATGCCGACATGTGGCACACATCCCCTTTGTTATATGGGTACACTATATTAGGATAATAGAGTAACTTATGGAAGTAGTACATTGGGTAATGGTCAGCCTACATAGGATTAGGAGGTTACCCATCCATGGGTTAGATAGATGTATATATATAGGATATGATTATCATGGGAAAGATATCAAGTAAGCATTGAGTCTTCTATTGTAACAGGATATTGGAGGTTGTCCCCTCGAAGAGACATTGTGGAGTTATTCCTTCCTAAAGGAGTATTATATGGTGTTTCCCTACCTTAAGGGTATTTATACATATATTGAATATCAAGATCATTATAAGTGATATCTTCTCTTAAATCTACTTACATCTCCAATAAAAATTTCAAATAAAAATTCTCTATATTTCGGAAGATATAGCGAAATTATTAAAAACACTAAAACAGAAATAACTCCCTCAAAAAAATCAAAAAATTCTAAAATTTTTACTATGCTTCACTTATATTTTCTTACATCTTCAGTAAAAATTTCGAGTAAAAATTTCCTATATTTCATAATATATAGTGAAATTAGGGTTTCACACCACACAAATTGCCCAAATCAAAGCTCTAATACCACATGTAACAAACCACTACACCAAAACCTCAAGGCGTTAGTGAAATTCACCCATCATGATCATAACATACCACCATGCTTCCAAATCCTAGACTCTGGGCTGGATTTGCACCTGTACCACCAAGATTCCCTACAGGTATGAGCCCCGAACGAACACTGTGATGCCGGCGTAGCCCCCCGCTTTGTGACTTGAACCCGAGTGGAGGCTCTGATACCACTTGTAATGATCTTGATATTCAATATATGTATAAATACCCTTAAGGTATGGAAACACCATATAATACTCCTTTAGGAAGGAATAACTCCACACTGTCTCTTCGAGGGGACAACCTCCAATATCCTCTTACAATAGAAGACTCAATGCTTACTTGATATCTTTCCCATGATAGTCATCTCCTATATATATACATCTATCTAACCCATGGATGGGTAACCTCCTAATCCAATGTAGGTTGAATATTACCCAATGTACTACTTCCATAAGTTACTCTATTATCCTAATATAGCATACCCATATATCAAAGGGGATGTGTGCCACATGTCAGCATCTCCATAAACCCATATACATCAATATATCATATCCCTAGGTACATAGCACACATGGTTATATTTTGTAATTAATTGACCCTAAGAGGAATAGAGATAGGTAGGTGAAGGGAAGTGAAAATATCATGAACTAAGGGATGAGCTTAAGTTAGACACAAAGGTGAGTTTGATCCTTATTTTAATAATAGAAAGGACATAGATATGAAACATTGATAGGATCATGTTTTGGTTTGCCTTCAAGAGAATAAAAATGATAAGCTCTTGATCCATACTTATGGGTTATGATGTAGGATCCAAGCTAATTGAAAGTAAACCTACCTTTTTTCCTTTTTTCCATATTAGTTACGTGTTAGTTTTTCTTAAGGATGAGGTCTCTAATATTGAATTCTCATTCTTTCAGGGGTTTTTTATAAGCACGCTTGATTTTTTCTTGATAGACATGAAGATGATTAAGTGTTATGAGGTGATGTTCATCAAGGACTTCAAGATGTGTGAGACATTCCTGACAATAATCATTTTTAGAAAGGATCTCATGCAAATATATTTAAAGATAAGGAATCTAGACTTTAAGAGAAAAGACTACATATGCTCCAAAGACAAGTGTGAAAGGGGTAGCACCCATAGAGGTGTAAATGCTAGTGTGATAGGCCCATAAAGTGAAGGGAGTGTGAAAATGCCAATCTTGACCTGAATCATTGATGACTTTGGTTAGAATTTTATTGAATATTTTGTTAGAGGATTTTGCTTATCTATTAACCTATGGATAATAGGGTGAGGAAAAGCTTAACATGATACCAAAAGCATCACAAAGAGCTTCAAATTTCTTATTTTTAAAATATTTACCATTGTCAATGACGATATTATGGGGAATATCAAAGTGCTAGATGATATGGTGATTGATGAAATAGATAATCTTCTTAGCTTTAGTGGAGATAAGAGTGATGGCTTCCACCCACTTGGTGAAATATTTAGTAGCGATAATGATGGATTGATGTTTTTATGAAGAATGAGGATTTATTTCCCTAATAAGATTGAGACCCCATTGTGAGAAGGGCCAATAGTATTTGGATACTCAAAGGATATGGGCTGGTGCATGATGTAAATTAACATGTTATTAACATTTAATACACTTCTTTACATAATTAGAACAATCTTGATTGATGGTGGGATAATAATATCTAAGGTAAAGGATACATTTAGTGATAGCTAGGCCACTAGAGTGTCCCCCATAGATTCTATCATGTGTTTCCTTGATAACATGGGAAGCTTCATGACTAAGTAGACAATAGAGAAGGAGGATGTCAAAGCCATGTTTATAAATGATTACCCCTAGTATGTTGTAACAAGAGGTACTATGAACAAAATCTCTTTGAGCATTTCTTGAAAGGTTGGTAGGAACAACATTGAGGTTAAGGTAGTTAAAAGTTTAGTTATACCAAATGTCAGAAGGAAATGATTATACACTAAAAATGGTGGGAAGGTTAGAACTAATACAAAAGGGTGTGATAAAATGATTGATGGTGACAAATAGTTTAGATTATATAGGTTGAGATGGGATTTGGGAAGTAAAGTAAGCCATCATGTCCATGAACTTGTTAGTAGATCAAGGATTTGACTAGATAAAGTAATTCTTAAATCATGATAAGATTATGTCGATGAGTTACTTGTACTTAAATAGGACATCATTTTTACATTGATAAGATCCATTGACCTAGTTGATCACAAGTTATAAATCACCAAAGATACTGATTATTTTAACTCCTAAAGTAAGGGTGGTTTGGAGACCTATGACAAAGGCTTTGTACTCAGCCACATTGTTGGTGCATTTGAATTCAAGTTTAAATGAAAGGGGAAGAGGTTCACCATCAAGGGGAATGAGAATAACTCTAGCACCCCCACCATATTGGTATTTGGATCCATCAAAAAACATGGTCATTTGGTAGGTGGGTTCTTCTTGGGAAAGAGTTATGATGGACTCATTTGAAAATGCCAATAGAAGTGGTTGATTATCTGGTAAAGGAGCTTCAACCAATTGATCAATGATGACTTACCCTTTAATAGACTTTTACAAGAGGAACAAATGATCAAACTTAGCTAATATCATGAGCCACTTATCCATACACTAGTTTTGGTATGGTTTAGAGTGCATATACTTGAGTGGGTTAGTGTTAGTGATGACATAGGTTTTATGATTAAGAAGGTAATGATGGAGTTTGGAGGCCACAAAGACTAAGGCTAGGCAAATTTTCTTAGGATGAGTATATCGAGTCTCATATTTTATATATGTGGCTAATGTAGTAGATGGCTTGATCTTTGTTCTGTTCATCATGATGAATGAGTATTTCCCCTAGGGAATGGTCTGTGGTGAATATATCAAGGTATAAGGGTTGGTCTTACCTAGTAGAGATGAGGATAAGTGGAGAGAGATGGTACTTCTTGTTTGAATCAAAGGCTTTTTGACAATCCTTGGTCCACTTAAAAGAGGTGTCTTTCTTGAGGAGATGGTGAAAGGGTTGACATCTATCTGATAACTAGAAAATGAAGTGATGAATGGATTTGAGCTTCCCTTATAGGCTGTAGAGTTGCTTAAAGTTAGTAGGAGGAGGCATCTCAAAGATTTCTCTAACCTTGGTAGGGTCTATTTTTATACCTCAAAGAGAGATGATAAAACCTAGAATTTTTTTAGATAAAACCCCAAAAATGTATTTCCTAGGGTTAATCCTAACATGATAATGGATTAGTTAGTTGAAGATGTTTCTAAGAATTTATGATGTTTATATTTCCCAAGGAGGTCATCCACATATTGCTCTAAAATTTTATGGATGAGATCATGAAAGATGTAGGTCATGACACACTAATAGGTTTCTCTAGCATTTTTCAGACCAAATGGCATGGCCTTATAGCATAAGGTCCCCCATAGGGTGATAAAGGAGGTTTTATGTTTATCTTTGGTGGAAATCAAGATTTGATTATATCCTGAGACACCATCCATGAGGGATAACATCTCATGGTCAGTTGTAAGATCAATAAGTTGGTCGATGTTTGACAAAGGAAAGTCATCCTTTGGGAAAGTGAGGTTGAGGTCATGAAATTCGATGCAGAGGTGAAGTGCCCCTATGGTCTTGGTGATGGTAATGATGTTATAAACCCATTATATATAGTCAATAGGTTGAATGAAGTCAACAAATAAGAGACACTGAAGTTCTTCTTTGACAAGAAGGGCTATGTAAAGATGCATCCTAAAAAGATTTTATCACACTAACTTAACCTCAAGATGGGTGATAATGTTGTAGAGGGAAATACAAGGATAAATTTTGGGCATATCTTGATAAGACCAAACAAATGCTATGTTAAGGTCATAAAGGAAAGAATAATAATCTTGTTGCTTTATGGAATTTAATGATTGGCCAATTTTGATGATATAGGTGTTATCCTAAGTACCTAAGTTGACATCGATAGTAGATTCATTCAGCATGGTTTGGTTCTTAGGAGGAAGGGATTTATGATTAGAAAAAATTACCCACACCAAGGTAGGTGAGAATGGAATCATCATATTGATATTGGATGGTTTTGATGGTAGGATAATCTTGCGCTATCATTTTAGGATGGATGAGAGGAAGGGTTTTGGTTTGGCTACACTTTTGATGGGTCAGGGGGCCCAAACTAATGGTATTGATCAAAAAAAAAATTAGATGGAATGATATCAAAGTCTTTAGTCTTTGAGGGAGATGGGGTTGGTGAAGATAGGAGATCCTCGTCAATGGTGGTGATGGGTTTTGGTGAGGTGTGTTCTTCTGGTGGTATAAACCCAAGGCCAAATAACTCATGAGGTTTTTGAGTTTTGATTATGGGTAACTTGTGAGGTCCCTATTAATAAACACCAAGACCAAACCCCTTCCAAGCACACCTATAAAGGTAAGATTTGGCAAAGGGTGGTGTGTTGAGATAAGAGAATTTGCAAGTGAATGGTTAGATAAATGAGGTAGTTGTAGGAGAAGTGGTTGATCAAGTCCCCCATAGATTAAAAAAAATTGATTATTGGGGAGACCAAAAGGGATGATGGCTCTAATGTTAGGATCATAAGAAGGGTCATGTTTGAGGTTCCCATACTCTTACAGAGTAGGGAAAGCATCCAAGGCTAAAAGATGATACTCATCAAGCAAGAGATGTTAGAATATGGATTCCAAGGGGTTCTCTATGAGAATTTGGGAAGAAGGGATAAATGAGCTAATTGAAGCTTCATCATTATTATGGGTGGGAGTGTTGCTAATTTTGGTTGGCAGTGAGGTAGTGTTGTTAGTAGTTGATTATGTGGTAGATGAGGGAGGAATAAGAACATCATTAGGTTGATATGTCATATTGTAAGAGACAAAAGGACTAGGGTCATATTTGATGGTAACAACTTAACCTTTGTGTTCAAATTTGAAACATCAATGTAAGGTAGAAGGGATATAACTCATGGTATAGATCCAAGGACATCTAAGTAACACATTATAGTGTAACTCACCCTCTATAATGAAAAATAGTTCAGGAATGGTAAGAGGTCCCAAATGGATATTAAGAACAATTTTCCCCAAGGTAGAGGCCATGGTATCATTGAAGGAATGATGGACCTCTATACTTTCTAACATAATGTTCTTAGGCAGTTGGAGTTGGTCATAAGCATGGGAAGAGATAATGTTGATTATATCTCCTCCATCAAACATCACCCTTTTGACATGGGCTTAATTAATGTACATAATGATGAAGAGGGTATGATTGAGATCATCAAAATGAATAGGAAGTATTTCAGGATCCTAGAAGGTGACAAAGGTAGAATTTTGGAGGGCTCTAATAAAGGGTGTAAGAGGTTATGGGTCATCTGGTTGAACCTCTATAGATTGTAGAGCCTCTATTAGTCCATGATGATGGTGGGTTGAGGTGTTGATTAGTTTATAAAGGCTCATTTTAACTGGTGGTTGGTGAAGTTATTTCAACATGATATATTGGATAGATTTAGAAAGGTTAGAGAGAGAGGGTAATAAGATGGACACTTTCAATTTTTTTAGTGGTACAAGTGAAGGTGAGGGTAAATATGTTTGGTACTGGTTGGTGGGTTGATTGGTTGAAGGGTATGTCCATGCAATATACACCTTGTATTTTCCCTTATCCTTCTATTTGGCCCAAGATTTAGTAACCATATGAATAGTGTGGATGGGGGGATTTTCTAGGTTTGATGGTTGTTTTAGTTTTTCCTCCTCACTCTTGGGTGAGAGCAGGGGAGTAGGTAAATATTGGATAGGTTAAGTTTTTGGTTGGATTGGTAATGGAGGTAAAATAGTTTCATCTAATAATAGATCATCCTCATCATATAGGCTATAAAAAAGTTCTTGGAGAGCTTTGCAGTTCTTTATATCATGTCTTGATGCCCTATGGCATACACAGATCAAGTTATGATTAAATCAATAGGGTTTGGTATTAGAGGGTAGAATGATTTGATAAGTGGTAAAATAATATAATAAGTTTGAAACAACATTTTTAGGATGGTTGAATAAGATTCATTTAAAGGTGTTGGAGGTGATGATTCTATAGCTTTAGGGATGGGAGCCTTCTTATAAATAGTTTTCACCTTAGAAGTTGTAGGTGGTGGAATGGTTTTAATTGGTGGTTGGGATTGATTAATTATGGTTGATTTTGGGGTAAATGATTTGAAATTAGAAGATGTATGTGATGAAGGGTTGGATATAGGTGGGAAATTAGAGGTGGATAGGTTAGTTAAGAATGAAGGAGAGCTAGATGATTTCGTAGGGGTAGGTGTAGATAGAAAAAAGGGGGATTGTTTACTAGAGGAAGAATAGGTAATTGGGATGGTAGAAGGGTGGGGTCCTAAAATAGAAGGTAAATGGGAAGGGGGTGTTATGGGTCTAGTTCAAGGTTGATATTTGGGAAACTTTACCATCTTAACTAGTTTGGTTGGGAGTTTCTTTGGTGGACTAGATGGAGTTAAGTGTAACTTCAAAGAGGGGTTAGTTCGACTAGGTGTGGGAAGAATTCCTAGATTCTTGATAGGTTTGGTAAGAGAGGAATAACGTGATTTTTAAATTTTATATGGAGGTGGTTGGGATGGTTCACATACAGTTTTAGAAGAAGAGGTATTTTATGGAGTGGTAATAATGGGTTTAAAGGTGGATTCAAGTGAGGTAGAGGATTCATATTTGCTTTGGTAAGGAAGCTCTAGATGATGCCAAAAGGTGGCTCTATAAATTTTGGGTTGAGAAGTGAACTGTAGACTTTAGATTAGTCTAATAAATGTCTTGTATATGGGTTTGGTTCCTTAGTCATTGGTTTCAAAAAGTAAGCCCCTGGGTGGAACAGAGGGAATGGTTCCTCTATCCTTGTTCTTGATGGGAGGTTCCAAAATTGGTGGTTGGGTGGATGAGGTAACCTTCTCTTTATGGATGGTTTCCAAAGAGGGAATTGATGGTTCTTTGATGGGGGAGGTAGGTATAATATCCTCAAGTGAAGGAATGGGCATGGTTTCTTCATTTTTTTAGGTGTCCAAAATAATGGAGAGAGATTCTACCACTTTAATGGGTGGACTAGATGAAATGGTTAAAGCAAAGGTAGTCTCATTTGGTGTTTCCATCAAAGGAGAGGTATATAAAGCTAAGGTTTTATTAAGTAAAGAGAGAGGGGTAGTTGATTCCTTCATTTTAGTATCCAAAGGAATGGAAGGTGAGTCTACTACTTTCATGAGTGAAATGAAGGAAAAAGTAGTTTTGGTAGTGGTCTCCTCAACAATGGGATCTCTAATAATAATGTTTATTATGTGTCCCTCATGAAAATAAGATGATTCTATTTTGTTGTCATGGTGATAGGTATAAGGAGCATGATTGGGAAAAGGTTTATGAAAGATGTCAAGGGATTGATTATGAGGTTCATTGGGATTATCAAATGCAAGTTCTCCACTATTAATTAAGATTTGGACCAAACTTTTAAAGGTATTACATCTATTGATGTCATGTCTAATAACTCAGTGAAAGGCACAATGGTCATTCTCATTGTACTAACCAGGTATGGGGTAAGAAGCATAAAATTGTTGGGGTGGTTTGATAGGTGGAAGTTAGATGAGGTTAGATTTAACTAGTTTATTCAAAATTGAAGCATAAAACTCCCCTATAAGAGTGTATTGTTTCGAAGGAGCTTGATTTTGGTTTCAATTTTGTTGGTAAGCAGGGTTGGAAGAAATGGATTGATGCGGCTAGTTATTAATTAGTGGTGGGATAGTCTTTAGGACAACTAAGTTTATAGATGTTTTTTCTTTGGTATTGGGATGGTTGGATTGATTATTGGTTTTGGTGAAGGTAGGATTATTATATTTAAATATAGAATTTTTTTTCACAATTTCAATTTCTCTTCGTCAATGGCTCAATTTTCAAGTTTGTGTGCCATGATGAATGCCTCATGAAAAGTTATAAAAGTTTGAACTTAAAGAGTGGGTGAAATATGTTTGGCACAACATTGAGAGAAGAGATCAATCAAATTATGTTGGGGTAAGGAGAAATAAAGTTGGTTGATGAGACCTCACCATCTAGCTATAAAATTGGCAATTAATTCATCATCAAATTGCCTAATAGAATAGAGGTCGGTAATAGAAACCTTTTTAGATATATTTATTGAGAAATGATCTAAAAATATTTGGGCAAGTTTTGAGAAGGAAAAGGTGGAGTACTTGGTGAGAACACTATACCAATCGAGGGCTGGTCATGATAAATATATTGAGAAGGTACGAAGGAGGAGAGCATCATCATACGTAATTAAATAACAAGAATGGCATAATGCTCTTAAATGCTGTTAGAGGTCCTCCTTGCCTCAAAAATTATAAAAATTGGGTAGTTCCCATTGAGGAGGATAAGAATGGATAAGAATGAATGGATGGAAGGGTTCATTTTAGATTTGATCATAGGATAAAAGGTTATGAGACCCAAAGATAGATGATTTTAGGTTAGTTATTTTGTCCATTAACATTTGGACCAAATCCGTTTGAGGTTTGGAAGCTACATAATAAGGTGATAAGATTTGTTGAGGTTGGGTGGTAACAATGTATGGATAAGTGATAGATAGTGTTGAAGAAGACACATATTGGTAAGTGGTTAAAGGAGGTTGGGATGGTTCCACAGAAGGGTTGGTCGGCACAAGCGATTGGGTGGTAGGTGCTATGTATCCTTGTGGGTTAGAAACATATGGGTAAGATGCCATGGGTACTTTGGGTGGCTGATATGGGTTATGTTAGAGGTATGTTTGGATTGGTGGATGTTAGAATATACATAGATTGGGTTGGGTGTATGAAAGTGCTAGTTGGGTATTGGTGGGTGGTAACTCTAGTGCTAATAAGTGGGAGGGTTTGAGGTATATAAAGTACAAAAATTTGATGTGGGGTAGAAGTTGGTGGGTTTGTCAAACTAAGGGGAATGGTATAATTAGGGGTAGAAGATACCCCCATGATAGAAGAAGTATAGGTGACAAGAGGTAAATTTGATCCAATTTTAAATGTATTAGTTGGGGTAGTAGGTGTTTGGTTACTATTTGAGATGTTGGATGGAGTTTAGGGAGTGGTGTAGGTGGGATATTGGAAGAATAAGAGTCTTGAGTGAGCATAGGTTGGGTTGAGGTGGTACCCACTAGAAGATGGTAAGGCATACTATAGGGAAGATCTATAGGAGGAACCAAAGTAAAAGGGGTATAGTTAGATAAGGTGTTCAGGTAATGCTGAAGAGCCATGGGACTATTATTGAGGATGGTAGTGAAATATGGATCACTCTTAGCAACAATCAAAGGCCTAGTAGGAGGGGAGAAAAATGAGGGGAACCAATAACATTAGAGGTATACCCCATGGAAAAAGAAGAAAAAGGTGGTTTTTGGTTGGCTTGGTTCCTCAACTGTTGTCTAGTAAAGACCATGAGAGGAAATAGGAGATAAAATGATGAAACTCACACCTCAAACAAATAGCAAGAAAAAAAAAGAACTCAAGGAAATCAAACATACACTAAAGTGTATTTAACAACCTAGGGATATTTTTAAATTATTTTTGGATTATGCCTTAGAGAGTGTGAAGAGGAAATTTGGTTTGTAGATTAGGTACTAAAGAGGAAATCTAAGGTTGGTTTTAGGTTGTATTTAGGTGCTCAAGAGAGAAATCTATATTGATATTTAGTACGGGCCTTAGTATTGGGGCCTACCCCCTCACTTCACACACCGTAGTGATAAGGGTGTTGGGTGCTTAGCCAAGATATATTGAATTTCAAAGTTTATACTCAACTAGAGAGTTGAGTTGGTTCTCCCCTTAGTAATCACCTCCAAGTAGGATTACTGGGAAAGGGTAAGGTTTACCGCTAGGAGATGAAATCTTAGTCAGGCCTTGTCTCAATTTTGTTTTGATATGTTTATTGGTTATGTGGTTTGGACAAGTGTGTAATAACAAGAGTGAAAACTATGAATAATTACTTTGCTTTTAAGTTACTAGAAGAACTAAAACATGCAAGCAATCAATGTATGAAAAATATATATTTTAATCCCAAAGGAAATTGTAGATTTCATTTGATGATAATATAATAAAGGAATAAAATGGATTTTAGGTCCTGTAGACACCTAAATGTAGCCATTGATAACTTCTAATCAGGCTTTTGGCTAGTTTCCATCTAAAATGCACCATTTGGCCTAAAAACACTAAAACATGTTAAATGATGTGAAAATAACATATTCAAATGCTAATTTTGGCTAGGGTATCCCTAAATGGGTTAATGAAATTTATGGGCCAGCTAACTTTGATCAGTTCATTTTGAGTCAAAATGGCAAATTTGCACCTGCATGCTCTAGACTGCTCTTTCCTATCAAATTTTGCACAAGAATTGTACCTTTGTTATTTGTTGTCAGAAACATTCTAAATGGGAATATGCATCCAATGCATTTGATGTGGCCTTCCAATTCAAATCCATTCAAATTTAAGACCAATAACAAGGTATTATGATCAATTTGTGCATAAAGTACTTAAGAGCCAATTAACCCAAACCAAGGCTTAATCAAAATTTCCATGGAAAATTATTAAATATTTGTTTTTAGAAATGAATATTGAATATCTACATCATCAAGTGACCTCATTTTTTTGAAAGACATCCCTAGGCCACAAATATATGGATTCATGTGCTCCATGCCTTATCAATGCCTTCCATGATGCCCTCCATGCCTCTTAATTGCCCTTTTTCCAATGCCATGATGAGGATAATTAAAAAATTTAATTGCAAAATTGAATTAATCCTCAACCACACATCTCAATCTTGAGATGGATGGTTGAGGTTGATTCTGATCAAATCTAAAAATCTATAAATAGGAGGCATCACAACATCATTTCTAAGCTTAATTAGTGAAAAGTTATAATTCAAGATTGGTTCCAAAAAGCTTCAAGCAACTAGTGTTATAATGCCAAATTGATTCCAAGCCAAGACAAGCCAAAATCCACAAGGTTCCAAGAGGAGATGAAGGTAGCCAGACTCCATTGAAGAAGATTTCCTGAAGCACAAGCTGAGCAAGACACCCTTACAAAGGAATTTGGAGCATCTAAGGAAGGTGAAGGAACTCTTGTGTTTTCATTTCTTGCTTATTAGTTGTGATTTTTATTTTCTTTTGTTAACTAAGCTCTCCCTAGTGTCTTGGCCTAGAGATGTTATGATATTAGTGTGTTTATTTCATCTTGTTTTCATTTTGGAACTAACACCATACTAACCATCCTCTCTTGAGTCAAATTTCTAGATCACATATGGCACACCCGGTGGGACTAGATGCATCCCACACATGAACAATATCATTTTTCATCTTTAAAATCTTCATTTGGATCATTAAAAGTCTTGAAAATTAATTTTCTAACTTTATTTTGCCATTTTTGTTGCCATGGGTTTATATAGTACTAATGTTGGTAGGAAATACCGACATCGATTACGAGGCTCAACCAACATCGGTTAGCAGAACTGACATCAGTTAGATCTCAGTTAGACATTGCTGATGTTGGTGGTATATAACCTACGTCTGTCACTATGTTTTCTTAAAAACACAAACCTGTGAGCTATTTTAAAATTTCTTGGTTTGGGGTCATACGGACTCCATTTTGCATGATTTTTTTTAAATACACATGTTTTCTCCTAAATTTTTAGAATTTGGAATTAGTTTAGCTACAAGTTTCATATATTTTTAACAAAAATTTTAAAATCCATTTAAAATGTTTCTAATCTAACATATTTGATTTTGGGGTGATGCCTTAAGGGTAGACAACTAGCTAGCAGATTTCAAGTTTGATAAATCATGTTTTAGAACATATTTTACATGCTTTAAAATGAATTAAGAACATTATTTTGGTACTTAAAGTAACATTTAAGGTGCTTAAATAAGTGATTTTAGCATTAGTTTTCAATTACAACTAAGACCAAGGGGTCAAATGAACACCACTCAATCTTTCAAATTTGGTGCTTAAAAATGAACTCATCTTTCTGAAAGTTTCTTATTTGCAATAGTTGTTTAAATCAAATATTGTTTGGAAAAAAGAGGGGTGTTGCATGTATGCTCTTCCATTTGTCCCCTATAGGGAACCCTTGGAATAAAAATCACTATTCTTATTGCAAGTAGCCTAGTCCAAGGCTTAGAAAGAAAGTCATCTAAAGCACTCCCAAAAACTCATCAAATTTTGGGTGACCTTGAAAATGACCCTAAAGTCTTTCTAATTTCATGTTTTCTTTATTTTTATGTTTCTCAACTTGTGAGGGGGACTTCATCACCTCTCCTAAGATTTTTAGGGAAGCTTTGACCCAAGGTTTCATCTACCAACTCTTTCAGAGTTGTACATGGGACGTAGTGGCACTTTGGACATTGTACTACACTGAGCAAATAGTAGTATGTAGTGGTTGAAAAAATGACTAGACTTTTTTCCAACAACTCAAGTGATATGGACCTAAAATCCATGATTTTATTTTGCATTGTTTGGCATGAAAGTCTTTGTCCAATTGATTCCCCTAGATCATTTGAAAACTTGTTAGAATTTAAACAAATCCCCACTTGCCATGGAAGTATTATTGGTACAAAGTGTGCCTCAAGGTCCATGTCATAGTACTATCATTTGAAAGAAGGGGGGTGTGTAAAAACCCTACTATATAATGCACATTTACATTTAGATGAACACTTAAAATCCTTTCAAATGATGTATATTGATGGATTCCAATAGTACTAAGCAACCTTGTCAGTTTAGGATCTAAGGGTGATTAATTAATTTGTCTTGTCCTAGAATAAAGTCTTGTTTGGAGTAAAATATTGGTATAAACAAATAATCCTAAACCAAACACATGGTCCTCATTTTTCTTTGAACAAAGAGGTGTTATGTTGCTTGCATGAGATCATCTATTTACCTTGTTCAAAGTTCATCAAAAGCTTGAGAGTCATATCATCCATGTTAGCACAATTATGCTACCAATTGAGTCTAGACCTTTACCAAGGTTGTTTAAGTCCTTCACTTATAATTTAAATTTTAATCTACACCTTTGTGAGTTCATAGGGTTGATGTGCTAAGTGGGTTCACCATTTGCACTAAACTTGAGGGAACTTAGGTTTAATTTCCAATTTGGGATGAAGTTCATTTAAGACTCATAATCATTTTCCTCACTTGATATATTTAAGCCATTTTTTGCTAAACACTTACACTTTAAGTCTATGCACCATAATATTTTTGAGTCAAGAAAAGAAGTGTTATGCTATCAAAATTGTAAGAAAGCACCTTTGCCTTAGAAAGTTTTAAAAGCAAACCTTTTTATCACACCTTTTGGGTAGTATAACATCATTACACTACCCAAATCATATCAAACGTTGCTTCATGGACCTTCTTATATAGAATTCAAAATTTGATCCTACATATTTAGATCGATCCAAGTATACTTTTGATCCTTTGTCTAAAGCATAGTTATAATTTTCACCTTTGTCTAGCTTGTTTTTCAAAAAGAACCAAGTTTTATACCATTATTTATGAGAAAATAAACTATTGCTAAAGTGCCTTTTGTTTCATACCTTATACCTAATTGACCAAGTTCATGTCCAAGAATTGAATGCCTAGTGTTTGTTAGAGGTGTTTCAAATCCATTAGATTAAAACTTTCATATATTTTCAAAGTCTAGATTTTGACACCATTTCGCCAAGAGTCCTAGCACATGCCTTGTTTGAGCCTAGCTTTTGATGCTGCATTTGGCCAAAATAGCTATAAAATTTTAATTTCCTAGATTAGACTAATTTGAAACACTTTGACCTTAGAATTTGGCATTTTAATTTCTTAGTCCATTTACTTTCTCATATTTATGTGAATAGTGAAATGTTAGATATTTTACGCTCGCTTATTTCCTCACAAATCTTTACATAAACCTTTTGATCCTTTTGACAAATCTAGACCTAGTTGAAGGCATCATTTGTTTTAGATTGTGTCCTTTTTAGAGTTTCTATAACTCTTTGACATTTTATTACCAAGCATTGACTATGGATCCCAACATGTATTCCTATACTCATAGTGGACTCATGTACAATCCAGGGATTAGTAATGTAGCTGTATAGGAAGAAATGGTGTAATACCCCTATATGGATAGCATTGCTTATGAGATGGTTTATTATCCCTCTTATAATACTCAATCAGGAGCATAAAGCCAAGATCCATTAGCTAACTATTTGTTTAACACACCACCTTACATAGAATAGAACCAAGAATAAATTATGCAATACTTAGCTACAATACCCATGGTTGATGAGCTAGTACTTCAACAGCCATATTATACTAATTCGGATTCCACGTATGATCCATTTTTGTTTGAGTGACATTTGTTAGAGAACAAAGACAAGATTTTGGTTAGGGATATAAAGGTATGGGATAAGCTTTCCATAGAATTCCCCCATGAAAATTTACCAAGTCTAGTAAGAGTGCTCCACAATATCATTTACGATCAACAAGATTCTTTTAGAAATCTTATGGCTCTAGTCCAAATAATGTACCAAGACCCCAATATATTTAATCAAGGCAAAAACATCATGGAAGATCACTTTAACCAAATGCAAATAGCATACCAAACCTACCTAAATTTATCTTGTGATTTTAGTCAAATGAGCATGGTAAGTAAGCCTCTCATTGACCTAGTACCTTCAACAGGAGTGTTGATGTAATTAATTGGACAAGAAAATCTAAGTTTCGACCCATTTGTATAAATTGCTTCGATAGATAACTTGATACATATGCTAGTTATTAAAGAAGTGTCTTCAGATTTTACACTAAATAGTGAGCCAAATTTAGTATAAAATGTGTAAATATCATCTAATCTTGATCAAAGTGGTACTAATGCCCAAACAACTAGCCAAAAATGTGTGCCTATAACTAATTCCATTAGCAAATCATCATACCAAGGAATAAGAGTTTTTGTACCCCAACCTCAACCAGCCACTTCCTCAAGTGTACAACATATAGGATTAGATAATCAAATAATGGCTAATGTTATGCCTTAACGATAGAATGTGATAATTCCTACTCTCAATAAGTAGCGAGTAGTGTTCCACAATAGCAAACACAGTCTAGTGTATCAATGCAATAGAGGATAAGTACATTTCCACCTCAATTAGGGGAAATAAATGTTCCACCTCATCAGATAATGATGAACATACCTCTTTAGTCATAGACTAATATGCCAATTCAAAACCATGCAATGACTAATCAATATCATGCAAATATTGGTCAGTGATAGATATCAAATCTACAACATGATTTCACTTCTTCATAGGGATTCATGTAACAAGGAGGTCCCAATGTTTCTCAAGTACATAATAGACAACTATTGGTTCAAAATGTGCCATAAATTTAGAGATAGGGTCTTGGTGCATAAGTTCCTACTCAACAGCAAGGTTTGATTAGTCAGTAGCATGTCCCTCTTCAAAAATAGTAGGCATAATAGAGTTATATCCCTTCATCCCAACCACAAAATTCACCAATTTAAATCCTTATCATCAACCCAAACTAGAATATCATGCAACCAAATGTGAAATTTCAAGTACATCCCAATCTATGTATGCATATTCTTGGTCCATTTCCAAACCAAACCAATCTACCCCCAACAGGTATCTCCATCATGCCCTCATCAAAGTGTTCCACTTGTGACCTCCTAACCATCTATCCAAACCAACATTATCCCTCAAACAAATATCCATTCTAGTTTTCTATCCCAAGAATTACAATAGATGAAGGATGTAATTGTTGCCATTTAAGTAGGGAAGCAGACTAAGAAGTTCAAACTGCATGACATGTGTTCATATCCATTCAATATGGAGTATTTATATATATCATTTCCTCTAGGATACAAACCACTCAAATTTGATAAGTGCAAAGGGAAAGGTGACCCTAAAGCTCATTTAACTAAATTCTTTGTCGCATGTCAACCAGTAGCATATAGTGACATATATCTTTTGCTATTGTTTTCAAGGAGCCTAGTTGGATAAGCATTGGATTGGTTTTTAATGTTTCCGAAGAATTTAGTAACAGACTTTGATGATCTTTTTTATAAATTTATGTATCATTTTTCCTATAATCTTGAGCATGATATTTCATTAGTGGACCTAACACAAGCAAAGAAAAAAGTTGGGGAGAGTTTTGTAAATTATTTACATTAATGAAGATCCCTTAAAAGACATTTCACCCATAGTTTACCCAATAAACAATTAGCCATTATGTTTACTAAACATTTACATAGTGAGATAGCCTATCATCTAGAACTGCAATGTGCATATATGTTCAAAGAGATCATTGATAAAGGTTTGTTGATCAAGAGAGTGCTCATCAATAAAGGGGTCATCAATCTTAATTAAACTAATCAAAATTAAGGTACCAATCACAAAAATGGCCAACATCTCATCCAAGTGCAAGCATCGTAACCAGCATAGGCTAATAATCATGAAAGATCAAAGTAATTCAATTGAGATAAGAATGTTGTGGAAAATGGAGTAACTAAATATCTTTATGTCCATAATATGCAAACATCATATGCACCACATTTTTAGCTTACTCCTACCCAATAACCTCTCCAACTAATGTCACAAGTGCAATAACCAAGACCTGCACAATAAATTTAGTAGTCTTTACCATTGTAAACCCCTCCTCCTAGAAGAACCATCCCTATGCATCATGTCTTTAGTGACTTAGGAGAACCTATTGATTCTTTATTTAGCCCATACCAAAACATTATCTGCAAGGCATTCCTTACCATGATTGGTATCATGAAAATGAATTTTGTGACTATCATTAGGTCAATGGGCATAATCTATGAAGATGTGTCCAAAACAAGCATTTAATCAAGAATATGTTGGAGAATGGGGAGATAAAATTAGATAATGGTGCTTCCACTTCTAATAAAACTCTTTGGATTTATCAAAACCCCTTTCCTCGACATAATAATCAACAATAGTAGAATAATCAGTAACAATAACAATGGCTAGTGTAGCAGCAAAATCAATAGTATCAAAGTCAAAGGCCTAACTAGCAGAACCAATAAAATTAGTAGCAGAATACATAATGACAAAATAATTTACAAAACCAAGGTTAGAATGGTAACAACCAACAAACCTACCATGCAATTATACATTCTTACAATAGGGTTTTAGGTCATATTTTAGGGGGTACCATTAATACCATCTCCATTAATCCTAGACCAAGTACTAATCAGCCTAGACCATTGCTAAACAATAATATTCAACTAAATCACATGGATAATCCTTATTTAACCTAAAAGTGCATACAAGTAAAACAAAAAACTAGGACTTCCCCTTTTAGATCTTATAGTGACAACTCATCCTTTCCACATGACCACATACACATGCACTGGCAACCAAGACTTGTCCTGTTTGGTCCCACACCATTTCTAGCATTGATAAGCAATAATGGTATAGTATTTAATCCCAATTATGTAATCACAACTTGGAGGTCAAATATTACTATCCTAGGCCCATAACCATCTACCACTTTTCCTATCATCCAACCAACTATTCACCCTTGAAATAAACTATTCACTACTAACTAAGACAAGAAGTTTGATATTGTGGAAAAATTATAGAAAACACCAGCACAAATTTCTATTTTATATTTTCTATAGATGTCAATAATACACAAAAACATCTTGACTGAGTTTTTGACCCAATCTACTATTGCTAGTGATATATCCCCTGATAACTTTCAAGCTTTGGTTGGACACCTAGCTCCATCCCAACAAGTCACATTCAACCAAAGTGATATGTCTTCCCTTGGCCCACTCTATAATAACCCATTGTACATAAAATTTTGTATCAAATGTCATAAAGTGAAACATGTCCTTATCAACAATGGATCTATCCTCAACATAGTGTCTCTTAAGTTCATCAAGCTCTTGGGTATATAATGATAGATCTCCAGCTAGAAATAATAACTATTAAAGCCTATGATAATTAGGAAAGAGATTCACAAGACACCGTTAGTTTGCCATTTATTAGTGGGCCTTTAACCCATGATACACTTTTCCATGTGTTGGATCTTGAGTTATCATACAACATACTTCTAGGCAGACCTTTGTTACATGAGATTTGTGAAATCCTATCAACACTACACCAATGTATTAATTTTTTCCACTCAAAGATGGAGGTGAATATTCAAAGAGATTTACACTTGTATGAACACTGAAAGCATCTTGAGGCTAAGTTTCAAAGCTATAATTATTAGTACGACATGAATCCAAGTCCAATTAGGATAAAGGAAAGGCTATACTTATTGATCCTTCATCAAATAATTGCATAGATCCTAATACATTAGATTCCCTTTCCCACATGCCACCTCCTAAAACTTCCAATCATTTCACCATTTTAGATAATGGACCAAGAGAATATGTGACCCATGATAAATTTCATATCACCAATCTTCCTCAAAATATGAAAAGCTTTGGGTGACCTAAAGTCATTCCACATATGCATTGGTAACAAAAGAACAAAGATAAGGGACTTATCACACTTGTACCATCATCTGGCCTAAGACATGACCCTCTTGGAGGGAATGAATCATGGTTATACAATGATGACCAAGATGATTTTTATATAAATGCAAAGTATCCTGTTCCCAATAGGATCATGGAGCATCACAATTATGAAGGATGAGGCCTTAGACTGATCAATAAGGAACTATTAAGCCAATTTCCATGACTAAGTATGAAAGACCTTATGGACTTAGATTTAAACTACCTAAGGATGACCCCACATATCTTATTCAAACTCCATCACTAGTGACTAGTAATGATGATGCCAATAGTGAAGCAGAGTCTGATCATAGCCTTACCTTTAATAACCTAGCTGAAACCAACTTGTTTGATAACAATACCATTTATATCCTTACCCAAGCCATTCATCATAATCCATTTCCATTGTATTATCCCCAACTAATAGATTGGGACCAACAAGAATCTATTCTATCAATTTATGAGTTCTAAAATGATGAGGCATTCTATAATATATTAGGCCTTAGATACAATGTTCCATAGGGAGATCACAAATCAAGATTCTCAATCACATTGGATCTTATAGCCTATTTTGGAGAGCAAGTGAACACCCTTAGCCAAAAAAAATAAGTAAAACATTGAGGTCTCAAAGTAAAAACCTCTTTGAAACACTTTTTGACCAAGGAAAAAGTAAAGATAAAGGCCAGCCTAGTGGTGAAAACCTATTTTAGGTGCCAATAGATGGGGGTGTTCAGTTTTCTTTGAATTTAGACCAGGAGACCACTAACGATGAACTTGCCTACAGATCTCAGTTTAGTTTTGAGAAAAAACAAGTATTTGATTAAATTCTCCACTAATTTTTTACCATTTTTGTTACATGGTAGGAGACTCAGATTCATCATGCCTAGGAGAAGTTGAAGAGCAAGTCCTAATAGAGGACCTTGACATAGTCCAACAGTTCAAGTGATTGCCTACTATCCTAGAAGATAGTTTGACCCTTATAGTTGAAGATATAATGAGGTAAATATCAGGACTCCATCAGACCTAAAATGGATAAAATTAGGAGCATCAATCATTGAGAAGGAATGTGACATCTTTGTATCTCTATTGAAAGAGTTTGTGGATATATTTAAATGGGCCTATTTTGACATGCCAGGATTAGACCCCACATTGGTTTTGCACCACTTTGTGGTTAATCCTGATGACAAATTGGTAAAATAAAATCTATATAAGATGCATCCTTACATTGCTATATTAGTAAAGAAAGAGTTGGAAAAACTCTTAGAATTAGAATGTATTTGATCTATTGACTACTCTGAATGGATCTCTAATGTTGTACCTATTAGGCAAAAATCTTGAAGGAATCAAAATTTATACTAATTTTTGGGACATTAAAAAAGCTTGTCCTAAAGATGATTTTCCCCTTCCTAATATTGACATGATTGTCAAATCTATGTTAGGTTATGAAATGATTTCACTCATAGAAGGCTTTTCAAGATACAATCAGATCAGAATAGCACTAGAATATCAACACAAAATAGTGTTTACCACTCCATGGGGAATATTTTATTATCAGGTGATGCCATTTGGCCTTAATAATTTAGGAGATACATATCAAATATCCATGACTATCATATTCCATGATATGATGCATGATATTTTTTAAGACTATGTCAATGACATATTAGGAAAATCCAAGACCAGAGCCAACCATCTAGTAGTGTTGTGCAAGATATTTGAAAGACTATGAGAGTACAAAGTTAGAATAAATCCAAAGAAATATGTGTTTGGTGTAACTTCAAGAAAATTATTGGGTTTCATCATGTCTTGTATATGTATTGAAGTTGATCCAACTAAATTTCATGCTATAATTGAGATGTCGCCACCAACTAATTTGAAGCAACTTTGTAGTTTACAAGGTAAGATCTAGTCCATCAGATGCTTCATCTCTCATTTAGTAAACAAGTTCCATATATTTATGCACCTTTTAAAGAAAGGAGTTACATTTCACTAGGATGATCACTACTAAATATATTTTCAACAAATCAAAGATTATCTTGTCAATCCACCTATTTTATTACCTCCTATGTCAGGAAAGACATTCTTGTTATACCTATCAGCTACTGATTATGCTCTAGGGGCACTCTTGGCTCAACATGATGACAATGGAAAGGAGCATGCTATTTACTACCTAAGCCATACCTTGGTTACATATGAACATAACTATGCATATATTGAAAAAGTTTGCCTAGCTATGGTTTTCACAACTTAAAAATTAGTCATTACATCTTGAATAATAAAACCATGGTCATTTCAAAAGTAGATCCACTCAAGTATCTACTATATAAAATAGCTTTGTAAATTAGAATGGCTAAATGGATCATGCTTCTTAGTGAGTTTTAAATAGAGTATGTCAATTAGAAAGCAATCAAAGGACAAGTTCTTACAAATTAACTTGCTGAAGCAACCCTCATGGACACATAGACACTCAAGTTTCCATTTCCTAATGAATCCATCATGATCATTATTGATACACCCCTTGAGGAGTATCCCTAGAATCTGTATTTTGATGGTTCATTCACTGCACATGGATCAGGGGTAGGCTTATTTTTTTTTACACCATAAGGGGTTCTAATCCCTAAATTATTTAGAATCAACTTTCCTTGTACAAATAACATGGTTTAGTATGAAGCACTTGTTGCAAGACTTCAACAAGTAGTGCATTGGAATATATCCAATCTTCAAGTTTATGGTGATTCTCATTTAATCATCAATCAAGTCACAGATCATTTTCAGACCAAAGATGACAAGATGGTTCCATATAAAGCCATGGTTGACATTCTTAAAAAGCAAATCACCAACATTTAGTTTGAGCATATACCAAGGGCTAGTTACAAAAATATAGATGCCATGGATACTATTGGCTCTCTGATTTGATAAATAGATAAAGCTAAAGATTATTAGTTACTCATCAATAATTTGTCAGCACCAACTCATGAACCTTTAATCATTGCCATGATTTTTGATATTATTGGTCCTAATCCTATCTAGTACTTAGACCTTTAAAAATACCTTCATGAACAAGTTCTATCATCTAACATATCTCAAAAACAAACCAAAGCCTTCATTCATCATTTCACTCATTATACTTTACTTGGATCCACTCTTTACCATCATAGTTTTGATGGAACTCTACTTCATTTTTAAACTTTGGTAGAGTCTACATTAACATTAAGATTAGTTCATGGAGTATGTGGAGCCCATTCTAGCAGGGCAGTCTTATTCAAAAATCTCTTACATATTGGTTATTATTGGCCCAAAATAGACACAGATGCCACTACATATGTAAAGAAATATGACAAATGTCAATGACAAATTAATTTGATCCATTCCCCAGCACAAACTCTAAAATTGATGTTGAAACCATGGCCATTTTCTACATGGGGACTTGACCTCATTAGGAATATTAACCCCCACTTCATCTAATGGCCATAAACATATCTTTACTTCCACTAAATGTTTTACTAAGTGGTTTGAAGCTATACCCCTCACTTATGTGACTAGAAAGCAAATCTCCAAATTCATCTTCAACCATCTCATCTGTCATTACAGTATCCCCTCTGACATTATATTTGATAATGGAGGATCATTTAAGAACAAAGATATAGACTAGTTATGTACTAAATACAAAATCACCCAAGACTTTTCTACATCATATTACCCTCAAGGTAATGGCCAGGCTGAGGCATCTAACAAAACCATTATCAACATTCTTAAAAGATTGTCAATGATACCGATCATGCCTAGAACCTCTAGATATTCCCTTCCCTTTGGGCATACCATACCAATCATCACACCCCCAAAAGATCCACTCCATACTCACTTGTTTATAGTACTAAAGCTATCCTTCCCATTGAGGTTGAGTTACCCTCACTGTGCATCTCATTCAAGCATGTCCTAGATGATCATGACTATCAATTAGCTCACTTGTAAGAGTTAGATCTACTAGATTAAAAATGCATAGCCATGCTTAACAATCTTCAATCATATTAGAATTAACTCAAAGGCCACTACAATAGGCATGTGAAGTATCAAACATTTAAACTTGGTGATCTTGTTCTTAAAGAAAACTAAAAGAATACCACGGTTGAAAAGAAACTTAAAGGGAAATTCAACCAAACTAGATAGGGCCTTTCATCACCACTTTAGATTATAGATTAGGAGCATACAGGCTTGCCACACCAGATGGTGATAAAATTTTAGATACAATGAATATTATTCATCTCAAGTGGTACTATTCTTGAATACTAAAGTGTATTGTCTATAAGGACCATTTAAATTATACCATTTTATCACTATTTTTCTTTGTACACTTACCACCGTTATTCATCCTTTTTATCATATTTACTTTCCATTTTTCCCTATCAACCCAACATGTTCTAAAGCCTAGCCCATTTGACCTTGGTTTTTGTCATTCATTATGCAGTTTCAGCATCAAGGTGTCTGATCAATTCATTAGTTGGTTGAAGTATTTTAGATAGGGAGTGTATCTTGGGATAGTGTGACAAAAGTTTTGGTAGTTACATGATTCATTTTTTAGTCCTTTCTTACTACCAGTCTTGCTAATAATTATAACCACCTTTGGTAAATTTAGCACCATTGATTTATGCCATTGTATCCTAGTTATAACCACCTATGGACAAACTAGGGGCAATACTAAGCCTTGACGTACTAACTTACCACTTCCTATGCCATACTATGTTTTTTACCATCTGTGCCTATTTTTTTTGAATTGGCTACTGCACTAGTTGAATTCCTTCACTAAAATAGCATAACTATAGTGACTTAAGGTCCTATTCTAGGACTATGTAAGCAGCACTCAATACTTATTGAGGTCAGCTTAGTCACCTTTTTCCTAACACTCTCATCATTTAATGAGCAACCTAAGTATGAATGCTCTCACTATTTTATGATATTGAACCATTTAGTGTCTTGTCATTCTTGATTGAGTTATGACACTCTAAAACACTTCCAAAAACATTCCAAAATCATTAGAAAAGAACAAAAACATTGACCACTTCTTTGCCTTAAGGATTATGGGAACCCTTACTAAGTTACAAGCAAATTACTTGTCACTAATTTCCCCATACTTCTTGGCCTTTTTTCTCATGCACTTTCCATTTTTCAAGATCATTCCCATTCTTCTATCACATCCATTTTATTTGTTTTCATTAGTTATCACATTCTTCCCATTCCTTAGGAGAAATACATTTGGCATAAAGTTTTTTGTTAGATATTACATCTGTAAAACTATGTAGGTAGCATCCACTTGCCTAGTGCATATGGAGACAGCTCAACCACCCCCTTCATTTTCTTTTACTCCCCCATTTTTTTGTTTGTTAAGTTGTCACCCATTTTCTATGGGCAATGTTTATAAGGTTTTTATTGTATTGTTTGTTTATTTGTTTCTACTTATTTTGTTCATTTGTCTACCTATTTATTTTCTTTTAGCATTATTTCCTCGATTCAATTTATGTGTTTTCATTGGGTGATTCCTTATCCACACTTACACTTGAATCCATCCCTATTCATATGTTTACATTGTCATCATGTTTTTTATCATTGGTGTATTATTTTTTATTGAGTATTCGATTATGGGAGTCAGTCCTTATGCATATTTTGGTCAAGTCTTTATGGTATTCTATCATAAAGCTTACCATCACATGCTACAGCAAATCTCAGCTTCAAGAATTTTATTCAATAATGGCAACATCTATTCAACATTGCCATCTCGATTCTCTCCCAATCATATCTCAAATAGAGTAATTAACCATGAAAGAATTTCAACATTTCTTAGTTTAACTGAGCATCTACTTACTAGTAGTTTGTTCCAATTCATCATTACCCTTTGTTATGTTATCATCATCCTCAGCCAAGTTTATCATGTTTTCCATAATCAGGGTCTAGTGCTTATAACCACCTATGGGCAAAGCATTGCACACAGTCCCACCTACATTTCTCAATGATTATAACCACCTTTGGGCAAATCATTGTGTTGTCATTACTTTAATTTATCTACCCATAAAATGGCATGTTATTATCTTGTTTGTTTGTCTTAACTGGGGTAGCTCCATCTTCTCAATGATTATAACCACCTTTGGGCAAATCATTATGTTATTGTTGACCATTTTGGTCTTGCAGGCCAAAATTAGTCCCCCCTTTTTCCCTGTTGTTTTGAGCCAGTTCATTTTTTGATTTTTCATAAGTTTGGAACTTTATATAGACTCTATAGGCCTATTTCTTCAGACTCTACAGGGCTATTTCTATGGACTCTATAGAGAAGAACTACGGACTTTGCAGGTAATTCTTTTGGCAGATGAACTAGTTCAAAAAAATGAAAGGGGCTTCTACAAAGTTTCTTTAGACCATTGAACCATTCATTTCAATTGGTTCAATAGCTTGCTTCAATGGATTGGTTCACTCAATGGGTTCAACAGCTCGATTCAAATGAGTTGATTCACTGTTTGGTTCAAAGGGACCATTCCAATGCCCTTACAGAGGGCAGTTTCTAGACCTAAGTGCCCTTGCGGAGCGAAGTAAACATTTGCAAACTGAACAAGGCAAGTTGGAATTTCTTTTAGGGAAGTGAACAAGAGAATTTATTTAGACAAAATCTCTAAAGGAATTCCTTCATACATTTTGTCCAAAGAAATTATTTGAAAGAAAATCCCAAAAAAAATAAAAGGGCTAAGCCAAAGGCATAAATTGATTTCTTTCAAAAAAATTGTCTGAAGGAATTCCTTCAGACAAAAAGTCCAAATAAATTTGGAAAAAGGCCACGGGAGAAAAAAATCGAAGAAATTCTGAAGGTCAAGCAAAGGGAAGCATCGAGCGAGATAATTCTTGCAGACATTTTGTTCACAAAAAAATTGGTTGAGACAAAATCCCGATCGAAGTAGAAAAGGCTGAAACAAAGGAAAAGAACCAAAGGATTTGTCAAGGATGGTGACGTCTCTGAAGCCATCATTTTTATGGAAATAGACTAGCCATTGGTTTTCAAATAGTGACAGGCCCATGAATGTTAATGTTACAATAGGGAAATAGCTGTTTGATCTTTAAATTCTTGAGTGCCAACCAAGAAAATGACTAAGCATTGGAATGTGCCATGTGTCCCTTCTAAAATTTGGCAGAGTAAAACAAGTTTCAACATTTGATTTTCAAATCTTATTTTAATAATCTTCCCTCAGAGTTCCATGGAGGGCACCAAGTGGAAACTACAAAAGGTTTTGACATGTTTTTCTAAGAGCAGTGGAACATGCCACATATCCCTTATAAAGCTCGATAGAAGCTGACAAGTGTCAACATCTGCGGTCTCTCCCTTTTGTTTCATAAGGACTATGGTGGGCCCTAAATGAATTGCTAAAGATACTCTAGTGGTTAACATGGTGTCTATGAATTATTCATCAAGAGGTATAAATAATGAATGACGTGACCCATTTTTCTTCACCTTGCATTGATGAGCAGACAAGCCACATGAATGCCTTGAAGGGAGTAGTATATTTGCAAAAAAGAGGCACGGTCCATGCTTTCACATTAATGTTTGAATGATAAAGTCAAAATTGGAGCCAACACAACATTATCTATGAAGTGGCTTCCTCTTCTTGAGGCTCCCAATACACATGGGCCAGCCTGTCAAAGGGTGCCAAACGTCTTTTCCAAAGGGTCACTTTTACTTCTTCTCTCTCTATATATTTTAAACTTCTCATTTGAGAAGAGGGAGGATCCTCTTAGCTTGTAAGGTAAAACTCTACCCAAAAATCTCTTGGGCTTGTAAGGCAGAGCTCTGCCAGATTTTACCTTGAATCAAGACATAGCATTTTTACCTCTATTTGAGCTTGCACTTTCATATGTGTTTATGCCTTTGTTCTGTGTTAAGTCATTTTCATTTATGCTTTCACAGGATGATTTTAGCATGTCTAGTACATTGTGAGGTTTCTTCTTCTACAGGTCTACCAGAAGTGTCTCCAGCAGGAATATAGGTGCATGTGAATAGGCTACCATAGAATGTCTTAGAACACCTCTGGTAGTTCTTCCTCCTTGTATCTCCAAAGAACCCTAGCTCACTAATGTAGAAGGATTTCTCATGTCAAATGAAGTGTATGGGAGCTTGTTCTTGGTGAAAAGTGTATGTTCAAGGTGAGTGGATCAAATTTTTTTGGTGTATCACCTTTTTAGTTTAGGTTTAGGTTCTATTTCTAGCATCCTTCTCCCTTTTCAACCCCCCCCCCTTTTCATTTATTTGTTAGCAGTAGGAAATCCAAGACCTAAAAGATACATCAAAGGGAGCTAGACCTTATCTAGAGACTCTCCCCCTAGTTTTTCGAAGCCCACAGGTAAGAGGGGAGTTTCCATTTTGATGTGTGGAAGGCAGGAGCTCGACCTCATATCTAGGGTGCAATCCATTGCATCAACAATTTTTTGGTACACCTGATGGGACCAACTAGGACAAGTTTGGTCCAAAGAGTTGAAAATTTTTGTGTGTTCTTCAATGAACTAGCCTTTGGAGGTTTTTTCATCAACACTAATGGCGACTCTGAGTTGAATCAACTGGTTAAGTAGTCCTAGTGTCATCAAGAAATCACATTTTTATATGGTTTTATCAAGCTCAGGCTGTCATGAAACCACCTCAAACTCTAGTGTTACTTCCCTCATTATAGAAGGGTAACTAGGAGAGTTGTTTGAGGTGATTCCATGAATAGCCTGAGCTTGATCAAAACATATGAAGAAATACAAGGTACATGGTTCTAAGCAATGGATTATACATGCCAAAATGTGCTTTCATTTGAAATAGCTCTTCCTATGCATCAGTAGACCCTTCCTAGTCTTCCTCAACTCCTTCAGATCTCTCATCCTGATGGCAGGATCCTAACTTGGAAGGAAATAATGGAATCATGGGGTAGGAAAGAGGAGAAGAAAGGTTTTTCTCAAAACCTTAAAAAGGTTGAGAATGCTCCTACTCATGAAGATTCCTATGACCTCTAAGAAAGGCTCTTCCAAGAAGATATAGCCAAGATAATTGTAGAGTTGGAATCTAGAGAGAGATTCCTCAGCCAACGTGTGATGGACATGTGTGAACACACCCCATCTACACACCTCCAAGAGAGCTATCAGGACACACCTGATATAGATGAAGTGCTGACCAAATGGAAAGAGGAGAATCATTCAATTCTAGCTCAAGGACTGCCTCCCCTTCCACATGGTTTTTTCACTTCACCCCTTCTCAAAGAGGAACTTATTCTATAGGAGGTGAATGAAGAGCAAAAGATTTAATCTGTAGTTGTCCAAAATTATATCATGAGTGATAAATAAGTTGAAATCATCATGGAGGCTCCTTTAAAAGACATCATTGACAATGGAGAAGACACAGGGCATGCATACATGTAGATGTTCCAGCAATATGAGGAGGAATGTAAACATGGTGAGCTCTCTTCCCCTTTGTTTGATGAAATCCCTTGTTGCTTTGATGAGGAGGATGACTATGCTGAGGAGTCTAAATTGGAGGAGGATCAGATGGATGTCTTTGAATAACTAGAGACTCTGATCCTTGAACAAGAAAAGAAGAGGTTGGTCCATCTTGAGGAAATCCTTGAAGAGAGAGCTTTGAACAAAAGGGTGATGTTCTGTGGGATGAGAAATCAATTTGTGATTCCATTTCAGACATCACAATAGTCACCCTTCTTCAAGAAGGCCAAGAGGAAGTAGAGGATAAGTCTGATAGAGTCTTCAATGAGGCAGAAGGAGATGAGCCAATTCATGATGCATTGAAAAGGGACCATGCACAATAAAGGGCTTATGGTGATGAGCCAACAGCCATTAATTTTTGGATAAAATACACCAGTATGAAAAGCTAGCATTCAACAAGCTTCCAAGAACATGAAGAGTACATATATTTTGGAATAATTTTTGACTCTAATCCACTCAAATGTAAGCCAATCAAGGTGGTAGGCAAGAGGAGTAGGTCACCAAGTCTCCATTCCATTCAGCCACTTGTCTGGCACCATAAGTTTCCTTTCTAGGAAGTAGACTTAAGAATTTTTCCCTTTGATCTAGGAGGGAATAAAATATACCTGGTTAGCTATATATAGTAGTTTGCTTTCAATTTTCTTTCCTATTTTCCCTAAGTGTTGTTTGCACAAGTAGTGTTTTTAGCCTTGTGTGTGTTTTCATTTGCATTTAGGGTAAAAGTTCATGATTGATTCTTGGATCTCTCAAGGTTGTTGTTAACCTATCTTTCAAATATACATTATGACTCTGTGCCCAATGGATTTTAAGGCAACTGGCTTCTAAGCATAGCAGGCATGCTTCCCCTGGGAGTCACCAATTTGTTGACCATTTTGGTCTTGTAAGCCAAAATCAATCCCCCTTTTTTCTTACTATTTTGAGCCAGTTCATTTTTTTATTTTGCACAAGTCTGGAACTTTCTATAGACTCTGTAGGCCTATTTCTATGGACTCTGTAGGTCTATTTCTATGGACTCTATAGAGAAGAACTATGGACTCTACAGAGAAGAACTATGGACTCTACAGATAATAACTATAGACTCTGTAGGCAAGTCTTTTGGCAGATGCAAAACCAGTTCAAAAAAATGAAAGGAGCTTCTACAAAGTTTCTTCAGACCATTGAACCATTCAGTTCAATTAGCTCATATTCAATTGGTTCAATGGCTTGCTTCAATGGCTTGGTTCACTCAATGGGTTCAATGGCTCAGCTCAAATGAGTTGATTCAACATTTGGTTCAAAGAGATCATTCCAATGCCCTTGTAGAGGGTAGTTTCTAGACCTAAGTGCCCTTGTGGAGGGCAGTAAACATTTGCAAAGTGAACAAGGCAAGTTGGAATTTATTTTGGGGAAGTGAACAAGAGAATTTTTTTAGATAAAATGTCTAAAGGAATTGCTTTGGACATTTTGTCTGAAGAAATTATTTGGAAGAAAATCCCACAAAAAATAGAAGGGCTAAGCCAAAGGCATAAATTGATTTCTTTCAGACTTTTTATTCGAAGGAATTCCTTTGGACAAAAAGTTTGAAGAAATTTATAAAAAGGTCACGGGAGAAAAAACCCAAAGAAATTCTGAAGGTCAAGCGAAGGGAAGGGTCGAGCGAGATAATTCTCACAGACATTTTGTCTACAAAAAAATTAGCTTAGACAAAAGCCTGACCAGAGCAGAAAAGGCTAAAATAAAGGAAAAGAACTAAATGATTTGCCAAGGATGGTGTTGTCTCTGAATCTATCATGTTTAGGGAAATAGACTAGCCGTTGGTTTTCAAATAGTGATGGGCCCATGAACATCAATTTTTAAAGTAGGGAAATATCCATTTGATCTTTAAATTCTTGAATGCCAACTAGGTAAAAGCCCAAGAAGTGGAACGTGCCATGTGTCCCTTATAAAATTTGGTAGATCATGATAAGTGTCTACATCTGAGTTTCAAATAATCTTTCAATAAGCTTCCCTCAGAGTTTTGCAGAGAGCACCAAGTGGAAACTGTGGAAGGTTTTGACATGTTTTTCTAAGAGCAACAAAATGTGCCACATATCCCTTGTAAAGCTCGGCAGAAGCTGACAAGTGTCAACATCCATGGTCTCTCCCTTTTGTTCCATAAGGACTATGGTGGGCCCTAGATGGATTGCTAAAGATACTCCAGTGGTTGACACAGTGTCTATGAATTGGTCATCAAGATGTACAAATAGTGAATGGCGTGACCTATTTTTCTTCACCTTGCATGGATGAGTAGAGAAGCCATGTGAATGCCTTGAAGGGAGTAGTCTATTTTCAAAAAAGAGGCATAACCCATGCTTTCACATTAATGTTTGAATTCTAAATTCAAAACTAGAGCTGACACAACATTATCTATCAAGCGGCTTCCTCTTCCTGAGGCTCTCAACGCACATTGTCCAGCTTGTCAAAGGGTGCCAAAAGTCTTTTCCAAAGGGGCACTTTTACTTCTTCTCTCTTTATATATTTTAAACTTCTCATTCAAGAAGAGGGAGGATCCTCTTAGCCCGTAAGGCAAAACTCTACCCAAAAATCTCTTGGGCTTGTAAGGCAGAGCTCTGCCAAATTTTACCTTAAATCAAGATATAGCATTTTTACCTCTACTTGAGCTTGCACTTTCGTATGTGTATATGCCTTTGTTCTATGTTAAGTCATTTTCCTTTATGCTTTCACAGGATGATTCTAGCATGTCTAGTACATTATGAGGTTTCTTCTTCTATAGGTCTGCCAGAAGTGTCTCCAGCAGGAATATAGGTGCATGTGAACAGGCTACCATAAAGTGTCTTAGAACACCTCTGGTAGTTCTTCCTCCCTGTATCTCCACAGAACCCTAGCTCACTGATGCAGAAGGATTTCTCATGTCAAATGAAGTGTATGGGAGCTTGTTCCTGGTGAAAAGTGTATGTTTGGGCTGAGTGGATCAACTTTTTTTGGTGTATCATTTTTTAGTTTAGGTTTAGGTTCTATTTTCAGCATCCTTCTCCCTTTTGAACCCCCTCCCTTTTCGTTTATTTGTTAGCAGTAGGAAATCCAAGACCTAAAATATACATCAAAGGGAGTTAGCCCTTATCTAGAGACTCTTCCCCCAATTTTTCTAGGCCCATAGGCAAGAGGGGAGTTTCCATTTTGATGTGTGGAAGGCAGGAGCTCGGCCTCTTGTCCAAGGTGCAATCCACTGCATCAATAGTAATCATACCATGTTACCACTATCGGGGTACAATGCTTATAACTGCTTTTAAGCAAACCATTGTGCACCATCCCACTTATATTCTTAATGGTTTTGAATACTTTTTCAATATCATTATTTTTTCACCCCATCATCTTTCCTTTATTTGGTCCCCTCATTTCATTTTTTTCTTTCTAAGGGATCAATTTCCGACCTTCTTTTGCCAACCATTCCCTCGAGGGAGCATCACATAGTTAGTTTATCATCATTATAGTTGTAGGCATACAAAACCTTTTCATTCTTTGAGAAGATGTCACTATGGTTATAGCTTGTAATGCCTTCCCAAATAGGGGAAAACTATAGACACCTAAATCTAGCCACTAATAACCTTTAATCAAGCTTTTGGCTAGTTTCTATCTAAAATGCATAATTTGGCCTAAAAACACTAAAACATGTTAAATAATGTGAAAATAAAATATTCAAATACTGATTTTGGCTAGGGTATCCCTAAATGGGGTAATGCAATTTATGGGCTAGCTAACTTTGATCAGTTCATTTTGAATCAAAATGCCAAATTTGCACTTGCGTGCTCTGGACTACTCTTTCCTATCAAATTTTTGCACAAGAATCATGCCTTTGTTATTTGTTGTTGGAAACATTCTAAATGAGAATATTCATCTAATGTATTTGTTGTGTACTTCCAATTCAAATATAGACAAATTTAGGACCAATAACAAGGTATTCTAATCAATTTGAGTAATTTGTACACAAAGTGCTTAATCATGCTTAAGAGCTAATTAGCCCATATTAAGGCCTAATAAAAAATTCCATGGAAACCTATTGAATATTTGTTTTTAAAAATAAATATTGAATATCTTAATCATCAAGTGACCTCATTTCTTAGGAAGACATCCCTAGGCCATAAATGCCACAAATATATAGATTCATCCCCTCCATGCCTCATCAATGCCTTCCATGATGCCCTCCATGCCTCTTAATTGCCCCTTTTTCCAATTTCATGATGAGGATAATTACAAATTTTAATTTCAAAATTGAATTAATCTTCAACCACACATCTCAATCTTGAGATAGACGGTTGAGGTTGATTCTAATCAAATCCAAAAATCTATAAATTGGAGGCCTCACAACATCATTTCTAAGCTTAATTAATGCAAAGTTATAATGTAGGATTGGTTCCAAAAAGATTCAAGAAACTAGTGTTATAATGCAAAATTAATTCCAGGCCAAGCCAAGCCAAAAGCCACAAGTTCCAAGAGGAGATGAAGTAGATAGACTCCATTGAAGAAGACTTCTTGAAGCACAAGTCAAGCAAGCCACCCTTACAAAGGAATTCAGAGCATCTAAGGAAGGTGAAGGAACTCTTTCATTTTCATTCCTTGATTTTTAGTTGTGCTTGTTATTTTCTTTTGTTAACTAAGCTCTCCCTAGTGTCTAGGCCTAGAGATGTTATGCTATTAGTGTGTTTATTTCATCTTGTTTTCATTTTGGAACTAAAACCATACTAACCATCCTCTCAAGTCAAATTCCTAGATCATAAGTCCCATTGGGTGTGGCAAAATATTTCAAATTAGTTTCCACTCATTTCTTAATTTGGAAAAAAAATAATGAAACTAGTAAAAGATGCATGTAAAAGAATACCTGATAAAGTACACGCGTGATCCAGACTCTAATGGGAAATCCTCTTTGGCTTGGAAGGAATAACTTGAAGGTAAGAAATACACTAGAAAAAAGGTTTTTAGATGGATGGTTGAGTGGAATTCCTAGCGTGAACTAGAATACAATAAGCATATGATTGCTAAGAGGTTGTTAATCCATTGTCTATAACAATTAAGTTGATATAAATGAAAAGAAAGGAAACTTGCATTCAATAAATGGAAAGTAAATGTATGTAAGATGAGATGAAAGTAAATTTCTTGTTAAAAAAATGATTAAATATAAAAAATTTGGGTCAATACTCATGTTAAGATAGTTGGGGTTGGGTTTAGAAAATCAAAAAAGTCTTTGGGAACAAGGAGGAACATAGAAAATAGGGTTTGCTTGGGATTAAGGCGATGAAAATAGATTGATGCCATTTACTACCATAGTAATTGTCAATGGTTGGGTGAACCATCAGTGGTTGGGTTGATCGTTAGTGGTTGGGTGACCATCAATAGTTGAGTTGACAATAAGTGGTTGGGCTAACCATTGATGGTTCCTTGTGAGATTCTAGAATTGTTCAAAAATGTAATGGTAGATTGGGTAATTCGTCAAAAAGAGGGATGTTATGGATATAAAGAATGGAAAATAAGATAAAGATATGTATTAATAGAGTAGAGAGGTTAAAAATGAAATAGATCAATGAAAACAAGCATGAGATACCTGTAACTTGATGGTGGAAGGCTAAAGCAATTTGGCCAAAGTGAAAGTACTTTAGCCTTCAAAAGTGATTCTGATAGAAGTTTGAGTCTCTATTGATGTTGCTTGTTTGCTGAAGGGATGTTGGATACCTATATACAAGATAGCTTGGATGTGTATTTTTGGATTTCTCCATCCTTTTCTCCTCATACTTATCTCCTTTTATAGGATGAATTTACTAAATGTGCAAGAAGTTGTTAATTGTAAAGGAGGATAAAGTTTCCATTTATGATGCTTTAAAGCTTATTAATATCACATAAGGAAAGTTTTTAAATACATCCATGTATATCACATACAAATGGTAATATTTTTAAAGTAGGCTTAGAGAACCTAATCATCTATGGTTAGGCTAACTGTTGATGGTTAGGCTGACCATCAGTAATTAAGGTTCTAGAGGAAAGTGGGTGAGAGTAAGTTAAAAGGAGGTGGTTTAAAAGCTTAAGTTAGTACATTAATAAATGGGATATGTCAACTAAGTGGTCAACTAGCTTCAGGGTTGGGTAAGGGTTCAAGGCATTATGACATCTAAAATTGTGTAGTTTTTGAGTGTCTACACTTGTTCTAAACCTTCTCCTTCTTATCAACAAAAATTTTAATGTACTTCAATTCTTCCTTTCGATGACTTTTTTAATCATTATGCACTTATATCTAACAATATTCTCATAGGTTATGATGATTGGGATCCCATTATCGAGCTCACTAATATCCTATCACAAATTCCATTCCTTGAGCTTATGAGGATTTCTCCACATCATATAAACCATCTTATGCAACTTTTATTTGATATGAACATCCCTCATCCTCCCCTATCAGGACATGAAGTAACCTTATCTAGATCTGAGGATAGTAAATTAAAATAATGTGAAGAGACATCCATCCATGTTGATGAAACAATAGGAACTTCTCTTTATTTAAATTATTATAGCCTCTATGATTCCTAATGAGATTCTACTTCACACAGATTATCCTTCTTTATTCACTAGTGTCCAAATAGGTAATATCCAAATCAACCATGCATTGATTGATGAGGGTTATTATACCTATGTTGCCTCTCTCAATTTCATTAAGACCCTTAGATATTTATAATGCAACCTCAATTCCACACATAGCACATTCTAAGGACATGATATAAGTAAAATACTTCTTCTAGGTTGTGTATGGTTTCCCATTACCATCCCAGCTATCACTGTCCATGTGAAGGAGATGATCTTTAATTTTCCTCCCTCTTATAACCTCTTGGTAGGTCATGGACTCACCGTATGAGAATACTTGCTTATTTTGCTTACCAATGAATTAATTTCCCTCGTAATGGATATATTTATAGGATTCAACCTGAAACTAACCCTTTAATTTTTGAATAATTCCAAGACTTTGGTGCTTTCAAAATTCTTACTCTTGAACATTTACCTTGTGTTCCATTTTATAAGTCTCAATGCCTCAATTTCCCCATTAATTCCACTAGAGGTTACAACAATCATCCTAAACTCATTGGGAACATTCCTCTTAACATCTTATATTTTGATGATGATGAGCCTGATGAGATCAACCTAAATATTAAAAAAATTGATCTCTTACCTCATCTCATCTTGCAACTTCTTGCCTCTTTCTAACCTCATTCTCACAAACCTCCTTGCAATGACATTCCCATTATCTTGACCAAGACCTATCATTTTATTCACCATAATTCATTATATGCTAAGGTCATCCCTAATTTTATTATTGACCTTCATACACTAGATTATGATAATGGTTATTCTTTAGATGATCCATTTTTAGTTAGTCTTGTTCAGGCTTGTAATGTTGAGATTATCCATTATCATTCTTCTTTATTTGATTATTTTCATAAATCTTCCCAATTTCCCTCAATTATAGTTCCTAATTTTAGTATTTTTACACTTTATCATAGGGTAGAGATGGCACCAACACCTCCAATTTTTGAGGAGCCTCATAGGAGTATGCTCATGGATCGTGTTATGACTAGGCCTTATCACTTTTCCAAGTACCATGACCACCATAGTTGGTTTACCCTTGAGATGAGTATGAACCTTATTAAACCTTATATAGATACCACCCCTACTATAGTGGAACCTTCATCAGAACCCATTCTTGTTATTACTATAGTTTATATTTTTCTTACTCCCACTATTGTTGAGCCTACCCCTACTTTTGATTCAATTTCTCCTTCCAATAAGCCTAGTTTCATTCCTTCCCCACCACCACCTCCACTTGGTGATGGTTTTCTTCCTTTGCCTAAGATGGCTCCATTTCCCACCAAATGAACCGATGACTCTTCTTTGGATCCTTCTACTCCTATTTTACCTTCTCATGTGCGTGATTCTATTAAGACCACTCACATGCATATATGTTACTTCTATGGAATAAATAATCATTCATCCACCCATTATTGCAATCTATGACAATAACTTGATACTTTGTGTCCTTCTTCCCCTTATTCCTCAAATAAAACCATGCCTCCCTTGATGTTTCTACTTGAATATATGCCTAATTATGGTGAGGTGTATTGTTTGTGGCACCAATGTGGTACCCATCAGATTGATCATTGTCACAACCTTCAACAATACCTTAAGGATCACCTTATATCTATTCCCATACCTTATACTATTCCTCCTATAGGTTATTCCTATAATAAATCTCCTCCTTTTTCTCCCATGGTTCCATCTCCTATGGTTCCATCTCCTCTTATGGTCCCTTCATCACCTTTTATGCCTTTACTCATGGATCTTCCTTCACCTATGGATCTTCCCTCACCTGTGGACACTTCTCTACCTATGGATCCTTATCCACTCATAGAGCCCACTCCCATGCATTATCCCTGGCATCATTATCCTTGGCATCATTTTCCTAATTTTCCTCCTCAAAATGATATATCTATAATTCCTACTTTTTTGGTGGAGGACATTAGATGATAATTATTTTCCCATATTTCATTAAAGATAGATGAGACATTAGCAGTGTTCATGTCCAGCTTCATCAAGATCTATCTAATGTTTTGGATAATGTGTGTGGGTAGATTTATCAATATCTATGAGCACATGCATGGTTATTTTATATTTATATTTGGATTATACTTGTGCTCCTATCTTATATTTATCCATATATTATATCATTTGACATTGTTTCAAATTCTTATTTATCTTACATGGTGACTTTACTTTTACACTCTATATTTCTTATATTGCCATTTATGTTTTCCTATGGATATATTTATTTATCATTACTTTCTCTTTATTTATTTCTTACAAATTCCCTTCTTACGTGTTTGTGATTTTTTGATTTCTATCTATATTTTTCATGACTAATTATCATTGTGACTTGGTTATACAAACCTAGTTCCCTTTAGTCCTTTCCTATTACAATGTGATTAGTAAGAAAATAATTTATCTCATCATATACTCCTTATACTGGTCCACTTTGGATCTCAATTTTTCTTTATTCCCTTTTCACAAAATATGCATATACATGGTTGAGACTTGAGATCACATGTCAGTTCATTGTTAAGCCTAATTCTCTTAGTCAGTCTTGTCTTTGATTACTTAAATTCCTTTATCCTAAGCCTATAGCTCATTCATGTGTATCACTATATCTCTCATGATTGGTCATTCCAAGTTCATATGGATGAGGAATCATAAAACCCAAAAAAATATTTAAAATCCAAATCATTTAAATAAAATGCAATGATACAAAAGGCAAAAATATTCTTAAAAGTCCAATCACACTAAAAGACGTGACTCAAAGCACATCTCCTTTTTCTATTCAAAGCTCAAACTCCATAGTTAGCCTCATGATAGAGTCAAGGTCATTTGGGATGAGGTAGGCTAGTATATCATAAAAAGAGAATAAAAAATATATTTTAGTGCTGCCTACTTTCTCACATAAGTACCCAATCTTCATAGTAGACTGACGACTCTATAAGGAGTTTT